>CP032254.1:18986237-20485610 GCA_005610355.1 Gossypioides kirkii | reverse complement strand
CAAACATTGGAATCCTGCCTATAGCTGCTTCACCTTTGGTCATTTAGACTTGACACCGACAATAGAGAATACACCACCTTAGTCCGTTGTCCTAGAATCCAAGCCGATAAAGCATTTTCAAAAGATGCAAGTGTTCCGACATTTTTAAAAAGACTGATGAGTGTCAAGGAATGAGTGAGCAATGGGCTATTTCCCGAATTAAGGTGAAAGAGATAACAAAGTATTAACTGAATAGTCTGCAGGAAATAATTGCAACTCATCCAGATATGAGAAAAAAGTTGTTGATTCTTGCCCTCGGCATTATGGTTTGGTCTTTATTTCCAAAGGCGTTGGGGCACGTCGAGACGCGCGGTAGTAGCACTGTTTGACCGATTAAGTAGGGAATTACACCTGTGCCTGCTATTTTGGCAGAAACCTTTCGCTCGCTAAGTGCTTGCGGAGGGAAGGAGAAGGGAGATTCATTGGTTGTGCTCAGCTATTAATGGTCTGGTTTCACAGTCACTTCTGGAAAGTGGAGAAGTTCTCTTATAAAGTATTTTCAACAGAGTTCTCGCCCTAAAGGACTTTGTGGCCACGCAACGTGAGCAAAAATATCCGAAGAAAAGTGGGCAGCCGTTCTCCAGAATCTTCAAGATAAAAATATTGAATGGTGTGCGCCTTGGTTCCTTCCCAGATGAGATTCTCTAACCGATGTGGTTGATTTTGATTGGGTCCCATTACTCGGTCTGGGGTGCTACTGGATATGCTCCGTTGCTTGTTCTAAGACAATATAAGACAAGGCAGTTTATCCCTGTTACACACGGCCTGGCACATTGCGAATTTTCTTACAAAGGAACGACTATAAGAAGAAGGTTCGGGAAATAGCGAACTCGTGGAAAAGGGTACAAAGAATAAAGAAGTTCAGTGCCAAACCATTGACAACCCCGGAATTATGACTGGTGAGGAGCAAGAAAGTAAATGACAACATCCCTGCTCCTAATCCAGAAAATGTTCGCCTTTAGAGGAATATTTACAAGAGGTCCCAACAGAGATAGACATCCTCAAGCATGACTTTGAAAGTAAGAGCTCAGAGTTCAAAAGAGAATAGGAGTACTGGAGGAAGATAAGATGCGGCTAGGACTAGACGTGGATTTTCACAGATTAGAAGCCGAAAAGTTGAGAAAAGGAAAAATAAGGCGAAGAAGACCTTGAAGACTTGAAGAAACACTACAAGAAACTTCGGCAATCCATGAGGACTGCAGGGTTAGGGAAAACTTCTGAGCAATGGCGTCAAGAAATTCAGGAACAAAGAGACCAAACGGAGCATTGGCAAAGAAATTTCCAAGATGGTCAAGCCCGAGAAAACGCCCTGAAGGGAGAGCTACTAGAAAAACGGGTCGAGGAGGCTGAGTTGAAAGCTCAGATAGCCAGTCTAGAGGCAAGAATAAAGGAGTTAGAGGAATCGTTATGGAGGCACCGAAATCGAAACACAGTATCGGAACTAAAAGCCTGCATGGCCGAGAAGCAAGAATTAAAAGGAAAAGTGCAAGAACTGGAGGCTACACTACATAATAATGAGATCCGATTTGAGATCATGGAAAGAAATTTAGAAACCAGTGAATGGCACACCCGTCAAGCCCAGAGAGAAGTCGAGGAACGAGATCATGTCATGGGTAAAGCACTAACTCAAATGAGAGAAGCGGCCGATCACGTGCAGGAGCTAGCCGTTGAAGCCGACGTCTTGAGCCTTCAGTACGAGTCAAAATCAGAACGAGGAAGGAAATTAGCGGGATTGCTAGGAAAGATTAAGGATTTCGGTCGAAAGGCCAAACCATTTGTATAAACTCTCTTATGAAAAGAAGTTTTTCTTCTCGAGAAGTTGCTCTAAATGAAAATGGACTTTAGAATCAATGCCTTTTCTCACATTCGCATACATGCATTTTGCATCATATCTTGCACATTATTGACATGACATATCCAAACTAATTAAAATTAATTATAACAGTTAACATCGGTAAACATTGAAAACCCACATCGTTATTACACGCGTAAGAAGGCAAGAGCGATGGATCAGAGAATAGAAAGGCTAGAACAAATGCAAAAAGAAATTCAAGAACAGATGCAAGCTCAGTTGCAGGACCAGTTAGAGAAATTTCAAAGGGACATGAGAGACCAAATAATTGAATCTCAAAGCAATATAATTAATCAGCTAACCCAGTTGTTACGGGATTCGAATAAGGGAAAAGGACCTGTTGAAGACCCAAGAGAGGAAAACGAAGATCCCCAATATCCTCCTGGCTTCACACCCGTGCATCATCAAGCCCCACCAGAAATAAACCCGCGAGAAACACCTGTCTTGATTCGAGCGCAACCTCAGCCCATCGGCACATCAGGCCAAGCAAATTACCTAGTCGGGTCAGGATCGAACCCGGGAGAAATCGCTGCGAATCCCATCAACCCCGACCTCGATGATACGATAGAAGCGGAAAGAACCAAAATGGAAATATCTAAACAGATAGAAGAAAAGTACAAGTGGCTGGAAGATAGGGTTAGAGCAATGGAAAGGATTGACGCTTACGGTGGAATCGATGCCAAAGAACTAAGTCTGGTCCCAGACCTAGTGCTACCCCCAAAATTCAAGATGCCCGAATTCGAAAAATACAACGGGACCAGCTGCCCAGAAGCGCACATTACGATGTTCTGTCGGAAGATGACAGGGTACGTCCACAATGAAAAATTATTAATTCATTGTTTCCAAGATAGCTTGGTTGGATCCGCTGCCAAATGGTACAACCAACTAAGCCGTGCAAAGATCAATTCCTGGAAAGACTTGGCCCAAGCTTTTATGAAGCAATATGGCCACGTTACTGATATTGCGCCAGACAGAATTACCCTGCAGAACATGGAGAAAAAAACAAGTGAAAGCTTTTGACAGTATGCTCAACGTTGGAGGGATTTAGCCACTCAAGTACAACCGCCCTTAACCGAAAAGGAAACAACGATGCTTTTTGTCCACACACTAAAGGCGCCATATCTCGATCGCTTGGTGGGTAATGCTACAAGGAGTTTCTCCGACATAGTAATGTCAGGAGAAATGATTGAGAGCGCGATTAAAAGTGGAAAAATCGACGCGGGGGACAATGGAAAAAGGGTAGTCCCAAAGAGGAAGGAAACCGGGGTAAACAATGTAAGTACATACAGGCCAACTTATTCGAAACCAATTGCGATGACACAGTCAAAACCTCCCTCTGACAACTATCAGAATTTACCAAGAACAGAGTCAAACTGGAAAAAGAATACCGAGAGGATTCAGTTCACTCTCATTCCCGTTACTTACAAAGACCTCTATCAGCAGTTGTATGACCAACACGTGGTAGCCCCATATATCACGGAGCCCGTACAACCACCATTTCCAAAGTGGTATGATGCCAATGCCCAATGTGAATTTCATGGAGGAGTGATTGGCCATTCCATTGAAAATTGTTTCACCTTCAAGAAATTAGTGGAAAAACTAATCAAGATGAAGAAAATAAGATTCGATGAGCCATCGAGACCTAATGTGGCTGGAAACCCTCTGCCCGTCCACTCTGACCAAGGGGTAAATGCAATTACGAGAATAGACGAAAAAAGGGTTAAAGCTCACATTGAAGAGGTCAGATCCCCCATGAGATGGGTATGGCATCAGCTGGTGGCTAGAGGAATGATCAGACAGGACGGCGAAAGGATGGCAAAAGCAAAAGACTATTGCGACTTCCACAACGCTGAAGGACATGAGATTCAGCATTGCACGGAGTTCAAGGTCCTAATACAAAACCTGATGGACCGCAAGGAATTAGAGTTCTTCGAAGAAGGGGAAGAGATAGGGGACATTTGCTCCTCCGAAGGAAAGATGAAACATGAACATGATCGCCCAATAATAATCATCTCCACATCCAGGGGAGCTGAGTCGAGAAAACAAGAGACACCATGTGTAATCATACGGAAACCCGCACCGTTTTCGTATGAAAACAGTAAAAGAGTTCCCTGGAATTACGGATGCGACATCAAGGCACCCAAGGATGAGCAGCTGCAAAACGTGAACTTAGTCACACGCAGCGGTAAAAGTTACAATGTGGAAGAGAAAGCAGCTACCAAGGGAAAGGTATCATGGTTGAACCTGAAAAGATGACTGACAAGGCAGAACCAATAAACGAGCCGATGGCAGAAAGAGAAGCACAAGAGTTCCTAAATTCTTGAAACATAGCGAGTACAGCGTAGTTGAATAATTACATAAGCAGCCCGCACGTATATCTATCTTGGCATTACTACTGAGTTCAGAAGCACACCGTAACGCACTAATGAGGGCGCTCAACGAAACCTACGTGACCCAAGATATATCGGTATGCAAGCTGGATCGACTAATTAACAACATCAGTGCTGATAATTTCATTTCCTTCAATGATGATGAAATCCCATCTGGAGGTATGGGATCGACCAAAGCATTGCATATTACCACTCGCTGTAAAGGTTATACTCTACCCGGGGTGCTTATTGACAACGGCTCGGCTTTGAACGTTCTACCGTTAGCCACTCTCGAGAGACTACCCATCGATAGCTCTCACATGAGGACATGCCACAACATAGTCAGAGCGTTTGATGGAACTGAAAGAAAAGTGATGGGTAGGATCGAGGTACCATTGCAAATAGGCCCGAATACTTACGAGGTTGACTTCCTGGTGATGGATATCAAGCCTTCCTATAATTGCTTATTAGGAAGACCTTGGATTCACGCAGCAGGGGCAGTACCGTCCTCACTTCACCAAAAGCTCAAGCTGGTAACTGACGGGAGGTTGGTCACAATCAATGCTGAGGAGGACATTGTTGCGTCTGTAACAAATGATGCCCCGTACATAGACAAGGATGAAGAGGCAATAGAATGCTCTTTTCGTTCGTTGGAATTTGTCAATGCCGCATTCATTGGAGAGGGAAGTAAAATTCCTGAACCTAAATTGTCGCAAACGACGAAGATGGGATTGTGTTTGACGATTGGAAAAGGAGCATTACCGGGAAAGGGCTCGGAAAACACCTCCAAGGAGTGATCTATGCACCGTCGTTATTTGGAAAATGGGATCGTTTCGGGCTAGGGTACAAATCGGATATGAAAGAAAAGAAGAAGGAGATAGAGCGGAAACGAGAGATAAGAAGAGCTCGACAAGCCGGGGAAGAAATCGGTTGGAGACCGATGACTTTCCCTCACATTTCAAAAACTTTCATTTCTGGCGGGCTAAGGCTTGAGGAAGCAAGAGTGGCGAGACGGGTAATGGAATTAAGCATAAATGCCGTTTCCGAAGAAGCTGAAGAAAGGAGTTCGCTTCAAATATGTCCGTATGCACCTGGGAGTAATTTGGACAACTGGACAGAAGAGGAGCTCCCCGTAGTTTTTAGGAACATTCCAAAGTAATACTCGTTGAACCTTTGTCATTCTATGCCCAAGAATGATATAAATCTTTTGTAAAAGGGCTTTTGAGTTTTTATCCATTATTTTAAATGAAGATACATTTTGACGACTATCTCTTTAGTCTTTTCCTTTCAAATCCCGAAGTAAATTAATTACACTCACACATATGAATAAATAAATCATTCTTGAATATATACACCCATATCATGTCATACAGCCATTCTTTAATTTATTTTGTTCATTAGCCCATTCTCATTCTTTACAGATCTTGGGATATCAGTAATATGAGTGATACTGACTCCGAACCTCATTTCGAACAAGATATGTGTCTTGAAGAGTCTCAGGATTTCGAAGATGCTCAGGATTGTAACATATTTCCTGAATTGCAACGAATGATGGAACAGGAAGAAAAACAAATCTTGCCCCACAAAGAGGTAGTGGAAACAGTAAGCATAGGGGATGAGGATGAAAAGAAAGAAATAAGAATCGGGACAAGCATCTCAGCAAAGACACGAGGAGATCTTATTGAGCTGCTAAGAGAATTCAAGGACGTCTTCGCTTGGTCCTACCAAGACATGCCAGGGCTAAGCACCGACATCGTAGTTCACAAGCTCCCAATAAAAGAAGAATGCAAACCCGTCCAACAAAAACTTCGCAGAATGCGACCCGATGTGTTGCTTAAAATAAAAGAAGAAGTCGAAAACAGTTCGACGCGGGTTTTCTCCGAGTAGTTGAATATTCGGAATGGGTCGCCAATATAGTTCCTGTCCCCAAAAAAGATGGTAAAGTACGTATGTGCGTAGATTACCGGGATTTAAATAGGGCCAGCCCAAAAGATAACTTTCCACTGCCACACATCGACACTTTGGTAGATAATACAGCAGGGCATGCCTTTTTCTCCTTCATGGATGGTTTCTCTGGATATAATCAAATAAAGATGGACCTCGAAGACATGGCGAAAACCACCTTTGTCACAATGTGGGGAACATTTTGTTATAAAGTGATGCCGTTCGGACTCAAAAATGCCGGGGCAACATATCAAAGAGCCATGGTGACGTTATTTCATGACATGATGCACAAAGAAATTGAGGTTTACGTCGACGACATGATTGCAAAGTCCCGAACGGAGGAGGAACATGTGAATGTCTTAAGGAAACTGTTCATGAGGTTGAGAAAGTTCCAGCTAAAATTGAACCCTGCCAAGTGCACTTTTGGGGCTACGTCCGGAAAATTATTGGGTTTTGTGGTCAGCCAAAAGGGGATCGAGATAGACCCAGACAAAGTTAAGGCCATACAAGAATTACCCCCGCCTCGTACGCAAAAGGAGGTTCGAGGTTTTCTTGGGAGACTGAATTATATCGCTCGGTTTATTTCACAGCTAACAGAGAAGTGTGACCCCATATTTCGCCTTCTTAGAAAGCATAATCCAGGCGTTTGGGATGATCAGTGTCAAAGGACTTTCGATAAAGTTAAACAGTATTTGTCTGATGCTCCGGTACTAGTACCACCAAATCCCAACAAACCATTGATTTTATACTTAACGGTTTTCGAGAATTCTATGGGATGTGTCTTGGGCTAACACGACGAGACGGGAAGGAAAGAAAGGGCCATATACTATCTCAGTAAGAAATTTACTGACTGTGAAATAAGATACTCCCCAATAGAAAAACTATGCTGCGCACTGGTTTGGACTACCCGAAGGTTGCGGCAATACTTGCTATACCACACGACATGGTTGATCTCAAAGTTGGATCCTCTAAAATACATGATAGAGTCAACCACGCTGAATGGGAGAATGGCTAGATGGCAGATCCTATTGTCGGAATTTGATATCGTCTATGTGAGCCAAAAAGTAATTAAGGGAAGTGCAATCGCGGACTTCCTTGCCAGTAGGGCTTTGGAAGACTACGAGCCGATAAATTTTGACTTTCCGAATGAGGATCTAATGTATGTCGCGAATACCGAAGAAACAATCGCTGAGCATTCATGGCGATTAAACTTCGATGGTGCTTCGAACGCTGTGGGTAATGGGATCGGTGCAGTTTTAGTGTCACCAGAAGGAGACCATTATCCCTTCACCAGCAAGCTTGACTTTGATTGCACAAATAATATGGCAGAATATGAGGCATGTATCATGGGGATCCAAGCAGCCATAGATCGAGGGATCAAAGTTTTAGAAATCTATGGAGATTCAGCATTGGTGATCTACCAGCTCAGAGGAGAATGGGAGACCAGAGACTCCAAATTAATTGAATATAGAAATATGATCCTCGAACTGATCAAAGAATTTGACGAAGTCACATTCAAGTACCTCCCACGCGAAGAAAACCAAATGGCTGATGCTTTGGCCACCTTAGCTTCAATGATAAAAGTGAATAGGCCAGAGGATATGAAACTCATTCAAATGAGCATTTACGAAGCTCCAGCCCATTGCTGCGATATCGAAGAAGAAGAGAAAGAAGAGCATCCTTGGTACCAGGATATTTTCCACTATGTGAAGGATCGAAAATACCCCGAGGGAGCTACCGATAATGACAAAAGGACATTGAGAAGGCTCGCAAATGAGTATGTCCTGGACGGAGAGGTCTTGTATAAGAGAAGGAAGGATCAAGTGTTATTAAGATGTGTGGACTCAATCGAGGCTAAAAAGATCTTGGAAGAAGTCCATGAAGGGATTTGTGGAACACACGCGAATGGATTCAAGATGGCTAGGCAGATCATGAGATTTGGGTACTACTGGTCGACCATGGAGACTGATTGTATCGACTATGCCAAGAAATGCCACAAATTTCAGATCTATGGGGACAAGATACATGTGCCTCCTTCACCCCTGCATGTCATGACATCCCCATGGCCATTTTCTATGTGGGGCATGGATGTTATTGGACCAATTTCGCCAAAGGCCTCTAATGGACATAGATTCATTTTTGTGGTTATCGACTACTTCACCAAGTGGGTAGAAGCTGCCTCTTATGCTAATGTTACAAAGTCCGCAGTCAGCAAGTTCCTGAAAAAAGAAATAATATGTCGATATGGGATGCCTGAAAAGATCATATCAGACAATGCGTTAAACTTAAACAATAGCACGATATCGGAGGTTTGTGAGCAGTTTAAGATCAGACACCATAATTCATCCCCATATCGCCCAAAGATGAACGGAGCAGTAGAAGCAGCGAATAAAAACATCAAGAAGATTGTCGCAAAAATGACAGAAACTTATAGAGATTGGCATGAAAAACTACCTTTTGCCCTTCTTGCTTATAGGACTTTCATCAGGACGTCTACTGGGGCAACACCGTTCTCACTTGTATATGGAATGGAAGCTGTTTTACCCATCGAGGTGGAGATTCCTTCTCTCCGAGTCTTATCAGAGCTGAATTTAGATAAAGCGGAATGGGTTCAAGCTAGATATGATCAATTAAATTTGATTGAGGAAAAGAGATTAAAAGCTATCCGCCATGGTCAAATGTACCAAAAACGGATGATGCGCGCTTACAACAAGAAAGTTCTTCCTAGAGAATTCCATGAGAGAGACCTTGTCTTGAAGAAAATACTTCCAATACACAAAGACTCTCGAGGAAAATGGATGCCTAATTGGGAAGGGCCGTACGTTGTAAAGAAAGCCTTCTCTGGAGGAGCTTTAATTTTGACTGAGATGGATGGCAAAGAGCTATACAACCCGGTGAATTCAGACTCGGTGAAGAAATATTACACCTAAAAAAGAAAAAAAAAGAAAAAAACAAAAACAAAAACAAAAACAAAAACAAAAACAAAAAAAAAAGAAAAAAAACAAAAACAAAAACAAAAAAAAAACGGAGAGGTCAGGATGAAAACCCGTGAAAGGGCATCCCGAAACCAAAGGGGTTTTGAGTTGAAAACTCGAAAAGAGCAACTCAAATACAAAACAAGGACGACCAATTGCTCCCTCAAAAGCGGTAAAATGGAAATATTTTACATTTTGAGGCATCGACGAAGTAATTCCGAGACCTCCGGAAACATGGCAAGCGGAAAATGATCTTTGGATCAGGGAAACTTATAGCTGATATCTAGATCTAATACTTTCCTATCGGTCGTTATTTGTTCTTTGTAAATATTTGATATCATAGCCAATAAATCTCCAAATTTGATCTCATTCTTTTCCATATTGTCCAAATATTCTCATATTAAAATGATGGATAAAAGGTCATTAAAAAAGAAACTAGGGTTCGCGGGTATTATTTTAGGAATTGCCTAAAAGATGCGAGATTTCTAAGCAACTGCTAGTTGAAAGAGCTAAAATTGGAAAAAGCAATTCAAAAGTCGAATTTGCCGAATTGAATCCAAAAGAACGTCAAGAGATGGCTTCCAAATATAAAAGACTAATCTTTGAAAATGCAAACATTGAATCATCCACATTCATTTTAGGTTTAGAGCATTCTAACTCATTTCCAGGCATAACATCTTAAACATATCTGGCCTATGTAGAGGACCATTTGAGCATTTTTGCAGATCTCAACGTCATCCCCTTGAAATTGAAGTAGAGTGGAACCACGTCTTCATCTCTGAAATTGAAGTAAGAGCAACGTCATCCCCTTGAAATTGAAGTAGAGTGGATAACACGTCTTCATCTCTGAAATTGAAGTAAGAGCAACGTCATTCCCTTGAAATTGAAGTAGAGTGGATAACACGTTTTCATCTCTGAAATTGAAGTAAGAGCAACGTCATCCCCTTGAAATTGAAGTAGAGTGGATGACACGTATTCATCTCTGAAATTGAAGTAAGAGCAACGTCATCCCCTTGAAATTGAAGTAGAGTGGAACCACGTCTTCATCTCTGAAATTGAAGTAAAGAGCAACGTCATCCCCTTGAAATTGAAGTAGAGTGGATAACACGTCTTCATCTCTGAAATTGAAGTAAGAGCAACGTCATCCCCTTGAAATTGAAGTAGAGTGGATGACACGTCTTCATCTCTGAAATTGAAGTAAGAGCAACGTCATCCCCTTGAAATTGAAGTAGAGTGGAACCACGTCTTCATCTCTGAAATTGAAGTAAAGAGCAACGTCATCCCCTTGAAATTGAAGTAGAGTGGATAACACGGATTCATCTCTGAAATTGAAGTAAGAGCAACGTCATCCCCTTGAAATTGAAGTAGAGTGGATAACACGGATTCATCTCTGAAATTGAAGTAAGAGCAACGTCATCCCCTTGAAATTGAAGTAGAGTGGATAACACATCGTCATCTCCGAAATTGAAATAAGAGCAAGGTCATCCCTTTGAAATTGAAGTAGAGTGGATAACACGAGCAAGATCATTTCCTATCCTCTAGAAATTGAAGTAAAGATGGATAGCAAAGTCTTTATCTCCTTGAAGAGCAAGACCAAGCCTCAACGCCAAACCCCACTCAGAAGGACGCAGTAAGCCAAAGGTAGATTCTATTTTTCCCGCAGTCACGAGGGATTGGAATATAGCGACAAGTCAAGTGTTGTCAACAAAGGAGCCAAGCGTCAGTGAAATTTGACAAAATTGTGCCTCCTTTCAATCTTTGCTCTGTTCCCGTTACACGACAACAAGCAAAGAGGGGCAGCTGTTGGAGCCCAATTTTGACCGGGCTTGGACTTTTGAGTTAAATTGATTTTAAATTTATTTAAATTTAAATTTAGATTTATTTTAAATTTAAATATCTAAATTTAATTTGAATTTAAATTTAAATAAAAAATTAAAATATTAAATTTAAAAGTCCAAATGTCCATGGCCCACGGCCCAATTACAATGGCCCATTTACAAGGGCCCAATTAAGGGCCCAATCACAATAGTCCAAATCAGAAAAATCTGATCTACCCACGTGCCTACTGCTGCTGGCCACCCGCTCCATCTGCTGACCACCAGCTCCACCCACCAGCTCTGCCACCACCATTGAACCTGCAACAAGCAAGGGAGATTAGACAGACATTAAATTGTAAGGAAACAAAATAGAATTATGAGAAATTTGGCTATAAAAAGCCGAATTAAATTCTAGTGGGGGATCTTTTTTTTTGTTGTTTTTTTTTGGTTTTTTTGAATACTCTTGATCAATACAAAAAGAAACAATCCAGGCTTCCCAATATTCTGCAGTAAATACTCAGGCGTTGATAACCAAAAGACTTATAGTCTTCTCATCCAGGTACACAGAACTCATATTTATTACCATTCATATTCCATTCTTAACCCTATCAGTTTCCAAGCATGTGTTAATGTCAGCATTAAATACCGCTGTTACCATTTATTATCCCCTTTTTATTGATTATTTGCTTAAATGAGGGAACAGACATATGTATTAAATGGTTTTAATGACATTAATGATAATAATAATAATTAATATTAATTAATATTAATTAATAAATCTTTTAAGTGAAAAAGGAAAGTGAAAGATCAGGGACTTATCTGCTCCCACCGAACCACCGTACGCCGCCGTGACCGCCGCCGGAGCCCCTGAGCCGCCGTCCCCCGCTCCACGACGTTCGAATACCCGAACAGCACCAAAACGAGGGATTTTAGAAAATAAAATAAACTTTAAAAAATAAAATACTAAATCAGATCTGGGTTTCAAAAAAAAAACATTTAAATCCTAGATCTGGAAAAATCCAGATCTGGTCTGTTATTCAAGATAACTAAAAAAAATATAGAGAAGATCAAGTAACAAAGAAAAGAAAAGCAAAGAGAAAGAGAGAAAGTTATCAGAGAGGGGTTTTTACCTTCTGACGCCGGCGACCAGGCGGCCCAGGAGCGGCGCGTGGCTGGACGAACCGATAGAGGGCACGGCGACGATCGCACGGCAGCGGCGCGTGGCGCTGGACGCGCGCCGGACGGCAGGCTGGGGCCTTGCCAAAGTCCGACCGACAGCAAGCTTCAAAAGAAAAAAATGAAAAGGGGTGGGGGGTTTAATTTTCAGACTTTTGAAATGAGAAATGAAAAAAATTCTGAAATCAGCTATATATACTGACCCGTTTTGGCCCGATCCGACCTGACCCGACCCACCTAGGATCCGCGTGTTTTTGATTAATGGTCTATTTGCACAATCGGTCCTCCCGCATTTTTATTTGCTTCAATTTAGTCCTTTTGCATCATTTTAATTATTTGCAAATTTGCCCTGTAATTTTAATTGGTTTATACTTTAGTCCTTTGACTGTTTGATTGCACCAGAGGTTGCCACGTGTCATTTTTTTGGATTATTTCTGTATTTAGTCCTTTTATTTTTAATTTGTTTTAATTTAATCCTAAATCAACTTAGTTTTAATTACGAAATTGGCCCAATAATTTTTCAAGGTTTATAAACTAGTCCTTTGACTGTTTGACTGCACCAGAGGTTGCCACGTGTCATGTTTTTGGATTATTTCTGTATTTAGTCCTTTTTATTTCTAATTTGTTTTAATTTAATCCTTAAATCAACTATTATTTAATTACGAAATTGGCCCTAAAATTTTTCAAGGTTTTCAAATGGGTCCCTTGACTGCTGGATGCCTGTGGGGCTGCCACGTGTCACCCACTCTTTGGTATTATTGTTTACAGGTCCCCAAACAATCCAGAAATTATATTTTAACCCTAAAACTTTTCCAAAATTATATTTTAACCCCCGAATCTTCTAAAATTCCATTTTTGACCCCAATTTCACCGAAAATTACCATTTTACCCCCGAATCTTCTAAAATTCCATTTTTAACCCCGATTTCACCGAAAATTACCATTTTACCCCCGAAACTTCCAAAATTCCATTTTTGACCCCGATTTCACCAAAAATTACCATTTTACCCCTGAATCTTCTAAAATTCCATTTTTAACCCCGATTTCACCAAAAATTACCATTTTATCCTCGAAAATTCCAAAATTCCATTTTTAATCCCAATTTCACCGAAAATTACCATTTTAACCCCCGAATCTTCTAAAATTCCATTTTTGACCCCGATTTCATCGAAAATTACCATTTTACCCCCGAATCTTCTAAAATTCTATTTTTGACCCCGATTTCACCGAAAATTACCATTTTACCCCCGAAGCTTCTAAATTCCGTTTTTAACCCCGATTTCACCAAATTACCATTTTACCCCCGAATCTTTTAAGATTCCATCTTCAACCCCGATTACACCAAAATTACCATTTTGCCCCCCGGGTATCCATAAGTCTCGTTTTTCACCCCGATTTCATCATTTATCAAAATTTGCATTTGTTTACACCTACATTTTATATGTTCGCACATTATTTATCTATTTATACTTCGTATCTAATTTCTATTATCAATTGCTACTCGTGTTTTTTTTTTTTTAAAAAATATACGCTTTCATTTATAAATTGCTTCAAAAAAATCAAGGCAATGTTCGATTCGAGCGCAAAGTCGAAAAATCACGCCCTAACGTGTCGGGTGCGATTTATTCGTATAATTCGTGCGGATCGAATATCCTTCTCAAGTTTTTACGCTCGTTCACTTCGAGGTTCCAAGAATGTCGTGTCCTAACGTGTTGGTCGCGACTTTAATTCTTCGTGAAAATCGAAGTGAACGAGTATTCTTTTAATCTTTCAAATCATGTGTTCGAGGATTGCATTTTAACCTTCATACGAGATTTTCAAGTTCTCAAAATATATATATATATGAAAGATTTCCACGACGAAAACGAGGGAATGTTATTTCGTGTAAAAACTTCGAAAATCATGCCCTAACGTGCGGGGTATGATTCTCGTAATTCGCGCGAAAGAAATATCCTTTTCAAAAAGGGTTTTCAAACACGCCCTATCCATATCCAAACTTTTAAGTAAACGAGACAATGATCCTTTATGTAGAAACCTCGAAAACTCACGCCTTAACGCTCTAGGTATGATTTTCGCACAAATCACGCGAACGAATACTCTCTTCAAAAGCTTCTTAAACGTCCATCAGTTTTGAAACTCCGAGAACATAATGCCCTAACGTGTTGGACACATTCTTTTAAGAGGATCAAAATGCGAGGACGAGTTTTCCCTAAAAAGGTCTCCTTTAAAATCACACAGAGCCTTTCAAAATAAACATTACGTTTTCAACTTAACTCGAGTTTTCATTGTTTTCATAAAGCAAGACCCGAAAATGATCATATGGTACCAATTCTGGGCGTACGAGGGTGCTAATCCTTCCTCGTGCGTAACCGACTCCCGAACCTATTTTCCCTGGATTTCGTAGACCGACTTTTTAAAACGTTTTAAACGTTTTGTGGTGATCCAATCACACCCGAAATAAAAGATTGGTGGCGACTCCCTTTTTACTCCTTATTTTCCAAATTCTAAAACAAACTTTTTTCGAAACTTTTCGTTTTCCAGGTGGTTTCGACAAGCAACTTTCAAACCTTCGACTTATCAACAAAAGTAAAGCCTTAACACAAACATTCCTATCCAAGCAACACATGAATGATGAAGTGCAAGGAAGGGATCGCAAATTAATTTAAATCGAATTCTCAATTCTGACCAAAAGACCAAAAAGTAATCAACTCGCCACTTGACTCTTTTATTAATTCCCCAGCGGAGTTATCAAGCTGTCGAAACCTTTTTTCGATTCCTGACTTTTATTTTGAAAACAAAAATGGAGTTGCTAGCAATCTTTTTTTATTAGGTGAAATCAAATCACCTCGAAATTCAATCATTTTAAAATGATTTTTCTTTTTGGTCTACAAAATAAAAAAAATGGTTCAAGAGTCGATTATGCTTAAAGAAGGATTACCACCTCCATAATGCCCAAAATTGATACCTTGTTGATTACTTAGTGTCTTCGTGTTGAAAATCGAGAATTCCAGAAGAATTTAAAATGTGACCCTTAAAATGGTGTTATTTGATGATATTATTAAAAAATATTACTATTTTAAAAAGAAAGCTCTTTTATTTTAAATTAATTGAGAAGAAAAGTCATATCCCGTAAGTTAATGGCATAACATCTCGAATCCTAAAAAGATAAAAAAACATTTATTGGCTAATTAAATCTTACATATTTTTAATTTTAAATAAGATATTCATTTACATAGGTTCAAAGATAAAACCGTACCCCGTAAGTTGGGATACAATTTTCTTGAGTCCCTAAATAAAGAACAGTACCTCAATTTTGGATATTGCTTATACATTACGCGAAAATCGAATATGACATTTTAATGTGACATGCGATTGATTTATTCAAGTATAGCATCAGAATGAATGAATATATACAAGCATAATGTACAATGTGATGATCGACAAAAATAAAATAAAATAATAATATAAGTAGTAACATAAATAAAATAAAATAGTAATAGTAATAGTAATAATAATAAATAAACCTGATAATGTAACTATGATGATAATAGCAATAAATATTTATCAATAATGCTAACAATAACTGTAATAGCCCAATTTCATCCAGGCCCATTTAAATAAAATCCAAACAAAATAAAAAACCAAAGTCGAAAGTAAGTAAATAAAAAACCCATTTTTCTTTTAAAAATTAAAAAGTTCATTAAAAAGTCCAAAATTATACATAAATAAATAAATAAAAACAAAAAGCTAATTACAAACCTAACTACCCCAAGCCCAATAACCCAAATTACAAGCTCACTACCCCAAAAGCCTTAATATAAACTAAAAATAGAAAAAAGTAACCCTAGCCATTGCCCTTTGGTAGTCGTTCTAGCGCCACGTTAGCTCTGGCATTAGCCAAGTCAGTACTGGTCCCTCGCCACGTCCATACGCAACGGTGTCTTCTAGATCTACTATTGTACCTACAAAAAAATAGAGAAAAAAGAATAGGAAAAAAAACAAAAAAATTATATTTTTATCGGGTTATAAAAATCCCAAAGAATCGACTATAATTGGTTCACGCACTAAAAGAAATCGAAAACAAATTTATTCAAGGTATATTCTACTTTCGAAGCAAAATATATAAGATATAAAAATATATTTAAGGGTTTTTTTCTTACCTTGCGTCAATTCACATTTCGCCGTCATCGTCGATGGTTGAGGACTCCATCCCTATATGAAGAACGATTGTTCGATGACCCGAGAAGTCCTTGAAGCCTTTTTGGATTGTATGGGCATCATTAGAGAGAACAATATGAGATTTTTTTAAAAAAAATAAGAGAAATCGAAAGGTTTCTAGTTTGTTTTTTGACTTTTGGTGAAGATTTGGAAGGTTTAGATCGTAAATCCAAACCCAGGGCATCAAAAAGACTAAGAAAAGAATTTATAAATTTTTCAATCACCGAAGGCAACAGTGATCAGTGGCCCATGGTAAAGGGTCATCGGACCCCATGATCGGCCAAGGGCCATTTCAGAGAGAAGAGAGAAAAAAAAAGAATTTTTTTTGGAAACAAAGATGAAATGAAATTTTATGAAATTTTTTAACTTATATAAGCGGGTTAGTTCATAGGCCTCAAAATGGCGTCGTTTTGAATGTTGACCCGAAACTCGACCCAGATCTCCCTTGGGATTCGCGCGTTTAAAAAAAAAGGTGATTTGCTTTTTAAGCCCTTCCGCGTTTTTGCTTTTATTCTATGTTGTCCTTTTAACTTTCCATTTATTTTAATTTTACCCTGTTTATTTTAATTATGATGCAATTTGGTCGTTTGAGCAACAGTGGACCCTTTACGGAATGACACGTGTAATAAGGCTGGGATATTTTTCCTTTTAGTCATTGCATTTTTATATTGTTTTAATTTAATTCTTTATTCTGTTTTTTAAAATTTAGGCCTTTAATATGTTTATTGTTTTAATTTAATCCTTTATTTATTTCATCCAGTCCCTTTAATTTTTGTTTTTTCAATTTATGCTTTACTCTTTTTATTTTTTAATTTAATCCTTTTATTTTTTTGTTTTTTATTTTATTTATTTTATCTTTATTTTTATTTATGTTTATTTTGTTTATTTTTTTAGTTCATGCATTTACATACTTGTCCCTTTAATTGTGTCATTTTTATTTTTACCTTTTAATTATTTTTTTAAGTTCGTTATTTTCAATTATGTCATGAGTGCAAATTTTTATTATTGTTATTATTACCATGAATTGATATTATTATTATTATTATTATTTAATTGTTGTATTATTTTTTATTCATGTATCTATTGCAAATTTTGCCATCATCATATTGTAAATTATGTTTTCATACATTCCTCAATTCACATGCAATGTTCAAATAAATTAATTACCTAATATTTTATGCATTGTATACGTAAGATTTCAAAATTGAGGCAATGTTTTTTACTTAGGGAACTCGAGAAAATTGTGTCCTAACTTATTGGATATGATTTTCTCTTTGAACTGATGTAATTGAATATCCTACTTAAAATTAAAAAACATATAAGGTTTTAACAATAATTAGAAATGCTCGTTATTTTCGAAGATTCGAGACGTTGTACCATAACTTACTAGACATGACTTTTCCTCTTGATTGACTCGAAATAAATGAGCTTTTTTCGCAAAATTCAATTTTTAAATGACATCGAAACATATCATTCATGCATTTAAGGGTCGCATTTTAAATTTTTCTCGAGTTCTCGATTTTCAACAACTAAGATATTAAATAATCGACTAGGTACCAATTTTGGGCGTGTAAGAGTGCTAATTCATCTTCATACGTAATCAACTCTTGAACTTTTTTTTTATTTTGAAGACCTAAATCATCGTTTTAATAGTTTTAAATATTTTAAAAGATGATCCAATCACACCAAATTAAAAAAAGATTGATGGTGACTCCATTTTTATTTTTTTTCAAAATAAAAGTCGGGACTTTTGAGAAAAAGGGTTTCGACAATTACAATAAAAATAGTCACAACCATGATAAAATAAAACGTAATTAAATCAAGGATAAAAATAAAAAAAAGCGTAATTAAGAGGGGTAAATATGTAAAACATAAAATAAAAATGTTGGAAATAATAAATATAAATAAAAAATAAGCAAAAGATCTAATTGGAATTTAAAAGAAATTTCAGGGGAAAAATAAAAAGATAAATAAAATTTAAAGTGCTTGAAATAAATAAAAATCAATAAAACATTAAAGGTCTAAACTAAAAATTAAGGAAAATTAAAAAGATAAATTAAAAAATAAAATGTAAAGGATCGAATTAAAATAAAATAAAAATTACAAGTATCAAAAAGATAAATATCCCAGCTTCTAGCATGTGTCATTCCCACAAGGGGTCAACGATCAAAGGACTAAGTTGCAAATAAAACAAATTTAACAAGAAAAAATTAAAATAAAATAAAAGGACTAAATTAAAAACAAGGCAAAAAGTGAAAGGACCAAAAGGGTAATTAAACCCTCACCTAAAAAACGCATGGAGCCTAAGGGATTCGGGTCGAGTCCTCGAGTTAACAGTAAAATGACGTCGTTTTGGGATTCTAATGACGCCGTTTTTGGGATTTTGAAGCCAAGCCCAAAACGACGTCATATAGGGGTCCTATTTAAACCAAAACTTTTAAAAAAGTCATTTCTACCTCATGTTTAAAAAAACTTCATTCATTTTTTTCCTCAAGCCTCTCCCCTCGGTCAACCCTAGGGTCGGTGGATCTCCATCATGACAATCGATCACCGACGATGGAGATCGTCGCCTCCAATAATCGGAAAATTCAAAAAGAAACTATTTTAAAAAAAACCCTAAACCCAAATCTGGGCTCGGAATCCTTTTAAACCAACCAAAATACTAATAAAAAATAAAATCCTTTGTTTCCCTCCTTTTTTAAAAAAAATAAGCCTTTATTCCTTCTCCACTGATGGAGTCCCAATGAACCCAAAGGAGTTTGAAGGATCCTCATGCCGAAGAAGGGCTATCCATCATCAAGGACAGTGACCTCGACCACTTGTAGTGATGGAAGATGAATCAACAAAGGGTAATATATATATACTAGATTCTTTTTTATTTTGGGAATTTTAAAACAATAAAAATTATACCTTTGAACTTTTTTGATTTTTTCTATTCCATTCGTTGTCTGTGTCTAAAAAATTACAAATGATTGGCACGATTTTTATAGCCGCAACAAATTACATATTTTGTTTATTTTTCTTTTTTCTTTTGTCCTTTCTTTGTTCTCTACAAGTGTTTTTCACCATTGTGGCCAGCTTGGCAGCAGATCTAGACATGGTGTCCTCAGGTGGTATGTGTTGACGTGGCAGAAGCAGAGGTTGCTGAAGGGTTAAGGTTTTAGGGTTTTATGATAAGTTTAGGAAATGGGTTGGGTTATTGTAATTGGGCCTTTGTTTTTTTTTATTTTGTAAATTAGACTTTAATTATAAATGGACCTTTTTAATTTTAAAATTTGGTTTGTTTATCTGAGCCAGATAAAATTGAGGTCCTACAAGTCCCATATTTTTTTTAAGTTTATGCTTTGGTCACTAATGTTTCAATTCTTATAATGTGGTCACATACATTATCAATTGATAACAATTTGATCACTGGTTTATTAGTAGTCATCAAGGGTTGGACGAAAACTGGTAAATGCTTACATGGATACACATCTTTAATTTTTTAAGTTTTTTTTACTGTAGACCCTACCACTTATATTTTTAATTTATATATATATATATATTTCATTTCTTCTTCTCTCCCATGTTTCTATCTTTCCATTTCTTTTTTTCTATTATTTTTTTCTTACATTTTTTACCTTTTCAACTATATGCATAATAACCCTCAACGCTGCTACTTTGGTGAACTTCTAGCATCGTCCTACTTGGTGTATTCTTCTTTACATACACCTGAAACAACAACAAACATTCTAGCTTCAAGAGAACTTGGAGAGTTAAAATATGAGAACTACCTCAACGGATACGTTATAATATTTAACGAACATTAATGCACCAACTACCCTTTCGAACCACTTATATAATGGGCGGATACTACTATAGTTTCTAAATATACTTACAATCTACTAGAATAACGAGTCAACAAAGGCTACATATCTTCCGATCTCACAATCCAGACTGGCTCGAGGTTAAGGAATTCATGGACGGACCAAACAAACTGGATATTTTTTTGTAACACCTTCGTCATCGACAAAGCTATAATAGAGAAATCTTTCACAAACCAACAGTAATAACCTGCCTAGCCCAAGAAACTTCGTACCTCAAAAACATTCTTTAGAACTTTCCAATCGAGTATAGCTGAAATTTTGCTCGGATCAACCCGTATTCTTTCCGAAGATACCATATGACCCAAAAATCCAAACTCTTGAAGCCAGAACTCACATTTGCTGAATTTTGCATACAACTGTTTTTCTCGCAAAATCTGCAACATCTCTCTCAAATGTTAAGTATGCTCTGACTATGTCTTGGAATAAATTAGTATATTATCAATGAATACAACTACAAATCTATCCAACTAAGGCCAAAATATCCTGTTTATCAAATCCACGAATGCTGTTAGAGCGTTGGTCAACCCAAACGGCATAACCAAAATCATAATGTCCAACCGAGTCTTGAATGTTGTTTTCATCACATCATAATCTTTCACTCGCATCTAATAGTAACTTGACCACAGACCTATCTTGAAAAATGCAGTTGCATCCTTTAACAGATCAAATAACTCATCAATACAAGGTAACAGGTACTTGTTCTTGATTGTCACCTTATTCAAATGTCTGTAATTTATACACATCCTCATCGAGCCATCTTTCTTTTTCATGAATAGTACAGGTGCACCCCAGTGCGGCACACTAGGTCGTATGAACCTTTTTTCCAATAATTCTTGTAATTGAGCCTTCAACTCTTTCAACTCTGTTATCGCCATTTTGTACGGTGGAATCAAGATTGGTGTAGTGCTAGGTAACAAATCAATGTCAAACTCTACATATCTGATCGGTGGCAAACCCGATAATTCCTTTGGAAAAAATCTGTAAACTCATTAATAACTAGTATTTGTTTCAATTCTGTCCTTGTAACCCGTGTGTCAAGTGTATATGCCAAAAATGCTTTACAACCTTTACGAACCATTCTTCGGGCTGAGATAGTTGAGATTACCTTAGCTTCACTATTCAATCTTCCATATTCAACTATAATTACTTCACCAGTAAGGCATTTTAAATCAATCCGTCTTTGTTTGCAATTTACCACTGCATCATGCTCAAATAACCAATCCATACCCAAAATCACATCAAACTCAGTAAAAGGCAACAACATCAAGTCAGCAGGAAAATCATAGCCCTAGACTTTTAGTGGACATTTACAACATATCAGGTTAACAATGACACTATAACCCACTGGGTTTGTGACTTGTATATCAAATTCAGTCGACTCAACAGACAAATTTTTATCAGTGGCTAAAGCAGTACAAATATATGAATGAGTGGATCCTGGGTCAATCAAAGCACACACAATATCATTAAAAAGATGAAATATATTGGTCACAATATCGGGAGCGGTAGCCTCCTCTCTAGCTCTAATTGCATATGTCCGTGAAAGTGCTCGAACCTCCGACTTGCTCACATTATCTCTGTTTTCGTTCTGGTTTCCACCTACACTTCTACTTTGTCTTGGGCATTTGCCTTTCTATGGAGTAACTAAAGGGTTCACACTCCGATCTTCCTTTACCTCATAATTCATCGGGCAATTTCGCATGAAATGATTCATACCCTCATATCGAAAATAGACTCCCTTAATCAATCGGTATTCACCCGAATGGATTTTTTTGCAGTGCTCACATGTCGATTTCGGCGCGTTACAGACACTAGAAACACTATCAATAAGCCGATTTTGAAATCTAGACATTAGTGGCCCTGATCTACTTCTACTCAAAAATCCAGATGGAATTGTACCACATGTTTCATTTTTTCTGAATCTCTTCAATGGTGGCATTGAGAAAGTTTTGGTATGATTCCTCTTTCTGAAATCTCGAAATCTCTTCCTTCTCTGCCTTTTATGGTTGTATATTTTTTCCATTTTCTGTGCTCTATCTATCAGAACCACAAATAGTCGAAACTCAAAACCACTTCCCATCATCTTGATTTCGTCGTTCAGTTCAACTTCAAAACGAACATACATTGCCTTATCTGTCGGTATAATCTCTCTGGCATACTTGCTAAGTTTTACAAATTTTCGTTTATATTCTGCCACTCTCCTGTTTCCCTATTTCAAGTCTAAGAACTCCCCCTTCTTTCGATCCAAATATATTTTGCTGTCATATTTTTTTTTGAATTCAGCCTGAAAGAATTCCCAGCTAATTTCATTTTTAATAACCACTGCTAGGATCGTCGTCCACCTACTATAAGCCTCGTCCTTTAGTAACGAAGCAGTACACCTCAAAAATTCTTCTGGAGTATAGACCATCTCGTTTAAAACCCTTAATGAGTTTTCCAACCAGTATTCAACTCTGGATAGATCATCTTCCACACTATCGTGAAATTCTTCTGCCTCATATTTCTTGACATTGTCTGTCGGTATATGATGCCTTGGTTCTATCACTGGGAAGGTGGAGGCACAACTAGAGGTGCTATCGGTCGGGCAGCAGATTGTGCAACAGGAGGTGGAGAAGGTGGTGTCATCGGATTGTTTCTCATGAACTCCAAGAACCATTATCCCATCAGTCCAAAGAACATATTTTTGCTTCGTTTTCTGTAATCAATAAGATAGTTACACCGTGACTAGCCCCGAAATCGTTAGTCAGGAAATTATTGTTTACCTCATTGGTCTCGTCTCTTTCAGAATCAGACATCTCTATTTATCTATAAAAACTATAGTTAGATCAAATCTATCTATATCACACTATCATAGGTTCATATGACATGTACTTCTAGATCATTAAACACTATCAATATAGTCCAAGAAACGGCTAAACTGAAAGCTCTGATGCCATTAAATATAACACCCAAAACTCGAGATCATCGTCGGATAGGGTTCTGATGTCTTTCTGATCTTCTATCATAGTTTATCTCATATTACTATTTCATTTAATCATATATATAAACAAATGAATCCATCCAGCATGACGTAAATCATTAATGGATTTTAATCACATCTTAAAAAGGGTAAAAATGTCATTTTCATGATTTTTAGATACTTCTACCGGTACATGTTGAAAAAGTATCGATAATTGTCATGTCAGTAAACAATTCATAAATAGTGCAGACTTCTACCGATACTTGTGACAGTTCTATCGATACAAGTGAAGCTTCTACCGAAATAAGTCATGCTTCTATCGATACTAAAAACTCCAAAGGGCTAAGTAATCTTATCCTGCAACTTCTACCGGTATAAGTACACAGACTACCGATGCTTTTATAAGCAAAACTACCGACACTTACTATGCAACTACCGATATAACTCAAGTCAGTGAACAACCTCTCTCCTAACTTGTACTTCTACCGATACATGCATGAGTTCTACCGAAACAAGTATGTAGAATTCAAATAAGCATGCCAAAACTAAAAATTATCAATCATTCAACATTCCATAACTTCAAAATATAATAGACCAACACATTGTTCATAGTTTCCAAGTCATTTCATACATTTCCTAAAGTCTACATTTCACCTTGAGCAAGCATACAAAAATTATGTTCATCATTTATCTAAGTTCACAATAAGTAACCCAACATTTCCATACAAGTAATACAAAAGATAACATCATCCTAATACATGTCATATAACCAAGTGATGAAAAACTACCAAACAATCTCCATGATAGAGTGACTTCTTTGAGATGATCCGATCTTCAAGTAGCAAAATAATCTACAAAACAAAAATAACATCTTTGGTAAGATTTATAGTTTAGTAAGTTCGAAAAGTATAAAAGAGTTACCAAACATTTGAATAAAGCAATTATAACTCAACCGAGCCAATATAACTCATTACTTCCTCCAGCCATATTTAGCATTTCAACTTTCCTGTCTATATCATTTCTATTACTAGTACCCGATACTACTCATACGAGCTATCGAGGACTCTCAACATATGTTGTACCCCAACAATCAGTACAGTGTCTGTTTATATAACTGTCTACTAACAATGCTGCTCACATGAGTTGTCGAGAACATGCACTTATGCATAATTTTCAGCCATCGTAGGGCCTGTAATCCATTCTAGGATTCCTATCTCTTTTTTGACTTACGATGCTGCTCGCACAAGCTGTTGGGACTCGTAACATATGCAATACCCTAACCATCGTGTCGGTTTTGTTTCTTCGACATAAAGTCGGTTATCTTTGTCAATCTCTTTTTCTTTCATTCTCTTTTATTCCAAGTGTTTTCATTCAATTCTTGACATGTATAGAATAGGTATAATAATAATTGAATACAAATTTACTTAACGAACTTACCGAACTGAATTGCAGTTGCGAATAGGCTCCAAAGACTAATCTACTAATTTTCCCTTTTCGCGATCCGTGGCACGATCGTAATCTAAATCAACAAATTATCCAAATTTTCATATTAAATCACACAATCAAATCATTTAACTCAATTTGATCCTTTTAGGGAAAATTATGATTTTACCCTTAATATCTTCCATTTATTCAATCTAGTCCTTTCAACATAAAACATGCAAAATACCCTTTCCCTTCCAAACCAAAACCAACCGAATATTAATGGATGTATTCTCACACCCTACAAATAACTATTTCATATGAAATACATGTAATTTCATTATTTTAACATTTTAGTCCTTAAACCCTAATTTCATATAATTTCTCTTTACAAGAAGATTCAACCCAAACATCTAACATACAAATCAATCAAAAACTTTCAAGAACAAACATTTTCAACAATAACAAGTTTCATAACATTTGACAGATTCACGAATTGATCCTTAGATTAGCTAGATTAAGCTAATACGAGTTAAAAAAACATAAAAATTACTAAAAACAATTAACATTTGCTTACTCAAATCAAAGCTCGAACTTTGGGATGCAAAACCATAACTCCTCTTACTTTAGCCATATAGAAGAAGAATAAGAAACAAGTGAAATTTTCTATTTTTCTTCTTTTAATTTCCTTTATAAACTAAAGGGTAATTTTGTAAATATTTAGACTTTCTTAATTAACTTAATTAACCTCTTACTTAGCCTTAAATAATCTTTCTTATAAGAAAAATATCTCATGCTAATCCACTTACTAAAATGCTATTGGTTAATTTGCCTATTTGATCCTTCTAATTAAATAATTTTTACTTTTGTACTTTTTACAAATTAATCCTTTATATTCAATTAACTATCCAAAAATTGAAATTCTATAACCAAATTTCAATACGATGCTAACGACATCGTAAATATTAAAAATAAATAAATTTTACGATCCGACTTATCAAAATTGTGGTCCCAAAATCACTGCTTCTCATACATTAAAAATCGGGTTGTTACAACTCTCACCCCTTTAGGAAAATTTTGTCCCAAAATTTCTTACCAATAAACAGGTTGAGATACTGTGATCTCATTGATGCCTCTATTTCCCAAGTTGATTCTTCCAACCCGTAACGGTTCCACAAAGTATTTACTAGTGATACTCTTTTATTTCGTACCTCTTTTACCTCACGAGCTAAGATTCTAACTGGTTCCTCTTAATACGGCAAATTCGACTGTATCTCAACCTCACAAGGTGTAATCACATGAAAAGGATCTGATTTGTACTGTCTCAGCATCGAAAAAAGAAACACATTTTAAATCTTCTCAAGTTTTGAAGGTAAGGCCAGCTTATAAGCTACAGGGCCAACCCGCTCTATGATCTCATATGGCCTAATAAATCGTGGACTCAAGTTTCCTTTTTTGCCAAATCGCAACACCTTCTTTCAAGATGATACTCTTAAGAAAACTCGATCTCCAACCGCATACTCTATATCTTTTCTCTTAAGATCCACGTATGACTTCTGCCGATTAGACTATGCTTTTAAACAATCATAGATTACACAAACCTTATCCTCAGTTTCGTGTATCAAATCAGTCCAAACCAACTTAGGCTCGCTCAACTCAGACCAATATAGAGGTGTTATGTATTTTCTACCATATAGTGCCTCAAATAATGCCATTTTAATGCTAGCCTGATAGCTGTTATTATAAGCAAACTCTACTAATGGTAGGTACCTCTCTCAATTGTCCTTAAACTTGACTATACAACATTGTAAAACTTATCTTTTAGGATCTGTATCACTGGCTCAGATTTACCATCTGTCTACGGGTGATATGCAATGTTGAAATTCAACCTGGTTCCCAAAGCTTCATGCAACTTACCCCAAAACCTCGAGGTAAATCGTAGATCCTTGTTAGAGATAATAGATTTCGATACCCCGTGCAGTCGTACGATCTCAAATACATTCAACTCAACCAATTTCTCTAGTGGATAATACACTCAAATAGGTATAAAATGAGCTGATTTAGTTAATTTGTCAATCATAACCTAAATCGAGTCTTTCTTCCTCGGTGTCACCAGTAACCCTGTAACGAAATCCATAGTGACTCACTCCCATTTTCACTCAAGAATAGTAATCGGTTACAACAATCTAGACGGTACCTGATGCTCAGCTTTTACTTGCTGACACACCAGACATCTAGTCACGAACTCAGAGATTTCTCGTTTCATTCTCGGCCACTAATACATCTTCTTCAAATTGTTATACATTTTCACACTTCTTGGATGTATGGACTAAGTACTACTATGAGTTTCTATCGAGATATCCCGTTTCAAATCTGAATCATTAGGGACATACACTCTGTCTCTGAAACACAGCATACCATCCATATCAACTGTAAACCCTGTGGTGACATCATTCTGCATCTATTCTTTCTTAACTACAAGCTTTGGTTCATTTCTTATAACTCTCGAATCCGCTGTAGAAATAGAGATCTCGTCCTGAGCTAAGCGGTGATAGAATCGTCATTCTCTAGCGACAAATGGGCATTCATTGTCCTCAAAGCAAGCAATGATTTCCAGCTCAAGGATCAGCAACAACATTAGCCTTTCCCGAATGATATTTAATCACGAGGTCATAATCTTTTAATAGTTCTAATCAACGGCGTTGCCTCAGGTTTAGCTCCTTCTAAGTCATAAGATATCTCAAACTCTTATGATCTGTAAATACGTGACACCTCTCGCCATAAAGAAAATGACTCCAAATCTTTAATGCAAAGACTATGACAGCTAGTTTCAGGTCATGAGTCGGATAATTTTTTTCATGTGGCTTTAATTGTCGGGAGGCATAAGCTATCACTTTCCCAGCTTGTATCAAAACACAAACCAGACCATTTAATGACGCGTCACTATAAATAACAAATTCCTTTCCCAATTCAGGCTGCATCAATATCGGAGCTTCTGTTAACAATTGCTATACTTGATCAAAACTCTGTTGGCACTTCTCTGACCAAAAAAAGTTATGCTTAGCATATTAAATTGTTTTTCCACGCACAAGCTAGATATCATATATAAAAAAAATGGTAGTAGAGTTTTGCATCAAGTCGGGTCAGATCACTTAGAAGTCAAAGTGTCTTTGAGTAAATTTTGTTTGTATGAGTTGTTGTTTAGCAAGGCATTTATGTAGGATTTCATTGTATTAATGAACTTTTCATATTTGTTTACGAGTCTGTTATAAGTCATGCGATGCCATCGTTGAATGGATAATGAAATTGAATGGTATAACTCTATAAATTGTTTTTACTGTTTGATTATCCTTATAACATACTCAAAATGGTTGTTTATGTGTTAAGGAAAAACGTTGATGCCTCCAAACATCAAATGTAGCATTGCTTATCTGGAATCTTTTTCGGGCCGAGTAAGGGGTGGTACACAAAGATGATAAAATAAATTGACTCAAGCTAGTATGATGCAAGTTTCATATTCCTTGGCACTCCATTGCTTTCATGACAATAGGGAATCATGTCAACTAAAGACAAGTTAGTTAGGACATGGCTATGGATGAAGAATGTCTTCTTTGCAAATAAGAGAAAGAAATATAAGCTCATCTACTCACATGTGGATTCTCCAAACAACTATGGAAAGGAATCTTAAACTTATGTTAGCTTCAAAGGAAAGCTCTCAATAGGGAAGAGGAATTGCGTTGAGCCATACCTAAACTCTAGAGAGGTAACTTATGTTAGCTTATTTTTTTATCCAAATCAAGAAAGGTAATCTTGGAAAATTGAGTTAGGCATTGGCCAACCATCCTAGCCCAACTTAACAAAAGAGGGGGTAACTTAGGGGTTTCTTCCCCCTTACGAATGTCATAGTCAACTCCCTTTATGTCCTAGTTGGACTTTGATCTTTTAATTTATTAATTAAACTACAACTTCAAACCTCGACAAATATGTATTTATTTGATCATAATTATTTCTTTAGATATCACGATAAAGATTTATTTTAGAACATTTTTAAAATTGCAGTTGAGATAAAAGATGATTAAATTGGAGTTGAGATGAAGAGAAATTAGTAACTTTTCATTTCTTGTTTTTAATTTGGTTAACAATACATATTGGGTGATGAGAATAAATTGGCATCTTTCTTAATTTGCTAGGATGAAATCAAAATTGGGTATGAAGAAGTTCAAGAAAATGGTATTCATATTTTTTAGGTTTCTTTTTAAGAGAAAGAGATTAATAGTAAATATTGAGGGTGGGTTTGGATGGATGATGATATACGGTTCAGTGCGTTTAGTTTATTTTTTGTCTAACGCTACAGTATCGTTGCAATATCTAATCTCATTATCATCGTTGATTTTATATTAACTTCAAATAAACGCATCGTTCATCTAAATTTACTCTTAATAAAGTAATTTTTAATCTTTTAAAAGTGACACAAAAGATTCATCTTTTTTGTATTGATTGAAATGTTATTTCGTAAAAAAAATAAGTGTGTTAAAGAAACTTTAAATATTAAAAGATTGATTAAAATTGATGTCATTATCCCTTTTCCCCAACTTACAGAACAGCATGAATTGACATCACCGAATGAGCTCGTGTGGTGACTAATGTGACACATTCTTTTGTTATTAAACCATTTAAAAGTGGGTCCAATCTAATTTGTGCTTATGATTGTTTCACTATTCAAAATCAAATCAATTGGAAATTTAAAATGTCGTACGGTTCTTTGAGTGCTCTCAAAACCCATTGAGCTGTCATCACTCTCTTCACACTCAACCTTAATTTTCTGCCTTTGCTTCCCATTAAAATAAAACCTTATTTTTTTATATAAATATTAAAATTATACATAAATTATGATTTAATATGTGATTGTATACATAAATTTTAATTTTATGTAATTTTATATATGAAATTTTAATTTGATTCATTTATTGTAAATTATTAACACAATTATTCATATAATATTATTTTAAGTTTATATATTACATACATAAATAATTATATCTATCCAATATAAAAATAAAATGATATATTTATTTCTTTAAATATGTATGATTAAATCAAAATTAAAGTTTCAATTATATATATTTAAACCATAATTAGAGTTTCATTTATATAATTGCACCAAATTAAAGCTAATGTATACAATTGCACATTAAATCAAAATTCATGTATAATTTTGAGATTTATCCATTTTTTTAACCCATAATGTCAAATTTAGCTTTTTGTGTTTATATTTTTTATTAGGCTTAATATAACATTTGGTACCTGAACTTGACATTTTTTTAATTTGATACCTAAACTTTGTTTTGGGTCCAATTTGGTATTCAAACTTGACATTTTTTCCTAATTTGGTATCTAAACTTGACACCTTTTTTTAAGCTGGTACTTAAACTTTTTGGGATCCAATTTGGTACATGAACTTGACTTTTTTTCCTAATTTGGTACATAATTTTTTTTAATATTAATTTGTTAAGCATAGCTCAATACCTATTTTGAACATGAATTTTCTCTAAAATTGACAATACTTTTGTAGCATAACAAAAAAAAATTCAACACCGTTATTGCTTTGCATAATTTTTATAATATTTAATAAATTTAGATACCAAATTGAATCTAAAAAAAAACTTAGGTTCCAAATTGGGAAAAAATGTCAAGTTCAAGTATCACATTGGGTCCAAAAATGGTTTAGGTACCAAATTAGGAAAAAAGTGTCAAGTTCAGATACCAAATTGAGTAAAAAAAAAGTTTAGGTACCAAATTAAATAAAAAAAATGTTAAATTCAGGTATCAAATGTTATATTAAACCTTTTTATTAAATTGGTTTCTATTTTAAAAAATTAAATTTGAATCCCAAATTTTAAAAAAGAATTAAATTACTTTTCTTTAACAAAAATGCTAATTAAAATATTAAATTTTTATCGATTTTGGTGTGGCAATCTGCATGATAGGTCACATATACTTTTATATTGACATAGCAGTATTTGTTTTATATATCATATTAACAAATAATTGTAAAATATAAAAAATAAAAAATATTTAACATTAAAAATATATAAAAAGTTCATAAAAAAATTAAAAGAAAAGGCATGAAGTACATGTGGATTATCATTCGAGCTACCATGTTTAAAAATTTAACATTTTAGTCAGTATTTTTATTAAAAAAATTTTAACTTTTTTTTTAAAGGTCGATGGTCAAATTTAACTTAAAAAATAAAAACTAAATTAACAAAAAAAATATAAACATTAAGGACTAAATTTGATATTATACCTTATTTTAATATATAAAATTGTTATCTTGGATCTTACAGGAAATGAAAGCCAAGTTTAGTTGTGAAAAACCAAGTTGGGGTGGCAGAGAGTTGCAAAATTGTTGCTAATGCAAAGCGTAATTGAGTAATTGGTGAAGACCAAGGCAAAGCAACGCACGCTTGTGAAAGCAAAATCATAACCTCATATGAGATCAACATTTGCCTAATTATATAACATTAATAATAATAATAATAAAGAGTTGTGTGGGGTTTGTTTTGATTGATTGCTTTGCTAGTCAATATTAGAGACTCCTTGGTTGACACAAAGCTCAATTCACTATACACTAAATATTAAAAAAAAGGTAAATTGCAATATTACTCTCTAAATTATAACTAAGTTTACGTTTTGGTCACTTTAATTAAAAAATTATAATCTGGTTATTAATCTATTTGAAAGTGTTATTTTTTATCATTGAACTATTCAAAAGTTTTTATTTAAGTCGTTGAGCTGTTAAGTTTTTTTTTTAAGTTCTGCTAATAAGCTCCAAGTAACGATTCGAAAATTGATATAGTGAATCAGTACCTATTGGGAAATAGAAGAACATACCTTAAATCTAAGTCGATCTAACGGTTAGTGTTGGAGATCGGAGATAAAAGTGGTTTGAATTTGATTCGTAGATTCGTGATGTCCAAAGTTGTTTCGTGAAAAAAAATTGAACTGTAAAACAAAAAGGGAAAGAGAGCTTTCGATTGGAGCAGGTAATGCGCACAGAGAAAGGCATATAGCATCAGTTTTAACAGCCTAGTGACTTAAATGAAAACTTTTGAATAGTTCAATGATCAATTGTAACTTTTTTTAGTTAAGTGACCAAAACAAAAACTTACCCATAATTTAGTGACTAATGATGTAATTTACTCTTAAAAAATATACTATTTTTGCTCAAATTTTGTGTGCAATTTGCAAATGCTTGAAGCAAGAGGCAACAGCTTCCTCAAGGAACCTCGGGAAAAAAAGCCCAAAGCAGAAACTATAGGCGACACGCAAGAATTCCCTGGCATAGTTTTAAGAAAACCACAAATTTAGCCTCCAATTCATTCTATTTTTATGGGTTAATTTTGGTTTTAGCAACCATTAGTTCTTTTTTTTATCATTGAAATCTACATTATTTGTTTTCATTAAAAAGAAAACTGGGTTTGTCCAAATTCAATCAAAATCTCAAATTGAAGTAAGTCTTTTTGCCATTAAAAATGGGGTTTTGACACAAAACCCTCGTCTTCATCTAAATGGATGTTAGGGCCACACCATCTATTTCCTTGTTTATACACACACATGGTTGTCCCTAGTCTCAATGGCACCGCCAACCAAGAAAAAGTGAACAAGCAAGCAAATACCCAAATCTAATCCTATAATGTTGGTCACTTGGTCTACTTAAACTATTAATGTACTTTTTAGTGTACGGTTTGTCTTCAAAAAGTACTGAAATTTGAGTATAGTTCACCATTTTTTGGGTTGGAAAAGTTGATGGCTTTAATTTTAAGGTCTACAATTTAGTTGGGCTTCAATTTTCCCAATCAATGGTCCCCTAAACAATGGTCCTAGGCTAAAGGTCACAAGGGACCCAAGTGAATGCCTACAAACCAACATGCTATTGAGAGGGTTCTATCCTTGCACTCTTAAAAGGGGTTTTTTGCTGGCCAATTGAAAAGGAAAGATTCCCCCAACGACCCATTCATATTTCTTTTGTGTGCCTCAAAGCCTTAATTTTGAGGCCTTCTCTTCTCATGGTTTCCTCACCTCAACTCTATTTACACAACAGCCCAACAAAAAATATCTTACCCTTGTCGAATTGATGCCAAAACCAAAACTCTTGTCACCTTCAATCCTTAGCTTTGTGGGTACTTTTAAGGACAAATAAATATATGTTGAATCTATTTGAGAGAGGAATAAAGAGGAAGAGGTGCACCCTTGGATGTGACAATCCATTTTCATCGATATTCATGTAAGAAAAAAAAAAGTATGATTAGTTTTTTTAAAATAGGGTAAATTTCACCATTAGTTACTAAATTATGGGTAAATTTTTATTTTTTAGTCATTTAATTAAAAAAGTTAGAATTTGGTTTCTAAATTATTTAAAAGTTTTCATTTAAGTCATTGAAACATTTAAAAGTTTTTGTTTAAGTCATTGAACTGTTAAGTTTTTTTTTTTTTAAAGTTCCGCCAATAAGCTCTAAGCGACAATTCGTTGATCGCTATGGTGGATCAATACTCATCTACGAATAGAAGAACATACCTTAGATCTAAGTCTATTTGACGGTCAATGCCAAAGATCGAAGAAAAAAGTTGTTTGAATTTTGATTCGTAAATTCATGACGTACAAAGTTGTTTCATGAAAAAAAATATTAAACTATGAAAGAGAAGAGGAAAGAGGGTTTTCAATTCATGTAAACAATGTGAACAGAAAAAGCTATTTAGCATCAATTCTAACAACCCAATAATTTAAATGAAAACTTTTGAATAATTCAATGATCAAATCATAATTTTTTTAAATTAAGTGACAAAAAAAACTTACTCATAATTTTTATTGGTATAGTTTACCCTTTAAAATATGAAGTATGAACATTATCTTTCTTGGTGATTAAGTTTAATAATATAAGAATTATTTCAATTAAATTTTTATTTGATTCACTACTTGGAACTTGCTTAAATATGTATTAATTTTTAAATTAATAATTTTAGTTTGAAATTACTATTAGAAAACCACATCCTACTTGTAATTTTACTATACAAGAGAGGGAGAGATTTTGACACAAATCACTACAAAAATGTGATCTTATAAAATATTTTTAAGGAGTAGAATATGAATTTTGATTATAATTATGTTTTTGTTGAAAAATTTTGATTCCATAATTGATTCATCATATCATCAAGGTTTAAATTTTATAACCAACATATAAAAAAATCTCTTAAATACCTTTAGTTAAAAAATTAATTTAAAAAGTTACATCCTTAGAAATAAAGATGATTAAATTCAAAGAAAATTGAAAAATAATATATCAATTAGACCTGTTCATGGGTCGAGTTACTCACCCAAGCTCGAAGGCCCGCTCGAAATTTGGGAGGGTTTGGGCAAAAATATTAGTTTCAAAAATGGGTTTGGGTAAAAAAAATTAAGCTCGTTTAAAATATGGGTCGGGCTTAGGCTTGAACATTCAAGGTCCGAGCCCGACTCAACCCTACCCATTTTAAATTTATAGTACTTTATATATGTTATTTTTATATATTATGTAATTTTTTTGGTAAATAATAAACAACACTAAGGATTACAATAAAATCATAAATCAAACACCCAAAATATCTTTTTGAATCAACCCCTATACAGCTTGAAGAGGGATGGAGAACACTTGGATACTTGTGAAACTTGAAGCAGCATGTTTAGCCATAAAGTCAGCAACTTCATTTTGAGCTCTAGCAATGTGATGGATACGAACTTTTCAATTTATATGCAACATTTTGTGAATAGCACGTAATTCGACAATGTGACTAACAGTAGAATTATTGATTAACATTAATTCAACTAACAAAGCATTATCCGATTCAAGCTCAAACTATCGATAGCCCTTTCCCAAGCTAATTGAAGCCTCTCTAACATCAATCTTGCTTCAACCCGAAACACTTTGTCCTTCTTAAATGTCATCGAGTAGCCACAAACCCAACTATCTTCAGTATCGTAAATGATTCCCCTTATATAAGCTAATTGAGTACTAGTTGAAACATCACCATCCGTGTTAAGTTCAATCCATCCACTTTCCGAAGCTAGCCATTTTAAAGCAGAAACAATAGGGTTCGAATGAAACTTGTCTACTTAGGATGATGAATAACTTTTCGTCCAACTAATACATGTAGCAACCACATCCTAAACAAAACTATGACATTCGAAAAAAAACAAACATATTCGATCGTCTTAATCGATATGTCTTCTAACTCTCTCGACATTCATTGGAAGTTTGTTCTTCCATAGCAGCCAAAGAAATGTTCTAACCCGCTGAGGAGGCCTTAGCTTTCCAAAGAAATTTCCAAACATTAGAGTTAATTTTCGAAGGGAACTGGTACATACCTCTATAAGTCTCAGCCATGGAAAATGCGTTTCTAGTTGCCCATCTCCATACTAATCGGTGATTCCCAATATCTGGTAAGGGTGGTATAACCAAAGCAATCTGCCTAACAATTGGTTCCGATATAAATCTCTTAAGACGGGGCTAATCCCAATTACCTGACTCATCCACTAAATCACATACTCGGAGAGTATCATTTTGTTGCTCAAATCCCACAGAGAAGTTCCTCAGCGGGCCAACCTGATGAATCCAATTGTCATTCAAAAAGTTCGTCAATGTTCCATCTTTAATGGCCCAATAAACATTGTGTAACACATCCTTCCAAACTCGCATCAACGACCTCTAAAGATAAGAGCAGTTACTTCTATCAATAGAGCTTGGTAGCACCCTACAAATTATGTATTTACTCCTCAAGATTTTGACCCATAAGTCATCAGTTTTGGTCAATAAATGAAAATCAAGTTTCAAAAGGAACAACTTATTTTGAACATTTAAGTTCTATAGACCTAAACCTCCTATTTCAATCGATCGATAACATTCATCTCATTTAATAAGAGCCGATTTCCTAACCTCAAACATAAATCCTCAAACAGAGCTACAAGTCAACTTCTCGATTTCTCCACACACAGTTGTGGGAATCTGAATTGTAAACATAAAATAATTGGGGATAAAGAGCAGTGTCAAATTAGCTAGCATAATTCTACTATCCAATGATAGTTTCTTAGCCTCCCACCTATTGAGTTTGCTACGTACCTTATTAATTAAAAACTCAAAATTACTAACGTCAACTCTCTTATATAAAATCAGAAGCCTAAGATACATTCACACGTCCAAAACCCACCTTCCTACATATATCTGAAGCAACTATGTTAGGACCACTAAGCGAGAAAAAGACCTGAGATTTGTTCATATTCACTTTTTGTCCTAAGAAATGACAAAAAGTATTCAAAATGTTGTTTATCACATCAATCTTCTACGAATCCACTTCTCCAAATAGCATTAGAGTATTTGCAAAAGATAAATGTGAAAGAGTTGGACCACCCCTAAATAAAAACAGAGACCTCCATTCTCGTTGTCCACTGCATCAACAATCAAGTGTCCCAACATCTCCATACTAAGAACAAACAAATAAGGAGACAGCGGATCACCTTGTCGTAACCTCTAGCAGGCCTAAATTTATCCATTACCGTACCATTCCAGAGAATTTGAAATGTATACAGTTTATAATTATTGAAATCAACAAGGGAGGCAATCCAAACTTTGAAAGCGTATCCCGCAAAAAATCCTATTGAACTCTATCATATGCCTTCTTTAGGTCAATTTTAAGGATCATTCCAATTTTTCGTCCTTTCAAATTCCTTAAAGAATGGATCACTTCTTGAGCAATAACTAAGTTGCCAGAGATGCTTCTACCAATCACAAAACTAGCCTGATTCTACTAGATGAGCTTAGACATTAACGATCTCATCCTGTTGACAATTGACTTAGTAATTACCTTATATAAAACCGTACAAAAGCTAATTGGCCGAAATTGGGTGATACTTTCTAGACAATCAACCTTTGGGATAAGAACAAGTAGCATTTTATTAATTCTGGGATCCACTGGATAACCACCAGACACTTGTCGAACCATCAAACAGATTGAAGAGCCCACAGTATCCCACTAAGATTGATAAAACCTAGCATAAAACCCATCTACTCTAGATACTTTAAGTGAAGCCATATTGAAAATTGCATTATAGATTTCTAAATCTGTCAGCTCCATTTCAAGATTATCTTTCTCAACTAGAGATAACCTCTGGAACTTACCTTTGCAAGGAAAACACCCAACAACTAGATAATCTAAAGTAAAAAAGCTTCTCATAAAAGCTCATTATAACACCCTATACCCGACCCGATTGTCGAGCCTGAATATTAAGACGTTACACCATCGTCTTTCATCATGTTTAACTTATTTTAGCGTTTTATTACACATGCAACTTTTTTCTTTTATTTTTTTATTATAGTGTTCGTATTTTTAAAAAAATTCATACATGCTGTAAGTCATACATAATCAAGTTAACAATATAGCATGCTATCATACACTGAATAAACATCAATTATTAATTTATCATGCTTTAGGACCATTTAACAAATTTTCCCAAAACTGTTACTTAAGTATTGGTAATTTTAAAGAAGGTATCGATAGTTTCATAAAGGGTATCAATACTATTTAAAAAATCGATACCAAACTAGCTTATTGTTTTTCGAATTAAAAACCCAACTATTGAAAAATATCAATACTTTAACACAAGTATCGATAATTCCCCCTCAAGTATCGATACTCATATTAAAATATCGATACCGACAAGTAGAACTGACTTCTTGCACTTCGAAAATTTTAAAGGTATCGTTTTAAAAACCCAATTATCGATACCTCTGTTTCATACCCTAACTATACATCATATATCAACAACTAAACCATGCAAGACATATCCTAAACATCATACATCAAATACCTCATAAAATAGACATCAAAACATCTCAAATAACCGTCCAAGCATCTTATTTAAAGTCCATAAACTACCAAACTTACTAGGCATGCAACAACTAAAAAAATAGCAAAAACCAATATAAAAATCTACCGCATTGGCTATCACATTGCCTTAATTCCCAAATATAAAATAAACATGTAGCACCTACTAATAAAAGCTAAAAGAATCGACTTGGCTTGGATCACCTTCAAGACCACACCACTCACACTAACACTAAGTATCTGCAATGGTTAAAAAGGAGTGGGTGAGCTTAACAAGCTCAATGAATGCTCGGAATAACCACAACGTAAACAATCATCATGCATCAACTGAACAAACATACATCATATTCATATTGTCTTTCTTGAATTTATTTACACATTAATTACATGAGTACTTAAGCATAATTTTCAGCACATTTTAATCATGTACAATCACACTTAGTCACATATATAGTCACTTTTAGTTACAATTTATGATAATTTGGCTCTTGAGATTATGAAACATAAAGGAAGCTCTATCAACACATATCGGATACTCGGATCTCCAAACACACCAAATATGAATCATAGAGCCGAAACATATCCCATAAGTGAAGCATATAGCTAACACTCTTTGAACACACCACACATACATATCTTGTTGAATGGAGCATAACTCACATTCCTTTATCTCTCTAAAATTCGCCCCTGGGCCTCAACACCCCACATATATAATAGCACAAAGGTGAGTACTCATAATCTTATGGCATGTCAACTATATCCAATGGTCTCATAAGGTCACTAAGCCAAAATATTCACATTATTATCACATATTTTATTATCGATTTTTCGCACATATTCACTGCATATTCACACTATTAGCATAATAAAAACAATCACATGGCATGAAAAACATACCCACATATTTATTGTCACATGTCATGAATAACATGTCCTCATATTCACTTTCACAGCAGTCATCATAAGCTTTATAGCATATATCACAACATTTCATGTATATTTAAAATATCACAAGTTCACAAGCAAACATATTTCACATTTAAACTTAGGTGCGAGAACACTTACACTCAGAATTTAGAGTAGAGTTTAGTTTACCTCTAAATTTCCAAATACATAATGAATCATCTACGAGCAGCGATTCCAAAACACTCACCAAAATATACAGTTTTTGTTGAAACCTGAAAGCTTAGACAAGCTTTCCTTTACCTTTATCTCTACTTGTTGAAAGTCTTATCGAATCCAACGCTTCAACAACACATATCACACAAATACACAAGCGAAAATCAATCATCTACTCATCTAAAGCAGTCATAAATAATAGCTTAAGCTGCATTCTCTTTAATCGAAACCTTAAACCTAGAAAACTTTGAAATCTAATCTCGCTTATCTACATATTTATCCACTGTTGATTCTTAGCTTTTAAACTATACAAAACTACACGTTTTAATATATCGAATATTTTCGACATACAATGGCCATTTACGATGAAAATTCATTAAAACGCTATAAATTTTTAACGAAACTACAAAGCATGTTTAAAAACCTTCTAATCATGTTAAAAATAATTGAAAAACACTTTAATATCAAGTTTTCATCCGCAAACCCAAATTTCACCATTAAAGACTCGATTTTCGGCTTTTATTCAAAACCTGCGTTTTAATGGCTAAAAACTCATATTAAAAGACTGGATATCATTTAAAACTCATTAGGAATTGAATCGTTATCTTAGTTTACGAAAATCCAAGTGTTTGATCAAAAACCCAAAAAACTCACAAACTTGATAATGAAGAAAACTATGGTGTTTTTGTTGTTTTTTCTTGATTTCAATGGAGATTTAATGCTTGAGGAATGATAGAAATCAAAAGAATGAAGTTTGGGAATCAAAATTGGAGGATTTGTGCCAAGGAAACTCAAGGGATGACAACACTAAAATAGAGGAAAAAACTAACGTGAAATAGATTTATAAATGGAGAGTTTTTAGGTTTAATTTTAAAATCTAGTCTAATTTCTCTTAAAAACCTCAAGTTTTGACTCTTTTACAAATCAGTCCTATTTTCATAATTAAAACTATTTAAAACATATTTTCAGAAATTGATTTAATATCTCAATAGCCATTTTCAAAAATAATATTGGTTACCAGACTTATGAAATTCCGAACACATTTGGGCTAAAATTCTTATTTTACCCTTGAAACTTCTAGGTCTAATTTTGGAGTGTGACACCCACAACATGTTTTAGTAAATCATTATCAAAACACCAATCTGTCTCATCCACCTTAAGGCTCTCAATTTTATTCCTCCATCGTCTAGTGAAAGTCCTACCCTGGAAGTATTTAGTATTTCTATCGTCTTTAGATAATCAAACTGAGCAAGATTTTTGAAACCATAAGAGTTCCTTATGTTTGAAAACCTCCTCCAACATTTGCCTAAAATCTAGTTCTCGTTTATGAAACCTATCATTCGATCGTAATTCCAACAGTCTTTGTAAATTCTTTATCTCATGAATTAGTTGCTTCTTTCAACTAAAAATATTCTCGTAAACACACTTATTCCATTCTTGGACCATAATTCGAAAACTTTCCATTATATTAACCATAGACTCATTAGGACTCCAATTGGAACTAACCAAACTTCTAAACTCAGAGCGAAGAATCCAACAATCAAGACAATAGAACAATCTTGTCCCTTCAACTTAGCGAGGTTTAAGTGACACCAAAACTGGACGATGATCAAATTTTAGACAGTGTATATTCTGAACCAAACATTCCAGGGCAAATATACAAACTTCAATTCCCTATAACCCTTTCCAAACATTGAGATAAACCTCCTATACTCCAAGTGAATTAAGACCCACAACAACCTAAATCTCGAAAGCCACTATTAAATAAAAACTCCTAAAACAAAAAACAATCATGTCTAATTGCAATCGCGCCACCTTTCCTTTCAGACATATTTAGCACCAAATTAAAGTCACTAGCAATGAGCCAAGGTTCATCACACGAATCAGCAACCACGATCAAGTGCTCCCACAACATGCATTTGGTACTTTTTTAAGGGCTAGCATAAACTGTCAAGCAAAAACCCAATACTAATTGGTTAGAACCAATCCACATCTAAATAACTTGTAAATTTAATCTCAACAATTTAACATGAACATTATCACTCCAAAGAATCCAAATTCCACCCGAGAATCTATTTGCCTCAATTCTACAATAATTCGAAAATCCCAACTTACTAATAACTTTATTAGCATGACTACCACTTATTCGTGTTTCAAACAAACAAAAAATATCAGCGCAAATTCATGTCTATACTCATGAATAAATTTATGAAAACGAGGATGACCCGTTCCTTGGCAATTTTAGAAAATTAAATTCAAACCCATAAAAAATATCAATTAGAAGAAGCAAAAAATCATAAGGTATGACATTAGCAGCCTACCCCGATCTCTTAAGACACCTCCATCAAATTCGTACCTTTTACCAATAAAGGATTTGGCTCATTTTGTTACTCTAGAGCCTATTGTATAATACCCATAATAGTGTTCACAACCTTCGAAAAATTTACCGAGGCTTGTCCAATGTTGCCTGATTTTCCATCAGGCGGTTTTCTATTGGTAGAACTATCCAAAAGGTTTATATTCAAAACTTTTCCTGAATTATCATTCCCAACAACTCCAAATTTGAATAAATTATTTTCCTTTCCAATTCTTAAATTATGCGCAACAACTTCCACTACTCGATAGGCAGAATGTTTTAAATTATCTAAGTTGGGCTTAAGAGGAACACTCTTGAAATTATCTTGACCCAAGGTATCATTAGTACCCTCACAACCAAAATAATACTTTTTTTAGCCCCAATAAAATTCTTTTTAGAAGCAGCCTTAATACCACTATTATTGGGTTTCAAAACCATTCTAACACTCTTAAGCCCAAAATTTTCAACAACACCTTTACCCTTAACCCTAACATCTTTAACCTTTATTCCTTCATGTTTACCAGCCGTCGCATTCATCTTCTTCCCAAGGATCCCCACAAGATTCTCTTAAGAACGACAATTTTACCGAAATTTCCTCCCCCACATCATTCCCAAACGAAAGATTTCCATCGTGATTCTCGAAACTTGTCCTCTTTCCCTCAACCTTCAACACAGCATTCAGGATCCTTTAACACCGCCATGATTGTCGACATTTCGTCCTTCAAAAGGACTACGCATCTTTCTCGTCTGTCGACGTTCGACGACCATCCACAAGCCAAAATCCTCTTCCTCAACCCTAGATTGAAGATTTGATTTATAAACCCTTGAATCACTGTCAACTATCGCATCCTCCATCATAAGTGCATTCTTCCCAATGTAAAGTGCTGAACTATGGCCATAGAGCCCTCACAAGAAACAAATATTAGGTAATATTAGGTCTTCCTTATCTTGGAAACGGACTTGGTAAAAGTCCATCTCCAAATCCATTAATTGAAATTTACGTCTTACACTCCATAAAATAGATACCTTAATGAGTAAGACGTTAAAACCTATTTTCCTACCCAACAGCTTGATCACAACCGTTAGAACCTTTTTTTTCCAATAAATCTATGAACCCTATCCAAAAATATGATGGAAGGGATCCTATTCATCGTTTCTATCGTCACATCCTCATTTTGTAACTCAAATTCCTCATCCTTACAAACATCCCCATTTGGAGTTGGTGGCACACCCATTAGTTTAGCCTTATATGAGTCCTTTGCTATGGCCTTCTTGCATTGATTACCTATTCCAATCCACTGTCGGATCATCCATCTCCATCGTTAACTCCGATCGTCGCCTAACCTTTTTCATAACCCTCCCAACACCAAAGATTGAGGCTGTTAAGGTAGATCTAATAACAAAATCAACCAGCGAGAGTGTTTCAAATATCATAGGGAGAGCTAGAACCTTAAATTAAATCTACAATTTTCACTATATTATGTAATTTAAAACACATAAAAAAGAAATAAATATTAAAATAATATTAAGATGACTATATAAAAATTTCAATAAATAAAAAATGCATAAAATTATTAAATATTAAAATAATATAATATAAATATAAATATAAATATTTTTTAAAAAATAATATAGGTGGGTCTAAAATGGGCTTGGGTTAGTATTTTGCAAATATGTGCGGGTTTAGACAAAATATTAGGCCCAGATTTCAAGCCGAATCAAGTTTAGACAAGCATAAAACATGTTAATATCATGTTTAGACCCGATCCAAACTCGACTCAACTCATGAACACCTTTAATACCAACCCACAGAAAGAAAATATCTTGCAAGGTGTCAGTGAGCCAATAAATGTTAATGGTGGCCTATTAATGTCAACTTCACCCCATTGGAAGAGCCCAAACATGCTATAATGGACCTCAAGACAAAAAAACATACGCAATGGTGGGACAACTCAATGGTTAGCTTTCAAAATCAAAATCAACACACCCTTTCCCCTTTTTCTATTTAAAATCGGACCTTGGTCGGATTATGCTGGATGATGATGGGCTTGTTTTAATTTCCACACTGATTTGTTTGCATGTCATTTTGGGACACAAAAGTCATTCCTCTTTTTCTCCATATGTCTGTCTATGAACCAACACTTGTTCCATTTCAGACCTTACTTCTACCCCCCTTACAATGCCATTCATTTTTTTTTGTAAGATAGAGATGGAGTATATTGCCTTGAATCTCTATTAAATCGGTGTTTAAAAACAGTTTTAAACATCCTTCTATACAAATCAAGATATATAAAATATAAATTTGTACTGTATATTAAGTGGTAGGTTAAGTTGATGTCACCTATTATTAGCAAAATTACAAATATGCTGGGAATAATATATATATATATATTTGGTGAGTCTTTTTATATTTTTAAATAAGATCAGAAAAATATGTGTAGAATGTAATTTGAACCTAAGAGACTACGGTACTATTAGTATTGATTAAAATAGTCTTTATTTGGAATTTAATTCTTATATTTTTTGGATTTAAAACTGCAAATCTTTCTGTCATTTTAACACTATTGTATTTTTATATGTCAAAATGTCAAACCAACGAATTTAATAGAAGAATTATAATGATATTAACAATTAGATATAGATTTTAAAATCTGAAAAGTATCTTAAAAAATAAAAGGTAAAATTAAATTCCAAATGTACAAAGCTTATGGGTTAGTATTTAGTATACTAATAGTGTACTTTTTTTATTCCAAAAGCAATATTAAAAAATTACCATGTGATTCTTTTTTTTAAGGGATAAGTATCAATATTATACATGAACTTTGATTTAATGTGCAATTGTATACATAAACTTTAATTTCATGCAATTATACACATGAAATTCTATTTGTGGTTAAAATGTATACTTGAAACTTTAATTTTGATTTAATCATGCACATTTAAAGAAATAAATACATTACTTTATTTTTATATTGGATAAATATAACTATTTATGTATGCAATATATAAATATAAAATGATGTTATATCAATAATTGCATTAATAATTTACAAGAATTGAATCAAATCAAAATTTCATGTATAAAATTTCACAAAATCAAAGTTCATGTATAAAATTGCACATTAGATCATAGTTCACGTATTGCTTTGAGATTTATCCTTTTTTTAAATGTTTATTTTGTAAATATATTATTATACTCTTATAAGTAGATCTGTTCATGGGCCGAACTACTCACCTAGGCCCAAAAGCTTGCTCGAAATTTGGGAGGGTTTGACCAAAAAAAATTAGGCTCGTTTAAAATATGGGTTAGACTCAGGCTTGAACATTCAAGGCCCAAGCCCGGCCCATCCCGATCCATTTTAAGTTTATAATATTTTATATTATGTAATTTAGAACACATTAAAAAAATAAACCTATACTAAATATATAATACTACACTAATGTAAACATTAAAATAATGTTAAAATGATCATATAAAAAATTCAATAAATAAAAAATGTATAAAATTATTAAATATTAAAATAAAATAAAATAAAATAAATAAATATTTTTAAAAATAATATAGGCAGATCTAAAATGAACTTGAGTTAGTATATTGCAATTATGGGTGGGTTTGAGAAAAATTTTAAGACCAAATTTCGAGCCAGGTCGGACTTGGACAAGCATAAAGTATGTTAATATCATGCTTAGACTCGGCCCGACTGAACCAATGAACACCTTTACTTATAAAAAATTTATCAAACCCCTAACCTTACTTGTGGAGTCTAAAAACTCCATTAATAGTGCACCCACCACTTGGAATATATTTTAACTTTAAAACCATTTAAAAAATGTCTCATTTGTTTTTTTTATGTAAATTTTCTATAAATATTATGGTGTTGGATTGGGTAAAAAGAAAATTTATAAAGGGACATAACTGTAGGAACCTAACCTAAGGGAGTCCAAATGCTTGGAAATTACTATAAAGTTTAGAGGAATGAAAGAAGAGGCCCAGACAGTTGATTGCAGCATATGCTGGGTTGGCTTTGATTCGCTTGCCCCGTTTCTATTTATCCTCTATTTTATTTTATTAATTTGGTTAAAAGAAAGGGATATCAGTAATTTTAAAAAAAAATATTTAGTAATATATACAAATATAAAATTAGAGTGAATTTAAATAAAAATTAATATTTGGTATATTGACAATAGAGGTGCTCATCGGCCAGGTCGAGTCAGGTTCGAACCGGTTCTAAGCATTATATTAACGTATTTTATACTTGCCTAATCCCTGCTCGGACCAAAATCTGGACCTAAAGTTTTGTTCAAACCCACCCATATTTGCAAAAGATTAATCCAAATCCATTTTAGGGCCTCCCATATTAATTTTTAAATTTATTTTTTAAAAATATTTATATTATTTTATTTTAATATTTAATAATTTTATATATTTTTTATTTATTGAAATTTTTTTATATAACCATCCTAACATTATTTTAATATTTACATTAGAATAGTATTATATATTTAGTATAGATTTATTTTTTTATGTGTTTTAAATTATATAATATAAAGTATTATAAACTTAAAATGGGCCGGGTCGAGCTGAGCTGAGCTTAAGCATTACATGTTCAAGTTCGAGCCCGACTCATATTTTAAACGGATCTAATTTTTTTGCCCAAACTCATTTTCGTGTTTAATATTTTTATCCACATCCTCCGAAATTTCAAGCTGGTCTTCGAACATGGACGAATAGTCTAATTGACAATGCCCAATTTTTGTCTTATATTTAATTTTTTTTTTTACTACACTTTACACTAATGCACTTTTGTAATTTTATAATAATTCTTCTTACATATTTAGATTTTGTTTATTTTTTACTAAATTTTACAACACATGTTACACTCCTTCTCAACCTTCCTAAATCCATGCATAGAGATATTTAAATCTAACAACAATCTTGTAATTTTACTATTTGATAATTAAATAAATATAGATTTATATAGGGGCGAAATCAAAAATTCTTTTTAAGAGGATCGAAATTAAATTTTAATTTTCAATAGTCTATATTTTTATAATTTTTAAAAGATTAAATCAAAATTTTATAATTTTAAGAGAGTCAAAATATAATTTTAACTTTACTAATTTAAAATTTTTAAAAAAATTTAAAAGATCTAAACAATAATTTTCTACTTGAGATGGAGGCAGGACTCTCCTAGATTCGCCTCTAGTTTTATACACATTATAAAATACTTTGGAGACAGATTTTCTTTTTAAACAACAGATCCATATATGTCATAAAAATTAAATTGAAAAAAAAAATATAATAATAAACAAATTAAAGGTGTTGACATTCTCTTCAACCATCACCTATGAATCTAAAAAGATATTATTGCCATATTAAAAAAAAAAAATTTATTGCCCCCCACCAAAAAATGTTATGGAATTTGTTTGTGTTCAACCACAGATGAACGTATTATTCATCTAAATTTAAATCTAAATAAACATCCGATCCCACCCGACCCAACGTCTAATTTTTTAACTTTGATTATTTTTTTTTCTGGTTTTCGGCCACAAAGCCAATGCTTTCTCTTTTGACCAATCCATTGCTTGTCTACCTTTTGTCTTCACGTAAATCCATTTCCTGTCTCTTTGTTCCTTTAAAGTCCCCATTTAAACCACACATTTCTTAATCTTTCTTTATATTAATTAAAGCATTAAAATCCAAAAATTTTCCCTTTATTATTTATTTTATGTTACACAGTTTTCACACCAATGGGGGATAAAAGGTGTTCTCTGTGTCAAATTTGGTGTGCCCCATTTGCAGTGTTAACCCCCATCTTTATCATTTTCTGTCCTTTGATAACATGATATTTTCATATATATAATGAGATTATCAGTTTTTGAATGAAAGAGGTGAGGATGTATAGTACAGTTTAAGAACAGGAGAAAAAAATGTTGTGAAAAAACAAACAAATATTGATTACTTAGAATTCAAAATCAATCTTCTCAAAATCATACTTTTGGTTATCATGTCTTATGTAGAAAGTGTAGTTAATTAATGAAAAGTATGCTTTTAGCAATAATCAACAAAGAATCTAGTTTACTATGTGATTACATGGTTTTTATCGAGTTTTTTTAGCTGAAATTAGAGCATTTATTGTCGGTAAAAATGATTAATTTTTTCGTTGTGGATGTTTTTCTAAAAAATAAATAATTGATCATAAAATATACTACATTTCCATGGAATGAATATCAAATCCTCAACATCATTGAAGAAACAAATCCAGAATGTAAACCCTAAAGTGCTTACAATTAACTACATAATCATGAAATGAATTGCAAGCTTATGATTATCAGAAAAGCCTGCACATGTGCATATGAAGGCATGGAAGGGATGAAAGAATGATTACCCAAACGAGTGAAAACAACAAATGATGATCCATCAATCAAACCAACTTGACTGGTCATTGAAGAAAGAAACTACCCCATTAACCTCATCTTTCCACCAAAATATCAGATAAATTTTGAAGTAATTATGATCCCTTACCCTTGAATCATAAACTATAAAAGAGGGAATCCATTACCCTTGGACCCTTTTTCTTTTCTTTGAATTATTTGAAGGAATGTCTCTTTGCTTTTTTCTTTTTTTTTTCCTTTGGAGAAAGCTGAGATGGTAATGATGTTGTTATGGATATAGAGAACAGCAAAGGGTGTTTAAGATCAGAGATAGAGTGGTCAAAGACCCCAAAGTTGAAAGACCAGCTTTTGCATTATTGGGACACATACTGAGCTGTTTCTGTACTTTAGAGGACCAATAATAAAAGGTGAATCTAATTATGAATATAGGGTCATTCATTCATCCCTCCCCCATATTGCACATATCATTTCATAGACTTCAATCATTTTGTCTTTAAAGCTTTCTTCTCTACCAATTTTTATATTCAACATCTTCAGATAAGAGGTTCAAAAGGATATATATGAGTTTAAAAACTTTAAAGTCTCTTCTTCTTCATAACAGGTCCCACATTGACCCCTCCATTAACACCTCATTTTTCTTCACCAAGGAAAATCTCATAACAAAAAGATAAATAAATAAAAAAGAAAACCCATACTTTTTTTTCCTGATTTTTTTTAATTCCATGCAAAAAACAAAAGAAAGAAAACATATTTTTGGTTACTATACCCCAAAACGTCTAATCTAAGCATCTGTCCAAGCAGCAAAAACAGGCATCTGTGGCATGGAAATTGCAGGCCTGAGCTGAGCTGAAGGAATCCAAGAATTCACAGTATTTGGTGAAGTAGTGAACAACTTGGATGATGGTGGAGGAGGCATTGCAAACGCCATTGGTAAACTGCTTCTATCTGGGCTACCTTCTCTTGAGCTGCTCAAACTAGTCACCAATGAAGAAGCATTGGAGAAGTGAGTAGTCCCTATCTTGCTGGAATCATCCACCTCTCTCTGGCCAACCATGGTTTCTGGTGCCAATGAGAAAGCCTGAGCCTTAATATTCTCAATGATGTTGGGCTGTTGCTGTTCAGATGACTGGTAAAGGATCATTTTCCAGTCTGGTTGACCTCCATTGTTCTTTGGTGATATGTTAATGTTGGTTTCAGCATTGGTGTTACCAGTTAAAAGGTTGTCATTACCACCAGGTCCGACATCCTTGTTTCGCCTAGCGAATTCTCCAGAAAGAAGGGTATTGCTAGCCATGATTCTTTCCACATCGTACCTTGTTATGTCGAAGTTAGTCACTGCATTCGCCCCACGGAACTTGATAGCTGCTATGTCATAAGCCTCAGCTGCTTCTTCTTGAGTGCCTGCATGCAATTATTGACTTTCAATTATCATATCATATAATTCCATCTATCAACTAAGCATAAACATTTAAAATAATAATATTAGAGTCCATGTTGAATCACATTCCTTTTCTTTTTTGCATGTTTGTGGACAAACAGCCTTACAGAAGCTGTTGTCTCCTTTTTCACTTAGCTTTTGTTTGGTTTTTTTCTTTTGGGAAAAAAAAGATCAAATCACTTATGGAAGCATGCCCAGTGTGGCTTAAAAAGAGCCGAAAGAGCTAAAGACTGAATCAAACACTGGCCTTTCTTTTAAGTCAATAAAAAAGAAAATACACAAATGAAATGGAACTCACTAAATGTTCCAAGATAAAGGTCTTTGTTCCCTGCAACTCTTCCTATCCGAGCCTGCCATCTTCCATGTTGATGATGTCTGCTTCAATTTTCAATTAAAAAATTATGAGAAAAAAGAGCTGAAATATTATGGGTATTTGCAGTTCAAGTTCCACATAATTGAATTTTTTTATAAGGAGACCTTGTCACTCCTCTGTACATTGAAGCTCCCCTTGAAAAGCCACTGCTTTTCCTGCTTATATAGTATGAACATCATTAAAAAACAGTCAACTATAGAGCTATGCAACAAAATGGGAGAGAAAGGGCAAAGATGGTACCTTCTCAAGTGAGCAACATACTCTTGTCTTGTCATGTTCTTCATTTCTTCAAGTTCTTTTTGGTAATTCTCCAACTGCAAAAACAAAAAACATCATAATTACAGTCAGTACCATAAAAAAAATTATAAAAGGTTTCCAAGAAAAGCATTAGCTTTGAAAATGTAATGAGAGTTGGATAATTACTGGGAAATTGATGTGAGTGGAGGGTCCCCAATACTTTAGTGCAGCTAGATCATATGCTCTTGCAGCTTTCTCCTCCATGTCATAACCTCCTACAAATTAAGATTTTGGAATGACTTGCCATTCAACATATGACTGTTTCAAACATAATAATATACTTTGATAAGTATTAATAGTGTCAGAAGAGCTTACCTAAATAAACTGTTGAGAATCATCATTCCATTAGAATCAAAACCCCCAATCATAAAAATAATTTTTAAAAAAAAAGTCAGCTCAAGAAATAAAAAAGAAAAAACTAAAAATAGTGAGTATACTTGTTGCAGGAAGCTAACCTTGTCTTCCTTTCCTGCTCTGTCCTTCCTTCTTGCAACTGTTGTCCCATAGATGGGCTTCATATCTACCCGTCCATCTATGTCTACACAACAAAACCAAGAACAGATAAAAATGAAGCTTTTTTTTTCAGTTAAAAACTTCCATTTCTAAAAAAAGAAAAGCTTTTTTGGATAAAATGTAAAGATTGATTAAAGACAAATTAGTTTTGGGGGAAAGCATATAAGACAGACAGGATTAAAGGATAAAAGGAAAACACTTACCTTGTGACACCTCTATATTGAGAGGTTCTTTGACCAAAGGTATCAATGGATTTCCTATGGACAATTTGCTTCTGATCTACCTTCTCAGACCCTCTTTTCTTGGTTTCCAGGGCTGCAGCATAGTCAGTTGCAGAAGGTGAGATTTGCTGCGAACCAGTCACACAGCTTGATTGGGAACCAGGGCTCATTGACAAACTCAAAGACTGCAAATCTCCATATGCTATTGCACCAATAGAGCCGGATTCTGCTCCAGTATCACCCATGCAACCAATCATCTTCTGATGCATTGCATGTTCAGTGGAGTAGTTTCTTGAAACCCACTGCTTACCATCATCTGCCATTGTTGGGGCCTGAAGATTGCAATCTGTAACATGGGTTTCTTTAGCTTCCTCTCCTAGTAACATTTCTTGGTTCCTATATCCGGAGTAGTATTGGTACTGCTGGACCTGAAGCTGCTGTTGGTGGTGCGTCTGCCTTGAGGACTGTTGCAGGTGGTCTAAGCAATTCTGGTTGCTGTGTTCTTGACTTGGATTTTGATTGTAATACATACTGTCTAAACTTAGAGCCATAGTTTCTCTGTCACTGCTTTCATAGTGATGGGTCCCCATGGTTGCACCCCCAAAGAAATCCTCCAGTTTTGGAGTTGAAGTAGGAACCATTGCTTCACACCAAAAGCCAAAGAAAAAAAACGCCAGAAGTTTAAGAAAAATACTAGTATATTCCCCAAAAGCACAAAAGAAAAAAGAATAGTGAACCCAAATACCTTGTGGTTGCTCTGACCTGCCAAGAGCTTCCATTAGACAAAGAGACCCATCTGACTTAAGTGGCATGACAGGAAAGTGAGAATAGAAGCCACCATTTTCTCCTTCAACTCCATAATAAAGTCCATAATTAAGATGAGAAGGAGATTGGAAAAAGCTTGATGGAACTGCTGTAGTAACACCGGCAGCTGAAGCTGAAGCAGACTGTGTATAGTGATGAGCTTCTTGATTGCTAACCTCCATTTTCATGTTTGGAGAAAGAGAAAAACCTAACCAGTTTGCATTGTTATTGTTATCATCATTGCTTATGGACTTCATTTTCTTACTATGCGGCTGCTTTGGAACCCAGTAATGATTCTAAGCGAGTTGGGAACTTCCTCTCACTGCAGGGACAACTCAATCATTGTGAAACAAATAACTCAATCATTAAAAAAACAACCATTTCCTTGCTTCACTCCATTTTTTTTCATAGGAAATGAAAAAAAAAAACTAGGGCCTTTTGTTTTGTAGCTGCAGAAGTAACTTGACCAATCTAAGAACTCATCTAAAACAAATCCAAAACTCCTGAGACTGAATCTATTCTATATGCATGAGTCCCTCTCTCTCTCTCTGTCTCTCTCTCTCTCACTGGAAATATTTCTAAAGAGAGACAAAGCAAGTTCCTTTCTTTTAAACTAAACAAAAAAGAAAGAAAGGAGTTCCAGCAAGCTAATGCTAGGCATCGTTCCTGCATTCCATAGGGATCTGTATATGAGAAAGACCTCTTCTTTCTTTTGCTTTAGCCTACGCTCTTTGCTGCATTTCCCCCTTTTTTATTCATTCCTCTCTTTTCCTTTTAAAGACCCCCCAAACCAGTTATTAAATTAAAAAAAAAAGATTAAAGAAGAACTATATTCCTGAATGAAACATGGTGCCACCCAAAGACAAGATGCTAGTGGCTGTAGTTCTACTTATGACCCTGTTGGATACTCCCCCAAATTATCCTTCAGTTATAAACAAACTCCTCTTTTCATTCTTGTCTCTTTAAACACTTGCCAGGATTGGGATGTAAGCCCTTAACAGTAATGCTCTTTTTCAAGTATCCAAAACAAAAGCTAACTAAATACGTATCTATATCTGTAGTATTTTTTCTGCTTTTAATCAGATGCTTGTATTAAAATAATTTAGTAATAATCGTTTTTGTTTTTTCTGTAAAAGATATCACTAAATCAAAACTTACAAAGCTTTCCACTTACGGAAAAAAAAGAACTACCAACACTTTTCCCAGTGTGCCAAAACTTAACACTGGTGTGTCATTTGTTACTAGTGTAATAATATGAGGACAATTTTATTTAATATAAATGTATTACAGTTAGATTTGTAATTAGAAAAATAAGTAAAAATTCATGTAAAAATAAGATTTCTTCACCATAAGTGAAAAAAATTTCTTCTTTATACTAAAAATAAATAATATGAGTGGTTAAATATTATTAATTGAATTAATTTATTAATTAGCTCATATATTAAAACTTGTGTACAAAATAATATTTTATTAGTAGTTTGATTAACATGTGGAAGTAGGTGGTGGTTTGTAAGGAGGAGCACTTGGGTGGAGATGAAGAAGGAGGACTGCTGGTAAGAGATTTTTAAGTTGATGAAGAAGAAGTGTGCACGTGAGAGTGTATGAGTTGTTTGCATGGTCCTTTTATAGTGGGAGGAGACAAGCTTAGTTACATGTCTAGAGACTAATGACATGATAGTCTGGTTTGATACTTCTGGCAGTGACAATAATGTGGAAGTAGGTGGTGGTTTGTAAGGAGGAGCACTTGGGTGGAGATGAGGAAGGCGGACTGCTGGTAAGAGATTTTTAAGTTGATGAAGAAGAAGTGTGCACGTGAGAGTGTATGAGTTGTTTGCATGGTCCTTTTATAGTGGGAGGAGACAAGCTTAGTTACATGTCCAGAGACTAGTGACATGACAGTCTGGTTTGATACTTCTGGCAGTGACAATAATGTTGCGTCCTAAGATAAGACGTCTTATGAAACTGACAATCAATGACCCTAAACTTCCACATGCGCCTCACATAGTCTTAGGGAAGATGCATAGTCTCAAGGCTCACAAGTTACTTCAAGTTCTGTTGGTTGATAGGTCAACTATGCATAATTCGATGGAATGTTCATTCGGTTGGGAAACACGTGTCAGGTCTCATTTGGGTACGTTATAAGGTACATGAGGTTCTTTATGTAAGGTACAACAATTCTCCCTAAGCGAGAGAAGGTTATACAATGACCTTTGCGAGCCAGTTGGGGAAGTTCACGGTATAGTTTTAAAAGGCAAAGGTTTAAATGGGTGATTGAAGTTCGTGTCGAAGTACTATGTATTTTATGTATTTTTATAAGTGGTTACTTTTTAAAAATTAAAATTTTGAATTTGAAGCTGTTGAATTTTTTAATTTTATTTCATTTATGGTGAGTTAAAAAAATTCATGTATATATATTCTTATGTGTTTAATGATAAAGCTACTGAAGCGTGTGGCATATTACAACGCATTTATTGGGTTCTTAATGAAACCTTCACTGTCATTATTGTTTAGGTATATGTGTAAAGTTATGATTCACACAACTTTTGCGCGAGTGAGTATGTGATTACTTAGTAAATTTTGAAATACCTGAAGAGTTTTTTTTTTTTTTAACTTAAAAGGATAAGTGTGTTTATTTTTTGTCATCGTTTTTTTCTGAGTTTCTCATCTTTTTGCAATTCCTTAGTACTTTGACATTGTTTCTATCATTGATGTGATTGTTTTTTATCGATGCTTTTGGTGTGTTTTGATTGATAGGTTTTAATTTGTTAAATTTCTCTTATACTTTCCTTTATTTTTGTTTTGATTTTTGTAAAATATGGCCTCAAGATTATTAGATGTTCTCACTGAGAGCAAAGAATTTGAGTGCTCTACATTAATAGAGGAAATGTGGAAACTATTAGAATGTAGGAAATTACATGTTTTGATAATTTTAAGTGCATGTTTGAGATTATGAAGGGAAGACATCAATTGAGTGAAATGAACAACCACAAAAAAGAGAATAGTTGATTTCTTTTGCCTTTATATGTGTTTGAAGTAGGTTTTCATTTGCCTTGACACTCTTATTTTTGTCGAAATTTTGAATTCATATGGAGTGACTCCTGGGCAATTGATAGGTTTTCCTAGTGGACATAAATGGCCTTTTTCTTGGACTGTCGATTACATGGAAAGGAGGCATCTGTGAATGTATTTAGGAGGGTATATGTATAGTGTCTCTTGCCATCGAATATCGCTAGAAAGGTTTGTGATGTTCACCACACGAAGAGGTGGGAAGGCAGTTGTTGAAAATACAACAAGCCGCATGCACCCGATGAGGGATAAATACATGAAGATCAAATAAACTTGTGGTAGAGGGTTTCTTTTCCCTTTGGCTTCGACAAAACCTTGCAATGAATGAAGTATTAGAGATCTTGTTTCCTTGAGCAGAGCAGAGAAAGCACAGCTAAAGAGGTTGCAAACAAGCCTGCCAATAAGATATGAACAAGTCCACAACTTAAGAATTGTCTAACGATTTTATTTGATGGAAAAGAATGGTTGGGATGATGTAGATTTTAATATTCTTGAAAAAGTTCAACTTGTTGGAGTAAAACCATGTGATGAGGTATGACCATATGGGGAAAGCAGTAAAACTAGAGAAATCCTCTTAGGTTTATGAGAAAAGCTTAAAATTTGGCTAAATTCTTATGCTCTTTATCCTGAGCAAAAGTGGGACTATCGAAGCAATAAAGGAGAAAGAAGTTATACTACTGCAATGGTTTCTAAAGCTGCAAAGGTTATTGAAGTTGCTCCAATGGTTAAGGTTATTGATGCTGCACAGGAACCTTCAAGAAAAAGTGAGGAGCCCACTTCAAAGGTTCGTGGAAAAAGGAAGAGAGACATTCAATCTCTTCCTTATGTTATTGAAGGTCAATCTATTGGAGATCTAAAGGATAGTGAATCTCATACAAGCTTTGAAACAAACTCTAATAGTATTATTTTGAAATTTCTAATTTATTGTGTTTACTTTTGCAGTTTTTTTTTGTTTTCTTAGTAAGCGAACTTTTTATAGCGAAGAGAAGCACTTATAGTATCAAAGATGAATAACAAGAGTAAGGAATCTGAGGCCAAGATTCGTCCATTGAATGTTCGATCACAATGTGATATTTTTTATGTTCTCATTGAAACCTTTAATTGGTCTTCTAATAGTAGTTTTGGTGTGTTCCTTTGTATTATTTATCTACTTGTCAAAGCCTTTATAATAATTATTCATTTGTTGTACAGGTGACTTAGGTGAAGGTGAAGGTTCGTGGATAAGAGGTAGCGAAGATACCACTGCTGACCCTGAAGTTGTTATTGTAAGTAGAACTTTTACCACCACTCCTGTGCCAGTTACTCCTACTTCGATTCCATCTTCAACTTCCATTTTTACTTCAACTCCTACTGCAACCACTCCTGCATCATCTTCTGTCGAACCTACTTCTACTACCCCTTGGTCTATCTTCATTTTCTACTCCAGCTTCTAGTATTCTAATTAGTCAAAGCATAAGTGCTTTGAGAGGTGAACTAAAAAATCAAAGGCCTCTAATTCCTTAGGAAGACCAATAACAGAAGAAAAAACACAAATCTTTAGCCAATAGGAGTGTTGGGGTTAACAAAAGTGGCCTTACAAGCTCAGCTACGAGCTATGCAACATCATCTCTTATATCCTGAAGTTGTTCCAACCATTTTGCTCCCTTAACTCAATTTTCCTTAAGTTCCTACAGGTTACCCATTGGACCTATACCTACGAGTTTTCCTGGTAATAACCTTGTTATTATAATTTACCCACTCGTTCTTTTTGATAACTGTTATGATTTGACTATGTATAAGAGCTATTTGAGTGCACTTATGATGACTTAATATTGGCTAACATTGGGTTAGGACATGGTAATAATCGAGAAGTATTCAGTAATAGAAAGTACCTCGTAATGTTGGCCTTAAGTTGGTTAAGTTATAAGGAAAAGATAATTAGGAATCAATCGAGTGTGAACCAAGATAGTTAAGAACCAAAAGAAACACTTAATTAATTTTCTTGGAATTTGTAGATTTGGATAAAACCATCGAATGACTAATGTGGCATTTATCAAGTCTCAATAAGAGCTTAGGTCAAGTCAAAGAGTTTAAGATAAGAAAAAGAAAACATTTTCTCTCTCTTTCTCTCATCGGGGGAATAACGTTAAAGAAGATAGAGAAACTCTTTTGAGCTAAGTATGATCCCGATGATTAGACGAAATCAAGATAGGGTAATGCCTAACACATGGGTGAGCTTTGAAATTTATGAGTAAACTAAACGTTATTCACCTTACTCAAACTCTTAGAGTGTACATGGGTGCGTAATCAATATCAAATTATAATACGAAAAACCCTTAGAAAGGAATGAATTAATAGGAAAGAAAGTCTAGTATGGTATTAGGGAGACTTAGATATTAAGGTCATCGTCAAGGAAGCGTGACGCGCCAAATGCGACTAGTTGAACTATCAGCTACACTCAAGCAAGGGATGGGTGAAGACTCAAGGGTATGTTATGTAAAAGTATGCATACTTGTACATGTTTCTTTACAGCTTTTGTGCATCCATCAGGTGGATCACAAAGATTGAGACGTGCGCCAAACATCTAAAAAGAAAAAGGAAAATATCTAAGTAACCAGGATAAGTGGTGAGAACTATTCCTTTACTTCCACAAGAAGTAGTCTCAGTTTATATAAGGATGAACCGAGACAAAAATCCTTTCATCTTTTAATTAGAGGCTGGGAAATAGATCTAAGCTTTGAGATGCCTCTTATCAAGGCAAACCTCACAATCTTGCATGTTATGCTGCTAAAGAGAAGACAACTTATTAGAGCAAGCATGGTAAAGTTCTACTATGAGATTCTGGTATTCAAAGTGAAAGGAAATGAGTTATATGGATAGATCTTGATGAGTTTTTATGGTTTATCATTTAGGGGTTGTCAATCTGCTTGATGAAAGCTTAAGTTTGATGTTTAAAGTTGTTAAAGTTCAGTAGTGGGATCTTCGGGTAAGAGTCTCATGAGGTTTTATGCGTACCTCATGAATCTCTAAACTGACTCTTTCATGTATGTTTGCATGGTAATTTCCTCTGTACGAAGTGACTGATTTGTGAAACGAAAACGTAAACTACAAGTGTGATATGCTAATTATGTGAAATATGTATGTCTAATAAGCTTGCATGAGTTGCTTGTATTTTATTGTGCCTTTGATATGAGAAGAAAGCATGTGCTTGATGAGTGTGTGTAAAAGTATGTTGTGTTTGTCATGAATAAGTCATTGCATGAGAAGTTTGTCTGGAAATGTGAATGCATCTAGTCTAAAAGAAGTGAGTCTGTCAAGCATGAGTTTACATTATGAGTTTGTGTTTGTCTAAATGGTCCACCAGGACAATAAGCACGAATCTTTGATACGGAAAGTTCGTGGCCATGGATATCGAAGCCCATATAGTGTAAGATCTAGTCATGGTAACTATGACATCATATGGAAAAAGATGAAAGGAACGGTTAGGTGAGTACAGGTGATAAAGGAAAACCTCGTGACAATGAGTTTAGCCAAATCCCTATAGTCGAAAACATCATTTCTTGAGAAAGAGGGCATTTGTGGCTTATTATGTTATATGGAGCCTTTGTGGCTGATTCTATTAAAGTGAAGTCTTCGTGGCCGAATCTGTTAAAGTAAGCCTCTGTGGCTAATTCTATGAAGGACGCCTTTATGGCGTAATTAATGGACGCCTTTGTGGCTATCTCTGAATGGATGCCTTTGTGGCTATCTATGTTAAAGGGAAGACTTCTATAGTCATCTTCAAAGAAAAGCACACCTTTATGGTGTAGTCTGTAGAATGATCTCGACAATGATCCGAAGACAACATCGTTTGGGTGAACTTTGAAAGAACAATGTAATTGCAATAAGCGAGCATGAAGTGGTGAAAGGATGGAGATGAACGTTTCATGTTGAGAAACAAACGTGGTTAATTTTTCTCACAAGAATGAGAAGAACGGTAAAAAAGTATGCCACAAGCACATGACCATAGGTAATATAAGTGATTCTGACTAAGGTATGATTGCCTATAAAGTAAGAAGGAAGAATCGATAAGAAGAATGCAACCTCAAAACGAGAGAAAATAATCCTAGCAAGTACTCGCCCAAAAAGAAAAAGGTAAGTGCAAAACACTAAACTCAATACGATGCTAGAAGCAAGTACTTAATGATTATCTCACTAAGTTCTTGTGAATTTATTATCGTTGCTTCTGATTTCAGGATCTATTAGAAAAGTTCGTCGAGAGACGATGCCAAGGCTACATCATGGGAACGGTTGACTGGGATGTTATGCATACAAAGAAAGTTATGAAGGGTTATAGTTCATACAGAAAAAGTTACGAGGAGTTATAGTCCATACATAAAAAGAGAAAAGAGAAAGATATGTGAAGTGTCATAAAACTATATGATAGCGCTTAAGTTCATACGGAAAGCCATATAGCGTAGTTAAAGTCTGCACATAAGTATCAAATAGTACTTCGATTATGTATTTAGTTAAAGCATGTTCTAAGTGACGATCTTCGAAATTTTGTTTCAGAATGTAAATGAGAATATACATTTTACATGAAGTTATTCATAATAAGAAAAACATAAGGTAATTTAGAACAAAACTTAAGAAATTCTACTAGTTGTCGCTAGAATAATTACATAGGTGAGTCGAAAAGAGTCTAGGTTACATCTGTTATAGAACGTAACACCCAATACTCAAATCCAATTGAGCGGGTCGGGTAGAGGGCGTTAAAATGCAAATGATTGCTTCAACATCTTGTTTGCTAAGAACCTGCTCATAAACAAGGTCCTCAGTTGCTCAAAGTTTAAAAGAGTGTTGTGGAAGTTATAAGTACTATGCTTGGGCTAAATCCCTTAGAGTTATAAAGAACACTCTACATTAACCTTGTATAAGGCTTCAATTGTGATCATATGATTTGCATAATGGGCTAAATGATCTTGGGAATCTCCATAACCATCATACATCATTTTCGAGAATCTGAAAATGGAAGGGACACAATGTTTCAATATTTTGACGGTTAAAGGCTTATTTTTGTATTTTTTTTTACTAACCCTGATGGTTGAACTTTCTAGGATTCTTGCATATGCTTCTCTAATTTTTACCGTAAAGTATTTTTACTAGAATAGCTATAACTATCATCACCATTATACTCATAGTTATCACCACCTTTTTCAATATCATTTACTAAATCATCATTACCTTGGTTTTCATGTTAACAATTGCACTTAGAATAGACGGATTCTTCCTCCCTCTGTGGTGGGTTTCGACCATAGTTCATCCTACTTTCTCTTAATTATTCAATAAGCTTTTCATTTCTTTCATTTCTTTCAATTGTTTGCCTTTGTTTATCCATTTGATCTTGGATAAACTTTTGATGCTCCTCATATCTTTTTTGCTAGGAATATAATTGCTCCTTCATGGCTTTTATTCTATCTTGCATGTCCAAATACTATTGGTTTCCTAATTGATAGTGTTGAGTTCCCTGATCTGCTGGCGATCTCCGACCTGATATTGGTATGGAGGGTTGTAATACCATGGGGGTATCTGTAAAATTAATGAGGGTTATATTGATAGAGGTCTTGTTTATTTTGGTTTTAAGGGTTAGTTTGATTTTGTGGATTTAAGTTTTAATCGCCATGCAAGGGGTATTGGCCTTGGGCTGTTTTGGTTTGGTATGTATTCACTCTAGTGTTTTAAAAAGTATGATTCATGGTTGGGTCATTTCTAGGATCAAACTCAATGTTGGGAAGATCACTAGTACTTAGGTTTGACATGGTGATCCACACTCACTGCACCAATTGTTAACAGTTTGATTAATAGGTGGAAGTAGGTGGTGGTTTGTACGAAGAAGCACTTGGGTGGAGATAAGGAAGGAGGATTTTTGGTAGGAGAATTTGAGATTAAAAGAGAAGAATGTGTACGTGAGAATGTATAAGTTGATTGCATGGTCATTTTTTAGTGAGAGACAAGCTTAGCTACGTGTCCTGAGACTATTGACACAGAAGTTTAATTTGATACTCCTGGCAGTAGTGGTGATGCTATGCCCTAAGATACAATGTCTTAGGACAACTGACAATTAATGATCCTGAACTTCTACATGGGCCTCATATAGTCTTAGTGAAGACGCATAGTCCCAAGGTTCGTTGGTTGATAGATCGACTATGCATAGTTCGATGGATTACTAGTTCTATAGGGAGACAAGTGTCGAGTTTCTTTTGAGTATTCTATAAGATCCACAAGATTCTTTATGAAAGGTGTAACATACTCCTACCAAATGTAACATAGGAGTAATTTTCTTTTAAAAAAAATAAAACACACTAGGTGTAGTAGTGGACAACATTTATTATTTATAATATTATTTTCTTTTTATCATAAATAATAAATGTTCCAAGATGAAGCAAAAACATAGTACTATTAGCTATTTTATTTGGACTTTTTATGTTTGAAGTAAATAAGTTTTTATTAATAATACACATAAACAACAACTAAGAACAATAGATTGGCATTAAGTGATAGAGCTGTGGTGGGTAAAAATTGAAAGCAAAAAAAAAACAATGTACGGTGTTGGCTTTAAATGTTGAAGCAGTAGGAAGTAAGAGCAATAGATTTTTTATCACCGCCTGCTAAAGAAGACAATACTGTCTGGTCTCTGCTCACCCTATCACTTCACTTCTTTTACTGGCCCTACCATATCTTTTGCAACTCTCTACTAATAAAACACATTATTCGAGGTTTTTTTTAAATTTTTAGACGGAAAAAAATCACATAATTTATTACAATGATTAAGGTAGACACAAAAAACATGTTTACTGAAATAATCATATAATTGATAGCATCTTAATTATAAAAAAAAAGAGAAAGAAAATGAACCCCCCAAGTTGGATTAGCCTTGCCTGCATCTTTCTCCTTTTTGGGTAGTTTTAAATTTCAACCTTATGTGCCATATCAAACTTTAGCATAATGAATTAATGCATGTACTTTTTGTTGTACAGTCCATAAGAATTTAAATAAAATAATAACAAAAAGAAAGTATTAAAAAATGGGTGCATTAACTTTGCTTTATGATCATAAAATTGACAAAAGAGAAGTATGGCCCAATGGGATTTATTTTGATAAATCAATGTCCAATTCCAGGTCGAGCTATCAGAATTGAAATTTCTGAGCTATTGATGTTGCCACATACAGTAGAAGATGATCTTTTATTTTTTGCTTTAACTTTTGCTTTAAATAAAAATAAAATAAAAAATAAAGTGAGAGGTGGGTCACTGTGTGATCAATTAAAATACAACTGTACCCATCCTTTTGTTTATTTGTTTACCTATTTTGATTTAAGGGAAATTTTAAGATTTAAAAATAAACTCAACCCTTTTTTCGTTTTTAAAATTATTTGAAATGGAAAGAAATTTGTTGCCGTTTCGAATTAATTTATGCGCATAGAGAAAATAATGTTGAAAGATTTCTTTATTTGAGAATCCAACGTAATTTGTTTACATTGATAGAGTTCAAATTTAGTGTAGTTATTAGATATAAAAAGATATGTTTATTGAACCTCATATAATGATCTGATGGTCAAAAATATTTATCGTTCTAAATGTGACCTGAATTCGAGTTACGTTAATCGCGTTTATTGTTCGGACTTTATTTTATTATTGTAATTCTCTAAAAAATATATGCTTATTTCATATATTAATATTGGGTTGGTGATAAATATTGAATATAAATATTATTTTTGTTGAAAAATAAAAAGAAAATAGAGATACAAAGTTGATATTCTGCAAATGATGAGGGAAGGGACCCTTAAAAGAACATACTTTATATCCGATTGTCTGAATAAAGCCATTTTAAGAGTGGGAGAATATTTGCTTAGTCAAGTTTGGTTATTTAAACATCTTTTTATCTATAAAGACCCACTTTGGCCTTTGCCATTTATTCTTTTCTCTTTTAATTCTCCATTAAATGCATCCCTCCAACTTTTTTATTGACTAGAAAAAAAAATCTACAGTTCCATTCCAACCCCTTGTTATACATCAATAGTCACATATTCGAGTTCTAAAAAGGATTCGAGTCTCTAATCCGTAATTCGGATAGGCCTCATCAAGGGATTAAATGTAAGATAAATCATGAGAGAATAGCAAGACGAGCTCACAGGCACGACTCGCAAAAAGGTTTTGCGGGTCCAGCTCGTAAGGAAGGATCACGGATCCAACTCGCATGAACCCTGAGAAGGCTACGGTCTCAGCTCATATACATATGAGGAGCTCATAAAAGGGACCACATGCTTCACAGGCTATTTAGACATGTATCCAGCAGATATAGAACAGAAAAGATCGTGTGCTCCATAGACACGTATCCAGCAGATCTGAAGTTCGCAAAGAATGTTAGTACCAGAGACAAAGAATGTCAATTCTAAAGACAGTGGATTCAAGATAAAATAGTGAATTCCTCTCGTGAGTTGTAACAACATGTATAAATACCTCAACGTTCATATCAATAAGGCATGACAAAAATATTGCTCCTAAATTCAAAATTTGATTTCATTATTTTTAAAAAATATTAAAAATATATATATATTAATAATTAGATTCTGTAATTCTAATTTATTAAAATAACAATTTGGAACCATACAAATTTCCGTAAAGGGGTGCAAATTTTTCTCATTCTGTCGGCACCTTGTGAATATCTCATCAAGGAACAAAAAGAAATGAAAATTATTGTCCTTCCAGCTAGGAAAAAATAAATTATTAATGTTCTTCTAGCTGAGTAGAGTATTGGGTTATTACCTATTATTTTAGGGAAAGCCTAGGAATTAAGGATAATTATGATTATCTTAGTCATTGTTAAGTTTGTTGTACAAATTTTAAAATATGTTTTTTTTAATTATAATAACAGGGTAAAGTTTAAATAATTAACGTAATTAATGCAACTCGAATCCAAGTCACATTTAGGACGGTGAACACTCTTGACCATCAAACCATCAAATGAGATTCAAATTTTAAAATAATTTTAATCATAAGTGTAATGGTAAAACATATTACAATTCATGCGCCGGGAAATTAATGCGGTGACGGACTAGTTGGCAAGAAATTGTGATAGTGTTGATGTTGATATTCGCATCATAGATATTCCCTATTTTTATTTTGCAAACGGTTGATGTTTGATTCTTCTAATAGAAACAATGAATAAGATAGATTGATCAAGGCATTATAATGCCTCTTTTACCATAAAAAAAATATTATACTTTTAAAAAAATTGAGTTCAAAACACTAGATATGATATTATTGAAAAAAACAATTACGATTCCCCAAAACATTAGTATTTATGAACATGAAAGATGCTTTGGTATTATTTTTAATTAGTCATTATATATTTTGGTCAAAAAAATCATTTATATTTATATAATGTTGCTTATTAAATTGGTGTTTAACTTGACTTAATCAAAAAAATTATTTACAAGAAAATTATTTAAATACGCTTTTAAATAAACGATTGAGTATTAATACAATGATATTTACAACTTTTTATTATTTTAATGTAAAAAATTAAACCCAAATTTAAATCATTTTACCTATAACTCAAATTTTTATATAAATATAATTGAAATATTAATATTTTTCACAAATTTTAATTTTATTTAACTATCTTATCAACATTTATAACTTACAATGAGATTCCAATTTGAAAAAAGGAGGAGGAAAAAACAACACATTATTGTTGTGGGCAGGTGCCAGAGTTTTATGGTGTTGTCGGGCGCCGGTGGCAGGACCATGTTCCACACTGACTTCATGGTTTGAAAAAAAGAGTAAAGATTTAAAGGTGAAGAATAAAATTGGCTTTATTTGAGAGGGAGTTTCCGTATGTGAAAATTTAATGTGATTATCTAATGATCAAAAATATTTATCGTTTCAAGCGTAATATAAAATTAAATCGTGTTTATTATTCAGATTTGTTTTATTATTATAATTCAAAAAAAAAACTTTGCATGATGAAAGTAGAATATATAATCTTGCATGCAAACTTTGCATGAGAAAATAGCCAAAGTTCATGGAGACAGAAATTCCAGAGAGAATGATTTTGTTTGAAAAGAGAGGGTTTGAAGGGTAGATTGGGGGGGTACCCCTACATCTTTGTGTTTTTATTGTAGCAATGATGAGAAGATCCACCAAAACAAAGCATTAGAGAAGAGAGAGAGAGAGAGGGGGGAAGTAAGTATTACTAGAAATAGTGCATGGGGATAGGGGAATAACAAAGGAAAAGCTTGATGCTAGCTGCTGCAATCACTAGATTTTCCTTTCCTTTCATTGTCATTACAAGATATATACACTCTTTTGGTGGGGATGCCCATAGGGATTGGGACAACAACACCCATTTTTATATGTAAGGGGACAAATTTCCAGCCTTATACCTTTTATATATATAGAAATCATATTCATAAATAAATAAATTTATGTTACTAAATTGAAAAATAATGATGTGAAGTAACGTAGAGCGATTATAGGTATAATCGACGTCTATGAACATGAACATTATGGATGTTTTCAACATCCACGCTAACACAAATCAAATATGAACGGAGTTGCACAACTTCATTACCATTCTTACGTAGATGTACTATAAATGTTTCAATCGATTCAAATTTTAATATTTGTATTTTTTTTTATCTTAAAATTTGAACTCTTTCTGTATTAAATTTCAAAAATTTCCTATGTGTGGAGCCAAGCCACTAACGAATGCTAAGTCAATAAGTTTCAATTAATCATAAGTTTTGACTTGATGCTAATTGATTGGTTTTAACTTAGAAAATAAGTTACTATTATCTTCTTCTTCATTTTTGCAAAAATTGCAAAGAAACCCAAGACATCCCTAAACTATAGATTAGATTTTAAATTGGTCTTTAAATTTACATTTTAATTTAGTCCTTAAACTATTAATAGTGTTTCAATTAAATCTTTTTGTAAGTAATTTTTTTAATCATTCTATTAGCGGCTAGCTAGTGGTACGTGTCATTATCTTATTGCAATATTCATTTGTTTTTCATACATTCCTTTTTTCATAAATAAATACAAATACAAATAAATAATAATTGATTATATAATTAAAATAAATTATAGGTTTATAATAAAAATACATTATTTAATTATACAACCAACCCTTTTTATAACAATATTTCGTTATAACAGCCGTTTCTAGAAGAATTGATTTTTTATGTTTATTTCTACCCTCTACAACAACTTTTTACGTTATTTATTAAATTAATTCTCTATAATAACATATGGTCTAAATTTTTAAGTAAAATTATAGTTATTTCATATAAATAAGCCTATTAATTATCATTTTTTAAATGGAAATTATCTCACTTAAAACATTATTTCAATAAAATGATTAAATTTCATTTGTGAAATTTAATACTCATATTTTATTAAATGAAAATAATCTTCAATGCGTGAAATTAAAGACATCGATTCAAGAAATTATTAATTTCTCTAATTAAATATTCTACTATAAATTTGAAACATCATAAACTTATAAATTGATTACTTGAATTTAATAACTCATGTTAAATTAATTAATTTAATTTGAAACTCATCTTGATTAACTGAACTTGTTAGATTTATAAATTTTATAATTAGTTAAAGAATGTAAAATAAAATATGCATAAAAGCAATAATATATGCACTTGTTATACATCTTTTAATTTTGTTGATTTGATTGCCTTTTTTTTTTCTTTTTAGAACATAGTTTTCATTTTCTTTATTTGATGAAAGTTGTCACATCCCAAAAATAGATCTAGAAGAAATAGGGATAAAATTTCTTTTTCTTTCTTTTAAGCATAAGGTAAGAGTCTTAAAATTTATTTTTGTTAAAAACTAGACAAGATTGAGCCGGTTGGTTTAGTGGTAAGACCTTAACTTACCCATAGGTCTCAATTTTGAAACCCTTTGTGTGCATTCAGCTAAAATATTTTATTTCCTTATTTTTAACCCCACAAAAGTGCCAAAATTTTAAGATAACCAGCCCAAATTTGTTTTTTTCAGTTTAGTCCTTAATTTAAAATTGTCCCAATTCTACATAAATTCTTAAAACCTATTTCAATTAGGGAAAGAAAGTTTTATAAGTAGTCAATTTTGTTCAAGAATATTCATTTAGCAAATTCTTCAAGAAGAACTCTCAAGTTCTTCACTTTCCAAATCAACTTTCAAGCAAAAGGTGTCAAAATTTTAAAATCATCTCTCTTCATGTAGATCGTTAATCTCCTCTCCAAAATTAAGGTTTTTGTGTTTTCAAATCAGGTGTGGGATCTAATTTAAAATCATTATGTATGATTAATTATGTTGAATCATTAAGGAAAATAGGGTTAAATGTGTAAAGGAACAAATATGTGCGAACCCCTATGTGATTTACTGTACAAACATACATAACTTGTCAAGCGAACTAGGAGGAATATATATGCGAACCCTTAGAGAAATGTATGCGAACTCTTAAGTGCTAAGCGATCCCTCAAAATATTCATGCAAACCCTAAATTGTTAATAAATGTAAAGCTATAGGTTATTATATGCGAATCCTAATTGTTTAACATGCGAACCGTACATGTTTAATTATATGAACCCTACTTGTTTACTAGGCAAACCATAAAACATGCTTATGCGAAACCTTTATGTGTAATATGCGAGCTATACTTATGTGAACCCATCATATTAAAGTATGCGAACCATGTACGTATAATATGTGAGCCATTCTTATGCGAACCCTCACGTAAGTTATTCCATGTGCGAACCTATAGGCGAACTCCAATATGCAAACCCCTTTAGGCTAGCCATGTGTGCAAACCTTAGTGTGCGTGCCCCAATGTGCTAGCCCTTGTGCGTAAACCCCCGTGTATGAGCCCTTATGTGAGTGAACCCCCTTGAGTGTGCGAACCCCCTGTATATGCGAGCCCGTGTACAAACCCTTAGGTTAGAATGTACGAACCCGTATGCGAACCCCCTGTACAATCGAGCCTATGTGTGAACTCCTAGGTTAATTAAAACTTTTTAAAAGTTTAAAGATCAAGTTAGAATATGACCTATAGCTTAGGGACATGCACTGGAATTAACCCATAAATAATTAGGGTAAATTACCCAAATAGTCACCAAACTATTACAAAATTTCTAATTGAGTCACTCGGCTTTAAAAAAATTACAAAATAATCACTTGACTTATTAAATTTGTTTTTTTCTAGCTCATTTCTGTTAAATCAATAACGTGAGGAATATGTGGTGGTTAAATAAATGACTTGGAATTTTACAATTATTATTAAATGACACATAAATATCCATATAATATTAGGGAAAAACGAAGGAGAAAAGAAAAGAAAAGATTGAGAGAGATAGGGGTGCTCAATCGATTAACCGACTGGTTAATCGGTCAGAAATACTATTAACTGACTTTTAGATATTTAATCGTTAATTGAAATGAGTTTTTTTAAAAAAAAATTATCGAACCGAACTTTTTCGGTTAATTCGGTCTGTTAACTGAATTAACCAAAATTTATATTTTTTATTTATATTTTTGGTTAAAACAAGTATAAAACATATAAAAAATAACCGAATTAACCGACCGGTTTATTAAGTGGGCTAATACTTATATATTAAAATGTTATTTATTAAGTTCAGTTAATTCGATTAATCAACCGATTTTGAATCGAATTAACCGTTAACCGAACTTCTAAAAAATTATTAATCGAACCTGACCTAATTAATTAGGTTAACCGACCAAATTCGGTTTTACCTAGAATTTACACACCCTAGAGAGAGCGTTGTGAAACAGTGTAGTTTTAGGTTATTTGATGATTTTGGGATTCATTTATTTATTTTTCCTAATACTACATGGATATTATATGCCATTTAATATTAAATGTGAAATTCCAAACTATTTAGTTAACGTCCATCTCACCCTTTTGTTGTTGATTTAACGGAAATGAAAAAAATCGATAATTCGAATAATTTTTTGTAATTTTTTAAAATTGGATGACCTAATTAGAAGTTTAGTAATTGTTTAGTGACTATTTAGGTAGTATATCTAAGCGAAAGAAATTGGCTTTGCCTTAGGGCAGAAACAAGGTGTATGATGATGTTAGATGAGAATGCAAAGCTCTAATAGCAATGTGATTAGCGTGACTCAAACTTAGACCACATTTGGGGTAATGAAGACCTTTGACCATTAGGCCAACACACGAGATTCATGCTAAATTGATTTTATTCCAATTAATGATTGGTATAAATGGTTGGGTCCTGGTTTTATGAATGATTAATGAGTAATGAAAGGCTTTAATTAACTGTAATCTACTTTACATAGTTGAAGAAACTCAAATTATCAATCTTGCAAAGAAAAAGCAAAAGCAAAGACAGCACTTGGTTGCCATTAAAGAGAATTGTTTGGTCTGAAATCACAAATGAACTTTAGAAATGGTGACAACATGAATCCCTATTTGACAAAACATGTTTTTCTTCTTTCATTAACAGCCGCAAAAGCAAACTAAATTTTGCTAATTAATGAAGTGTTAGGAGGAATTATGCACTTAAAGCCAAAGGGGATTAAAACAAAAAGCACTTTGATCATAAAGCAAGACATAAAATTAAAGGTGGTAAGAAAAAGAGGGGGAAAAGCACACTAGTTTGATTATAAATTGAGAAGAATGTTAACATCTGTCTCAAAAATATTTAGTACATTGATAACGATATTATAAAAGTACTGGAATCAAATTATGTCAACTTAAAATATAAATATTAAATCATAAATTTAAACATAATAGAGATATTATAATCTTGATTTGACCTAAAATAATTTATCCCTAATATTCATTTAATTTAATAAAAGTTTAGTATTTTTTTAAAAATAATTAAATTGGTTGAATTAGTTATCTATTTACTCAAATCAAAGCAGGGATTGAAAACTTTTTTATAAAAAAATGTAAATAATTTTTATTTTTAAGTTTGAAAAAAATTACTATAATTTATAAAAAAAAATTGCATAATCTCTTATGAAATTATTGAATTATCGAGTCACGCTAATCATGTTTTTTTTAAGGCTATAAAAAAATTGCATAATCTCTTATAAAATTATTGAATTATCGAGTCACGCTAATCGTATTGCTTTTAAGGCTTTGCCCTCCCCCTTATATTAAATTTCTTACAAAATTGCTAAAGCTTACCTAATTTCTTACAACTTTATAAATTATTAATTCTTTTACAAAATCAGTATCTCTTATAAAGTTATTATATTTATTATAAAATTTATGAAACTCTAAAAGGAATTAAAATTAGTAAATCATTGACAATATTACTAAATTTCTTATAAAATCAATGAATCTCTAAAACTATTATCATGTTTACCTAATTTCTTATAATATTATAATTATGAGACCTACTATTAACTTGATATTTATATCCAAAATAAATACGAAAAAGTGTGAAGCTCCGTTGATATGAAACCCACAATCATCATGGTAGTTATATAGTTGAGTAACCAAAGCAAAAATTTAATAATAATGAGTGATTAACGATGTATTTAAAGAATAACAATTTAACAAATAATGTTAATGTCCGTTAATAAGTTAACGAATGAATGACTTAAATAATGAAATTTCGAATAATTAATTAATTAAACTGTAACTTTTGTATCTAATCATTAATTTCTTTTACATGTAAAAGACAAATGTTATAAATCTTAACTGTGACCTAATCTTCTATTTTTGTAATAGAAGTAATTAATTCGATGGTTTGTTTCCCAGGAAAACATAGTCGTTTTCATGGTTGGAGGAAGGCAATTATAACCACGAATGAAACAAGCAATGAAATTAATGAAGGGAACTGAATCAAAACAAAAATCCAGATGGGATTTACAGACAGATGGGCTACCATGAAATGCAAAGTCAACAGATAAAGCATGTAAATGGATAGCAAGCAATATGAGTGTGACCACATCTCTGTATTTTGTGGAACACAGCCATGCATGCATGTGTTTAAGATCTACCATGATTATAGTTTAAAAAAGCTCTTCCATGAATTGCAAACAATTTTTGACTTAATTCATGCTGTTAATGGAATACAACTATGGGGTTATTATAATATATTCAATTGGATTGTTTGAGATGTGATGGTGAGAGGCAAATGGGTGTTGTCATAGTCACCTACTTTGTTCAGTAGTAGCATCTTTTTTCTTTTGGATTGGTAGTAATTTGGGGTTATCTTAAAATATTTTCTTTTTATGGTTTCTGATAAATGATCAATCAAGATGTGTTAAAAGCCTGGGACTAGCCTATAGGCCTGGCAAGGAGAGAAGACCCTACAAGATATTGGTATCATGAATAGGGAAAGGCCTCTACATGTAAACAAAGAAAGCAAAGCAACTATTGTGTTGTTGAAGCACCCATCACCAAAATGCCCACATTCCTAGGACCCCCTATATGTCTGCAAGAGAGTGCAAACAGAGAAAGTTGTTGTGGAGAAGAGATGCACAGATGTCTAGTAAGCCTGGTTGGTGGGTTGCTTTCAATCACCCCCCATCTATAACTCTCCTAACCCAACTATGCCATGGTGTCTCCTGGAAATATGGATTGTTTTGTAGTATTGTTCCCACTTTTGCTTTCTCCTCACAATAAAGCATAAGGGGAATGTGTGACTTATTGACTTGGAAAATTGGAATGAATAGAAAACGACAATTATCCCTCTGATTTAACTCCATTATTTGGTTCCTTCACCTTGAAATTTTCTATGATTTTAATCCAAAATCTAGAAAACAAACCCATGTATATGATACAACAGAGAGGAGGATAATTATTGGAAAACGCACATAAATTTAAAACCACCATTAAATATTACAATAGTAAAATAACAAAATTTAAAACATAAAAAAAAAAACAATGTTCCTAATAATCAGGATTCAATTTAAACTGAAAAACAAAATAAACACACGTGTGCAACACTCATGACAAAAGGTTCATCAATCTCTTCATGTTTGCCTTCCTCTGCTGCTCCGATTTGTAAAATATCTCCGCTGTAACAAGAATGAAAACATAAAATAAGAGCGCAAACTGATCGATACAGTCCACAATCCAAGGTAGTGGATGGATAGTAAGCATTACGAAAGGCTAGGAATCATACCAACAATTTCAAAGTGAGGTAGTAAGATAATATGGATCATAATAATGAAGAAACCCAAATCCGATTGGAGTGTAGGTTGACATCATCTCTTGCTTAGGAGTAACCTTTTTCACTTCAACTCTCTTTTTGTTTAATAGATGGAAACTATTTCTCAAAATAAAGTTAGCTGATTCCTCTCTTTCATATGTCACATACCTAAACCCTCTACTTCTTTTTGTTTCTTTGTTACGAATGACCACTGCATCAACTATGCTTCTAAATTTCTCAAAATATTTTTTGAAATTTTCATTTATTATGAATCGAGACAACTTTCTCATAAATGTCTTTATTCCCTATTTTTACTTTTGGTTTTGCTGGTCTCACCTCATTATTCAATGCAAACAAGTTACAAGTTCATGTTACAATAAAATGATATATCAAACATCAACACTAAGAAAAGAGAAATAATTTTATCAACAAAAATAACGAAAGCTATAACTTTACTAGAATAAATAACAATCTGTTTAATTTCATCATAGTGTCATCTCAATATCTTTTCATTCATTTCAATAGAAATTTCATTTATGATCAATTTATGATTTGTAAACTCTATCTCTCTAAACGATTATACTGAAAATTTCAGGCAAGATAAAACAATTACACAAGAAATTTTTTTTTTTTGAAAGAACGTTTACACAAAAATTTGGAAAAGTTGAAAACTACATATAATATTTATAAGATAAAAAAAACTAATCCTAGTTTATGTGTGTAACCAATATAAAGATGAACTCGAATTATACTTCTTTCTTTGCATGGTTTACTTGTTGTATTAATTAATTAATTAAAATATATTGTTTCCTTTTATTTTGATTTTATCGTTCACAAATTTTTTTTGCTGTCTAATTTAACAATTTTATTTTCATATGCAGCTAAAATTAATTGCTTAATAAGTTATAAATATTTTGAACATACTTAATAGAAGAAAATAAGTCGTGTAGCGGTAAATAATTGATGGTGAAAATTTAAAATGGGGTCAAAAGTTTGGTAAATAATTTTCTGTTACATTAATTATAAATACATTATTAAAGTTTTATAATTTTGCTAATAAAGTTTATTACGGTGTCAAATAATTTACTTATATATTTGTACAACAAATTTTGTTGGCAACAGAAACTGTACCCAAATTTTGGTCATAACTTTTAACACATTGTTACGTGATATTTGGAAAGTGAAATTTGGATTTCAATTTCAATTTGAATTTTAAATTTTAATTTTAAAATTTATGATTTATAAATTTATTATTTTTAATTATTTTTAAAAATTTTAAAATATTTTAAATTCAAAATTTTGTGTTAATTCAAATTCATTATTTGGATAATATAAATAGAATTTTTTATTTCATACATCAGATTAGATATACCCCAAAAAATTATGTGTTGTCCTGCAAATTTTGGTCATAACTTTTTAACAGAATGGTAAGTAAATTTCGATTTAAATTTTATATTTTAATTTTTAATTTTATGATTTTTAATTTTTAAAAATTAAAACATTTGAAATTCAAGATTTTGAATTAATTTAAATTTATTATTAGGATAATTCAAATTCAAATTTAGATTTCAACTAATTCTAAACTTAAAAAACATTTTTTAAAATTTAATTATTTAAGAGAATTTTGAACACACTACAACAAAACAGGTCTATCCCAACATTTTTTTACTTAAGACGACGCAAAAATAATTAGCATAGGTGTCGCGACGCTTCCGAAAACATTGTCTATAATGCAATTGGCATAGGTTCCACGACGTTTTTGAAAAAGCGTCAGCATAATTCAACATAAACCGATCTTTATTGAAGGGTTGACAAAGACCTAGTCAAGACCGATCTTTAAAAAAAGGGTAATTTATCCAAGTAATCAAAAAAATTTCATTATTTACAAAAATAACCCAAGTTCAAAAATATACACCAAAATGACCTAAAATGAACAGTAAAAATTGATATTGGTCATCTAATGGCCGACACCACCTGCCCAATGATTGATGTCAGACATAAAAATTTGTGTTTTTTGGTGTTGGTCATGCAATGGCCAACACTTATGTATTTTTTTAATACGGTATTTATTGATATACGAAAATACAAAAATTTGAAAAAAAAATTTAGTGTTGGCCGTGCCTCTTTTTTATCTGAAAAAAAAAAGATTTTTGGTGTTGGTCATGCCATGGCTGACATCCCTTTTTTTATATGACAAAAAAAAATTTGGTGTTGACTATGCCATGATCGACATCCCCTTTTTATCTGATTAAAAAATCAAATTTTTTGGTGTTGACAATTACATGGCCGACACCCCTTTTTATCTGAATAAAAAATCAAATTTTTGAGTGTTGGCTATATCATGGCCGACACCCCTTTTTGTTAGATAAAAAAATCAATTTTTTTTTAGTGTTGGTCATGTCATGGCTGACACCTCCTTTTTTATCTGGTAAAAAATTAATTTTTTTGTATTGGCCATGCAATGTCCGACACCCGCCGACGAGCCCGATTACGAGGCCTAAGACCAACCCGAGTACCAGTCGGAGCACCAACCCGATCCCCAATATCAAACATCTGGCTCTTCGTTTTTTTGCTGCACGATTATTATCATCGTTCCATGGAGGAGATTTTTGGCGTCAACCCCGACCCTCAACGTTCATCTTACTTCGATTCTTCCTCATATCAACCGAAAATCCATCCGGAAGAACGTACACCTATAATGGAGGATATTTTTGGCTCGGCACCTCAGGTCACTCAACGTACTCCCGATTACGTTGACGATACGTACAATTTTATCACCTTTCTACGTACGCTGATCGGGACACCCAACGTTGACACCACCGAGGATGAGCCAACAAACACCAATGTAAAGCCTCCTCAACAAACTATACTAAGGCTTCTGCCTCGCTGAGCCTAGAGGAAGCCGAACTGTTACACACTAGCACCGAGGACGTCACTGGGATCTACTCAATTTTGAATTTTTTTCTGTTTACTTTTTAAATTTAATTTGTAATTTCGTTTTTACTTTAAATTTAATTTCTAATTTCCAGTATATTTTAATTTTAATTTCTAATTTCTTATATATTCTAATTATTATTTCTTGAAAATTTATATCCTCTTTTTCAATAATATTTATTTCCCTACATTTTCACAACATATTTAATATTTTTGTATATAATTCAAAATTATTTTAATACAAGAAAATACAAAACATTGTTGTACTAAGCAACAAATTAAATTTACAGAGACAATAAATTACAATTATTTGTTAATATTAATACACGAAATTACAAATTTTTTTTTACAAATATAACAAAATACAAACATAAATAATGTTCATCTGCTTGAATACCGAGCTGCAAACATTAGTACCGAGAAACTTGCTCGGCTTGCCTTTTTTCAGTTTGTAAGACACAATGCAGTCGATCTCGATTACCTGTTAAATGACTGAGAAAGTCATCCGACCTTTGACAATATAACCTTTACGAACTTACCACAACACTGACATAGGGCAAAATATATCTACGTTGGATTAGCTATTCAACAGTATTTTCCGTGATAACAAATTATTCCAACGTAAATAATGTCCATCTACATTGGACATCTCGGATAATCTTCAATGGCGCAAAAAATCATCTTACCACTGAAGACATATCTTTGCCGCTTCATATGAGAATATATAATTCAACTCTGGCAATACATGATAGTATATAGTTCAACCCCGAAATTCGATTGTACACTTCACAACTCTCCCCCCAAAACAAAACACTCATCTAATGATAAATAAAAAAACACTTTCATTTTATTGTTATTTTAAAAGAAATATTTATTATTTACAATTTCAAAATAAAAAACCTAAACCCTATATATAGAGAAATGAGAGAAAATTGGTGTCGACTAATGCATTGCCAATACAAAAAAAATTCATTTTTTTATCAGATAGGAAGGTGGTGTCGACCATTGCATGACCAACATCAAAAAATTTTAAAAAATTTTATCTGATAAAAAGGGAATGTCGACCATTGCATGGCCAACACCAAAAAATTTGATTTTTTTATCAAATAAATAAGAGGTGTCGACCATTGCATGGACAACACCAAAAAAATTAAATTTTTCATTTGACAAAAGGGAGTGTCGACCATGCAATGGTTAACATCAAAAAAAAATTTATCAGATAAAAAAGAGAGTGTCGACCATGCAATGGCCAGCACCAATTTTTTTTTTCAAATTCTTGTATTTCCATATATCAATAAAATACCGTATTAAAAAAATACATAAATGTCAACCATTGTATGACCAACACCAAAAAACACAAATTTTTATGTCTGACACCAATCATTGAACAGATGATGTCGACCATTAGATGACCATTTTCAATTTTTACTGTTTATTTTAAATCATTTTGATGTATAAGTTTGAACTTAAATCATTTTCGTAAATAATAAAAAATTTTGAGTTACTTAAATAAATTACCCTTAAAAAAAGTTGAGATAAACCCGTCTAAAACAACTTTTAAAAAGTTGAAATAAACCTTGTATACGACAACCTTTAAAAAAGATTGAGATAGAATCATCTAAAGTAACCTTAAAAAGATTGAGATAAACTTTATCTAAAACAACCTTTAAAAATAATTAAAATAAACTCATTTAAAACAACCTTAAAAAGTTAAAATAAACACGTCTATAACAACTTTAAAAAGGTTGAAATAAACCTTATCTAAGACAACCTTAAAAAAATTAAGATAAACCTTATTTATGACAACACCTTACATAGTTGGCTCAGATCTCATGTTTTTTACGAATTTTTTTCTCCCGATTTTTGAAGAGCCTATTTTGGCGAAATATGAAAAACTTTGTATGTGTTGGATTGAACAAGTTTGAGACGATATTAATTGAATAGTTAATTAACATAAATTGATCATATTAATACAAAATTACCACTAAATAACGCAGTTATGAATTTATATACAAATCCTAACTATAAGATGCTTTATATAGATTTCTTCTCTTTAGCAGCCTCTAATGGTCTTGATCCTTTGATATATTTGTGGAATCCATATGTAAGCAGTGCAAGGTATAAAGCAAACCCTGAAATATATAGATTTACATCCTAAGCTTGATATGTATATGCATATGTATATGTATAATTAAAACCTGAAGTTTCAGGAACTTATAGACTAAGTTGAGGAATGTAAATTACCCATTAGAATCACCATAAGAACCTCATCGGCAACATTAAGAACAGCATCTTCTATCCATATCCCTTTCGCATCATTGTATACCATGGAGATGAAAACAACAGTTAAAGTTGCTACAACAGGCGAAAGTGAGCAGTTTGCCTTCACATTTCATAAACAGAGAACAATAATTCATAAATTACTAATTTCATCATCAATTCTAAAACATATGAAAACATTAAACCATCAGTAACTAGACACTTACTCTCTGATAAATGCATCACCATTCTCACAAATGTCAACAATCTTAGCTTTTGGTTTGCATTCTTCTGCAAAAGGAATTGGAAGGTATAAATCCAGGAAAAGAGATTCATTTCCATTTCATGAAATCGAAACAGACATTGGACCCATAATCACTGTCCATATGAATTCAACATTAATCAGGATAACATAACAAGGTGTAAACAACCGTACTAGTTAAAACAAAAGTGGATGGATCAAGAATGCAAATTGTTTAATTTAACCAATAATGAACTAAAAATCGAAGCAATGCAGCAAAATTGAAAGCATAAACATCATAAATACCTGGATTTTGTGAAAGTGGATTATCCATAACAAGATCAGGGGAATTGGTTGCTCCATCCTTGGGAACATTTGGATCCACTAACAGTTGCCTTCTCAAACCAGCATATCTAAATTCACAAAGTTAGTTTACAAGATTAAGGAAAACAATGTTCTTTGAAACAATCTAAGAGAGACACAAAGTTATCAATTTTAAATAAAATTTAAGCTAGAATTAGCTGAAATGCTTTATAAAAATAAGAACAAAATGGATGTAAAATTAGAAAAAAAATTAAAAAAAAATCAAGTTTAGGTAATCTGTACAATAAAAAAAGGCTAAAAATTAAAAATTCACACTCTGATGCTAAATTTTTCTTAGTATTTCTTTTTTTAAAAAAGGAAAAGGTAAAGATGAAATGGTTACCTTCTTCGAAAATCAGCAGTTACCCTACGAAGATCATCAATTGAAGAAGGAGGTAAAATCCCTAGATTGATACGCCATTGAACGCCTCTCAGGCTACCAAACGGACAGCTTTCCGCCGGAATGACACCGGAGGACGACAACGGCGCTTCTTCCTTTACAATCTCTTTGCTCATTTCTTGCAATCAAAACACTAATAAATTACACACAAAAAATTAAAAAAATATTAACGCCTGGGTTTGAGACACCAAAAAAATCATTCAAACAAGATTCAGCTGTTACAGCTTCAGAAAGATCCTGCATCAAAGCCACAAATATGCTCACAGTCACAAATTGAAAACCCATGTAAATCAAGGGCAAGAAAACCCTGTTTTGCAATAATTAAATAAAAAAAGTATGAAGTTGTAAATCAAGATCTCAAATATGCTCACAGTCACACCAAGAATTGAAATATCCAAACCAAGGCATCAGATCTGATACAAATATTTATTATCTTAATCTAAACAAAACTGACCCCAACAAAGGAAACAGATAGAAAAAAGAACCTTTCTTAGCTTGAAGGAGGTGCCTTCCAGTAGAAATGAAAGAGTCGAAAACATTTTCTGTACTCATTCAAATCGTCGCATGTCGGAAAAATAAAAAAATGAGTTCCACAACAAACAAAGAGAAGCTACAAATTTATTGATAAAATACCAGAAATCGAAGTACAAGCAGAGAAACCCAACAAAAAGAAGAAAACTGCAAACCAACACAGCAACTTATTTATCCCCATCAATTTTTCTTTAGACGATCATGCAGCAGATCAGACTTGCTAGTTTAAGGGGCAGAGTATTATAAGTTGAAGCTTCTTTAATCTTGGAGCAGCTTCAGTCGAAGTTTTCTGAAGGGAAGAAGCTTAATTATGACTGAAAGTTTGAAAAGTTTTAATGGGAATTGAAAGTAATATAAAAGTTTGAAAGTTTTACTGTGAATAAAGCTGATTATGAAGACAACTGAAAAGAGAAACTGATGAAGAACTGAACAAGGATGGAGGGTTTGATTTACGGCTTTTGATTGTTTATTTGGGGATATTTGATTTCGGGATAGGAATGGGATTTTGATTTGGGGAAAACGGGGGAAAGAAAGGATTTGGAGGGAAGTAAACATAAAATAATTAGACTAAATAATAATATAAATTTTAATTTAAAAATAAAATTTAATTTTAAAAAGCAAAACAATTTTGAATTCAATTGATCACATAGCATAATATTAACTTTTTTATATAATTCTTTTTATTTTTTAAGATTATATACATATTAAAATTTTTAGTTGATGGCATAGAACAATATTAAAGTTTAATATCATCATATTTTAACATAATATTAAACATGATTGTTTGAATTGGATCAAATTAACCTATCGAATCGAGAATCAATTGAAATATTGATCTGTAGAAAAATACTTAATCGGTTAATTCAGGAATTAATATGAACTAGTTGAATAAAAAAAATCAATGGATCAAGTGGTTGTTTTTTAATTGGTTATTTAGTAAACTAAATTTAAGACCCATTCAGCATTGCTATTTGAGGTGAAAAAGTGATTTTTAACCTCAAAAGTAATTGAAACACTTGACATTGGGTTGAAACTACGGAGAAAGCTACATTTTTATCCAAATGCAAAAATGGGGGGTTTTGATGGTTTTTGACTTTTAAATTTGAAGGATAATTTTCAAAATACTTTTATTTGTATTAACTGTTTAAGATGTGTTTAAAAATTTGGATTAATTTATATTTTATGTATCATTATATTAAATTATTTAAATATTATTTATTATTATATTTGAAAATTTAAAATATTTCATGTATCATTAAATTTATAAACAATTTATTAATTATTAAAAAGTATTTAAAATGCATATTTTATATATGACAATATTAAATTATTTAAATATTAGTTAAGTTAATTTATCTTTAATTTTCAACGTATGTATAAAATGAACGTTTTAATTTTCCGTTGCAAATTTTGATAATAATGTCAAATGCTTAAAATTAACAAACCACATTTTTCTACGACAGTTTCCATAACACTTTTCAAAAACACTTTGTCAAAAACATTTCTTAACAACAACAATGTCAAGATTGGGCCCTTAGTAACCCATATCATTTATTTTTATTCATTTTTTTATTATATGTTCAAAAGAGAAAGGAAATAAAGAATTTCAAAGTTATTGATACAATTCACAACCCAAGGCAATAAAAATATGTTCAGTAAAATCTAGAAGTGGGCACCCAAACCGCGTAAAAATATGTTTGATAATATGGATTGTAATAATAAGTAGGAAACCCAAATCCAGTTGGAGTGTAAGTTGGCACTATCTCTTGCCTAGGAGTAAACTTCTTCACTTCAACTCTCTTGCTGTTTAATAGATGGAGTTTAGTTTGCGAAACTAGATTGGTTGACTCTTCACTTTCATATGTCACAAACCCAAACCCTCTACTTCTCTTTATTTCTTTTTTATGTATGACCATTGCATCAATTATGCTTCCAAATTTTTCTAAATATCCTTTGAATTCTTCGTTTGTTATGAATCGAGACAATTCTTCGATAAATATCTTTCTCTTCTCTATTTCTACTTTTAGTTTTGCTGGTCTCACCTCCACTTGATTATTCAATGCAAACAAGTTACGAGTTACAATAAATTCATATATCAAACATTAACATGTACTGTTGGAAACTTGACGAGCCCAACACACTCACTATAAAGGACCTAGGACCTACAAGTAATATTACATCAACTCTATGAAGTCGGTTAACCTTTTATTTTTTAACTTTAATGCACTATAGTATTCAAGCGGCAGGGTTGACCATATATTATTCAGGCGGCAGAGTCGACCATATATCATTTAGGCAGCACAGTCGACCATATATAAAAGCTAACCCAAGTGCAATAAGTACTTAGAAACCTAAAGCTTAATCGAGACTTACAATTACAAGAGAAGATAACACTTTTATTAATACACAACACAATTACAATATGAAACACTTCTCTATTGCATTTACTTGAAAAATGAAAGCTTCTACCCTTATTTATAGAGTTAGAGGCCACTGGATTGTTGATACATGTCAACATCCATTAATATTACAAATATATAATAACTAAAATGTTCATGTATAATACCTAGTCTTCTAGATAATACCCTCTTTTTTTATATTATATTCTAAAATATTTCAAATAAATTATCTCTTAAAAGTTAAGTTTTGCTTTTATCTAGAAGTTGCATTGGCTTTCAGCATGAACAAACGAAAAACAAGAAAAATTACTTTTTGACCAAGAATAATATGTTGTTGTTGAAGGGCAAATTGAGCCTTGAAAGGATCAACAAAAGTAATTGTATAAGTCCAATTTCGTTCGAGCCAATACGAAATCCAAATACCAATTAAAAAATACAAGCCTAATTTTGTTTTTATTTATTTATTATTTTATAAATATGAATAAATAAATATAAATAAAATTGAATACAAATTTAAAAACCTATTTGCAAAGGCTCAAATTTATTTATTCATTTAATTTAATTTAATTATTTAATTTATTTATTATTTATAAATAAATAAGTACAATTAAAATAAATAAATAATAAGAACCTAATTAAATAACCCAATACAAACTAAAACTCAATACCCAAACAGGCTCAAACCTAAGCTCAATCTTACAAACCCAAAACTTAAACAAAAAAGAGAAACCCTAACCTTAGCCAAGTTACTAGCTGCCGCCACCATTAGCACGCCCACGCAACCTTCGTCGGGATCTTCGAACGCCACCCTCAGATCCAAATCTCTACGATCCGCATGCAACCCACTCACACTGGAAAATCCAAAAAAAGATTGTAAAAAATATGTATATAAACATGAGAAATTACTTGAAAAAATTACGAAAAAAATTGAGATACGAAAATTTTTTTAGCATTTGGAATACAGAGAATCAGTTTTTTTCCACAAGGTATACACATTTATATTCTTTTTTTTTCTCCTTATTTCGAAACAACGTTTTAAATAAATAAAATAAAAAAATAAAAAAGGTCTAGGGTTTACCTTTGGTCACTGGCCGCCGCCGTTGGGGTCCCTCGAAGCTGTCCTTGTTCGGGGGCTCAAAAAATGTTCTTTCAAAAAACCCACAAACAGATTTGAAAAACTCATAAAAATCGAGGCTTTTTCTTGGTTTTTCAAAAAATTTTGCTTGATTTTAGTAGATCTAGACTAAATTTACATTAAAAAAAAACGAATTTTTGGAAGTTCGACCACCATGGGCGGTGATTATGGCACCGGTGATCGACGGTCGGAGATCGGGCATTTGGGGTCGAACGGAGGAGACAAGGGGGGCAAGAGAGAAAAAAGGATGAAAGGGTTTTTTTTAAACAAATGAAGCAAATGATTGTTTTTGAAAAAAATTTCACTTATATAAGTCTTCAAAACTATGTCGTTTTGGCCTAACTCAATAAGTTCCAAAACGACGTTGTTTTGGTCGACCCGCCTCGACCCGATCCGGGCCCAAGGAGGATCCGCCTGTTTTCATAAAAAGGGATATTTATCCCCACAGTCCTTTCGCTTTTTTGACTTATTACAATTAGATCCTTTAATGTGCTTTTTATTTATTTTAAAATTTACCCCGTAATTTTACTTGATTTTAAATTTGGTCCTTGACCCAAAACTGTCCCAGAGGCTATTACGTGTCAAGATTTTTGGGTTTATTGCCCACGAAACCTCTGCTTTATTTTAAAATTGTGTTTTGACCCTCAAGCTTTCTAAAATTTTGAATTTGACCCCTAAACTTTCCAAAATTTTGAATTTGACCCCTAAACCTTCCAAAAATTTGAATTTGACCTTCAAACTTTCTAAAATTTTAAATTTGACCCTAAATTTTCTAAAAATTCAAATTTAACCCTTAAACTTTCCAAAAATTCAAATTTAACCCCTAATTTTTTTCCAAAAATTCCAATTTGATCCCTAAACTTCCCAAAAATTCAAATTTGACTCGATATTAATTTTTTTAAAATTTTTTATCCTATATGTATATATATTTCACGCTTTTAATTTTTCCTATTTATCTTGTTTATTTTATTTTTTGATTTAATCCCTTTTGTATTCATATGTATATTATTTTATTCGTTTCTTTCTTTATTTATTTATTTATTCGGTTATTTATTTACTTAATTTATTATCTTATTGTATTTTATGTATATATTGTTTTCTTATTATTTATACCTGTAAATTATGTACATATTTTTTGCATAACACGATAAGTTTTTTAAAAGATACATAAATTGTTTTAATAAATCAAGGCAATGTTTTTTTGTTTCGGGAATTTGAAAGAATCATGGCCTAACTCACTGGATGTTGTTTTTTTTCTTTGAATCGGGATAATTGAATATCCTTTTAAAATTTAAATAGGAGATTTTTGAAAAGCTCGTCATTTTCGAATATTTGAATTTTTATGTCCTAACTTACTAGATGTGATTTTTTCTCGATTAATTCAAAATAACGAGCTTTCTTAGGAAACAAAATTTATTTGCAAAATAAAATAAATATGACATTCATGCATTTAAGGATCGCGATTTAAATTTTTCTCGAATTTTTAATTTTCAACAAATAAGATTTTGAATAATTGATTAGGTGCCAATTTTGGGCGTGTAAGGTGCTAATCCTTCCTTATGCTTAATCGACTCCCAAACTCGTTTTATGATTTCAAAGACCAAAATTATTTTAATGATTTTTTTAAAAAAAATCTCGAAAGGTGACTCAATTACACCTGTTTTAAAAAATTATTGGTGGCGACTCCATTTTCATTTTCCAAAATATAAATCGAGACTTGTTTTTTTTCAAAAAAATGGTTTCGACAGCTTGACGACTCCACTGGGGACCAACAAGAGAGTCAAGCCGTAAGTCAATTATTTTTTTTTGTTGAAAATTTCAGATTCGATTTAATGTAATTTGTGATCCTATACATTTTTGTGATTTATATGTTGTTTGATAAATGTATGTTGATATTGTTATATATGTCCATGTTTTTGCATACATGCATTTGTTACTGCACCGCTTAAGTGGATATGAGAAGCTACTCCTTCGTGAGGTTTTCACCTCCGTGCAGGATAGTGAATCGCTTTTGGGATACATCCATACCTATGTTTTCGTGAAGTTTTCACTTCCATGTAAACATACGAGAAATGTGTCCCTCTGAACCGAACTCGTCTGTATGAGCCTACAATGGGTGAGGACTGAGGAATCTGCTTGTTTGGGTATCATTATTTTAGAACCGAAAATCGCATATAATGAGCCCTAAGTGCCCACCCTAAGTAGAACTATACTGAACCTTTATAAACCACCTAATAGACGCGTAAGTTCTCTGTGGTATATTTGTTGATACATTTTATAATTGTTGCTACTAACTTGTTTTATTTTGTCTTATTTTGCATTGCATCCTCATATTAGAAAAGGTATTGGCTTGAGTTCGATTACTAGTAGAGAACTGGTCATGGAAAAAGGGTATCTTGATGAGGTAGAAGATAATGAGGCCGTGCGTATGTGGTTAGAGGATAGACAACGTGATAAGAGTGATAGTCTAGCTGAAGGCCATGTATCGGATTACTGGGACTTCACTCGGATCAGTGTGACTCAAAATAACTATTTCACTTTTAGGAACATGGATATGGTGCCCATCATTGAGGAATATACCGCTCTATTTTGTTGCCCCAAAATTCAAGTAAAAAAGCCTATTCGAGAGCCGTTAATGTGCCAACTTTCCTAAAGAAGGTGATGAACATTACAGGAAAGAGTGAGCAATGGGTCACAGCTCGAATTAAGGTGAAGGGCGACAACAAATACGTCACTTGGAAAAGTTTGCGATATTTGATCTTAGAGCATCCAGATGCAAGGAAAAAGGTTGATATATTTGCTCCCAATTTGTATGAACTGGTTATATTTCCTAAGGCATTGGGACACAAATGAGGCGATCATTGATTTATTCAATAGGCTCAACAAAGGGGTTACACTTATTCTAGCAATTTTGGCCAAAACTTCTAGGTCATTAAATGCATGCCGAAGAGAGGGAGAAGGGAGATTTATTGGTTGCACACCATAACTGATGGTTTGATTTCATAGCCACTTTTGGAAAGTGAAAAAAGTTTCTTATCGAGTGTTTTCTGTGAGTTATTCTTCTTTAAGGGAATTCGTAACTACACAAAGACGAGAGAACATTTATGAGGAAAAGTGGATGGCAATACTCAATAGTCTCTGAGACGTGGACATAGAATGACAAGCACCGTGATTCATTCCCGATGAAATTATTTATCGATGCGACAATTTCGACTGGGTTCTGTTATTGGGAATTTTGGAAAGCTATAGGGTATGCTCCTTTGTTAGTAATGAGACAGTATCGATCAAGACAGTTCATCCCAATAACTCAAGGTTTGGCTCAGTGTGAGTTTGTATACAAAGGCGAGAACAATAAGAAAAGAGTCTAGGAGATGTCAAATGCTTGAAACCAAATCCATAAAATGAAGCCATTTACTGTAAACCCTATGAAAATCTAAGAGTATGATGAATGGAGGGGTAGGAGAGTCAATGATAACATCCCTGAGCCAAATTTCGACAATATCCTCCCAGTTGAGGAGCATTTGCAAGTAGTCCCATTGAAAATAGAGCTCATCAAGCAAGACTTTGAAAAGAAAAGTTTTGAATTGGGGAAAAAGATAGAAACATTAGAAGAGGAAAAGATGCAGTTGGATTTGAATGTTGATGTCCAAAAGTTAGAAGCCAAAAAGCTAAGGAAAGGGAAAATGAGGGTTGAGGAAGACTTGGATGGCTTGAAGGAGGACTATAAGAAGCTCCGCCAATAAATGAGAACTGCTGGTTTGGACAAGACATCAAAATAGTGGCAACGAGAAGTCCAAGAGGAAATGACTCCAGCGGATCAGTAAAAGTGAAAATTCAAATATGCTCAAGTCCAAGGGGATGCCAAAAAAAGTGAGCTGCTAGAAAGCCAAGTCGAGAAATCTGAGTTGAAGGCACAAATAGTCGAGTTAGAGGAGTCTTTGCGTATGCATCGTAGTTGTAACTCTGTGACAGAATTGAGGGCAAGTCAGGCTAAGAATGAAGGATTAAAGAGAAGAGTTAGAGAACTTGAAGCTTCATTGCAGAACTGTGAGATTCAGATCGAGTTCCTATAAAGAACTTTAGAGACAAGTAATAGGCAACTACAACACACTCAAAGGCAAGTCAGAGACTGAAACCATGTCATAGGTGAAGCATTTACACAAGTGAGAGAAGTGGCAAAATACTTGCAGAAGTTAGCTGTCCAGGAAGATGCTTTGAGCATAGAGTATGAGTCGGTGTCTGATAAAGGCCAAAAGTTACCATGTCTCCTTCAAAAGATTAAGACTTTGAGCATTAGGGCAATGCTTTGTAATTATCTTATGTAAAGACATTCGTTTTCTAGTAAGGCTATTCTATTAGAATTCGATTGAGAGTTAATACCTTTCTTGCATTTGCATTCATACATTCATAAAGTTTCGCATTGCATTTTCATACATTAAAATTTCAAAAAGACGTTTCTAATTAATTAAAATTTTCCTTTAAAAGTTACTCTGGAAAAACCACACCGTTACTACACTCATGCTAAGACAAGAGCAATGGATCAATGATTGGAAAAGTTGGAGCAGATATAAAAAGAAATGCAAGATCAGCTGCATGAACAATTACCAAAAGTACATCAAGATATGAAAGACCAGATTATTGAGTTCCAGAAAGACATTATCAATTATTTAACTCAATTACTGGTTGGGAAAACTGATAAGGGAAAGGATATTGTAAATTGACCCAAAGGAAGGAAGTGATGATCTTCCGTGTCTTACAAATGTTACCCTTACGTCGGCCCAAGTTCCACAAGAAACGTGTGTTCGAGGAGCATCTGTCACTATTAACTCACAATCGTGCTTGTTTGGTACAACAAAACCGATAAACTACCAAACGGGTTATACTTCTAACCTAGGAAATAACCCTGTTGACCTGGGCATACCAGATTTAAATAAGGTGATGGAGCAAAAAAAAAAGAGCCGAACTTCCTAACCAGTTGGAGGAGTGCTGTAAATGTTAGAGGAGAGGTTCAGAGCTTTAGAAGGAGTTGAGGGGTGCTGTGGGATTGATGCTAACGAGCTGAGTTTGGTTCCTAACCTGATACTTCCCTCCAAATTTAAAGTTTCGGAATTCGAGAAATATAACGGGACAAGCTGCCCGGAGGCACATATTACCATGTTTTGCAGAAAAATGACAGGGTATGTCCATAATGATCACGTACTAATCCACTGTTTCCAAGACAATTTGATGGGATCAACTGTAAGGTGGTATAATTAATTAAGTTATGTCAAGATCAGTTCTTAGAAGGATTTGGCACAGGCTTTCATGAGGCAATACGGTCATGTTAGCTCCTAACAGGATCACATTGCAAAAAGCTGAGAAAAGGCCGGGTGAGAGCTTTAGGCAGTATGCTCAAAGGTGGAAAGATATGGCCATATAAGTACAGCCACCACTATTTGAAAAGGAGACAAACATGCTTTTTGTCAGTACTTTGAAGGAATCGTATATCAATCATCTGTTGGGAAACACTATTAAAAGTTTCTCTGATATGGTCATGTCGGGAGAAATTATTGAAAATACAATCTGAAGTGGAAAAATCGATGCCGAAGAGAGTACCAAAAGGTCCGCTCCTAGAAGGAAGGATAGTGGGGTGACTAATATAAGCTTATACCGGAAGAATGTTACAAAATCGATCATGGTGACACAGTCTAAAGCCTCGACAACCAATTATCAAAGTAGACCGAGACAAGAATAAAGCTCAAGGTCGAGCATTAAAAGAATCCAATTCACTCTCATCTCGATGACCTAGAAAGAGCTTTACAAGAGTTTATACGATGCCCGAGTGGTGTCCCTCTATTATTTGAAGCCAATGCAACCTCCATTCCTAGAATGGTATGACACAAATGCTCAATGTGAATACCATGCAGGAATAACAGGTCACTCCATCAAGAATTGCACTACTTTCAAGAAGCTGGTTGAAAGATTTATTAAGATGGGGATTATAAGGTTCGATAAATCCGCAGGACCTAATGTGGCTGAAAATCCCTTTTCAAATCATCCCGATCAGGGGGTGAACACAATAACGGAAGGGAGGAGCAAGAGGATTAAGAATGATATAAGGGAGGTTAAGTCTCCATTGAAATGGGTTTGGCAACAAATGGTAAACAAGGGTTTGATCGTTCAAAAGAGAGAGGACATGGTGAAAACAACTGAAAATTACTGCGAGTTTCACGTCGTGGAGGGGCATAAAATCCAAGGGCGTGTCGAATTCCGAACCTTGGTATAGAAGTTGATGGATAATAAAGAACTTAAGTTCTTTGAGGAGAGGAAAGATGAAGGGACAAATAATGTTTGTGTTTCTGAAGAAGGGGTACAAGGAAAGGCTTATAAGGCCAACCTACTAGTTGTAATTATATCTAGGCCAAGGGGTGAGGTTGAAGGTCGAATGACACCACGGGTCATCATTTAGAAACCCGTGGCGTTTCCTTATAAAGATAATAAAAAGATACTGTGGAGCTATGATTGCAACGTAACGATGCCGAATGATGAAGGATTGAATGAAAATGCAAGTATCACAGATACAGAGAAGGAGGATAATAAGAAAGCCTTGATGGTTGGGCTTGAGAAGAGAGAAAACAACAAACTCGAGATGCCAGTGAATGAGCCAGTAACTAAGGAGACGGCCAAGGAATTTTTGAAATTCCTAAAGCATATAGCGAGTACAATGTGATGGAACAGTTACATAATCAACTAGATCAAGTATCCCTGCTATCAAGCTCAGAAGCCCACCGTAATGTGCTATTGAAAATGTTGAACGAAACGTACGTGGTGGAGGATATCTCGGTAAACAAGTTGGACCGACTGGTTAATAACTTGAGTGCAGATAATTTCATTTTCTTCAATGATGATGAAATACCTCTAAGGGCATGGCCTCAACGAAAGCTCTTCACAGTACAACTTGATGCAAAGGGTACACTTTACCGGACGTATTGATAGATAATGGCTCAGCCTTGAATGTGCTACCACTGACAACACTTAATAGGTTACTGATAGACAACTCTCACATGAAGGCATGCCATAGCATAGTAAGGGCCTTTGATGGAACGGAGAGATGAGTGATGGGCAAAATTGAGATTCAACTTCTAATTGGTCCAAACATGTATGAGATGAACTTTTTGGTAATGGACATTAGGCCGACTTACAATTGCCTATTGAGAAGATCGTGGATCCATTCAAAAGGTGCAATACCATCATCCCTACATCAAAAATTAAAATTTGTGACAGAGGGTCGAATAATCACCATGAATGCTGAGGAGGACATTATTACATCAATGGCTAGCGATGCGCCCTACATAAGTACAGATGAGGAGGCCATGGTGTGCTCCTTTAGATCGTTGGAGTTTGTGAATGTTACCTTTGTTGCTGAAGGAGATAAGATCCTCACATCAAAGATATCGACGACCACCAAGATGGGGCTGAAAATGATGATTAGAAAAGGAGCTTCACCTGGAAAGGGATTGGGGAGATATCTCCAAGGAAGGATTACAGTGCCAGTATTGGCAAAAAAACGTGATCAGTTTGGCTTAGGATTCAAGTCGAATTTGAAACAGAGAAAGGAAGAGCTATATAAAAAACAAGAGAAAAGAAGATCACAAATAAGTGGGGAAGAGATCAAAAGCAAGCCAATGATCCTTCCTTATATCTCAAGGTCATTCATGTTGGGAGGTATTATTAACCTCTAGCGAAAGTCGACAGAAGATAGGTTGGCAAGAATAATGGAAAATTTGAACATCAACGCTATTTCTGAAGGGATGAGTGAACAAAGGAATTTATCAAGAATTCGCCCTTACGCCCTCGGAAGCATTCTAGACAACTAGACTGTGGAAGAGTTCCCTGTAACTTTTAAGACTTTTCTAGAGTAATGTTTAGAACACTCTTGTTGCTCTAAGCTCGAGAGCAATTCAAATCTTTTTGTAAAGGGCACATGTTCATTTACTTTTTATTTTCAATAAAAAAAGATGCACTTTTTTCACCCAAATTGGCAATAATTCTCATTATTCTTTTCATTCATCTTATATCGCAATAAACATTCTTAAATTTATTTTTCTTTCGGATCTTTTGGTCCACATGACAGGTCCCTATATATCAACGATACGAGTAACGTCGTTGCCGATTTAGAGCCTCATTTTGAGCAGGATGTGTGTTCAAAGGAATCTCAGGATTTTGAAGAAGCCCAAGATTGTAGTTTATCTCCTGATTTGTTACAGATAGTTGAGGAAGACAAGAAACAAATCTTACCTCACAAAGAATCAATAGAAGTTGTGAGTTTAGGGGATGAAGTTGACAAAAGGGAGGTGAAGATTGGAACCTGTATCTCTGCAGAAACGAGACGAGATCTTATTGATTTGCTTTAAGAGTTCAAGGATGTGTTTTCATTGTCGTATCAAGATATGCTCGATCTAAGCACTGATATCGTGATGTACAGCTCCCTATAAGAAAAGAATGTAAACTGGTCCAACAGAAGTTTCAAAGAATGAGACCAGATGTTCTCCTAAAGATAAAAGAAGAGGTTCGAAAACAGTTTGATGTCGGCTTCTTATGAGTGGTGGAATACTCAGAATGGGTTGCCAACATAGTGCCAGTTCTTAAAAAGGACGAAAAAGTACGAATGTACATGGACTATCGAGACTTAAACAAGGCTAGTCCAAAAGATAATTTCTCGCTACCCCAAAATAAAGTCCCACACACAACCCATTACTTACCAACTTCAAAACAACCAACAATGGAGCCAAAAGGGAGAAACAAAACCAAAGTCCCCTCTTAACAACACACACAACGGTGATGGATTAAGAGGTTTGATTCGCACGAGTGTGAGGAGAAAATTGGCGGCGGCGGTGACAAACACGGATGGTGAAACGACCTTGAAAGGTGGATAATTGCTTGAGAAAATAAAAGAAAAACAAAAGAAAATCTAAAGAAAAAGAAAGGTGGAACGACAGGCATGGAAAACAAAGGTATAAAATGGCCAAAGAAAAGAAAAAAGGTTGTTTAAATACCAAAGCATCTTGGGTTAATTTCATAGGGATCCCTAAAATATATTAGGATTTCTAAATTGACCCAAAACTTCCACACTCTTCGCAATCAAGTCCAAACTCCTCAATTAACGAAATTTTACACAACAGGTCCTTAAATACTTATCATCATCTCACTTTAATCCCTATAATTTTTAGAGTGTTACATGAGCCTTTTTTCGTAAATAACCCTAATTTATTTACTTAAAATTTTTATATATACCCTTTAGGCTTTAGTCTCTTTATCTATACTTTTGATTTCGATATAGAGAAATAATCTATATACATTAATATATAATTAAATTAGTTGTACACATTTTTTTCTTTTTGTATAATTAATATTTTAACAATAAATGTAAAGCCCAAAATTTTGGATTTTTGTGTAACACCCATATCCTGTATTCCGTCATCGGAATAATTTCACAACATACAGTATTTAAATTTCAATATAAATTTCATTTGATTCATGTATAATTCAAATTAATATAAAAGCATACATTTATTTCGTATCATACCTGCATATATACTATGCATAATTAAATACACTCCATTAAGCCAATACATTTGCATATTTCATAATTTACCAAATCATTATATACATATTATTCAAAACAAATTCATATCAAAACAACTACTTTGAAACTAATATTCACATTTAGTCATTTCTTATAAGACCTTTACACAACTAGTCCTAAATACATGCCAAAATAATAAAAAAATGACCTCACTGACTTGGAGTTCGAAATTTCCACTTTGATGCTGAGTTGTAATCTACTATTAAGATAACCTGAAATCATGGAAGATTCAGTAACTTCAGTAACCTTTATTCACCACAAACCATTTGTATGAATATTTACTATCTCCAAATAAAACTTTCATTTATACAAAATCATTTTACGTTTCATAAATTGCTTTCTCATATTTCAAATTTTCATATGATAATTGTCATGTAACAAATTCATTCATATATGTATAATATATTTCTTATCATTTTAATTTTCCCTATTAACAAGACTTGGACTCTAACGGATACACGAATCCAACCAACACACCAGTTTGGCACCCAGTGCCTCATCGGATAAACCGAAGTAATAGTCGCGTCCAGCGCTATAATATAAGTGACACCCAATGTCTCATCGGTTAAACCGAAGTAATTTGGCACCCAGTGCCTCATCGACTCGTGGTTGAAGTACTCTGAACTCTTCCTATCCTATGACATGCCATCTATATCCGACTTAGCCCGAACAGTTAATAGGGTAATCATTTCACTTAAAACTCAACAATATATATTTTTACATTTCATCAACCAAATGCACACATTCAACTTCATATACAATTACATATAATTCAAATCAACTCATACTCCATCACAACAATTCAATTTCTACCCTTTCATCATTTTAAGATCCATTACTATTTAATCACATATACACAACTTATGTTATACATGAGCCAAAAGTACTATAACATTAAACATAATTAAATTTAAATCACAATTAATAGAATAATAATAAGTTCGGGAATACGAACTTACCTAATTACATAATCAACAATTCCTCATTTCATAATTTAACCATTTCACAACGAATGATTATAAATAATTCTTGATCTATTCCATAATCATACATGTATATATATTTTCATAATTTTCCATTCAAAGGGAATATTCAGTTACACATATAAGAACATAATTAAATATCAAATATCTATGATTCATTCCATAACCATTTTTATATATACACAACCAACCATTTATATATATATATATCTCCAATTGGATATCAATTTAATTAATAACATAACTAATTAAATAATTAAAGTTCGAATTTTAAGGACTACGAACTTACCTCGACTAAAACGGTTGCAAAACAATGATGACGATTTGTCCGAAACTTTAACTTTTCCTCAGTTTAAATCCAATCCTAACACTTCTTGATCTAAATAATATAAATTCATTCAATTGAATAATTTAAAAAGCTTAAAAGAATTAATTCAATCTTATAACTCCTTTTTAATGAAAATTTACAAAATTGCCCCAATTTTTTTTCTTTTATTCAATTTAAACTTTAGACCCACGGCTTGTAAATTTTACCATTTTTAAAAGAACACCGTGTTAGCCATTTTTTTCTTAGGGGTCTAAACAGCCCACATTTTTCACCAATCCACATTATTTCTCTTGAATTTTTTTATTTTAACAATTTAATCTCTAACATTCAAAAATACTAAAAATCATTTAACAAAATACTTATATTTGACTATCAAACATAAGGATCTAGCAAATAAGTTCACAAATACAACTATCCCAATCATGGTAAGTCCCCAAACTTTTAATGATTTTACAAATCAACTCCCGAATGAACTTGACTAAATTAAAACAATTTCAAATACGTAAAAATCATTGAAAACAAACTCAAAAACTCACCAAATCAAAGGGGAAGCTCAGCTGAATGCTCCTTTGCTCAACAATGGGGGTTTTCACGTTTTTGGAAGAAAGGAAATATAATAGAATCCTTTAATGATTTCTTTTTCCTTTAAACACGTAATATACATCATTACTTTCTTTTTCATCTTTAATTAATTTTTTTAATTACAAAATTTCAACAATTTTTCTAAGCCACAAATTGGCCACCTAACGGCACTAATGTTTTCAAAGGGAAATTTGCCCCTTTGGTCCTTCCTACTTTATTCAATTAAAATCCTTTTATAAATTATATTTTTACCACTTATGCAATTTAGTCCTCACACCTAAATTAAGTACTATATAATTAAAATTAATTATTAAAAAAAATTATTCTACGATTTATTTCCGTAAATATTTTTATTAAATATTTATGGGTCTAATTCAAAATTACGGAGTCTCGAAAATACACTTTTCGACACCCTCGAATTCGGGTTGTTACATTTTGAATGTGTTTATTTGTTAAGTAATTTGGCATGGTGTGTTGGTTAAAAGCTTTGAATCTATGCTTTAGGTCCTAAGTTTGATCCTCTAGTTTTGAGCTTTCTTTCTAATTATTTTGATTTTATGTTGAGTTCAAGCTTGGACTTAAATTATTTTCCTCGTTGGGTTATAACAATGATGAGCTTAATGATTTAGTGGTTAAACATATGATTACTTTATGTTCCAAAGTTCAAATCTTTGCAAGTTGTTGAATATTTTTGCTTAAGCTTTTGTTAGCTATTAAGTTTAAGTTAAACTCTACTAATATTAAAAAAAGAATATTTTTATATTTAAATATATTTTATAAAATTAAATAAATAAACTTTATAAGTTTTTTCATAACAATTTATTTACTTTAAATTTTTATATATACCCTTTAGGCTTTAGGCCCCTTATTTATACTTTTGATTTCTTCCAATGATTTATATACACTAATATATTTTTCAATTAGTTTTACGCACTTTTTTTAAATTTTTTGTATAATTAATATTTTAACAGTAAATGAATTGAATTTATTATCATAATTGTAATATTATATATATATATATATTTATCATATCAATCTAAAATATTATCTTTCTTAATATATATCAAACATAAGAAGTAGACAAATTTGGACAAAAACTAACGACGACGATAATGATTGAATTAGAATTTTTAAATTAAAAGAATAGGAGGATTGAATTTTAAACTTTTAAAATATAGGGACTAAATCCCAAATTCTATACAGGTAGATGTATTTGAACTTTATCATTATGCTGGAACTTTGCAACAAATATCAAACACATGATGTAAAGGTGCATGATCGCCGGTTCGTTCATCTTTATGAGCATATAGCAGTTGTTTACCTTTGAACACAAACATCCCTCCCTGATACACCAAAAGTTATATTATAACATTGAATTTAGGCTTATACAAGCTGAAATGAATTTAGGGTTACCTGTTGCAGTACACTACTTGCTTCGTCAGGGGTGGCCTCAATTGTATAGTTTTTTACAGCTTTTTGCAGGGACTCAAATCTTGAAAACACTTTAGTCCGCACCACATAGATACAATTTGTTGGGCAGTGTATGACTGACAAGCCTGTGCTTGTGTTATTTTTACACTCAATCAATGTAATAGATGTTTGTGTATCTGAGAAATCGAGAAAAGAATAATGCAGAGAATGGAAAAGAGATTTACACTTGCTGGGTTGAGAAACGTACGACCAAAGCCATAATATAGACCCAAAATATCATATGCCTGAAAAGGAGAATGTTAAAAAAGAATTAAAGGAAAAATATGGATCCATTAACACTGTGATATTACCTCCCGGTTAGGATCAGCGTAGAGGCAATCCATTGGAAATGGTAGCTGAATCAATTTGAGTGAGCCAACTTATGAAATTTGTTAACAACAACAACAATAATGATAATAAATTTGGTATCAATGGTACCCGTTCTGCAAGCAAACGTGCTTTGTTAGGAGTACCAACGCCGATTGCAATCAGTTTAACTCCGGCCGATTCAAATCTTGCTTTTGCTTCTTTCAATTCTAAAGCAAGTTCCCAGCTTATAATGAATCAAAGAACAGAACTTGTTTAGCAATGAGTCATATCAATTTACACACACAATAAATAAATAAACTCCCAGAAGTTGGTGGGTGGTCAAATGAGTACCAACAAGGGCATCCGAAATGGCGTAGAAGTGCGACGACTGCAATGCCCTATTGGGGGTCAAGAGAAGAAATGAATAAAAGGCTAAGATTGGAGCAGGTTTTTAGCAATAAGAAAGGAGTAAAATTTACTTGGTTTTGGTCCCAAAGGTGTTTGAGAAAGACAGGCTGACCAGCAGCAGTGAAAATGGTAACATCCCCAAGGATGTCACCTATATCTGCACTGAATTCAGAAGCAGAGGCTTTTCCCACGATCCCAGAGTTGTTGATGCCATTATTGCTTGTGAAAAGCTTGGCTGCTTGTAGTTTTATAGGAGAAGAAATTGGGAATTTTAATGAAGGAATTCGAGATCCAAATTTAAGAGAATTGAGTGAAGAAAAATATAGAGGTCGGACCGATTGCAGGTTTTGTGAAGGTAAGGTGGTCATTGCAGCGATACAGAGGGTGGGAAACTGGAGACTTTCCAAGAAACCAAAAATGGTTGATTTTTAAAAAAAAAATTATTTTGACCCCAATTTTATATGATGAAATTTGTGAGGGAGGAATTTGTTGTTGCTGGATTGGTGGCTGAGAGATTATCAACGTTTCCATTGTGTTGGCTGCTTATTTGAATTGGGTTTTCCATTGTGTGACTCACAACAATTATCCCACCGGTTTGATTTCATCACCTTGAAATTTTCTATGATTTTAATCTAAAATCTAGAAGACAAGCTCATGTGTATGATAAAACAGAGAGGAGGATAATTATTTGAAAACGCAGATAAATTTAAAACCAACATTAAACATTACACGAGTTAAATAACACAATAAACATGAAAAGAAAAAAAATGTTCGGATTCAGGTCCCTCCCTTGTTTAAATTTAAACTGAACGACAAAATAAACACGTGTGCAACACGTATGACAAAAGGTTCATAAATCTCTTCATGTCTGCCTTCGTTTGCTGCTTCGATTTGTAAAAGATATCCACTGTAACAAGAATGAAAACATAGAATAAGATCCCAAACTGTAATCGATACAGTCCACAACCCAAGGCAGTGGATGGATAGTAAGTATGATGAAAGGATAGGAATCATACCAACAATTTCAAAGTGACGTAATAATCGTTTCAGTAGGATTCAGGAGTGGGCATCCGAACCGCGTAAAAATATGTTTGATAATATGGATCGTAATAATAAGGAGGAAACCCGAATCCAGTTGGAGGGTAGGTTGGCACCATCTCTTGCTTAGGAGTAATCCTCTTCACTTCAACTCTCTTGTTGTTTAATAGATGGAAATTAATTTGCAAAACAAAGTTGGCTGACTCTTCTCTTTCATATGTCACAAACCCAAACCCTCTGTTTTTTTTAGTTTCTTTGTTACGTATGACCACTGCATCAACTATGCTTCCAAATTTCTCGAAATATCTTTTGAATTCTTCGTTTGTTATGAATCGAGGCAATCCTCTCACAAATATCTTTTTCTCTATTTTTACTTTTGGTTTTGCTGGTCTCACCTCCACCTAATTATTCAATGCAAACAAGTAACGAGTTCATGTTACAATAAATTCATATATCAAACATTAAGATGTAGAAATTTCACCTTACGCACTGAAATTTCAACTTATTACCTTTTAAGACACTACAGCAAAACAGGTTATTAGCGGCGTTTGGACAGAAAATGCCGCAAAAGATAAAGCAATAGCGGCGTTTTTTCATAAACGCCGCAAAAGGTAAAGCAATAGCGGCGTTTATAGAAAAAACGCCGCTAAAAGTCAGAGCATTAGCGGCGCTTGTGGAAAAGCACCGCTAAAGGTCAGATCATTAGCGACGCTTATGAGAAGCGTGGCTAAAGGTCAGAGCATTACCAGCGTTTATGGTAAGCGCCGGTAAAGGTCAGAGCATTAGCGGCGTTTCTGGCAAAGCGCCGCTAAAGGTCAGAGCATTAGCGACGTTTCTGGCAAAGCGCCGCTAAAGGTTAGAGCATTAGCGGCGTTTATGAGGAAAAGCCGCTAGTTTATTTAAATTTTATATATCTTAAATTAAATTAAGTAATAATTTTTTTTATTCATAATGGTGTGATTACATATGATAGTATTTGCTCATACTTTCTTATCCCTTTGACTTTGCGCACACAGGCACTCGAATCCAAGACCCCAAGGATGAACAATATCCTCTTTCCAATAGAAGAATTAGAAACCTTAGTTGATCAGTCACCAAATATATATTAAAAAGTTTTCGATTGAGATTTATTGTAAAATTTAATAAATTTAATATTTGAATCCTGACAAATCTTCGTATTATGACAAACCAAAGGGATAAGGATGGCAGCATGCATCATCTAAAAACTCCAATTTCCACCATTGTTATGTATTTAGTGGATGAAACAAATAGACAAAAAAAAATCCTAATCAAAACTTTCATGTTAAAGTATATTAGAAAAAACAAAATATGAGAAGGGGTTTCAATTTGGTGTCGAGATCAACAAGAAAATGCCATGGATGGGAGTGGCTAGGGTTGTGAAGATAGAAGATAATTTTATAATTGAAATGTAATAAATTAATCACCTTAAAAAAGGTGATTAGGAAGAAAAATATTTATAATTGAATTATAAATATGATTAGGAATTAAATACGAAAAATAAAAAAATTATTAACATTTTATAATTTTTGGTAATTTCTAAAATTAACATTATTAAAATGGCCTTACGTTCCGGTATTTGCTACTCATATGGAATTAATTATTTGACTCAAATCTCCTTATATAGTAATAATGTATATTAATCAATATTTAATAGTTAATTGACTCAATCTCCTCTTATACTAATATATATATTAATGTAATATTTAAGACGTAATTCACTGAAACTATCAAATAGAAAAATATTTAAACTTCATATGTACAAAAAGATTTCAAATTGTTAATAGAGAGATTCGAACTAGGGCAATAAAGAAAAAGAACAAGAATTTTAACCAATTAAGCCAAAATCATTTAGTTGATGCATTAAGGGAAAATTTTATTCATATTAATATAAATATAATATTGTACAAAAAACAATACAAATTGTTAACAATGGGATTTCAACCAAGGTTACAAGGATAAAAATAAAGCATCCTAACCATCTCAGTTAAATTAAAAATGTTAACAATTCAAGTTGTTAATAAATAGATTCGAACCAGGGCAGTAAGGCAAAAGGACAAGCATTTTATACAGTAAGCTTAAATCATTTAATTGATACATTAAGGGAAAATTTTAATTATCTTTAATTATATTTATATAATATTGTATAAAAGTAATTTAATTTGTTAACAATGGGATTTGAACCAAGGTCATAAGAAAAATAGGCAAGCATCTTAACTATTAAAGTCAAATTGATTAATTAACATATTAAGGAAGTAATATTATTATATTACTTATATTACGTGTTTTAAAGATTTATCGGACCTATTCCGTACACGTGTCAAATTTTAAAAAATAATACAATAATTCTGTAAAAAAAATCGAGTAAGCAAAGAAAATAATAGTTTGAATGTTTCAAAATTCAAATTTAAACTGAAAAAAGCAAAATTTAAAGGCAAAAAAGGCTCGTTTTGGATGAAAATGTCGGTAAACCGCCTTTGGCGGTTTGTCAGCGCGTAGATCTTGAAAAATTATTCGAAATTAAAAAAAAATCATCTCAATCGGACAACCGAGCGCAAAGTTATGGCCTTTCAAAGTTTTAGAAACAAAAACATAAGCTTTAATTTAAATTACCAAATCTAAACGCATAGTTTCACATCCCCTTTAACATTTTTAAAATTGTTGAAAGCAAAATAAAATTCAAACATTATTAAAAATGCAAATATATATATATAAAAGGTTTATATCAAATTTGGATATATAAAAAATTTGTTATATTTATATAAAATTTGAAAATAAATTAAAAAAAATATGGGAAAGAGCATTGGCGGCGTTTATGGGAAAACGCTGCTAAAGGTCAGAGCATTAGCGGCGTTTATGTGGAAAACGCCGTTAAAGATCAGAGCATTGGCGACGCTTCTGGGAAAAACGCCGCTAAAGGTTAGAGCATTGACGGCGCTTATCAGAAAGCGCCGCTAATGATCAGAGCATTAACGGCGCTTATGAGAAAAACAACGCTAAAAGTTAAGCAATAGCGGCGTTTTTCTCATAAACGCCGCTAATGCTCTTTTCTTATTGAAACGACACCGTTTCTTCTCCCTCAAATTAAACAAAAAATACCCAATCCTTTGATCTGTCCCTCAAATCCCCAAATCCCAAATTAGAATCCTAAATCTCTTTATCTCCCATGCCTCCTCTCTCTATCCCTTAAACCCCGATTTAACCCTTCTTTCTTCCCTCTCGATCGCCGACTGGTATATTAAAACTTTGCAGAAGCATTTGAAAAGCAGCTTTGTTACCACTTTGCAGAAGCATTTGTTACCAGTCATCTTTTTTGGTATTAATCGAATCCCCAAGGTAATATTTCTCTAACTAAAAATTTTTACTTTTTATGAATTTTTGTTTTTGAATCATGGGTTCGTGATTATCAAATCCCTATTCAAATTCGTGGCTTGTATATTTTTTCCTGTTATAAGCTGAAAATTTAGGGCGTAATTAGCTTTTTCTTATACGATGGTTAGGGTTTATTGTTTTGTAATTGAGGAGTTTTGGATGTTTAGTCAATGATTTGAGCGGTTGTATGGTTCTATTTGTGATAGATTAAAATCTGGGTTGTTTATGTGTTAATTTGTGTATTATAGGTCATTCACAATTTCTTTTCGTAGTTACCCTATATTTGAACCTAGTTCCTATCTGTTTTTAATTGTTCCGAACACCCTCTTCGAGACTACAATATTAGTTTGAACTTTGAATTATCATTGAACCAGTAAGTGAGGAAGAATGTGAGACTTGATTCTGGGTCATTGTTTTTTTCCCTTTATTCGAATGCTCATCTTATCATCTCCAGTGCTTCTTGAAGAAGAAAGTAAGTACCTTCAGAACACCATCTCATTCTCTGTTTTATTTTTTCAAATTGCTTTCACAAATACATTTCTACTCCTTGTTGTGTTTGTATTTGGTTGTTGTTATAGCATTTATTTGAATTATAACAAATACATTTCTGCTCCTTTTAGAATTAGCTTAAAAATACGACTGTCTTGTAGACTTTCTTATCTTTCTGCTCGATGATTATGCAAGCACTACTGCTGCATTACTGCTTTCCTCTCTTTGTACTTCAGCATGACTCTTTGAAATCAACAAACAATAAAAATCCTGTATGACTCTTTGACTGAGGCAAATCTTAAAATTTTTTAGGGTCAAAATTTAATTATTAATTTTTAAGTGGTTATAAAGGAAATGGGAATGATGTTGAAGAGTCTTGCTTGGTTACTTGGGCAAAGAACCAGTCTTTTTTATAGTCACTAGTGCCAACTGTGTAAACTAAATCTTCATTGGTATACAGTTCTGCATATCTTTCCCAAAGTCCATACTGTCTAAACCTGTCACCACAAAGGTACATTACTACACATATTGACCTGTTATTTATATGCAAAATTAAGAACATAACCACTGAAAAGGATGAAAAGCATTAAAAAATTATTAAAATCACTTCTTAAAAAAAGAGTGAGGTTTTATGAGCAAAATGTTCATCACTTTAAACACTAAGGATGATCTAAACTCTAATGGTCCCCTTTGTCTGCCCTACTTTATACTGATAAAAAACATTATATGAGAGTCAACCCAAACCTTTACATGTATTAACGATGTCATCTTCTTAAAAACTTAGAAAAAGTTATTCAAGTTGAAAAACACTTTCAACTTCTGTTTTGGTTTGGAAACAAGATTATTGATTCGGTAAAAATATATAAGAATAAGATTGCAGCATGCATAGATCTTTATTATTTTTTACTTTAACTTAATCACTCTATACGTACAAAATGTTGCTAGTAGCCTTTCTCCTACACAAAATAAAGTAGTAAAAAGGCTAGTATGCCGTGTGCAGACAGAATGGTTGTTCTAGTGTGATTATATATTATAAATGATATCTTTTGAAAGTATAATACTAGTTTTACAGTTGGCCAAAAGCTCCTGTTTCTTCATGAAATTTCTCTGTGTGCAGACAGAAGGATTTTGTACCTTCATTGCTCGAGCTGCGTTCCTTTTGTAATCTTCTCCAATCTCAAGTATTCCTTTTTACTTTTATTTTGATTCTATAGTGTTTATGACGTTTCTATTAACTGTTTTGTAATAGTTATTGAGAATTGTTGCTTTTTATAATTACTTTTGTTAGTAACAACTTTAAGTTAAATGAAATAAAAAGTTTAAAACCAACACCATTAACTATTAAAGTAACCATGATCATGTAGAGAACTCGAGCCTTGTGGCAATGACTTGACCAACAAGAATTCTTTGATTTGGTTGTTTTTATCATTTGGAATCAAGTTTATGGAAACAAGATTATGTGTTATAGAGCATCCAAAAAAATAAGTACCCTTAGATACATTACTTTTCCTATAAATGTTTAAGACAATAATGAATTTAAGTTGTTAATATGGAAAATAATGTAATGAATATGAATTTTTTTATATGAATATATATATATATATGAAATGTGTTATAATTGGGTGAATGTGTTTAATATGTCACTTGAAAGACTTGGTTATTAACATTACACCAAGACGATTTTGGGACTGCAGCAGTAGTGTGATTTTCAAAATTCACCAAAAATTGTATAAATTTAATTAGAAGTTAATTATTTAAATGTTTAATTACTAATAACATTTAATTAAATATTTAAATATTTAATAATTTAATAAATTAAAATAACTCAAATATTTAATTAGTTAATTATATTTAATTAAATATTTAATTATTAAAAATAACCCAAATATTTAAATAAATCTTTAATTAGTTATTTATTAAAAACAATTCAAATATTTAATTATTTAATTATATTTAATTAAATATTTAATTATTAAAAACAATCCAAATATTTAATTATTTATTTTAATAATTAGTTATTTATTAACAACAACCCAAATATTTAATTCAAAATATTTAATTATTTAATTATATTTAATTATTAAAAGTAACTCGAAATATTTAATTAGTTATTTATTTGCAACTATGTGCATATAAGTACTTCCATAATTAAATATTTAATTATTAAAAAAACCAAATATAACAACTAAATATGAATAAAGTGATATTTAACTAAAGAAATAAACTGTGATGATTCTCTAGTGTCATATGACACTATAGGCATAAATTTTTCCTTCTAAGATTTAAGTAAAACGTTGTCACTAATATATATTTTTAAATTTAAATCTATTTACAACACTTAAGTAATTATAATTTATTGTCAACTTTAGACTTCAAGTACTACGAAATGGATAAGAGTTCGATGCAATTGTCAAGGGTAAGCGACAACTATTGAAATGGAGTGCAAATTTTTCTAAATTTTGCATTTCAAAATGCAAGCGAAGAGAATATGATTCTTTGCCCGTGTAAGAATTATGGCAACATCAATTGGCATATTCGTGAAGTTGTCTACGAACATCTAGTTGTTGATGGCTTTATTCGGTGGTATAAAAAATAGATTTTCCATGGAGAGTGTACACCAAGTAGAACCTCTTCAACGATTAATCCGATTTATCCTCATTATGCTCATCATCAGTATGCTAGAGAAGATGACATGGAAGGTATGTTGCGGGATGCATTTAATATGCACAATCATGGTTTGCAATCATTTTCACCTGAATTTATTGCATCCGATGATTGTGATATTGGTGGAAATGCTTTTATCGAAACGAGAACAAGTGCACCTGATGAAGAGCCAAATGGAGAAGCGGCTAAGTTTTACAAGTTACTTAATGAAATGAATGAAGAACTTTATGAGGGATCAAAATTTTCAAAATTGTCCTTCTGCATTCGTCTTTTTCACTTAAAATGTCTGGGAGGGTGGACCGGAAACTCTTTTACACTGCTGTTACAGTTTTTGACAAATATGTTTCCGTTTGCAAAAATCCCTCATTCATGCAAAGATATGTAGAAGCTGATAAAGGATTTAGGCATTGGGTACGAAAAAATTCATAGTTGCCCAAATGATTGCATGTTGTATTGGGGTGATCGGATAAACCAACAGTCTTGTCATGTTTGCGGTACATCTCGTTGGATGAATAGGAATGCAAAAAATGTGAATGAGGATGAAGGTGAGGCACAGTCAATAAAGAAGCCAGTAAAGATTCTGCGATATTTTCCACTAATACCAAGGCTTTAAAGGCTTTTCATGTCGTCGAAGACAGTCGAGTCTATGAGGTGGCATCATGATGAATGAATCGATGATGGATTATTACGGCATCCCGCGGATTCTTTAGCTTGGAAATCATTTGATAATAAATTTCCAGGCTTTGCAAGTGATCCTCGGAATGTGAGGCTTGGGCTAGCATCTGATGGATTTAATCCATTTAAACTCATGAGTACTTCATACAGTACTTGGCCCGTAGTGCTTGTTCCTTACAATTTGCCTCCGTGGATTTGCATGAAGAAATCTTCTTTTATCTTATCTATGATTATCCTTGGAGAGAAAGGTCTCGGGAATGATATTGACATTTATATGCAACCACTTATTGAAGAGTTGAAACAGTTATGGGCAGGTGTTGAAACTTATGATGTCTCCAGAAAGGAGAACTTTTATTTACGTGCAGATCTGTTGTGGACTATTAATGATTTCCTGGGTTATGCCAATTTATCTGGTTGGAGTACCAAAGGATGCTATGATTATCCTTGTTGTGCAGCCAAACATGTTCGAAGTAGTTATATAATGGGAAGAAGTTCTCTTATATGGGGTATCGTTGGTGGTTAGATAGAAATCATAGATTTAGATTTCAAAGGACTCAATTTGATGGTACCGAAGAGTTAAGAGAAGCTCCTGAGCAGACCATTGGATTTGAAATCTTGTTCATGTTGAAAGATATAGATTTCAGTTATGGGAAGATGAATCAACCATTCAACACACAAAGAAACAGAAGACCGAGGGGGCGTATGTTGGCGATGTTGACCGAGAGAGTGATGATGAATCTGATGAAGAGGACGATCCTAATGAGGTAGAGTTATGGAAAAAAAAAGTATTTTTTTATTTGCCTTATTGGGAGCAACATATTTTGCGACACAATCTTGATGTTATGCATATTGAAAAGAATGTTTACGAGAACATAATCGGGATAATTCTCAATGTCGATAGAAAATTGAAAGACAATCTTAAGAGTCAATTTGATCTAGTTGACATGGGAATTCGACATGATCCTCATCCCCAATTACTTCCAAATGGAAAATATTGGTTGTCGCCTTCTATTTTTACAATGTCGAAGAAAGAAAAAGAATTGTTCTGCACGGTGTTGAAGTATAAGGTCCCAGATGCGTATGTATCAAATACATCTCGATGTGTAAGTCTTAAAGATAGAAGACTCTATTCCCTAAAATCACATGATTATCACATCTTGATGCAAGATTTAATGTCAGTTGCTTTGCAGTGTTGTATGTCAAAAAAGGTGACGTCTTGTATAATTGAACTATCCAATATAATGAAAGTTATTTGTGGCAAAGTTTTGGATGTTGAAGAATTTGAGAAAGTACAAGATCGAGTTTCCTTGACGTTATGCAACTTGGAGAAGATCTTTCCACCTTCGTTTTTCACTATTATGGTGCACTTGCTAATCCATCTCCCTCATGAAGCAAAACTTGGTGGACCGATTTTCTATCGATGGATGTATTCTATAGAGAGGTGCTAATTAATTTGCAAAGTTTTCATTCATTCATTAATATACCTTTAGTTACAACTTTTGATAATGTTGTATATCGTGTTTAGGTTTCTATGCAAATTGAAGTCTTATTGTCGTAATAAACGTTATCCAGAAGGATCAATTGCTGAAGGTTACTTAGCAGAGGAGTGTATGACTTTCTACTCTAGATATTTAGAAGATGTTTAAACAAGACTCAATAGGCCAAGAAGAAATGCTGGGCTCAATAATGATCATAGCTTAGCTGAAACTTATCTATTTTGAAGTTATGGACAACCAATCGGGAAAGTTGAAATTGCACACTTAGATGATATATCTTGGGTACAAGCACATCGATATGTTCTTTTTCACCACGATTTAATTGAATCATTATGCAATTAAGTTTTAGAATTTGATAAATATTCATCTTTTTCATTTGTTTATTTTTTCGCTAACTAATTTATTCATTTTTTAACATAGTGAGTATAAACAACTTTTGAAATCTCGTTCATGCTCTCGAAGATTACAACATAGAGAGATTCATAAGTTATTCACAAAATCTTTTCATGAATGGTTAGGGCAGACGGTATGCAATTGACGCTTTCAATGACAAATAATAATGTTTTTGTATAACATTTTAATTAATCAATTTACTTTCAATTTGATAGGTTTGGAGTGGAAAGAACGTCAGTGAAGAAGTTAAATGACTTTCCCAAGGTCCGAATAGAGTAGTAAAAAGATATAATGCCTTCCTGATTAATGGATTCAGGTTTCATACAAAATCTCGCTAAAGATTAAGGAGGACTCAAAATTGTGGAATAATTGTTAATTCTTCAATTACAAGTTATGCTAGTGCTAGAGACAGTAATCCTATTGAGGGAAATGTGGAGTATTACATACCTCTTACAGACATTATTGAGTTGGATTACTATGGCAAATGGAAGGTTGTTTTATTTTGATGTGACTGGGTTGATGTTAATACTGCTCGCGGAATTAAAAAAGATCAATTTGGTTTTACAATGGTGAACTTTTCTCGATTAATTCACACTGGGCAACAATTGACGGACGAGCCATATATATTTTCTTCTCAAGTCAAACAAGTTTTTTACTTGAGAGGTCCAACTGATGAGGGTTGGTACGTTGTACTCCGTAACGCCCCTAGAGACTTGTTTGACATGGGCAATGAGAGTAGAGATGACATGGACAATAGATCAGAAACACAAAACTTAAATGAAACTATCTCTAGTACTAGTACACAATTTCAATGGGTTCGCTAAGATGTGGATGAAGATATTTACGAATCATAATGTAGTAAGATTTTACGTTTTTAAATAATATGTAATATTATAATTTAAATCTTGATTCTTTTAAATATATCAATTACTATTATTGTTGTAATTAGTTACAAATATTTCAATTATTTTATGTGTATTGCAGACCATATGCCTAGAAGAAAATTTCGAGATCTAAGTATTATCCAAAATCCTTCGAATTCGGAAGAAACAAATAGTGATCTACAGATTGCTATCGGAGCTTCGAATGTTTCGAAAACTGAAAAAAATCAAGGTAATGTTACGTTTAATTTTCATGCATGTTCACTTTTATTTTTTATTTTTGTTTCAAATTCTAATATTAACAAATACAATTTTTTTAGTTGAATATTCTGAGAGGTGCAGAACTCGAGGACGTATCCTATTAAAGGATTTATATAGTCTAAATCCTAAGGAGCGTGTCAAAGTATCTGCAAATAGTCATGGGTAGCCTGTTGGATCAGAAGCTCGACTTTTGGGAGGATACTTGGGCATTGTAACACGAAATGGCAGTTTGTTGCCAATCAACTATGAGTCATGGCATCATATGCCTAATAGTAACAAAAATCAAGCTCTCGATAATATTAAGATAATAAAGTGAATGTAATTTATAATACTTTGGTTTAATTTTAATTTATATTTATTTTCTAAACTTGTGTTATTTGCAGGAGATATTTATTTTAGAGGTCTTGGACGACTATGTGAAGAAATCATTAGGAAAGAAATGGAGAGACCGTAAGAGTACTATAAAGAAAGATTATTTTAAGAATAATATGAGCCTCAAAGATAAATTACGAAATGTTCCGTCGGGAATGCTTAGATACCAATGGGAAGAACAAGTTAGATTTTGGAGCTCAGAAAGGAGAGGTATTATGTACTACTAAACTCTTATAATTAATTCGGTTTATAATATTTATTATATACGTAATAATAATTAATGTAGGATCGTGAGCGTGTTAGAATTACAAGTAGGCAAAAACAAAAATTCACGCACACAGCTGGATCGAGAAGTTTTGCTTGTGTAGCTGCTGATGAGGTATTTTGAATATATTAATTATGTCAAATATTAATTACTTTTTACTAATTAATATTTTTCTTACTATAATGTAGGAACAGTCGTTAGGTCAAAAAGTTGAATGCCTTTAGCTTTTTGACATTACACATAGAAAGAAAGATGGATCTTCTATGATTTCTGAAGCTGTAGAAATTATGGTATATTTACTTAATAAAATTTGAATTATTTTAAATATTTATCATGTTTAATTATAATGGTTTAATTCGTCGTTTGTAATGCAAATAATGGCAAATTATGTTGCATTTATTTGATTATATATTTCGTTTCTAACTCTTTCATTGACTTATTAGGATAAATTAAAGGATAAGAAGGCGGAGTATGAAGCGATGGCTTCAAGTTATAGTTCGGTTAATCTAGAAGACATTGATAACCGAGTTATTACTGAAGTTTTGGGTCTTGAAAGGTATGGTCGGGTTCGATTGCAAGGATCTTTTGTTAGTCCATCCCGATATTTTGGGTCCAGCTCGTAGAGATACATGCCTTCCGGGAGTCAGGATCAAGTTGAAGTTCAGAGGTTAAGAGATCAAATGGCTCATATGCAAGCGAGCACAGTTGAGCAAATTGCTCAACTTAAAGAGGAGGCAGTAGAGGTTCAAAGAAAAATATGATGAACTCTAGCTACAACTTAAAGCGGAGGCAACAGCGAGGGAAGCGGAGGCAACAGCGAGAAAAGCGAATGAAGCAGAGGCAACAAGAAAGTATGATGAACTGCAGCTACAGCTTCAAAATATAATGAAAATGTTTTAGTAGAATCAATCGCAAAATCCGTCATCTTAGACTTTTGTTTTTTCTTATTATGAGAATAATATACACAATACTACTTTTAAAAATATTATTTATTTATTAATTTAAATCATATTCATATTTCTTTCGTTTATTATTTACATTTAGATTTAAAGTTATTGATTGGATTTGAATTGGTTGGATTTGAATTTACAAGAAAAATATTGAAAATTCGGGTTCTATGTGAATTAAAATAAACTGTTAAAATCTATTAATTTTAGTGGCGTTTGTAAGAAAAGCGTCGTTAAAGACCATGTTCTTTAGCAGCGTTTGTGGTATAAGCACCACTAAAGATCATGTTCTTTAGCGGTGTTTTTTCTCATAAACGCAGCTATTTTTAGCGGCGTTATCTTCAGCGGCATTTTTTGGGCGCTTTAATGTTTTAGTGACGCTTATAAGCGTTGCTATAAGCCCAAAAAAACCCCGCTAAAAACTTATTTTCCTGTAGTGAGAGTTTTTTACCAAGTATCTTCAACTTATTTTTATTTTTCCTTATGAATTAAAAAATAGCTCAATTAGCATGGATTTTGTTATAAATGTAAGAGGACGTGAGTTCGAGTACGCTGAAATTACTACAGCAAAACAGGTTATTAGCGGCGTTTGGACAGAAAACGTCACAAAAAGTAAAGCAATAGCGTCGTTTATAGGAAAAACACCGCTAAAGGTCAGAGCATTAGCGACGTTTATGAGAAAGTGCCACTAAAGGTTAGAGCATTAGTGACATTTATGAGAAAGCGCCGTTAAAGGTCAGAGTAATAGTGACATTTATGAAAAAACCCCGCTAAAGGTCAGAGCATCAGTGGCGTTTATAGGGAAAATGCCGCTAAAGGTTAAGCAATAGCGGCGTTTTTCCATAAACATCGCTAATTTATTTAAATTTTATATCTTAAATTAAATTAAATTATCTAATAATTTTTTTATTTATACTGGTGTGATTACATATGGTAGTATCTACTCATACTTTATTATCCCTTTGACAACGCACACACACCTTGCACACACAGGCACTCGGACCCGGGACCTTTTAGATGAACAATATCATCTTTCCAATAGAGGAATGACAAATTAGATTGTGGTACATGTACTTTGAAAATGTCCAATGTGGCACTTGAACTTTCAATTTGTATATTATTTGGTACCTTTTATTTTCATAACATGTCCAATATGGTATCTGTACTTTGAAATTTTCTAATGTCGTGGCTAAAATTGAAATAACACAAAGATCTATAACATATTTTAATTTTTGAAATAAATTGTGTTTTATTCATTTATATAAATGATTACTCAACTTTTGTTTTTTTTTTTTATTTTAAACATTGAATTTAAATTTTTGAAATTTGAAAATAGAGAAACTAAATCCTAGAAATTAAAGTATATAGACTAAATTTCAAATTTAGAAATAACACAAAGACCTATAACATATTTTAATTTTTGAAATAATTTGTGTTCTATCGATTTAAATGATCCTCGTCACAAATTTGAATATCAATGATAATATATAGTAGATCCTATACTAAATTGAAGCATCCAATGATACTCTCAAATTTGCATAAACTCTAATTATATTCCGAAATCCTCAAAAAAAAAAAAAACAAACAATCAAACTAAAATCCTATTTCTTTATGACCTTTCATATATACCCACCATTATTTTGCATACATGTCTAGGTACGCAAATTGTTTCCCTCGAGAATTAGAAACCTTAGCTGATCAGTCACCAAATATATATTAAAAAGTTTTTGATTTGGTGTCGAGATCAACGAGAGAAGGCCATTGATGGGAGTGACTAGGGTTGTGAAGATAGAAGATAATTTTATAATTGAAATGTAATAAATTAATCAGGTTAAAAATGGTGATTAGGAAGAAAATGATATTTATAATTGAATTATAAATATGATTAGGAATTAAATACGAAAAAAAAAATTTAACATTTCTAAAATTTTTGGTAATTTCTAAAATTAACATTATTAAAAATGGTTTTATGTTTCGGTATTTGCTACTCATATGAAATTAGTTATTTGACTCAAATCTCCTTATATAGTAATAATGTATATTAATCAATATTTAATAGTTAATTGACTCAGTCTCCTCTTATACTAATATATATATTAATGTAATATTCAAGAGGTAATTCATTCAAACTATTAAATAGAAAAATATTTAAACTTCATATGTACAAAAAGAATTCAAATTGTTAATAGAGAGATTCAAACTAGGTAATAAAGAAAAAGAACAAGTATTTTAACTAATTAAACCAAAATTATTTAATTGATGCATTAAGGGAAAATTTTATTTATATTAATATAAATATAATATTGTACAAAAAACAATACAAATTGTTAACAATGGGATTTCAATCAAGGTTACAAGGATAAAAATAAAGCATCCTAACCATCTAAGTTAAATTAAAAATGTTAACAATAAGTTTCAAACTTAGACAATAAAGAAAAAGAACAATTATTTAACCAATTAAGCTAAATTAGTTATTGATACATTAAGGGAAATTTTTTATTATCTTGAATTATATTAGTATAATATTGTATAAAATATAATTCATTAAGCTTCAATGTAATATTTAAGAGGTAATTCACTAAATGTATTAATGGAAAATGATTTAAAATTCATAAGTAGAAAAAGAATTCAAACGGTTAATAAATAGATTCGAACTAGGGCAGTAAGGCAAAAGGACAAACATTTTAACCAATAAGCTTAAATCATTTAATTCTTACATTAAGGGAAAATTTTAATTATCTTTAATTATATTTATATAATATTGTATAAAAATAATTTAATTTGTTAACAATGAGATTTGAACCAAGGTCATAAGGAAAATAGGCAAGCATCATAACCATTAAAGTCAAATTGATTAATTGACATATTATGGAAGTAATATTATTATATTACTTATATTACGTGTTTTAAAGATTTATCGGACCTATTCCGTACACGTGTTAAATCTGAAAAAAATAATACGATAATTCTGTAAAAAAAAATTCGTGTTTGCTTCGAGTAAGCAAGGAAAATAATAGTTTGAATGTTTCAAAATTCAAATTTAAACCGAAAAAATAAAAATTTAAAGGTAAGAAGGGCTCGTTTTCAACGAAAACGTCGGCAAACCGCCTTCGACTATTTGTTAGCTCGTAGATCTCGAAAATTATTCGAAATTAAAAAAAATATCTCAATTGGACAATCGAGCGCAAAGTTATGGCCTTTCAAAGTTTTAGAAACAAAAACATAAGCTTTAATTTAAATTACCAAATCTAAACGCACAGTTTCACATCCCCTTTAACATTTCTAAATTTTTTTGAAGCAAAATAAAATTCAAACATTATTAAAAATGCAAATATATATAAAAGAATTATATCAAATTTGAATATATAAAATTTTTTTTATATTTATATAAAATTTGAAAATAAATTTAAAAAAATTAAAATATAGGAAAGAGCATTAGCAGCATTTTTCCCATAAATGCCGCTAAAGGTAAAGAGAATTAGCAAACGGCTGCAAAAGGTAAAGCAGTAGCGGCGTTTATGGGAAAAACGCCGCTAAAGGTTAAGCAATAGCAGTGTTTATGGGAAAACGCCGCTAATGATTAAGCAATAGCGACGTTTTCCCATAAACGCCGCTAATTTATTTACATTTTATATTAAATTAAATTAACTAAAAAAATTAAATTATTTTGCTTTTATATTTTCCCCCATAAATCCTTTCTTTCCCTCTAAATCCCCAAACCCCTTCTCTTCTAATAAACTAAACCCTAACCAACTCCAAGTGTCGAGCCACCTAACTCACCTTGAACAATGGCACATCATCGTGGCTCCGACCCTGAAACCAGACAATAGGTAAGTTTTTTTTTAGGAACTGATCAGACAGTAGAGGTTGAATATGATGAGAGTTCTTTGTTTGTGTAGGTACAATGAGGTATGGATGCCGTTGATTTCTAATCTAACGGTGGAAGCATCAATGCCTCTTAGGGTTCTTCCACCTTTCGATGTCGAGTGGGTTTGGTTCTGTCACACCTTGAACCCAGTAAGTGGAAAACTTTTGACTGTAAATTCTGTTTGGTTGACGAGAAATTGTGAGAAAATTAACTTTTTTTTTCTTTTCACAGGTTGGTTATAGGAAATACTGTGAAATAAGATTCTCAAAACAAATCAGAAAACCAACAAATTTCAATGAAGAAAACGAAGAGTATGCATTGATGAGATGTAAAAAAATCTGGGTTAAAAAATTTTCATCCGAGCCAGTCGAGAACGAAGTGGAATCAGATTGTAAAAACCCACCATTTCTGAACGAAGATCTTTTCAATGAAGTTGAAAAGCACAAGCTTTTGTACACAAAATTTGCAGAACCATACATGAGTGAGCTAGTGTATTTGATAGCAGCTAGACAAAGATATAAAGGGTTTCTGTATATGATGCAAAGATTTGGAGATGGGTGCTTTAGATTTGTTCCTGCTTTGGATATTCTACTAATGCTACTCACTCATCAGGTATATTATCTTTTTTAACAACTTTGATATTTAATTATATTATCATCTGTTTTATATTCTCCAGGTTTGACCTAATATTCATTGTTTTTGGGTTTAATTGTTTTTAAATATTACATCCATCCAACTATTATAGATCTTTCGATTTCATTTTCGAATTGAATTCGATTTCATTTCCAAACTACTGTTTTAGATCTTAGTATCTTTTTCGAATTTATGATGTTGTTTCACTTGTAAGCAGAGCAAAAGTGTTTGTTTGAAACATTCTTGTACTCTGTTGTTGCAGTAAAGTATTGAATAATCATTACTGAAAAGTGAATTGGCTCTCTTAATAAATTTCTCATTGTCTTGGCAAATTTTCCTCTTTTTTCAGGTATCCTTGTATGGCAGTGGTTCTCAATTTCAATCAATCATGGGCTTTATACTGTCTAGTTCAATTTTATACTATCACAAAGGATGAACTGGCACACATAAAATCATGGGCTTTATTCAATTTTCCTCTTTTAAATCAATTGTTTTTGACTTGGTGGCAAGGTGTAACTATTACCCTTTTTTATGCTCTTGGTCTGTTTAGAAGTAAAATTGCTGAAGGCTTGAAGTTGAAGTCAAGTGTCCAAGACTTCTTCATTTGTATAGAGGTAGATGTCTTCAACACTCTTATTTAATATTGGTTTGCAGTTATGTACTAAGGGTGCAAAAATTAACCTATGTATGTAAACCGGAACAATATGCTTGTTAGTTAATCTAAATAAAAAAAGCTTGTAAATTCTACAAGTCTTTTTCTAGTATGAAAGTTTGACATGTCATAGTATTCCTCCAGTGCAAATGGGCTTGTAAATTCTACAAGTCTTTTTCTAGTATGGTTTTTATCCCATGTAGTTGAAAAGTAGCTTGTTACCTACTTGTTATGAGAAAAGACTATATCTAGTTGTGTGTTGATATCTTGTTTTTTCAGCTTGCCATTTCTGGTTCTAACTGTATCTGACAAAAATCTTTAATACATTGCCTTTCAATTGCAAACTTGCAGTTTTTTGAATATCTCAGCTTGAGTGGTCGAGTTTTAAAGCCATCTTGGTATCTGATGACATGCTGCTTGCCTCCTATGCCTTTAGATAGGTGAGTATTGGACGAAATGCAGTTGGTTTGAATATTCCATTGTTGAGCATGTTCATGCATGTAGGAGTTTATGCATTTGTGGTATCAAAAATATCTCTGCTTTCATGATTAGTTTTGATTTGGGAATTAACATTTAATAAATGGTTTAAAGTTACAAAATGCCTAGCATTCATTTCTTGGGTAATGTTTGTCAGAAGTTCACTTTTTCATTTGAGAATATGTGCCTAAGTAGAAGGGTTTAAGCAGCTTGGTTTGTGGTGCGGTTAAAGGAGAAAACATATGCAAATTAATAAAACTAAGGCTCAAAAACAAGATAGAAACAGATCTATTAGAAAGCACAGAGTTCAATCAACCTTTAGTTCAATCAACAACTTTAATGTTAGTGCTAGATTTAAACTCTATAAACTTATAATATTAGCTATCTATCAATATGTCTAGTGAATAAGATTAAAATAATAAAGTAGCAGTGTAGTGGTTCTTGGTTTATCATCATAAAATCTGTGGTTTTCTTAACCTATTGGCAGGTAAAATCTTGTGTGCCTGTTATTTCCTCGCATACTCATGCATGCAAAAAGAAGATCTCTCACCATTTTCGTGTTATCTGTTGTAGGTTCAACTTGAAGAAGCTAACATATGAGGAAAGGAAAAGTAAGTTGATTGAACGGTTACACACCCTTAATGCCGTTGCTGGTGCTAATTCAGAGGAAGAGGATTGAATGTAGGAATGCTCATTTCAAAGAACTAAAATTATTCCATGCTTTTCTTACTACACATTGCTGCTGACTGCAGTTTTATCCAGAACTGAGTTGCATTTGTTGAGGGATTGAACTTTATTTCACTTTTGTTTAGAATTTTTGCTCTTTTTTAGTAATTTGAGTGTAATTGAATTATTAGATTTTTGGATATTTAGATGCTTGTGAAATGTAATTTTAGCCTGTCACAGGTTTCAAGTTAAATTTTTGCTTGGATATTTACATGTATTTACATATTCTAGCTTTGCAAGACTTCATCACTAACACTTAAAAAGGCTCGATCTTTCAAGAAATTTATGAAGGCCTGAGTAAAAATCCAATTGAAAATGAATTTGAATTTACAGGAAAAAATATTGAAAATTTGGGTTTTATATGAATTAAAATGAGCTGGTAAAATCTGTTAATGTTAGTGGCGTTTGTGAGAAAAACGCTGCTAAAGACCATGTTCTATAGCGGCGTTTGTGTAAAAAACACCGTTAAAGACCATGTTCTATAGCGGCATTTGTGTGAAAAACGCCGCTAAAGACCATGTTCTTTAGCGACGTTTGTGGAAAAAGCGTCGCTAAAGACCATGTTCTTTAGCGGCATTTGAGGGAAAAGTGCTGCTAAATACCATGTTCTTTAGCAGCGTTTGTGGGAGAAGCACCGCTAAAGACCATGTTCTTTAGCGGCGTTTGTGGGAGAAGTGCTGTTAAAGATCATGTTCTTTAGCTGCGTTTTTGCCAATTTTATCGGCGTTATCTTTAGCGGCGTTAAGCGCCGCAAAATGTTTTAGTGGCGCTAATAAACGTCGCTATAGGCAAAAAAAAAAACGCCGTTAAAAATCTGTTTTCTTGTAGTGAACGCATTACCCTCTTATTTATAGGTTAGAAAGAGGCTATGAGTAGTTATAGGTATTATGTAAAAAAAACATATATGATCAGAACTTATAATGAGATTGTTAAAAAAAACCACTCAAATTGTGAACTGCGAGACAGGGGTGCACTAATTTCATCATCTTTTTGTAGCAGTATCGCCATTAGACTGCACAATGATTCCATAATTAAAAAAGGACATGTCGTTTTTTATTTGAAAGTTTAGTGCAAATGAACATATAATGCGAAAAAAAATATATACTCTCTTTTAATTGAATAGGATCATAAATTATATGGTGGAAATAATCCATATAATAATTTCTCATCATATAATATATGTGGAATTGATACATACGACCAAAAGAAGAAAAATTATACTCAAATTTAAATTTATATTTACAACAAACAAATACATAAAAGAATTGATAAATGAAATTTAGCCACAAAGACTTTTCGATAGAATATAAAAAAAATTATACTCAAATTTGAAAAGGTTGCAGCAATCGCATTTTGTCCGAGTGAAGTTGGCATTGAATTTGTATTTTATATTTATTTTTAGATTTTTTTAATAGTTTATTATTTTATCATATTTATAGCTTTTTTATTAATTAAATAAGAAAATAGAATGTTAAAAACATGAAAAGTTTAAAAAAATTGATTTCTTGTTTATATATATATTATAGTTTTGACTTTAGGGGCTACGCATGTAATGTTATTAAATTATAATGTAGCAATATATGTTTTTTTAAACGGAATAAATTATATTAGGATAATATTAAAAAGTATAGTGTTTAGGCACTAATAAAATAGTACAACATAATTAAATTTTAAAGATAATAAAATATTATTATACACTCATCTATATCTAATATTTTCTTCAACTTAATTTAACTTTAATTAATTTTTAAAATTATAAAAAAATATTTTCTTCTTTTACAAAATTTAATCATTTTATTTTTTTCCATAAGTTAATATTTTTATTTTTGTGCAACCAATTTTTTTAAAAAATATTTTTTGTGGAATTTTTTTCATGTCATTGACATATAATTTTGGTAATTATTTCACCCTGAACCTAGAACTCAGAATATCGAACCTTGAATCTTAAACCTTGAACCTCGAACCCTGAGGTTTAGAGTTTGAGTTTGGGATTTAAGATTTTAAGGTTCAAGGATTTGAAGTTTAGGGTTCAAGTTTAAGGTTTAAGGTTCAAGGGTTCAGAGTTGCGAGTTACGAGTTACGAGATAGAGATTCAGGGTTCGGGTTCAAGCTTCAAGGGTTTTGTTGTTTAGAGTTATATATTTTGGGTTCAAGGTTCAAGATTATAGATTCAAGGTTTTGGGTTTGAGATTAATGGTAAAAAAATTATCAAAATCATGTGACAGTGACATGAAAAAAATATTTAAATGTAATTAAATAATTGGAATGGGGCCATGAATAATGTGGTGGGAAGGGTTCATAAAATAATTTCTCTATGGATGGGTGTATAATATAACGATAATTTTATAGGAAAGGATTGCATGAAACAGTGACGCCACATCATTTGTATCTCTTCCCAATCATTTAAGGACATGTCAGCTAATTTTTATACGTCATTTACACCTCATTTAATTAATTTTTGCTCATTCAATGAATTACAAAATTAAGGCATTGGGAATCAAGCCTTTCTAGAATCAGCAATACTGTAGATTGCAGCATGCTCTATAACACCCAAAACCCGTTACTGTCATCGGCTAGGACCCCGGGGTCCTAACATTCGTAAACCTCAGATTAACTTTCAACATTACTTCCCTTGTCCATATTTTAATAAAGCATTTCAACATACACGTCATAAAATCACGAATAAGAAGTCAAAACAATTCAAACAGGGGTAAAAAGGTCATTTCCATAATTCTGGGAGACTTCTACTAGTACCTGTTAGACAAGTATCGGTAGTAGTCAAGTGATCGTATTACAAATGACATATATTTTCTCCCTAGATTAGTGTTTTAATTGTCTCTTTTATATCTTATTTTGCATGCATCATAAGCATTTCATACTTAGTTTTTATATTTTCTAACTCATTGCTAGTTGGTTTAAATGCTTGTTATTTTTACCTCTTTTTGTACTAATGTCGCAATCAGCCGATATATTGCGCCTTAGAATTGTCAGCACAGGAATCAGCCCAAGAGCTCAATTATGGAAGAAGAATGCAGCCATAAGTATAGCTTGGAATTGCGACCAGAGATGTCGATACATTGAAAGCTTTACTTTGTTTGAGTGAATTCAAGCCACAAACACATCTGGAAGCACCAGCGCAGGAATTTCACACGTTGTCGCTGCAATTAAAGAATTTAGATCGCGACCAGAAATGCGGCGACAATCTGTAGAGTTATAAAGATCACACCAGATCTGCGTGAGTACATAACTGGAATTTAACTAACTATGACAGCTGCAATTAGATCTGGATCTGAGAAGAGATGTCCAAAAATGCGGCGACATTCTGCTGAAAAATTGTCGTTGCAATGAATAAATTGCGCCGACATTCTGCAATAGTCCAGTAAACAAATCAGATTTGCATAGCTGTCAATAACAAAATTTTACAGCTGTACAAAGTTGTTGGATCTGAGACTGGAGAAAATCTATAATTTCTTGAGCTTATAAATAGAGGAAAGAAGATGAAGAAAAATCATTAAGGAGTGAAGAATTTAAATCCAAAAATCTCTCAAATCTTCAAGCAAGCTACCATGGAAGGTTGACGTCGGAGGAGGGTGAGCTGATGAAGCAAGTGTGCAGCAACTTCTGACGAGGAGTGCTTGGTGTTGGGCAAGAGGAATAATTAGGGAGTAAGCCTAGTAGTCTAGAGATAGTAAGCTTCATTTGTACTCTTTAATTTTTCTTAAACGATGATGGATTTTGATGATATTAAATGAATACGAGAGTGTCTTTTAATATTAGATCATTTTGATTCTTACTTTACACTGCTTATCCGTTTATTCTTGGATCTAACCGCTTTAATACGAGAGTGAAATTGCATTGCGCCGACATCGAGAGATGCGATGACAGGTTAGGTTAACAAGTGGGTTAGGCGAGAGCTGCTCGGGATTGGGATAAAAACTAGTCGGGATTAAGTAGGGAGCTGTTGTTGGTAAAAACTCAAAGGAACTTCATTGCGGTAACATTCCATCTATATTTTACCTTGTCGGCGCATCCAGTGTTGCTACTTAGCGAAGTCAATGATCCACTCCAATTTTTTACACTTGATCAAACCTTTATTTTTATGCATTTAAATACTTAACATTTCAACAACACTTTGATTTACTTTCAGTTGCTCTGACAGATAGCCTTGATTGTGTTGACATTATTGATTATTTTAGTGTGCAGATCTGACTTAATTACGCTGACATTCTTACTCACATTTTACTTAATTTCTGTATTAGTTGCTCCGACATTTAAACATCAAGAACCCATTCCTCGTGGGATTGATATCTGATAGAATTGTCTATCAACTATACTTGCATCGACGTATGCTCGCTTGCACATTGCTATGACGTAAAAACAACGATCATCAAGTCAGTAAATAATTTTAAATCAGTAGCAAACTTCTATCGATACTAGTGATGATTCTACCGATACAAGTGACACTTCTACTGAAACAAGTCATGCTTCTACCGATACTAAAAACTCTAGAGAGGTAGGAAGTGTTACCCTACAATTTCTACCGATTCAAGCACCCAGACTGTCGATACTTCTATGAACCGATCTACTGATACCTACTATGCAACTACCGATACAACCCTAATCATTAAACAACCTCTCTCTTACCGTGTACTTCTACCGATACATGCATAAGAACTACCAAAACAAGTTAGCAGATTTACAAAATGCATATAATTCTCTTAAGTTTATATTCAACCATCTCAACCCAACAAGTAAAAATCCATTACACAATGAATACTCCAACTCATGCCTATTTAAGCAACAACATAATGATATTGTAATCACTACAAAACAAAAAATACATTAGGAAGCAAGTATCAAGATATCCTCATTTCAAATGACATTACACATCATTCACATTAAGTTCACAATCCTACTACAAGCCATATAAGCCAGGTGATACGAAATACTACCAAACGAGCTCCCAAGATAGTGTGATTCTTCTCAAGGATCCGATTTCCAACAGAAAAGCGTATCTACAAAACAGAGACAATACACAGGTAAGCTTACAGAGCTTAGTAAGTTCGTTGTACAGTTAACTTACGAAATAACCATAAAACGAGAAATAAAATGTGAACTATCATCTCTATTTCTTCTGTCTTCTTTATTCAATACCCTTTTCAAGTCTTCTTTACTCAATACCCCTTTTGGGTCTTCTAGTGAAGATAACTCCCGCGATCCAATAATGCTCTTGCGAGCTAGTATGCTCTAACGAGCCAGTATGCTTAAATGAGCCAATATGCTAAAACGAGCCAGTATGCTATTCCTTCCGTGTCTTCCATCACAATCTATTATCAAGAATAAATCACACAAGTAGGGTTAGCATTTAACTAGTAGAATATAGTTACACGAACTTACCGGACGAATTTGTAGCAAAAGGAAACTCTAGGGATTATTCTATAACTTTCCCTTTTCCTTGATCTGTCGCTCGCTCGTGATCTAAATAAAAAAATTATTAAATTTCCATATTAAATCATGAAATTTAGATAATTTATTGTATTCATGTCCTTTTTGAGAAATTTACAAAATTACCCTTATACTTTCACTTTAATTCAATTTAGTCCTTTAAGTACAAAACATGCAAAATAGCCATTTTCTCAACACACAAACCTAGCTGAATATTCAAGGCCTTCCTACAAGTCTTTTCATGCTAAAATTTCACAAGTACATGTACATTTAAGATTTTAGCAATCTAGTCCTTAAACTCTAAAATCCTCAAAATCACTTAACAAAATTATCAAATCTCACAACGAAGCTCACAATATTTCTAATAACTTTCAATAATGAACTTATTCATCAATGGAAAAAGTTATAACATTTGAATGATTCACAAATTAGTCCCCGAGTTAACTAGATTAAGCTAATGCGGACTCGAAAACACAAAAATTACAAAAAAAGGACGAAAAATCACCTACCAAATGGTGAGTTAAGCTTGACCAAACCTTTGAAGCTCTCAACTAGGGTTTCTCTCTTCTTTTTCAATGAAGAAGATGATGAAATTCACTTATGTTTTATTATTTTTACTTTATTAACCTAATTACCATTTTGTCCTTAAGAGATTTCTTTCATTTTTAACCAAATAATAAGGCTAAACCGTCCATATGCTTACCCAAGGGTCTAATTTTCCCTTAAGGATCTTCCTAGGTCCATCCCTTCTAAATTAGCATATTTAATAAATGATTCTCACTTTTAGCATCTTTACGATTTAGCCGTTTTTGTTCAATTAACTATCTAAATAATAAAATTTCATAACCAAGATTGTATATGATACTAATGACATCATAATTATTTAATCATTAAATTCACGACTCGACTCATCAGAGTTGAGGTCTCGAAACCACTATTTTCGACACCACTGAAAACTAGGCTATTACATGCTCCCTATCAAAATATACTTCAACACTAACCAGAAAAAACATCAAAAACCAAGCAAAGTCGACAAACACCATAGACGTGACAACATTGCATCAAAACAATAACACTAGCCAAAGAAATCTCACGCACCCCCTCTCTATACATCTCACCACTAAGCCGACAAACACCACAGACATGACAACATTGCATACAACTATTTCTCTCCTAAGATCTGCAGCACTTCTTTCAAATGCTATATATGATCATTCTCCATCTTAGAATAGATCAGTATATCATCGATAAATACTACCACAAATCTATCCAATTGAGGCTGAAAAACTCTATTCATTAAATTCATAAACGTTACTGGTGTATTAGTAAACCCAAACGGTATTACTAAGAACTCATAATGCCCGTGCCGTATTCTGAAAGTAGTCTTCGATACATCTTAGTCTTTTACTCGTATCTAATAGTAACCCAATCGGAGATCTATTTTTGAAAACATAGTTTTCTCTTTTAGCTGATCAAACAATTCATCTATACGAGGCAACAAATACTTATTATTTACTGTAACCTTGTTCAACTTCCAATAATCGATGCACATCCTCATCGAACCGTCCTTTTTCTTTACAAACAACACTAGTGCACCCCAAGGTGATACATTCGGACAGATAAAATCTCTATCCAGTAACTCTTGCAACTGCGCCTTGAGTTCTTTCAATTCAGTCGATGCCATCCTGTACGGTGGAATCGATATCGGAGTGGTGCCTAGTATCAACTCTTCAGGAAACACATCTGTGAATTCTTTAACAATCGGTACCTGATTTAATTTTGTTCTCGACCACCGAGAATCAAGTATGTAAGCTGAGAATGCCTTGCAGCCCTTACGAACCAGTTTCTATGCAGAAATGGTTGAAATCACTTTAGCATCACTGTTCAATTTACCGGATTCAACTGTAATTATCTCACCAATCGAGCATTTTAAACCAATCTGTCTCTGCTTGTAGTTAACCACCACATCATGTTCAATTAACCAGTCCATACCCAGAATCACATCGAATTCATAAAAGGGTAGCAGCATAAGATCAGCAGGAAATTCACAGCCTTGAACTTTCAGTAGACATTTTCGACACACTAGATTTATTATTATAACACTATGACCCAAAGGGTTTGTAACCTACATATCAAATTCAATTGATTCAATAGAAATTTTTTTATCAGTTGCTAAAGCAATATAGATAAAAGAATGTGTTGACCCTAGGTCAATCAAAGCACACACAGTTACATCAAAAAGATAGAATATACCAGTCATAACATCGGGTGTAGTAGCCTCTTCCTTGGCTCGGATTACATAGGTTCTGGCAGGTGCTCGAACCTCAAACCTACTTGTATTATCTTTATTATCATTACGATTTTTTCCCACATGACTGCTCTGACCCGATTGTCGTTCTTTTTGCGATATGATTGGAGGCTTTACACTATGATATTCCCTCTCTTCAGGTGCCACCAAGTAGTTTCGAACCTGATGATCAGTCGCTCCGCATCTAAAAAAAGCTCTCTTTCTAACTCGACACCTTCCACAGTGCTCGCATTTAGAGTTTGGTGCATTGCGGGCACTGACCACACTATTTGCAGGTCAATTTTGGAACATCGATCTAGGCTGTCCTGATCTATTATTGTCATGAAACCTAAATGATGCCACTGCTTGATTCTCATTCTCTCTGAACTTCTTCAGTGGCGGCATAGAAAAAGTTTTAGACGGTGTAACAACCCGATTTTCAGTGGTGTCAGAAACAGTGATTTCGGAATCAAAAATCCAACTAGTTGAGTCGTAAATTTATTTATTTTAATATTTATGGTGTTATATACATCATAGGAAATTTTGGTTCATAAATTTTACTGATTAGATAGTTAATTGAATAGAAAGAACTAATTTGTAATGGGTGCAAAAGTAGAGAAGATTAATTAGAAGGACCAAATGAGTAAATTAACGAAGGAAATGTTAGTGGGTGGGTTAACATGAGTCAAATAAGTATAAATGGGTTTAATCAAGAATAAAAATGGGTTAATTAAGCTTAATGATGAAAGTTTAAATATTTACAAAATTACCATTGACTATATATATGAAATTAAAATAGAAAATGAAAAAAAAACCCCACTTATTTCTTCATCTTCTTCATGGAAAAGAAGAGGAAAAACTAGGGTTTTGCCATTTCTAACTTTTGAGGCTTGATTGGGTGAGTAAACTTTGATCGTTTTTAGTAATTTTTATGTTTTTGAGTCCGTATCAACTTAATCTAGCTTATGCAAGGACTAATTTGTGAATCTGTCAAATGTCAAGAAACTTGCCATTGTTGAAAATTCTTGTTCTTGAAAGCTTTTGATATATTTGAATGTTTGATACTTAGGTTAAATCTTTTTGTAAAGTGATTTTTGATGAAATTAGGGATTAAAGACTAAAATGTGAAAATGGTGAAATTACATATATTATTGTGAAAATAAATGTGTGAATGGGTTGGATAGACACCCAAGAGAATTCAGCTATGGTTGGTTGTGTGATAGAATGGTTATTTTGCATGTTTTATGTAGAAAGGGCTAGATTGAATAAAAGGAAACTATTAAGGGTAAAATCATAATTTTCTCAAAAAGGACTAAATTGTGTTGAATGATTAAATTATGTGACTTAATGTGAGAATTGAATGATTTGTGAATGTAAACTACGATCGTGCTACAAACCGCGGAAAAGGAAAATTGACGGATTAGTCCCTGAAGTCTTTCCTAAACTGCAATCCAATCCGGTAAGTTTGTAATGTAAATTTTACTTAATATTCCTTGTATATATATTGTCTATGTTCAGCAAATTGAAAGCATCCGATATTGAAGATGATCGAAGAAATGAAACGCAAGAGATAGTAGGCTTTATGTCGTTGAAATAGTACCAACGCGATGGGTGAGGTACCGCATATGTTGCGAGTCCTTGATAGCTTAGGGAACAGTTTATAGTATAGATAAGCACCGTACCGATGGCTGGGGTACCACATATGTTACGATTCCTCGACAGCTCATGTGAGCAGCATCGGGTACTAATAACTGAAAGTTACGGACAGGAAAAAAAGTTTTAAATAACTCAAAGAGCAATGGAATTGTGTTAGCTCGATGAAGTCATTATTGCTTAATACAATGTTTGGTAACTCCTTAGACTATCGAACTTACTAAGCTATGAAGCTTACCACAGTTTATGTTGTTGTTTTGTAGATCGTTTGCTGACTAAAGATCAGATTATAGTCATTTCCTTGAAGTCACACTATCGCGGAGTTTGTTAGTAGTTTTTGCATCACTCGGTCTTATGGCATGTACTAGGATGATATTAACCTTTGTAGCTGTACTAAAGATGTTGAAATCCTACTATGTTGAATGTGTATATGCATGAAGTACAATTTAGATGTTTTAGCTTACGATGCTTGTAAAGACTTAAAAATTATGTATGTGGTGTGATGGCCTAATGCATAAGTTATGTTGGATATATTTGAGATGCTAAACTTGTGTCATGATATAATTCTTGAGATTTTGCATACCTATTTCGATAGAACTTATGCATGTATCGGTAGAAGTACAGAGTAAGAGAGAGATTGTTCTTTGACTTGAGTTGTATCGGTAGTTGAATTACAAGTACCGATAGTTAATAGTATTGATGTATCGGTAGTTTGTATGCTTCTATCGGTAGAAGTTATAGGGTAAAAATTATAGCTCTCTGGACTTTTTGGTATCGGTAGATGCATGACTTGTATCAGTAGAAATCATACTTGTATTGGTAGAGCTAGCACAAGTATCGGTAGAAATCTGCACAGTTTCTGAATTGTTCACTGACTTGGCTATTATCAATACATTACCATCAGGTACCAGTAGAAGTCTCCTAAAATATTGGATCTGTCATTTTTACCCTTGTCGAATTATGTTTATGATTAAATGTCGATATATAATGTGAGAAGTGAATTTCTTATTGAATAAAGATGAATATTAGGATATTTTTAAAGATAAACAGTGTTAAATGAATAGAAAACACCAGAATCCTAATCGACAATGGTGTTCGGGATTTGGGTGTTACATATAATGGTATTAGAGCCTTCGATTTAATCGTTTCTTGGATAGTTATGATTGTATTAAATAATTTCGTAGTAAATGCCATATGGACCTGTGTGTGATGCAGATGAATCCGATCTAATTATAGTTTTTGTAGATAAAGGTAAAGATGCTTGAATCTGAAAGAGATGAGACTAACGAAGTAAATAGCAATGACTCGATAAGTGATTCTGGGGCTAGTCATGGGACCCCTATCTTACCAAGGACAGAAAACGAAGCTAAGAACATGATCTTCGACTTAATGGGACAGTGGTTCTCAGAATTTATGCAGAATAACCGAATGGCGCCACCTCTTCCATCCTTAGCTACACAGCCTGCTGCTCGACCTACGGCACCTCCTATAACGCCTCCACCTCTTTCGATAATTAAATAGAGGTGTCGTATTCTGATAGATAGGGTAAGGAAGTACGAGGTAGAGGAATTTCGCGAAAATGCTGAGGATGATCCATCCAAGGCTGAGTATTGGTTAGAAAACACTTTGAGAGTGCTGAATGAAATGGCTTGTCCGTCCGAAGATTTTGTGAGGTGTGTCGTTTCATTTCTAAAAGATGAAGCTTATAATTAGTGGGTAATGATTATGGCAGTGATACCAAAAAATGAAGTTACTTGGGAATTTTTCCAGACAGAGTTTAAAAAGAAGCATGTCAACAAGAGATATCTGGACAAGAAGAAGAAATAATTCCTGGAGTTGAGACAGGGAAACAAGACTGTGGCAGAATACGAACAGAAGTTTGTATTTCTTAGTAAGTATGCACGGGAGATCGTACCTACGGATGAGGCTATGTGTGTTTGATTTGAAGATGGTTTGAGTGACGAGATAAAGATGATGATAGGTGGTTCAGAAATTCAACCATTTGTGGTACTGGCAGATAGAGCACAGAAAATGGAGGAAGCATACAATCAAAAGATACAGAGAGAAAAGAGACTTTGGGATTTCGAGAAAAAAATCCCACCTAAACCTTCTCAATGCCACCCCAAAAAAATTTAAAGATAGTGAAGTCACGGAGTAGTCTCTTCTGGTTTTCTGAGCAGAAGCCGATTGGAACCACCAGAATCCAGATTTCAAAATCGACTGACTGACAGTGTGACTAGTGTTCGCAATGTGCCAACACCGGTGTGTGAACATTGCAAAAGAATCCATTCGGGCGAATGTCGGATGGTTAAAAGAGCCTGTTTTAAATGTGGAAATACCGACCACTTCATGCAGAATTGTCCGATAAACTCAGAAGCAAAGGAATTCCTCCTCCACACCAAAACCCACAAGGCATGATTTCTTGAAATTAATACTCAGCCTTGAAACTATTTCAAAACATTGAAGGATACACTTCACATTCTTCACCATTTCCTTATCCACAATAAAAAAAGTATGGTGTCATCCGTAAATTGTAAGTGTGAGAGCGATGACCCAAGAATAACTTTTTTGATTCCCTTAATTAGTTCCATCTCTTCGGCTTTGACCAACATCAAGTGAAGCACCTCCGTCACAAGGGTAAATAAAAATGGAGATAAGGGATCTCTTTGACGAAGCCCTCTAGCAAATCTAAACTCGTTTGTGGTCGATCCATTTAATAACACAACAGCTCTTACCGTTGACACACACTCCAACATCCACCCAACCCACTTTCTTTCGAATCCTATTTTAATTAATACCATCTCCAAGAAATCCCACTGAACACAATCATATGCTTTTGCAAAATCAAACTTCCCCTTGAATCTTCCTTTTCTTAATCAAGTGTATAATCTCATTTGTGATAAGAATTCCATCAAAACTTTGTCTTCCCCTAATGAAAGCACATTGAGTTTCTCCTACCATTGCCCTAATAACCTCTCTTAATCTTCTCGATAATACCTTTGCCTCAATTTTGTACAGCGAACTCACCAGACAAATTGGTCAAATTTAGATGTACTTCAGATTTTCTTCCTTAGGAATAAGTGTTATGAATGATGAGTTTGTACTCTTCTCAAGTTTTCCATTTTGATTAAACTTTGACAGCATTATGAATAAATCATCCTTCACCACATCCCAACATTTTCTGTAAAATACCATATTGAAACCATTCGATCCCGAGGTTTTGCATTCATCACAGCTCTATATCGCATCATTAATTTCATCCATCATAAAAGGAACCTCAAGATTTCTCGCTTCATCCTCCTTAAGTGCTTGGAAATTCAACATCAAATCCATGCTCCATTTCCTTAGAGGGCAGCTAAAATGGTCTCTAAATAAGGTATACATTTTCTCTTTCAGTACCTTCAGTTCATTATACCATGACTTACCAATTTTCATTCCATGCACCATTTTTCTTTTCGATTTGATCTTTACTGCTTTGTGAAAGAATGTTGTGTTTAAATCACCTTCTTTTAACTAAGCCATTCAAGATTTTTATCTCCAAATCGACTCTTTAAATTTTATTGCTTCCCAAAGTTCTACATTCAATCTTTTTATTTCCTCCAACCCTATCTCTATCAGCTCGCGAATATCACTCAGATCATCCGACTCTTTTATTTTTTTCCTCAATGTCACTCAGACGTTTTTCCAATACATTTCCAGCATTGTCATTCCATTTTCTAATTGCTCCTTTCACTTTCCTCAGTTTTGCTGACACCCTCTCGTTCATTCTTATCGAATCTTTCCATTCTTTATAAATCAAGCTCAAACAATCTTATTTAGTGAGCCATACATTAAAAATTTTGAATGGTTTCGGGCCCCAATCAACTTTTCACTTGTTAGTAAAATTGATATATGATCCGAAATCGATCTTTTCAACCCCTCCTGTTTAATATTTTCAACAATTTCTAGCCATGCTTTATCCTCTAAGAATTTATCACCTCTACATTTCTTTTTATCCGGACCATACCAATTGAAAATTTTCCCCACCAATGGAAAATCCACCAACTTGCAAGAGTCGATAAAGCAGCTGAAATCCTTCGATCCTCTCAAAAGACCCACACAATTGCTTCTTTCGCTTCTATTCCTTATGACATTAAAATCTCTACCCATAATCCACATGCAAGGGAACTATTTTCTCAATTCAGTTAATTCTCCCTAGAATGTTTTTCGATCATCCAATGAATTGGGTGCATATACATTAACAAACACTGTTTCCCATCATCGATCTTTCACTTTCCTTCCAAAACTACCACCCGGTTGTCACATAATTCCTTGTTCAGCTGAAAAAATCCTTATCTCATACTATAATTAAACCTCCTAAACGACCCATAGCTGCCAAAAACCTAAAATCAAAATTTTTATTTCCCTACAATCTTGCTTACTAGTTCTCCAGTTACTGACCCTAATTTCATTTCCTTCAAAAAGCACACATTCACCCTCGCTTGTTGTATCAATCTCCTAATCGAAGCAATTTAGTTTTCGAACCCAACCTTATAATATTCCACGAAACGATTCTCATTTCTCTAAACCTTACCAAAATAACTCATCATGCAATAACAATACAGTAAATTCTAAAAACTCAGCACACTAATTCAAATACGTCAGTTTCAAAACTCACCTCTACTACGCTGATCCTACTATTGAAATTCAATGTTGTCGGCTATCAAGGTTCATTATCTCCATAAGAACATCCCTCTCATCACCCCTTATTCTAAGCTTCAATTTCTTCCCCACTTCAAAGGTCTTCTCGGTTTCCCCCAAAATCACCCTCTTTCTGTTGCTTATGTTTGAGTCGGATAATGATCAATTTGCTATTTTTTTGCATTATAAGTCCCATCCTTTCCTTTCTCTCTTCTCAATGCTTTGTCTCGTTTTTGTCTCTCCTTTGTTGTTAACACTTCATCCTGTATGTCACGAATGGGGAAATTTTTCTTATTCAATTGCAATTTCTTCTTTCTCTTTTGGAATAAATTTAAGAATTGCTCTTCAACTTCCAAGCAATCTGCTTGATTGACAATTCCCCCATCTTTACTAAAATTTTGTGGACATTGATATCCATTTGACCATCCTTTCTTTCCCCTACAATCTTTTTTCTTTTTTGTAAATCCCTCCTCTTGTTCATTGAAATTGTCTAGCATAATATTTGAAACCAGATCTTTTGCCTGGCCCATGTTCCTAATGTCCCCATTAATCAAACTTAAGCTGTTGTCTCCCACCAATTCCATTTCTGATCCATTATCACTAGTTTCATGAGTATGGCCCACAGCCATTAAACCCTCGTCCAAGCTCTTCATTGAGAAGCCCTCCCAAATTTCCTCTTCCATCTACCATTCTACTCCTCCATTTGGATCCATACTATTTTCCAGGCCCATATTAATGCTCCCCTCAATTATCCGATCCATACTACTTTCTTCCTTCTTCTTTTCCTCCGAATCGTCATTGTTAATCGTCATTATTGCTTCACTACTTTCGTTCCAATCACAGATTTCGATTCTGACATCCCTTTATCAACTCCTTTACCCTTGCTTCCATCTCCAATCGATTCCGTCCACACCATCTCTTTCACTCTTACAGGGAATTTCTCTTTTCCCACCTCTAACATAACCATCCCTTCAATCGGCTCCATTTTCTTGATTGAGATTAACATCTTAACTTCTCTAAATTTTTAACTTTAGTAAGATTTTCTCCCTTCGAAACCACTTCTCCCCATTTACCTGCTATCCGCTTGAATGTTTCATAGTTCCAACAGTGTAACAGTAATCCTGAAATTTCTTCCCATGAGATCATCTCCTTCATGGTTATCTTCTCCAACTACTGTTCGATTCTAATGAAAAATTCTTTCAGATAAGATCCTTCATTCTGCTTCATTATTTCTATTAACTCATCATCTGGCATTTCAATAAGAAAGAGTCTCCCTTGAATTCTTCTTACTCTTATTTCACCTAATCACATTCTCACCATTCTTTCAACAAGATCCTTTATTTCACAAAATGAAGTCGTTTCACCTACTAGAAACTTTTGAAGCTTCCACAAGTATTCATCTTCTACATGACCTTGTATTTCTATTCCTTGATTTTTTTGTCTGTTTATTCGATGTAATTTATCCCTCGGACCAGTAGCTTCTATCTTAGATGATTCCTTTCTTTCTTCTCTGATTTCCTTTCCATATATCTTCTTAATCTTTCCTTTCATTTTTATTTCCATAATTTTTGTTGATGTTTTTTTCCTATTATTTGCTTTTCTCCATATTGCCCTTCTTCCTCTAAGTCTTGCTATCTTCACCAATATTCTATTACCCAATATCATAAAGCCATCCAGTCTTGTTATCACCCTTCATGCATCCACTATGTTGAGGAACCGCATGAATCCAAGCCTTTTTCCATTTTTGCTTTTTTTTTTTTTCCGGAATGAAAGCATCAACAACATTTCCACGATATCTAAATAATGCCCATAACCCCTTCCAGCGCATTGAATCTGGAATATTGTACACAAACACCGTAATTTGATTACTTCTCACCTGAGATCCCACCAGAGCTATTATTTCCCTTGTGATACCGCTTGAGCTACCATTTATCTGTTGAGTGTTGATATGTATTAAAGGGAAAACTTTAATTAATTAATTTTTTAATCATAAATTCGTAAAATCCCAATTAAAAATTCTTCAACCCTAATTAAAATTTCTTGTTCACGTCTCTGCAACCCCTACTGCTATTATTTTTCCCTGATAATTGCTTCATGTCCTGCAACCCCTTGCTACTATTATTTTTTTTCCAGCAACTGCTTTGCTATTCAATTGTTGCCTCTTCACGTCTCTACAACTGCTCCTTGCTGCTATTATTTTTTTTGGGTAATTGGTGGCTGCTGCAATCTATTTTCATTTGTTTGGAATGCTGTCAATATTATAATATCTTTACTAGTGAAGCTTTTTTTTCCTCTCGGCAAAATGGAATTTATTGAAAGGATAAAATTAACCACTCGTAAAGAAACCTATTAGGGATTTGATTTTAATTTTTGAATTGGGTAGGATTGTTACTTTTTTCCCTATTCTTTTAATATTAAAGCGGAGCTCTAAAGGTGTCTTGATTTTCTCTTTAATCTCCACAGAGCAAAGCCATCGAGATGATTTGGAATCACCTAGCTATTTTCTTTTGTATTTCTTAGGAGGAAGGTATGCCCCAATTCATCAGCCATTCTTTTTTTTGCTACTCAATTATGTTAGTGGCTGTAAGAGCCTTGACTTTGCTTTAATCTGTACCTCATTCATCCTGATGACTTTATGTATTCAAATGTTATCTAGCACTATGCTTCTGACTGACTAATTTGACTGATTTTGTTAATTTCTGCTTTTAGTCTTCCTTGACAGGGTCTAAAGGCTACTACAAAGAAGGAAAAGTATGATAAAAAATGTGAGAAGAAGTTATAAACACCAATAGTGGTATTTCCTTCTTTGATATCTCCCCTCACATGAAAGAAAAATGTTTTGAGCATCTGTTATTGTTCAATGCTTACTTGTCATTTGTTTCATGTTCAAAAGGTCTTGTCCAAATCACACCTTGTGGATTTTGCATCATACTTTCACTATTTCCACTCTTTAACATTTGATCAGAGGCGTGATTATGGATTCTTGAAGCGTTTGTTTCAAGATTTGTTTACTCGAGAAGGTACTCAACTGCTAAGTTCATCATTTTTCTCATGCTCTTCCATGTTGCTTGTTTGGATTGCTATGTTGACAATTAATAATATTTGACCTAGATTCTAAATTGATAACCTTGTATTTTGTAGTCCTATTTGGTTGTAATGGCAACACCATGTATCTATGTGGACAACATCAAATTAACATTTGCATTTTCTGTTTTTCAACTTCGTCATATTCTATGTGGCAGGTTATGAATCCGATTACACATTTGACTGGACAATTGAAAAAGATTCAATCCAAAAGCAAAGGGGCCAACTGAAGCTACAAATAATGGTCGTGGACTTGGGAACAAAACTGGTGTTTCAAGCATCTAGATGCCATCATTCCATCGAATATCTTCAACTAAGTGATTGGTACATGTGGCATATTTAGAAAGCCATTTTATTTTATTCGGAATCATTTTTAATGAATATCTACTTTCTAGGAAGTGAATGGATATAATGTATATGTATAGCTAACCTCAAGTCGTGATTTCAACTTTAGATTGTAGAAAGCCTAGAGCTAGTGTTTCAAGTATCATGGAGTTTGAACTTTGGATAGCTCAAGATTTTTGTTGAGAGATGGCAGATCGTACCATTATCATATGCTTTCCATGAGGTGACCATAAGATTGTGCTGGAGTGTGGTCCATCAAAGCCTAGTTTTTTCTGCATGCATGGGGACAATGGTTAAGCCAGTTTCATGTTTAATTGTTCGTTGGATGATGTGTAAAGTGTTTTTCTCCATTCTCTTGTTTGTAGATGATAAAGTTTCATTTGTATGATATCGTTGTTTTGACCTTGTATGTCATTTAATTCAGGATGCATTGCTTTTTTTCTCATTACATCATAAATTTGGATCAAAGTCCTAGATGTTTACCTTAATCAATTTGAATCTAGGTGTCCGCGTCCACCAGAATCTGAAAAAGTATTGTAGTGTAGAGTTTCAGGTGCTTGTACAATCTTGTAAGTTTCTGGGATTCTGTCAATTGTCATAACTTACATTATCGTACATCTCCTTTAGGTTTGTTGGCTTGACTACACAGTTGTCTCTCATTTGCCAGTGGATGTTAGAAGAGTTTAATTGATCAATAACATTTACTGTTAATATTGAAGTGATATGAAGATATTTTTGTAAATATACATTTAGAGTATCAATAACAGTCACTTACAAAAATATTGATTGAAATTATTTCATATTAAATAATAACTAAAACAAAATACAAGATAACACTATTAAAACTATACAATAGTATTATTCTCAAAACATCATAAAAAAATTACAAATAATAATAAAATTGAAGCCTTTCTCATGAATTATCATCAGTCTTTTTGAGATTCTAAACCATTTGAGAAATGTTTTTGCATTAAAATATTATATTGTTAGATAAACCTTTGAATTATATATATAATAATTTGTGACAATATAAGTAAAAACATATTACTTGAGACTTGAATAGTGATGGATCATTCTCTTCCAGCAATTTGGTATAACTCGTGTTAGATGAAGAATTGAACCTCCAATTTGAAGAAAAATCCTACATAAAAATATATTCACAATACATTAATGCATGCGAAGTCACCAAGTATAATTCCTACGACAAACAAAATACTAAAGAGTAGTATAGAGTAGTAGGGTCGAATTCTCAGGAATTGAATGTCTAATTTCGCTTTTTCTTTTGGACAAAATTACTGTCGCGGGAATGGTTGAACCCTTGACTCGTGATGAGCTTCTTGAAAATAAACTAAAGGGGGATTTAGTGATAAAGATAATATAAAATGAAATAAATAAAGTGAAAACGAAATTTTGTTGCAAAATAAATTAAATTAGAGAATATTATATATTAAATCTTAACCTCAACCTCGATTCACTACGAACTTGAACTGATCCTCGAAAAATAGTTTTTCCCTTTTTCAATTGATAAGTTGGTTATAACGCCCAAGAACGTTTCGACCACTAGCTTTTCCTTTTGTGGTCGACTTCTGTACAACCTGCAAACCGACCCTTGCGGAATGTCTAACCACGTTGCTCGTGCCCGTAATTTAAGATTTCGACAGCTTTGCGATCTAAATAGCCCAACTCGAATTAACGGCCTCAACCGCGTGGGTCGTTTAAATCCGATCACTATCTCCCTTGACGAAATCCAACTAGCTTTCTCCAACTGAACACACCAATTTATTTGCAAAAATTCGAATATAGCACAACTGACTTGACTTCCCAACTGTAAGTCAAACGATCCCAACCCAACGTGTGCTTTTTGAATTGAAATCGAATTAAATTTAAGGGACAAATTTATACTATCCCATATACCAGAGAGATAATGAATATTGAGTTGAAAAGGTTTTTAGTGCGGGTTCATATCTCACGATTTATTTTCTTGTCGGAGCGATATCCGAGCTAAGGCTAAAAGGGGTTTAGTTTAGCATGAAATTAATCATGCTTAGTAAGTGTATGGAAATAAATTTAATGGAAATGATGGAAGATGGAAATGGAAAAGGGCTTGGGAAGCAATTAAGCAAAAAAAAATTAAAAAGGAATAATATGAAGAAAATTTGGCAGAATGCCTGCACTTCATGTGAAAAGAGAAAAGAAAAGGGATTGAATTTAATTCAATAGTATCCAAGTGTGTATTCAATTGTGTCCAACACTATATATTTAAACACATTTATTATGCTAAATTTAGCATGGATTTTCCTAAGAAAAAGTCTCCACTAAAATAAAATAAAAATAATTTCAACTAAAAATCAGAAAAATATCACTTAAAAAAATCATATTTGATTATTTGACAATTTCAAACAATCCAATTTTAAACCAGTCAATCCACTAACTCTTCAACTTCTTTTAATTTGGCCGTCTTCACTTTTCGTTCCATTTAAGTCTTGTTTTGTTTGATTTTGAATTTTGACACTCGTATTGTATATCTGATAAGAAAAAACACGAGTTTAGAAGCATCCTATTCGTAATTTAGCCAAAAACAAATAAATAATAGCACCAAATTAATTTACTATCAAAATCCTCCTACTTAGCCTATGATTGTCCTCAAGCATGATGTGTATTCTACACTAAAATCATTCGATACTTTTTCGAAATCAAATTCCTTCCTTAGCGAAGCGTAATGCAAACAATTAGGTGAATAAAATATAAGCAATTGCTATGTTCAATCAATAAGAATTTATAAAGTTTCAAACATTATGTAAAAATCAACTACTTCACTACTTTAAGGCTTAATCAAACTTGTGAGTACACTCTTAAATTTAGGGGAATGTATTCATCGACACCTTACTACAACTGACCAGCTGGGCCTAGAACCGATTAAACTTAAGCTTTGATCACACTAAATGTAACACCCTAATCTCGAATACGGAGTATTCAAAGACTGAGGCGCTACATCGGGTCATTGAAGCAACCCAACAAAATTTTCAAATAATTTGAAACATTGAAATACATTTTATATAAGAGAAAATACCATACATAGATATGCTGAAAATAGTAATAAAAGTAGTTATACAAAATATGTGGAGCTCCAATATCATCGTATATCAAAATAGTCAAAATAACTAAAACGATAAATGAGTTTCAGACCCACAGAATACAAGTAAGGCCATAGGAATACAATGCCCACTAATAGATAAGGTATTGTACTCTGTATATGCGATGCTGGAAGTCCCTCGTCGATGATGCTCCTAGAACACGAACAAAAGTCTACTAATCTGAAAATGATGGTCATTTGAAGGCTGGACTTTACAAGCTCAGTGGTACACAACTAATCTATCATATTTCAAGCAATTCATAAATATAAGCATGCAAATCAAATGTATACATAAAAGCATGACATGAGTATCGAATAATCTCGAGTGTCCATAGTGTTATCTTGAGCGCCCGAAGGCTGAACGCAAACAAAGCATCAAACATATAATCATAAATGTACAACCATGAAATTCAAGTTACATACTCGTTTTAACTTGCTTATCATTTCGGCTAAAATATTAACTAATGAAATATGACAGTTTGCTGCCTTGACATTCTGACCTTTTCTCATTCAAAAATTAATAACTCTTAATATATAACTTTAAATTGAGAACCGTTTATTTTAAACAAAACTAAACTTCCATACATTTATAGAGATATAAGGCTCACTTCCTATTTTATCTTTTGAAATTTTTGATGATTTTTCAAAGTCACTGTTAAATCTGTTTTATAAGAATTCTGTGCCAGATTTTTATGACCTTTCAACATTAAAAAATTCATATATTGTAAACCAAAAATTGAATTCAGTATTCATTTATTCTAAACAAAACTAGACTTCCATACATTTATAGAGATTTAAGGCTCATTTTCTATTTTATCTTGTTCAGCATTTGGTGATTTTTCAAAGTCACTGCTAAAACTGTTTTATAAGAATTCTGCTGCTAGATTTATATGACCTTTCAACATTCAAAAATTCATATCTTTTAAACTACAAATTGAAATCAATCTCCGTTTGTTCTAAACAAAACTAGACTTTCATACTGTTATAGGGATATAAGTTTCATTTCCTATTTTATCTTTTACAATTATTGGTGATTTTTCAAAGTCACTGCTAAATCTGTTTTATAAGAATTTTGTTGTAAGATTTTTATGACATTTCAACACTCAAAAAATCATATATTTTGAACTACAAATTGAAATCAATCTCCGTTTGTTCTAAACGAAACTAGGCTGACTCATCGTTCCAATGAGATATAGATCACTTCCTAACTATTTTTACAAAATTTATGGAAAATTTTCAAACCCCCTGCTCATGTAAAAATTTATTTCTGGCAGATTTCACAATTAAGTGTTTAGCTTCATTTTAATCATCCAAACATGATTTCCACCCAAAGACCATACAACAAGCATACATTATCACACAAGCATCATATTTATGACTTATCAAGAAGTATAAGAGAGTTAGAGGGTACCACCTAGATGGAAGAACACCAACAAAGCTTCTTGCCTAGCTCTCCAGCACTTTGCCTTTACCCTTAGCTACAGAAGATTCATCACCCTCTTTAACTTCTTTGAAATTAAGAGGATGAAAATGTTGAGAAAACTCACTCAAATATCTCTCTCTATAAGGCTTTCTAAGGAAAATAGATGGAAGAAAGAAAAGAAAAACAAAATGAAGAAAAGAAAGAAAAATAGGGTGATTATAATGTTGGAAAAAAGGGAGACAAGTCAACTTTATCCATCACCGTCAATCTGCCAAACAATCTTTTCCATTACTTGGGAGAAGATTTTTATTCCAAAAATGGTAAAATCACCATATTAGTCATCCACCTTCCCTCCACTTCACACAAGCTTCCCAACATCCTTAATTTCTTATAAAAAGGTTCAAAATTCACCCAAATTAATTCCAGCAAAACCCGATCCTTAAAACAAATTTATCCATCGCTAACTTAGGACAATGCTCGAACGATGACTCGAAAATTTGGGTTGTTACGGTTGCTTCAATGTTGCAAGGTATGGTAAAACATCCAGGATCCTTCATCTTTAGGGGCAGTTTATTTTGAAGATATGCACTGCATTCTTTCGTTAGGGCTACTATCTCAAATTCTCCAAGTCTTCATTTTTTGGATAAGACATCCTTCATAAATTTGACGTAGTCTGGCATTTTTTCAAGTGCTTCTACCAACAAAATATTGATATGAAATTGCTTGAGTAAGTCAAGGAATTTCTTGAATTAGACTTCCTACTTCTACTTTTGAAGTCTTTGAGGTAAGGTGGTGGAGGATTCTTCACTTGGACTGGCTGATTCATCTTCTATGGTACTTCTACATCTAACAAAGTTGTTAGATCATTAGAATTAACTGGTTTAGAAGTTTCCTTTTTAGCATTCACAAGTTTTGGTTCTGGCAAAACTAGAGTTTCAACACTTGATTGAACTTCCACATATTTTGAGCATCAACTTGCTCATCTTTAACTTCAATAGTATTGGGTTCCAACGTCTTTCCACTCCTCAACGTCAATGCTTTACAATGCTCTTTCCCCGGATTTCTCGAATTCTCTGTATCACTATGCAAAGCACCTTGTGGACGATTCTTAAGTTTAATGGCAAATTGCCCCACTTGGTTTTCAAGGTTCTTCAAAGTAGTTGCTTGGCTTTGGATCAAAGCATCGTTCTTTGCCATGTATGCCTTCAACAAGTTCTCCAATCTGTTAAAAGGTTCAGCTTGTTGTGGTTTCTGATCTTGCTGAGTAAATCCTTGTGATTGGGTCAGTCTGGGTTGAGCATAAGTGTTACTAGGTCCAGCCCCTTGATTACTCCAAGAAAAATAATGGTGGTTTCACCAAGTTGGGTTGTAAAGTTTGATTGCGATCCCTACATGCCTCGGTTTTGGTTTTGGTTACCCATGTAATATACGAATTCTGGGTTCGATGGGCATTCTTCGAACAAGTGCCCTTCTCCAGATACATGCTACATTCTCGAATTGATTAGGTGGCTGAGCTATAACATTATCAAACCCATTAGCGGTAAAATTTTTAAGTACTGAGGAAATTGAAGATACCTAAGCTGCAAGTGAAGTGAGTGGATCCACTTCCTGAATTCCTACGACTCGTCTTCCTGAAGCTACTCGATTGGTCAACCATTGGTAATAGTTACTCGCAATCCTTTTTATAATTTCATAAGCCTCGTTGTAAGACTTAGAAAGAATAGCACCATTGGCAGAAGCGTCTACTACCATTCTTGTGTGAGCGTTGAGACCGTTATAAAACGTTTCTAGTCGGATGCAATGCAGGATTCCATGATGAGGGCATTTCTTTAACAACTCTTTGAATCTTTCCCACGCCTCATACAAGGATTCTTTATCCATCTATTGGAAAGTAGTAATTTCACTCCTTAACTTAGCATTCTTGCTAGGAGGGAAATACTTCCTAAGGAATCGTTCTGCTAACTCTTGCCATGTAGTAATGGAATTTGGTGGCAATGAGTTCAACCAGGCTCAAGCTCTGTCCCATAGTGAGAATGAGAACAACTTCAATCATAGCGCATCTTCAGATACTTCGGCTAACTTGAAAGAGTCTCTCAACTCCATGAATAGTCTTAGATGAAGATGAGGATTTTCGGTAGGCATCCCACTGAATTGGCTCACTGTCTGAAGCATCTAGAACATCATTGGCTTCAGTTTGAATTGTTGTGCCTCAATTTTAGGTCTCTTAATACCCAGATTAAGCTCATTAAACAATGGCACAACATACTGTCTCAAGGCTTTATCCCTATCACCAACAATAAGATAGGATTTCGAGCATGATTTGCTCTGTTTCCTTGATTCTGGTTCTCGAAATTCATCTTTGCGACTCTTCGTTGAGATGCTTGTCTTCTTCTTTCTCGAAAAGTTCGTTCAATCTTAGGGTCTACAAGGAGTAAGTCGATAATTCGGTCAATACTCATAAACACCTGAAATATTCAAAAAAATTGATTTAAAATTTAATAGAAAAATAAATAAACCAAAATGTAAAATAAATAATTTCACAAGTAATTTTAAACCGTCCCTGACAATAGCGCCAAAAACTTGGAACGACGGAAATGTGCAAGTGTACACAATAGTATCAAGTAATAAAGTGACAAGTAAATGTTGGGTTATTGTACCCACAGGGACTGTGTCAGAAAAATATTTATGAAATAATTAATTAACAATTTGGTTAAAAAAATATAATAATTTTGTAGAGGATCAATCTAAACTAAAATTCATCTAAGTAAAAATAAAATAAATTTCAATTTCAATGCTCGATTTCAAGACTTTAATCAATATGACATAAATGTGTTAGATTAATTGCATTAATACTTAATATTATCATAATCATGTTCATGCTTGTTATAAAATAAATTCACGGCAACTTGGTATTTTGCTAACTTATGAACAACATCACTTACCAAAATTCATTCTTCTCTTAACTATATCTCTATGTCAATTCAAATGATTAAACCAATTTTTAATAAGTAAATGTGTTAATACACATGCATACTCATTAAATTAAATAATTTCTTAACATATTTCTATCTATGCTAATTCAAACAATTAATCAATTTAATAAGCAAGTAAATGATCAAGTGAAGTAACAACATACATTTATATTGAAACAATTTAACCACACAATCCTACAAATTATGCAATGCTAATGTATCATTTAATACCGTCGCTTAATTTAACCTTTAGCTACCTTAGAAGATTAAACATGCACAAATTAAATAGTTTGTCCATTAATCATAATTTCAACCCGATTAAATGATTAATTCATTAGTTATATCACAAGTGTAATGCAAATATAGCATAAACATTATAATATTTAATTAAACAAAACAATCAAGGCCTATAACAATATAAACATGATTTATAATAAATTAAGCAATCAACACAATCAACCCAACACTTAATGAAATTTAAGTCATTTTAATTAAATAAAGAATAGCAACAATAATAGTATTCATCATAATAACAACAAGAATTTAAAAGAGAGAAAGGGATTAGAATCAAATATAGTAATTCTCTATAACTGTTATCGCGTTCTTTGTCATTCTTGCTTGATTCTTGTCAGATCAAGGTCTCTGATGAACATTCGAATGAAGCTACTCCAAAGCTGAAGAACACTATTTTCCAAGAGGGGAAACTCGGCAAGGGAATGAAGGGAAATGAAATAGGAAGGCTAGAGAGAAAATGAGAGAAGAGAAGAGATGTGTTGGTGAATGACTGATGAAAATGAGTAGCAGAGGGGGTATTTATAAGTGGGATTTGGAGGCTATTTTTAGCAAAGAAAAATCATCCACAAACTCTCCATGGCCGGCCACCCTTTGCGCAAGTTTGAATGATTCAAACTTCGTTTAAATTGGCTTGGGGCAAATCTGTAAAGGCATAAATTGTGGAGGGCTTTAAATGGGATTTGAGAGAACCTTGAGGGCTGTTTTGCAAGTGTGAAAAATCAACTAAAATAGCTGATTGGGTCAGCCATTTGGACGACATTGGGCTGCCCAACTCGTGATGGTTCAGTCCTTCATGTTGTGCACAATGGGTCACTTCACTTCAGGCTTTATAATTTAATTTCTAACTCAAATAAATTGAATTAAAAATATAATTATAAAGTATAATAATATTAATAATTTGGATCAACATTTACTGGAAAATTAATCATCTTTGACCTTGGTTCACTCGGTGTAAAAATTTTCCCAACGGTTCAGGCCTTCTACAGTGTCTGCCGAACTAATTTTCATCAATTGTGCAAAATTATCGAAAATACATCAAATTAATGCTTAACTATTATAACAATAATTAAAAATCAACATGTCGGTAAATTAAGTGCAAATTAATTATTTTATAATTAAATCATATTTTTCGACAATAATTACTAAGAATTTGAATGAATTGAACTAGAAAGGGCATGAAAAAATCTACATATTTTCATATTTCCAGGCGAGTACAAGGTCATACCCTCGCCCTGCCTCACCACCCACAGCGGATCTAATTTTTATCCCCATCCCTACCTTACCACCCGCGAAACCTGCACCAATCCTCGCCCAATTCCGTGCGAAATGGGGTAAGACCCCGCGAAACCCACCACACTAACATCCCTACCTGAGAAGAAATTTTAATATCTAATAAAAAATCATGATAATACAAGAAACCGTTAAAATTTTTAAAAAACAATTAAAATTTAATAAAAACACAGCTCAAAAATCATATAATTTTTTTCAGTACACTAAGTCATTATTATTAAAAATCACAATTCTTTCAAAGATCGAAAAAAATTAAAAAATCAATTAAAATCTAATAAAAACACATGCAACATGGAAGAACATGAAAAAAATGGTGAAGTTAGCATTTGATTACCTTCTCGGCTAAACCAATCTTGAAACAAACGCTTCAATAATCCATAATCAGGCCTCTGATCAAATGTTAAAGAGTCACAATAGTGAAAGTATGTTGCAAATTCTACAGGGTGTGATTTGCACAAGACCTGTTGAACATGAAACAGATGACAGGTACGCATTGAACAGCAACATATGCTCAAAACATTTTTCTTTCATGTGAAGGGAAATATCAAAGAAGGAAATACCTCTATTGGCATTGATAACTTCCTCTCACATATTTTATCATGCCTTTGCTTCTTTGTAACAGTCTTTAGACCCTACCAAGGAAGACTAAAAGCAGAAATTAACGAAATCAATGAGATTAGTACAATCAGAAGCATAGTGTTAGATAATATCTGAATATATGAAATCATCAGGATGAATGAGGTATAGATTAAAGCAAAATCAAGGCTCTTACAACCATCAACGTAATTGAGTAGCAAAAAAAAGAATGGCAGATGAATTGGGGCATACCTTCCTCTCAAGAAATACAAAAGAACATAGCCAAGTGATTCCAAATCATCTCGACGGCTTTGCTCTGTGGAGATTAAAGAGAAAATCAAGACACCTTTAGAGCTCAGCTTCAATATTAAAAAGAATAGGTAAAAAAAGCAACAATCCTAACCAATTCAAAAATCAAAATCAAATCCCTAATAGGTTTCTTTGCTAGTGATTAAATTTACCCTTTCAATAAATTCCATTTTGCGGAGAGGGAAAAAAAGTTCACCTGTAAAGATAGTGTAATATTGACAGGATCCAAACAAATGAAAATCAATTGCTGCAGCCACTGGTTGTCGAAAAACAAAAAACAATAGCAGCAGGAGCAGTTGCAGAGACCTAAAGATGCAGCAATTGAATAGCAAAGTAGTTGCAGGAAAAAATAATAGTAGCAAAGGGTTGCAGGACGTGAAGAGGTTGCCGGAAAGAAATAATAGCAGCAGGGGTTGCAGAGACGTGAAGAGGAAATTTTAATTAGGGAGTAATTTTTAATTAGAATTTTAAGGATTTATGATTAAAAAATTAATTAAATGAGATGTAAATGACATGTAAAAATTAGCTGACGTGTCTTTAAAATTTGATGATGTGGCAAAATTTTGTTGGTGTCTAAAAACCTTAATTTTTAGGATCATGTAAGTTATTTTTTTTTTAAAATACAATTAAAATAATTTTTATCTTGTATTAATATGAAATCATAAATTTAAATTCAAAATATAAATGAAAGATAGCATAAAATTTGAATCTTAACATCAATGAAAAACAAAAATATATAATATTTTTATATTTTCATATATTGATATGTAATTCTAGGTGAATTATTTAAAATGTGAGTATTATAATATTTTATTAAAATTGATGTAAGGTATTGAAAAGGTTAAAATGTCAAATAAGTCTTCCGAAAATAATTTTAAAAAATCAATTAAGCTGTTTGTTAAAAAGTGCACCTGATTAAGGTATTTGAGTTCATTTTTCTGCCGAATCTCTTGACAGGTCATTAAGTATTGATGCGGTATCGATACCTATAAAAAGCATTGATATTTATTTGTCAAAGAACGATACTTTTTAAAAGTATCGATAAAATTGTATTGTTTTCAAAATTCCAAATTGGCAGAATGTCAAAATTGTATCAATACCATTACTAAGTATTGATACTTATTTCCAAAGTTTTGAAAAAAATTGTATTTTGGTCCTTATTAATGCTCGAATCTATTCTATTGTATCTAAAAGCTTGATTTAGTTCTAGTTATATTCGTAAGTACTAATGTGCATGTGATTGGAATGATTTGATGTTTTTATTTTTAAATCGAATTGAATGATATAATTTGTGTGTGATTGTTCTGGTGATTGTGGTAGCATCCTGTAGCTCAAATCTCGCGATTGGACCAAGTTAGGGGTGTTACATAAGTCATGAAGAACTCTCTTAAATAAATATGATATTTATTTTTAAAAAGTAGCACTTCAATCACCAAAAGATAATAAGACTTTCATGCTTATCAAGTCACCTCAAAAAATTCGATTGGGAGGCTTAATACCAAAGTCTACCTATTCTTTTGTTTTGTCAAATATGTCATACTTAAATAGACCGAACTTAGCGCAACCGAAACATGTACAAGGCCCAAAACGATGACGCAAGTAACGACCCAAGAAAACAAACAAAACAAGTTCTTATAATAGGATATGGAATGACCAGCAACAACTTTCCCAACTAAAGATGATGTTGCAAGATGCATTAAAAGTTTTTTTTTAATGGAAAGCTTTTGAGGGAAGTGAATATGATTGATATTGTTTTTATTCCAAACGTTAAAGGGCTTGAAGCATTCACCCAATTCAAACTAATTAGCCTTTGTATTGTTTTTTTATAAAATAATTTCCAAGATCCTTGTGAATAAATTGAGGCCTATTATTGGAGGGAGGCAAATTCAGGATAATGTTATTATTGGGAGTGAAGCTTTTCATTTCTAGGAGCTAAGGAAGAAGTGGAAGAAATATGAAGTGAGAATCAAATTAAATATGAGTAAAGCTTATAATACAGTTTAATGAATGCTTTTAGAGAAGGTAATAACTCAAATTGGATTTGATAAGAAATGGATTGGTTGGATGTGTCACCTTGATGTCTTAGTTTGTTCATTTTGGACAAAGATGACCTTCTTGGGCTACTTGTTTAGTTTGTTGATAGGTGTAAAATGTATAGAATTTTGGACTATGGCCTTAGTCATCTCAACTTTGAAGTTTGTATGTTGTTTGTGTTGTTACATCTTTATGAGGCAATGATAATTTTTCTTTTTTCTTTTTGGAAAAAGCAAAACGGTAAATTTAGCTTTTAACAGTTGTATTTTTTTATCAATTTGATTATTATAATTATTTTGAGTTAAATTTGACTCTCAATTTTAAAAAAAAGTCAAATATGATTATTAATTTTTGAAAAAGAGTCAAATATAATTATTAATTTTTTAAAAAGAGTCAAATTTGACCATCAATCTTTCAAAAAAAATTAATTTATTATTTTTAACGAAAATACTAAGATATTAAAATTTTAAAACTAAACTCACATGACAATTTAGGTCTACTTCATATTAATTTTTTAAATTTCATTAACCTTTTTATTTTTTTAATTTTGAATTTTTATTTTTGAATATTTTTATAGATTCTAAATTATTTATTGATGTGCAATACAAGATAAACAGTACTACAGTAACAAAAAATACACATAAACTATCATACAATTTGTCATACCAACATTAATAAAAAGTTTATTTTAATTAACATTTACATTAAAAATAAAATTTGACTTTTTTAAAAGTTAATAGTCAAATTTAACTAAACAAAAAAATTGTAAGTGGTAAGTGTTAAATTAACATTATATCAAAAAAATAAATAGAATGCTTTAATTAATATCACATTCATATTTGGATAAATTATAACTCAAGTCACTAAATTATTAATAAATTTATATTTTAATTAATTAATTTTAAAAAATTATAAAATAATTATTAAACCATTCGATAGTTTCTATTTAAATTATTGAACTATATAAAAAATTATACTTAAATTATTGGAAAGCTAACTTTTTTTTTTTAAAGTTTGACTAATAAACTCAACAAAAAATTTGACAATTAATGTATTAAATTAATACACATTAACAAGTAAAAAAAACATACTTTTGCTCCAAAATCAATCTACCAATCAAATCGTGATTATAATTTTAAAACTTTAATTTATTTTAAAATTTATTATAATTTGAGTTCTTTCATTGATTTTGAAAATTTTTATATCCATTTTTAATATATTTTTAAAAATTTTAAAATGAAGAACAAATTAACCACTTAAATTAATAAAATTTATAAAATGTTAAAAATCTAAATTTGTTGTTGCCTTTCATTAAGGATCATGATTATTAGCCTTCTTGATACTAAAACCAATTGTATCTTTTTGAACTTAAATAATCAAAAAGAAAAAAAAAACAAAGATAAATGATGAAAAATAGTAATTAATAACGATATTAAAAAACAATTATCTAAAAGAATGAACTAATGATTTAAAATGAGATGACATAAATACATATTATACAATATTTTTTTAAAAAAAATTACATGAAAATAACATTTAATATTACTTGTTTTTCTAAATATATTTATATAGAGCTTTTAAAAGCAAAAATAAACTTATAATGTATCAAATATTTAACAATGAAAATCAACAAAATTTAAATCCCAGAAAGCAGAAACAGGTAGCCAAATCCATATTAAAACCTAAACTCAGAAAAAAAAAGTGATTCTATTAAATAAAACTAAAAAAGGAGTGGAGAGCTCAGATTCCATGGGTGTAATAAGAAGTCTGTCATGCCCAAATTGAGCAAAATCAGAACGAGGAATTATGTTTATAATCATCGCCATCTCCATATTCTCCAGCCACAAATCAATGATACCAAAAACAAAAAAAATAGGCTCAGACACGCACAAACGCTGTCATCACAGTGTTGTTTGGTCCTTAAATTTAAACAAATTCAAGAAATTGAAAGTTCGAATCAGAATCGAGAAACGTAAATCTGTCATCACTGCCATAATTTCCACACTACTTTACCTAACTTTCCAATAAATAAAAATTATAAATATAAAGAAGAAGAAGAAAAATAAAAGAAAACCGAGAGAGTCGAGATGTGGCTGAGGGAAGAGTTTATTTGCATTTTATAACCGTGAAACCCTAAATCGAAGTGTTTTTAGGGTTTGGGGGTAAATGACGATGTTGTCCTTCTTCTTTAAGGATCGGGTGGTTCTGAGCCTAAGGCCCAATAAATACTAAAGCCCAAATGACAACCGATCCAACTTTATGAAAAATAAAATTCATTGCACCCACATATAAAAATAATCATTTTAAAATATTTTGGGTAAACTATACCGTAAGTCACTCTAAATAGGGGTTGTTTTTTTTTGTCATCCCAATTTTTTTTATTAATTTGATCACTTTTTTTAAATCAAATTAACCATTTCACCGTTAAATGGTAACGGAAGACTAATAATGCATTTATTATTTAACATCAAAATGAGTATTTTCTCTCTTTATTTTTAGTTCCGGGAAAAAAATTTCTGTTTTCTTAAGTAGGTACAAAAAACAGAGCTGAATTTAATACTTTTCTCCATTTTGTACATTTGTAAATGAAGTTCTAAAATTTCGAATTAAAAACCAATAATTTTTAAAATGAAGTTATTTATATCTTTTTGTTTTTTTATATTTAGAATTTAACATCCTTACTTTTATTTTTTTTTATTTTTTTTAAATGCAACTTCACTTATTAATATGGTTAAAATACTTTTTTCAAATTCAGGTTCATTACTGTTCATGCAAGATTTCAACAAGATGGCGAAAGTTTGAAGCAATTTACCTGTATAGACGTAGAGGCATCAACGGTTAAGGTGAGGAGAAGTAATGGAGAGCTACCATGAGGTGAAAGAAGGGCCCCAAAGATGGTGTATGGTGATTGGACAAATTGGGGAGTGGATGAGAGGAAGAGTCTCCTTGTCCTAATCTTAAGAAGTATATATAAAGGGGTCCTTGGTAGGATCTAGGTTGTGACAAAAAATACTTATGTGTAACAATTACCCCCCACCCAATCGAAAGGAAGGTTATAAAGTGACTTTTCTTGAGACGAAAAGCAATAGTAAAGTTTCTTTGTTGTGAGAGAGATCAATTTAATTTAGGAAAATTTGTTCGTGTTTCTTCTCACAAAAAAAAAATATTGTGGTAATTTGCCTGCATTTGGAATTACGCCAACATCTAGGCATTGCAACTATTTGTAAGTATTTAGAATTTTGCTACCCTTGAAGGTAAAGCAATCACTCAGAAGTAGGCTTGCCTTGGAGGCAAAGCAACCATTCGAGATTACGTTGAAGTAATAAGGACAACCACCGTTCAATGAGACCGTTCGGGATTACACTATGTGAGGAAAAACTTGTCATTGAGACCGCTCAGGATTACACTGAGTATGTGAGGATTGATTAATATTAATAATTAATTAAATAAGGGTAATGAGGATATTACCTTTAAGAGTGGTACCTTTAAGAGGGTGTGAGAGTTGGACCTTTAAGAGTCGAACCCTTAGGGGTAATAAGGATATTACCTTTAGGAGTCATACCCTTAGGGGAGTAATCTCTTAGAAGGGTGTGAGAGTCGTAAAGTTGAGCAATACGTAATGAGTCGTCGTTTGACATTATGCTCATGGGAATCCATTTGGAATTTACGCTTGAGGATGGTTCACCCTTAGAAGGCGGAGAGATGTAAGATTAAGCAATAAGTAATGAGCCACCGTCCAGGATTATGCTCGTGGGCAACCATTTAGAATTACGCTTGAGGATGGTTCACCCTTGGAGAGCAAAGAGCCGTAATATTGAGCAATAAATAATGAGCGGTCGTGGTATATATCAACATAAAGTAATATACATCATTGAATGTGGGATTTTATACCTTCTTTGGTAGATCTTGTGTCAATTTTCCCTGCAACACTTAGGCTATGTTTGGATTGATAATGGTAAAAGAAAAGGAAATAAAATAAACGAAAGTAATAGAAAAGAAAAGAAATATGAGGAAAGGAAATGATTATATATTATTTTGTCTGGATTATTAAACTTAATAAGGGAAAGTAAAATAAATTTAACCAGTTTTGTTTGGTTAAACTGTGGAAAGAAAATGAAATAATTAAATATAGTGTTTTTTTTTTAATTATAATAAAGACCCCTCATTTGTCTCTGTCATTAGATTAGGGTTATGGGATGCTACAACAATTAACAAAACAAGAACATATAATTTCAATTCAAAATATACTTTTAGAACAATTATAAAGAAATAATCATTTAATATTCATGATATTCATACAAAAATGAGGCTTGAATCGAGCCTATGAAGCTCTAGGATCAATTCCGGAACAAGCAGGGACTAATTCGAAACATAACATAAAAGTAGGGTAAAAACAAAAAAATAGGGATTACATGATCGTGTGACTAGGCCGTGTGACAAGTTGAGGTCGTATGGTGCCTCCAGTAGGGCAGCTATATTGCAAACCGGACTGGCAGATCACGAGAAAACATGCTATTATGAATAAAAAACAATATGAAGAGTTAAGGGGGAGTATGTATATGAATAAGACTATAGGATATGCTTCTGATTCTGAATTTTGGGTACGAGGCTAGCATGAGGAGGATGGGTTGTCTGTGTCATGTTAAGTTGGTGGATAGTAATTGCCCATATGTTATGTAAGATTGGCGTAATGAATCTGCTTGTATTTTATGAACGTCATTGGGCGTATTATGATCATACTATGTAAACCCTTCTGAAAGGTTTGATATTATGTTGAGCATTAATGTGTAAGGTTTATATATGTTTTCTCTCTATCTTGAAACTCACTAAGGTCATATGAGCTTACTCTTTTATCTTTTCTTTCTCAGGCTTGTTGATTAAAGGAAAAATTTTGTTGAAGGGATTATGCTAGAGAACTGTTGAGATTGTGAGCCATCTGGTTAGTCTTGTATCATGCATGACCTTGTGGGGGTGGCATGTAAATGTTTTTGAAATCGACTTGTATAACAATCTACTACTTTTATCAAGATACCGTTTTATGTGATTCTTATGAAACGTTCAATGCTTGTATTAAATTTAATATATTTTGTTTCATGAGATTTCCTCATTACACCTATATGCCAAATGGATTGGAATATTGTTTTGACTACCAATGATCCATTTTGAAACTTTTGTAAGGAAATAATTTATCATACGTTTTATACTTATAAATTTGTAATGTTTTATAAAGCTTTCGTTGAATGATTTATTTTTAAAAAATTATTTTACCAAACTCTTTTGATTCTAAATTGTGACACATCATACCCGGATTCAATTATCAGGTCGGGTAAAATGTGTTAGACTTAATTGCAAAGGCTTGTCTTGACCGAACTTTTTAGCATCCAACAATGGAGTTTCGGCGATATAAAACCAAATAGAAAAAAATGATGCTTTGATTTTCATGTTTTTACTTTTATTATTATCATTTTAATATTTAATTAACATATAAAAATAAGACATAAACATCCACTAACCGTACCATATTAATAAAAATAGCATAATTACCAATTAAATCCTTAAACAAACTTAAATTATGCGTTTAATTTAGCAATAATCAATAGTGATGGAATTTTACGCCTTTTATGATTTAGTCCTTTTTCTTTAATTGACTAATCAAACATCAAAATTACCCGACCAATTTTTAATATGATATTAATAACCTCGTAAATATTAAATAATTAATATTTACGAATTCACATGTCGAAATTATAATTCTGAAATCACTGTTTTCGGCACCACTGAAAATGAACTGTTCCATGTAACTTTTTTTATAATATAATTATGTAAAATTAAAGAGGGTAAAAATGATATTTTCTATTTTGAAAATCTATTTACCTGATTTTCCCACCAATTTGAGGTAATTCAAAATTTGGCATTTATAGGGAAAGTAAGGGATACTTAACTCTTTTAGGGTATGTTTGATGAGGAATTTGTAGGAGAGATTTTATTTGTATTAATGTTTTCAAAATTTTAAAAATAAATTTACTTGTTTGGATAAATATATTGGAGAATTTCAAAATTGGTGAGTAATTTCAAGAGCGGGTTTTAATAGTTCAATTTCCCTTTTCAAATTCCACTTAAATAGGTGGTTTTTTAAAATTTCTTATAATTTTATTTGACTTAATACACATAGTCCCACTATAAGATAAAAAACTTCAACTTCAAAAGTCATTTTTATTTAATTATAACATATACTTTTAAATTTTTTTTAAAAAAAAGAGATACTAATCTAAAAATATAATCTAATGCTATGGTACAAATATTGAGATCTAATAATTCAGAAAGAAATAAACAAATTTAAAATTAAATACTCTTAATACTTTAAAAATAGAAAATAAAAATAAGATTCTTTTCTCAAACAATGTTACATTTTTTTAAATAAAGAGATAATAATTTAAAATATAAAATGTAATGATACGGTAAAAGAAATAAAGATTGATAAATTTTTTAATTTCAAAGTTTAAATATTTAACAACTTAAAGTAATAAAAAGTTAATAATATTTTGTTGAAAGAACCCAACGAGTGGCTCCAGTGGAAAAGAAAATGTTGCTTATTTTAGGACACCTAGGTTTGAGCACTTGTGTGTTCCTTGTCAAAGGGTTAAGAAAGTATGAACAAATACTACTGTGTAATCACATCAGTATATTCAAAAAAAAAATATTTTGTTTAATGCCATTACAGGTTAGTTGTTGCCATGGGGTGTACTGTATGGTCTTGTCATGGTCGTGGGTTGTCCTACGCTAACATTCTTGTCCTTTAGGTCGTACGTGACGATAATGCCAAGGTGGCCCCAACTGAGACGTGTGTCATGAAGGGTGAGTTGTGAACAGTTTGTAGACAAAATCGTTAAAGGTTTATGAATGGTTGCTTGTTGAGGGTAGTGTAGGGTGTCACATGTTTGGCTGTACTGTAGAGGTGTTCATGGGTTGGACCGAGCTTTAGCATGATATTAACATTCTTTATGTTTTCCCAAGCTCGGATCGGCTCGGCCCGATATATGGGCCTAAGATTTTGTCCAAGTCCACCCATATTTGTAAATGACTAATCCAAGTCCATTTTAAACCACTTTTATTTTTTAAAATATTTTTATATTATTTTTAATTTAATATTTAATAAATATATATTTTTATTTATTAAAATTTTATATATTATTATCTTAATATTTTTAATGTTTACATTATAATAGTATTATATAATACTATAGATTTAAATTTTATGTGATATAATTTACATAAAACATTACAGACTCAAAAATAGGAAAGGTTGAAGTTGGGCCTTGAATGTTCAAGCTCGAACCCAATTTATATTTTAAATGGGCTCAAGCCCATTTTTTGAGCATTATATTTTTGTCCAAATCCTTCCAAATTTCTGATAAGCCTTCGAGTTTGGACGGATATCTCGGCCCATGAATAAGTCTATCTCTATTAGTGGTGTAACCATTGCAATGTTATTTTTTGTCTCATGGTTACTAAGTGAACTTATTATTATTATTATTATTATTTCAAAATGTCACACTGATAAATCTAAGAAAAAAAATTGATGGTGTTAACAATTAAACATAAATTTTAAAATTTGAAAAGTAAAAAAACTAAATTCTTAAAAATGAAAGTACAAAAACTAAACTTCAAATTTTTAAAAAAATACAAACACTTATATAACAGATTTTAACATTATGAAATAAATAAAACCAAGCAAAATTTGTAGTTATTTGAAATAAATAAAACCAACCATTTAGAAGCAGGTTCATAGAGATCCTTTTAAAGCAAAAGAAGGTGACCACAGTGCTTTGAATATACATACATTATCCTTGTCTTTAATAATCATCTTTCAATTTTCAAACACTTTGATCATCTTACAAGTAAGGAATAAACAGCTTATATTTAGATTTTTGTTTTCAGTACATACATTGTTGTTCATTAAAATAATTTTTTTAGTGAATTATAAGAGGAGAGTAAAGCCTTAACAGTAACGCGATTAACATGACTTGAATCCAGGTCACACTTGGGATAATAAATACCTTGATTACTAGGTCAACACAAGAAGTTGTTCATGAATATAATTTGTTGAAAGGGAACTTGTTTTAATTGTTGGCTTGTCAGCAATCAAATTCAGTTCTTAACTAAAAACTTTAATTTCTCTTTTAATTGATTAAAAAAGAAATGTAACCTACCTAAACATTGAACCACTGGGAGGGATTGTCAACAGACAAGTCCTTCATGAATCAGCTTGACCATTTTCAACGAACCTGCCCATCTTTTTCTTTAATTTCATCATTCCTTCATTTAAATTCATTTGAAAGCAAAATGGTGCTTAACCTTCACGTTTGATTCGCTTCCACTCCATATATGTATATACACATCTATCATATGTTGTTTGACTGGATGGATTGTGTGACAAACGATTAATCCCTCCTCCAATAAATAAGAAATGCAGCAAATGATTGATATTCAGTGAGGAAAACAATGAGCCACACAAAGGTTCATTCGCTGGGAAATATACCCTTTTCCTGGGAGGAGAAGCCAGGTGTTTCCAAGTCGTCCAATATCACCCATTATCATCATCGCCACTGCCCTATTGATGTTGGGTCGTCTGGCTCCTCCAACAATTTGGTTCATGACAAGAAAGTTCCTCCGCCACCTCCGTTCTCGAAACAGCCGCTACCGACGAGGAGTACATCTGTGAAGGGCTGGAGGTGGTGGCCGCAAGACCCTTTTCTTGCGGCTTATAAAGAGTGCACCAAAAGTGGGGGAAATGGTGGCTCCAAATTATTAAGGAAGAAGAAGATTAGTTTTTCGTGCAGGGATTCGGCTGATGTTAGAGATGATAATTTTGTGAGATTTTCCAGTCTCCCTCCTCTCCCCAAATCTAGAATTCGTCGTCCACCGGAACTTGTTTATCCACTACAGCATTCTTTCTGAAATAATTCATATAGCTATGAAGATGTATTGATGAATAAATTCATAATATAATTTCCCTTTAACATGTATCAGTAGTTGAAATAATAATAAAAAGCTGCTGATTTCGTTGAAAGGAGTTTTTGGTTGATATATCATCAAGCATGTAGTAAACAAGCAGATGGTGGTAAGGGCTAGGGGCAGTGGCATAGTGCTCCCTAAAATAGAAAATTTTCTATTTAAATTCTTTAAAAATTTAAAAATTTTAAATTGGTAAAGATAAAATTACATTTTGATTTCTTAAAAATAATAAAAAAATTATTTATTCTTTTAAAAATTATAATTTAATTTTGATCCCCTATAAAAAAATTTTGACTTCACTCCTCATTAGTGGTATGGCACCAATAAATTAAATTTTTTATTTAGTATCTATATCTATTCTATATTTAGGTTCGGAAGTGAGTTAGTGTCATAAATTAATTAAGCACTAATTCAATTGAAAAATTAATAAAATGTTTTTCTATATACAAAGTAAATTATATTAATAATACATTTTTATTTTTATTTTTAAAACATTTAAAATTAATAAAATATTATAATTTTCAATATTATTAAACATACATATTTGATTATCTATATCTAATCTTATAAAAAAAATAATTTTATTTTAACAATAAATTCTAAAAATAATAATTTTAAATATTATTCTTCATATATTATTGAAAATATTCAATATTAATATTTTAATAATAAATATTTATTACAATTATAAATATATTAATAAAAATGTTTTGTAGTATAAAGATTAAAATATGCCATAAGTCTATGTATTCTTCACAAATTTGAAATTTAATCTTTGTACTTTTATTTTCAAGTCCCTCTACTTTTCAGATTTGAAAGTCAAGTCCAATTGTTAACTTTGTTAAATTTTTTTGTCAATTTTATTGATGTCACATTTTTAAATAAAAAATACTAAGTATTCATGTAACTAAAAATAACGTTATAATGAACATAAATTTAACAAAATATTTTTAATAATGCTATTAGCTGAACCTAAATTTTGATATCTAAAAAGTAGGACTAATCCAAAAGTAAAATACATAGACTAAATTTCAATTTTACGAAGAGTACAATGATTTATGACATACTTTAACCTAGTATAAAAATATGAATATTTTAATTACATAAATATGAGTATTTGTTTAAATAATATTTAGCTTCATTTATCCCGTACAACTCTAATTTGTTAATATGTACTCTCATATATGCAATGTATGTAATTTAAATTAAGTTTTAATTAAACATTATATATTTTTAAGTTTATATATGACATTAATTATTAAAAAATATTGTCTTATTATAAAATAAATTTTGATTGTTAAAAGGAAATTGCACTATAACATTTTATAACAAATATATTTATGCCGTGTTTGTTTTACAAAGAACAATGTAAAATATAAATTTATAGATATAAAATAAACTCAATTAAACAATAAAAAGATAAGAAAATCTCAAATTTATAGATGGTATGAATTCATTGTTTACAGAAAAGTAAAAAAAAAAGATTAAACTCTTTTTTCAGAAGGCATAATAACAAAAATAACCCTTAACGTTTGGGTGTTGGGTAACTTAGGCCCTTAATGTTTTTTGGAGCACTTTCACACCTAACTTTTTTTTGATCAAATTGGTCAGTTTTTAATCGTGATGCTGATGTGACTGTTAGTTGACTAACGATCAACAGTAAGCGCTGACATGGCTATCCAAATGTAATTAAATGCTGATATGACACTATTTTATCTTATATGTCACGTCAGTAAATTATTTTAAAAAATATAAAATTATTAAAATTATTTTTTTAAATAATAAAATAATTTTATTTCCAATTTCTAGATCTTGTTCCCCATTGTTTCTTCCCTAAAATCTCTTAATCCATCAAATGAAATCTGGGCTTTTGAAATATGAAAATTTTTAAAAATCAAACTTAAAAACCTGAATTCTTAAAACCGATTCTTTACACCCAAATGAAATCAAAAACCCTAAATCTTTGCCCTTAATCATCATCTTAAGGGCGAAGTCAGGAAAAATTTTCAAGGGCCAAAATTTAATTCTTAATATCTTTATAATTTTTAAAGGATTAAATTAAATTTTTATTATTTTTAGGGTGACAAAGTGCAATTTTACCTTTATCAATTTAAAATTTTAAAGGACTTATGTCGAAACGTTTTTTCCGAAAAGGAAAAATTTTTGAAAATATTTTAAAAATCGAAAAAAATAGAGTTGCCACCAATCTTTTTATTTGGTGTGATTGGATCACCACAAAACGTTTAAAATCCGTTTTAAAAAATATTTTGGTCTTCAAAATCCAAAAAAATAGGCTTGAGAGTCGGTTACGTGTAATGAATGATTAGCACCCTTACACTCCCAAACTTGGTACCACGTCGACTATTTTTCGGTCTTATTTGTTAAAATTCGAAATCTCAAGTGAAGTTTAAAATATGATCCTTAAATGCATGATTTATTTAATGTACACGTTTAAGAAGGAAATCAAATTTCGTGAGGAAGTCTCGTTATTTCGAAATGATCGAGGATGGAAGTCACATCCAGTGAGTTAGGACATAACATTTCGAGATCCGAAAATAACGAGCATTCCTTCGTTGTTAATTTCAAACCTTGAAAAGGGGTATTCGATTATTCCGATTTGAAGAAAAAAATCACACCTAGTAAATTAAGACACAATTTTTCAAAATCTAAAATAAAGGAATATTACCTCGATTTTAGAATTATTTGTATTTTTGAGACAAAAAATAATTTTAATTTACATGAGTGCATAAATTAAATAAGAATATGCAATTTATTGGCAAAATTAAATAGAAAAATTAAGCAGATAAGTAAATGCAAAAATTAAGCATAAAATAAAATACAAAATATGATAGAATCGTGAATCAAAATCATTGAGAAAATAACAAGACTGATTTAAAATACGAAGAAAATAAATTAATTTCGAAGAAAAAGAAAATAAAAAACGGGTCGAAAAATGAAGTTTTGGAGGATTCGGGGTCAAAATATAATTTTAAAAAAATTTGAGGGTTAAAATATAATTTTAGGAAAGTTTGGGGGTCAAAATGTGATTTTGGGAAGGTTTGAGAGTCAAAATGTGATTTTGGGGTCAAAATGTAAATTTGGGAAAATTTAGGGGCAAAAATGTAATTTTAGAAAATTTTAAGGATCAAAATTGTAATTTTGAAAAAGTTTAGGGGTCAAAATGTATTTTTGGAAAAGTTTGTTGGTCAAAATATGATTTTTGGAAAGTTCAGGACCTCTTAAGCAATAAACCTCAAAAAGGTGACACGTGACAACTTTCCAAGCTTCCAGAAGCCAAGAGATTAAATTGTAAAGCATTTAAAGTTTCTGGGTAAAATTGAAATAAGTTAAAAATAGCATTAAGGACTAAATTTAAACAAATAAAAAATGTGGAAGGACTAAAGGAAAAATTTTCCCATTTTGCAAAAACACGTGGATCCCTTTGTTGGGTGGAGCGGGTCGGATCGGGTCACCTAAAACTACGTCGTTTTGGGGTGTTTTGGCCACACCCAAAATGGCGCCGTTTTGGTGGACTATATAAGCCATGCTTTTAGTTTTTTATTTTTTTTAATTTTTTCACTTCTTTCCTTCAAAAATTTCAAAAAAGCTCTAAATTTTTCTCTCCCCTCTCTCTTCAAGGTCGGCCTTACTCCAATCGTCGGATCATCGTTTGATCGCCGTCGGTTGTAGTCGTTCGCCGTCGTACACGGTGGCCCGAAGATAAAAAAATTTCTTTTTTTATTTTTTCTTTTAAAAAATAGATCGGACTCGGATCTATCAAGATCAAGCTTAGATCTTTAAAAATAAAAAAAAAATTCTTTTTTTTATTTCAAATATGTCCCTTTTAAAAAAAAAAAAAACCTGTTTTCATTTTATTTGGTTATTATTTTAATTTTATTTAGTTAAAAAATTTAGATCTGAAATAGATCTTTCGAAAGAAAAAAAGGGTTTGGATTGCTTTTCCCTTTTTTTAAAAATCTATTTTTTTCCTTTTTATACATTTTGTCCTAATATTTTTTTAAACATTTTCCTTTTTGAATTGATGTGGCACCTTTCTTCATCGGAATCTCTCACGAACATAGACAAGTTCGGAGGGATCCGTTCTCATCTCCAATGACATTTCAAATCCGAGGTATGCCTCTTTAACTTCTTATTTTATTATTTTTATTAAAAATCGTTTCGCAATAAATAGTAATAAATGTACATTATTTAAAACAAGTAAATATATTAATATGTATATTTAAAGCGTGTACCTTAATAACACAAATATATCTGAGATATTTTGTAATCTAACTTTGAATGTATCTTTTGTTATTGTGTATTTCTTCGTGTATTTTCAATTGATTTCGAATGCTTTTCTTACTTTCGAATGCACTATCTCTCTGTTTTGTTCTATTGATTTCAAATGCTGGTGTGTCTATATTGATTTCGAAAACCCCCCTAGTATAACTGTTTTGAATTTAGCTTTTTATAACCAAAAATACAATCATGATTTGTTATCTTTTTGCCATTAAACTCCTGTCTTTTCTCCTTTGCAGTGTAGATTCAATAGTGGCGGTGGTGCAAGTTGGTGGTGGTGGTGGTGCTGACGTGGAGGCATCTGGGTGGATAGGATGGAGGCGGCGGCAGCAAGTTGTTAGGGTTTTTGGCATTTTTGTAAAATTGGGCTTATTGGGCTTTTAGGGTTAGGTTGGGATATTGGGTTTAAGACTTGGTTTGTAATTTGAGTTTTGGACTTGTATTTTGGATATTTTTAAATTTAAAATAAATTTAAATTTAAAAAATTATTTATTTTTTGGTTTATTTTGGGTTTTAAGTTGGGCCCGGACAAAATTGGGCTCCAACAGCTGCCCCTCTTTGCTCGTTGTCGTGTAATGGGAACAGAGCAAAGACTAAAAAGATGACCAATTTTGTCTGGTTCCACTGGGTTTGGTTTCTTCGGCGCTTCTTCTTTAGGTAGCCCACCCTTTGCTTCACTAGTCATTCAACTTCACTGCATCCGCTTCTCCACAGTTTTGGGAAGATGGGAATTAGTGTCGTGATTCCACTCTACCCTAAGACAATTTCAAAAAGACAAAATTTGCTACTGTAGCTTCACTCAATTCCACTTGCAACTTCAAGGAGATTGAGATTTGTCATCGTATGCTTTGATTCAATCCACTAACACTTCAAGTGTTTGGTGTTGTGGCTTCATCTCTTGGTCTACTTCTCTGTATCTCATCAGGAAGATAGGGGTTTGAAGTTTCACTCGCATTGAACTTTGCTTCATGGATTTGGTCTACTTCTCTATATCTCATCAAGAAGATGACCGTCTCATTGATTTAATCCACTTTTTTGTATCTCATCAGGAAGACGAATTTGGTCCTCTTTTATGTATCTCATTAGGAAGATGACCGCTTTATGGCTTTGACCCACTTCTCTGTATCTTATCAAGAAGATAGGGTTTGAAGTCTCATTCGTATTGAGTTTCGCTCAATTGATTTGGTCTACTTCTCTGTATCTCATCAGGAAGATGACCACCTCATTGTTTCAATCAACTTCTCTATATCTCATCAGGAAGACGGATTTGGTTCACTTCTCTGCATCTCGTCAGGAAGATGACCGCTTTATTACTTTGACCCACTTTTTTGTATCTCATTAGAAAGATGGGGTTTGAAGTCTCATTCGTATTGAGCTTCGCTTCTTTGATTTGGTCTACTTCTCTGTATCTCATTAGGAAGATGACCGCCTCATTGTTTCAATTCACTTCTCTGTACCTCATCAAGAAGATGATCAATTTATTGCTTTGACCCACTTCTCTGTATCTCATCAGGAAGATGCGGTTTGAAGTCTCATTCGTATTGAGCTTTACTTCATTGATTTGGTCTACTTCTCTGTATCTCATCAGGAAGATGATCGCCTCATTTTTTCAATCCACTTCTCTGTATCTCATCAAGAAGATGGATTTGGTTCACTTCTCTACATCTCTTCAGGAAGATGATCGCTTTATTGCTTCGGATGATTGCAATTTTCCCCATGATCGAGGTAAGAGATTGGATGACTGCAATCTGCCCCATGATCGGTGTAAAAGATCGGGTGGCTGTAATCTGCCCCATGATCTAGGTAAGAGATTGGATGATGATGTAACTTCACTCCATTCCACTACAGTTTTAGGGAGATTGAGATCCGCTACTATAGTTTTAATCCAACTTCACTACAACTTTAGGAAGATAGGATTTGATGTCGAAGCTTCATCTTGCTCTTACAATAACTTCAGAGAGATAAACACCTGCTATTGTATTTTTGATCTACTTCACTGCAATTTCAAGGTAGAAGATTTACCGTTGAGGCTTCAATGTTTCTCGTCATGTTCCTAAGGTACCAGGTTTACCGTTGCAGCATCAACCTTTCCCATCACATTTCATGGTACCAGATTCGCCGTTACGGCCTCAATCCTTCACATCACGTTTTCTAAGGTACCAGGTTTATTGTTATGGTCTCAACCTTTCCCTTCATGTCTTTATGGTACCGGGTTCGCCATTGCGGGCTCAACCTTTCCTATAACACCCAAAACCTGACGCCGTCGCCAACTAGGGTCTTGGAGTCACTCAATCATCTATCACTGTATATTGTTTAAAATCATGTTAACCATTCTTACATCATTAAAGAAATACATCCAACACATCATAAGTTATCATTTACTTATAATTATAATTTAACAAGGGCAAATAGGTCATTTTCCAAATTTTTGGAGACTTCTACTGATACCTGTTGGACAAGTATCGGTAGTAGTCAAGTCAATAAACAATTATGAAACGATGCAGACGTCTACCAATACTTGTGATAGTTCTACCGATACAAGTATATATATATACAATGCTAACGATACTTGTGATAGTTCTACCAATAAACAATTATGAAACGATGCAGACGTCTACCAACTATGTGAAATTATCGTCTTTCTTTCTTTAATTTAATATATATACAATGACATTTTTGTAATTTCTTAGACTTTCATAATTAACTTAATTAATCATCTTTTTTAACCTTAATTTATCCTATTATTAATCAATATTTGTCATAATAATCCACCCACTAACAATCCTTTAGGTTAATTTACTCTCTTGGTCCCTCTAATTAACCAATTCACCTTTGGAACTTTTACGATTTAATCCTTTTTACTCAATTCACTATCTAAACATTAAAATTCTTTAACCGAATTTTAATACAATGCTAACGACATTATACCTATAATAATAAATAAATTTTGTGACTCAACTTGTTGGAGTTGTGGCCCGAAACCACTATTTTCGACACCACTGAAAATCAGGCTGTTACAACTCTCCACCCTTAGGGAAATTTCATCTCGAAATTTCTTACCAGTAAACAGATTTGGGTACTGTGATCTCATTGAAGCTTCTGTATCCCATGTTTCCTCCTCTAAACCATGACGATTCCACTGAACGTATACTAACTATAATCGCTTATTTAGTAGCTCTTTTACTTCACGAGCCAAAATTCTAATCGGCTCTTTGGAATATGACAAATCCGACTGTAATTCAATCTTACAAGGTGTAATCACATGAGTGGGATCTGATCTGTATCGTCTCAGCATTGAAACATGAAATACGTTATGAATCTTTTCAAGTTCCAGAGGTAAAGCTAGCTTATAAGCTTCAGGCCCAACTCTCTCAAGAATCTAATACGGTCCAATAAACCGCGGACTTAAGTTTCCTTTTCGACCAAATTGTAATACTTTCTTCCAAGGTGAAACCCTAAAAAAACTCAATCTCCGATAGCAAATCCTATATCCTTTCTCTTAAGATCTGCGTATGACTTCTGTTGATCAGATGCTGCCTTTAAACAATCATGTATTATCCGAATCTTGTCTTCAGTTTCGTGTATTAAATCAGCCCTAATTAACTTAGGTTCACTCAACTTTGACCAATATAAAGGTGTTCTGCATTTTCTACTATATAATGCTTCAAATGGTGCCATTTTAATGCTGGATTGATAGTTGTTATTATAAGCAAACTCTACCAACGGTAAGTATTTCTCCCAGCTACCCTCAAACTCGAGTATACAACATCGTAACATGTCCTCCAAAATCTATATCACCCGTTTTGACTGACCATCTGTCTGCGGATGATATGCAGTGCTAAAATTCAGTCTGGTTCCTAAAGCTTCATGTAGCTTACCTCAAAACCTCGAGGTAAATCGTGGGTCCCTGTCAGATATGGTAGACGCTAGCACCCCGTGCAGACGCACGATTTCTGATACATACAACTCTACTAACTTCTCTAGCAGAGAATCTACTTGAATAGGAATGAAATGAGCTGACTTTGTCAATCTGTCAACTATAACCTAGATGGAGTCTTTCTTCTTTGGGGTCAACGGTAATCCTGTAACAAAATCCATGGTAACCCTCTCTCATTTCCATTCTAGAATGGTGATCGGCTCTAGCAATCCAAACGGTACCTGATGTTCAGCTTTTACTTGCTGACACATCAAACATCTAATTACAAACTCTGAGATTTCCCGTTTCATACCTGGCCACTAATACATCTTCTTTAGATCGTTATACATTTTCGCACCACCCGAATGAATAGAGTAACTGCTACTATGAGCCTCTGAAAAAATATCCCGTCTTAAATCGGAATCATTAGGAATACACACTCTACCTCGAAAATACAACATACCCTCTTTATCAATAGTAAACCTAGTAGTGGCGTCACTCCGCATCTGTTCTCTCTTAACTGTAAGCTTGGGATCCTTACTTTGTAAATCTCGTATCTATTGTAGGAATAGTGGTTTCATCCTAAGTTTAACTATGACAGTACCATCACTTTTTAGTGATAAACGAGCATTCATGGCTCAACTCAAACAAGAATTTTAAGCTTAGGGCATCAGCAATAACGTTAGCCTTTCCTGGGTGATAATCAATCACAAGGTCATAATCCTTCAACAACTCTAACCATCATCGTTACCTTAAATTTAATTCTTTCTATGTCATCAAATACTTCAAACTCTTATGATCTGTAAAGATATGACATCTCTCACCATATAAATAATGTTGCCAAATCTTTAATGCAAAAACAATGGCTTACAACTCTAAATCGTGAGTCGAGTAATTTTTCTCATGCGATTTCAATTGTCGGGAGGCATAGGCTATCACTTTCCTAGTTTGCATCAACACACAGCCCAATCCATTCAATGACGCATCACTGTACACCACAAATTCCTTTCCCGTCTCAGGCTGCATTAAAACTGGAGCCTTTGTTAGCATTTTCTTCAATCAATTGAAACTCTGTTGACACCTTTCTGACCAGACGAACTAAACATTCTTCTGAAGTAATTTTGTCATCGACAAAGCTATAATAGAGAAATCTTTCACGAACTAACGATAATAACCTCCCAGTCCTAAGAAATTACGTACTTCGGAGACATTCTTTGGTACCTTCCAGTTGAGAATAGCTGAGACTTTACTCGGATCAACCCGTATTCCCTCTGAAGATACTATATGTCCCAAGAATCTAACCTCTTGAAGCCAAAATTCATATTTACTAAATTTTGCATACAACTATTTTTATCGTAAAATCCGTAACACCTCTCTTCAATGCTGAGTATGCTCTGATTCAATCTTGGAGTAGATCAATATATCATCAATAAACACAACCACAAATCTGTCCAACTGAGGCTGAAATAGTCTGTTCATCAAATCCATAAATGCTGCAGGGGTGTTAGTCAACCCAAATGGCATAACCAGAAACTCATAATGACCATACCTAGTTTTGAATGTCGTTTTCATTATAGTGCAATCTTTCACCCGCATTTGGTAGTAACCTGACCGGAGGTTAATTTTGGAAAATACAGTTGCACCCTTTAGTTGATCAAATAACCCATCAATCCGAGGTAACGAATACTTATTCTTGATTGTCACTTTATTTAGTTGCCTGTAATCTATACACATCCGCATCAATTCATCTTTCTTTTTCACGAATAACACGGACGCACCCCAAGGAGATATGTTAGGTTGTATGACCCTTCTATCTAATAATTCTTGCAACTGAGCTTTCAATTCTTTTAACTCGATCGGTGCCATTTTGTATGGTAGAATTGAGATCGGAGTAGTACTCGGTACCAAATCAATACTAAACTCTACTTCCCTGATCGGAGGTAAACCTGGTAACTCTTCAGGGAACACATCAGTGAATTCCTTAACGATTGGAACTTGATTTAACTTTATCCCTAACTCCTAAGTATCCAAAATATATACTAAGAATGCTTCACACCCCTTTTGAACCATTTTCTGTGCAGACATAGCTGAAATCACATTCACATTACTGTTCAACTTACCAAACTTAACTATAATCACTTCACCCGTCGGACATTTCAACCCAATTTGTCTTTGTTTGCAATTAACCACTGCATCATGTTCGGTCAACCAGTCTATACCAAGATCACATCAAACTCGTAAAAGGGAAGTAACATCAAATCAGCAGGAAATTCACAGTCTTGGACTTTCAGTGGACAATTACGACACACCTGATTAACTACGACACTATGACACAAAGGGTTGGTAACTTGTACATTAATTTCAGTCGCCTCAACAGACAACCTTTTATTTTTGCCAACAGGGTACAAATATAAGAGTGAGTCGACCCTAGATCAATTAGTGCATATACAATATCATTAAAAAGATAGAATATACCAGTAACAACGTCAAGTGCAGCAGCTTCCTCTCTGGCACAGATAGCATATGTACGTGTAGGTGCCCGACCCTCAAATCTGTTTACACCTTCTTTTGCTTCACTTCTATTTTCGGGCATACCACTATTTTGACCCGATTGTCTACTCTTCTATGGTGTAACCGAGGGTTTCACTCTCCTGTCTTCATTTGCTTCAGGTGCCATCGGACAAAATTGAATAAAATGATCCGTGGCTCCACATCTAAAACATGAGTTCTTCCTCAATATGCACTCTTCAAGATGAAACTTTCCACAGTGTTCACAAGCAGGTTTTGGTACATTGCGGACGCTGGCAACACTGTCCACTGGTAGATTTTGAAATATCGAATCAGGCTGCGTCGGCCTACTCTTGCTCCGAAATCCAAACATTGTAGTTGGTCGGTTCTCACTCTCTCTAAATTTCTTCGGTGGTGGCATTGGAAATGGTCTAAGAGAACTCTTCTTACCGAATTCTCGAAACCTCCTTTCTCTTTGTCTTTTATGGTTATATATTTCTTCCATCTTTTGAGCACGATCAGTTAAAACAACAAACGGTCCCAGCTCTGAACCACCTACCATCATTTTGATCTCATCATTCAGCCCATCTTCAAGCCGAATGCACATATCTTCATCAATTGGCACTATCTCCCGAGCATATTTACTAAGTACAAATTCTCTCTCGTATTCTGCTATTGACTTGTTTCCCTATTTCAAATCTAAAAACTCTTTCTTCTTCTGATCTAAGAACCTTTTGCTGATATATTTCTTTTTGAATTCAGCCTGAAAGAATTCCCAGGTAATTTCATTTCTAGGAACTACGGCTAACAAAGTCGTCCACCAATGATAAGCTTCATCCTTCAATAATGATACAGCACATCTCAAATAGTCTTCAGGAGGACAAGCCATCGCATTGAGAACTCTCAGCGTGTTCTCCAACCAATATTCAACCCTAGAAAGATCATCTTCAATACTGCCCCTGAATTCCTCTCCACCATACTTCCTCACTTTATCAGTTGAAACTCGTCGCCTTTGTTCAACCATTGGGACAGGTGGAGGCCTGACAGGTGGTACGGGTAATACTGTAGGTCTTACGGTAGGCTATGCCACAGGAGGTGGAGGTTGCTGTGTCATCGGGTTATTTCTCATGAATTTCGAGAACTATTGTCCCATTAAGCCAAAGAATATATTTTTGGCTTCATTTTCTATCATTGGTAATATTGGTACTCCATGACTTGCTTCAGAATCATTTGTCAAAACATTACTATTTACCTCATTTGTCTCACCTCGTTTGGAGTCTGACATTTTTCAATTATCTATAAAATCTAAAGTTAGATTGGATTCACCAATATCACACTATCACAGGTTTATATGGCATGTATTTCTAAACTTTAAATTTCACGCTATGCAGTCTAAGAATCGGCTAAATCGTAAGCTCTGATACCGCTAAATGTAACACCCAAAACCTGACGTCGTCGCCGACTAGGGCCCCGGAGTCACTCAATCATCTATCACTATATATCTTTTAAAATCATGTTAACCATTCTTACATCATTAAAGAAATACACCCAACACATCATAAGTTATTATTTACTTATAATTACAATTCAACAAGGGTAAAATAGGTCATTTTCCAGTTTTTTAGAGACTTCTACCGATACCTGTCGGACGTGTATCAGTAGTAGTCAAGTTAATAAAAAATTATGAAATGATGCAGACGTCTACGATACTTGTGATAGTTCTACCGATACAAGTATAACAACTATCGAAACTAGTATGCTTCTATGGATACTAAAAACTCCAGAGAGCTAAGAAGTCCTACCTTACAACTTTTACCGATACAAGTATTCTAACTACCGGTACAAATATGCTCAGTACTACCGAAACTTGAATTTTAACTACCGATACAACTCAAGTCAGTAAACAACCTCTCTCCTACCCTGTATTTATACCGATACAAGTAGGAGTTCTACCGAAACAAATATGTAGAATTCTCAAATTTATACTAGCTCATCTATAAAACTTCATTCATAGACTTAAGGTGCAAGAAATAATACTTTTGTGTTTAAATACAAGACTTAGCATAATATCTAAGCACTAGTTGTCTCATACAACATTGATTAAACATTCAAAACTTATCATTTAACCAAAATACTACAAGTATCATAATCTCAAGTAAGCATATACAAAATATAACATCATCCTAATACATGCCATATAACCAAGTGATGTAAGAACTACCGAACCAGCTCTGGGATATTGTGATGTCTTCAAGGTAATTCGATCTTCAACTAGCCAAAACGAAATCTACAAAATAACCAAAATACGGGGGTAAGCTTTCTAGCTTAGTAAATTCGTACATAGTGAATCATTACTCAATATTAAACATTTCAACAACAATTAACATCAGAATGTAAAATTTTCTCTTCAAACAACCTTATGCTCTTTCGAGTCATAAGTCTTCCTTTAACCATATTCTCATTCTCTTCTCGAGACATGAGTCTTTCTTAATCAAAATCTCATTCTCATTTCGAGACATGAGTCTTCCTTATTCAAAATCTCATTCTCATCTCGAGACATGAGTCTTCCTTATTCATAATCTCATTCTCATCTCGAGACATGAGTCTTCCTTAAATCAAAATCTCATTCTCATTTCGAGACATGAGTCTTCCATTTATACAGTTTCTCATGCTCAAACCCGAGACATGAGTCTTCCTTTTTATACACCCAGTATTCCAAGCATATCTTCAATAGGTAATAATCAACAGTTCAAATAGGAAATCTAACAACGAACTTACCGGATGAAATTGCAGTTCAAGCGAAACTTTAGGGACTATTCTATGATTTTCCCCTTTCTACGATCTGTGACCCGATCTTGATCTATCACAAAATAAATTAATTCTCTCATTAAATGATATAATTTAATCTATTACACGTATAAGTCCTTTTTTTCAAAAAATTATGAAATTGCCCCTAAACTTTACATTTCTATTCAATTTAGTCCCTAGAGCTGAAAAATGTAAAATAACCATTTTCATTCAATTTTATAATAGTCAAATAACCATAAGTATTCATCCAACATACCCATTCAACTATTTCACAACAAGGATATGTATTTTCATCATTTTTACAACCTAGTCCTTAAACCTTAATTTCAACAAAAATCACTTTACAAAATCAATGAATCTATTCATCAAACACACAAATCAATCCATAACCTTCAAAAGAAAGCATTTTCATCAATGGCAAGTTTTACAACATTTGACAGATTCACAAATTAGTCATTACATAAGCTAGATTAAGCTAATACAGACTCGAAAACATAAAAATTACTAAAAACGATCAAGGTTTGCTTACCCAAATCAAAGCTCAAAGATTGAAAATGAAAAACCCTAAGTTTTCCTCCTTTTAACCATGTAGAGAAGAAGAAGAAGAAATAAAATGTGAAATTATCATCTTTCTTTCTTTAATTTAATATATATAATGGCATTTTTGTAATTTCTTAGACTTTCATAATTAACTTAGTTAATCATCTTTTTTAACCTTAATTTATCCTATTATATTTTTTTTATATTTTTCCTTTTTTCTTATTTATTTATTTTTTCCTTCATCGAATTCGAGTTCACGGAGTTGGGTAGGTCTTTGCTGTCCATTTCGATCAAAATCAAAGCTTCTCAAAAAGAAACTTTCTTCACCTCATGGGGCCTTTCCCAATTTGACATCCATTTTCCTTGAAAGTCTTTTGTAAGTAAGATCCTTTCCAAAACCAGAGCTCTCTCGTGGAATTCTCTAAAGCGGATCCTTCTTTGTCATAAACCCTTGTCATCTAATCATGACAGATGACTTTTAGTATCTTTTCTTCAACCAAGTTTAGCTGACCGCATCTGGATTGAATCCATTCTACTTCATCAGCTCTAACAAAATCTGGAGGGAAAGAAACTCAACTTCAATTAGTAGGATGACTTTCATTTTGGTGAGAACGGTGTTGCCCCAGTGAATGTTCTGATAGAAGCCCAATAAGCCTCGAAGACAAAATGGTGATTTCTCATGCCGAGCCTTTGTAGGTCTCTACTATGAATTGACATTCCATATCAACATATAATCTCTCTTTTTCAATAATCTGCTTAACCGCCGATTGGCATAAGAAGTAGTAATCAATGATCATGAGGATGAATCGTTGCTCATTAGAAAATCTTTTGCAGAGTTGGCTCGGTGCTGTCCATGCTTCACTTAGAAAAAGGTCACGACGTGGAAAGGTGAATAAATTTTCAAGATACCCTTTGTGGGTTTTCGTCTTGACTTTTTCTTTCTTTTTTCTCTTTTTTATTGGGTTTTAAAATGCCCTTTGTGGATTTTTTACCCATCTTTTATTCTTTTCTCTCTTTTTTTATTTTCTTTTTGATTACACATCGAGCCTCAATTTTGGAAGTTTCTGTTGAATTGGATTGCATTCTTCCTTTATGAGAGCCTGGGTGTCACAACATCAGTTCCTTAAAACTGGCATGCTTTGATAGGACCATGAAAAGACCTTTGGATTCTCGAGGCAGCTTGCCTTGTTTCTACAAAGACGTATGTCTCGATTCTCACTTAAAATCACAACTCTTCAAGATGATGTTCATTTCCAGTCTTGCTCAAACATTCATAGCAGATCGCGAGACAAGTCACATCCTTGATCATTTTCAAAGTCTCAAAGTTTTTCTGGACACATGTCTTACTTAAAATGGTCTAAGTCAACAGCAGTGTCGCACGGGTCCTTGATATTAAGGTATCCAACATATGGGTAAGAGAATAATGAATTTAAGAATGATTTACCATATGGTATAAGAACGGTTGAAAAAAGGAAAGCAAGATTTTTGCCAAGTGAGACACAAAAAACTGCATCATTTTCATCGAAATAAAAGATAGTGGTCATGTGCTCTTTATAAAAAGATCCTTATTACTCTCGGGTTTAGAGTAATATGTGTGTTCTTAATATTTTTTTGGAAAAGTCCTAAAAACTACAGGAAACTCCTCCACAGTCTAGTTGTCCAAAACACTTTCAAGGGTATAGGGATGAACTCTCAATAGGTTTCACTCTCCACATGATTTTTGCTCAAATTTTTAGCATTCCCTATCTAGATTCATCATGTTTTCGTTCAGTTTTCATTTAGGGTTGATGACTCTCTCACACTCGAATGTTTCAAATATAGAGGATTTCATTGAAATTTAATGCATGAAGTGCAATGCAAATGAATGGTAAAATGCATGCAAAAAGGTGTTGATTCTAGTTCAATTCCGTTTAGAACAACTTTACTAGAAAACAAATTCCTGTACATAAGGCAAATACATGTATGGTCGTGCCTTGATGCTCAAAGTCCTAATCTTTCAAGCTAATTTTTGCTCCTGTTTGACCCTAATTTCAAATTCAAAGTGTCGGTCTTGAATGGCTAAAGTCTGCAAGTGGTTAGTCATTTCTCACACTTGGGTCAAATCCTTGCTTGCGACATGGTCCCTATCTGAGACTTGCCCCTATAAGTGTTAAAGTTATTTCTCATTTATTTTCAATTTCTTTGGCGAAAATCATCTTTTCTTTGAATAGCCATAAATTCCTTCGACGGAGGGTAGTTGTCAGAGAATACTCGATAAGAGACTTTTCGACTTTCCAGAAATGGCCACGGAACCATACTAGCGAAAGTTGTGCACCAATACACCTTCTTTTGCCCTTCTTTGACAGGTGTTTAGTGGCTAAAATTGCTAAAACATGAGTGATTCTCTTGTCAAATCGGTCAAACAAATCTGCAACTGTGCCCTCTACGTGCCCCAACACTTTAGAGAAGACGACTAGCTCATACGAAAATGTTAACATTCTTCCTTGCATCTGAGTGTACTATGCACTCATTATCCCCTTTTCCTTGATTAGGGCTGCAACCCAAATCTTGCTCATCTAGAATAGGCCTTATTATTTTGGATCCTTGGGCAATGAAGCGACGTATCGTATTCTTCTATCTCATGTTCATGTTTCTGAAAGTGAAGCAACTAAGCTTGAGTGAGTAAGGCAAATCAACATATTCGAATTTGAACATCTGCCTCATTTTGTCTTCCATACTTTGCAAACTGTTATAGATTTCATTTATTTGGGTGTAATTCCAGAACTTTGATATGTGCCCATTTGACAGGCAATCACCCTTTCGTTGTTATTTTTCTTTGACCACATACGTACGGTAACATTAACTTCTACCGTATCAAGGAATCTGTTTTCTTATGACCAGTTCTCTATTTGGCAATAAAACATGAATCAACACCTTTTTTTGATGAAAATGTAATGCAAACAAATTCAAAATATATTGCAATTAAAAGCAAAAATATATGTATGCATAAGAAAAGGCATTGGTTTTGAACTCAATTCCATTAGAACAACTTCTCTAGAAGATAAATTTCTTTACATAAAGCAAATGACATAAACGACTTTGCCTTACTACCTAAAGCTTTGATCTTCCTAAGAAATCTGGCTAATTTTCTCCCCCTGGTTTGATTTGTATTGCATGCTCAATATATCAGCTTCAACAGCTAACATTTGCATGTGATCAGCTACTTCTCTCAGTTGGGTGAGTGCTTTTCCCATTACATAGTCTGTTTCTTCAACCTGTCTCTGAGCCTGTTGAAAGTGGTGCACAACTGATGAACCTCCCTTCTCCTTCTCTTTGACAAACATTTAATGATCTGAAGGTCTCGACGAGGATTGCTGGGGCCAGAGTGACTCCCTTTCTAAGTTGATTAAACAGAATCGCAATTGCATCTTCCACATGCCCTAATGCTTTTGGGAAAATGACTAACTCGTATATGCCAAGAGAAAAATGTCGATGCATTTCTTCACATCTGGGTGTACCAGTATTAGATCTTGTAGACCTTTCCAATTGATACACTTATTATCTCCTTTTACTTTGATTCGAGACGCAACTCATTGTTCACTCATCCCAGTTATGTTCATCCATCTTTTCAAAAAGGTTAGGACACATGTATCTTTTGAGTATGCCTTGTTGACTTGAATCCTTGGGCAATAAATTAATGCGGTGTATTCTTCCACCGTGGGCATCATGTCAAAATTTCCAAAGGTGAAATAGCTATATGCAGGATTCTAGTGTTGGGTAAGAGCTTGAAAGAGGTGTTTGTCTATCTTCACCTCGAGTAAGTAGGGTAGGTCTCTGTATTCCCTATAAAACATATGTTTCGTCTCATTATCCCACTGACCTCAGATGTCTCTCAATTCTTGCAAACTGTTTTGTGTCACCTTAATCCGAGTATGATCCCAAAATTCTGATAAATGCCCCTCTTTCAGACTGTCTCCTTTCTCATGCTATCGTTCCTCTAACCATAAGCGCACGACCATGTTATCTTTCACTCTATCAAGAAATCCATCTTTCATGACGAAACTGTCTATTTGGTAATCGAACTTAAATCAATACCTTTTCTTGTATGATGATGCAATGCAAGCAAAAGAGACAAAACAAAACAAGTTAGCAAAACACATCAATATCAATATACAGGTATAGAACAAAGAACCTAAGAACTTGTCTTGGATAGTTGCTAAAAGGTTCGATATAACTCCTTCTTAGGCAAGTACTTATGGCTCATTATATGTGATTTAGGCTCTAGAGTAAAGGGTACCCAAACCAGCAGATTCCTCGATCCTTACCCATTACAGGCTCATACGGATAAGTTCAATTTAGGGAGAGACATTTCCTACATGTTTGCACGGAAGTGAAAACTTCACGAAAATATGGGTATAGATGTAATCTCGAAAGCGATCCACTATCCTGCACGAAGGTGAAAACCTCACGAAGGAGTAGTTTCCCACTTTCACTTAAAGGGGTAGTAACAAATGCATATGAATGCAAACTTAACTAGCAATATCGACATAATATAGCATCACACAAAAATGCAAAGGATCATATATTAAACAAAATCGAGTGTTTAAAAATTTTAACAAAAAGACCTAGAAATAATTGATTTTTGGCTTGACTCTATTTTATTTTAAAAAATGTCCCCAGTGGAGTAGCCAAGCTATCGAAACGTTTTTTTCGAAAAGGAAAAAGTCTCAAAAATATTTTAAAAATCAAAAAAATAGAGTCGCCATCAATCTTTTTATTTGGTGTGATTGGGTCACCACAAAACGTTTAAAATCCATTTTGAAAAATATTTTGGTCTTCGAAATCCAGAAAAATGGTTTCGGGAGTCGGCTACGTGTAAGTAAGGATTAACACCCTTACACGCCCAAAATTGGTACCACGTAGACTATTTTTCGATCTTATTTGTTAAAAATTTGAAATCTCGAGTGAAGTTTAAAATACGATTCTTAAATGGATGATTTATTTGATGTACACGTTTAAGAAGGAAATCGAATTGCGTGAGGAAGTCTCGTTATTTCGAAATGATCGAGGATGGAAGTCACGTCTAGTAAGTTAGGACATAACATTTCGAGATCCAAAAATAACGAGCATTCCTTCATTGCTAATTTCAAACCTTGAAAAGGGTATTCGATTATTCCGGTTTGAAGAAAAAAATTGCACCTAGTAAGTTAAGGCACAATTTTTCAAAATCCGAAATAAAGGAAAATTGCCTGGATTTTAGAATTATTTGTATATTTTTTTTGAGACAAAAAAATTTTAATTTAAACATGACTGCATAAATTAAATAAGAATATGCAATTTATTGGCAAGATTAAATAGAACAATTAAAGAGATAAGTAAATGCAAAAATTAAGCATAAAATAAAATACGAAATATGATAGAATCGCAAATCAAAATCATTGAGAAAATAACAGGATTGATTTAAAATATGAAAAAAATAAATTAATTTTATGTACCAAAAATCGAAGAAAAAGGAAATAAAAAATGGGTCAAAAAATGAAGTTTTGGAGAATTCAGGGTCAAAATGTAATTTTAGAAAAATTTAGGGGTTAAAATGTAATTTTAGGAAAGTTTGGGGTTTAAAATATGATTTTGGGAAGGTTTGAGAGTCAAAATGTGATTTTGGGAAGGTTTGGGAGTTAAAATGTGATTTTAGGGTTAAAATGTAATTTTAGGAAAGTTTAAGGGTTAAAATGTAATTTTGGAAAAGTTTAGGGGTTAAAATATAATTTTAAAAAATTTTGTTGGTCAAAATATGATTTTTGGAAAGTTCAGGGACCTCTTGAGCCATAAATCCCAAAAAGGTGACACGTGGTAGCTTCCTAGGCTTCCAAAAGCTAAGGGATTAAATTATAAAGCATTTAAAATTTCTAGGTAAAATTGAAATAAGTTAAAAATAGCATTAAAAACTAAATTGAAATAAATAAAAAATACGAAAGGACCAAAGGGGAAATTTGCTCATTTTTTAAAAACACGTGGATCCTTTTGCTGGGTCGGAGCGGGTTGGATCAGGTCACCTAAAACGTCGTCGTTTTGGGGTGTTTTGGCCACACCCAAAACGGCGTCATTTTGGTGGCCTATATAAGCCATGCTTTTAGTTTTTTTTCACTTCTTTTCCTCAAAAATTTCAGAAAAGCTCAATTTTTCTTTCCCCTCTCTCTTCAAGATCGGCCTTACTCTGATCTCCGGACCGTCGTCCGCCCATCACCGACCACCACCGACCGTCGTCGTACACGGTGGCCCAAAGGTTAATTTTTTTATATTTTTTCTTTTAAAACATAGATCGGACTCGAACCTATCAAGATCGAGCCTAAACAGGTTTGTAGGGATTCCGTTCTCCTCTCCGGTGACGTTTCAAATCCGAGGTATGCCCCTTTAACTTCTTATTTTATTATTTTTATTAAAAATCGTTTTGGAATAAATAGCAATAAATGTATAGTACTTAAAACAGGTAAATACATTAATATGTATATTTAAAGCGTGTACCTTAATAACACAGATATATCTGAGATATTCTGTAATCTGACTTTGAATGTGTCTTTTGTTATTATGTATTGCTTCGTGTATTTTCAATTGATTTCGAATGCTTTTCTTACTTTCGAATGCACTATCTCTCTGTTTTGTTCTATTGATTTCGAATGCTGGTGTGTTTGTATTGATTTCGAAAAAAACCCCTAGTACAACTGTTTTGAATTCGGCTTTTATAACAAAAAATACAATCATGATTTGTTTTCTTCTTGCCATTAAACTCCTGTCTTTTTTCCTTTGCAGTGCAGATTCAACAGTGACGGTGATGCAAGTTGCTGGTGGTGGTGGTGCTGACATGGCGACATCTGGGTGGATAGGATGGAGGCTGTAGCAGCAAGTTGCTGGGGTTTCTGATATTTTTGTAAAATTGGGCTTATTGGGCTTTTAGGGTTAGGTTAGGATATTGAGCTTAGGACTTGGTTTGTAATTTGAGTTTTGGACTTGTATTTTGTACATTTTTAAACTGTGCCTTAACTGATTAGGCGCGTTTTTTCTTCAAATCGAAATAATTGAATATCCTTTTAAAGGATTGAGATTGGCAACGAAGGAATGCTCGTTATTTTTGTATCGTAAAGTATTATGTCCTAATTTACTAGACGTGACTTCTTTCCTCGATCATTTCAAAATAGCAAGACTTTCTTCGCAAAATTCTCTCTTGTTTATAAATGCGTGCATTAAGTAAGTCGTGTATTCAGGGATCGTATTTTTAAATTATATTCGAGATTTCAAATTTTTACATTAAAACCGAAAAAATCGACTAGGTACCAATTTTGGGCGTGTAAGGGTGCTAATCCTTCCTCATACGTAACTGACTCCCGAACCAGTTTTCTGGATTTCGAAGACCACAATATTTGTTAAAACGGATCTAAAACATTTTAAGGTGCTCCAATCACACCAAATAAAAAAGATTGGTGGCGACTCTATTTTTCGATTTTAAAAATTAAAAGTCGGGACGATTTTTAAAAATGTTTCGACAGCTTGGGGACTCCACTGGGGACCAATAAGAGAATCAAGCCACAAGTCAATTATTTTGTTAAATATTTAAAACTCGGTTTAAATAAATTTGCGATCCTTTGTATTTCATCCTTCATGTGTTTCTTTGTTAATAATGTTTGTGTTAATATTGCTAAAACCTAGGATTATTTTTCACATGCATTGCACAAGTGTTCAACTACACCTTTTAAGTGGAAGTGAAAAACTACTCCTTCGTGAGGTCTTCACCTCCGTGCAAGATAGTGGATCGCTTTCGAGATTACATACGTGCCAATGTTTTCGTGAAGTTTTCACTTTCGTGCAAACATATGGGAAATGTGTTCCCCTAAATCGAACTCGTCCATATGAGCTTGTAATGGGTGAGGATCGAGGAATCTGTTGGTTTGGGTGCCTTTACTCTAGAACTTAAACCACATATAGTGAGCCCTAAGTGCCTGCCTTAGGATAGAACTACACCGAATTGTTAACAATTTTCCAAATGCATAGGTTCCTTATTTTATATCTGTATTTTGTTATCGTACTAACTTGTTTTCTTTTGCTTTTTGATTTTTGCTTGCATTACTTCCTCATATAAGGAAAGGTGTTAATTTAAGCTCAATTACTAAATAGAAAACTGGTCATAAGAAAACAGGTTTCTTGATAAGGTAGAAAACAATATGGTCGTGCGTATATGGTTAAAAGAAGGACGAAAAAGAAACTGATGGTTTGCCAGACGAGTAAGATGGAAACGAAGACCGCACAACAAGTCAAACTTTGACCTAAGTACGAGAAGTGACTAATCACTTGACCATTCAAGATTGACATTTTGGACCTAAAATCGAAGTCAAACTAAGGTGAAGTCAAACTTTTGAACTCTAAGGCACGACCATATACGTATCTGCCTTATGTAAAGAAATTTATTTTCTAGTAAAGTTGTTCTAATAGAATTGAATTATGAGTCGATACCTTTCCTATGCAAGTATGCATTCATAAGCATCACATTTTATTAACATGCATTTAATTCCATGAAATGAGCCCCAAGAGCCTACCTTAAGTAGAACTGTGCCAAACCTTTAGCAATTACCTGAATAAGGTAAGAGATACGGTAATATTCTTGTTTTTTTGTTTTTAATTGTAATTTATTTTCAAGTTTTATGCCCGTACTAATCATACTAACTTGTTTATTTTGAACCTATTTGCATTGCATTTCCATCTAAAAAAGGGTGTTGATTGATGTTCGATTGCTAAATAGAGAACTAGTCATAAGAAAACAAATCTCTTGATAAGGTAGAAATCAACATGGTCATGCATATGTGGTCAAACAAAAACAGCGTGAAAAGGGTGATAGCCGATCAAAGGGGCATCACTCCATTAAACGTAACCCATAACAAGTTTGCAAGAGCTGAAAGGAGTATATACGATGAAACAAGACAGATGTCCAATCATGAATATGTTAACATACTCGATGTTAAAAGGAATAGGCATCGGTTACGAGCTCTCACTTAGTATTGGAATCCAACTTCTAATGGTTTCACATTTGGAAAGGAGGACATGATACCCACGATAGAAGAGTACATCACTTTACCCTGTTGCCTGAGGATTTAGAATAATAAAGCCTACTTTGAATATGGTGATCGACCTTACCTACTTAAGGTTAAAGTATAGATGCACCTTTTCCGAGTCCTAACACAGTATTGGGATCCAACTTAGTCGCTTCACTTTCAGAAACATGGACATACTGTAGAAGAATACACTACGTTGCTCCATTGCCCAAGAACTCAAGTTGATAAGGCCTACTCTAGAGGAGCAAGCATTAGGTTGCAGCCTTGATCAAGGAGAAAGGGGATACAAGTGTATTGCTTTGAAAACCCCGCAAGACATAGTACACTCAAATGCAAGAAGGAATGTCGACATCTTCACCTTAGACACGTATGAGTTAGTCGTCTTCCCTAAAGTGTTGGGGCACGTAGAGGACGTAGTTGCAAATTTGTTTATCCGACTTGACAAGAGAATCGCTCATGTTCTAACAATCTTAGCCATTAAACGCCTGTCGATGAGAGGGCAAAGCAAGATTTATCGGGCACAACTTTTTGATAGTCATTTTTGAAAGTGAAAAGGTATTTTATCTAGTATTCTCTAAAGACAACTCTTTGTTGAAGGAATTTATGGCTATCTAGAGACAAGAAGATATTGCCAAGGATAAGTGGAAATAAAATAAACGAGGAATGAATCCGACACTCATAGAGGCAGGCTAGAGACATGGACCATGTTGTAAGCAAAAATTAAACCCAAGTGTGAGAAGCAACTAAACACTCGCAGGCCTAGACCATCCAAATCAGTTTTGAGCCTAAAATCGGAGTTGAATTGAGGCAAAAATTAGCTTCGCTTCTTAAGAAGATTAAGACTTTAAGCATTAAGGCATGACCATAAATGTATCTGCCTTATGTAAAGCAATTTGTTTTCTAGTAAAGTTGTTCTAACAGAATTGAACCAAGAATCAATGCCTTTTTGCATGCATTTTATCATTCATTAACATTGCATTGCATGCATTAAATTGCGAAGAAATAAAAATAAAAATCCCACATATCTAAAACAATTGTGTCAGGGGAGGCGTTAACAACTCTGAATAAAATTTGAGAAAACATGATAAATCAAGATAATATAGGAATGTTGAAAATTTTTTTTGAGTGAAGTCATATCCGAAGAAGAAGAACGGAGAGTGGAACCCATCAAGAGTTAGTCCCTACGCTCTTGGAAGTGCTTTGCGCAACTAGACTGTGGAGGATTTTCTTGTAGTTTTTAGGACTTTTCCAAAGTAATATTCAGAATACACTTATTGCTCTAAGCCCGAGAGTAGTAAGGGTCCTTTTATAAAGGGCACATGACCACTGCCTTTTATTTCAATGAAAACAATGTATTTTTGTCTCACTTGGCAAACATTTTGCTTTTCTTTTTCAGTCGTACTCATACCATACAATTAATCTTTCTTAAATTCATTTATGCTTTTAGTTTCTTTTATCCATATGCCGGATCCCTTGATATCAAGGATACGAACGACGTTGCTGTTGACTCAGAGCCCTTTTAAGAAGGACATGTGTTCAGAAAAACTTCAAGACTTCAAAAATGATCAAGAATGTAATTTTCTCCCGATTTGCTACGGATATTTGACAAAGACAAGAATCAAATATTACCTCACAAAGAATTAGCAGAAATTGCAAGTTTGGGGAATGAAAATGAAAAAGAGATAAAAAGTTGAAATTTGGGACATGTATCTCTCCAAAAATAATGCGAGATCCCGTAGAGCTACTTCGAGAATTTCAAAAAGTCTTCGCATGGTCCTATCAAAGCATGCCGAGTTTAAGGAACTGATGTCATGACACACAGATTCTCATAAAAGAAGAACGCAATCTAGTTCAATGGAAACTTCAAAGAATAAGGTCTGACACACTATTAAAAGAGGAGATCAAAAAAGAGAAGAAGAAGAAGAAAAGAAAAGAAAGGAAAAGTTAAGCTGAAAACCCGCAAAGGGCATTTTTAAAAAAAAAAGAAAAGAAAAGAAAAAAAGAAGAAAAGAAGAAGAAAAGAAAAAGGAAGAAAAAAGAAAGTCAAGATGAAAACCCGCAAAAGGCTTATTGAAAATCTATATATCTCTTTCGCCTCTTCAAGTCATGGCTTTTCTTTTATGTGGGGTATTGATGCCACTGAGCCAAATTAGTCAAAAGCTTCCAATGGGCATCGATTCATTACTTCACCAAATGGGTAGAAGCTATTTCTTATGCCAATCAGCGGTTAAGCAAATTCTTGAAAAACAGATTATATGTCGATGTGGAATGCCAAAAAGGGTCATATCCAATTACAACTTGAACAACAGCACGATAGCGGAAGTCTATGGCCAATTCAAGATCAAGTATCACAACTCAGCATCACATCTCCAAAAAGTGAATGAGGCAACCAATAAGAACATCAAAGGATTGATTGGAAAAGAGTAGAGACCTACAAAGGCTTGGCATGTGAAGTCAGCATTTACTCTCTACGCTTATTTGAACGTCCATCGAGGCCTACACCGAGACAACACCTCTTTCAAAAGCAGTTTTACCTCTCTGAAGTCAAGATTCCCTCCATCCAAAGCAGAACAAAGCCAATCCAGATTTGATCGAGGAAAGGAGGCTAAAAGCCATCCGTCATGATCAGATGAACCAAAAATGAATAACAACGGCTTATGACAAAGAAGGATTCGCTCTAGAGAATTCCACAAGGGAGCTCTGGTTTTCAAAAGGATCTTGCCTACAAAAGACCTCTGAGGAAAATGGATGCCAAATTAGGAATTACCTTATGAGGTAAAGAAAACCTTTTTTGGAGAAGCTCTAATTTTGACCAAGATGGACAGCAAAGATATGCTCAACCTCGTGAACGCAAATTTGAATAAAAGAAAGGGGCATGAAACGATCTTTTCTCTCAAAAGTAACAAGGTGGAGAAACTTTACACCTTGAGGCATTGACGAAGTACTTCAGGTTTCATGGACACATATCAGCTCAGAATGATCCTCATCAAGTTTGCTCAACGAAGCTTATACTTTGATATCTGAGGCACATAACTTCATTCTTTGCTCACTTGATGTTTGACAACTTTTGATCAATGTTTGTCATTTTAATCTTTTCATTCGTGCGAGCTTCGCCTCCAATAAAATTCAATTTTATCCACTTTACAACCTTGTTCAAGCACGTCGGCATTGAAATAACAGTTAGTGGACTAATGATTTTTATTCTTTTCATTCACGCGAGCTTTGCCTATAATAAATTCAATTTTATCCATCTTACAACCCTGTTCAAGCATTTTTGCATTGAAATTACGGTTAGTGGTCTAATGATATCAAGAATAAAAGGATTTCTGCATATCGCTCTAGAAAATTTCTAAATAGTACAGGGACCTAAAATAGTACCACTAGTTGGAAATAATCAAACCCGAGGATTAAAAGGGTCCTGAAACAAATAGTTCAAATTACGACTACCTCTTTAGGTTTCATGTCAAAGATACCATACCAAAAGGAGAACATGATAACACATTAATGATAGGACTTAGACAAATGACGAACAATGTCGACCTAAGGAATAAAAATAAAATCATTCTCAGAGATGACATTTTTGCATTCATCATTCATACCCATCTGGTTAGGAGCATTTGACTCATTCTAATCATGACATCCTAATAATTTGGCCTACACAGAGGTCCATAAAAGCATATTCTACAGGTTTGAAGGGAAAGATTGAAGTCGCAACTGCAAATCTAACACCTTAAAGATATAGAGGGAAAGGTTGAAGCCGCAACGGTAAACCTTGTACCTTAGAGACGTGATGGGAAAGATTGAAGCTGCAACGGCGAATCTTGTACCATAGAGATACTGAGGGAAAGGTTGAAGCCGCAACAGCGAACCTTATACCTTAGATATGATCGGAAAGATTAAAGCCACAGCGATGAACCTTATACCATGAAGATATGGAGGGAAAGGTTGAAGTCGCAACGACGAACCTTATACCTTAGTGATGTGATGGGAAAGATTGAAGCCGTAACGATGAATCTTGTACCATAGAGATATGGAGGGAAAGGTTGAAATCGCAACGGCGAACCTTATACCATAAAGATGTGATGGGAAAGATTGAAGCCGCAACGACGAATCTTATACCCTAAAGATGTGGAGGTTAAGGTTGAAGCTGTAACGACGAACCTTATACCTTAGAAGTGTAAAGGGAAAGATTGAGTCCGCAACGGTGAATCTTATACCCTGAAGATGAGAAAAAGCATATTGAAACCGCAAAGGCGAATCTCAAAGCTATAAAGGGCTAGATTTAAGCTGCAAAGGTGAATCTTACATCCCTAAAGTTGAAGAGGAGCAGATTGAAGCTGTAGAAACGAATCTTCTACCTCAAAGTTGCAGTGGATCAGATCAAAGTTGTAGTAGCAAGTTTTTTATCTCTCTAAAGTTACAGTAAAGCAAAGCGAAGTTGCCACCCAATATCTTACCCCGATCATGAGGCAAATTGAAACATCCAATCTTTTACCTTAGTCAAAGGGCAGATTGAAGACACACCAATCTTTTACCTTAATCCAAAGGCTGATTAAAGCATCCAATCTCTTACCCTAATCAGAGGGCAGATTGAAGACACACCAATCTCTTACCCCGATCATGGGGCAGATTGAGGACCATCTAATCTCTTACCCCGATCATGAGGTAGATTTAAGACATCATCTAATCTCTTGCCCCGATCACGGGGCAGATTGAAGCCATCCAATCTCTTACCCCAATCATGGAGTAAATTCAAGACATCATCCAATCTCTTACCCCGATTATGAGGCAGATTGATGCCATCCAATCTCTTACCTCAATCATGAGGCAAATTGAAGCCATCCAATCTCTTTGAAGACATCATCCAATCTCTTACCCTGATTATGGGGCAGTTTGAAACCATCCAATCTCTTACCTCGATCATGAGGCAGATTGAAGACATCATCCAATCTCTTACCCCAATCATGGGGCAGATTGAAGCCATCCAATCTCTTACCCCGATCATGGGGCAGATTGAAGACATCATCCAATCTCTTACCCCGATCAATGGGCAGATTGAAGCCATTCAATCTCTTACCCCGATCATGGGGCAGATTGAAGACATCATCCAATCTCTTACCCCGATCAAAGGGCAGATTGAAGCCATCCAATCGCTTACCCCGATCATGGGGCAGATTGAAGACATCATCTAATATCTTACCCCGACCATGAGGCAGATTGAAGCCATCCAATCTCTTACCCTAATCATAAGGCAAATTGAAGACAATCCAATCTTTTACCCTAATCAGAGGGTAGATTGAAGACATCAACCAATCTCTTACCTCGATCATAGGGCAGATTGAAGATATCATCCAATCTTTTACCCTTAAATTAAGATGTGCAGATTGAAACTACCATATCACAAAAGTGAATCTCAATCTCCCTAAAGTTACAGTGGAATAGAGTGAAGTTTCAACACCAATTTCTAATCCCTGAAGTGTTAGTGGATTGAATCAAAGACTACGATAGAAAATCTCAATCTCCTTGAAGATGCAGTGGAGTGAAAGGAAGCTGCAGTAACAAATTCTATCTCTTCGAAGTTACCTTGGGGCAGGATGAAGTCACGTCACCAAATCTCAATCTTCCTAAGTTGCAGCAAAGCGGATGCAGTGCGTTAGAGCGACCAACGATTTGAAAAGTGGGTTACGTGAAGAAGATGCCGAGGTTTAACAGGACCAGACAAAATTAGTCCTCATTTAGTCTTTGTTCCATTCCTGTTGCACGAAAATGAGCAAAGAGAGGCAGTTGTAGAGGTCCAATTTTGACCGACCCAGTACAAAATAAAACAAAAACCAAAAGAAAAAAACAAAAAATAAATAATAAAATTAAAATCCATAAAATGTCCATGTTACAAAGTAACCCTAAATCATTTAAAGAACCAAACACTACCTAAACCAAATTACAAGCCCAATTCAAACCCAAACAATTCAATCCAAGCTTAAGAAAACCCAAAATAGCCCATTATCTTAACCAAAATTAGAAACCTTAATTTGTTAGGGTTTTCTATCGTCGCTCCTCCCCATGCCATGTCAGCGTCACGTCAATCGATGCACGAACTGAGGCATCCACGCCCCGAGGCCTGACCATTCTGCTCCTTCAATCATCGAAATAATAATTTTGGGACTCCCGCCGCCGTTGATGCCCTACCGTCGTACCGTACCTGCGAAAACAAAGAAGAAAAGGTAGAAGCAAAGCAAAGAAACAATATTTTGTAATAAATTTTGGCTATAAAGCCATCATCTCAAATCTGTAATGGGGAGGTTCGATCAATAAAAAAAATTACGAGCATTTTACAAAGCAACAGAGACTTGCGAAGTAATAGAAATCAAATACAGCCATTTGAATACAAAAAAGGGTTCAAGAATCATCTCTGTCTTTAAGGTATATTATTTGTAATATAGTTATATATTTATTTTATTTTATATTTTTTTATTTCCTTATTTCAAAATAGATCAAAAATATAAATCAAACAAAACAAAAAGGGTTTAGGGTTCATACCTGTAGCCACCACCATCGCAACCGTGGACGGAGTCCCTCCGAACTCGCCCATGTTCATGAGGGACTCCACTATTCGAGCATTTTTACCAAAAGAAACTATAAAAAAAATAGAATATAAAAGGGCAGATTTCGAAATAGAGAAAATAAAAAAATAAGCCTTTTTTTGTTTTTTAAAAAAGATCCGAGCTCGATATCGTTAGATCGGAACCAGGATCTAAGTTCTTCAAAAGAAAATAAAAAAGGGAGACATTTTACTTTTCTGGCCACCGTCACGGTGGCTTGCGATGGCCAGAGGCGACGGAGTCGCGGCGAGCCGAGGGCAGATCCCTAGACCGGCGAGAGGGTAGGAGGATGAAACTTCAGAGAAAAAGAGAAAGAATAAAATAGATTTTTAAAGAAGGAATGAATAAAATGAGGTTTTTTCAGAAAAATTTAACTTAAATACCCTTATGAAAACGGTGTCATTTTGGTATAAGGATGCAAGGATTAAAACGCTACCATTTAAATGTGCCCGACCCGCCTGTGCATTCGGACCCTGAGGATCCGCCTGTTTTCCGAAAAGGATTATTTTCACCCTCGATCCTTCTACTTTATTCCTCGCTCCAATTTCGACCTTTAATCCCTTTTTTAAATTTATTACAAATTTGCCCTAAAATTCAATCCTATCGTCAGATTGGTCCTTTGATCATTAGTCCATTGAGTCAACACGTGTCTAAATCTTGGAAAAATTACAATAAAGCCCCCTAAACTTTTCGAAAGTCAAATTTTTTACCCCGTTTAGTTGTTTTTTCTCATTTTTTGCCTAAAATTTTATTTTATTTTAATTTAATCTTTTTTGTTTGTTTTTTTAAATAAACCCCTGAATTTTTTTATTCGAATTCGCCCATCATTTCTGTTTTATTTTTAACCTAACCCTTCACTGATTTTATTATTTTTTTAAAAATTACTCCTTTTATTTCTTTGTTTATTTATTTAAGCTTTTTATGTTATTTAGGTTAAATCCTTTTCAATTATTCCTCTTCTAAAAATTTCCAATTCTCGTGTGTAATTATTTTATTATTTTATAAGTGTTTGATTTTAATTTATTTTCCCTTTCGCATATTGTTCATTTATTTATTCATTATTGTTGTTTATTGTTGAGTTATATTTAATGTGTATTTTATTGTATTCATTAAGCCCACTTTATTCATGTGTATTTTATTGTCTTGTCATTTTAATTATAAATTGAACATATATTCATTCTATCCTTGTAGTAAAAAATACTTTAAAATAAATTGTGTATTATTTTATTACATAAATTATTTAAAAATCAAGACAATATTCTCTTATTTCGGGATTCAAAAAACTGTGCGAGAATAAAGATAGAGTCCCGTTCTACATGTCCAATACCGACAACAATGAAATTTATAGTAAGAGGAAAATCCGTCGACTTTTAAAATCGTGAAAGTTCAAGTCCCTCTATCCCTAATCCCAAAAAGCCCGTTTGTTGTCTATTTATTTTATCCTACCCTTTTTGTTAGTGGTTCAAATTCCTTATGTTTCTCATTCATCCTATTCTTTGCCGTTTTACAAGCGTATCCTAGCATAGCAGAATTTCGTTCTCTTATCACAAGTCTTGTGATATATTGTGATATATTGATATATATATGATATACGTAGAAATCTCTTGAGCAAGGAATACCTATTTGAATGATTCATAATACATATGATTACTCATATGGAAATTTACAAAGTCTTCCTTTTGAAGATCCAAGAAATTCCTGTTCGAGACTTTTAATTTAATACTTTTTCGTTTTTTTTTTGTTTTCATTTTTAATTGACATAGACCCAAGTCATCTAGTATTATGAGGATAATGCGTCGGTAGTGGTCGGGATAGCTCAGTTGATAGAACAGAGGACTGAAAATCCTCGTGTCACCAGTTCAAATCTGGTTCCTAGCATATGATTAATTTGTATGAGTATCTACTCTACAAATTAATTGATATGGATCGACATAATACACACTTATCTAGCTAGGTATCTGAGAGTAAACCCTCTCTTTATTTATTTTATTTTGTATTTTTTTCTCTTTTTAAAATGAGCAAAGAGTCTATTCTAATGTGTCTATTATAATGTAGTAAAAGACAAAATTTGCTTATCTTTCCTCTTCTTTTTTATTTGTTCACACTGCGGCTTCTCACATTCAAAAAGAATGTTAATACTTCATACATATTTAATTAAAAGATTAAAATAGTTGGTTGAAAGGCCCAACAAAAAGTCGGGTCTAGAGGAGTTCAAGGATAGAAATAACCAAGACTCGTCTCAGATACAGTACAATTAGAATCCGATCCCCTTTCATTTATTTCTTTGTATTCTCTTTCATATTCCATTTCTTCATTCCCTTCTATGCGACTCTCTAGAGTTCATCTAAGTGATGTGCGCGATACAAAGTTCACGGTACAGAACCCTTGTTGTTCATCCTATTGTCTCGGCTCGTCCGAAATAAAATAAATAAAAGAGTCTCTTCAAAAATCGAGAATCTCAATGATGTATTGTCTTTTATTTATTTTTCTTTATTAGCCTATCCATAAGAATACGAATGAAACCTCAACTCTGTTTGAGCTAGAAGAGAATGTACAAATATTCCTTGAATATTCGAAGTTGTAATTAGTTTCTTATCATTCAATGAGCGTCTTGTATTTCATAAAAATTGGGGGCAATGTAATCCTTACGTAAAGGCCACCCTATCCAACTTTCGGGCATTAAGATACGTTTTAGTCGTGGATGATTTTCATAAGAGATTCCCAACATGTCATAAGATTCTCGTTCTTGAAAATCCGAACTTTTCTAAACCCAGAAAACAGACGGAATTCTAGGGTTACTCCTTGGAGCAAATACTTTTATACATACCTCTTCCGGTTGTTCTACACCATACTCTATTCTTGAAATAATTGAATATCCTTTTAAAGGATTGAGATTGTCAATGAAGGAATGCTCGTTATTTTTGAATCGTAAAGTGTTATGTCCTAACTTACTGGAAGTGACTTCTTTCCTTGATCATTTCAAAATAGTGAGACTTTCTTTGCAAAATTCGCTCTTGTTTATAAATGCGTGCATCCAATAAGTCGTGTATTCAGGGATCGTATTTTTAAATTATATTTGAGATTTCAAATTTTTACATTAAGACCGGAAAAAATAGACTAGGTACTAATTTTGGGCGTGTAAGGGTGCTAATCCTTCCCCATACGTAACCGACTCCTGAACCCGTTTTCTGGATTTCGAAGACCACAATATTTGTTAAAACAGATCTAAAACATTTTAAGGTGCTCCAATCACACCAAATAAAAAAGATTGGTGGCGACTCTATTTTTCGATTTTAAAAATTAAAAGTCGGGACGATTTTTAAAAATGTTTCGACATGGGAACTTGCGAAAAGAAGTCATGAAGGAATGTCATGATTCCAAATAGGCTAGCCATCCAGGTATGAAAACTTGTGGTACTTTGGCTCTCTTGGAGGATCGATTTTATTGGCCTCACATGGGTGATGATGTGGAGATCTATGTGAAACATGTTTGGTGTGCCAACAAGATAAAGTCGAGTTGAAGGCTCCTGTCGATTTGTTACAACCTTTGCCCATTCTAGAGCGCCTGTGGGAGAGTTTATCCATGGACTTTATTGTGGGCTTGCAAGCATTTTTGTTGTGGTGGATAGGTTTTCAAAGTATGCAGCCTTTATTCCAGCGACCAAGGAGTGCCCAACTGAGGAGGTAACTCGTTTGTTCCTTAGACATGTGGTGAAATATTAGGGAGTGCAACAGCCTATCATTAGTGATCGAGATGGGTGATTTACGGGTCGATTTTGGAAGGAGTTGTTCAAGTTAATGGGCTAAGACTTGAAGTTTTCCACTAGCATGCATCCGCAAATTGATGGGCAAACCGAATTAGTGAATAAGTTGTTAGAAATGTTTCTTCGGCATTATGTGAATGCCACATAGATGGACTGGCCAAAATTGTTGGATGTGACCTCATTTTCTTACAATTTACAATGAAATAGGGCTACAAACAAAAGTCTATTTTAGATAGTGACAGGGCAACAACCACTTACACCCAATGCTGTTGCAACTTGCTATGCGGGACCAAATCCAACGGCTTATCAATTTACGAGGGATTAGCAAGAGAAAAACGATTTAGCTCAATCTTGACTTCATAAGGCAAGTAAACGCAACAAGAAGTGGGTGGATCAGAATTGAAAGGATGTGTAATTTAAGGTTGGTGATTCAGTTCTTGCTAAACTACACTTGATTTTGTGACACAATTGCTTGCACAAGGGGCTTGTCTGGCAATATGAGGGACCTTTTCGAGTTGTGAAGAAAGTAGGCAAGGTGTGAACCGTCATCAGTTATAGTTTCGATGTTCGTCCGATATTATAATGCATTTTTATCTTACGTTACTGTTTCGTTTAATCATATTTTAATAGGATAATGCAAAGTACACAACATGAATCATTAATTGAATGTTAACATAACCCGAAAAGAGCAAAAATGTCAATTTCCACGAATTTTGGAGACTCCACCGATACTTGTTGGACAAGTATTGGTAGTACTCAAGTCAATGACTAATTCAAGAACAGTGCAAACTTTTACCGATACAAGTGACAGTTTTACCGATACAAGAGACTCTTCTACCGAAATAAGTCATACATATATCGATACCAAAAACTCTAGGAGCTAAGAAGTTTAACCTTACAACTCTACCGATACAAGTATCCCAACTACCGATACCTGAGTAAATAGAACCACCGATACAATGCAAGGCAGAATGTAACCTCTCTTACCTTGTACTTCTATCGATACATGCATGAGTTCTACCGAAACAAATACACAGAATTCAATAAATTATTCACAAACTACAAGTTTATCAAACATTTATCACTTCATAACTTCAATTGCATTATACTAATACATTGTACATAGTTTCAAGACATTACATACATCACATATAGTATGTATATCACATTTAGCTAACATACGAACTTGTTCAACATTTATCTAGAATTCATAACAAAATATTCATTCATCCATACAAGTAGTACAAGTCATTTCATCCTAGTAAATGTCATATAATCGAGTGATGTAAAATACTACAGAATGAACTCCGGGATAGTGTGATGTCTTCAAGATGGTCCGATCTTCAAGTCACAAAATGGAATCTACAAAACAACAACAATTTCACTGGTAAACTTCATAGCTTAATAAGTTCGCAAGTTTTATCAATTTACCGAATAACATGTGGTAAACAAATCTATAAATTCGTCGAGCCAGAACAAAACTGTACTTCAATTATCATTATTCATTTTACTCCCTGTTGAAACAAAGGTCATGCCTATTACAATGCTGTTCTCAACCATCAATACGGTATAAATGTTCTCAACGATGCTGCTCATACTAAGTTGACGAAAATATGCAATCAGGCAAAAATCTTAGCCATTATAGAGCCTGTAATCTATTCTTGGATTCTATTCACTTTACAATGACTCATGATGTCATAGAGAATCCACAACAAATACAGGATCTCAATCATCGGACCATTTAACTTTGGCACGATACCGGGTAATTCTTCTTCTATCATTTCTATCCTTCACATCTTCAATTTGTTGTCCAATCATCAACAACCATAAAGAAAGCAGTTATAAGCAGTTACAAGTAAGAATTTAACATTACGAACTTACCAGACTGGATTGCAGTTCTGGTTAGACTCTCGGGACTATTCTGTTAATTTTCTTTTTCCATGATCAGTGGCACGATCGTAGTCTACATCCACAAATCATTCAATTTCTCACATTAAATCACACAATCAATTCATTTAACACAATCTAGTCCTTTTTGGTAAAATTATGATTCTACCCCTAATCATTTACTTTTATTCATTTTAGTCCCTAAACACGATACATGCAAAATAACCCTTTTTCTTACACAACCAATACCATCCGAATAATCATAGGTCTCCAAAAGTCCCTACACTTTATCTATTTCACACCAAATACACACAAATTTTACTATTTAACATTTTAGCCCTTAAACCTAATTTTATCTAAAATCACTTTACAAAAAGATCCAGCCCAAACATCAAACATACAATTTCCTCAAAAGCTTTGAAAAACAAGCATATTCAACAATGGAAAGTTTCACGACATTTGACAGATTTACAAATTAGTCCTTAGATTAGCTAGATTAAGCTAATACAAATTCAAAAACACATACTAAAAACGATTATCATCTGCTTACCCAAATCAAAGCTCAATTCTTAATTTGCAAAAACCCTAGCTGCCCTTGTCTATTCATGTAGAAGAAGATGAAAATGAATGATTTTTTTTCTATTTTCTTCTTTTAATTTACTTTATATATTAAAGGGAAATTTTGTAAATATTTAGACTTTCTTAATTAACTTAATTAACCTTCCTTATAATCACTTATACCATGTTAAATCACCCATTAAAATGTTATTGGTCAATTTGTTTATTTAATCCTTCTAATTAAACAAATCTTACCTTTGCATTTCTTTACAATTTAATCCTTTTTTCTCAATTAATCATCTAAACAATAGAATTTCTCAACCAAAATTTAATACAATGCTAACGACATCATAAAAATTAAAATAAATTAATTTACGACTCGACTCATCAGAGTTATGATCTCGAAATCACTGTTTTCGACACCACTAAAAATCGGGCTATTACAAGGTGAGCAACAAGCTTAAGTTGCCTGCAAAGCTCAAAGTCCACCCAGTATTCCATGTAAGTATGCTTAATAAATTCTATGAGGATCAAGAGGATCCAAATCGAGGTAAGTTCGAATGAGCACCAATGGGGGTAAAGGTCTTCGACGATCGTGAAGTTGAAAGCATCGAGCCAAACCATGTGTTTAAAAGGAAGTATTATCGGCCATGGCATGAATACTTAGTTCGATGGAAGGGATTTCTCGATAGTGAAACAAGTTGGGAACCCACCGAGGCCTTATGGCAGTTTTAAAATAAGATAGATCAATTTCATACGAAGGACGTGACGAGGGCGTCGTTAGAACAGGTAAGGGAGAATATCAAGGGTTGTGCATAGGAGCCTGCAACCATGGCACACTTGTGTGATCCATCAAGTTCAAGGGAGACAATTTGGCCCAATCGAACTGGCCCATTGCTTGGAGAGATTAAATTGGCAAATATGGAATGTAATCTTCTAGATATTCAATCTTAGATATGATATGTAAATCTTAGAAGATATGATCCTCGTAATCTTAGAGATTTGATTTGTAGATATTTTTCAATCTTAGCCATTGATGTACTTTGATCTATACCGGGCTCAACTATATATAAAAGCCTCTTCCCCTCATTGTTAATCACTTCATTCTTGAGTAATAAGAATTCTTAAGAGCATTCACTCAAAACTCCCTCTCTCTTTTGTTTGTTCTTATTTTGTTCTTCGTTCTTCTTTTTTCATCTTGAGTTAAGTGTTTTTGGAGTGAGGAAATGACCTAAGGCCACAAGGATTGAGTGGGAAAAATCTAAGTCCATGATACAAGCGTGTACACACCGTTGATATATTTTTCAACATTCAAATTGAATGTTGCACACACTGTAACCATATGTGCACATGGATACAGTAGTGTTTGGAACCTCCCGTACTCAGACCGCCTATTTCAGAGATTAACTCTGTAGGACCATGGTAAGATCCCCGATCGACGATCGATGTATTCTATCACTCGAAAAGTTTCCATGTTTCAGGAATATAGTTCTGCATTCATCGACTTAACCCTACGAGCATTCTCTTCCATGGCATTCTTGAGATCTTCGACGTGCACGTGTCCTACCTCCATTTATTTTGTTTGTCTCAACCCCATTTTTGGCATCAAGGTTGCCAGCTTGTAATACGTAGCTAAAAAAACTGATGAAATTGGCATGTGACGTGTATCCCTCAAGACGAAATTAACGGCCTCAACTAGGTTAGTCGTCATATGACCATATCGGTACATAGCATTAAAACATTAAACCCATTTGATAGCATTATAAATGAAACTTATTTTCTCCCTAAAATTTATGCATTAATTATTCCTTTTGTATCATATTTAGTATGCATGTTAAACATTTCATATTTAGTGTTTGCATTTTTTAACTTAATGTTGTATGACTTTAATTCTTTTCATTTTAGCCACTTTTGTGCTACTAATGTCTCCGTATGCAGCATAAGTTTTACGTCTGAAATTGGCAGCGTAGAGATCCACCTCGAAAGATCAGTGCTGGAAAGTGTTCAAAGATGCAACCACAAATTTAACCTGGAATTGCGGTCAAAGATGTCACCGCAAAGATACCTTCATCTCGTACAAGTGAATTCACGCTATAAACATACCTGAAAGCACCAGCACAGGAGAATGCTAAGTTGTCACCGCAGGTAAAGATCATAGATTGTGCCCAGAGATGCAGCGACAACCTACAGATGCTTGATGAACACACTAGATCTGCGTGAGTGCACAGCTAGAAATAACCAACTTGTATAGCTGCCAAAATGGTTAGATCTGAGAAAAGAGGAGAGCTGTAAATTTCAAGAGCTTATAAATAGGATGGAAAGGAAGAAGATTGATATCAAGTGTTGAAGAATTAAACTTTGTAAAATTTCTTAAATCTTTTCACAAGCTGCCATGGAAGCTTGAGTTTGGGAGGAAGGTGATTTGACGAGCAAAGAAGCAAGACTTCTGATGAGAAGTGTCTAGATGCGGCGTAAGAAGAGATATCACAGAATAGTTCTTTGATACCTCTTAATTGCTGATGAATACTATTGATTATCAATTGAGTATGGAAGTACCATTCGAAGTTAGATTTAATTTGATTTCTACTTCATTCTCCTTATCTTTTTATATTTGGATTTAACTGTTTTGACCACGGAAGTGCGATTGTAGTCACAGTCACTAGAAGGTACGGTGACAAGTTAGATTAACAAGCAAGACAACGATAGTTCCTTGAGGCTAAGAAGGAATTCTAGCCACTTGTTCTTAAGTGCAAAGTATTACCAGCACTTGAAGGTATGGTAATTATTAGCACTTGGGTCTTTGTTAAACAGAGGAAGTGATAGTAGTAAGATCTCATTGAAGCATAATTGCGGCGACAATTCATTTATTTGTCACTTTGCAATCACATTTAGCATTGCGACTTGTGAAGTCAGTGATCCTCTTCAGTTCTTACACTTGATCATATCTTTTAATTTTCTGAATTTACGTTTACAAACATCTCAACGACTATTCATTTTATCTTAATTTGCTTTGACAATTTATTTTATGTTTGCATTGACAGATTAATTCTTTTAGTAGTACAGATCTAATTGTTTTGCGCTGACATTTTTATTAACAATTACTCTTATTTTAACCTTAGTTGCTTCAATAATTTAAACATCAAAAAAATTTTCCTCGTGGGATCGGTATTCGATAGATTATCTATCAACTATACTTGCATCGACAAGTGTTCGCTTGCACTTAAATGCTATGACGTGTACAGGTCGACTAAGGTTTGGCGCCATTACCAGGGATGGCGTTTGTTTAATGTTTATTTTTGTTGTTGTATTTATTTGTTGTTTTCTAACCTTTTACTGATTACTAATCTTTTGCTAGTTCTTTTCAATTTTCTTTATTAGGTGTTTTATGTCCACAAGGAGAAATCCTAAGGACATTGTTAGTTTTGATTCAAAACTCAAATGGACTATTCGAAGGAGGAAGCGAGAGCAAAAGAAAATGGCTGGAAATAACAATGATCTACCGCCATTGCTGCCACAAAATGTTGTTTCTCTATTGCAACCACAAGTAGTCAATAACAACATACCACCACTGCCACAAGTAGAGCAAATCCCAAACAAGACAATCAGAGATTTTATTGTTCCTGTGCTCGATGATTTACAACCAAGGGTTGTTAAACCGATAATGCAAGCTGCTAATTTTGAATTAAAATCGATTATGTTTCAAATGTTTAATTAGAATAGACAATATGCAGGTTTACCTCATGAAGATGCGAGAGAACATCTCAAATCGTTTCTGCTCATATATACTTATTTTAGTCAACATGGAGTTCTTGATGACTCCTTGAAGATGCAATTATTCCCTTATTCTTTACAAGGAAGGGTAAGAACATGGTTCCTTGGTTTACTAGCTAGATCCATTACTTCCTAGAATGCGCTAGCAATGCAGTTCGTTTTGCAATTTAATCTGTCGACAATGAATGCTAGATTGCGAAATGATATCACGGCATATCATCAACTGGATGATAAGAATTTACACACTACTTGGGAATGTTATAAAACTTTGTTGAGATGTTGTCTCATGCATGGAATCCAACAGGAAACTCAAATCGAGATCTTCTACAATGGGTTGAATGTGCAGACAAGAAATCTTGTCGATGCATTTGCCAATGGTCCATTGTTGGATTGCACCTACAATGAAGTCATTCGAATATTAGAGAGAATTGCACAAAATGACTATCAATATCCAATTTCTCATTCTACTCAGGTAAAAACTAATTCTGGTGTTATGGAATTAGATGCTATATCATCTTTGAGTGCACAGGTATACTCATTGGCGAACATGATCATAAACATGAAAGGGACGAGTGATGTTGCCCCTATTCAAGTAGCCAAATAGATGGATGTCCCGATATTTTCCTGTGAAATTTGCGGTGACAACCAAAGTTGTAAGGATTGTCCATAACATGCTGAGAACGCATTCTACGTCAACAACATAAGAGGAAATTCATATGGTAACTCGTACAGCAATTCTAATCATACACAACAACCTTGGGGGAGCCAGAACGTGACCACATTCAGATATGGAAATTCCTCAACTCAAGGGAATTTTAGACAAGGGATTTACAACAACAACCAATAGCAGCAGAATTATAATCATAATCTGCAAATGCATACGCAACCGGACCAGATGCGATCATAAAATCAGATGCAGTCATACAACCAGATGCAGCTACAAGCTCGAATTCTGCCACAACAGAATGCGATGTCAAATATGCAATGACAACATCAACAACAACAATATTCATAACCAAGAGCAAATTCATTGGCTACTCTTGAAGCTTTGATGCATGAGCATATTACAAGAACAAAAGCAATTGTACAAGGAATTTTTTCTTCCATCCGAGTGTTGGAAGCACAACTTGGACAATTGGTTTCTAACATGAGCACAAGGTCACCCGGTGCTCTACCTAGTGACACTGAAAATCTGACTCGAAAGGGGAAGGAGCATTGTAAGGCTATCACGCTAAGAAGTGGAAAGCAAACTACTGAGCTAAGTAGTAGTTCCAACCAAGTACATGTCGATGCATCCGAACCAAAGCAACAAAAAGAATTTTCCTATGCAGAAGACCCAACAGAAATAAATGAAGATGAGCCACCTGTAATCACTCCTATGCCCACAATTCGATCGACAAAGATGCTAATGCATTTGCCCATGTAAAGACGTAGCTGAATCCTTACAGTAACTCACTAACAATATACCTTTGCCATTTCCACAGAGATTCAAAGAAAAGGACCATGACAAAGATTATCAAAAGTTTGTCTCTACCTTGAAGCAATTACATATTAATATACCTCTAGTTGATGCTCTTGTGCAGATCCCCAACTATGGGAAATTTATGAAGGAGTTATTGTCGAAGAAGAAAAAACTTTTCGACATTGAGACAATTACGCTCACAGAAGGGTGCAGTGCTGTGCTAACAAACAAGTTGCCACCAAAGATGAAAAACCCTGGCAGTTTCTCAATTCCATGCTCTATTGGAAACCACTACCTAGGAAAAGCTTTATGTGATTTAGGAGCTAGTATTAACCTCATGTCATTATCCACTTTCAGGAAATTAGGAATTGGATCTATGAAGCCCACTGCGGTGACATTACAGCTTGTAGACAGATCATTGGCACAACCTAAAGGACAGATTAAGGATGTCCTCGTCCAAGTTGATAAGCTTGTGTTCCTAGCTGATTTTATCATTCTTGATTGCGAAGTAGATAAGAAGTTGCCCATTATCTTGGGACACCCATTTCTAGCAACGGGACGTACACTTATCGATGTTTTCAAGGGCAAGCTGATTATGTGTCATAATGACGAGCATGTCACCTTCAGTGTGCTCGAACCATTTCTATCAAGAAGTAAAGAACAATGTCACCACATTGACGTGCTGGATGAGTTAATTATAGTAGAATTCAATGAATGAAGTTTATCAGTTCAAGACGAATATGCAATGACATCTACTGATAATATCCTACCTGAATACGACCACATAGCTGAGGCTAATATTTGTGAACTGAGATAGGGCTGGCAATTGGAATATTTGGATTTGTCTAATAAGACGATCCCTATTTTTAAACTGTCAATTGAACAAGCTCCGACCTTGGAGTTAAAGCCATTGTCAATACATCTGAAGCATGTCTTTTTAGGTGACAATGACATATTACCTATGATTGTCAGTGCAAGCCTCGACGCAAGTCGAAAAGAAAAGCTAATCGCAATATTGAAGCGACATAAGAGAGCCATCGTTGGGAGCATAGCGAACATCAGAGGCATTAGTCCCTCTTTCTGCATGCATAAGATTAGGCTGGAAGATGAAGGAAAACAGTCCATTGAACAACAACGAAGACTGAATGAAAAGATGAAGGAAGTAGTGAAGAAGGAAATTATCAAATGGTTGGACGTAGGCATCGTCTATCCTATTTCGGACAGCACATGGGTGATCTCGGTCCAATGTGTGCCCAGGAAGAGTGGCATCACAGTGGTGAGTAATGATAAAAATGAGCTAATCCCTACTCGCATTGCTATAGGTCGACGAGTGTGTATGGATTATCGTCGTTTAAATACGACCACAAAAAAAGATCACTTCCCACTTCTATTCATTGATCAAATGTTAAATAGGCTAGCTGGTAAGGCCTATTATTGTTTTCTTGATGGGTATTCAGGATACAACCAAATCGTTATTGCATCGGAAGATCAAGCAAAGACGACTTTCACTTGTCCATTCGGAACCTTTGCTTTTCGACGAATGCCATTTGGTTTGTGCAATGCCCTAACTACATTCCAAAGGTGCATGATGACTATTTTTTCTAACATGATTGAAGATTCATTTGAGGTATTCATGGACGATTTCTCTGTGTATGGGCACAATTTTGATCAAATCTGATGAAAGTATTAAAGAGATACGAGGACACAAATTTAGTGCTGAACTGGGAAAAATGTCATTTCATGGCAACTGAAGGCATTGTCCTTGGCCATTGCATATCATGTCAGGGCATTGAAGTAGACAAAGCAAATGTGGAAATCATTGAGAAGCTACCTCCACCCACAAATGTAAAAGGAATAAAGAGCTTTCTCGGTCACGCTGGATTTTATAGAAGATTCATTCGAGACTTCTCTAAGACAGCAAAGCCTTATGCTCTTTGTTGGAGCAGAATAAAAAGTTTGTGTTTGATGATGCGTGTTTGGACACATTTGTTACAATTTAAAAGTAGCTAGTACAAGCTCTAATTATCGTCGTACCAGACTGGTCGCAACCGTTTGAGGTAATATGCGATACGAGGGACTTTACTGTGGGAGTTGTGCTTGGACAACGTAAGGAGAAGGTATTTCATTCCATTTATTATGCTAGTAAAACATTGACTACAGTGCAAGTGAATTACACGACTACTAAGAAGGAGTTACTAGCAGTAGTTTTTGCATTTGACAAGTTCCGTTTATATCTTGTCGACGTAAAAATACAGTGTACACAGATCACTCTGCCTTGAAATACCTTTTTGCAAAGAAAGATGCCAAACCACGCCTGATCAGATGGATTCTACTTTTACAAGAATTTGATATTGAAATCAAAGGCAGGAAAGGATTTGAAAACCAAGTAGCAGACCACTTATCTCTCTTGGGAGCTAGAAGTGAGGATGGGAATAAATCCCAAATTGTTGACATATTTCCAGATGAGAAGTTATTCTTTGTCGATGCATCTCCATGGTATGCAGATGTCGTCAACTATCTTGTTTGTGGGAAGCTACCATTGAGTGTCACTGGTCACAAGAAGGTCGGATTCATTAGGGATGCTGAAAAATATCATTGGAATGAGTCATACTTGTTCAAGGTATGCGCTGACAACATCATCCGTCACTGTGTTCCTAAGGAAGAGATGTCTTCTATCTTGAGGCATTGCCATGATGCTCCTTATGGAGGCCATTTTGGTGGTGTGAGGACTGCTGCAAAGGTTCTACAATTAGGATTCTATTGGCCCACATTGTTTCGAGACGCTCACAATTTTACGCAGTAATGTGATAAATGTCAACGCACAGGTTCCATATCTCGACGCAACGAGATGCTCTAACAACCTATCATGGAGGTGGATTTGTTTGATGTTTGAGGTATAGACTTCATAAGACCATTTCCAAACTCTTTTGGGAATGTATATATTTTAGTTGTTGTTGACTATGTGTCCAAGTGGATCGAGGCAATTATGGTTTCGAAAGACGATGCTCAGACGATGCTAAAGTTCTTCCACAAATATATCCTTACAAGATTCGAAACACCTTGAGCACTGATTAGCAACCAAGGTACTCATTTCCATAATAACCAAGTGACAACAGCTTTGAAACGCTACGGTATGAAACATTGTATGGCAACCACATACCATCCGCAAACGAATGGCAAAGCGGAAGTCTCCAATCGACAAATTAAAAGAATTCTTGAGAAGGTGGTTAACCCATCTCGACGAGATTGATCTTCGCGGTTACATGATGAGTTGTGGGCGCTTCGCACTGCATATAAAAATCCGTTGAGGATGTCGCTATATCAGTTGGTGTTTGGTAAATCCTATCACTTGCCAGTTGAGCTTGAACATAAAGCCATATGGGCGATTAAACAAGTGAACATGGATTATGATGTTGCTGGACAGAAACGGTTGTTGGACATTTTCGAGCTGAAAGAAATTAGACGCAATGCGTATGAAAATACAGCCATATACAAGGAGAAAACTAAGAGGTGGCATGACAATATCATTTTGCGTCGACAATTTTCCCTTGGTTAGTTGGTACTTTTATTTAACTCACGTTTGAAATTGCATCCAAAAAAATTGCACTCAAGATGGTCAGACCCTTTCAGGGTTGTCGAAGCATTCCATCATGGTACGGTGACAATTGAAGATATAAATGATGGTCACCAATTTAAAGTAAATGGCCAATGGTTGAAGCATTATTTGAGCCTATACGTCAGAGAACAAAGCGAGACCATTAATCTGGTCACATTTAATTAATGTCATTGCAATTTTTACATTTACTTTTTATTTTTTTTATTTTCATTCATTTCTTTTCAGTTTCATGTAGGAATAAACAAAATCTCCTTTTTGTCGACGCATCTGATAACACGACTTGTCGATGCATTCTGTGATGACTCAACAAAGCGTTTCAGGCAAGAATCGCGTCGGTTGATCTCCAATCATCCCCAACCATTGGAGCAACCTAAAAAGTATGATCTTTGCCCTGGCATTTATTGGCTACAAGCACAACGTACTCCCACGCCAATAGAGATAATCACATCTCTTCACCTCAAAAGTTTATAAAACCCTTCTTCTGTCGACTCTACTCTCACACTTACAACTTCCATTGCTTCTGCAATCGTTTTTTATTTCACTCTCAATTTTTTTGCAGAAATATTCTCACTCTTTTTTCTCAGATATTATAGCCAAAACGCGAGGAGCTAAAACCCCATCAAAGTCACGTGCTGAATTATCGGTCGCTGTGGTTAGAAATAGTTGAACACTCGATAACATCTGGAGCGAGCCAGGCCGAGCCAGTCACTATTAGCAATGAGGATCCCAATCCTCTGGCCATTGTTCCTTATGCGGTACCACTTGTTGAAATCCACCCATCTGACGTGACTGTCGATGAAGCCTCCACTCAACCGATTATGGAGGAGCAATCTTCTGTCCAAATTGACTCCAAGGAAAAGAAAAGAAAGAGAAAGGACAAGAAAAAGAAACATAAAGAGGAGTGCCCAAAGAAGAAAAAGAAAGCCAAGGCAACCACATCATCAACTGCTGAACACTGAGTTAGTCTGCTTTTCAGTAGTTAATTGCATGCATCTTATTTAATTGTCATTGCATTTTAGTTGTAATTGCATTTTACTTGTTAGTTCATTTGCTTTGTAGTTGCATTTCCATTCTTATTTGTATAATATTGTCAATGCATTGGGAACAATGCAGACATTAAGTTTGGGTGGAATTTGTGTGAAATGGAAATGCAATTGCACCCACATATTTGAATAATTTACTCTTCTCTCTAGTTAATGAAAGTATGCAAAGTTACAAGAAAAATGTTACCATAATTTTTGTTTTATGCTTAAATATTGAATTGTTTGGGATGTTGATATGTGAATTGGATGAATATGAATGAATATTGAGTCCTATTTTTGAATAAATGGTTGGAATTGCATTAGCAATGAATGTGTAGTATCAATCTTTGAATCTTGAATTAACTTACCAATTGCAGTGATATTTACTAATAAAAAGACACTCCAATGTAAGTGCATTATGACTTATCAAGGGAGAACACTCCACTGCATGTGTTAGAAAAATTATCTAGCCAAAGGTTGTCACTACAAGAGTGTGTGTCAGCGTAATTATATACTTCTTGGGGGTTTGTTGCACCCCATCGTTACTGCCTAGGAATAAGGGTATAGTAATGCAATGACATCTCTCAATCACATATAAAAAAAGAAGAAAAAGAAAGAAAGGAAAAAGAGAAAAGTAAAAAATATATATTGCTATAAATATTGTATTGGTTAAGAAAGGTTAATATTCAAAGCATGATGCTAACATTAGTGAAGTTGCAGTCTTGATTATTCATGCCTATAAATTGTCAGCGTATTATTCTGTCATATGAATGCAATTTATACATTAGGATTCCAAAGAACTTAAGTTGCTAGAATGATGATTGCAGTGATAAGTTTGATTGTGACTCTGCTAACTTTTATTTACTTGAGGACAAGTAAAAACTCAAGTTTAGGGGTTTGATAGCATTAGAAATGACACTTATTTTCTCCCTAAAATTTTTGTATTAATTGTTCCTTTTGTATTATATTTAGTACGCATGTTAAACATTTCATATTTAGTGTTTGCATTTTTTAACTTAGTGTTGTATGGCTTTAATTCTTTTCATTTTAGCCTCTTTAATGCTACTAATGTCGTCGTACGTAGCATAAGTTTTGCGTCTGAAATTGTCAGCACAGAGATCCACCTCAGAAGATCAATGTTGGAAAGTGTTCAACGATACAACCATAAATTTAACCTAGAATTGCGGCCAAAGATGTCAACGCAAAGATACCTTCACCTCGTACAAGTGAATTCACGCTACAATCATACCTGAAGGCACCAGTGCAGGAGAATGCTAAGTTGTCGCCGCAAGTAAAGATCATAGATTGCGCCCAAAGATGCAGCGACAACCTGCAGATGCCTGATGAACACACCAGATCTGCGTTAGTGCACAGTTGAAATAACCAACTTGTACAACTGCCAAAATGGTTAGATCTGAGAAGGGAGGAGAGATGTAAATTTTGAGAGCTTATAAATAGGAGGGAAAGGAAGAAGATTGATATCAAGTGGTGAAGAATAAAACTCTACAAAATTTCTCAAATCTTTTGACAAGCTGCCATGAAAGCTTGAGTTTCGGAGGAAGGTGATCTAACGAGCAAAGGAGTAAGACTTCTGACGAGAAGTGCCTAGATGCAACGCAAGAGGAGCTGTCATGGAATAGTTCTAGTAGACTAGGAATAGGATGCTTCGACTGTTTTCTTTGATACCTCTTAATTTTTGATGAATACTGTTGATTATCCATTGAGTATGGAAGTACCATTTGAAGTTAGATCTAATTTGATTTCTATTATATTCTTCTTATCTGTTTATATTTGGATTTAACTGTTTTGACCACAGAAGTGCGATTGCAGTTACAGTCACTAGAAGGTGCGGTGACAAGTTAGATTAACAAGCAAGACAACGGAAGTTGCTTGAGGCTAAGAAGGAATCCTGACCACTTTTTCTTAAGTGCAAAGCATTACCAGCACTGGAAAGTGTGGTAATTATTAGCATTTAGGTCTTTGTTAAATAGAGGAAGTGATAGTAGTAAGATTTTATTGAAACATAATTGCGGCGACAATTCATCTATTTGTTACCTTGCAATCACATTTAGCATTGTGACTTGTGAAGTCAATGATCCTCTCCAGTTCTTACACTTGATCAATTCTTTTAATTTTCTGAATTTATGTTTACAAACATCTCAATGACTATTCATTTTATCTTAATTTGCTCTGACAATTTGTTTTATGTTTGCATTGAAAGATTAATTCTTTTAGTAGTACAAATCTAACTATTTTGCGCTAACATTTTTATTAACAGTTACTCTTATTTTAACCTTAGTTTCTTCGACAATTTAAACATCAAGAACTCTATCCTCGTGGAATCGATATACGACAGATCAAATTTATCAACTATACTTGCATCCACAAGTGTCCGCTTGCACTTAAATACTGTGACGTGTACAGGCCGATCACCATTACCACAGCTCCATATTGCTCAACCACTATGTGAGAGAAGGATCAAACCCCGCCATTTCAGTCTCTAACTTCGCTAGCTTATGTCTGAATCGATGTGGTTCTAGCTCGTACCCTACATATGTATTCAAATAAAACATGTTGAAGCCCAATTTATCCGGGCCCAAAACTTTGGGTCAACTTTTGATTTTAAATTTATATTTGGTTTAAATTTGGAATAATTTTAAACTTAAAAGTAAATTTAAGAGTCCAAATTACAATCTCAGTCCCAATTTGGACCAATTTCATTTCTACCCAATTTCATTTCTACCCAACACAAAAACTCATTACAAGCCCAAATCAATGACCCAAAAAAATCAGCTCCTACTTGTACTGATGTAGCCTCCACCTCAGCCACTCAAAGGCTGCCACGTCAACAGCCCCATCACCATCATCAACCACCATCACCAGCCAACTTGCTCCTGCACCGCCACTGCTACAACCGCCACTGCATTGTACCTGCAAAAAGGAGAAACAAGACATACATTTAGTTATGTAAAACAAAATAAAATCATTGTATTGATGGCTATAAAGGCGGTTTCAAAATCTTGTAATGGGTTACGAACCCTTTTAAAGAAAATCAATACAATCACGAACTCTTGGTTACAAATTTCTTCTGTATTACAAACCCATATAAGCAAATAGATTTTCAAAACAGTGGGCAAAAATTGAAACAGGAGCAACCAATAACCAGCAAATAACATTCCGCCAAGCATACCAAGCATCAAGTTAGATTTGAAGCTTCAAGCATTAAAGGCCCAGGTATTTACCATACATGCTTTCATAACTGGCACTTTAATGCTTTAAATTAATAATATACATTAATATATATTAACCACTTCACTGCCAACATTCATTAGTCCTTTTTCTTAATTTCTAAAGCACTGAATAAATGCATTAATAGTAATTAATATGTTAAGTTATAACCTAATAAATATTATTAATAACCATAATAATAATAATTAATAATAATAATAAATAAATGTTTAATATAAAACAAAAAAGAAAGCCAAAGGACAGAGGCTCCCCTGACTTGCGTTGTCGCCGTCAAAATTACACCGGAGCCTACCGCCATCGCCGTTGCACCCCTGAGGTCGGAATCTGCAAAGAAACAAAAAAAAGGACTTTAAATTTAAAGAAGAAATTTACAGAATCAAAACACATGCAAATAAATGGGTTTTAAAAAGAAAGAACCAACAATGGGCTCTTTTTTTTAAAAAAAGGAAAGTGCTATAGAAATTTCCAGATCTGGAAAATCCATATCTGGGTTTTGTAAAAAGGGGAATAAAGATCTAGAAATGATAAGATTTTAAACTATTTTTTTTAAGAGAAAAGAAAGGGAAAGAAAAAGAGCCTTTTGAACTTATCGGCGATGATGAACGGACAATGGTCGAAGGAGATTCGGATGGCGCGTGGCAGGCGGGGTCGACGACGCGTCCACCGGCAAGGACGCGATAGTGGACGGCGGACCGCGGTAGTGGACGGTCGGATTCTGAGTTTGGGGTTTGAAGAGATTAAGAGAAAAAGAGGGGCTGGTTGTTTTTTTTTTAGAAATGGAAGCAAATGGATTTTTTTTAATGAAATTTGATTTAAATACACCATCAAAACGGCGTCGTTTTGGCACCTGAGTTCAAGGGCCAAAGCGACGTCGTTTTAACCTTTTAACCCATGGTTTGACCCGATCCAACCCGACTCGACCTAGGATCCGCGTGTTTTTGAAAAAAGGGTTATTTATGCATTTGATCCTTCCGTATTTTTTGATCGTTTCAATTTAGTTCTTTTTGTACTTTTAATTAATTACAAATTGGCCCAATAATTTTCATTGCTTTTCAATTTAATCCCTTGGCCTTTTGAAAGCACCAAGAGCTGCCACGTGTCATAATTTTAGCTTATTTATGTAAACAGTCCCTCTTATTTTCAATTTGTTTTAATTTAATCCTTAAATCAACTTTGTTTAATTACAAAATTGGCCCAAAAATTTTTCATGGTTTTCAAATTAGTCCTTCGACTTCAAGATGCCTGAGGGGTTACCACATGTCACCCATTTTTGGTTTTATTGCCCTGGAGGTCCCTAAACTATCCAAAAATTACATTTTTACCCCTTGAACTTCCAAAAATTACATTTTTAACCCCAAAACTTCCAAAAATTACATTTTACCCCTAAGCTTTCAATAATTCCATTTTTAACCCTGAAACTATCAAAAATTACATTTTTGACCTCGAAACTTGTAAAATTTACCATTTTACCCCCAAGCATCCAAGTCTCATTTTTAACTCCAAATTGCATCATTTTGTTTCCTCATCAATATTTGCATTTATTTTTTATTATTATGCACTTGTATTTTATATTTTTGCATACCATTTATCTGCTTATTATCTTACTTCGTGTTATTTAATCTCTCTTATTAACTGCTCATTCATATCTAAAATTTCACATTTGTTTTCAAAATTGTTTCAAAACCAAGGCAATGTTCTTCTAGTGTGGAAACTTCGGGAAATCATGCCCTAACGTGTCGAGTGTGATTTTTCGTATAACTCACATGAGTCGAATATCTTTTTTCGAGTTTTTAAATCCCTTTTAACTTTGAAATTTCGAGAACGTTGTACCCTAACGTGTTGGTCACGACTTTAATTCTTTGCGAAAATCGAAGTAAACGGGCATTCCATATGCAAATTTTCCAAGTCATGTGCCGAGGATTGCATTTTAAATTTAATACGAAATTTTCAAGTTCTCAAAATATATATCTATATATACAAAGGATTTTAAAATAAAACGAGGCAATGTCCTTTTGTGTGAAGACCTCGAAAACCCATGCCCTAACGTGCTGGGTGTGATTTTCGTATAATTTATACGATAGAATATCCTCTTTAAAGACTACCAAAATGTCCTTCGGTTTCGAAAGTCTGAGAACATAGTGCCCTAACGTGTTGAGCACGATTTTCAGTTCTCCTAGAAATTCGAAGCACACGAACAATTTTCCTCAATTAGAATCTTTTGAAATTATACAAAGTTTTCTAAAACAAAGATCGTATTTTAAATTTTACTTGAGTTTTCAAAGTTGTAACAAAATAAGACCTGAAAGTAATCAATGTGGTACCAATTTTGGGTGTATGAGGGTGTTAATCCTTCCTTATGCGTAACCGACTCGTGAACCTGTTTTCTGGATTTTTAAGACCAATATTTTTCAAGACGTATTTTGAACGTTTTGTGGTGATCCAATCACACCCAAATAAAAAATTGGTGGCGAATCCCTATCTTTCAATTTTTAAAATAAATTTTTGAAACTTCGTTTTCAAAAAAAATGGTTTCGACAAAACATGTTACTATCGCTTTTAGTAAATGGACTCAAACTATTTACATATACAAAATTAAATACGATATTTTTACCCATGCTCACGATTTGTTTCCGCCAATCTCTATTCTTGTACTCCTTGTGAAAGTTGACAGCGATATGACGAATGCAGTAAACAAACCTTCACGAAACCTAGGACTGTTTAATCGCAGCAACAAAACCCTTGGATCTGTCGGAGAGAATGCAAATGTTGTCTTTCTTGACAACATGCCTCCACAAGTTCCTAATGAAAAATTCCCACGATTTAGAGTTCTCTGAATCTATGATGGCGAAGGTGAATCGGTAATACATTTCAATTACTGTCTTATGCAACCACAATCAGTAGTATTTGTGTGTATTTTCCATAAAGTCACGTTTCATCAACTTGCACAAGCGGTTTGCAGTGGGAAAAGGCCCTAATACATGAATCGAACGTCCAGAACAACAGACGAAAAACTCTTCTCCCCAGTTGAAGTTGTCAATTCAATCCTCTATAAGGTAAGGTTTGCAAGTCCACGACAGTTCCTAGCACATACTTCACCATCATTGAAATCCACCCCTGAAGTTCATTGTATGACTTATCCTAATCGCCTATACAATGGTTGCATGGCCATTTGTTTCATCCACCATGCTTTCCTGTACAACACTTTGTACTGGAATCGGGCTTGTATGTCCGCAATTAATGTCGACACAAGAATGGTTGAGCTATCTTTCACTAGTGGCATGATGCAATTGCAGATACTTTTGGCATCCAATATCTGGTGGTCTTAAGTCATACAGGCGACAATGCAGGTATGGCGCCCTTCTAATTTTTGTATTTGCCACTATTTAATCCTTTATATAAATGCACCCTGAACCCGCCAGGCACACCTATCGTCAGCCCTTCAACATTCCCCAACATATATGTCGGAGTAAACTTTCCGACCTTGTAATCAATTGACACCTTCATGTTGTACTGTTTGATGGCAAACACATAGTCCGCCTTGTTCTCAAACTGTTGCCCAACAAACAACTCTTCCAACTGCGAATTTGACGATAATATGTGAACAGGGACTATATCGACGTACTCAAGCAACTTGGATGCATGCGCTGCATCTGGATCTATGCTCAACATGTCGCCCCCAAGGTTATTTCGTAAAACAATGCCACAACTTAGGTTACTGAGAGAAAGGGCATGAGCATCTTTAACCTCCTCCGAGCCTTCATCGCCAATATCGTCCGAAACTTGATTAATATCAAGGTCATTAAGTTCTTCAACGTTCTGATCAGAATCTTCACCATTATTGGTCCTTTTAACGATGTCTGCCTCTATGTTATCACCTCTGAATGTATTTGTAGACGAGGACCTGGGGTAGGGTTATTATACGAACTCCCACCATAATTTTGATTTTCGGGCATTTGCGATGTCCCTTCGTAGTTTGACTGATGTTTCCATCTGACATTAAGATCAAAGTCAAACCCGCGATGTTGACTTATTGAACTAACATTCTCAATGGGTTCTAAGTCGGCTAACTCAGCAAATAACTCAACTGGTTGGGGGTTCTCACTCCCAGTCGACCATCATATTTCCATCATAGTGCCCAAGTCATCATCATCTAATAGTTGCATCTCACAAAATTTCAATGGATCTGTAGAGATTGGAAACTTGTAAAATAATTTGGACATTGCCCTTCTACAACGGATAGCTTTTTTCACACTGATCTTCCTTTTCATTTCTTCCAGCTTCACAGTTTTATTGAATCGCAACTCTACTCTCTGTCGACCTTGAAATACACAACCAACATCACCTTTTACAATTTCACCATAAAAAAGAGCGTACACTAAAAACATCGAGTTATCCATCTTCACTAAAATTTTTGAGCTATCCTACTAAACACAACAATTTCTCTCTTTTCTTCTCTTTCAGTTCAACAATATCTATATATTAGGAAAACCAAGGTGGTGGAGCCATAAAGTATGGATCCGCCAAAATAAAATATTATTATTTTAATTTTTAAATTAGAAAAAATATCAAATTTAAAAAAATACACCAAGGATGGTGGCCCCATTTAGAATGGTTCCACCAAAAATAAAATATACATTTAAAATATTGTAAAACAAATAATAAAAAGACAAATAATAGTAAAAAGTGAATTGGTGACGCCATTTAGAATTGCTCCACCAAAAATAAATAATTTTAAAATTTTAAAAAATAAATAATAAACAAAAAAATGTACATAAATTAAAACATACATTGGGAACTGGTGGCACTATTTAGAATAGCTCCACCAAAAATAAAATATACATTTAAAATATTATAAAATAAATAATAAAAAACAAATAATAGTAAAAGTGTATTGGTGGCTCCATTTAAAATGACTCCACCAAAAAGAAATAAAGTTAAAATTATAAAAAATAAATAATAAACAAAAAAATACATAAATTAAAGCATACATTAGGAATTGGTGGAGTCATTTAGAATGATTCCACCAAAAATAAAATATATATATTTAAAATAAAATATATATTTAAAATATTACAAAATAAATAATAAATAATAAAAATAAAAGTGAACTGGTGACGCCATTTAGAATGGTTCCAAAAAAATTTAAAATATTAAAAAATAAATAATAAACAAAAATAAAAAAAGTACATAAATTAAAGCATACATTGGGACTGATGATACCATTTAGAATGACTCCACCAGAATTTTTTTTTTTTTAAATCCTCAAACTTTTTCAAAAATTACAATATTTTTTTAATATTTATACATGTGATGTCATTCTATATTACTCCAACAAAAAATTAATTTTTTTATCTGAATTGCTGACGTGATATATTAGTGGTGCCATATTACTTGACTCCACCAAAATTTATAATAAATTTTAAGTTATATACGGATTTAATTAAAAAATTAAATTATTTTCATAATTAATTTTTTTTGGGGGATTAGTTTTATAGAAAAGCCAACACTCTCTCATCATCTCTACAGAGGGGATGATGGGGCTAAGCAGCGTAAATCCCGCTGCCAGAAACCAATTCCCAGTCGTCTTTGTACCTTATAGTAAGCCCAAATGTTGAAACAAAATATAGAAAGCACAAAATGCTTTAAATGGGCGGAGCAAAGCATTGAAATAAAAAGGGCTAAAGTGGGCATACCAAAACATTAAAATATTAAAAGACCCCAAATTAATATTTAAATAAAAGAAATGGGTTTAATAAACAACTAAAATCAAAAGGAGACTATAGCGTTATTTCATAAAATAGGCTCAAATCACACCCTGTTTTACAATTCCATTCAATCCATCAATTAATATCATGGGTCTTGAAGCCCATAAAACCCACTTAAATGGACCCTAGTTTTCGACATTATTGAAAGTGCGTTCAATTGAGTACGTTTTTCTTGATATTTTAGTAGGAAAGTTTGTTCAGTTGAGTACGTTTTCACATTACTGTAAAAAAATACGCACTCAACTAGACACGTTTTCACTCTTTTCAAAAACGATTTATTTAGTTAATTAATTTTTTTGGCATAATTAGCTAATTTAACCCACATATTAGTATAGTATAAATTTATAATATTTAATTATTATATGGAGAAATATTTGATAATATGGATGTATGATTTTTTATTTATTATATAGAAAATTATTTCCTACATTATAAAAGATTTTAATTCCACAAATAAGATTTCAAGAATGAAAGACACCCTTTTATGATGTAAAAAAAATAAAACTTAAGCTTTTTTTAAAAAAAATAAAAGCACTTTAATTTTTTTTACTTAAATACTAACCCTTTATTATAATATCTTTGTTAATTTTTATTTTTTGAAAAAAAGAAAATTCATGGTTTACAATGGACAATCGTTGTCCAACATTCTTGAAAGTGTGATAATGGAAAAAGAAAAAAGCAAAAAGGATGGGATTTGGGGCGTCCCCAAATATTAGTAATAGAAAGAGAGTGTTGGTTTGAAAAGACACACACTCTCTTCTCTTCACTGTTGCTTCATCATTCATTATCACTGTCTAATCACTTTGATGCCACCAAACCAAATGCATTTCATCCCATAAAAAATTTATTAATTACGAAAATAATTTAATTTAATTTAAAAATGTATTCGTAAATGATCTAAATTTTACAGTGTTTGTTAATGTCATCAGACACATCGATGATATCAACTCTCATCATTAGTTAATGATTGTTTTTTTTTAAAAAAATTTGTAGTGTCACTTGATAAATTGACGGTATTAGACTGAAGTGTGATTATATAAAACATTTAAGGATCTGTCGATTGTGTCTTAACTCGATTGCCATGAGAATTGTTACCAATGCAAGCGGATGTAGATTTTGGTGTGCTGAAGCGTATTATTTTTCTATTTAGGAGTTGAGAGTGGCTACGGATAATTCTATACATTGTGTTTGTCGAAACCACCTTAAAAACGGAAGTTTCGAAAGATTATTTTAGAATTTGGAAAATAAAGAGTAGAAAGGGAATAAAAAGGGAGTCGCCACCAATCTTTATTTGAGTGTGATTGGATCACCATAAAACGTTTAAAACGTTAAAAATATCGGTCTACGAAATCCAGAAAAATAGGTTCGGGAGTCGATTACGCATGAGGAAGGATTAGCACCCTCATACGCCCAAAATTGGTACCATTTTGATTATTTTCGGGTTTTAATTTGTAAACCTTAAAAACTCGAATAAAGTTTAAAATACGATCCTCGAATGCATGAGTTATTTTTAAAAGAAATTATTTTTTTTTGTTTGGAAGTCTCACTATTTTAAAGTGATCGAGGAAGAAAAAATTACATCCAGTAAGTTAGGACATAATATTTCGAGATCCAAAAATAACGAGCTTTCCTTTACAAAACCTTTTTATTTTTGAGAAAAGGATATTTGATTATTTCGATTTAACGAAGGATTGCACCTAGTGAGTTAAGGAGCAAATTTTCAGAATCGAAGATAAGAAATATCGCCTTGATAAAGGGTATTCGATTATTTCGGTTTGAAGAAAAATTACGCCTAGTAAGTTAAGGCGCAAGATTTCGAAACGCGAAATTAAAGAATATTGCCTTAATTTTAAAATTTTGTGAAAACGATTTTTTAAACAAATACGCAATGAATGAGCAATTTTATAATGAGTATCGAATCACACGAAGTGAAAATAAAACGAACGCAAAGAACGGGGTATAACAATTAAGACTAAATGCAAATATTATTAAAAAAATGAAGCAATCGGGATTAAAATAAGACTTTTCGGATACTCGGGGACAAAATGGTAGATTTTGGTGAAATCGGGGTTAAAAATAGGATTTAGGGAAGTTTGAAGGTGAAATGGTAATTTTAGTGAAATCGAGGTTTAAAATGGGATTTAGGGAAGTTTAGGGGTGAAATGGTAATTTTTGAAAGTTTCGGGCTAAAAAAGCAATTTTTTTGGAAATTTTGGTGTCAAAATATGATTTTGGAAAAGTTTAGGGGCCAAAATATAATTTTTAGAAAGTTTTAGGGTTAAAATGTAATTTTGGAAAGTTTTAGGGTTAAAATATAATTTTGTGAAAGTTTTGGGGTCAAAATGTAATTTTGGAAAAGTTTTGGGGTCAAAATATAATTTTGGAAACATTTTAGGGTCAAAATGTAATTTTGGAAAAGTTTTAGGGTCAAAATATAAGTTTTAGAAAGTTTTGGGGTCAAAATGTAATTTTGGAAAAGTTTTAGGGTTAAAATATAATTTTAGAAAAATTTAGGGGTCAAAATGTAATTTTCAAAAAGTTTTGGGGTCAAAATATAATTTTCAAAAAGTTTTAGGGTCGAAATGTAATTTCTGGATAATTTAGGGACTTACAAAGCAATAAAACCAAAAATAGGTGACACGTGGTAACCCCACAGGCATCCAGAAGTCAAGGGATTAATTTGAAAATCTTGAAAAAATTTTGGACCAATTTTGTAATTAAATAAAAGTTAATTTAAGGACTAAATTAAAACAAATTAAAAATGTCGGCGACTAAATGCATAAATAATTCAGAAAGTGACACGTGGCAGCCTCTAGTACAATCAAACAGTCAAAGGACTAAATTGAAAACAAATTAAAAATACAGGGCAAAATTACAAATAATTAAATAATGCAAAAAGGACTAAATTGAAGCAAATAAAAATGCGGAAGGACCAATTACGCAAATAGACCATTAAGCAAAAATACGCAGATCCTGAGGCGGGTCGGGTCGGGTCGGGTCAAATGGGTCCTATATATATAATATTTTAGTTTTAAAAAATTCATTTCTTTCATTTTGTTAAAAATTTAAGCTTTTTTTCTTTTTAAACTCTCTTCTCTCTCTTCTCACTCCCAAAGCCGGCCACCATCAGCCCCTCGTCCGGCCGCCGTCGGATGATGCCACGCGCCATCGCCGAGGGCTACCCTCATCGTCGTCGTCCGGTGATGGCCGCGCGTGCCCCCAAGCACCGTCAAGCTTCACTCACGCGCCTCTACTGGTGAGCTTCTCTCCCTTCTCCTTCTTTGTTCTTTAATTTGTTCCATTTCCTTTTTCTTTCTTTTGTTTTTCATTTATTTATGTATTTTTAGTGATAAAAAAAATCGTTTTTCCATCCTTTCAAAACCCAAATCTGGATTTTCCAGATCTGGAATTTTTTTAAAAAAAAACTATTCCTCTCTTTTTCCCTTTTTATTTTAAAACATTTATTTTTTTTTTAATCCATTCTTTTCCGGTGTTATTTGCATGTGTCCAAGCAACCAGGGTGTAACGGAGGCAAATCGGCGGGTTCCAACGATGGCTACAGTGGTGGACGGCGACAACGGTCAGGGAAGTTTCGGACCTTTCATTTCTTTTCGTTTTTATTATTATTATTATTATTATTTTATTATTATTATTTAATATGTAATAAATGAGCACTTTATTAGACATTCAAAACGTTTTTTACCTTAAATAATAAGATAATAATAATGATAATAGTGATAATAATAAATGGTAATGGTGGGGAATTTATTACCATTAAAGCTGTATCTAAATAGACAGTAATATATAGTAATATATAGTAATATATATAGTAATATATAGTAAGTAGTTATCTTAGTTGTATCTAAATAAATGCATGCCAAATAAATAATCAGTAATTGCACAATTAAATGCATGCCTTAGGGATATTGCTGTTTTGAAATCTGCTTTGAATGCAGGTATTAATTGCTTTGTATATCTGCTCTGTTCGAATGTTTCTGTTATCAACTAAAAAAATGGCCTATGTCTTGATTTTTTGATTTTCAAAGATTGGATTTTTTTTTCCAAGAGTTGGGTCCGTCCCCCCTTTTGTACAAGATTTAAGTTGGCTTTTATAGCCAAATTTTTTACAATCATTCTTTTTTGTTCCTTTCAATTAAATGCATTCCTAATCTTCTTTTCTTTGTGCAGGTGCTCCACAGTGGCGGTTGGAGACTTGTAGCAGTGGTAGTGGCAGGAACCAGTTGACTGAAGAAGGAGATGCAACTTGGGCTGACGTGGCGATTTCCTACTGGTTGGGAAAGAGGTGGTCTGATGCAAGTAGGCAGATTTTTGTTTTGGGCTGCTGTTGATTTGGAATGGTTTATTTTTTGTAATTGGGTTAGGAGTTAGGGGTATTTGGGCCAATTGGGCCTTGTAAATAATGGACTTTTTAAGTTTAATATTATTTTAAATTTATTCAAATTTAAATTTAAAATAAACTTAAATAAGTAATTTTAAATTTTAAATTTTAAAATAAATTTAAAATTAATTTAAACTCAAAGCTAAGGCCCGGTCAAAATTGGGCTCCAATAGTGTTTAAAAGAACAGATATGATCAAAATCTATAATGAGATTATTAAAAACGTTTAGGGACTTAATGAAGCAATTATCTTTTTTAAATTGGCTGAAAAAGGGTGTGGCTACACCAAATTAAATGTTTTCTAAGTTTCGATCTATTTGAATATTATGTTTGTTCCCATTTGAAATTAAATTTAAATAGTCTTTAAAAAATATAAGAATAACAAAAATAAACTTTTCTTATTTATTATTTTTTAAAAATAATAAGCTTAAAAATCATATAAAATTCTTATTTAAATTACTCAAATATATCTCTAAAAAATTTTCTCAAGTTTATCTAAATTTAAATATGTTAGGAAATAAATTGAAAATGTTTGAATTTAGATAAACTTTAGGAAATTTTTTGAGGAATATATTTGGGTAATTTAAATAAAAATTATATATATTTTTTTAAGTTTATTGTTTTTAAAACATAAAAACATGTGAAGGATTTATTTTTGTTATTTTCATATTTTTTTAAAGGTTATTTAAATTTAATTTTTAAAGGGGACAGATTTAACATGTAAATAGACTAAAAGTTGAAAAATATTTAATTTGATGTAATCATGCTAAAGGCGACACTTTTTTAAGGCAATCTAAAAAGGGTAATTGCTTCTTCAAGTTCTTAAAAATTTTATATAATTACATTTCAATCAAGTGTCATAAATTTGTTCAGTGACACCACTAAATTATTATTATTTTCTTAAAATGTAATCATTGACTGATGATGGGGGGTCGGTGCTGCTGATGCGTCTGGCGGCACCGAAAAACATTGTAGAAATCGGGTCATATACATAATCTTTAAGTTGGATCATTTTCGTAATTAATCAAAAAAATTAAGTTACTTTTATAATAATAAAAAAACTTGTATTATCACCTTAGAAATTTCACCAGCTTTCTTTAAAAACTTATGTGATTTGGGAAAGGAATTGGGTTGATTGTTAGAATTAATCAAATGATTAATTCAATTTATTCGATCGGATTGATTGATTCGTCTAATTTTATAAAATAAATTAATTAAATATCATTTAATATTTTAATTTCAAATATTAAATTTAAAATAAACATTTTAACTATAATTTTTTACAAGTAAAAAATAACCAATCATATATTTTCAGGAAGTAATTAATTATTCCCCTGCACCCAGTACTATGTTGGATTTGTGGGAAACGCAATCAGGACTTGTGGATTAACACAGAAGGTGCAATATCTTTTGTGGCTCAAGTGGGAAGATCATACATTTATATTCTCTCTTTGATTCGATAAATATTGAACGGTCCGACTAAATTATACTCATAATCAAGGAAGGATAAAGTGATTGGATTGGGGTTTAGTGGAAAGTTCATCAAAATAAAGTTAATTAAACATCATTGATGTAGGTGATGTGGTAGTGGATACATTTTTTTATGAATTATAAATGGGGTAAAGTCTTAATATAATAAATCTCATCACGTCAATATGCGAGATTCATAGTGGATACATCCTTTTTTTTTTTTGGTAAATTACAATGATAGTAGGGCGAAGTCTCAACAACAAATGCGATTAATGTGACTCAAATCCAGATCACACCTAAAACAATGAATATCCTTAACCATCAGACCATCACATAAAATTCATAGTAGATACATCCGTCATTCCTCTCTCTTCCATCTTCTTCAACCATTAGCCCTACTTTTAATTTTATATCATCTAAATTTTGAAGCAAAATAAATTTAATCTAACTTAATTTAATTCCGAATTTTTTTGGGGCGGCAAGGGGATCCATCATTAGCCGTTAAAACCTTTGCTTGACTGGTAATTTTAGCATATTCCATTTCACTTTATGCCAAAGGAAGGGATACGTTTACCCTTCAATAACTTTTTGTTATCATTAAGGTGTAATCAAATCGAGTCGAGCCCGAATATTATTAAATTTGAAGCTTAATATTTGGTTCGAATTCAACTTGAGATATAATCGAGTTATACGAATTCGAGCTCGATTAAACTCGATTATTAATTTTTGTATTTCAACTTGAACTAAGGTCAACAATTAAACTTGAAGTTAATAATATATATTAAGCACAATTATGTAATTTAATAATATAAAACATATGAAAAATTCAATAAAACTTGTAAATCATTCAAGTCAAGTATTATTAAATTTTAATTTAACTCGGTAATTATCGAATCAAACTCGAATAGTTTACAAACAATAATATTTAATATTGATTAAATTAGAGAAAGGGTATTTTAGAAACTCTCTCCAAACTCAAGGGAGTGATAAAAGTTATAAAATAAACCCAAAATTAAATGATAAGTTTGAGACATTGGGATGAGAAATATAAAATAATAAAAAGTAAATTCCAATGATTTGCTATATTGCATTAAATATAAAGCAAAACGTATAGTGGGAAGGAGCTTAAAACTTAGAAGCCTTTTTTCAAAGCTAACAACAACAAAAACTTTGACGAAAACCAAACACTGACTAACTTATTTTTACACTACAATACTCTCTGATTTCTTATCTCTTTAGCAAAAAAGGAAGACAGAAAAAACCCAGAAAACCCATCAATTTTCTTTCTCTAACACCATTTTAATTTACAGAAAGAGATGGCTAGTTTCTCGCTGTTGGAGAGAAATTTAATGTAGTTTCATTGTGAAATTTAATATATGTATGCGTTTAGATGATTAATGGTGGTGGAATTTGTTCGGACATGACAGTAACGTTATTGCATGGCCATGCAGATGAAAACTGCTGCAGCTGCTTGAATAGAAAAATTTGGTGCATGTCCGACAATTTTTGTCGGAGCAGAGTGTACTCAGATCGGAGGCGGTCGTTGTCAGTCCTTACACGATGACAGTGGTACAAAAGGAACCTCAAACTGTTAGTCAGTTCTCGGTTCTCGATTCTAAGCCGGTTCACCTGGTTCCTTAGGTTTTCTAAATGCTTCTGTTTACGCATCCGTGACCTCCTGGCTGATTCCCGGTTGGATATCATCCGTCTTCTCTTTCGTTCATCGATGATGGAAAGCGTTTGGTTGGATTCGTCCAAACCGGAATTGGAGTGGGTTTGGGTTTGGTTGGGTTCAGTGGAAAAGAGTTGGGAGCAATCCCAAGCGCTCTGGAGAGAGGGAAATGGATGACTTTCCACCATGGCCGGAACAGTGGACAACATGGCTACAAGTGAATAAAGAAAACATACATGGGGAAGGTGAAGGAGGAGGAGAAAAGGGAAGAAATGCAGCGGAGGAGGCCTGTATTTATGGGCAACTCAGGGGTGCTTTGGTAATATTATTACAATAAAGTAGGGTTAATTAAAAAAACATTTAATTAGGTGATCGATGGGAGTAGATGGATGGTTCAAGTCTCCATCAGATCAAAAGCATTGGATCATGTCCATCCATGACACCTACTTTTGAATTTCATTATAAATTTAATTTAATCATGATATGCAGCTGGGAGCGGCATCATTAATTTAATTCAACCAATGAACAGGAATGTAAAAGAAATTCAAGTTCCTGCTTCTGAGGAAGTTCCTGAATGTAAGGAACATCATGCAAACTACTTCTTCCTCATGGATCATTTTCCAAAATTTTCAACAAAGTTTATTACAATGTTATACCATAAGGTGTGTGTTTCAACCAAGGATTTAGATTATCAAGATATTCAAATTAAATTTACTTGTTTATGTAAAAATAATATAAAAATTAAAAATTTAGGAGGAATTTTGATATGGGATTTAAGCTGGTCAATTCTCTTTTTCAAATTTCACTTAAAGTATTGATTTTATTGGTTTAATAATAAATTTAGTCCTCTAATATTTAAGCATTATATCAATTTAATCTTAAATATAAAAAAATTCAATAAATTTAACCTTTAATATTTACAAATTATATTAAAATTCTAAAACTTGTTCAATTATTGCTCCGTGACTGATTTTTTTTCTGAGATTTAAAAGAATTTTAGAGGAAATATAAATGTAGAAAAATGGTGGGAAATCTTATTTAAAAAATAATAAAATAGTTAATTAGTGATTTACTTTGTATTTGAAATTTACTATTTTGAGTGGTATAAATTTATGATTACTTTTGAAATGGGTTAAATATAAATTTAGTACTTGAACTTATTTACTTTTTTCATATTGATATTTGTGATTTTTTTTTGTCTCAGATTGATTCTATAACTTTTTTTTCGTCATTTAAATCAATATGTAAGTCTAATGCCATTATATAACATTATAATATGTGACATAAATGACGTCATGGTAATGTCATGGAAGCTAATGAGGTGAATTTGAGGGTTTTAGAGTTGTTTCTTCTGCATAATTAATTAATCATCTATAAGAACTATCTCAACATCTAAACTGAACATGTACCCTTTAAAGAATTTAACAGTTAACTTATTATCTCATTTTTTTCTCGAAAATCTGGGTTTTTTTTCTTGAGAAACAAACAAAAAAAGTAAATTGAAAAGGATTTTAAGATTTAAGAAGAAAAAGAGTGGTTAGTAGTAAAAAATTGTGTTAGTTTAAAACGAAGGGGAAATGATAAAATGGCAGCGTAAAACCCATTTAGATGTCTAAAATAGCCAAGGATGATGCAACAATTGAATATTGTTTTAACAACAAAACCTTCATTTATGTTTTTACAACTAAATCCTAAACCCATTACCCACACTAATATGTTATATAGCTTCTGGTACTAAAATTCTCTATTCATCACTTAAATTTTCACGAATTTTCCCATTACAGAAATATTTGTAAAACTCCAATTAGATATCAGTTGCTTCGACATTTTATGCTCTACCAAAACTTCATTGCCCAACATCAATGGAGTTTCACTTTCGTTTTCACTTTCTCTTATAGAAAAACTTGAACCCACCACCAAAACAAAGCATCAAAGGCTTCTCGAGACTCTCAATGAAGGAGAAACCAATAAATTCAATGGAGGTCGAAAATAAAGTCTTAATAATCAGTCTGAATCAAGCAACCAAACTTTGGAGAAAAATCCAGATAGAGAAAAGAGAGTAAAATCAAAAGAAAGTTTTAAATTAAAAAAAAAGAATGTCAAAGGGGAGGAGAAAATTCAAATGGAAATTTTTTTTAATTATACATCAGCATGACGTCATGTATGCCACGTATCACAATATTATTTTGTTATATGTCCTAAACTTAACGACATTAAATTTAAGTACCGATTTAATTGATGAAAAAAATTTCAAATATCAACCTAAAAGAAATAAACAAATTCAAATACTAATTTTATATTTAACCAAATATACAATATTGATCATTATTTTGTCCAATCCATTCCTACTTTAAGAAGACAAATGTTTATTTCTTTTGAATATTCATGTTTACACATTTGTATACCTCCTTTCAAATATATGCCTCAGATTCATTGGCAGCGTCATTTGGACTCGAAATTTGGAACATCCAACTTGATAATGGTGTTGTACTAATTCAAACACTTAAGCAAAACCATCATCAAACTTTATTTTTTCAACTCTTGTAGTCTATTTCGTTATGGTAAAAAATTGAATTTTTTTATAAAAATCATTAAACAAAATTTATCATTTTAGTTCAAATTTAAAAATTATAATAAATTATTTTAATTTTAATTTTAAATTTTTAATAAATTTAACTTTTAACATTTAGAATCCAATGAGTGGCTTCAGTGGAAAAGAGGATAATATTCATTCTAGGAGTCTCGGGTTCGAGCACCTATGTATGCAAGGTGTGTGTGCCTTGTCAAAAGGTTAAGAAAGTATGAACAAATACTACTATGTAATCACACCAATATATTAAAAAAAATTTAACATTTAAAAAAAAGTAAAAAAAATCAAATTTTCTTATTTTGAAAATGTTGGAGTTAAAATTATTATTATTATTATTATTTAAAATTTGAACGAAAATGACAAGTTTGGTAAACATTAAAGTCTAAATCTATTATTAGATCGACCAATAAGAAAAGCCCATGTCCAGTGGTGGATCTAAAAATACGATAAGGGGTAGGGGTGAAGTCAATTTTTTTGGGGAGGATCGAAATTAAATTATATATTTTTATGATAGTAAAAATAAAATTTCGCCATTTTAATAGCTTATATCTTTATAATTTTTAGAAGATTAAATAAAATTTTTATCAATTTTTGGGGGGCCAAAGTGTAATTTTACTATTATTAATTTAGAATTTCATAAATTATAAAAGGTCTAAATGAAAAAAAAATCATTTTAGGGGGGTCGGGGCTAGGGGTGAGCATTCGTTCGAATCGAATCGAATCGAATAGAATAGAAAATTTTCGAGTTAATTGAGTTTTCGAATCCTATTTCATCATCCTAACTCGATTTAAAATTTTTACGAATTGAGTCTAGTGAGATAGAATTCAAATCGAATCGAATTGAATATATTTGTTCGAATTAAATTAAAAAAATTAATTTGGTGTTGTTTAATTTTATATAATTTTTAAAAAAATATTTTTATTTAATTTAGAGTTTTTTTAAGAAGAGAAAATTAATTTTGGGTTTAGTTTATTAGTTTTTTTAAGAACGAAATTATATTTGGGTAAGGTAAAAAGTAAAAAATTAAAAATATTTGAGTTTAGTTTATGGATAGGTTTTAACCTTTAGGGGAAAAATTGGGTAAGAAAAAAAGTTTGGATTTTGGGGAAAATGGGGTAAAATAAATTGGGTTAGAGTAATATAAATTTAAAATTAAAAATAATATAGTTTTATTCGGTTTATTTGAATTATTCGAGTTATTTGAATTCGAAAATTTAACTCGATTTGAACTTGAAATTCGAAAAAAAATTCAACTCGATTCGTTTAACTCGAATAACTAAATTCGAATAATTCGAAATTCGAATTTTTTTTTCGAATTTTGCTCACCCCTAATCGGGACATTTTCCAGCCTCCCATTAGATCTACCCCTGATCATGTCAACTTTTCATCACTCATTTAACGACAACTAACACCAAAATGATTAAAATATTTAATTACAATTGACTAACTAAAAAAAATTAATAATTGAATGAACAAGATAAAACGGAATACATAATTGAATGATTATTTTAACAATTTATCCCAACAATTAATTAGTGGAGAAATCTCCACACTAACAATCAATTAATTGAGTGTGGTTAAGGAATGAGATGGAAAATTGTGGACCATCAGTTTCTTTAGAAAAAAGAAAAAAAGAAAGAAAGAAGAAGAAACCATCTTTATACATCTCAACTTCAACCGTAGCTTTAATGATAAAGTAAAGTACTCGAAAACTTTGAAAAGCTACGAGTCAAAGGAAACCAAGAAATAGAAATTAAATTAATTGGGATGTTAAAATGATTAATTGAATCGAATTAATATTAATCGAATTAATCAAAATTTTTAATTTTTAATTATTAATCGAATCGAATTTTTTTAAAAATAATTAACTTAACTAAAATATTTCGATTAATTTGATCGAATACCGAATTAATAAAAATTTATATGTTTTTATTTTTTTAAGTTAAAACAAGTATAAAACATATTAAAAAATAAGTTGATAATAGTCATTTGATCGAATTAATTGAATTATCCGAATTAAAATTACATATAATTTGTACTATTAATTATTAAGTCTGATTAATTAGATTAATTATTCGATTTCAAATGAAATTAACAGATAATCGAACTTTCAAAAAAATCATTAATCGATCTCTAACCAAATTAAATTGATTAACTAGTCAATTACGTAAATTAAATCCATTCAATCGATTAATTCGATTTTAACTGAAATTTAAACCTCCTCATAATTAATCCCTAAACTTTTTTAGGTTGGGTTCACAATTTAATTCCAATATCTTTGTAATTTTGTTTTAGGATGGAATGGAACAGAAAGAATCAGTACTTGCGTCTAATCATCACTTTTATATTACATTCAAATAATAAATTTTCGTTCTCAAGTGGGTTAAATAAAGTAAAATCACGAAATAATTAATGTCCAGAAAATTTAATAATTATTCTTATTTTATATTGAAGATATTCATTGAAATTTTTTAAAATTTGTCTCACAATTTAAATTTTAAAAAATATATATTTTATATAAATAATTATGGATTTTTTTATAAAAATATATATTTAATATAAATTATAATGAAACCATATTTTAAATTATTAGTAAAAATTACATTTTATTTAAACAAAATTAAATTGTGAAACAAATTAAAAATAAAAACTTAATCCCATTTAACACAATCACACATAGTTAATAAAGTAAACTCCATTAAAAAGAAAAACGTAAAATATATTTTTTTCCTTTTTTTTATTTAGTGATAAACAACTTACGGAACTAAGTTACATGAATAATCTGTAAATTATAAAAATTCTTGACTTTGTCTGTCACGAGAAGGCTTGAGACCACATCTGAGGATGTCTCGAGCAATTGGAGATCTTCTTTACTTTCAAGGGCCAATTTGACTATAAGGTCAGCACTTCGATTTTTCTCTCTGGAAACATAACGTAAGACCCAACTGCTTTCTTGAATAAGGATATAGAGGATCCTTCTGATTAAGATTGATTGCGATATCTTTGATAGATTGCCTTGAATAAACATTTTTAACTTATTTTTGTTCCTTTTAAATTTGTACAAAAAACATGTATCCGTGTTCATATTAATACTTAAAACTTCTTAAATATTTTTAATTCTAATCAAGTAAAAGAATGGCTAAGAAAATCGAGTAAAATTTAAACATTTTTAATTTATTAACAATATCTTGAAATTTTAAAATTGTTTTTAAACTATCAAATATATTTTAACAATATTGTTATTTTTAAACTATTATTTAAAGAATTTCAATTAACTATTTAAAATTTTATTTTATTTTAATATTTTAATTCTTTAAAATTATAAATTCTAAGAATTAAAAATGTCTAACAATATTTTTAATATTTAAATTCATTATTGGAAGAGTAATAATGACTTATTTAATAGTTAATAGTATTTTAAAAATGATAGTACTTACTCTTTTTTCGTTTGTTTCTATAAAAAAATATTTTTGATTTTGATTGTATATTTGTAAATAAGTAAAAATATTATTTTGAGATTCGAAATAAAATTTGTTAGTTATTGTAACATTTTCAACCTAGCCTAGACGTTAAGTCCGAATTTAAGAGATTATATCACCACCAAAACGGCCTAGTACAATTAGAGTTATATAAAACCGTCATTTTAAAACATTTATTTATCTTTAGAAGAAAACTTAATCTATTTTCAAAAAAACTCATGAGTTATAAAAAACTGATTAAATTTAATATATTCCTTTTAACCTTACTTACCTTAGAAAAATTAGTTAATTTCTATTTTATTTATTACCCAAAATTTATCTATAACCTAGCAACGGAAAATTGATATTTACTTAGATCTAATAAAATTTATATTTCATGAAAAAGTAATTAAAACCCTTATTCTGACATTTAAAAAAATTAAATATCACGCATGAATGGGAGTTCCCTTAAACTCCAACCACCAACACATCGAGTTGTGGTTTAACCACCAACGGTTTGCAAATAAACTGCCAATGAGTTATATAAAATCGTCATTTTAAAACATTTGTTTATCTTTAGGAGAAAACTTAATCTATTTTTTAAAAAAGGCATAATGACAAAATTAACCCCTAACGTTTGAATGTTTAGTCACTTTGACCCTTAAGGTTTTTTTGGGCTCACTTTCATACATAATCTTTGTTTTTTTTGGTCAAATTGGTCATTTTTAATAGTCTTGCTGACGTGGTCATTAGTTGACTGACGGTGCTGACGTGGCAAATTTTTTTCCACCTAGGCAAGTCCACTTATGCAGCTGCTGGAGTGGCACTATTTTGACGTGGCACTATTTTGTCTTATACGCCACTCCAGCAAATGATTTTAAAATTATTAAAATTATTTTTAAAATATAAAATTATTAGAATTATAATCATCATCACCTTAAGTTTTTTTTTTGGGGGGGGGTTTCCCCTTCCTTTGAGTTGTTCCGGTGGGTTTTTGAAATACCCAAATGAAATCTAGAAATCTGCTCAAACAACTGGATTTGCTGGTTTATGGTAATATCCGTGTTATTCTATTGTTTATATTAACAATTACCTAAGTGTAATTTTATTGCTTACCACTAATATCCTCCCCTCTGTTACCTCCACCAATGTTGTCGCCTTCCCCATTTGCTCAAACAATTGGGTTTTTGAAATACCCAAATGAAATCTGAAAATCTGCTCAAAGAATCCATCACTGAAGTAGAAAAGTTTCTTTCATGGAGATGTCAAATTTGAAATCGATAGTAGATTGTATGATCGATGCTGGTTACGCTAAAGAATGTGTTCAAATTTATAATATGATTTGAAAATCGATTATCGATGAAGGTATTTATAAGCTCAGAATCGAAAAAGTAAGCTCGTCGAAGATTAAAAAAATGGAGTGGGATGTACAAAATTTGAAAATCAAGGTCTGGTTAGAAGCCATGAAGATTTCAATGAGGACGTTTTTTACTAGAGAAAGAATCCTCTGTGGTTTCGTCTTTTCCTCGTCGGATTCCATTAGAGAATCTTGCTTTTCGAAAAATACAAAAGAAGGTGTCGTCCTTCTATTTGAATTCCCCGAAGTCGTCGCTAAGGTGAAAAATCATCTCCGGAGAGAATTTTTTGACTTCTCTGCATGTACATGACTATTTCAGATCCAGTTGTTTGAGTAGATTTTCAAATTTCATTTGGGTATTTCAAAAACCCAGTTATTTGAGCAGATGGGGAAGAAGATAAATTGAAAATTAAAATTATTTAATAATTTTATTATTTTTTAAAAAATAATTTTAATAATTTTATATTTTAAAAAATAATTTTAAATTTTTATATTTTAAAAAAATAATTTTAATAATTTTAAAATTATTCGCTGACGTGGCATATAAGACAAAATAATGCTACGTCAGCATCTTCATACGTGGACTTGCCTAGGTGGAAAATTTTTTACCACGTCAGTGCCATTAGTCCATTAACAGCCATGTCAACAAGATCGTTAAAAAATGATCAATTTGACAAAAAAAAAAGAACAAACATTATGTATGAAAGTGAGTCCAAAAAACCCTTAAAGGTTAAAGTGACCAAACACCCAAACGTTAGGAGCTAATTTTGTCATTATGCCTAAAAAAACTCATAAGTTATAAAAAACCAATTAAGTTTAACATATTCCTTTTTAACAGTACTTACTGTCGAAACGTTTTTTTCGAAAAGGAAAAAAGGTCTCGAAAAATATTTTCAATTGAAAAATGGGAGTCGCCACCAATCTTTTTTATTTGATGTGATTGGATCATCATAAAACATTTTAAATCCGTTTTGACAAAAACATTTTGGTCTTCGAAATCCAAAAAATGGGTTCGAGAGTTGGTTACGTGTGAGGAAGGATTAGCACCCTCACACGCCCAAAATTGGTACCACGTCGATTATTATCCGGTCTTAGTTGTTAAAAATTTGAAACCTCGAGTGAAGTTTAAAATACGATCCTTGTACACATAATTTAGTTTCGCATGATTTTCAAAAATTGAATTTGAAGATAAATGCTCGTGTATTTTGAATTTCTCGGAGGATTGAAGTCGTGACCAACACGTTAGGGCACGACGTTCTCGAAATTTCGAAATTGAAGGACATTTTGAAAAGTTTGAAAGAGGATATTCAATTGTGCGAATTATACGAAAAATCACACCCAACACGTTAGGGCATAATTTTCTGAAATCTTCACACGAAAGGATATTACCTCGGTTTTAAAATTATTTGTATGTATTATTTTTTTAGACAGAAAATAATTTTAATTTAATTAAAATTCATGCGTAAATTAAAACGAATATGAAATTTATTGGCAAAATTAAATAGAACAATTAAGCAGATAAGTAAATTCCAAAATTAAGCATAAAATAAAATACGAAATATGATAGAATCACGAATCAAAATCATTGAGAAAATAACAGGATTAATTTAAAATACGAAAAAAATAAATTAATTTTATGTACCAAAAATTGAAGAAAAAGAAAATAAAAAAATGGGGTCGAAAAATGAAGTTTCGAAGAATTTACGGTCAAAATGTAATTTTGGAAAAATTTGGGGGTTAAAATGTGATTTTTAAATAAAATAGGGGCTTTATGTTCAAATAAAGCTCAAAAAATGACATGTGGCAGCTTTCTGTAAGTCCAAAAGTCAAAGGACTAAATTGAAAAGAAAGTAAAATTAACGGGGCAATATGGAAATAAATTAAAAGGATAAAAAGGATTAAATTGTATGAATTAAAAAATGCGGAAGGACCAGGGGAATAAATATCCCTTGGTCAAAAAACACGCAGACCTTGGCCTAGGGCGGGTCAGATTCGGGTCTGGGCACTTAAACGGTGCCGTTTTAGTGCTTAAACCCCCTCAAAACGACGTCGCACCAGGGTGTATTTAAGCAAAAAATTTGGTTGAAAATCTCATTTTTCATTTTGTTTTTTCAAAAAAACTTTCTTTTTTTCCCTCATTCTCTCTCAACTCTCCTTCTCCAATCCCCTCTTTGACCTTAGGGTTCCACCGTGGCCATCGTCGCCTCCGTCACACCTCCGTCCTCACGCGCCGTCGTCCACGGTGGCCCAGGTATGAAAACGACCTCCTTTTTATTTATTTTTTCTTTTAAAACGTAGATCTGTCTCGGATTTGTTGAGATCGAGCCTAGATCTTCAAAAAAAAAATCAAGGTTTTGTATGTTTTTTCTTTTTATTAAAAAAATTTATTTTTATTTCTTTTTGTTACTATTTTTTTAAAAAAAATTAAAACCTAGATCTTAAGTCGGATTTTTACGAAGAAAAGGGTTTGAAGATTGATTTTTTATATTTTCCCCTTTGAAGTCTGCCTTTTTTTTACATTATTTTTTATGTTTGTTCGTTTTTTTTTCACAGGTGTTCGAATAATGGAGTCCTTCGTGACATGGAATGGCTCGGAGGGACTCCGTTCACGGCTTCGACGGCGGTGGCTAGGTTAGGTACGTCCCTTCAACTCTTTTTTTGTTATTTATTATGTATTTATTATTTATTTATTAAATGTTTCAAAATAAATACTGATAAATGGTAATAGTGGTATAATAAATAATATATTAATATATATTTAGAATTTAAAAGGGTTTCGAAATTCGAATAATAAATGATGATAAATAAGTATATATTCTGTACCTTGAGAATACTGGAAGTTTGGATGCTTCAAAATTTGATCTTTATTTTTTATATCAATTGCTTCTTGTATTTTTTTCTATTGATTTCAGATGCACTCTCTGTGTTTTTTGTGTAACTTTCGAATGCACCGCCTGTAACCATTACAACTGTTTTGAATTCGGCTTTATAGCCTTTATTACAATCATGCTAATTTGTCTTTTTAACTAAATGCCAGTTTTTTCTCTCTTTTGCAGGTGACAGTGGTGCTGGTGCAAGTGGTGGCAAGTTGGTTGGTGGCAGTGCTGACGTGGCAAGAACTGAGTGGAAGGGATGGAGGCGGCAACAGCAAGTGTTTAGGGGTTAGGGTTATTTAGGTGTATTGGGCCATTCGGCTTGTGTTTGCTTTGGTTCATGCAATTGGGCCAGGGTTTAATTTGTTTAGGGTTTGTGGGTTTGTAAATGGGCCTTTTAAATTTAAATATTGTATTGGACATTTTAAATTTAAAATTTTTAAATTTAAAATTTGTTTACTAATTTAGGTTTAAAGTTGGGCCCGAACAATTGGGCTCCAATAGTTACCTCTCTTTGCTCGTTGTCGTGTTATAGGTACAGGACAAAGAAAAAAAGGATGACCAATTTTTTTCGGTCCCATTAGATTTGTTTCTTCGGCGCTTCTTTTTCAGGTAGCACACCCTTCGTTTCATTGGTCATTCAACTTCACTGCATCTGCTTCTCTACAACTTTAGGAAGGTAGGATTTAGTGTCGCGATTTCACCTTGCCCTAAAGTAATTCTAAAAAGCCAAAATTTACTACTGTAGCTTCACGCAATTCCACTTGCAAATTTAGGGAGGTTGAGGTTCACCATATAATCTTTGATTCATTTCACTAACACTTTAAGGATTTGGTGTTGTAGCTTCATCTTTTGGTCCACTTCTCTGTTTGTCATCAGGAAGATGGGGTTTGAAGTTTTACTCACATTGAGCTTCGCTTCATTGGTATAGTTCTCTGTATCTCATCAGGAAGATGACCACTTTATTGATTTAATCCACTTCTCTGTATCTCATCAGGAACGAGGATTTGGTCCATTTCTCTGTATCTCATCAGGAAATCAGGAAGATGACCGCTTTATTGGCTTTGACCCATTTCTCTATATCTCATCAGGAGGATGGGGGTTTGAAGTTTCACTCACATTGAGCTTCGTTTCATTGATTTGTTCTACTTCTCTGTATCTCATCAAGAAGATGACCGCTTCATTGATTTAATCCACTTCTTTGTATCTCATAAAGAAGGCGGATTTGGTATACTTCTCTGTATCTCATCAGAAAGATAATCGTTTTATTACTTTGACCCATTTTTTTGTATCTCATTAGGAAGATGGGGTTTAAAGTCTCATTCGTATTGAGCATCGCTTCGTTGATTTGGTCTACTTCTTTATATCTTATCAGGAAGATGACCGCTTTATTGATTTAATCCACTTTTCTGTATCTCAACAAGAAGGTGGATTTGGTCCACTTTTTTGTATCTCATCAGGAAGATGACCGCTTTATTGATTTAATCCACTTTTCTGTATCTCAGCAAGAAGGTGGATTTGGTCCACTTCTTTGTATCTCATCAGGAAGATGACCGCTTTATTGCTTTGACCCACTTCTCTGTATCTCATTAGGAAGATTAGGTTTGAAGTCTCATTCGTATTGAGCTTCGCTTCATTGATTTGGTCTACTTCTCTGTATCTCATCAGGAAGATGACCACTTTATTGATTTAATCCATTTCTCTATATCTCATCAAAAGGCGGATTTGGTCTACTTCTCTGTATCTCATCAAGAAGATGGCCGCTTTATTGCTTTGATCCACTTCTCTATATCTCATCAGGAAGGCGGATTTGGTCCATTTCTTCGTATCTCATCAGGAAGATTGCCGTTTTATTGCTTTGACCCACTTCTCTATATCTCATCAGGAATATGGGGTTTGAAGTCTCATTCGTATTGAGCTTCGCTTCATTGATTTGGTCTACTTCTCTGTATCTTATCAAGAAAATGATCGCTTCATTGATTTAATCCACTCCTTTATATATCATCAAGAAGGCAGATTTGGTCCACTTCTCTGTATCTCATCAGGAAGATGACTATTTTATTGCTTTGACCCACTTCTCTATATCTCATCAGGAAGATGGGGTTTGAAGTCTCATTAGTAATGAGCTTCGCTTCATTGATTTGGTCTACTTCTCTGTATCTCATTAGGAAGATGACCGCTTCATTGATTTAATCCACTTCTCTATATCTCAGCAGGAAGATGGCCGCTTTGTTTCTTTGATCCACTTCTCTGTATCTCATCAAGAAGGTGGATTTGGTCCACTTCTTTGTATCTCATCAGAAAGATGGCCGCTTTATTGTTTTGACCCACTTTTTTATATCTCATCAAGGAGATGGGGTTTAAAGTTTCCACTTCTTCTTATGATCAGGGTAAGAGATCGTATGCTTCAATTTTCCCCATGATTGGGGTCAAGTACTGTTGTGTCTCCGATCTGCGCTCCGATTAGGGTAAAAGATCGGACGCTTCAATCTGTCCTGCGATCAGGGTAAGATATTGGTGCCTTCAATTATCGCAGCTTCAACCTGCTCTTTTTCAATTTTAGGTTATAAGATTCGCCTTTGTGGTCTCAATCTTTCCCTCCATGCTCTAGGGCATCAGCTTCAATGTTTCCCTAGTTCATCTTGCCATTTTACGGGGATGTGACCTATAAAGTATGCTTCTACAGACCATTATGTAGATCCAAATTATTTAGGATGCCATGATCAGAATGAATCAAATGCTCCTAACTAAATGGATGCGCATGATTAATGTCAGATTCATTTATTATTATTATTCAGGTTGACATAGCCTGTCGCTTGTCCAAATTCTGTCGTTGGTGCGCTGCTCTGCCTTCTTTTAGATTTAGCTTGAACTACTTGTTTTCAAGTTTGCTTTCCAACCAGTGGTCCTGTTTCGGGCCCCTGTAATATTTAAGAAATTCCAGAATGATGCTCATGGATCTTTGTATGATTTATTTTGTTAGTTCATTATCCGTTATTTTTAATGGAAGATGCTTGAACAAGATTATGAGAGAATAAGGTCGAAATTTATTAAAGATGTAATTCAAAAGAAAGGATCAAAGATGACAAACATTAGTCAAAAATTACCAAGTACAACAAAAAGACAATTAGATGCCCCGAATATCACAAGATGAGCTTCTCTGAGTTGACTCGTTGAGAATCATTCTGAGCCCGATATGTGTCTAGAAGACCTGGAGTGCCTTATTGATGCTTCAAGCTGTAAAGTTTCTCTATCTTGTTACATTTGAAGGAAACGATCATTTCGAACCTACTCATCATTTCGAATTTGAGTAGCCTTTTGCGGGTTTTCAACTCAGAATCCCTTTGGTTTCAAGATGCCATTTGCGGGTTTTCATCTCAATCCCTTTAAGCAAAATATTTTTTCACTGAGTCTAAGTTAACAGGATTATGCAGATCTTTGTCGTCCATTTCTGTTAGAATGAGAGCTCCCACTGGGAAAGCTTTCTTTACCACATAAGACTTTTCCCAATTAGGCATCCATTTCCCTCGAAAGTCTTTATGCATGGGAAGTATCTTTTTAATAACTAGATCTCTCTCGTGGAATTCTCTGAGGTGGACATTTTTGTTATAAGCTCACATCATTCTTTTTTGGTACATCTAATCATGGCGGATAGCTCTTAATCTCTTTTCTTCGATTAAATTCAACTGATCATATCGGGGCTGAATTCATTCTGCCTCATCTAATTGTAACTCTGTCAAGACTTGGAGAGAAGGTATTTCAACCTCAAAAGGTAAGACTACTTCCATATTATATGATAGTGAAAATGGTGTTGCCCTAGTAGAAGTTCTAATCGAACTTCTGTAAGCAAAGAGGGCAAATGGTAATTTTTCGTGCTAGTCTCTATAGGTCTCAGTCATTTTTGCAACGATCTTCTTGATGTTTTATTAGTTGCCTTTACAGCTCCATTCATTTTTGGGCGATAGAGAGATGAATTGTAATGCTTGATTTTGAATTGCTCGCAAACTTCCTTTATCGTGCTGTTGTTCAAATTCATGGCATTGTTTGATATGATCCTTTATGGCATCCTATATCGACAGATGATCTCCTTTTTCAAGAACTTGCTAACTGTAGATTTTGTGACGTTGGTGTAAGAAGCAGCTTCTACCTATTTGGTACAGTAGTCGATAGCCACGAAGATAAATTTATGATCATTAGAAGCCTTTGGAGAAATTGGTCCAATGACATCCATGCCCTACATAGAGAAAAGCCAAGGAGAAGTCATGACTTGAAGGTGTGATGGAGGTACATGAATCTTATCTCCATAGATCTAGCATTTATGACACCTTTTAGCATAATTGATGCAATCCCCTTCCATGGTGGATCAGTAATACCCAAATTTCATTATCTGCTTGGCCATTGTGAAACCATTGGCGTGTGTTCCATAAATGCCTTCGTGAACTTCTTCTAAAATCTTTCTAGCTTCGATTGTGTCGACACATCTTAGCAACACCTAATCCTTTATCCTTTTGTACAAGATTTTCCCGTCTAGGACATATTCATTTGCAAGCCTTGTCAATGCCATTTTTTCATTTTCAGAAGCTTGCTCAGGGTACTTGCAATCTCTTACATACTGGAGAATATCTTGGTACCATGGGCGATCATCCCTTTCTTTTTCTTCAATATCGTAACAATGGGCCGGAGCTTCATAGATGCTCATTTGAATAGGTTTTATATCTTCTGGTCTGTTTACCTTAATCATTGAGGCCAAAGTGGCCAGAGTATCAACCATCTGATTTTCTTCTCGTGGGAGATAATTGAATGTGACATCATCAAACTCCTTAGTTAAATCAAGAATTAACTTTCGGTAATCAATTAGCTTGGAATCTCTCGTTTCTCATTCTCCTTTGAGTTGATATATTACTAGTGCGGAGTCCCCATATACCTCCAAGACTTTGATCTCTCGTTCTATAGCTGCACGGATTCCCATGATACATTCTTCATATTCTGCCATGTTATTTGTACAATCAAAATCAAGTTTACTGGTGAAAGGATAGTGGTCTCCTTCTGGTGATACCAAGACTGCCCTAACTCCATTACCCATGGCATTTGAAGCTCCATCAAAATTTATTTCCAAGGATGTTCCACTGTGGTTCCCTATTCAGTGGTTGCAACATACATTAAGTCCTCGTTTGGGAAGTCAAAGTTTATTGACTTATAGTCCTCTAAAGCCCTACTAGCTAGGAAGTCTGCTATCACACTTTCTTTTATAGCTTTTTGATTGACATAGACTATGTCGAATTCAGAAAGTAAGATCTACCCCCTAGTCAATCTTCCATTCAATGCGACCGACTCAATCATGTATTTCAAAGGATCTAATTTTGAAATTAACCAAGTTGTGTGGTACAACATATATTGTCTTAATCTTCGCGTGGTCCCAATTAGGGTGTAACATAGTTTTTCGATTGACGAGTATCGAGTTTCACAATTAGTGAATTTCTTCCTAAGATAATATATCGCCATTTCCTTCTTTCCAGACTCATCGTGTTGGCCTAGTACGCATCTCATAGAATTTTCAAAAATCGCTAAGTACAGGATTAATGGTTTATTGGGAATAGGAGGCACCAAGACGGGAGCATTGGATAAGTAATCCTTGACTTTGTCAAAAGTTTCCTAGCATTCATCATCCCACACACCTGGGTTGTGCTTCTTAAGCAGACGAAAATGAGATCACATTTCTCAACCAGCTGTGAGATGAACCGAGCAATGTAATTTAATCTCCCTAAAAACCCTCAAACTTCTTTTTGTGTACTAGGTGGTGGTAAATCCTGTATGACTTTGACTTTATCTGGATCAATTTCAATCCCTCTTTTGCTGACTGCAAAGCCTAACAGCTTGCCTGAAGTGGCTCCGAAAGTGCACTTGGTTGGGTTTAACTTTAGTTGATACTTTCTTAGCCTCACAAACAGCTTTCTTAGGATCTTTACATGTTCTTCTTCTGTTCGGGATTTTGTAATCATATCATCGACATAAACTTCAATTTCTTTATACATCATGTCATGAAACAAAGTCACCATGGCTCTTTGATTAAGTTACCCCGTGTTTTTGAGTCCAAAAGGCATCATCTTGTAGCAAAATGTTCCCCACAGTGTGACAAACGTGGTTTTCTCCATATCTTCAGGATCCATCCTTATCTGATTATTCCCAGAGAAACCGTCCATGAATAAAAATTAGGAGTGACCTGCTGTATTATCTACTAAGGTATCGATGTGAGGCAATGGAAAGTTATTTTTTGGCCTAGCTTTATTTAAATCCCGATAATCCACACACATACGCACTTTCCCATCTTTTTTAGGAACAGAGACTATGTTGGCTACCCATTCCGAGTATTTAACTACTTGGAGGAACCCAACGTCGAATTACTTTCTGACCTTTTCTTTTATCTTTGATAATACATCTGGTCTCATCCTTCGGAGCTTTTGCTGAACAGGCTTGCATTCTTCCTTTATGGGAAGTCTGTGTACCACAATGTTAGTACTCAGGCTAGACATGTCTTGGTAGGACCATGCGAAGACATCTTTGAACTCTTGAAGCAACTCGATAAGATCTTTTCTGGTTTCTATGGAGATACTTATTCCGATTTTCACTTTTTTCTTTTCATCTTCATTCCCCAGGCTTATAACTTCCACCGGTTTTGAATGAGGCAAGATTTGTTTTTCTTCTTGCTCCATCATCCTTACAGATCAGGAGATAAGTTTCAATCTTGATCATCTTCAAAGTCCTAAAGTTCCTCTAAACACATATCTTGCTCAAAACGAGGCTGTAAGTTAGCATCAAGATCACTCATATTATTGATATTCAAAGACCTGTCAAAGGAGGAAAAAAGGTCCAAAGAACAAAATAAATTTACGAAAGAATAATTGTATAGAATGACTATAAGTAAGAATGTATGTATTAAAGAATGATCAATCTTGTATATTGGATATGAACAAATGGTTTGTTGAATTGGATAAGAATGAAAGAATAATTAGCAAAAAATTTACCATGTATGATAAAAAAATGCATTTTCATTAAAAGTAACTAGATAATGACCATGGGTCTTTTACATAAAAAGATCCATATTGCTTTTTAGCCTAAAGCAATAGGTGTGTTCTGAGCATTACTCTGAAAAAGTCCTAAAAACTACAAGAAACTCCTCTACAGTTTAGTTATCCAAGACACTTCCAAGGGTGTAGGGACGAACTCTCGATAGGTTCCATTCCGTTCTTTTCTTCAAATATGACTTTCGCTCAAATTTTTTCAACATCCTCCCATCATCTTAATTTATCATGTTTTCTCTCAGTCTTTTATTTAGAGTTGTTAACATTCTTTTGACACAAACGCTTTAGATATGTGAGATTTTTATTTCTATGTATGTAATGAAATGCATATGCAAGAAAAGACATTGATTTTGAATTCAATTCCATTAAAACAACTTCTCTAGAAGACTAACTTCTTTACATAAAGAGAATTACATAAACGGCTCTGCCTTGCTGCCTAAAGCTTTGATCTTCCTAAGAAGTCCGACTAATTTTAGTCCCCGCCCCGATTTTGATTCATATTGCATGCTCAACATATCAGCTTCAACGGCTAACGCTTGCATGTGATCAGTCGCTTCTCTCATTTGGGTCAATGCTTTTCCCATTACATAGTCTCTATCTTCAACCTATCTCTGAGCTTTTCGAAAGTGCCACTCATTAGTTTCTAGATTCCTTTCGAGGATCTTAATTTGAATATCATTGTTATGGAGTGAAACCTCAAGTTCTTGCACCCTTTCCCTCAACTCCTTACTCTCGGCCAGACTTGCCTTAAGTTCCATGATGAAATTCAGATTGCGATGTTTACGTAGTGACTCTTCTAACTCCATTATTCTAGCTTTTAACCCAGCTATTTAGGCTTTTAGTTCAGCCTTCTCGACTTGTCTTTCTAGCAGTTCTCCTTTCACGACGTTCTCTCGAGCTTGACCATCTTGGAATTTCCTTTTCCATTGTTCGCTTGATCTTTTTGATTCTGAATTTCTTGCCGCCATTGTTCCGATGTCTTGCCTAATCTAGCGATTTTCATGGACAAACAAAGTTTCTTATAATCCTTCTCGAAGTCTTCTAAGTCTTCTTCAGCTTTATTCTTTCATTTCCTTAATTTTTCGGCTTCCAATCTATGTATATCCACATCCAATCCTAACTTCATATTTTCTTCTTCCAAAACCTCTATTCTCTTCTCGAATTCTGCACTCTTCTTCTCAAAGTCTTGTTTCATAATGTCTATCTCTGACGGGACCTCTTGCAAATATTCCTCTATTGGCCGAACATCTTTGGGATTTGGTGCCGGAGTGTTATCATTAACCCTTTTATTTCTCCACTAATCATGGTTCGACGTCGTTAACGGGCTTGCACTGAACTTCTTCATCCTATGTACTTCTTTCCATGCATTCACTATCTCTCTGACCCTTTTCTTGTAATCATTCCTTTTATAGGTGAATTCGCACTGAGCCAGACTCTGTGTCGCTGGGATAAACTGCCTTATCTTGTATTGCCTCAATACGAGCAAAGGAGCGTATCTTATAGCTCTCTATACCTCGAGTAAAAGAACCCAGTTGAAATTACCACAACGATAAAGAATCTCATTAGGGATAAACCAAGGCACGCACCATTCAACATCCTCATCCCCAAGGTTTTGAAGAATAGCCATCCACTTTTCCTTGGATATATTCTGCTTCCTTTATGTGACAACAAATTCCCTTAAAGGTGAGAAATCCGCCGTGAACACTTTGCATGAAAACTTCTCTACCTTTCAGAAATGACTGTGAACCTCCTTTCTTCTTCTCTTCGACAAGCATTTAATGATCTGAAGGTCTCGGTGAGGATTGCTGGGATCGGAGTGATTCCTTTGCTAAGCCGATAAAAAAGACTCGCAACTACATATTCTACATGCCCTAATGCTTTTGGGAAAATGACTAACCCGTATATGCCAAGAGCGAAAATGTTGATGCGTTTCTTCACATTTGGGTGTGCCTTTATTAGATTTCGTAGACTTTTCCAATTGATACACTTATTATCTCCTTTTACTTTGATCCAAGATGCAACCCACTATTCATTCATTTCGGTTATGTTCATCAATCTTTTCAAAAAGCTTAGGACACATGCATCTTTGAGTATACCCTGTCAAACTGAATTTTGCGGCAACGAATTAATGCGGTGTATTCTTCCACAGTGGGGGTCATGTTAAAGTTTCCAAAGGTGAAATAGCTGTATGCAAGATTCCAATGTTGGGTGAGAGCTTGAAAGAGGTGTTTGTCTATCTTTACATCGAGTAAGTAGGGTAGGTCTCCGTATTCCCTATAAAACATTTACTTCGTCTCATTATCCCACTGACCCCAGATGTCTCTCAACTCTTGCAAAACTGTTTTGAGTCACCTTTATCCGAGTATGATCCCAAAATTCTGATAAATGCCCCTCTTTCAGACTGTCTCCTTTCTCACGCTGTCTTTCCTCTGACCATAAGCACATGGTCATGTTATCTTCCACTCTATCAAGAAATCCATTTTTCATGATAAAGCTCTCTATTTGGTAATCGAGCTTAAACCAATACCTTTTCTTGTATGATGATGTAATGCAAGCAAAAGAGACAAAACAGAACAAGTTAGCAAAAAAATCAATATCAATATACAAGTATAAAACAAAAAACCTAAGAACTTGTCTTGGGTAGTTGCTAAAAGGTTCGGTATAACTTCTTCTAAGGCAAATACTTATGGCTCATTATATGTGGTTTAGGTTCTAGAGTAAGGGTACCCAAACCAGCAGATTCCTCAATCCTCATCCATTACAGGCTCATACGGATGAGTTCGGTTTAGGGGGACACATTTCCCATATGTTTGCACGGAAATGAAAAATTCACGAAAATAGAGGTACAGATGTAATCTCGAAAGCGATTCTCTATCCTACACAAAGGTGAAAACCTCACGAAGGAGTAGCTTCTCACTTCCACTTAAAGGGTGTAGTAACAGATGCACATGAATGCAAGCTTATACTAGAAATATTAACACAATATTATCATGAGATCACATAAAAATGCAATGGATCGTATATTAAATTAAATAGAGTGTTTAAAAATTTTAACAAAAAGACTCAGAAATAATCGATTTTTGGCTTGACTCTTTTTTATTTTTAAAGTTCCTAGTGGAGTCGTCAAGTTGTCAAAACGTTTTTTTCAAAAAAGAAAAAGGGTTTCAAAAAATATTTTCAATTGAAAAATGGGAGTCGCCACAATTTTTTTATTTGGTGTGATTGGATCACCATAAAGCATTTTAAATCCATTTTGACAAAAACATTTTGGTATTCAAAATCCAGAAAACAGGTTCGGGAGTCGGTTACGTGTGAGGAAGGATTAGTACCCTCACACGCCTAAAATTGGTACTACGTCGATTATTATCCAGTCTTAGTTGTTAAAAATTTGAAACCTCGAGTTAAGTTTAAAATACGATCATTGTACACATAATTTAGTTTCGCATGATTTTCAAAAATTGAATTTGAAGATAAATGCTCGTGTATTTCAAATTTCGCGGAGGATTGAAGTCGTGTCCAACACGTTAGGGCACGACATTTTCAGAATTTCGAAATTGAAGGACATTTTGAAAAGTTTGAAAGAGGATATTTGGTTGTTTGAATTATACGAAAAATCACACCCAACACGTTAAGGCATAATTTTTTGAAATCTTCACACGAAAGAATATTGCCTCGGTTTTAAAATTATTTGTATGTATTATTTTTTAGATAGAAAACAATTTTAATTTAATTAAAATGGGTGCGTAAATTAGACACGAATATGCAATTTATTGGCAGAATTAAACAGAATAATTAAGCAGATAAGTAAATGTAAAAATTAAGCATAAAATAAAATATGAAATATGATAGAATCGCGAATCAAAATCATTGAGAAAATAACAGGATTATTTAAAATACGAAGAAAATAAATTAATTTGATGTACCAAAAATCGAAGAAAAAGAAAATAAAAAAAACGGGTCGAAAAATGAAGTTTCAGAGAATTTAAGGTCAAAATATAATTTTAGAAAAATTTGAGGGTCAAAATGTGGTTTTTAAATAAAATAGGGGCTTTATGTGTAAATAAACCCCAAAAAAATAACACGTGGTAGCTTTCTGTGCATCCAAAAGTCGAAGGACTAAATTGAAAAGGAAGTAAAATTAAAGAGGCAATTTGGAAATAAATTAGAAGGATAAAAAGGTTTAAATTGTAAGAATTAAAAAATGCTGAAGGATTAGGGGAATAAATATCCCCTGGTAAAAAAACACGCGGACCTTGGCTTGGGGCTGGTCGGATTCGGGTCTAGGCACCTAAATGGTGTTGTGTTAGTCCTTAAACCCTCCCCTTAAAACAACATCGCACCAGGAGGTATTTAAGCTAAAAATTTAGTTGAAAATCTCGTTTTTCATTTTTTTTTTTCAATAAAACTTTCTTTTTTCCCTCATTCTTTCTCAACTCTCCTTCTCCGATCCCCTCTTCGATCCTAGGGTTCCACCGTGGCCGTCGTCGCCTCCGTCACACCTTCGTCATCACACGTCGCTGTCCACTGCGGGCCAGGTATGAAAATGACCTCATTTGTATTTCTTTTTTCTTTTAAAACGTAGATCTGGCTTGGATTTGTTGAGATCAAGCCTAGATCTCAAAAAAAAAATCAAGGTTTTGTATGTTTTTTTTCTTTTTTTAAAAAAATCTGTTTTTATTTCTTTTGTTACTATTTTTTTAAAAAAAAATTAAAACCTAGATCTTAAGTCGGATTGTTACGAAGAAAAGGGTTTGAAGATTGTTTTTTTTAATATATATTTTCCCCTTTGAAATATACCTTTTTTTACATTATTTTTTTATGTTTGTTTTTTTCACAGGTGTTCGAATAATAGAGTCCCTTGTGAACATGGAATGGCTCGAAAGGATTTCGTTCACGGCTTCAACGGCGGTGGCTAGGTCAGGTACGTCCCTTCAACTCTCTTTTTGTTATTTATTATGTATTTATTATTTATTTATTAAATATTTAAAATAAATACTGATAAATGATAATAATGTTATAATAAATAATATATTAATATATATTTAGAATATAAAAGGGTTTCAAAATTCGAATAATAAATGATGATAAATAAGTATATATTCTGTACCTTGAGAATACTGGAAGTTTGAATGCTTCTAAATTTGTCCTTTATTTCTGATATCAAGTGCTTCTTTTATTTTTTTCTATTAATTTCAGATGCACTCTCTGTGTTTTTTGTGTAACTTTCGAATGCACCGTCTGTAACCATTACAACTGTTTTGAATTCGGCTTTATAGCCTTTATTACAATCATTCTAATTTGTTTTTTCAATTAAATGCCGGTCTTTTCTCTTTTGCAGGTGACAGTGGTGGTGGTGCAAGTGGTGGCAAGTTGGCTGGTGGCGGTGCTGACGTGGCGGGAGCTGAGTGGAAGGGATGGAGGCGGCAATAGCAAATGTTTAAGGGTTAAGGGTTTTTTGGGTTTATTGGGCTATTCAACCTGTCTGTTTTGGGTCATTCAATTGGGTCAGGGTTTAATTTGTTTAGGGTTTGTGGATTTATAAATGGGCCTTTTAAATTTAAATTTATTTTAAATTTAAAATTTGTTTACTAATTTGGGTCTAAAGTTGGGCCCGGACAAATTGGGCTCCAACACTTACCTTAGAAAAATTAATTAATTTCTAATTTATTTATTACCCAAAATTTATCTATAACCTAGCAGCGAAAAATTGATATTTACTTAGATCTAATAAAACCTATATTTCATGCATAAGTAAGTAAAACCCTTAGTCTGATATTTAAAAAAATATTAAATATCATACATGAATGAGAGTTTCCCTAAACTCCAACCATCAACACACCAAGTTGTGGTTTAACCACCAATGGTTTGCAAATAAACTACCAATGGCTATGGACACATAACAAAATCCCGCAGATGGAATTTGCCTCTAGCTGTGGGTACACAACAAAAATCTCACAAATAAAATTTGCCTTTGACTATAGGTTGCATAACAAATAACCTACAAATGAAATTTGCCGCTGGTTGTGGATATACAGAAAATTTGCAAATAAATTGTCAATCTTCCTCCATTCACATCGTCCCACCCCATGCAATGCAATGTGACATAATTATAACGAACCATTATGATAGCAATTAATATGCTTATACTAAAACCAATTAGAAAAGAAAAATGCTTTATCATGTATTCGATTTAACAATAATATAAGGCATATTGATCATACTAAACATAATACGGATGCATGAGATATATATTTTTCATATATCATGCATATACTGTAATAATTTAGACATTCAGACCATGAATTTTTTTACTCATATTATAAGGGTTCAATTGAGAGAAATAAAACTCTAAAACAACTTAAGGATTATTCAGGACTAAACTGAACAAATCATAAAATTTTGGGCAAAACTATGAAACAAGGGACACACGACCATGTGACCAGGCTGTGTGGGATGCTATAAACCATGTGGAGGAGTTACACGGCCGTGTAATAGACTGTGGTCGTGTGGAATTTGCAAAATTAAGCTATAAGGGAGATACAATCGTGTGGCAGACCGTGTGAGATTCGAACTATCCTAGGGTTCCAGAGGCATATGGTCGTGTGAGGGGCCTTGTGGTCCACATGCTCGTGTGGCCCTAATCTTAGGCACGATACAAATCATAAAATTTTGGGCAAAACTATGAAACAAGGGACACACGACCATGTGACCAGGCTGTGTGGGATGCTATAAACCATGTGGAGGAGTTACACGCCCGTGTAATAGACTGTGGTCGTGTGGAATTTGCAAAATTAAGCTATAAGGGAGATACAATCGTGGCAGACCGTGTGAGATTCGAACTATCCTAGGGTTCCAGAGGGATATGGTCGTGTGAGGGGCCTTGTGGTCCACATGCTCGTGTGGCCCTAATCTTAGGCACGATTTGCCCCGATTCACTTGTAAAAGAACACACACCTTTCACCGAAAGACCGATTAACGTCCCTCACGATCAAATCTGATCCGATGCACCTAAAACGGGTCCTTCAAACGCATTTATATATGAGTTAATGACTGATTTCAAGATCCGCCAAGATTATCGAAAGATTCGTCAAGAACCGAAAAAGATTGTGTAATAGGAGTATAAGTTTAATGTGGATAGGAGTTCTACAGAAATTTGAGTTTAAACACCGAGATTGAGATGTACTTACCGAACTTGAATGAAAAGAATCAGATGCTATCAATGGCATAATCGACAATTGGTAGGAAAAACGATTCAATCGGGGATTGATTTTGATTCGGGAAGCAAAAATAATTTCAGCAATGGAGATAAAATATTATGTAAATAAGAAAATGGAAAAGGAAAGGGAGAAGAAATAGGGAAAAGAAAACAAAATTTCTGTTTGGTTTGGAAAAGGAAGCAAGAATTCAAACGCAATTAGGAAAAGGGCTAAATACTTTGGGTTTTCAAACTTTAGGAGGCTGCATGATAATTTTCCAATAAAAAAGAATAGAGGGGAATGGAGTGGCCCAAACTCGTGTATGCGAAGGGGAATAGACGTGTTAACCATTCGGCCTGATCCTATTTCTTATTTAATTTCTACTCCAAGGAGTACTTATTTTAATATAGTAAGTTTGCAAAAAATTAAATAAAAAGAAATGAGTGGAAAGTGGCTGAACTTAGGACCTTTAGAAAGTGTTTTAATTAATTAAGTATCAAGCTTAAATCATTTCTTGGTTAATTATTTCAATTAACCTCCTATATTTTAAAGCGTAACAGTTATATTTTCAGTTTTAAAATAGCTTTTTTAATTTTAAATTTAAAATATAATTTTCCTTAAAATTAAAATTAAATTTTAAATGTATTGTTTCAAGTTTTTTTTGTTATTTTTAATTAATATATATTTTTTATAATTAGTTGTTTTGGTTAAATGATTAAATAATAGTAATTTTATCTTTAAGTTTTGGGTTCAATTCTTTTTTTAAGCACATTTGTAATTTTTTATTTTATGTTGTTTCAAGTTTTTTTTTAATTTTTAATTAATAAATATATTGTTTTAAAGTTTTTTATTTTTAATTCATCTTTTTAATTAATAACTCTTTTATTTATAAAATCAAATAATTATTGCAAATATAATTATTTTTAGTAAATATAATTTTTATTTGTGTAATATTTATTTTTCAATCCATGTCATGAGTGTAGTAAATTTTAGTATTATATATTTTTGTATTTTTATTTGAAATATTTCACATATAAATATAATGATCTTTTAAATAATTAATTGAAATATTTCACCATATAAAAATATTTGAAATATCATACCCACAATGTAAATGAAAAAACAATTATATTTGAAATATTTTACATATAAAAATTATAATGATATTTGAAATAATTATTTGATTTTATAATATTAAAAATCACCATACCCACAATATAAGTGGAGAAAATAAATATTGGACATATAAATATTATAAATAAATAAAAATATATAAAAAAAGTAGTTGATATTTTTAAAAAATAAAATATATTTAGCATTGTAGAAGCCCAATTTGTCCGAGTCTCTACAACCCAAATTTATTATTTTATTTATTATTTATTTATTTATTAATTAAATAAATAAACAAATAAAGAACTAATAAAATTAATAAATATATACAAACCCAATTTCATAAACCAAAGCCCAAATACACCCAACCCAAACTTAAGCCTAAACCAAATTAAAATGTCCATTACAAAATAACCCAAATCCATTATAAGCCCAATACATTTAAAAAAAAAACTACCCAAACAAACCCAATTTCACAAACCCTAAAAAAAAACTAAACAAACCCTAGCCTTTTTACTGTCCAGCCGTTACCGCCGCCAGCTCACCCACGTCGTCACCGCCGTCGTTGTCACCGGTTCCGCCGGATCCAAACTCCACGTCGCGCACCTCACCAGAAAATTCAGAAATTAGGTGTAAAAAAAGTGCTATAAATATAGTAGATGTAAATGTAATTGGTCACAAAAAAAAAATTATATACAGAGGGGGAGATAGATACAAGAAATCAGAGGGAAATACACAGATTTGTATGAAAATCAATAGAAGTGTAACTATTTTTTTCAGTAACCAAGATCATCAATAAAAGTAAGGTATTAGCTTTAGATCTAAACATTTTTTTTCTAGTTTAAAAAACTATTAAAAAGGGATTTTGGGTTTTTTTTTTTTTTACCTTTTTCACCACCCACGGTGGCTATTGGCGGGACGTCGGCGCCGAGATGAACGGCAGTGGGGCTTCTCAACCCATGGTCAGTAGAATGGGGGGCTGGGGAAGGAAGGTTTGCTTTGATTTTGAGAGAAGAAAAAAGGAGAAATTTGAATTTGATTTGAAAAAGGGGGAAAAATGGATGAAAAGCCATTTAATTTTGAAGGAAAAAGGGAGAAATTGAGTTTAATTTGAAAAAAAAGAAAAATAGGTGAAAAGCCATTCCACCCATGTGAAATGGAAGGGCATGGGGAAGGGCAATTGTCCTTTTTTTTAAAATGGGGTTATTTTCCCATTAAGTCCCTTTTTTTTCTTTTAATTGCTTCAATTAATTTTTTTTATTTTTAATTTATTTTTATAATTTCGCATAGCTTTCAATTTAGTCCTTAACTCTAAAATATCTCAAAAACTATCATGTGTCATTTTTTGGGTTTATCATCTATGAAAGCCTGATTTATTTTAAAATCATTTTTTTGACCCCCTTAAAGTTTTCAAAAATTAAAATTTAACCTCGTTTTAATGTAATTTTTTTTCTCTCTTCCATATATGCATAGGTATATTACTTCATTTTATTATATTTTATGTATGTATTTTTTTATTTATGTATACTTGTAAATCTTGTATACACTTTTGCATGACATGTAATTTCCTTTTTTTTTAATATACAAATTGTTTTAATAAATTAAGGCAATGTCTTTTGTCTCGAGAATTTGAAAAATTATTTCCTAACTCACTAGGTGTGGTTTTTTCTTTGAATCAAGATAATTGAACATCCTTTTAAATTTTAAATACGAGTTTTTTTGTGTAAGCTTATCATTTTCGAATATTCGAATTGTTATGTCCTAACTTACTGGATGTGATTTTTTCTCGATTAACTCGAAATAACAAGCTTTCTTTGGAAACAAAACTTGTTTTCAAAATAAAATAAATTTGACATTAACGCATTTAAGGATCGCAATTTAATTTTTTTTTCCGAATTTTTAATTTTCAATAAATAAAATTTTGAATAATCGATTAGGTACCAATTTTGGGCGTGTAAGGGTGCTAATCCTTCCTTATGCGTAATCGATTCCCGAACTCGTTTTATGGTTTCAAAGACCAAAATTATTTTAATAAATGATTTTTTAAAAAAAATCTCGAAAGGTGACCCAATTACACCTGTTTTAAAAATTATTGGTGGCAACTCCATTTTTATTTTCTAAAATATAAATCGAGACTTATTTTTGTTTTTTTTTTTAAAAATAGTTTCAACAGCTTGGCAACTCCGCTGGAGACCATAAGAGAGTCAAGCCGTAAGTCGATTATTTTTTATCTTTCTTGTTGAAAATTTCAAATCCAATTTAATCTAATTTGTGATCCTTTGCATTTCATTTTTTGTGATTTATATGTTTGTTGTGATTATAACATGTTGATATTATATGTTTTATATTTTTGCATACATACATTTGTTACTACACCGTTTAAGTGGAAGCGAGAAGCTACTCCTTCGTGAGGTTTTCACCTCCGTGCAGGATAGTGAATCGCTTTCGGGATACATCCGTACCTATGTTTTCGTGAAGTTTTCACTTTCGTGCAAACATACGGGAAATGTGTCCCTTTAAATCGAACTCGTCCGTATGAGCCTATAATGGGTGAGGACTGAGGAATCTGCTGGTTTGGGTACCGTTACTTTAGAACCGAAGCCACATGTAATGAGCCCTAAATGCCTACCCTAGGCAGAACTATACTGAACCTTTAGAGACCACCTAGTAGATGTGTAGGTCCTTTGTTTTATATTTGTTGATATATTTAATGACTGTGGATACTAACCTTTTTTTTTCTTCCTCTCTTCTTTTCTTCTATCTTGCATTGCATTCTCATATTAGGAAAGGTATTTGACTTGAGTTCGATTACTAGTAGAGAATTGGTCATGGAAAAAGGATATCTTGATTAGGTAGAAGACAATGTGGCCGTGCGTATGTGGTTAGAGGATAGACAACGTGAGAAGGGTGATAGTCTAGCTGAAGGCCATGTATCGGATTACTGGGACTTTACTCGGATTAGTGTAGACTCAGAATAGCTTGCAGAAGTTGAAAGAAAGTTGGGATCAGTGGGATGATGGCGTAAAGCAGATTTTCTACTGAGAGTATGGGGATCTACCATACTTACTAGAAGTTAAGGTAGACAAGCATCTCTTCTGAGCCCTTGTACAGTACTGGAACTCGGCTTATAGCTGTTTCACTTTTGAAAATATAGATATGGTGCCCACTATTGAGGAATACACTGCTCTGTTTTAGTGCCCCAAAATTCAATGTAAAAAGGTCTATTCGAGACCCGCTAATGTGCCAACTTTTCTTAGGAAGCTGATAAACATTACAGGAATGAGTGAGCAATGAGTTACAGCTCGAATTAAGGTGAAGGGCGATAACAAATGTGTCACTTGGAAAAGTTTGCGAGATTTGATTTTATCTCATCTTGATGTAAGGAAGGAGGTTAATAACAAAGCCTTGATGGATGAGCTCGAGAGGAGAGAAAATAACAGACTCGGGATGCGAGTAAATGAGCCGATAACTGAAGAGAAGGCCAAGGAATTTTTGAAATTCCTAAAGCATAGCGAGTACAATGTGGTAGAACAATTACATAAGCAGTCTGATCGAGTATCAGTTTTAGCCTTACTATCAGGTTCAGAGGCTCACCGAAACGCACTATTGAAAGTGCTGAATGAAATGTACGTGGCGGAGGATATCTCGGTAAACAAGTTGGACCGGCTGGTAAGTAACCTAAGTACGGATAATTTCATTTTTTTCAATGATGATGAAATACCTCTAGGGGGCATGGGCTCAACAAAAGCTCTTCACATTACGGCCCGGTGTAAAGGGTACACTTTACCAGGTCTATTGTTCGATAATGGCTCAGCCTTGAACGTGCTGCCATTGACAAAACTGAATAGGTTACCGATAGACAGCTCTCACATGAAAGTATGCCATAATATAGTGAGGGCTTTTGATGGAACAAAGAGACGAGTGATGGGCAGAATTAAGATTCCATTCCTGATTGGGCCAAACACGTACGAGATAGACTTTTTAGTGATGGATATCAGGCCCACTTACAATTGCTTGTTGGGAAGGCCATGGATTCATTCGGTAGGGACAGTGCCGTCGTCCTTGCATCAAAAGTTAAAATTGGTGATAGAAGGTCGATTAATCACCATTAATGCTGAGGAGGAAATCATTGCATCAGTGACTAGCGATGCACCTTACATCAGTACAGATAAGGAGGCCATGGAGTGCCCCTTTAGGTCGTTGGAATTTGTGAATGCTACCTTCGTGGCTGAAGGAGATAAGATCCTCACACCGAGGATATCGGCAACCACCAAGATGGGGCTAAAAGTGATAGTTGGAAAAGGCGCTTCACCTGAAAGAGGATTGGGGAGGTATCTCCAAGGAAGGATTACAATGCCAGTATTGACAGAGAAGCGTGATTGATTTGGTTTAGGATTTAAGCCAAACATGAAGTAGAGAAAAGAAGAGCTACAGAAAAAATAAGACAAGAAAAGGGCTAGAATAAGTGGGGAAGAGATCAGAAGGGAGCCAATGGTCTTTCTTTATATATCAAGATCTTTCGTGTCGGGAGGTTTTATTAATCCCAAGCAAAGGTCGATAGAAAATAGGTTGGCAGGAATAATGGGAAATCTGTGCATCAATGTTGTTTCTGAAGGAGCGAGTAAGCAAAGAAATTTTTAATTCTTTTCCAGAGTAATGTTCAGAACACCTTTTTTGCTTTAAGCCTGAGAGCAATTGGGATCTTTTTGTAAAGGGCATATGTTTATTGGCTTTTTATCTTTAATAAAAAAGATGCACTTTCTTTCACCAAATTGGCAAAAATTCTCGTTATTCTTTTCATTCATCTCATATCATAATACATATTCTCAAATTCCTTTATTTTTCAGATCTTTTGGTCCATATGACAGGTCTCTAGATATCAACGATATGAGTAACGTTGTTACCGACTTAGAGCCTCATTTTGAGCAAGATGTGTGTTCAGAGGAATCTTATGATTTTGAAGAAACCCAAGATTGTAGTTTATCTCCTGATTTGTTATGGATGGTTGAGCAAGAAGAGAAGCAAATCCTACCTCACAAAGAATCAGTAGAAGTTGTGAGTTTAGGGAATGAAGTTGACAAAAGGGAGGTAAAAATTAGAACTTGTATTTCTGCAGAAACGAGACGAGATCTCATTGATTTGCTTCATGAGTTCAAGGATGTGTTTGCATGGTTGTATCAGGATATGCCCGGTCTAAGCACTGACATCGTGGTACACAAGCTCCCTATAAGAGAAGAATGTAAACCAGTCCAACAAAAGTTTCAAAGAATGAGACCAGATGTTCTCCTAAAGATAAAAGAGGAGGTCCAAACATAGTTTGATATCGGTTTCTTACGAGTGGTGGAATAATCAGAATGGGTGGCCAACATAGTGCCAGTTCCTAAAAAGGACGGAAAAGTACGCATGTGCGTCGACTATCGGGACTTAAACAAGGCTAGTCCAAAAGATAATTTCCCGTTACCTCATATCGACACCTTGGTGGACAATACAGCAGATCATTCTTTATTCTCTTTTATGGATGGTTTTTCTGGGTACAACCAAATAAAGATGCATCCTGAGGATATGGATAAAACTACATTCGTCACTGTTTGAGGAACGTTTTGCTACAAGGTTATGTCATTTGGATTGAAGAATGCAGGGGCAACATATCAAAGGGCTATGGTAACGTTGTTCCATGACATGATGCACAAGGAAATTGAGGTTTATGTCGATGATATGATTGCAAAGTCTCAAACAGAAGAGGAACATGTGAAAGTTTTAAGAAAGTTGTTCTTAAGATTGAGTAGGTTCCAGTTGAAGTTGAACTCGAACAAATGTACTTTTGGGGTTACTTCAGGCAAGTTGCTAGGCTTTGTGGTCAGTAAAAAAGGAATTGAAATTGATCCCGATAAAGTCAAAGCTGTACAAGAGTTACCACCACCACGTACTCCAAAAGAAGTTAGGGGGTTATTAGGGAGGTTGAATTATATCTCTCGGTTCATCTCACAACTAATTGAGAAATGTTATCCTATCTTTCATCTTCTCAAGAAGCACAACCCGGGAGTTTGGGATGATAAATACCAAAAGACATTTGACAAAGTCAAACAATATTTATCCAATGCTCCAATTTTGATACCTCCGAATCCAGACAAGCTTTTGATCCTGTACTTAGCCGTATTCGAGAACTCTTTGGGATGTGTATTAGGCCAGCATGATGAGTCGGGAAAGAAAGAAAGAGCAATCTACTATCTCAGCAAAAAATTCACGGAAGGCGAGATAAGATATTCTCCAATTGAGAAATTATGTTGCACTCTGGTTTGGACGACCCGAAGGTTGAGGCAATACATGTTATATCATACAACTTGGTTGATTTCAAAATTGGATCCTCTCAAGTTTATGGTGGGTTCAGTTGCATTAAATGGAAGATGGCCAGATGGAAAATGTTACTTTCTGAGTTTGACATAATCTATGTGAACCAGAAGGCGATAAAAGGGAGTGCAATAGCAGATTTTCTGGCCAGCAGAGCTCTCGAGGACTATGAGCCATTAGATTTTGACTTCTCAAACGAAGATTTAATGTATGTCGCAACCGCGTCAAAGGAAATTTCAGAGGAGCAGCCATGGAAAATGCTTTTTGACGGTGCTTCAAATGCTATTGGCAAAGGGATTAGGGTAGTTCTGGTATCCCCGAAAGGAGATCATTATCCCTTCACAAGCAAGCTTGATTTCGATTGCAAAAATAACATGGCGGAATATGAAGCATGTGTCATAAGTATTCGGGCAGCTATTGAATGTAAGATCAAGATTCTGGAAGTGTACGGGGATTCTGCGTTGGTAATTTATCAACTCAAGGGAGAATGGGAAACGAGATATTCCAAATTGATGGGTTATCAAAAATTAGTGCTCGAGCTAATCAAAGAGTTCGAGGACATCACCTTTCATTACCTCCCGCGATAGGAAAATCAAATGGCCGATGCTTTGGCCACTCTCGCTTCCATGATCATGGTCAATAAGCAAGAAGATATGAAGCCCATTCAAATGAGAATTTATGAGGTTCCAACTCATTGCTTCAACGTTGAAGGAGGCGAAAATGATAATCACCCGTGGTACCAGGAAATCTTGCAATATGTAAAAGATCGTAAGTATCCTGAGCAAGCCACCGAAAATGAAAAAAGAACATTGAGAAGGCTTGCCATTGACTATGTCCTTGACGGGGATATTCTATATAAAAAGAGAAGAGATCAAGTCCTATTAAGGTGTGTTGATTCTATTGAAGCCAAGAAAATCTTAGAAAAAGTTTATGAAGGGGTTTGTGGAACACATGCCAATGGTTTTACGATAGCAAGATAGATTATGACATTTGGGTATTACTGGTTAACCATGGAAGGAGATTGCATTAAATATGCTAAGAAATGTCACAAGTGTCAAATTTACGGAGAAAAAATTCATGTACCTCCTTCACCTCTCCATGTTATGACTTCCCCCTGGCCTTTTTCTATGTGGGGCATGGACGTCATCGGACCAGTCTTGCCAAAATCTTCTAATGGAAATAGGTTCATTTTTGTGGTCATTGATTATTTTACTAAGTGGGTGAAAGCTGCTTCCTACGCTAGTGTCACGAGATCAACAGTCAGCAAATTCTTGAAGAAAGAAATTATATGTCGGTATGGAATGCCAGGGAAGATCATATCCGACAATGCTTTGAACTTGAATAATAGTACAGTAGCAAAAGTCTGCAGGCAATTCAAGATCAAGCACCATAATTCAGCATCGTATCACCCGAAAATGAACGGAGCAGTAGAGGCAGCTAATATAAACATCAAGAAAATCATTGGGAAAATGACAGAGACTTACAAAGATTGGTATGAGAAGTTACCATTTGCTCTCTACGCTTATCGAACGTCAGTCAGAACTTCTACCGGGGCAACACCTTTCTCATTAGTATATGGAATGGAGGCAATCCTACCCATTGAGGTTGAAATTCCTTCTCTCCGAGTCTTATCAGAAATGAAGTTAGATGAGGCAGAGTGGATCCAATCAAGATATGACCAACTAAACCTAATCGACGAGAAGATGTTGAAAGCTATCCAACATGGCCAGATGTACCAGAAACGGATGATTCAGGCTTATGATAAAAAAGTTCGCCTTAGAGAATTCCATGAGGGAGATTTAGTGTTGAAAAAGATCCTTCCTATGCAAAAAGATTTTCGAGGCAAATGGATGCCAAACTGGGAAGGCCCATACGTGGTAAAGAAAGCTTTATCTGGAGGAGCTTTAATTTTAACTGAGATGGATGGCAAGGATTTGTCAAACCTCGTAAATTCAGATTTAGTAAAGAAGTATTTCGCCTAAAAAAGAAGGTTGAGTTGAAAACCCAAATGGCAGCTCAAAAAAATGGTGAGGCCGAGATGAAAACCCGCAAAGGGCGTCTCGAAGCCTAAGGAGATTTGAATTGAAAACCTGAAAGGGCGATTCAGATTTAGATCAAGGATCGGGCATGAAATGAGCTTCTTTCTCAAAAAGCTGCAAGATGGAGAAACATTGCATCTTGGACATCGACAGAGTGCAATAGGTTTCATAAGTACACATCAGGCTCAAAGTGGTCCTCATCAAGTTTGCTCGAAGAAGTTTATACGTTGATATATAGGAAATCTTTTTTTTCCCTGTTGCTCACTTTAGCAATTCTTGACCAATGTTTGCTAAGATTTTGACCAACATTTGTTATCTTGGCTGATGTTTTGATTAATGTTTGATGTTTTCTCATTTATCTCCATTCAAACGTTATCGCCAATAAGTTCAACCTTATCCATTTTTATAACCCTTCTCAGAGCATTCTTTGCATTGAAATAATGGTTAATGGACTTGAGGATATAAGGTATAAAAAATTTCTGCATATTACTTTGGGAATTTTTAAATAGTACAGGGACTTGAAATAGGACCGTTTGTCGGAAATAACTGAATCTGAGGGTTGAAGGGATCCTGAATAAGTTTAGCTTACAATTATCTTCTTTGGATTTCGTGCAAGGAACACCAGACTTGAAGGAAAGGCATGGTGACACATCGATATTAGAACTTAAGCAAATGATGATCATTGACGACCTAAGGACTAAAACAATAAAAAAAATCTTTTTTTTAAAAAAAATGACATCTTTGCATTCATATCAGCATCATTCATGCGCATGTAGATAGGAGAATTTGATTCATTCAAATCATGGCATCCTAGTTACATGGCCTAGATAGAGGCCCATAAAACAAGTTCTACAGGTCATATCCTCAGAGGATGGCGATAGAACGACAAATCTTTTACCCCTAAAGCTGTGGAGGTGCAGATTGAAACCGCAATGGCAAATCTCATACACCTAAAGCTGTAGAGGGGCAGAATGAAGTCGCAATGGCAAATCTCATTCTCCTAAAGCTATAGAGGTGCAAATTGAAACCGCAAAAGCAAATCTAATACACCTAAAGCTGTAGAGGGGCAAAATGAAGCCGCAATGACAAATCTCATCACCTAAAGCTGTAGAGGGGCAGATTGAAGTCACAAGGACGAATATTATACTCCTGAAGCTGAAATGAAGTGAAGCAACAACCTCCAATATTTTACCCCGATCATGGGGCAGATTGAAGAAATCTAATCTTTTACCCTAACTAAAAGGCAAGATTGAAGACTGTCCAATCTTTTACCCCGATCATGGGGCAGATTGAAGAAATCCAATCTTTTACCCTAACTAAAGGGCAAGATGGAATACCATCCGATCTTTTATCCCGATCATGGGGCAGATTGAAGAAATCTAATCTTTTACCCTAACTAGAGGGCAAGATTGAAGACTGTCCAATCTTTTACCCCGATCATGGGGTAGATTGAAGAAATCCAATCTTTTACCCTAAATAAAGGGCAAGATTGAATACCATCCGATCTTTTACCCCAGTCATGGGGCAGATTGAAGAAATCCAATCTTTTACCCTAATCAGAGGGCAGATTGAAGACAATCTAATATCTTGCCCCAACCATGGGGCAGGTTGAAGACAATCCAATCTCTTACCCCGACCATGGGGCGGGTTGAAACAATCTAATCTTTTACCCCCAAAGTTATAGATGGGAAGATTGAAGCTACAAAAGCAAATCTTATACCCCTAAAGTAATAGAGGGGCAGATTATCAATTTTCATTGAAGATACAGAGAAGTAGATCGAAAGATGTAATTACGAGCACCAAATCCCTAAAGTGTTAGTATATTGAATCAAAGACTACGATAGTGATCCTCAACCTCCCTGAAGTTGCAAGTGTAATTGAGTGAAGCTATAGTAGCAAATTTTGTTTCTTTGGAATTGATTTAGGGTAAGGCGATATCGCAATTCTAAATCCTACCTTCTTAAAGTTGTGGAGAAGCAGATGCAATGAGTTTGAACGTCCAATGAAGCGAAGGGTGAGCTACTTGAAGAAGGGCTAAAGAGACCAAATCCAGTGGGACCGGACAAAGTTGGTCAATTTTTTAGTCTTTGCTTTGTTTTTGTTACACAGTAACGAGCAAAGAGGGGTAGCTGTAAAAGCCCAATTTGTCCAGGCCTCTACAACCCAAATTTTATTATTTTATTTATTATTTATTTATTTATTAAATAAATAAACAAATAAAGAACTAATAAAATTAATAAATATATACAAACCCAATTTCATAAACCAAAGCCCAAATACACCCAACCCAAACTTAAGCCTAAACCAAATTAAAATGTTCATTACAAAATAACCCAAATCCATTACAAGCCCAATACATTTAAAAAAACAAACTACCCAAACAAACCCAATTTCACAAACCCTAAAAAAAACTAAACAAACCCTAGCCTTTTTACTGTCCAACCGTCGCCGCCACCAGCTCACCCACGTCGCCACCACCATCATCATCGCCGGTTCCGTCGGATCTGGACTCCACCTCGCGCACCTCACCAGAAAATTCAGAAATTAGGTATAAAAAAGTGCTATAAATATAGTATATGTAAATGTAATTGGTCACACACAAAAAATTATATACAGAGGGGGAGATAGATACAAGAAATCAGAGGGAAATACATAGATTTGTATGAAAATCAATAGAAGTGTAACTATTTTTTTTCACTAACCAAGATCATTAATAAAAGCAAGGCATTAGCTTTAAATCTATACATTTTTTTCCTAGTTTAAAATACTACTAAAAAGGGATTTTGGGTTTCTTTTTTTTTTTACCTTTTTCATCACCAATGGTGGCCATTGGCGGGACGTCGGCATCGAGATGAATGGCGGTGGGGCTTCTCAACCCATGGTCAGTAGAATGGGGGGATGGAGAAGGAAGGTTTGCTTTGATTTTGAGAGAAGAAAATTGGAGAAATTTGAATTCGATTTGAAAAAGGGGGAAAAATGGATGAAAAACCATTTAATTTTGAAGGAAAAAGGGAGAAATTGAATTTAATTTGAAAAAGAAAGAAAAATGGGTGAAAAGCCATTCCACCCACGTGTAATGGTAGGGCATGAGGAAGGGCAGTTGTCCTTTTCTTTAAAATGGGGTTATTTTCCCATTAAGTCCCTTTTTTCCTTTTAATTGTTTCAATTAAATTTTTTTTTGTTATTTTCAATTTATCTTTATAATTTCATCTAGCTTTCAATTCAGTCCTTAACTCTAAAATGTCTCAAAAACTGTCATGTGTCATTTTTTGGGTTTATCATCTATGAAGGCCTGATTTATTTTAAAATCATTTTTTTGACCCCTCTAAAGTTTTCAAAAATTAAAATTTAACCCCATTTTAATGTAATTTTTTTTCTCTCTTTCATATATGCATAGGTATATTACTTCATTTTATTATATTTTATGTATGCATTTTTTTATTTATGTATACTCGTAAATCCTGTATACACTTTTGCATGACATGTAATTTCCTTTTTTTTAAATATACAAATTGTTTTAATAAATTAAGGCAATGTCTTTTGTCTCGAGAATTTGAAAAATCATGTCCTAACTCACTAGGTGTGGTTTTTTCTTTGAATCAAGATAATTGAACATCCTTTTAAGTTTTAAATACGAGTTTTTTTGTGAAAGCTTATCATTTTCGAATATTCGAATTGTTATGTCCTCATTTACTGGATGTGACTTTTTCTCGATTAACTCGATATAACAAGCTTTCTTCGGAAACAAAACTTGTTTTCAAAATAAAAAAATTTTGACATTCACGCATTTAAGGATCGCAATTTAATTTTTTTTTTCTGAATTTTTAATTTTCAACAAATAAGATTTTGAATAATCGATTAGGTACCAATTTTGGGCGTGTAAGGGTGCTAATCCTTCCTTATGCGTAACCGATTCCCGAACTCGTTTTATGGTTTCAAAGACCAAAATTATTTTAATAAATGATTTTTTTTTAAAAATCTTGAAAGGTAACCCAATTACACCTGTTTTAAAAATTATTGGTGGCGACTCCATTTTTATTTTCTAAAATATAAATTGAGACTTATTTTTGTTTTTTTAAAAAAATAGTTTCGACAAACATGATAATAAATATAAATTTTATAAAAAATATATTTTTATTATATATTTAGCAATAATTATTTGATTTTATAAATAAAAGAGTTATTAATTAAAAAGATGAATTAAAAATTAAAAAGCTTGAAAACAATATATTTATTAGTTAAAAATAAAAAAAATGAAATCAAAAATACAAATGTGCTTGGAAGAGGAATCAAACCTCAAGGATAAAATCACTATTAATTAACCATCCAACTAGAGAAGTCAATGTGTTAAAAATAGTAATTAATACAAATGTGAGTAGGAGAGAAATCGAACTCGGGACTAAAAAACATAACCATTAACATTTAACCATTTAATCAAAAGAACTGATATATCAAAAAGTCAAAAAACACATCTTGTAAGACGCGTTTTTACTTCTCTTTCTAAAATCATCTCCTAAATATCTCAAACTCTAATTTCTTTTAAAACTGGTTTTTTTTTTATCAAATTTAGTCTGATTTTCCATGTGCCTAATATACTTGACATTGAAAGCCAAGTTAGGGGTCTTAATAACTTGCAAGTGAAGAAAGGAAGAGACAAAGCTTAGGGTTGGACAGCTCTGCTTTCTCTTTTTATTTCTTTCTACTTTTTCCCTTTTATATGATTTTGAAGTGATTCGATATGGGTGCTAACCACCATTGATGGTAACCAACCAAACCCATCTTCTGTTTGAAAGGACCCAATCTTACCTCTATTTATATTTTGTTTTCATTTTAAATTTTATATTTCATAAACTAGGGGTTGATACTAATGACGATTAATGTGATTCAAATCTTGTTAAATCCCGGAAAAAATATAATAGAGATTTTGATATTTAGATTTGAATTACATTTATCCTTTTTACTCAAAACAAAAATAAATTAATTTTTATACAATAAATCAAGAGTAAACTTATAATTTTATTATTTTTTATATTTATTTTGATGGCTTAATAGACCAACATGCTGATCTATATGGCATGGCATGTGTCAACATTTTAGCATTTCCAATTTTCAAGTCAACATCTAGTCAACGAATTAATGATAATTTTCATTAGTAAAATGACTCAAAGAATTTACATCGAGTTAACGCATCCACACAAGTGTTCACTTCTCAAAATATATGTTTCAAAGATGTTTATAGTCAAAGATCAACGGAGAATCTTGCACTCATCAATCAAAGACAACAGTAAAATATTAGAAGTTAATTCAGATTTCATAAAGTAAATGATAGTGGTAGCGTCAACTTTAATCTCAATGTTATCAAAATTTAAACTAACCGTTAACTGAAGTCCATCCCTTAGGGCCCACAATTCTGCTTCCACACTAATTAATATGAGGATATGTTTATAAGCTCCAATAATCCAATTCTCATCATAGTAATGAATTAGGGCTCTTGCCTCTATTTTATTCGGATTATCTAAAAATGATTCATCCATATTGAATTTATACCAACCCTTATACAAAAATCAACAAATTTCATCGTAATGTATTTTTATATTTTATAAATGTATCTTACATATTATATATTTTATACATTAATAATTTATTTTATATGAATGTCTTTGTGTCATGTTTGTACAAAAAAAAAATTCCGCCTATTACGTTGATGTTAGGTAATTTTTTTATTCTTAAGGTATTTACTAGAACGAGTTCAGTAACGAATTCTTCGTATTCTGTAGATTTATTGAGAGGATAGATGTTGACCACGAAATTTAAAATTGATGTTAGATAACTTTCTTATGATAATAATTTGGAATATAAAAAAAAACAAATAGAATATTACGAGCTAAAAGGGCATAATTTTAGAAAATTAGAAAAATGACAAACAAACTATATTTAACGATGGGATCTACAAATGAAGATTCAAATTTAAAATTCTAAAATCTATATAACAAAAACAAACAAATAAAAAAATTACTTAACATCGTTATAATATGGGAAATTAACGACCTAATTAATATCAATGTTATAATACTCACTATTATTGACTCGTAATTTGATGAGGTTCGAGTCGAGTTCTACACATGAGGATATGTTTATAAGCTCCAATAATCCAATTCTCATCATAGTCATGAATTAGGACTCTTGCCTCTACTTTATTCGGATTATCTAAAAATGATTCATCCGTATTGAATTTATACCAACCCTTATACAAAAATCAACAAATTTTATCTTAATGTATATTTATATTTTATAAATTTACCTTACATATTATATATTTTATACATTAATAATTTATTTTATATGAACGTCTTTGTGTCATGTTTGTACAAAAAAAAAAATTCTGCCTATTACGTCTATGTTAGGTAAATTTTTTTATTTTTAAGGCATTTATTAGAACGAGTTCAGTAACGAATTTTTCGTATTCTGTAGATCTATTGAGAGAATAAATGTTGACCATAAATTTTAAAGCTGATGTTAGATAACTTTCTTATGATAATAATTTGGAATATAAAGAAAACAAATAGGATATTAAGAACTAAAAGGGCATAATTTTAGAAAATTAGAAAAATGACAAACAAACTATATTTAACGATGGGATCTACAAATGAAGATTCAAAATTAAAATTCTAAAATCTATATAGCAAAAACAAACAAATAAAAAAATTACCTAACATCGTTATAATATGGGAAATTAACGACCTAATTAATATCAATATTATGATACTCACTATTATTGACTCGCAATTTGATGGGGTTCGAGTCGGGTTCTACATAGTTCGTACTTCAAGTTCGCGTGTAAGGTACTCACACCTTTTTATGAGATCGCATGATATGGGTTCGCACACCATCACATAAGTAAACCCACATCGTATAAATATGTGTTAAACTTAGAGTACGGTATATGCTGACACGCATGAAACCTATCTACAATATCACATCTATAAACAATAATCATATCATATAAAAACACAATTACACTCATCTAAAAAACGCACACCAGCCCTCAACAGTCATCATACTAAACAAAATTCAATACGACCTAAAAGATTTTTTTTTAATCAAAATCCTTTTGATGACAATAACATTAATTAAAAAACAACTGTATGTTTTAGTAAAATAATATGCCAGGAATATTCATTAAATAATGCAATAACATAATCTTGTCTTATTTATATAGCTGGAAACTAAAGAGAGAAAGAAACAAAAGCTAAAGGAAAATAATTAAACTTTAAATTAGAAAGTGGGTATGTTATTAAAAATGTATACTTTTACCAAACAATTATATATTGGACATGATGAAAGCATAATCTCTTTGTTATTAACAAATTGGATGTTTGGATGATGTCCATATCACAATTTGTGCCCCTTTTTCTTTTATTAGATTTTGGGACATTCAATTTGAAATAAAGAAAGTAAAAATCATGTTTTATATAATTAGTGGATAAATTTTTTTCAAAAAAAATTATTATGCATGAGTGATTTTTTTAAAAGAAATGTATGAGAGATTTTTTTTAAAGAAATCTAATTAACCTTCTTTGCAATCCTATCAATTAGATTAATTGACTCATTCTTTATTACAACACCAATATCAATAGAGTTTTCTTCTTTATAGGAACCATCATAGTTAATCTTGAGAAGGGATTGTATGAAACCATGATTTTATGTCATTCCTATCACTTTCCGATAAGGGAATGACAAATTAGATTTTTCATCCTGATTTTTAGCATTTTTAGTTAGATTTGAATTTTTCAGGAGGAAAAAGCTGAAAATCAAGAGAAAACTTAATTTGTCATTCCCCTATTGGAAAATGATAAGGATGACATGAAATCACAGTTTCATACAATTTTTTCTCGTTAATCGTATACTAGTCCCTTGGTTTAGTCTAAAATTGTCCATCCACTGGTTCCTCCACCTTAGCTCTATTCTTTCAAAATCCTTCAAACACCATCTTTCTATTTTTGGCCACACATTGTAAAGGAGTTGGATCTTTATTCTTAAAAACTTTTTGACATTTAAATTTCCATATCATCTAGCATATAAATTCCATATAAATCCCAAATTTTCCATCACCATTTCATTACCCTTATACCCATCGAGGGATATCAATAGATATATTCATCTAGTGTGGTAATATCATTTTCATCAATCTTAATACCTACCTCACAACCTAACCACACACATCTAGCTTGCTTACACAAGAGAAGTGTAACGTCCCAAAAATTTGAATATCTACTTGTTAAGTTATGTCAATAAGTTAATATTTGTTTCAATGATTATGAGTTCTCTTGGCTTGTTTGGCATCTTAGGTTCGAGTCGCATATATTTTGGAAATCCTTATTAATTCCTTTATGTGAACCTTAGGCTTTGGACTCTTTGATTAAGTTTAATTGTGTGGCCATATATGTCAACAATGAGCCTAGTGATTCAATGGTTAAGCATCTATCTTTTCTTTGGTCTTAAGTTTGAGTGTCAACTCTTGCGTTATAAGACCCTTTATTTTTTTTCTAGCAAATGAATTTAATTGAATTTGGTTATAATTTTTTACGTTACTTTTCTTTCCCTATTTTGACTGTATCGTTCTTTTTCTTTCATGTTCTTTTATTTTTCTTTTTCCTTTTCCTCTTTTGCGTTGATTCCTTCCATAAGATTGTTACTAGGTTTAGTTGAGTTTTCCGTTCGACTCACTGCCTTGATTGCAAGATTTTGAGTAAGTTTGTTGTGTTTCTATCTCGTTATCGTCGATCCCGTTTTGTTATTTGAAGTTAAGAATTGAGTTTGTGTTCTAGACTTCTAGTTGATAAACTGTTTTACTCTCATTTAGGCAAAGATTGTGAGGGGAGTATTCCTCCAACGGATTAGTTTTGTCTGTGGGTGTGCGATTGCTGATAAGTAGTTTTGGTTCGGGATTGTTGTGTTGAGGTTTTTGTTATAAATCGTTTAGTTTGGTTATTTGATGTTTACTCGAATATCTCGTTAAACTAGTCGTTTGTATATTGTTTTTTAGGCTTTGAAAGTCTCAGGATTGGTCTCGTATAAACACTACATCAATTGGGTATCGAAAACCCTTAACAATTACTATTTTAGCAGACCGTATGAGCCACATGGCCGTGTGGTAGACCGTGTAACTCACTGTTTACTATAATTAGGGCATACGGGTAGACCACACGGTCGTGTGGTAAATCGTATGAGGGAAAAATAAGGTGCAGGGTTCACACGGGCATGTGTTAAGACCGTGTAACTCACTGTTTATGTATTAGGGACACACGGACAAGGGACACGGGCGTGGACCAGACTGTGTGGAGCATACGGGTTAACACACGGGCGTGTGTCCAGGCTATGTAACTCATTGTTTTTGAAATAGTGTTGGAGCCCAATTTATCCGGGCCCAACCAAATAAAAAAAACCAAATCCAAAAATAAAAAAATAATAAATACAAAAATATTAATTTTGAAGTCCAAAATACAACCCAAACTAAAATACCCAATTACCTGCCCAAGCCCAAATTATAAACCCAAATAATGCCTAAACCCTAAAAGTCATTAAACCCAAATCAAAACATGGCCCAAAGGCCTAAAAACTTTACAACCAAGTGAAACCCTAGTTTTGCCTAAAGCTTCAACGCCGTTCTACATCCACGTTAGCAACCACGTCAGCAAGCATACCAATCAAGAATCTGATGCCTCCTTTGCCATCCTTTGCACCAAAATGGCAAGGCTCGGCCCCCATCGTCGTCGTTGACCCGGAGCCTTTGCCATAGCTATGATACCTGCAAAAAGAAGGGAAGAAACAGAGAGCCAAGACAAAGAATAGAGAACCAAGATAAAGACAATAAAAAATATATATGTTATCTTGGTATTTATTTCGGCTATAAATAAGCCCAACCACCATTGATGTAATTTTTTATGGAGGATTGAATAGAAAAGAAAAGAAATTTCAAGGTAAAAAATATTGGTATTTTTATTTTTAAATTTCGAAAAATATAAAAAAATAAAAACTAGGGTTTTGAAAGTTCTTACCCATCTTCCACCGATTGGCTTCCTTCTGTTGTCAAAAGGGAGGTTGCTAGTTGAAACGGAAGCCCCTCCGAACAAATCCATGTTCGTACGGGGCTCCGTCGAAGGGATATCGAAAAAATAAAAAAGAAAACTAGAAATCGAAAGGTTTCTTTCTATTTTTTCAAGATCTTGATGTTTATTTAGAGTTTGACACTGAATTTGTATCCGAGGGTTGAAAACAAGTAAAATGGTTTTTTTTAACTTCCAGCCACCGTAGGCGATGGTCACCGCCGCCTATGACCAGTGGCCACGGCGGACGGAGACCAACTACCTGAGGCCGACGACATGAACAAAAGAGAGAAAAAAGGGACTTTTAAAATTTTTTTAAAAGAAATGAGAGAAATGAAATTTTAACAAAATTTTGGCCTTTTATACCTGGTGAAGATGACGTCTTTTTGGGAAGGCAATATTGGTGCCAAAACGGCGTCGTTTTGTTGCCCCAAACTCGACCCACTTGGACTCGTTCAGGGTCCGCGTGTTTTCAAGAATGGGGCCAATTATTTTTGTGGTCCCCTATGTTTTAAGGTTTTCTCAAATCAGTCCTATTTCAGTTTCTTTTGGTTTTTTTAAAAATTTAGCCTTTTAATTTTAAATTATTTGCAATCTGACCCTCTGACCAAGTGTTCTTTGGAAAAACACGTGTAGGGCCTTATGGCAAATTTCCTGTAAGGTCTCTAGACTCTACAAAAATCCATTCTTGACCCCGAATATTTTATTTTCTCTTCATTTTTGTCCAAAAATTTATTTCAGTTTCAATTTAACCCCCCATAGACTTATTTTTTAAAATTGTCCCTTTTATTTTCTTTTTTATTTTATTTAAGCCCTTTTCATATTATTTTAGTTAAACCCTTTTTTTTTAAAATTAATTCTTTTCAAAGTTAGTCCTTTTAAATCTTTCTTCTATTACTCTGTTTTTTTTAAAAATTCAATTCTCTATTTTGATTATTTTATATGTATTCAATTTTAATTTATTTACCTATTTACATGTTATTATTTATCTATTGATTATTGTTGCCTATTGTTTAATTATTTGATTTCATTTAATACTGTTTGACTTGCTATTTTTATTTGAATTTAATTGTAGCCATTAAATTTACTACATGCATGTATATTTTACCACCTTGTCATTTTAATTGCAAATTGGATGCACATTTACTCAATCTTTGTAACCTAAAATATCTATTATTTTACAAAGTAAATGATTTGAAAAAAACGAGGCAATATCCTTTTGTGTAAAGGATTCGGAAAATTATGCCCTAACGTCATGATTATGATTTTTTCGTTAAATTTACATAATTGAATATTCTATTTAAAATTGTTAAATATCCTTTAATTTTGAAACTTCGAGAATGTTGTGCCCTAACGTCTTGGACACGACTTCAACTTCTTGATTATTTCGAAACAAAAAGGATCCTTCTTCACAAAATTCAATTTTCAAAATAACATTAAATAAATCATGCATTTAGTGATCCCATTTTAATTTTACTTGAGTTTTCAAATTTTTAACAATTAAAGACCTTTTAAAAATCGACTTGGTACCAATTTTGGGCGTGTGAGGGTGCTAACCCTTTCTCACACGTAATCGACTCCCGAACCCATTTTTTGGATTTCAAAGACCAAATTGTTTCATTTTGAATTAAAATGTTTTAAGGTACTCTAATCACACCAAAGAAAAAGATTGGTGGCGAGTCCGTTTTCAATTTTAAAATCAAAATTTAGGACTTTTTTTTAAAATGGTTTCGACAATAAGGTTACACAGGTGGCCACACGATCGTTTGCTAGGCCCTGTGGAGGTGTGAGTCAAAAACATGAAATTTTCATTAGGACCATAATTGTTATGCGAGGTGAACGTAGGTTGTCTATAGGATTTGTAAGAATTGAACTGGACCGTATGAACTGATATATTGTGAATTGAAATGAGTATTGAACCTCTATATGTGATTATATTGATATACTCTGTTAAACCTGAACTGTATAATCATAAATGTACATGAATCTTATATCTGTCATTTGGATTCTTTATTCACATGGAGTGGGAAATATGTAAAGAATGAAGTGTTTTGTACTAAAATAGTGGTTAAGCCACTTATAACTGTATCTGATTTGGCAACTAGACTACAATTGTTGAATTGTGTCATATCGACACTATGAGGTGTGTAGGGTTAGATGGGTATTATATACCCATATGGTGTGTTAGGTTGGATGAAGATTGTGTGTAGCGGATAAGTGTAGGAAATTGCATTTGTATTTGTATTTACATTTGTACCTATATTTACATCTATATCTGTATCAACATCTATTCTGCTTGGTATCTGGATTATCCTCTAATTGGAATGGTAATCTGATCTATGAAATTTGAATCAATATCATCTGAACATGATAGTGATCTGGAAACTATAATAACTACGATTTTCTTCATAATTTGATTGTATACAACTATATATATGTTGAGTTTATAGCTCGCTAACTCATTTAATGAATTCCAAGTAATTCTCAGAACTGAACAGGATGGTGAACGGGGAGTTTGGTCTTCTAAATTTTTTGTAAATATGTTCTATTAGTTATTACGTATTTTCGTATTTTGAATTCTCGAGATTTAACCATGTGTTCAGTTCCTAAATGGTTTTTCTAGGATTTAATTATGAATTGTTTAACTGGTTTAAGAGTTTGATTTTATACTGGAAAGCTGATGTAGCATTCTAGACTTGGTCTTCTCATTTAGGTTAGATATAAGGTGTTACATTTAGTGGTATTAGAGCTAGGTTCACAACACTCGGACTGTGTATTTGAGCCTTTGTTTTGATAAAATGTGTTTTAAATTAAATATTTTCATACCATAAGCTTGATATCTGGTTTAATAAAGGACCAAGCCTCTGATGTCGAACCTATAAGTATCTACTTTTGATATGTTGTGTAATACCCTATCCCGGTCCGATCACCAAAACTGTGTATAAAGATATTAGAATGGACATTTCTAAAAAAATAACTTTAGGTTTTTAGCCACTTTTTAATTCATTATAAAACAAATAACCACTAAATCAATTTTTAAAAATATACTTTTGGATGTCTAAGTGTCTATACAAACTTTGTATGTTAAAGGACTTCTACCGATACCTTGTTTGATATGTATCGGTAGAACCCGAAATAAATAAACATAAGAAGACACTGCAGATTTCTACCGAAACTACATAGGATTCTACCCGAAAAACAATCACTTCTACCGATACTATTAAATGCCTATATCGATACTACCGATTCTAGTAAGCAACATGACTTAGTCTTTAACTTCTACTGAAACTTAGATCTGAACTACCGGTATTACCCTGAGTACTACCAATACTCAGATTTTCTTCTACCGAAACAACACAAGTCAGTGATCAAGTTTTCAGACCCATGTATTTCTACTGATACTTTGTAGAGTTGTTCCGAAACAACTCATGTCAATAGCTAAATGTCCCATACTCTTGTACTTCTACCGGTACTTTAAGGACTTATTCCAAAACAACTTCATTCAGTGCTAAAAATTAAAAGAATCTTCCTAAAAATTTACACACAACACACAAGGGTAATAAAACATAGTTTGAGATTAACAAAATAAATTTGGTATTAATTTAGGATAAAAAGTTTGTACAAAATGTATATTGACCTTAAAATCTAGATACAACACAATGTCTTAGTTACATGCCATAATTTAACCAAAAGTTAGGACATCAAAAACTATCGAAAAGTAAATAAAGGTGGGGAATAAGCTCCGACGATCCGATCCACGTAATCTAAAAGTTCAAAAAATCTACAATGAACAGAGTAAGTATAATAAATACTCAATAAGTATCAGCAAATTAGAGAAAATGGTACTTATTCATTTAATTCTTCATGTTGAGCCATAATCTCGTTAACATAATCATATTCTTTCTTAAGATCTATATACATATATATATATATATAAGGGGTCCTTTACCCCTCCATAAACCTATTAACATAAATCTCATCTTTTCCTATTTTGATGGATCTTATAAAGGTAGTTCAAACGTGATCACAGAACGTTTAAGGTCGTCAGTTATATTGAATCAGGATGAATTGGGTCAGGCTCTCCCTTCAAATTTAACTACTGATCGTTCATATATCACTAGCTTGGCCAGAGCTAGATAACGAAATAATCACTTACAGTTAGCTTATCTCAGCTGAATTCGTATCTCACTTTAACCCAAGTCCGTAACACATGCAGGTGCTCGTTCAGAATGTTTACGCTCGTCAGCTTTCAAATAAAAATTATCACGTTTGAAAACCTTTATTATATCCATCGTAACTTCTTCGAAATCTCTTATTTCCAGTACTAAGTCAAGATTCACCATTCACGAATGATTAAAGTCCACATATAAACTATTTTCTCAACCATATGATTATTAGAATGAATATATATATATATATACGTACGTAGTTAGAGACTTACCTCAAATGACGCACCCACTGGGACTAGGTGATGACTTTTCCTTTGCCTCGTGTGTGCTCCACGTGGTGTGATTCTTGATCTAGACAATAATATCCTTTCATTAACACTCAAAAATTTCACTTCAATGACTAATTCACTTTCCAAACTCTTTTTCAAGAAAATTATTGACCCAAGTTAACAATTACAACACAATACATGAGAAATTATAAAATTAGTTCATGCTCAACTAACTTTAAACATACAAAAATCAGCTCAACTTCCATTTAACTCATAAAACTTCCATTGAATGTTATTTTTCTATCATTTAGTCATTATCTACCCAAAATTACAAATGTTAATTATTAACATACTCAATTTGACCTTTTTACATGAAGCACCCATCCATTAAAAATAAAAACATAATAAGATTGAAATGGTAACTCCCTAAACTTCCAACAAGTAAATCCCCCATTTGGTAGTATTAAGCTACTATAATATTAAACATAACCAATTTTCAAAGAAATTTCAGGAAAAGTCTCACCAATTGAGCTGCTACTTGTCGAAACCCTAGTTTCTCTTCCACCTGTTATTTTGTGAGTGAAGAAGGAAGAAAGAAATGATGAAATTCACCCTCTTCCCCTTTTTGTAATTCTTTCTTTTAAAAATAATGATTATTATTATATTTTTTTATTTTCATAATCAATCAACACCACAAATATCTATAGTGGTTAACCAAACTTCTCCAGTAATTTCTATTACGGTGAAATTACTGCCTTAGTCCTCCTTTTTTGCTTATTTATATAACAAGCAACCCATTTCACTTATAGATTCTTAAGTTTAACAACTTCTTTTAAATCCCTTTTCCACATAATTATCTCAAATCGGACACTTAAATTTTTAATAATTTAATCTAATATACAACATTTCTACACCTATAATTAAATAGATAAATAAAATAATTATTTACTGACTCATTTATCGAAACCTTTGGTCTTTACTACTATTTTCAACGCTATTAAATTTGGGGATGTTACATGTTGTGTATGCAATATGCTGTAATATCTGATTCTATTGATTAATTAAGTGATCCGAAATGAACTATTGTACGATCTCTAATAGATACGTTGAACTGAACTATGCACTTCTAACATTGTAGACATTAAAAAATTATGAGTTCACGCGGAAGCCGTGGACGTAGGTTACATGGGTGCTGTGAGTGCCGTGGGAGAGCTCAAGTAGAGTCATTCTCGATGAGTAGTATACCCAATCTAGAGACCAGCAAGATCGTTGGCATTCCTACTACTTAGATTGGGTCTCAAAACCTATCAGTTGCGGACAATCTAGTGTCCTAGGCTATGTTGCGAGTTCGCTGAGCTAGTCTTAGACCCGAAGGTCGGGGTTAGTTACTAAACGACTCCGATCGAACGGGGCTGAGCTATTCAGAGGTGTCACTGGAGTTGCCCCTAATGTAATCGAGTACTGACTTGAGGCCACCGAATGCATCATGAATGAGATCGACTATACCCCTACTCAGAAATTGATGGGTGTAGTGTCCTTACTCCAAGATGAAACTTATCAGTGGTGGCTGACTGTTGAGCAGGATACCCAGCCAGAATAAATCGCCTAAAACTACTTCAAAGACGCCTTTTAGAATAAGTATGTGGGGGTGAGTTATGTTGAGGCTTGCAGACGCGAGTTTATGAATCTTGTTTAGGGCGAGAGATTTGTGGCCGAGTATAAGGCCGAGTGTCTGAGATTGAGTAGGTATGCTCAAGCTTTGGTTGCTACTAAGTATGAAAAGAGTGTTTGTGGTCCTGGTTGACAAGACCAAGATTGTGGAAGAGGTCAAGCGCACTGAGCGTGAGAGGAGGGAATGAGAGAGAGCTCAAGGTAAGGTAAGGAAGGATTCGAGTCCCTCTGGTTCTATTCAGTGCCCTAAGAAAGGAGTTAGATTTGACGGGCCTCTTAGGATCGAGGCATCAGTTACTTTTAATAAGGTTCCATATTGTGTCGACTGTGGGTGACACCACCCGAGTGAGTGCTAGAGGAAATCATAGGCCCGTCTTCGTTGTGGATCGATGGAACACTAGGTTTGAAACTGCCTTCATCGACCTAACTAGGTGCCCACCCCGACATCAGCTCTAGCTTCGAGTATTGTTCAGCCACTAGAGGTCGTGGTATAGCCAGAGGTGGTAATGGTTCTTGTAAGGGCCAAAGAGCACCGAGCAGAAGTGCGGTTAAAATTGAGCCATGTTAGTCTACGCTTGTGTACGCGACGAGGTACCGTGAGGATAGGGACGACATTGACATTATCACAGGTACGTTCTTTATTTATATTCTATACCACATTTGTTTTGATTGATAACCTCCCTAATCTAACCTAAATATTATGGTCGAATTGTGGAAGCCACATAGGACACCTAAGTGTCAACCTTAAACTTATGACAGTCAAACCTACGAATATTTCCTTTTAGTAAATCCATAAGTTTTGTTTGTTATCTTTAAAAACATTCATTTAATTAATCTTATCATACTTAAGTCAGTTTAACAATTTAGTCGTAGCTTTAGTACAAGGCTATCATAAAACATAACACTAATCAAAGCTTTCTTATTCAATTTCTAAGCATCGAAACTTAACAAAATCAAATCATCATTCATACTTAGCCATTTAGCATGCATAGTCCAATTTCAGTATATACAAACCATATATATATAACTTGCGTGTATTATCCAACCTAAGTATAAGTTTCATGCATGCGAAAAGAATCCAAAATGAAAACAATCCCAAACCATAGTCTTAAATAATTGTACAGTCCAAAACCAAATAATAATAGTAATTAAAACAAAATCCAAATAAAGTCTGAAATGATGTCTGAAGCCCGCCGACGTCTGTATGCCAATGTCGGTCCTAAGTCTGTTCATCACTTGGAATGTTAAGGTAATGGGGTGAGCTTAAAAAGCTCAATATGAGACTTAGTAATCAAGCATAACACAAACAATCTCATACATAACAATTTCATATAACATTCACATTCATGATCGAACATATATAAACATATCAATAATAATAGGTATGATCATGACATGATGCAAATGTGAGATCCTACTCATATCAATCGATACACACCACGAGTTCCTGAAAACTCGTTTGCCAAACTCCAATGAATGCGAGCAAAGCTCGATGTGATAAAACCACCAAATCACAATAATGCAGAAAGTTTGTCGAATAACAAATGATGTGATAGAGATTGCCAATAACAAATAATGCGATAAAGATCGCCAATCCCCTCGATACTCCGAATGCAGTGCATTGACTACGAATAATGCAATCTTAATATGTCACCGATACTCCATGGAACTCCTCCGTCAACCACAAATAATCCATCCCAATGCATATGAAAGATGTCGTGCAAAAACATACATAATCTCAATTCAACACTTTTTCACATTCTTTTGGCACATTTACCATGCTCTTAATCAATCAAATACTATCAATTATTAGGGAACAATATTCCATTCATTCGATCACATACTTCCAATATTAAGAAATAGCGTTCCACACAATTGATCACATACTTTCAATACTAGGAAACAGTGTTCCACACAATCGATTATATACTTTCAATACTAGGAAACAGTGTTCCATTCAATCATCAAATTTCACATTATTTTATGATTCTCAATATGCAAATAAGCATCATTCTCTTTACATATATCATAGCAAATATGCCATGCATTTAAAGCATGTAATAACTCAATATATTAGCATAAAATGCTATTCAAACATTCACTTACACATTATATATCTCATTTATGCATTCAAATCTCAATCAGAAAATTCACATATTCAAACTAGCACTTTGCCATCACAACAATCTTTTAGAGCTCAAAACATGCTTGATTCGGCCACTCACAAATTCAATAAATTGGCTAATAAGTCAACCCAATCAGCAATCTAATTATCATTTTTAATATGGCATTTAGCAATTACAAACAAGCTTATGAGTTTAGAACTCACACCTTTTTTTCGCCCTTTCGCGACACACTAACAAATCTTGCCTTTTTTTCTTTGTAAAACTTCTAAATGAACCTAAGCCAAAATTCAGTATAGATTCATTTAATTAACCACCTAACCAGCAACCAAACTTCCATTTATGGGTCCAAACCAATCATCAAATTTACTAAAAATTTTACAAAACCAAACTAGTTGAATTCCTTACCTTTTTTGACGCGAATCGCACTAGCGAGTGTCCTATGATTTTACGATTGATGTGGGGCGTTTAAGTCAGAACCTAACACGATTATTTATTGAAATATAAGTATCCAATATTGATTAAATTCCCTTATTTAATCAATTACAAATCTTTACCCAACAACTATGTCAAAATAATAAACTAGTTAACATTTAATTGCACTTACACTTTTCGATTTGAGAGATCCAAATGGGCAATTGGTCAAGAACGATTTTTCCCTAATTGAAACATGATTAGAGATTGATTAGGAATGTTCAAAGACTCAAATTAGAGATGGGATTAATTGGATAAAAAATTAGAAACAAAACAACCCCCTTTCTTGCACCTAGGCGCACATACACACCTCTTCTTGGTAACCAAGGTTGGGGTTGATTTTTTAAAACAATTTGAGATCCATTAAAATCATAAAATTATCCTTAATTTTTAGAATTAAAAATTAGGGTTTTTAATTAGCTCAATGATATTATCTTAAATAGTAACAGGAGAAACGATGCGTTTTATTTAAGTTAAACGAAGCACTTTGATGTTTTAGTGATACGGGGCATTTCGATGTTTAGTGTCTGAGTCACCTAAATGCTGACAATTGTCATGTTAGCCATTATTTTGTTATTTTTAATTTCCTTAAAATAGGGAGATGGGTACTGTGGTTATAAGTTTTGGCTGTTTTCTAAATAGTACTCTCTTTCTTCCTCAATTTATCTCTTTTCTCTCTACTTTCTTCCTCCATTTCTTCTATTTTCTAGTTCAATTTTCCAGCTTTTATCAAAGGTATTAGAGTTACCGATTCTATGGTCGGGGATGGAGTCACCACGAGGCTATAAAAAGAGGTTACTAACTTGCAATAAGAGCTCCAAAAGATGCAGGTCGAAATGTCTCAATTGGATTGTAGGATCGATTCGAGGCTTGAAGCAAGGTTGCAAGGGTTCAAGGAGGATTTCAAGGGTGAGGTCAGTTTTGAACTTAACAACTTGAGATTTGAACTTCATGGTCTATTTGAGCAATATCTGGGAAGTCCTGCTATTTTCAGCAATGTTGTGGTCCAAGACATGGGTAAGGGAATCATGGGAAGCTGTCCACAACCATCAGGTGGTGTTTTAGCCAATGAACCTATAAAAAGTTCTTACATTTCTGCTACTCTGAATGCTTAACACCCACAGGTCCAAGATAAGCTCTTAAGATGGGGATGCCTTTGCTTTGATGGGGTAGATTTTAGAGCTTGGTGGCCAAAGCTAGAACAGTACTTCGAGGTTGACGGGATACAAGATAGTGATAAGGTGCGCAAGGTGATGTTAAATCTAGAAGGAAAAGCTCTCGACTGGCATTACTTCTATGCACAAAAGAAGGGTGGTATACAAGCAATTCAGTAGATTGAGTATGCAATTACTATTCGAGAGAGGTTTGATTCCAATATATTTGCAAAGCCTATGTTTGAGCTAGTGACACTTAAACAACAGGGGACCGTGGAGCAATTCCAAGAAGAGTTTGTAAGTCTCTTGAATCAAATCAACCTATCAGAACCTTATGCTTTATGTATTTTTACAAGTAATACAAGTAGAAATTGCCCAATTCCTTGACCTGTTTGAGCCCCAAACATTGGGTGAGGCTTTTCACTTAGCCAAGAAGGTTGAATGTTTGTTGAACACTTCTCATAAGAAGGGGTTACTAATTAGTACAGGTCCGGTGGTTAAAGACACTCCTCCAAATGTTGCCAACCATAATCGATAACTAACAGTACACCATAACCATGCTAATTCGAATCCTGGTCTCACCAACAACAACAAAGGGCCTTTTAAAGGTATTAACCCTGCTTTTATGAATGAAAGGAAGCAGAAAGGGGCTACACTTCTTGTGTGGTGCTAAATACCACGTGGAGGACAAGTATGTGAAGGGACAATTATAGTAGGTCCTACTGGATGCTCAATCTGATAGAGAAACAAAAGAATTTCAAGAATGTACAGAGGACTTGGAGGATCCTACCATTGAGGAACAAACACCAGCTTAACCTCAAGATCATGCGGTCTCTCTACATGAAATTAAGGGTTATCAAGGACCTCACACTATGAGATTTGAAGCCTTTGTGGGAAGTGTTAAGGCCATTGTGCTGGTGGATTCGGGAAACATACACAACTTTATGGATCTTAAGCTAGCCAACAAACTCACCCTTCCAATTTGTTCCCAAGAAAAGTTCAAAGTCACATTGGCTAATGGTAGAAGTATTGTGACTCAAGGCAACTGTAAGAATGTTCAATGAAAGTCACAGGGGTTTGAGTTCTTAACTGATTTCATGCTACTGCCTTTAAAGGGTTGTGATATAGTGCTGGGAATTCAGTGGTTGCTATCACTTGGTTCCATTAAATGGAATTTCAACTCCTTGGTCATGCAATTTACTTAGGGAGAAGACTTGTACACGTTGATAGGAATTCAACCTGGTAGTATTCATGTTATGACAGCATGTCAGTCAGTACAAGGAGTTTCTTTGCAAACCAGTTTTTCTGTCCTTGCACCATGCTCATGATTCCAGCATCCCTACTTACCATTAGTTCCGCAGTTTCAGCTATACCTCAGAAGCTGCAAGAACTGTTGAAAGAATTTGCTGATGTTTTTGGTACTTTCACTGGTCTACCTCACCCAAGACCTTAAAACCACAAAATTCCCTTACAAGATGAGAATGTGGTGGTGAAACTTAAACCCTACAGCTACCCTATTATGTAGAAAAATGAGATAGAAAAAATTATGCAAGAAATGTTGAACACCGGGGTGATTAGAGATAGCATCAGCTCATTTGCTTATCCCATTGTCGTGGTAAAGAAGAAATATGACACTTGGAGACTTTGTGTAGATTACAGACAGCTCAATCAATTTACAATAAAAGATAGATTTCCTATTCCCATTGTGGAGGAGTTGCTAGATGAATTATACCATGGTAGGATCTTCACCAAGTTGGACCTTAGATTTGGCTACTACCAAGTCAGAATGCATGAGGATGATATCCACAAAATGACATTTAGGACACACAAGGGGCATTATGAGTTCCTCGTAATTTCATTTGGACTCACTAATGCCCTCTCCACCTTTCAGGCCCTGATGAACTCTATATTCAAGAACCTGTTGAGAAAGTTTGTCTTAGCTTTTTTTATGATATTCTCGTTTATTCAGCAAACATGGATGAGCACGTTCTACATCTTCGGATAGTGTTGAGGATTTTGAGACAACACAGGTAGAGTATTTGAGGCACGTGATATCTAATGGGATAGTAGCCATGAATAGCAACAAGGTTGAGTGTGTTTCCAAGTGGCCAGTACCAGCAAATCTCAATGACCTTAGGGGTTTTTTTGGACTCACTGGCTACTATAAAAGGTTTATTCAGAACTATGGTTTCTTAGCAAGAGCCCTCACGAATCTACTCAAGAAGGATGCATGGAAATGGGATGAGGCAACTACAATGGCTTTTCAAAAGTTGAAAGAAGCTTTGTGTTATGCTCCAATTCTAGCTTTACCCAACTTTCAAGCTGAGTTCATGGTTGACACTGATGCTTCTGGTTTGGGGGTAGGAGTTGTTCTTCATCAGCATGACAAACCTATAACTTACTTCAGCAAGGGCCTAGAAGTGACGCACCAAGCTCTCTCAATATATGAGAGGGAAATGTTGGCGATCTTGTTGGTAGTTAGAAAGTGGCACTCATACTTGGTGGGGAGGCACTTTAAAATTAGGACAGATTATCAAAGTTTAAGGTTCCTAACAGCTCAGCAAGCCATCACTCCTTTTCAACAGAAATGGGCAGCAAAAATGTTGGGGTATGATTATGAGATCATTTACAGAAAAGGGATAAATAATGCTGCTACAGATACACTATCCAGGGTTAAACACAACACTGAGGGACAACTTTGGAAAATGAATTCAGTAACAATGGTGTCTGAGTTGCTGAATCAGGTGAAGGCTCTATATCTTACAAATTCCAAGCTGCATGAAATACGTCAAGAGGTTCAGAATCAGCCCTCTTCACACCCGAAATATGCTTGGGATGGAAAATTCTTAAGGAGGAAGGGAAAGATTGTGATTGGCAAGGATGAAACCATCAGGAAATCCATGTTCGAGCACTTTCATGATAGTTCTATAATGGGACACTCTAGGACTGCTGCAACCAAGAACAGGATGGCAGCTCTTATTTATTGGAAGGGCACGTCTCAAGACATCAAGATATGGATCAAAGAATGCCCCACTTGCCAAAAATGTAAGTATGAAACTATAAGCAAACCAAGCCTTGCTCAACCACTGCCTATACCTGATAGGGCTTGGTCTTCAGTCAATATGTTCTTTATAGAAGGGCTGCCTAAATCTAAGGAAAAATCAGTGATATTGATAGTAGTGGACAGGCTTACTAAGTTTGGACATTTCATGGCCCTTTCCCATCCTTATACTGCTATAACAATAGCTCAAAAATACCTCAACCATGTTTTCAAGTTACATGGCCTACCTGATTTGATTGTGCCTGACAGAGACAAAATCTTTTTGATCCATTTATAGCAAGTTCTTTTCAAAAGAGTAGGGATTAAGCTACTCTTATCTACTTCTTACCACCCTGAAACAGATGGGCAAATAAAGGTACTCAACAGGTGTCTAGAAGGTTATTTAAGGTGCATGTTAGGGGAGAGGCCTCGGGACTGGCTAATGTGGGTTCCCTTAACCGAATGGTGGTACAACTCAACTCACCACACGACCATACACTCTACTCCTTATGAAGCCCTGTATAGATAGCCATCACCTCATCATGTGCCTTGCTTGTCAGGAGCCTCACCAGTGTATATGGTGGATAGAACTCTTCAACAAAGAGAAGCACCTAGAAAAATGGTTTAATGTCATTTGAAACGAGCTCAAGACAGGATGAAGCAACGAATAGACAAGCACAGGACCGAGAGACAGTTCAAAGAGGGTGACTTAGTTTATCTCAAACTTCAACCCTACAGACAACATTCAATCAAAAAGAGATGGAATCAGAAGCTAGCTCCCAAGTATTTTGGTCCTTTTCCAGTGATAGCTCGTGTGGGGAAAGTGGCCTACAGATTGTTAAATCCACCTGGCTCCAAAGTGCATCCTACCTTCCATGTGTCGCAACTCAAGAAACATGTAGGAACCACACCTACGTAAAGCACATTACCTATAGTGGATAACCATGGAGCTTGGTCTAAAGAACCAGCAAGAGTTTTGGATTGAAGGATGGTTAGAAGGGGAAATCAAGCGGTCACCGAAGTGTTGATTGAATGGAGCAACACATTTCCAGAAGATGCCACGTAGGAGTCTCTCGACCAGATCAAAGCCAAGTTTCCTTCTTTTGATCCTTGAGGACAAGGATAATCTTCAAATATGGAGTAATTGATATAAGCTGAAATGGTAACAGGAGAAACGATGCATTTTATTTAAGTTAAAGGGAGCACTTTGATGTTTTAGCGATACGGGGCGTTTTGATGTTTAGTATCTAAGTCACCTAAATGCTGACAAATATCATGTTAGCCGTTTTTTTGTTATTTGTAATTTCCTTAAAATAGGGAGGTAGATACCGTGGCTATAATTTTTGGCTGTTTTTTTAATAGTATTCTCTTTCTTCCTCAATTTCTCTCTTTTCTCTCTCGATTCTCTCTACTTTCTTCCTCCATTTTCTTCTATTTTCTAGTTCAATTTTTCGGCTTCTATCACTCAATTAATTAAAAATTTGATAGAAAAAGTGGACTTACACAAGCTAGAAGGAGATTTCGACAATGGCACTTTCTTGGTAATTCTTGGATCGATCTTGGATGCTCAAAATTTCATATTTGAAGTTGATTTCAATGGGATTAAATGGCAGCAAGGAGGGGATGGATTGGTAATGGTTCTTGGTAGCAAAAGAAAGGAAAATTAATGGAAACAATGGTGATAGGGGCGACGACAACAAGGAGAAAGAAGAAGAAAGAAAAAGAAATGAAGATTGAGGGAGAGGAGGGAGAGATGGACGGCACAAGGCAAGGAAAAATAATGATTTAAGGCTGATTATTTGCTTAAAATATGTATTTATAGTTAGGTTAAAAATTAAGCTTAAAAATAAGGGATTTTGCTAAAATTCATTTATTTTGCAAAACATGGGACTTGAACTTGGGACCTCATTTACTAACATGCCTTATTATTGATCAATTAACCATTGGACCATCATCACATCTTATTAATATTCTTCATTTTTATTAAGCTAAATTTTGGGATACTACAGTTCTACCCCCCTTAAAAAATTTCATCCTCGAAATTTCTTGATTTGAAAAGGTGAGGATACTAAAGCCGAATTGTATCTTCCGGCTCTCAAGTAGCCTATTCGATTCCATGGTTTCTCCATAACACTTTAACTAACGAAATTTGCTTCCGTCTTAACACTTTAATTTCACGTTCTAATATTTGAATTGGCTCTTTCTTGAAAGTCAAATTCAGTTTAACCTCAATCTCATGAACTGGAACAATGTGTGAGGGATCTGACAGATAACGTCTCAATATTGAGACATGGAATACATCGTGAATATGATCTAATTCAAGAGGTAACTCGAGTTGGTAAGCCACAGTACCAACCCTCTTTAGCACTTTATAAGGACCAATAAATCTAGGACTTAGCTTGCCCTTATGACCGAAGCTTAAAACTTTCTTCCATGAAGGGACTTTAAGAAAAACAAAATCTCCTTCAAACTCGATGTCTTTACGTTTCAAATTGGCATATGACTTCTGTCTATCAAAAGTCACCTTCAATCTCTGTTGAATCAACTGAATCTTGTCTTCGATTTTAGTAACCAATTATGCGCCAATCAACTTTCTTTCACCCACTTCAGTCCAACACAAAGGTGAGTGGCACTTATGACCATAGAGAGCTTCATAAGGTGCCATTTGGATGCTTGACTAAAAACTATTGTTATAGGCAAATTCTACCATCGATAAATGCTCTTCCCAACTATCTTGGAAATCAATCACCCAACTTCTCAACATGTCTTCTTATATTTGAATCACTATTTTCGACTAACCATCAGTTTGTAGATGGAAAGCCATACTGAAATCTAACCAAGGACCTAAAGCCTCGTGCAATTTCTTCTAGAATTGAGAAGTGAATCTAGGATCCTGATATGAAATAATTGAAACTAGCATACCATGCAATCTCAGCTAACTTCTAAAGAGAATAATCGATACGAACAGGTATAAAGTGGCAGACTTAGTCAATCTATCCACCACAATCCAAAACAAATCTTTCTTAGTAGTTTTCAAAGGCAACCCACTAACGAAATCCATTGTCACTTTTCCCACTTTTATTGTGGAATTCGAATCGATTGAAGTAACCCCGATGGAAACTAATGCTCAACTTTAACTTGCTGCTAAGTCAAACATTTAGATACAAATTCGGTCACTTCACGTTTAAGACTAGGCCACCAATACACTTCCCTCAAGTCTCGATACATCTTAGTACTACCATGGTGCATAGCATAAGGACTGCTATGAGCTTCCGTAGTATAGATTACCTTAAACTCTGATCATTAGGCACACAATATCTCCCTCAAAAACACAAAATTCCTTCGGAATTAATTCCAAAGTCTTCAGTAGATCCATCCTCAACCTGTTTAAATCGTGACACTAGAGTTTCACCAAACTCTGCTTATCTTTGATTTCCTGAACCCAAGTAGGATTCACTTGTAATTTTGCCAAAATATTATCATCATAAAAAAGACTTAAGCGAGCAAGCATAGCCCTCAAATCAGATATTGCTTTTTTGCTCAAGGTATCGACCACCACATTAGCCTTTCAAGGATGATACTCAATTGTAAAATCGTACAATCATAGTCTTTCAATAATTCAATCCATCTCTGTTGCCTTAAATTACATTCCTTCTAGGTAAGGAGGTATTTGAGACTCTTGTGATCGGAGTAAATAGTACACTTCTCACCATTCAAGTAATGTTTCTAAATTTTAAAAGCAAACACAATAGTCGCCAACTCTAAGTCATGAGTGGGGTAATTACATTCATGTGGCCTAAGCTGTCTCGAGGCGTAGGCTACCATTTTACCATCTTGCACTAAAATGCAACCCAAACCAACATGGGAAGCATTACTATACAGAACATATTCTTTTCCAGCTTCTGATTGAATTAAAACGGGAGACTCAATCAACACAAATTTCAACTTTAAAAAATGGCTTGTTGTTCATCTCCCAACTTAAAAGGAATAATCTTCCACAACAGCTTAGTCAATGGGGATGCTATCAAGGAAAAACCCTCAACAAATATTCGAAAATACCCAACATGACTTAGAAAACTCCAAATTTTCTAGACATTCCTCGATTGCCTCCAATCTAGGGTAGCTTCAACCTTTTTAGATTCCACGAGAATACCCTTAGTCGATACCATGTGACCTAAAAACATCCTTCAACCAGAATTCACATTTACCGAGTTTAGCAAAGAGTGGTTTTACAACGAGTTACTTTTCGCAAAGTATCTGTAAAACCACTCTTAGATGTTCATCATACTCAGTTTCTATCTTAGAGTACATAAGGATGTCGTCAATGAAAACCATGACGAAATGATCAAGGAAAGGTTGGAACACAAGATTCATAAGATCCATAAAAGCTGCATGTGCATTAGTCAATAAAAAAGGCATGATAAGGAACTTGTAATATCCATAACGAATCCTAAAGGCAGTTTTGGGGATATCAGATTCTTTCACTTTGAGCTGATTGTACCCAAATCTTAAGTTGATTTTGGAAAACACAACTACCCTTCTAAACTGATCGAATAAGTCGTTAATCCTTGGTAAAGGGTACTTATTCTTGATGGTCAATTTGTTTAGTTGGCAATAGTCAATGCACAACCGTAAGGTACCATCTTTCTTTTTCACAAACAGAATTGGTGAGCCCCATGGCAAAACATTAGGTCTAATGAAACCCCTATCTAACAATTCTTGCAACAGCACATTCAATTACTTAAGTTCTTTCGGTGCCATGCGGTAGGGAGTAATTGACACTGATGTCGTTCCTGACCATAACTCAATTCTAAACTCCACTTCCAGCTCTAGAGGTAACCTTGAAAGTTCCTCGAGAAACACATCGGGAAATTCTTTTACTATACTAATACTTTCAACCATAGGATCAACGACACTTTCATATCAGAAGTATGCCAAAAATGCTTCGCACCCTTTATGTACCAACTTTTCTGCTACTATGGCAAAAATCACATTAAACAGGTAGTTCTGTCTTTCTCCCACCATAACAACTTCAATTCCAGTCTCAGTCATAAAAGTTACTCTTTTCAGTGCACAATCCAAATGAGCTTGATGCTCAACAACCAATCAAATTGACGGGGAACACCTTACCTTAAACCTCTAAAAGACATCTTTTGTAAACCTTATTCACAAGTATGGAAGATCTTAAGGAACTAACTATAGTTACAATGTTTTTATTTTCCTTTACCCTTATTCCCCATTTTACAACCACATTACAAGCAACATATGAATGGGTAGATCCAACATCAATCAAAGGAAAATTATGTACCGAGAAAATAGTGAAGGTACTTGCGATGACGTCAGCAACATCTCTGTCCTCTTGGCATCTAGCTGCATAAACCAAGGTAGGTTGCCTCACCTCAGCTCGATTCGCACCTTAACCTAATGCTCTCTATCCTCGGTTACCATTCCCATTCCAATTTCGACCCCTTTGGGCTCCTTGATTACCTTTTTGATTTTGGCCCCGAATTGGGACTTAATTTTGGGACGGAGATTACACCTGTTCTTGTCGATAATGACAGTCCTTAATCTTATGCTTCATCTAGCCACAAACCAAACAAGCAACAAACCGCCTCTAACACTTACCCAGATGATGCCTTTGACAGCATAGACAAACTTGAATCTGCCCATCTTTAATGTTCATTTCCCTATTCTACGATTGTCTTCCCTCTCTGGCTCACTTAGCTTGTCGCAGATTTGAGCCAGCAAGTCTCACTTCCTTTCTAGGCTGATCCCTCTATTTCCCTTTCTTCTCACGCTCCACACACTTAAACTCCTCAATGATCTTGGCCTTTTCGACCAAAGCCTCAAACACTCGCTCTTGATGTAAAGCTACTTGAACCTTAAGGTCATACCTAAAACCTTCTTGAAAACGAAAACTCTTTTCTTGCTTAAAAGCTATCATACTAGGTGCATAACAACTCAATCTCAAAAATTTCACCTCATACTCAAAGACAGACTTATAACTCTATTTTAGCTCAATAAATTCCAATCGACGAGCCTTTACATAGTGAGAACCCATAAATTCTGATTTGCTATGGAAGTGTACCCCTATTTAACGATTACCATCAACAGTAAGCCTCATCCCTCAACAAGGATATAGATCCCTTAAGTTTTTGCCCGAGAGTAAAATCCAGATCATCCAAAATTCTCTTAGTGGTCTCCATCTAGTATTCGACCACTTTAGGAGTAGTTTCAGCGATACCTTTAAACAACTCAGCTCCACTAGAACGGAGTCTATCAGCTATTGTTCCATAATTGACACCTTCTACTAGTGCCTCAACAACCCTATTTAAAGCCCTAAGCAAAGCCCAAGTTATTGGGTCGTTTTCCTCTTGGTCATCATTGGCCCTATTTTTCATATTCTTACCATTAGTAGCAGATTCACTATTAACTTCCTCATTCTTATTATTCAATTTATGTTTTGATAACGCGGTTGACTCAATTGGAGATCCTAGGGGTCATCCTCTACGACCCCTCCTTCCACATGCCATATTTTCACGTGCACTCATTTTCGATGTTTTATAAATCTACAATTTACAAGTAGTTGATTTTTAGTATTTGTTTAGTCTTTTAGTGCATACAAATACAAATTTCTTTCATTAAAGTGTTATGTAACAATCTCTATATAGTAACTAAAGTTTTAATAACGTTTTTAAGGGCTTGACATCGGACCTCGGACTTTAAACTTCGGCATATCCTGCAAAACAAACTTTTCATATATGATATGGTTTGGTTCCCAAAAATTCCCATTTCATGTATGCATGCATGTCTACTAAATATATTTAGAAACTAATATCGAGGTTTTGAAATGCAATCTCCTCAACCCGACCTAGACGTTATGGTCGAATTGTGGAAGCCATATAGGACACCTAAGTGTCGACCCTAAACCTATAACAGTCAAACCTATGAATATTTCCTTTTAGTAAATCCATAGCTTTTGCTTGTTATCTTTAAAAACATTCATTTAATTAATCTTACCATACTTAACTTAGTTTAACAATTTAGATGTAGCTTTAGTACAAGCCTATCGTACATCCTAACACTAATCAAAGCTTTCTTGTTCGATTTCTTAGCAACGAAACTTATCAATATCAAATAATAATTAATACTTAGCCATTTAGCATGCATAATCCAATTTCAGTATATTCAAACCATATATATATAAATAGCGTGTATTATCCAACCTAAGTATGAATATCATGCATGCAAAAAGAACCCAAAATGAAAACAATCCCAAAGCAAATTGTCCTAAACCACAGTCTTAAATAACTTTGCAGTCCAAAACCAAATAATAATAGTAATTAAAACAAAATCCAAATAAAGTCTAAAATGATGTCTGAAGGCCGCTGTACATCCGTATGTCAATGCCGATACTTAGTCTGTTCATTACCCGAAATGTTAAGGTAATGGGGTGCGCTTAACAAGCTTAGTGCGAGACTAAACAAACAATCATAACTTAAACAATCTCTCATACATAGCAATTTCATATAACATTCACATTCATGATGGAACATATATAAACATATCAATAATAATGGGTGTGATCATGATATGTTGCAAATGTGAGATCCTACCCACACCAACCGCTACACCACGAATTCCCCAAACATGTTTGCCAAACTCCAACGAATGTGAGCATAGCTCGATGTGATAAAACCACTGAATCACAATAATGCAGAAAGTTCATCGAATAATGAATAATGCAATAGAGATCGCCAATAAAAAATAATGTAATAAAGATCGTCAATCCCCTCTATACTCCAAAGCAATGCACTGACTACGAATAATGCGGTTTTAATATGCTGTCGATACTCCACGGAACTCCTCCATCAACCAAAAATAATCCAACCCAATGCACATGTAAGATGTCATGAAAAAACATACATAATCTCAATTCAACACTTTTTCACATTCTTTTGGTACATTTATCATGCTCTTAATCAATCAAATACTATCAATTATTAGGAAACAGTATTCTATTCATTTGAACACTTATTTTCAATACTAGGAAATAATGTTCCATTCATTCGATCACATACTTTCAATACTAGGAAATAGTGTTCCATTCATTCGATCACATACTTTCAATACTAGGAAATAGTGTTCCACACAATTGATCACATACTTTCAATACTAGGAAACAGTGTTCCACACAATCGATCACATACTTTCAATACTAGGAAACAGTGTTCCATTCAATATGCAAATAATCATTCTCTTTACATATATCATAGCAAATATGTCATGCATTTAAATCATGCAATAACTCAATATATTAGCATAAAATGCTATTCAAGCATTCACTCACACATCATATATCTCATTTATGCATTCAAATCTCAACTAGAAAATTCACAAATTCAAACTAGCACTTTGCCATCACAACAATCTTTTAGGGCTCAAAACGTGCCTGATTCGACAACTCACAAATTCAATAAATTGGCTAATAAGCCAACCCAATCAGCAATCTAATTATCATTTTTTATATGGCATTTAGCAATTACAAACAAGCTTAAGATTTTAGAACTCATACCTTTTTTTCACCTTTTCGTGACACACTAGCAAATCTTGAATTTTTCTTTGTAAAACTTCTAAATGAACCTAGGCCAAAATTCAGTATAGATTTATTCAATTAACCACCTAACCAGCAACCAAACTTCCATTTATGGGTCCAAACCAATCGTCAAATTTACTAAAAATTTTACAAAACCAAACTAGTTGAACTCCTTACTTTTCATTTACGCGAACCGCACTAGAGGGCGTTCTACGATTTTAAGATTGATGTGGGGTGTTTAAGTCAGAACCTAAAACCATTATATACTGAAAAATCAGTAGCCAATATTGATTAAATTCCCTTATTTAATCAATTCCAAACTTTTACCCAACAACTATGTCGAAATAACAAACTAGTTAACATTTAATCGCACTTACACTTTTCGATTTGAGAGATCCAAATGGGCAATTGATCAAGAACAAATTTTCCCTAATTGACACATGATTAGAGACTGATTAGGAATGTTCAAAAACTCAAATTAGGGCTGGAATTAATTGGATAAAAATTTAGAAATAAAATAGCCCCCTTTTTGCACCTGGGCGCGCGCACACACACACACCCCATTTCTTGGTGACCAAGATTGGGGTTGATTCTTTAAAACAATTTGAGATCCATTAAAATATGGAAAAATACTTTAAAAATCATGAAATTATTTCTAATTTTTAGAATTAAAAATTAGGATTTTTAATTGGCTCAATTAATCAAGAATTTGGTAGAAATAATGGACTTACACAAGCGAGAAGGAGATTTCAGCAATGACACTTTCTTGGCAATTCTTGGATCAATCTTTGATGCTCAAAATTTCATATTTGAAGTTATTTATAGAATGAATGCATATTAGAATACATTGCATTTTTACACATCCTAAGAGGAGCACATAAAGCTTAATAATTTTGTTAAAATTCTTTTAAGCGACTTTTTAGAAAATTATTTGAACATTTTGATAATTTAGTTTTAAGCTTTCTTAGAAAAAGAAATTTGGTAAACTTGCAAATTTTTATGTTTTAGTATTTTCAAATGCAAGTTTTATAAGACTCTGAATTTAAATGATGAAATTTTGATTCTAATAATTTATGGACATGGAAACCATTTAGACACACTTTAAATTGATTATAAGAATTCACTAAATGGTTTAAAGAGTATTCAAATGATGTTTTAGCATAATTTCCTTGTTAATTAGGTCATTTGATCACTTGAACAAATTTGTTTCATTGTTTAAAAGTTGTTGAAAAAGTTCAAGTTGATCAAAATTGTGTTTTTCAAGTTTTGACTTCTTTAACAAACATTTTAAAAGCAAAAATGAGTTTTAAAAGTTTAAAAGTTAAGCTTTGTTTGGTCTATATAAGTAGTGTAAGTTTTAGAGTATATTTATTGTCATTAGATAGATCTAGGTTCATATAGGTTGTATGTAGGTGCATTTGTGTGCAAGCATGTTCGAAATATGTGACATGTGCTTAATATGCCTTGTACTAAGTGTATATACTTATTTCAATTTTTTAGATCACTTACTATTTTGCCCATAAAAAAGGCCATCTAATAGTAATTCTTTGATTCGGGAATGTGTGTATTGTTATGGTTCATTCTTTGTACATGTTTTAAAATCATACACATGTTAGAATTCTTTGTACAAGTTTGAGGTTGTAAATGTTAGTAGAACATGTTTCGAGACATCTACCTAAAAAATGACCATTTGGTAATTTTATTCTTTAAGTCTCGTGACTTGTGAGAAATGTCTTGGGACATCAAGCCCTTGACAGTTTCTAGGTGCATTTGTAGATTCCTAGGAGAATATAGGAGTGTATGGTCAAGTCATACTTATGCTTAAACTTAGGGGGAGTATCTTAACATGATTTTTTTCAATAAAATTAAAAATACTTTGTACCTTAATGAAAATCATTAGACTTTTCAAGGAAATTTGGGGCTTAAATATATAATTTTTTTAATTTCTTGAAATTAAGGCCATAAGATCATTTGAATAGCTTTGGTTTATCTACTAAACTTTATTTAAAATGTTCAAGATGATAAAAAATGTTTTTATCGTGTTTTGAACCTTTGATGACCATTTTTCAAAGTATTATAGCATTAACTCCTTTTTTAAACCCTGATTACCCCATTACCTTAAGTTGTGTAAAAGGTGTTTGATCTGTCGGTTTTATACCTAGCAGATTGAACTAGTTTTCACATTTAAAGAGCTTAAAATCAAGTATTTTTCCCTATGTTTTTATATATTTTAACTTAATTTTTATCTTTCAAATAAATTGTGTTGAAAGGTTATTTTATTGCTCTTAAGGCCAAATAGGGCTTAAGGATTAGCTAACCTACTTTGTGAGTGCGCAGGAGACCATTAGCAGCTGAGCAAAAGTGAAATTGGCCACTTCGTCATGACAGAGGGAGCTCCATGTCGCAATAACGGGACCAGCAACGAGGATGAAGGAGACTGCTAGCTATGTCATGACACATGACCTGATGTGTCGCGACATCGACCCCAGAATGCAACTCTGCATCTAACGAATGATGTTTTAATCTTCACAATGCAACTTAAACACGAAGGACAATAGTTAAACTTAGGGTTAATGAAAACGACCGGTCAAGGCTATAAATAAATCCCTTAGCACTAGGTTTAAGGACACCATTTATTAGCTTTTAGTCTTTACTTTGTATTTTCATTTGAAAAGAGATTGTAGAACTCATATAAACGTTCGAAGAGTTTTTCTTGATAGATTGCCAATACAAATCAAATTTTTTTTTGTTCGAGTATTCAATTATATGTGTTTATATATCTTTGCTTCCATTATGATTCAGAAAATCATGAGGAACTAATTTCATTTTGGGGAATTAGGGAGTGGAAGTATGATTATTTAATTGTTACTTAACAGGAATTTTACCTTTCGGATTAGCTATTTGGGAAATGAAGAACATCAAACAAAAACTAGGTCTAACAACCCTAAAACGTCATTTAGGTGGAAATGAACCCAAAATTGGTATTGCGCATCTGTGAAAACCTTTTTCCCAAATCGATTTAAACTGTGATATGTAGCGATAAGTAGTCTCTATCAACTTGCTATGCTGGCGGAAGATAGAGAGATCCAACTGGGATAATGACTAGTTGATTGGAGTAAAATCCCCAAAACCCAACAATTGAAGAACTTATATAGAAGTAACCTAAAATCCCCAAAGCCATTTATTGATTTTCTACATCTAAACTCTTTATTTTATTTCATTTCTATTTATGCTTTTTACACTCAACTCTTTTTATTATCTTTCGTACTATAATCCATAAAGTGACTACTAATTACTTTTATTCTTTATAGGGATCTAATTTACTATTGTCTCAAGCCTCCTTTGGATACAATCCTCGGAATAATACCAAGTGTTTTGTTGTACACATTATATTTACAACTTGACTCGTATACTTGCGAAAAGTCCATAATCTACACCGAACGGGAGTACGTTTAGGGGCGATCAAGTTGTTCGCGCCATTGCCGGGGGGCAACGATTTAGTAAATTTTATTCTTTCTCTGCCAATAAATAGTTAGGAAAATTTTAGTATATTTGATACGACTTAAAAATACTAATATTTTTTTTATCTTTTCAGATTTACTACTTTCCTCTAATTTCTGTCATATTACTTTTATACCATGGATGCCTACGATTATTTTTGTATAGATGACATTTATGACGACATCTCTGACGATGATATCTATGAAGATGGGTATTATGAAAATTGGGAGATCTAGGAAAACTAAAGATTATTGATATAGATCCTCGATCAACATAATGATCAACCTTCTAGAGGAGCATGTTTCGAATTTAAACAAATGGAACGAGAACAAGGGAAAGGGCTAGATGCGAAAAATGGAAAAAGAATACTTTGAAGAATTGGATAATCGAATCGACGAGCAAAGCGATAATACATCCTTAGAAGGGGAGGTAGAAAGCTTTGAAAAAATTGAGATTAAGCTTCAATCCAATGAGGAATCACTCCCTACAAAGGAAGATTACGGTTCTCATACACAGAATTTAGATCTTCAATTAATTACTATTACAGACACACTGATAAATGAAATATTAGTTGAAGATATTATAGATTAGAGATACAATTTCCAATGGAAAATGGCTGCAATGTACAATACTTTCCTAGTGAAACAAATCCCTAAAGAAATTACTAATGTGAAAATTTTTCAATTTTTGCAGATAATAAGAAATATTTACAAGCTAGAGCCTTAGTTCTCAAATAAAATGATAATCAAATCCTCAGAGAAAGAAAGAGCACGTCCGTGAGCAAAGCAATTATTGCAATGGTACCACGAACCAAAAGATGCAGAACATTATGATAGAAATTATAAAGAGGAAGAGATGGCTGCAGCAACACCAATACAAAGATATCTAGTAAACTAACCATTTTTATTGAATGGGGTAATCGAGCAACTATTAATCCACCACAAATTTCGGTATTGTTTCCTCATGCTTGGGTGATATATCATCTTTCTGGATCAACAATGAAGGCAGTTACGAGAATGGGTGGTGGCATAAAATTACAACTATCGTGAATAGATATGATCGGCAAAAAGAGTTGGCGGTTATCAATGCAGGAAGAAAAGGAAAATATTGAGAAAGAGATAAATGCCAGAGACTAGCCTAGCATGACAGTTATTGGACGAATAGTGATAGAACGAACTGTTCGTGAGTGCTGAAGTGCATACTAACAGTCTTGTCAGACAATTCTGACAAGTATTAACACGTATTTTTATTTTTATAGACACTAACATACTAATTTGGTAACATTTTTTCGTTTCAGGGTATTTTTCTCAAAATTGACACGTTTTATATAGGGGTTAGATTGCTGAAAATTCAAGACTAACAGGTTTGTCGCGACATAGGGTGAGCTATGTCGCGAGAAACAAGGTAGTAAAAGGTTGGTTGCGACATACTTAGGCTACATCGCGACATCGTCAGCAAAACTTGCAGGGTTGACCCAACCCACCTACCCCAACGACCAAACCCATCATTTACTCGATTTTTAAACCCTAAAACCCTAAAAATCAACACCCATATATATATATATATTAACTTAACACTAAAACATATTTTCACCTAAACACTCTCAAATCACTCTAAAACTCTCTCAAATCCCTTCTTTCTCTCCAAACCTAAAACCCCATTCCTCCTAAGGTTACACTACACTTCGAGGCTTACTTCAATCTCAATGGTAAGGCACAATTCCAAGGTATTTCTAAACAACTTTATTGTTACATTCATCTCTATTCATCTTTGTTTCTACAGATCATAATGCCTCTCTAATAGTGATAGCGACTCGGATTATGAACGGTTTACAAATGCTCAAATTGAGAAATACTTTTTGGCTTCACAAGGTCGAACTCTCATTCAAGAACGAGGTTTCAAACCCTTAATAATTCTCTACCAAGAGGTATGGCTACTGGTACGATACCATTAATGGGAGCAATTTTGCATTCTTCAGATAGGTAATGCAGCAGTACCGGTAGTCCACGAATCTTATGCATCACTTAAGGATGACATGATTAAGAGAAAACCCTTAGGAGTAGTGGTAGTTAGAGAATGCGATGTTCGTATGTCGCCTAAGGATATATGAAAATATTACAACTTCCCTTACTATGAAAAAGATTATATAATGAAAGTGGACTTTAATTTTTTTTAAAAAGTGGATATGAAGGAGATCATTAGGTTTTTGACAAAGCGGCGAGGCGTTCGGAACTATAGACCTAACATAGGCACACCCTTCAACTTCAACCAAGCTATTATATTTCTGGTAGCTAAAATGTGGATGCAATTCTTATCTACACAAATTATACCTACATTAAATGTCTCTAACGTTAATTCTTTGCGAGATTTGCTATTATATGGCATTTTGCAGTGTAAACAAATTTGTGTAGGCTTTTGGATTTTTGAAGAAATGAAATGGTACACCCAAGGCCAAAAGAATGGTCTTTTCTTCCCACATTTGTAACAACCTTATGTAAAAAGGCGGGCGTACCAATGAAAGAAAATTAACAATTCTTAAAGCCGACTCGGAGCATCATAGGAGATTTATTGTATAAGCAATATGTCGAGCTTAAAAGGAAACAAATTAAGGAGTGGAATCAAATAAGAAAAGAAAGATGGATGTATCGGCTTCATTGAAAAGAAATGAGAAAACTAAAAAGAGCAAAGGAAGTATCGAAGCCAAACTCGATGGAATGATTTTTTGGATGCAAGAAATTGGACTCGTTCTTCAAGAGTTTGAACAAATTAATGGATTACCAATTCCAAATTATCCACCGAGTATATTTGGGGGAGAAGGGGATAATGAGAAAACTGATTCAAATAAGATGGAGCAAAAAGGCCATGAGACGAAAGACGAGTATGATGTTATGTTCCAGCCTCAATATTCAACACCCAAACGGCTAGTAATTCGAAGTCCAACAAGGTAACAAGGTGGACGCTCTCACCAAACGTACTCCAGCAAAGGCAAAGCTGCCATGGATCTTCAATCTGAGTCAAAGGATAATTGAAGTGTTTAGGATTTATTTACTTTAAAGACTTTTAATTTTTGGATTATTTTTGAATTTTGTTTCTTTTAAGACTTATATAATTTGTAGAAGTAGGATTCGGATTTATTTTTGCATATATGTTTTAATTCTTTTTGTAGGAATCTTATATTATGGAAACACAACAATTTCGAGCATTCACGCCAAAAGGAGAAGGACAACCACCATGTGAAGAAGAGGACCTTCACGATCAATCGGGTAACTTCTTTTCGTACTATTTATAGGGCTACACATTAAGGACAATGTGTTTTCTAAAGTGTAGGGGGTTATAGGAATTTTTGGCATATAATTTTCATTTTCAGTTTTTATATTTTTCTTTTGATTTGTGCTTAAGCTTGTAGAAATACAAGTGATTGGGTAGGAGCATGTATAATAGGTTGATTGTGTTTATTGATAAATTTGGCATGATGATGAGGAAACTTTTAATTTTTGAGCATGAAATTTTTAAGTTTTATAGGTTACATTAAGTATAGATAGAAAGGTATTGTTGATACCAAAGGATGTGCATAATATAAGGAAACAAGCATGCTAGTATATATGATAGATAGTCATTTTGAGATTTTACAATTAAATTGATATTTATGCATATTGAGATGTTTAGGAATGACTTAAGGCATTGTTTGGATACATCTAGAGCTAAAAAGCCAAACACTGTTTCGAATCTCCAATTAATACCCATTTTTGAGCCTTATGACCCTTCTTGATGAACGACAAACCTCAAAAACCTAAAATGGTGATTTGTGTGTACTCTTTTCTTTGGTCCTATTCTGCATGGAAATAGACGTATGACCATTTGTATTAAGGGTAGGTAGACACACTATGGTGGAGGTATAAAATAAAAGAGGGAAATAGAAAAATCAATATATGAACTTTAGCTTAGCCAAAAAGAAAAGAATAGTGAAAAATCAAAAGAAAAAAAATGATTAGTAGATACAAAAAAAGAGAATCTTGGGTAAGAAAACACAATACGAGTGACAAAATCATAAAATCACCAAAAAGAAAAAAAATCTTACTCAAGAAACAAAGAAAAGAAAATACTGATAGGCTAGCTAAAGAGATTACTTGATATTGAGATTACCTAAAAATTGGAGAGAAAAGGAAGGTCAGAGAAGGAGAAATAAGGGGGTGAGATGGAATGGGACATAAAGGGGGAGAATAGGGAATAATACAATGTGCCAAACTATTTTCGTGTTTGTAACTCTTTTATGCTTAACCGTTCTTTGAAAATCATACATATCTAATTGCGCTATGAACATCACAGCAAATAATGTGTAAGCGTGCACTGTCGATGCAAGTATAGTAGACAAATGTGAGTTTGTCGGATATCGATCTCACAAGGATGGATGTTTGTTGTCTATAATTGTCGGTGCAATGAATAAGTAAATGCAATAAAATTGTGAGATCGATTGTCGAAGCAATTAGGTCCCTGAAATAAATAGTTAGTAGAATACTAAGTGTGGCTCACAAGGTTTAAAATACAAGGTGATTGTCGCTGCATTAATGCACAATGAATGTCTTACCAAACTTGGCTTCTCTATTAGATCTAAGACTTAAACATGCACACTAACCACACCTTATAGTGTTGGCAATGCAACATATTCAAGAACAAGAGAATTAAATTCCTTCAATCCCCAAGCAACGTCCGTTGTCTTACTTGTTGCTTAAATTATCGCTGCACCTTCCAATGACAGTGACTACAATAACACTTCCGTGGTCAAAACATTCAAACCCAAAGATTAAGCAGTAAAGGCAAGCTTGAATAAGATATCATTTAGTCTAAATATCAAATATACTTCCATACAAACTTGAAATAACATGAATCACCAACGTTTAAGAGAGAGAAATAAAAGAACAAATAGAGAATACTATTCCTAGGCTACTTGACTTGCTCTCTTACTCTCCTCTTGTGTCACACTTAAGAGCTCCTTGTCAAGAGCAGATCTGCCTCCTCCTTCACGTCAGGTCGCCCTTGAGAAATTTAAGCTACCATGGATGCAAGCTTCGAAAATGGATTCAAGAAGAAAATCAATCCGGAAGAAGACCCTTTCTCTCTCCTTCTCATGAGTATTTAACTGCAGCTGAATAGTATAGGTGTCCTTCCCTCCAAATCTAGCAATCTCTGGTCGTACTAGTTAGTTACACCAGTTATACAACTCACGCATTTCTGGTGTGTTAACTAGACAGCTGTCAGATACTACGCCAATTTTGGGCGCAATTCTGAACCTGCTTATGCAGCGATAACTCTGGACATGTTCACGTAGAGGTAATTCTGAACAAGTTCCTCTAGCGACAATTCTGGGCACAATGCTAAACAGACTAATGCAGCGACATCAATATTAAAAATATTATAAATTCAAAGACAATTAGGTTGAGTTCCATTAAGTTAGAAAATGCAATAACTAAATAAAAATGCTAAAAATGTATGCTAAGGATGACCAAATGGGAACAACTTAAACAATAAGTAATGATAAATCCATGGTTCTTTCTAGTACTATCAATATCCTAAGCCTCAACACGTTACAAGCCAAAAAGCCCTAAGTGACCTAAAAAACTCTATGCATGAGTAGATGTAGACATTACATTATCTCATTATAATTGTCTATATTGTACTAGGATAATTAAAATACTTATATTAGGCATTGATGAATTTATATCGATAAAACTTTGATATTTATATTTCTTGTAACTTACTAAACTTATATTGTTTCTACTCAAAAATGATAAATTTGCTCACTCATCATGTTAGACTTATCAAGAAATGCATAATGCCTAGAATATATGTTCAGAACCTAATCTTTGTATAATACAACTTTAAGCTCATTTGCCTTTCTCTTATTGTTTCTCTTCTTTATTATTTGATTGTTGTTTTCTGGTTTTCTTGACGACAAGCAAAGATTTAAGTGCGGGGGAGTTTGGTCTGCTGATTTTATACCTAGCAAATTGAACTAGTTTTCACATTTAAAGAGCTTGAAATCAAGTATTTTTCCTTATGTTTTTATAGATTTCAACTTAGTTTTTATCTTTCAAATAAATTGTGCTGCAAGGTTATTTTATTGCTCTTAAGGCCAAATGAGGCCTAAGGATTAGCTAACCTACTTTGAGACCATTAGCAGCTGAGCAAAAGTGAAACTGGTCACTTCGTCATGACATAGGGAGCTCCATGTCGCAACAAAAAGACTAACAGCGAGGATGAAGGAGACTGCTAGCTTCGTCATGACATAGGATCTCGTGTGTCGCGACATCGACCCCGAAATGCAACTTTACATCGAACGAAGGGCATCTTCGTCTTCACAACATAATTTAAACACGAAGGATGATAGCTAAACCTAAGGTTAAAGAAAACAGCCAGCCAAGGTTATAAATAAACACCTTAGCACTAGGTTTAAGGACATTGTTTATTAGCTTTTAGTTTGTACTTTGTATTTTCATTTGAAACAAGATTGTAAAACTTGCATAAACGTTTGAGAAATTTTTCCTGACAGATTACCAATACAAATTAAGTTTCATTTTCATTCGAGTATTAAATTATATGTGTTTATATATTTTTGTTTCCATTATGATTAATAAAACCATGAGGAACTAATTCCATTTTGGGGAATTAGGAACTACAAGTATGATTATTTAATTGTTGCTTAATAGAGATTTTACTTTTCGGATCAGCTGTTTGGGAAAGGAAGAACTTCAAACAAATACTAGGACTAACAACCCTAGAACATCATTTAGGTGGGAATGAACCCATTGGTATTGCCCATCTGTGAAAACCTTTTCCCCAAATTGATTTAGACTGTGACAACTAGTGATAAGTAGTCTCTATCGACTTGCTATGCTGGTGGAAGATCAAGTGATCCAACTGGGGTAGTGGCTAATTGATTGGAGGAAAATCCCTAAAACCCAACAATTTAAGAACTCATATGGAAGCAACCTAAAATCTCCAAAGCCATTTATTGATTTTCTACATCTCAACTCTTTATTTTATTTCGTTTCTATTCATGCTTTTTACACTCAACTCTTTTTATTATCTTTCGTATTATAATATTTAAAGTGACTACTAATTACTTTTATTCTTTACATGGATCTAATTTACTATTGTCTCAAGCCTCCTTTGGGTACAATCCTTGGAATACTACCAATTGTTTCGTCATACACACTATATTTACAACCTGACCCGTATACTTGTTAAAAGCCTAAAATCTACACAGAATGGGAGTACATTCGAGGGCGATCAATGTTTGTCATTACTTTAGAATTCATTTAGATTGTTAAGGTTAGATTTAGGATTAGACTTAGTTTAAGAACTTAGGATTAGGTTTTAAGGTTTAGAAATCCTTACATCGGTATCTTGTTACAAACTTGGTATATCATTTAGATACATTTATCATGACATATTCTGTACTTTTATTTGATCTTTTTTGTGTTAATATGTCATGATTTCCTCCCTCATGACACACTCACATTGGTATCCAATGTATGATTATATTGTTATATTATTTAATGGATATCATTGTCATGCTTTATAGATTTATCTTTATTGAACATTGTGGAAATGTGTGATACTAAGTATGCTTATTGAATGAATTGAATTTTTTTTACTTATATGTTTTATTCAATCAAAGAAGTATGTTTTGCGTATTTGTTTCTCCTTCTTTTGCTATTAATAATCGATATCATTGTAGTTTTGATAAGCTTTTGATATCTACTTTGTTGATGTCATTGTATTTTTTATGCCTTATTTCATTCATTAATAATTGGTATCTAGTAAGGGGGAGTACTAAAAATAGGAATTGCTTGTGACTTTATTGAATTATCATTAGTATGAAATTCTTTGATTCTCAATTCATGGCTTGTTCACATTTCTTGTTAACAATTGGTATCCTTTTTTAAGGTATCAATTAGTCTCTTTCATTAGGCATGAATTTAGGTGAATTTATGCAATTAATACTTATTTGTATGATCCTTAGAATTTTGCATAAAGTGTTTTTTTCAAATGGATTTCAAGTATGCTTCTTTGACATATCATTGTTTCTTGAAGTTTATTGTTTATGTGTGAAAATACAATTGACATGATCTTTAGATGGCTATATTATGACTCATTGTGTTATTGCATCAATCTTTATTCTCCCTAAGCTTTGATTTTCAAAACACCTTTAAAATTGGTATAATTCTTTAACTACTTTAAATGTTTTTTGATGTACCAAAAAGGGGGAGAAAAAGTTGAAATTTGTATATGCACTTTGTTTTGAATATATATTTTCATAAGCATATGCAAATAGATTAATGTCCATGCACATATTATTAATTGATACATGGTTTAAATGCATGACATTAGTAGGTACTTTATGCATATTGTGGGAGAATGCCACTTATTTTAATCAAAGTTTATTTTCGCTTTTCTTCTCTTAGTTAAATTCTATTTTTAGTGTCTCACTTAAGCTCTAATTAACTAGAGTTGTAGTCATATATGCTATGATTTCAGCCTATAATTAGGCTTTAGTTACTTTAGGTTTTACACAACAAAATATTTAGATTGAAAGAATTTTGTTCTTTGTTTCGAAGCGTTTTTCTTGTGGGGCTTCGGGTTTTTCTTCTAATTCTCTTCATCTTTTTACACTCCTTTTTTATAGTGAAATCTCATTTTGCATGTGGTTTTTATTATATTTTGATGAGTTTTTCCACATAAAATTTACGAGTTCAATCTTTTCAACTCTTATTTTTATTCACTTTGTTCGTTGTTTAAATGAGTAATTTCTCAACAAATTGGTATCAGAGCTTATTCGATTTCTAAAATCAATCCGTTTAGAGATGGCAACATCAAGGTTTGATATTGAGGAGTTTGACGAAATTGTAAATTTTAGTTTATGGCAAATTCGGATGACGTCAACACTAGTTCAAAATGGTTTAAAATAATTAGTTCCAGAGAAGAAACTTACATATATGGATCAGTCAAAATGAGAAGAGCTCGATGAAAAGGCTCTATCCACTATTCAATTATGGCTCACGAATAATGTATTACAAGAGGTTCTAAAGGAGAAAACAACATCTGCATTATGGAGGAAACTAAGAGTCTTATATATGTTGAAATCTTTGGCTAAAGGGTTAGTATTAAAACAATGTCTCTGCACGTTCACAATGACCAAAGGTGAGTCCATTAGAACTCATATTAGTGAGTTTGTTACCCTTCCTAATGACTCAAAGAATCTTGAAGCAGAGATTAGTGACGAGGATCAAGCAATGTTGTTATGCTTTTTGTCATCTTCCTATAAAACTTTCAAGGAAACTCTAATTTATGGGAGAGAACATCTCTCGTTTGAGGATGTGGAGGGAAATCTTTTAAGCAAGGATAAATTTGACAACGAGTGAGGCCCAAATAAAAAATCAAATGGGCAAGCCTTAGTTCTAGTTACAAGAGATAGACAACAAACCAGAAAGACAGATTGAAACAGGTTTAAAGTAAGGTCCAAATCCAAAAATCATGACAAATATTGTGGCTATTGTAAAAAGGTGGGTCACGTTAAGGCAGAATATTGAAAACTTCAAAATAAAATCAAAAGAGATGTCGAAAATGATAAGAAATATAAGCAGAAAGCCGAAGTTGTTGATGCTAGTTTAGTCGAGGACAAAGGTGATGATTTCTTATTGGTGTCAACGAGTGAAAACTCTTATTTTACTTCCAAATAGATCTTACAACTAGAGTGCTCCTATCATGTGTGTTCCAATAAGGATTAGTTCTCTACGTACAGTTCAACTGAAGGTGGAATTATTCAGACTCTGCCAGATGTCATGTATGTTCTTGATTTAAAGAAAAATCTTATCTTATTAGGAATTTTGGTTTCTAACGATTATAGGATAGTCATTGAGTCAAATAGCTTAAAAGTTTATTGTAAAGCTCTTTTTGTGATGAGAGGACAAAAAAAGGATAACATATACATTTTTCAAGGGTCAATGGTTACTAGTGCAACAACGATTGCAGAAGAAAACTTGAAATTGCCATCACGTCATGATGATAATTAACCTGACATCACAACATGACTCTTTCTCCACCGGTTTCGATTCTAATTCAACTAAATTTGGCTCATGTGATTGGGTCATATGAGTGAGAAATGTATGACAATCTTATGCAATAAAGGTCTTCTTAAAGACATTGGAGTTGGTAAGTTAGGTTTCTACGAGCAGTGCATTTTCGAGAAACAAACCTGAGTCAATTTCGATTCAACAGTGCATAAAACAAAAGAGACTCTAAATTATATTCATTCTAATTTATGATATACATCTTCTGACATCTTAAAAGGAGGTAACAAATATTTCCTGACATTTATTGATAATCACTCCAGAAAAGTTTGGATTTATTTCTTGAAATAGAAAAGCAAAGTCTTCGGAATCTTCAAATAGTGGAAGACAATGTTAGAAAAACAAACCAGAAAATTTGTGAAGCGGTTGAGAATGGATAATGATCTTGAGTTATGTTCATTAGAGTTTAATGATTTTTGCAAACAGGAAGGCATTGAAATACATTGAACCATTGTTAGAACTCCACAGCAGAATGGAGTTGCAGAAAGAATGAATAGAACCTTGCTGAAAAAGGCTCGATGCATGCTTTCTAATGCAAGCTTAGGGAAGGAATTTTAGGCTGAAGCCGTAAACTTGGCAAGTTATTTGGTAAATTGATATCATCGATCATTGAACTGTAAAGTTCTAAAAGAGATGTGATTAGGTAATCCTCCCAATTATTCTAACCTTAAAATTTTTGTTGTCTTACAAATACTAAAGTTAGCTAGGGAAAGTTTAAACCAAGAGCCGTTAATGCATCTTTATAGGATACTCTGTTAATACAAAAGGTTTTAAGTTGTGGTGTTCAAAATCTAACAAAATAATTGTTAGCAGAGATGTTATGTTTGATGAATCTACCATGTTTCGATCAGAAAAGAGAACTTTTACTTTTAAAGACACAACAAATCAGAGTGTCTTGGGCAAGGTGGAGTGAAAAGCCGTAATAGGGGGCGACATTCTGACGAGCAAATGCCCAATGTCACAATAATGCAACTGATCCTCAGGTATCCTCACCATCTTAGTTAACTAATTATAAGTTAACTCGTTTGGGTACGATGCAACCGAACAAGAAAAGGTGAGAAATTCGACCATCATAGAAATATTGTGAAAAAAACCTAGTGGCTTATGCTGTAAGTGTTGTCAAGAGCATTGATTCAACCGATCCTTTGTATTATTATAAGGTATTTCAAGCCTTTGATTCTAACAAATGGCTTATTGTAATGGAATAAGAGATGAAATCGCTTAAAAAGAATGAGACATGGAGGCTACTTAAACCAACCATCGATAAAAGAATTGTTGGCCTCAAATTGGTGTTTTAAAGGAAGGAAGGTTGAAGTCCTAACGACATTAGACAAAAGGCAAGACAGGTTGCAAAGGGCTATGTTCAAGTGGAGGGAGTTGATTTTCTTGATGTTTTCTTTCCCGTTGTGAAACATACATCCATTTGGGGTGCTTTTGGCCCTTGTTGCATCAAATAATATTGAGTTAGAGCAGTTAGATGTAAAGACTACTTTCTTTCATGGTGACCTTGAGGAGGACATCTACATGCAACAACCGAAAGATGTCAAAGTTGAAGATAATGAATATAGTGTTTGTCTCTTACAAAAGTCTTTGTACGATTTGAAGCAATCTCCTCGACAGTGGTATAAAAAATTTGACTCCATGTTGAGTATTGGTTTTTCTCGAAGTAAGTATGATAGTTGTGTTTATCTACATTGTCTTGATGATGATTCTTTTATATATTTGCTGTTTTATGTTGCTGATATGTTAATTGCGACTAAGAATCCATCTGAAATTGATCGTTTTAAAACTATGCTTAATTCTAAGTTCGAGATGAAAGATTTAGGTGCAACAAGGAAAATTTTGGGATGGAAATTTTGAGAGATAGACATTCCGGGAAATTGTTTTTATCGCAACAAAGATACATCAAAAAGATCTTTGAGCAATTTTAGATGCAAGATGAAAAACCAATAAGTACTCCTCACAGAATGAAGATGAAAGGTACATGTCAAAAGTACCTTATTCTAGCGCAGTTGGAAGTTTGATGTATGCAATGGTATGCATCCGTCTTGATATTTCACATGTTGTTAGTGTTGTTAGCCGATACATGGTCAATCTTGGTAAGTTACATTGGCATGTAGTTAAGTGAATTTTTAGATATTTACGAGGTACTTCTAACATGTGCTTAGAGTTTGGAAGAACTCAAAAGGGTTTAGTCGGACATGTTTATTCTGATTATGCAAGAGACTTAGATCGAAGAAGGTCTCTCACATGTTACCTATTTACTTATAGGAATTGTGCCATTAGTTGAAAAGCAACACTTAAAGTTACAGTAGCTTTGTCGACTATTGAAGCAAAATACATGGCAATTACAAAAGCAATAAAAAGAAGCAATTTGGTTAAGGGGCCTGTTCAGAGAATTGGTAAGTGAAAAAGGGGTAACTAACGTATATTGTGATAGTCAAAGTGTCATACATCACACCAAAGATCAAATGCATCACGAGAGGACTAAGCACATAGAAATTTGTTATCATTATGTTCGACAGGTGATCATTCAAGGAGATGTTCAGATTCTTAAAATTGGCACAAAACACAATTCAACCGATATGTTGAAAAAGAACCTTCCATTTTCAAAGTTTGAGCATTGCTTGGACTTGGTAAGTATCCAACGAAGAATCAGTTAAAGCCCGTAACAAGGCTCGGTAAGGGAGATTGTCCAAATAGAGTCAAGGTGGAGATTTGTGGGAGAATGCCTCTTATTTTAACCAAAGTTTTTGTTGACTTTTCTTCTCCTAGTTAAACTCTATTTTTAGTTTCTTACTTAAACTCTAATTAACCTAGAGTTGTTATAGTCATATATGCTAAGAATTTCAGCCTATAAATAGGCCTTAGTTACTCTAAGTTTTACACAACAAAATATTTAGATTGAGAGAATTTTGTTCTTGGTTTCGTACGGTTTTTCTTATGGGGCTTCGGGTTTTTCTTTTAATTCTCTCCATCTTTTGTACTCTTCTTTATTATAGTGAAATCTCCTTTTGCTTGTGATTTTTTATCCTCTTTTGAGGAGTTTTTTCACGTAAACTTTGTATGTTCGATCTTTTCAATTATTATTTTCTTCACTTTGTTTGTTGTTTAAACTTGTAATTCCCAAAACACATATACATATAATTGTGTTTTATCTGGAGTGCATGCATTAACTCTTTTTAAAGTCTTAGATTTTATTAAATTTCTGAAATGCTTAATTGTTATATCACTTATTGAAATTCTAGATGTTTATATCTTGTCTAAGTGTTTGTGCTTAAAAATTTCAAGGAATATTTCATTAAAGGGAGTTGTGTTTTGAAATGACTAAATGATTTAGGAGCCTTTTCAAAAAGAAAATTTCCCATAATTTTTTGTTATATCAAAAAGGGGAAGATTGTTAGCTTTGATATCTCAAAATAACATATAAAATAAATTCTATATGTATTATAAGTCCTAAATCAATTGGTTAAAATATGATTGAAAGTTTTAACAAACTTTTTTAAAACATTTTCAAAAATTTGCAAAATACAAAAAAAAGTTCTAAATGTGTTTTAATTTATCTAAATGTTTTTGAGTTAATACCAAAGTGTTTTAATGTGTTTCAGTTGTTTTTTTAGAGATTTTGGTATGAAAATCTCGAGATAAGAAAACATTTAAGATAGACAATTGAGACTAAACTACTCTAAATTAAATTATTTAAGATTATCTATCCTTTCCTTATTATTTAAAAAAATTGTAAAAAATTTAAAACATCAATTCACTCCTCTTAATATTTTCAAGCCTAACATAGATGATGTATAATTTGGACAGAATTTTAATGAAGGGAATTACCGATGGTAGAGGTAAAAAAAGAAGAAAAATGGACAAATCTGTTTATAATTATAAAATAGTGGATTAGTCTGACGATTTTAAAAAGGTAATAATTGATCATTGACAAAACAAAAGCAAATGAATTATAGGCAATGAATATAGTAAGGTGGAGTTAGGTGTGAAAGTAAAATGTATGCAGAAGGGGTTTTTAATTGGAAAATGGAAAATGGAAAATGAAAGGGTGTATATAAGGAGAAAGGATGGTATAAAATTGTGATTCAATGTCATTTTTATCTTTTTTCAATAAGAGAATGACAAATCAAAATTTTCTTCTTAATTTTTAGTTTTTTACTTCTAAATAAAATTTAAATTCAACTAAAAAAGTTAAAAATTAGGGAAAATAATTTGATTTCTCATGCCCTTATTAGAAAAGGATAAGGATGACATGAAATCATAATTTCATACAATCTCTTTTTATAAGGATGAAGAAATTGATAGTAGCAATAGCATAGATAGATAAAAAAAAAAGCATTTACAGGTTAATAAATATGGAAATTAAATCAAGTAAATTTGAGTTTTGACTACTATTCTAATTAACTCATTGCATTCATGGCTATTTTAAAAATTATAGAAAGCATTAATACTCACAATTTTCAATATGGAATATTAACGTAGTTTATACTTTTTCTTTAATCAGTAATACGTTGTTTTATAACCCATTAATTTGTATTTTTCTCATTCATTATTTGTCCATATGTCCTAATAATATGGTGCTAAATGTCAACTAAGTCTACTTACTAAATTTGTGTTCATACATTGCTTTACTATATAGAATTTAGAGTTTTAAGTTAAGAGACACAGATTCAAGCATTTATGTGTGTAAGATGTGCATTGTTAAAGGGTTAAAAAAGTATAAATAGATATTACTATATAATCATACCAATATATTTAAAAAAAATTAGAGTTTTAATGATGTTATAGATGATTTAAGAATTTTATGTATAATTCTATTCCAAATAAAAAGCTCGAGTAAAACCTTTACTTGACTGGTAATTTCAATATCTCCCATTTTACTTTATGCCCAATGGAAGGATGGGTTTACCCTTTAATAACTTTTGGTTATAATATAATATTTAATATGGATTAAATTTATGGAAGGGCATTTTAGAAACTTGATCATGGCTCTCCTAATTCAATGGAGTGATTAAGGTCATCAAACCAAACCCAAAATTAAATGATATCTTTGAGACATTGCTAACACTTCGATTGCTATAAAATAATGGCTTAAAATGGGTTATTAATGAATCTCATTTGATGGATTGATGACTGATAATTAAAAGGGTTCACAATTTTAAGTGTGGTCTGTATTCAAATCGCGTTGGTTGCATTTTTTGTTAACAGAATAATTTTAATGATTTTAACAATTTAAATTTAAATTTTTAAATCCAAAAAAATAGAATAACTGATATCTAAATATACAATATATATATATATATATAGGGACTTGGAACAAATAATAAAAAGTAAGTTTCAATGATTTGCTATTTTGCATTAAATATAAAGCAAAACGTGTGATGGGAGGGAGCTTAAAACTTAGACGACTTTTCGATGCTAAGAAGAAGGAAGAAGACAACAAAAATAACTTTGACGAAAACCAAACACTGACCAACTTATTTTTAGTACACTACAATACTGTGGTTCCTTCATTTCTTCGGCAAAAAAGGAAGACAGAAAAGAACCCAAAGAAACCTATTCATTTTCATTCTCTAGCACCATTTTAATTTACACAGAGAGATAGAGATAGCTAGCTTCTCGTTTGTGGAGAGATTTTTAATGTAGATCATTGTAAATTTTAATATATGTATGCGTTTAGATGATTAATGGTGGTGGAGTTTGTTCGGACATGACAGGAACGTTATTGTATGGCCATGTAGATGAAAACTGTTGCAGTTGCTTGAATACCAAAATTTGCTGCATGTCCGACAATTTTTGTCGGAGAACAGTGTACTCAGATCGGAGGCGGTCGTTGTCAGTCCTTACACGGTGACAGTGGTACAATAGGAACCTCAAACGGCTAGTCAGTTCTCGGTTCTCGATTCTAAGCCGGTTCACCAGGTTCCTTAGGTTTTCTAAATGCTTCTGTTTACGCATCCGTGACCTCCTGGCTGATTCCCGGTTCGATATCATCCGTCTTCTCTTGCGTTCCTCGATGATGGAAAGGTTTTGGTTTGATTCGTCCAAACCGGAATTGGAGTGTGTATGGTTTAGTTCACTGGAAGCAGAACCCGACCCAGCGGATCCTACTGATTGGATAGTGGAAAAAAGCTGGGAGCAATCCCAATCGCAGTCGAGACTTTCCATCGTCGGAACAGTGGACAACATGGCTTTAATAATAAGAGTAAGAACAAAAAGAAAACCAAAAACTTGTAAAATTCTATATGGTAAAGGTAAAAGGAGGAGAAAAGGGAAGAAATGCAGCCTAGGGGGCTCATATTTATGGACAAATTTGAGGACCGGTGTGGGCTCTACATAACTGCAACTCAAGGGTATTTTGGTAACAATATGTATATAAAGTAAAGAAGTTTATTTGATATTTTTTTTCGTAGAAAGTTTTTATTTTTTATTTGATATTTTAAAACTTTATATTTTTGGTAATCATATTTTTTTAAAGGCAAATTCAATAATTTATTCAATAAATAGATCTATCGAATTTAGGGAAAAGATAATAACACTCGCCGTAAATAGTAAAGGACAAGTTCCATCAACACAACAAATGATTTAGCCTCAATATCAATAGAACATTACAACACGTTGATAATTGATTTTGTTACAACTCAAACACGACATATCTGGAGTGACTGCAAACACTTAATACGATAAGAAAATCAACCTCGAACGGTCCAAAATGGCTAACAAAATATGACAAAAGAATCGAGTATTCACCAAACTAGATAGGACGACAACAAAATCATCTTTAAAATCACTTGTGAAAGGAAGATTACAAGCATGAGTAAGACTAAAAAATGTGCTCCAAGAGTAGACAAAAACTTTTAAAATTGAAGACTTATTAAACAATAGAAAAATAAATAAAAAAACATATAAAATTTAAAATAATAATGTCCAAATTGACTCGTGAAATCATTTATTATTTTTAAATACTCTTAAAACATAAATAGATTAAGAAGCTGACGAAGAACCACCAACTTTCCTAGAAAAACTATTGGTGACCGATAGAGTTTTAACGAACGACAAGTACCGTCATCTATTCACTACAACTTGTGAAGACAATAAATATACTCACAAAATATATCTGCAAACTGAAAAAAGAAAAAACATGTGATGAAAATGAAAAAAAAAGAAAGAGTTAGTGAAAAGAAGAAAAAGACGGATAATAACTAAATCGAAAATTGACACTGCCGTTCGACAAAACAAAAGATAAATAGGCAAGCTTTTGGTAATCATATTTTAGATCTTTATTATTAAACCTACTTCATTGACTAATAATTTAACTATTAATATGTACTAGAATATCTCCTATGAACACAAATTAAATCCGGCCCGGCCTATTTTTCGTCTCTATTGAATAACTTTTGAGTCAGGTGGCACTACGGTAGTTTTTTTTTTTTTTTTTTGGAGAAATATGGTGGTGTTTCAGCCATGCTTTTTGTAGGGAAAAAACATGATCCACATATATGGAAAAAGGGTCTCTTTGAAAAATATTGTTAATTTATTTATTTTTGCTTGGTAACGAAGAAATAAAGTAGTGTGAGGATCACGAGGACACATACTAAATTAATTATGGCACGAAAAAATTTAATTTAATTTTTTATTTAATTTTTCATATTTTTTAATTTATATTTTGTTAAATTATTTTAAAATGAATTATTACTAAATTAATTGCATAATTTAAAGAATGTGAGTATATAAGTAGCGTTAAAACTGGATATCAATATCAGTGACGCTTTCACTTTACTTTTTCATTTAAAAATATTTATAATCTAAAAAGAATCTTAAAGAAGGTTAAAAATTTAATTGTTATTAATTATGAAATTGAGAAAAGTTAAAAGGTCTATGTCAACCACAGCTAATCATTTAACACAAATATTAAGAAATTATTTCAAGTTTTGACTTTCGATTTTGATCCTAAAATCAAATTATTCATCATTAATCAGATATGTATATATGGAAGTTTATTACTTTGCTAGAATCATCATTGAATAATTTAAGGGTGTTATTTAGAAATTTATTCAGTAATTTGAGGGTAATGCGAATAATTATAAATGAGTAATATATTTGAGTGTTTATTGTAATTAGTGAATTTTATTGACTTTAGTGTAATTGAAATATTCAAATTATTTTTTTTAAGCAGTTTGTTTTTATTTTTTGTTTTGTCTAATGGCAGTGTCAGTTTTCGGATTGATTATCGTTGCTTTTTTCCTCTCCCATCAACCCTTTTTTTTTCTCATTCACTATACATGTCTTCTTTTTTTTTCAATTTGCAGATCTATTTTGTAGATATTTTTATTGTCTTCACAAGTTGTGATAGACAGATGATGGTATTTTTCGTTCGATAAAACTCCACCAACCACCAGTAGTTTTCTTTGAAAATGAGTAGCTCTTCGTCAACTTCTTAATCTGTTTTTATTTTGAGCGTATTTAAGAATGATAAATGATTTCACGAGTTGATATGGACCAGTATTGTCTTAAGTTTTTATTTTTTTATTTTTTTCCATTGTTTAATAAGTTTTCAGTTTTAGAAGTTTTTATCTGCTCTTGTAGTACGTTTTTTAGTCTTACTTATACATATAATCTTAGTTTTACAAATGATTTTAGAGATGATTTTGTTTCGTCCTCTCTAGTTTGGTGAATGTTCAATTCTTTTGTCAATTTTTGCTCGCCGCTTTGGACCATTCAGGACTGATTTCCTTATCGTATTAAGTGCTTGCAATCACTCCAGATATGTCATACTTAAGTTGTGATAAAATCAATTGTCCACGTGTCATAATGCTTCTATTGATGCCAAGGCTAAAGCTTTTGTTGTGTTGATAAAACTTGTCCTTCTTCATTTATAATGAGTGTTTGCTATTTTTTCTTGAATTGTACGATTTCATTCAATTAATGAACTTACCTTTTCAAAAAATGCAAATTATTTGTTTCAATTTTTATAAGCATGTTTAGATAGCTACCCAGTAATTAAAATTGAATGTAATTATATATAATTACATATGAATGTCATAATCGTTTGGTAATTAACTCTTGTAATTTTTAATTTTTTTATTACTATGTTTTATTAATAAAATCTATCAAACATAATATATGAAACTAAAAAGTAATTATATTTTGTTAGTCAAATTATACAAGTTAAAAAGCTCAAGTTTTTCTTAGCAAAATAAGAACAAATAGCAGGATGAGCTTGTTGGTTTAGTGGTAAAGTGTTTATCTTATGTTCAAATTTTTATGCGAGTAAAAATGAAATTATTTTTGAATGTCGCATATTAGCATGATGGTTAAATATGTTCGCTATTTCAGGTATGATCTGAATTCAAATTGCGCTAGTTATTATTTGTAATTAAAAAAAAAAACTTAAATTTCATGTTTTGAGGGAAAAACCTTTTCTTTCAAACCATTCCCGATTAACTTTAAAAAGAAAAAAACCCTAAGCTTGTTAAATATATAATTTCAAATTTAGCCCCCCATTGGTTGATCCTAGCTCCATCTCCACATATAACTTCAAACCCTTAATTAATTATTACTTCAATTATTTTGCAATATTAAATATGTATATATGGAAGTCATGTGCTTGCTGGAATCATCAACAAATAGTTGATGGAAATTTAAAGAGGGCGGCCTAAATCTATACAATAGCCTAAATCTATAAAAGTATCCTTCCACTATCAAGTGTTAGAATGATACCCAGGGATCTCCCTTTTTACTATTATTGTTTATTAATACTATGATTGTTTTTATAAAAAATATAAATTTAGTTGTTAATAATATATTAGTTAAATTCAATGTTCAATTTTTAAAAAAATTTGAACTTAATAATCAATATTTCAAAAAGAAAAGTCAAATTATTAGCTTTTTATTATAATATTGATTAAAATATTAAATTTATAAATATGATAGTCTACATGATATCATAGGACCATGTGTACTTCATGCTATTTTTTGAATTTTTATTAAATTATATATTTTTTAATTTTTGGATATTTTTATAATTTTTAAATTATTTATTAATGTGACATCTAAAATAAATAGTGTCATGTCAGCATGAAGTACACGGTGGTTGTCACGGGTGTTGTCGTCCCAACATCGTTAAAAAATTAATGATTTAGTTAACATATTTGACTTTTTAAAAAGTTAATGATCAAATTTAACTAAAAAAAATTAAATTGATAAAAACATAAACATTAAGAGTTAAAATTATAATTATGCTAAACAAAGTAAAGTTACTATTCTAAATTAACACTTGATAAAGGTGATAATAGAAGACAAGCCTTGAGCGGGTGAATTCCATTTCCATACATGGAGAGTAAGCTTAGGGTTTTGGTTGAAGAAAGTAGTAATGGCGGGGTCGGTTGAAGAATACAGCCCTTCACCGACCTTATCCCTCACATATGAAAATCATGTAGATGAAATTATTTAGATGTCCCACACTCAAATACTCACTCATACTTCCTTATTTTTGTAGGTTGTCAAGAGCATAAGCATTTGGACTACAAGCTTTCTGCATAAAGGAACTATCCGACATGCTCTGGGCTCCGATTTGCTTGGAAGATTAAACGGATGAATATTATTATTGAAATATATTGTGCTTTGGCTATTAAAGGTATTCATGAAGATCATAAAGGACACCTCAATAGAGATTTAATTTTGAGGATCCAAAAATTGTGTAAGCGAGAGTGGAGAGTGCTCATAAAATAAGTACCTAAAAAAGTGAATTTTGTTGTTGATGTTTTAGCACAATTATGAGAGATTACCTTTTCGGCGGGCGAATCTTTCATGTGACTCCTCCTTCGATTGATGAATAAATTCGATTTAATACATGTGCTTAGTCTTTCAATCAATGAATAGAATTGATATTATTTCTTGTTACGAGAAAAAATATCTATTTATATCACTTAAAAGTAAGGTTTTCTTTTTATTCCTCATAACGTCAACATGTGTGTTTCATAACAAGGTCCAACACGCAATAAGTTAATTGCTAATACAGTATATATTATTTAAAGCTTAAAGGTGTAAAAAGTCCTCATATTTTTTCAAAAAAAGTAATTAAGTCTTTACTTTCTTTTTGCACTCAATTGGATACTTGAACTATTAAGATGCATCGAAAAGACCCTCAAATTTTTTCCAAAAAAAAAGCAATTAAGCCCTAACACTTTTTTTGCACTCAATTGGATACTTAAATTTTCAAAATGCATAAAAAAGACTCTCGAACTTTTTCAAAAAAAATAATTAAATCCCTAATTTGTTTTTACTCAATTAAGTATTTGAACTATCAAAAGCATCAAAAAAGCTTTTTGGTCGTTAACTTTAACAATTGACCGTTAAAGTTAACTACTCCTAATTTTTTTCAGTTTAAGCCACCCAGTGTCACAATCACGGCTTGACATGTAACAAAAAACTATAAAAAATAAAAATAAAAAAATATAAATTTTATTAAAACCTATTTTTTTATAAAAATCATAAAATATTTTAAAAAATTGTAAACTTTTATAAAAATTATAAAAAAATTATAAAATACATAAAAAAGACCCTTTAATCATTAACTTTAACCGTTGACCATTAAAGCTTATGATCTCCAAATTTTTTTTTCAGTTGAAGCCATTATGTGTCACAACACAGCGTGACATATAACGAAAAATGATAAAAAAATAAAAATTATAAAATGTTTCTTTTAGTACGGTAATTTTTTTAGTATGATAATTTTTATATTTTTTTACGAATTTTATATTTCTTTACATTTTCTATAATTTTCTTACAACTTTATAAAATTTTATAATTTTTTCTATATTTCTATATATTTTATAATTTTTTACGATTTTTATAATTTTTTCTAATTTGTAATAAAATTTAAATATTTTTTATAATTTTTTTTATTAAAATTTAATAATTTTTATAACTTTTATTATTTTTTATCATTTTTTGTCACATGTCACGTTGTGGTTGTGACACGTGGTGACTTTAACTGAAAAAATAGGGATGATTCATGTACCCAATTGAGTACAAAAAAGAAACCAATGACTTAATTGATTTGTTTGAAAAAAATTAAGAGCCTTTTTTATGCATTTTGAATGTTCAAATATCCAATTGAGTGCAAAAAAAGTGTAATTTTTTTAAAAAGCTTGAGGGCTTTTTTAATGCATTTTGATAGTTCAAGTATCCAATTGAGTGAAAAAAAAGTAGAAACTTAATTGTTTTTTTTTTAAAAAGTTTGAGTGTAAACTTTTCCTTTTTCAACTTCATTTGTTGGTAAAAGATATTTATGTTGTTTTGTCGAAGTCCAAATTACCTATAACTCTCCTGTGTTTTTTTGTTACATGATTATTAAGTAAGTATTTTTCTTATTTTAAAATATTAGTTACAATTATTAGAATTGAATTTTTAAATTTAAAAAATTATAATGAAATATAAATAAATGAATTAAATTATAAAATTAAGAAAAGTATATAGCTTAAACAATATTTTAATTCTTTCTAAATATCTTTCAGAATAACACCTAAATTTTGTACATTGAATGGGTCATAATTTTTTTTTATCAAAAAGCCAAAATCATGGCTTAAAAATTTAACTCAATTGCCAATCCTACCAATAAAACGAAAATAAAAAAGCAATAGATTGCTAAAATCACTTTCATTCCATATAATAGTTGACTAAAAATTTATAAAATTATATCCAATGTATTGAATATAAATAAAATTTATTTCATATGCTATTTTTAAAAATTTTTAGACTGCACAAACAGATTTAAAATTTAACAAGTATTTTATAAGATATAGTAAAAAATAAAAAATATAAATAAATGGTATACTTGTCACATTTTTAACCTACTTATAAAATCTAAAAAATTTATAAACAGTGTATCAAATAATTACCTAATATAAATTCATATACATTAAGAATGCTTTATTTAAAGAATGTGACTCCCATTATTAATTTTTTATTTTTCAATTTATATATCTATATACTATATAAAACTAACTCTCTTCTGAGTCATCGAAAACTAATAAGTCTTAATTTAGTTGACATCATTGTTATTACAACAATAAAAAAGATATATATTCAAATGCGCTTAAGCGCATTTTTTTCAATAAAATTTTGGAGATTTTGAATAAAAATATGCATTGTTTAAAAAATTAACAGGGTCAAAATGATCTTTTCTTTTTTAACTATATTATTAATTGTAATTGGTTATATTTTATATCTTAATCTTATTATTTTATTTAACTGATTGAAATTTATTTTGATTAAATAAGTCGTATATGTCATTTTTTTTAAATATTTAGAGTTTTGCGTCGATTTTAAAAATATTTAGGAGAAAAGGTCGATTTCATGGAAAGCTCGTCCAGCGGGGCTAGCTTTTTAGACTTTAAGATTTTTTAGGGTTTCATTAATTTTATTAGGGTTTAGGGTTTTCAATTTAAATGGCGAATGTTTTTAGGTAGTTTTGAGGGGTTGAGGATGTGATAACGCACCTTAGAACAAATACATTTTATATGTCATGATTGGATGAGGCCATCCCTTAGGAAACCCATTGTAGGGAAGTCGGGTTTTGAGGCGACAGTGCTCGACAGAATCAATGGTGGTGGAAGTTCAAGTGGAGGTCCTAGTCGACGACCGTGATGCGTTCACGGGTTCGAGTATAATTGAGGTCTTAGTGACGGTCGTTACGCGCTAATGAGTTTAAGGTTTTTGGATACCCGTAAAATACCATACATAAAATTTGTCATAATCGTACGAAAAAACTTTGGGGCATTCAGTTGTATTCAACGTAATTTTTTTCTATATTTCCAATCAGTCGATATCTTTAACCTTTCAATCTTTTCTAAAGACTAACACCAAGGTGTACACAAGAGGACTCTTAAGGGGAGAGCAGATGTTCTGACACAGAAGATATCAAACTCGGGTCAGCACAAGAACGATTGTGGTTATTAATTGGTTGTTTAATAAGTAGAACCGATGGTCACGCCGAAAGGAGCATCACCTTTATTGCATCGCAACAGTCGCTCTTCCCTTCAGAGTCCTTTTGCGTCCATCACGGTGTCGGCCTTCGAGTAAGAAGGAAAGTTACAAGTATCGGGTGCTTGAAAATGGAGAAAAAAAATAATGTTGATTATAACGGGAAGCCCCAAAATTTTTTCGTATAATTATGACCTTAGACTTTTGTATGATATTAGGCAACATTTTCGGTTATTCGAAAAGATTGAACTCATTACCACGTAATGACCGTCAATTGGCTCCCTGGTTATACCTCGATCTATAACCGCATAATGGTCGTCGATTGGGACCTCCACGTTGACTTCTAACCTTGACCGTAAGAAGCAAATTCACATCATAACTAACTTCCCCAAGATAGTGTTCGGAGGGAAATGATCTCAACTCGGTATGAAATTTGAAATGTGTGCTGCTCGGAGCAATATTGTATCACCGGTAACTCAATAATACCTCGACATAAACCAAATATTTTTACCTATCGAAAATTTTAAGACCAGGAAATGTTTTATAATGGAGGAAAGAAGAGGATTGGAGAGAAGTTATTTGAGTGAGGGGTAATGAAACTTTATGGTGTGACGTGCCTTTTATGGGTGCAAGGAGGGACCAATTTTCTAAAAAAAAAGTTTAATATACGGTGGTTGGAACAGTTGCATCACTTTTTTGTGTTTAAAGTGTCCGAATTATTGGTTTATTCAGGCTTTTATACATGGGTGAATAGTAACTTATTATCGAAAGCTCCCTTAGTTGGGGAGCTTTCTCTTATAAGTTACTATTCACCCATGAAGAACAAGCACAATTGAAATAAAATTTTTGCAAGAAATCTAAATGTGTGATAAGAGTTCTGAATGCAAAGATGTGTGCATTAATAAAAAAATTATTTGCATCAATAAAATACGCAAAGAATGTGTGCATTCGTAAAAGAAATTCATAGCACGTATTCCAAGCACTTTGGTCATAATTCTATTATAAAAGGAGCAAGATGAATGAGTTCTCTCATCTCATTATTATATTTATTTTAGTTCACCCAAATTGTGCCCAATATTGAAATGAGTCGACGAGTGAAATCCGTTATATTCTATGATGGTTAAATATGTAATATAGAGTTCGAGGTGATGTTTATCAGAGTGAAGTCTGTGGAATTTGTGTTCAATAGTACCTTTCAAATACGTGAGATACGGGCCAAAATCAGGAGGAAAGTTAGGGGATCAACCTAGGGAAGAATTACAAGGTTGTATTACATATCTCTTGCATCTGACAACCCCCATAAGTATGACCTATTCGATGTGATTAGCGAGACGTATCTCGAGACAAACATTTCATCGCACACCTAAATCGGGAATGTTGTTATGGATTTATATGTCGAGTTCGCCAATGCTGATGGATTTGGCCCATCTTCGACCACTGTCGCGACGAATACGGGTACCGAAGTTGCGGCAGGAAATCTTACTACACAATTGTGTGATGGGTTTTCTAGCCTGTTTTAGAGCAACAACTACGATGTTCCCAAAACATCTATGGCCAGAAAAATCATTCTACGACTTCGATCTAAACTTCGGGGATCAGTACCAATGTCAGTATCAGCATAACCCAAATCTAGATACTCGGGCTCGACATTCAACTAGTGCAATCAATTTCAACTCCAGCACTAGGTTGATGTCATGGGGTAGAACCAATTATATCGATAGCTTATCGACGTACATTAGGCATCAACCCGTTGGTTATTTTGGCAAGTATGTGGGTTACAGGAGAACTGATGACCTACTCCTTTCGACATATATGGACGACGAGGGTATGTCCAACACCGTGCTCGAAGGTGACAATGAAAGAGATGGAGAGGAAAGAGTTGCAAGTGTGAAAGAAGGGTGTATGGATGAAAAGGAGGATGATTTAAAACCTAATCCAATCTAGCAGAACGGTCCGAATGGTTTAAAAGTGACACTATTTTTCGATCCGCATCCGTTTACAACGGAATAAGAAACTTATAAGTCGAACGATAACAACTGAAATCTAGATACACCATCGAGGGTGTATGAACATTGCCCCACATGACGAATGTCGACCTATCAGACGATGATCGTCTCAAGTTTTTGCGGCTACGACACAAGAGACCTAATCATGCAACCACAGATTGTGATGTACGAGTTTTAGATGTTAGAATGGAATACCCCAACAAAGATGCTTTTCTTGCTGCATTGAAGCTGTACAACATCAAGTACGACATTAGCTATTATGTCACAAAGTCTCGTTTTGAGAAATTCGAAAGAAAGTATGCACAAAAGGACAAGAGGTTTAAGTGAAAAATAATGGCGTCTTACCAGAAGAAATCTGGGATGTGGACGGTAAAGAAGTTTGTCGATCCCCATACCAATGTAATGAATAGTTTAAGTCAGGACCATCCGAGGCTAGACTTTGACATGATTGCTGAAATTATTATACTCATGGTAAGGGCCAAACCTCGAATTGAAATTCCCGTGTTGATTGCATGCATAAATACCCCGTTCCAGTACACTCCAACATACTACAAAGTGTAGGCTAAAAAAAAGAAGGTTATGGAGAAGTTTCATCATGGGTGGGAGGTTCGTATAACTATCTATGGCAATGGTATCAAGTTTTGGATCGCTACGTACCAAGTTTCATAACCGATCTGGAAACTCGTCTAGGGTACATCGGTAATCAGATGAACTCTAGGATAAAATTGTATGAAAAGTATCAGCAGCATTTAGTGCTCGCTATTGCTCAAGACGAAAATAAGAGGATTCTACCAATGGTGCTCGTAATAACTCCGAGGGAAACTACAGATGATTGAGATTTCTTCCTAAGCGGTTGCGTCGCCTCGTTTGCCCGTAGCCAACATATGTGTCATATCAGATAAAAGAACAAAAATACTCTCAGCGATTAATCGTTAAGGTTCCTTATGGGATCACACTTATCATAGGTACTACATAGGACATGTGGGATCCAACTACTACCAATATTATCTCTTGGAAAATGAGCTAGATCTAGCCATCAGCATGGGTTTGTAGTTCGAAATATGTATTCCGAAATTTGGGTTACTTAATTGCACTAATCGTATTTATTTCTTGATAGGTTACGAGCTCGTCCAACATTGATTCCATGAAATGTTGAATAATTTGAGAACCATAAACGCCCGCGGTACGGTGTATGTATCAAACATACCGTTTAAATAGTGGATGCAGTCGTATGACGGGGGTTTATGATACGGCTACATGAAGTCAAACTTGGCCTAGTGCATCAATGGGGTACTGAAGGGGGCGCATCATTTGCCGATAACATTGGTTGTCAAAGAGACATACTTTGGACTGACGGTCATATTTCCTAAGAGGGAGTCAATGTACGCTGAACAGATAGTGGGCGGTGGTACAATTTCCGATGTAATGATGAAAGAGATTTGAAAAAGCACAGCGAGAGCAAATGACATGTATGTAGTGTGCTAATCGCGTCGGGAACTTGATTTTTGAGTCACGGAGCACACTAGGCCCGACCAGGAAATGTCAGGTGCATCTTATCATGTGAACCTAACGAAAGGAACCTGCGAGATTCCAAACACTCTGGTACCCATGCGAACATGCAATTGCTACTTGTGCATAGTTTAAAAGTAATTACAAGCCTTACATAAAAACGTGTACCGACTAAAAAACATTAAAAGAGTGTGGACTCCTATATTCCCAATCGTCTCAAATGAGAGCATGTAGCCGTCGGTGTCCAGCGCATCGTTCGAGTTGGTGCCTAATAAGGACTTGCGTCTCCACCCGAAAGGTGGCCCGAATTCTACCCGGATAAGGACAAACATGGACATTCAAGAGACGAACGACTAATAGAAATTATGCAGGTACTGTGGAAACCTCGACCTTACGAAGCCAACATGTTATCTGTACAAGGAAACGTTGGGGCCCCGACGTCGATAAAAATCCGAGTTCTCCATAAAAATCTAACGTTGATTAAAATTGTTATTTATTATTATATTACATGTAACTAGTGATCATTATTAATAAAGACAAAAGTATTGTATGAATGAAAAACTTCCACCATTGATCGTATCGAGCACTGTCTCTCAAATCGAGTTTCAAATCGAAAATCATAACCTTAAAACCCTAAACTTAAACCTTAATATTAAAAACCTAAACCCTAATAAAATTAACGGAATCCTAAAAAACTCTAGATTCTAGAAATCTCACCCAGCTGAACGTACTTTCCATGAAATCGAACTATTCTTCTAAATATTTTTAAAACCATCACAAAACCTTAAATATTTTAAAAAACGACATATACATCTTATTTAGACATTTATTCTTTGGATTAATTTTAAAATCCCCATTTAATTCTCTTCACTTTCTTTTTTTATATTTATTACTATATACTCATCCTAAATTCATTTATCAACTATGAATTTCACAATTCGATAACTCGAATAATTTGAATAACAGATTAATGTAAATACCTTTTTGGTCCCTATCAACTTTAAAAATAAGCAAATTGGTCTCTTTCAACAAAAATTGCAAAAAAAATTCAAAATAATTTTTAAAATTTAAAATATTTATAAAAATTTCAAAATTTATATTTAAAAAAATATAAAAATTCTAAAATATATATGAAAAAATTTCTGAAATAATAATTTGTGGAAACTAATAAATGATTCAAATTTATCACACACAAGTATCTTATTTTTTTAATTATTTTATTTTATTTTTTTCAAATATATATGATTTCAAATTTATGTGCTCTAATATGAAATTAGTTGTACTGTAACAATATTTTTATTTAACATGTTTAATTTTTTAATCTAACTTGAACAATTTCGATCGATTAGATTCGATTTGACTCGATTTCATTTCACTTGACTCGATTTAAAAAATCAAATTGAGTTAGGATAATAATAGAACTCGTGAACTCGATTAACTAAAAATTTTTCACTCGATTCGATCGAACGCTCACCCCTATCTTTGACTACTATACTTCTTAAATCCAATGTTCCCTCTTTTTATTATTTTCAAGACTAAATTTTTTTGTTCAGATATAGATTGAAAGTATAATATAGTATAATATAATATATTCATACATTAATTTATCAAAGAACTTAATTTTTTTTCTATTTCATAATATTTTTATTTAAATTTATTTTATGATATGTTTTTTGGTGAATTATAGTGTAGGAAAAAATCCTAACAACACAACATGATTCGAACCCAGGTCACACCTGAGATAATGAACGCTCTTAACTATCAGGCTAATACACGAGATTTTATTTCATGATATTTGAAAATTATACATAAAATTTTAAAAAATTTCAAATAGATGATACTAAATAATCATGAAATTTTATGTTAAAAATTGTCTTACAATTTTAGGATGAGTTATTGAATTAAATTAAAATTTAATTAGTTCCAATAATTAGTTCTTAAAAATCTTTTATGAAGTACGTATTTGACTCTACTCTTAATTTTTAATACCTAAATCAACTTTTGATTTAAGGGATATATAAATATGTTTCAATTATATCAATGTATTTGTTACCCTTTCAACTTAATTTGATATATTTTATCCAAAATTATTTATATAATTTTTAATATTTATCTTTAACCTATAAAAATAGGTAAATATTAACAATGGTTGGGGGATATTAAAAATAACTAAAATATATTTATTGAATTGAAAGATCTTATAGAAGTTTAATTAATTTTTTTCAAAATTCCTAAATTACCCTTATTAATATTTTAAAACATCTAAACTATACCTATTAATTTCATTGGCTCCAAAAGAAGCTGATTTTATAACGTTAGATAAATAATATAACAAGGTTTTCAAATAACGAAAGAAAGAATGTTAAGTTGAATAGTTAGCTTTTTTACAAGTATCATGCTTAGGCCTAATTTAGGAATGTTTCTCAAAAAAAAAATTTTTGGAGAGAAGTTAAAATTCAGCTTTTGAAAAAAATGCTTTTGGGCAAATTTTTAACTTGAGAGAAACACTTTTTTTCTCAAAAAGTAGCTTGTTTAAGAATGTTTTATCTCAAAAGTCCTTTTTATACATTTACTGAGAGGAACTTATAGTGACAGCCATAATTTGTCAGCATAAATGTGTTATATTGACGTATTTTAAAATTATCAGTAAATGTGAACATATTTATTGAAAGATTTGATATCCGTTAGTTTAAGTTTATCCTTCACAAAATGAAGACCAAAATCCATCAGTATAGGGATGCTCTATATTAATGGAATTTTATATCCATAGGGTATAGATTTATATTAATATAGGCACAATTTTTGGCGGACATTTTTTATTTTGATAACTTATAAATCGACTTTCCGTCCATAAAGGTGTTAAGTGTTAGAGTAACTGATAAAGTCAGTTAGTTAGTTTGCATCTGTTAAAGTTGTTAGCGTCAGTTAGATGACAGTTAGGTAGTTATACGATCATTAGTAGCCTTTGCTAATATGTAAAAATGTACCTACAACCTCTGTACATTTCATATATGTTAAATGAGCAAGAATTCTTTTACAAAGCTCTAGTTTTCTCATTATAGTTTAACATGGTTTCAGATGTTCGTGTGATCCTGGGATTTGCTTGTTGAAGTTACTGTAAGTTTTATTGCTCTTCCATCCAGTCTGTCGACTGTTCAGTCTGTTACACCAGTGATGGCTTCCAACCTTAGTGATAGGATCGTTGATGGCAGATTCTTTTCCACCAAGAAGATAAATCTTTTGACAATCAAGACTTACAAGCTTCAACACTTTATTGATCCTCATGCTATCCCTCTTTCCCAAATGGTTACTGAAGAAAATGGTGGTCTTCAGGAGAATCTTGAGTTTGCTTAGTTTGAACAAAAGGACAGTGCACTTGCTTCGTGGCTCTTGTCATTATTAAGCCAAGGGGTTCTTCCACATCTCATAGGTATGGACACAAGTGCTCAGATTTGGACTGCTATTACTAATTTGTATGGCAGTAAGACTACTTCTAGATTGTTTTTTTTTATAGAAGAGCATTGTACTCTCAACGCAAGGGTGACCTTTCAATGAAAGAATTTCTGATGAAGGTAAAAAGATTTTGTGACAATCTTGTTAGTTGTGGAGAAGTTATTAGTGAGTATGAACATGTTACAACAATTCTCAATGGGTTAACACTTGAATATGAATCCATTATTACTGTAATTATAGCAAGTCAGATACCCTACAGTGTTCAGGGTGTCACCACAATGCTTCTTGATGCTGAAGTAAGGCAGCAAGTTACAATGGTTGAGGATCCCAGTTTAGCCAATATAGTCAATCATCAATCTTTTGAGTATACTGGTAAACAGTATGGTCACACCAGCTTATAGACCCTCCTCTGGTTTTCGAGGTTGTGGACGTGGTCGTTTGTTTGGCTTACGTATTCAGTTTCAATTGTGTGGTAAAACAGGGCACCTTGTTGATTGATGCTATTACAAGTTTGATGCTTCTTAAAAAAGTTTAGGCTAAAGACCTCCTACAAAAGCAAATGTGCACACATTTGGGAATAGAGCTCCCATGGTACCTTGGATATCATCATCTGTGATGTACCTTACAATACCTACTCCACAAATAGGTTGGTTATATCCACCGACATCAGCTTCTAATTGGACTAATCTTTTTACTATAAACTATCCACAATCTGCAAGTGGCCTTCCTTTAGTAGTATCTGATATAGGTCCTCATCCTCAGGCCTATCTTGTAACTCCAGGTGATAATGCCTGATACCCTGACTCTGGAGCTACACATCATCTCACTCATACAGCTGCCTCTATAGGTGAAAACACTCCTTATAATGGTCTAGGTAAAGTGTATGTTGGTAATGACAATATGCTTCCTGTCATGTCTACTCGTCATTCATCTCTACTAACTCGATCAAGACCATTATTCATGCGTTCTTTGTTGTTTGTACTTGACATAACCAAAAATATCTTGTCTGTGTCAAAGTTTACCAAGGATAATCAGGTGATGTTTGAGTTTCTTCCTACACAGTGTCAGGTTCGTGATATGAGAACCAAGGAGATACTTCTTCGAGGATCAGTGTATAATGAACTTTACAAACTGCATCTAAATGTCTCACATAAGAAAACTTTGCCCACTGGTTCAACTCAGTGCCTTGTTGCTAACACTACCGTTCCTTTGAGTTTATGACATTCTAGACTAGGACATCCATGTATTATAGCACTTGAAAACAACCATTGTATCACTATAATATACCAGTTGGTTCAAATAAAGAATCACTTACTTGTGTTGTGTCATTTAGGGAAAGAATAATTGCCATTTCATAAATCCGTGTCTGAGTATAATACACCTCTCCAACTTGTAGTTTATGATGTTTGGGGTTCAACTCTAATTTCTTTTAATGGCTTTCGTTATTATGTGGCTTTCACATATGCTTGTACAAGATACACTTGGGTATATTTCTTGAGAAAGAAGTCACATGGTCTTACTATTTTTCCTCAATTTCGGAGGCAGCCTGAAAGGGTCCTTGACTGCAAACTCAAGGCACTGTAATCTGATAGGGGAGGAGAATTTCAAGCACTGAGACATTACTTAACACAACAAGGCATCATACATAGTTTCACATGTACCTATACCTCTAAGCAAAATGGGTTGGTGGAACGTAGACAGAGCCAAATAGTTGAAATAGGTCTCTCTATGCTTGCTAATGCCAACATGCCATTGACATACTAGAATGATGTTTTCAATAGTGCATTACATCTGATAAACAAATTGCCTTCCATCCCTTTAGGTAACATCTCACCCTATGAGAAGTTATTTCATGTTCAACCAAATTACCTATTCCTTAGAGTGTTTGGATGTTTATGCTTCCCAAACCTTAGACCATACAACACACACAAACTATAGTTCAGATCCATACCCTATACATTTCTAGGTTACTCTCCATCTCACAAAGGTATCATTGTCAAGACTCTACGGGTAGAGTGTACATATCTCGCCATGTCACATGTCATGAAAACATATTCCCATTCTAAACCAAAGACTTAACATCTAACTCTTCTATACTTGCTACTCAATCAAGCTCTAAGCTATTAGTACTATCACCAACGCATCTGCCTAATACCATCACAACACTTATTGCTCCTACTAACACCTCATCAGCAGCTCAAGAACCTATGTCCAGCTTCTCTTGTTCAATGAACTCATTCCCTAACAGTAATACATCTAGACTACCTAGTCCAGATATGTCAAGTCAACCATAAACTCAATCTTAACCTCCTATTATTCCTAACTCACATGATTACTCGTAGCAAAGCTGGTAATTTTAAACCCAAGGTTTACCTAACTAAGGCAATTGATTTATCTAATGATACTCTTGTTGACATTCATCAAGCAATGTCTGATGATCAGTGAAAAGATGTTGCGCATAAGGAGTTTCAGGCTCTGCTCAACAACAACACATTGAGTCTTTGTTCACTCCCTGTTGGAAGAAAGGCCATAGGCTGCAAGTGGTTGTTTATGGTGAAAAAGAATGCTGAGGACACTGTGGAAAGGTATAAAGCAAGATTGGTGGCTAAAAGGTTTTCTCAACAGGCTGGGTCTAATTTTCGAGACATATTTAGCCCAGTGGTTTGAGCAACAACCATAAGGACCGTGCTTGCTATTGCAATCATGAAGGGTTTGTCATTAAGATAGGTTGATGTCAATAATGCATTCCTCAATGGTAATTTAATTGAGGAAATGTACATGGACCAACCACCTGGCTTTGAAGCATCAAGTGACACTGGATAGAAACTTGTGTGCAGGTTGAACAAAGCATTATATAGTATTTTCCAGGCTCCTCGTGTATGGTTTCACACTTTGAGGTAGTTTCTAATTGGTCAACTAGGTTTCATGCATCAAAAGCTGATCCTTCTTTGTTCATTCAAGCATCCTCAAACAGTTATATACTACTTATGGCATATGTAGATGATATTGTAATCACAGGAAATTCAAAGATTGATATAGATAAGGTGGTACATCAGCTTCACAACAAATTTTCCATTAAGGACATGGGAAAGTTTAATTTTTTCTTAGGAGCGAAGTTCAGAACACCTCTCATGGAATATTACTTGCTTAGAAGAAGTATGTCACTAAACCACTTCTCAAAAAAGGTATGATGAGAGCAGCAGCTACACCTACACCCATGGTGAGCACACCCAAACTATTTCTTCATGTGACAGTCCTCCATTTCCTGATGTGCATTTGTATCGCAGTGTGGTTGGTGTGCTTCAATATGTGTGCATTACACGACCTGACTTGTCATTTTGTGTTAACAAGTTGAGTTAGTATATGAATGCTCCAAGTGACATGCATTGAAAGGCAGTTAAATGAGTGTTAAGGTATCTCATTGGCACCATGGACAATGGATTGTACTTTACAAAAGGTTAGTTCAAGTTGGTTTGTTATTCAGATGCTGATTGGGCTTCATCTGTTGAGGATAAAAGCTCTACCACAGGATATGTTGTCTACTTAGGGCCTAATCTTGTTGCCTGGTGTTCCATGAAACAAGTTGTGGTGTCCAAATTATCCTCATAACCTGAATATCGTAACCTAGCCAATTGTGTCTCTGAGCTCTTGTGGGTAACAAAGTTGCTAACAAAAGTAGGTATGCCAATATGTCAGCCACCTGTGGTATAGTGTGATAACACATCCACAGTGTCAATGGCAGCAAATCCTACACACCATGCCAGAGTAGAGATCGACCATCACTTTTTTCATTAAAATGTACTTGATGGGGTCTTGCAAGTCAACTTTTTTCCTTCAACAAAAAAAGTAGCTGATGTACTCACAAAGCCCATTACTCTTAAACAATTTGCATCGTTTCGCAATGCTCTTCGAGTGCTATTAGGTGTTGGTCTTGACAATCAAGAATTAGAAAGTCAGGGGAATGTTAGAGTAATTGATAAAGTCAGCTAGTTAGCTTGCATTTGTTAAAGTTGATAGTGTCAGTTAGATGATAGTTAGGTAGTTATACGATCATTAACAACCTTTGCTATATGTATAAATGTACCTACAACCTTTGTACATTTCATGTATGTTCAGTGAGCAAGAATTATTTTACAAAGCTTCAGTGTTCTCATTATAGTTTAACATTAAGAAAAAATATTTTAGCATTTTACTTTTAGCCAAACTCCATTTAAGAGAAATAAAAACACCCCAACTATTAAACATTCAATAATTGTTTTCTGCTGCCATTTGAATCTTTGTTAAAAAAAACTTATTTAATCCTTTTACTCATATCTATTGGAATCTTCACTCACTGAAAATGCAAACCATTTTATAGATTATTTTTTTGAAAGGTCAATATTGTTTAAACTTCAACTTGTTTTATTTGTGGTTTTTCTCAAAATCTTATTTTATCGACTCTTCCAGATTGATGCAGTTGGAGTTCATATGAGAGAAACTTTATACGCCTGATTACTAAATCAACCAACTGAAGGTATTTATTTTTATTTTATTTTATATTAGCAGTAAATACCAATAAAAAAGATAAAAATTACAAAAGAATTTTTTGACTAAAATCATTTTTGAATCTGTCACAGTATGATATAATATTATATTGACAAACGAAAATCGTCAGTAAAGACTTTGTAGGATAGTAAACATCAAAGTAGTTTTTACAAATAGAATAGGTGTCAATATAGTCTAAAAGCATATACCAACAGATTCTAGCTGTTGCTAAAATGTTATACCGACACACCCCTATAACAACGACACAAATTTCGTCAAGGTATTCCCATTGGCCGTTAGTATAGCCTATATCAATGGTTTTTTATACTTACAGTGACGGATTTTGTGTAACACCCCTTACCCAGTCCAGTCTCCAAACCCGAGCAAGTGAATGTTACCATAGATAAAACACTATCATGAAACAATTTAAAGTCATTAAATTGCTATATTTTGTTTATTTATTTATATATATATATATATTTGAAGAAATCAACTTTTAGAGATACCTTAAATTAACTCAATGTTAAAAGAATATTTTTTTCGAAGTCTGAGGAACTTCTACCGAAACAACCCATACTTCTACCAGAACAACAAACTCCATTGAGTAAAGAAATTTTGGCTTGAAACTTCTACTGAAACCCGAGACCAAACTATCCATACTAACAGGGCACTACCGATACTTTTAGGGCTACTATCAAAACAATTCAAGTCAGTAGCCAAAGTTCATTTTTCCATGTATTTCTACCGATACTCTAATGAGTTCTACCGAAACAAGTCATTTCAAACACTATTATTTAAACAGTAAGCCATACCACCTATATCTACTTTCACATGTTTCATATTCAAAACACCACTTGACACAACTCAAAACAAGTCGAATCACTTAAATAATCCTTTTTAACCATATTACATGTCATTTATAACCATTAACCAAACGACCATAAATACTAGTATGATGAATGGATAGTGTGACGATACTCCGACGAAATTCCAACTGGTCGAGCCTTTCGATGATCTACAAAAAAAAGGAAACAACTACAAAAGCAACTAATGATTAGTAAGCTCGTATAATGGATACTTAACTTAAAGATCACATTATGTTAAACAATCAAGCATAATTTCTTTAATCCTGAGCATAAACTTCATTTCCTATATACACCACTTCACAAGATTAGTAGGTGTCTTAATGAACATAAAATTCTTTCAAAGTTCACGAAACCTATTACCATAAGCATTCAATGTTTATATGCTTTAACATCTTTATTCCAAGTATACAATTCGAATATCACTCTTTTTACACTTCAACATTCCCATCAATATTATGTATAAATACTTTACATAACCGTTTCATATATCTACTTTCATAATAACATTTAGTGTAACTATTTCCTCTAAGCATTTCATTTTACCAATTAACACATAATCACCATAAAGTCTTGAACTTACATTTCTTTCTTCCATAATAAAATCTTACTAGGTTTGTGGATATCACATAGAAACATATAATAATAAACCATCATTTCTCTTTTAATTTCACATCTTATTATAATCCATTTCATATTTTTATATACTCATTTAAGTTTTATTACCCCATTCATATCATGGAAAGAATTTTCACCATATAAGTCATTCATTCACATAATGCAAATATTACCTTTTTTTAATCCCAATACTTGCATTACATTTTTAGTATAATTTATTTGTTTCAAAACACCGTCAAGAAGCTTGTTTGACATTAAATTGATAACCACCAGCACGAAACCTACTAGGCACAAAGCCTGATAAACACTGGAACATAGCCTACTAGGCACAAAGCCTAATAAACACCGGCACATGCTCTGCTAGGCACAAAGCCCGATAAACACCGTACAATCTTTCAATTCTGTGATATACGTTACAAATTAACATTTAATTATACGATATAGAACTACAAGATTAAATCATTAACAAATAGTAGAATATAACCACACATTTACGTAAGTCTAGAACGCTCGTCACCTATTCAGATTTCAGAATGATTGCGCCAGGTTATCCTTTTAGATTGAACCAATGACCGCTCATATGTCACTAGCTTGGCGAGAGCTAGGTAACATATAAAACAACAACGGGTAGCTACTCTTAGCTAAATCCATGTCTTAGATTAACCCGAGTCCGTAACACATGCAAAAGCTCGGTCTAGAACGTTTATGCTCGTCAACTATTCAGATAAAATCTCATGTTTGAAACTTTTATTTGATCCATCGAAAATAACTTCATATAACTCATTTATGCATCTCATAACTATTTACTTTCTAATATATAAATTCCACATGTATATAGGCAAACTCAACAACATCAATATCGAAATATAATAAACACATAGTTAGAAACTCACTTCACATTATACCATTAAGGGCACACATCTCTATAGTCCTTATTTATCAAACATAACATAAATAAGAACTAACATATCGTATAATTATTTAAAACCTTTCTTTAGTTCCAGTCGTGACCCTCAATTATAATTTCATTTCAATTATACCATTTCAAAACTCATATTCATGTATTTCACATTTCTAATCATAATATTCAACTTTAACATCATCACCGCTTAGTCTAACTCATTACATGCTTATCTCAAATAGTCAAACTCAATTACAACATAAATGAAAATTTTAATTCAAGAAAATAATATAATTAATTTAATAAATTTATGAACTTACCTCGACTAAAACGGTGGCAAAAACAAGGCCAACGATTAGTCCGATACTTTAGTTTTTCCTCGATTAAAATCTGATTGACCTGTTTCTTGATCTAAATAATAATTCCAATCAATTTAATCATTCAAATAGTATAAAATAATTAATTCTAGCTCACAACCCATCTTAACTTTCATGAAATTAAGTCCTTAGAGTCATAACTTGCAAATTTACAATTTTTAAAAGAACACCCATGTTAGCCGATTTTCTTAAGGGTCTAAAACAGCCCACATCTTCCACAAATTCACATTATTTCCCTTGAATTTTATTATTTAACAATTTAATGTCTAACACTCCAAATCACTAAAAATCACTTAGCAAAATACTTATACCTAGCTATCAACTTTAATATTAAATCCATTAAAATAAAACACCTCAGAATCATTCATGAAAAATCCTTAAACCTTTAACTATTTTTTAAATAAACCCCTGAATTAGCTAGATCAAATTAAAACAAACTCAGAACATAAAAATCATTAAAAACATACTTCAAAAACTCACCCTAAGTTATCGAGGAATCTTGGCCGAATGCTTTAAATCCTTCCATGGTGGTTTCGATCAAGACAAGGAAAAATGAAAGAGATGATGTTGTTTTCTTTCTTTTCTCCCTTTTATTATTATTATTATTATTACTTACTTACTTACTTACTTACTTACTTACTTGCTTACTTACTTAACCTTTATTATTATAAAATAAAATACCCAAAATATCAATAGTTGTTCCAGAAACCACCACTATCCTTTGACAATGCATATTTACCATTTTAGTCCATTGATTCACATTTCCATAGCCATTTAACCCATTTGACTAATAGAAACCAACTTTTACTATTTTTACGATTTAACCCTTTTTACTTAATTAACAATCAAATCACTAAAATTTCCAAACCAAATTTCAATATGCATATATAGTAACTCCGTAAATATTTAATAAAAATATTTATGAGCTCGGTTTACAGAAAACATTATTTTCAAACGCCACTAGAACTTAGCCATTAAGTCAAATAACATAAATTATCAAATTGATATTTATTATAAACTATAATTGACTCGTAAATATATAATAATATTTATGAACTCACTCATTAGACTTGTGCCTTCAAAACTACTGTTGCCGACACTACTGAAAAGGGATAGAGCAACAGTAGGTATCATTGGTTTAGAACATGAAAAAGGGGTAGAGCAAAAGTAGAGATATTATTTGACAAAATCAACACACCAAATCAAATCACTTGTCAAACAAACACATTCAAAAATCTAAAAATTTAGGGCATTACATTAATATAGTCAAATAAAGTCATGAAAGTTTAATGGAGTCTTCCTTGAATGTTACGACACCACCCAATGGATATCGCAACATCAGCCCCAACGTTGTAATATCCCTTATTAAAGTCGCGACGTCAACCTACTATTTTTGGAATTGTGACACTACACTATTGAAGCCGCGACTCCAAGTTTCTATCGTTGATGTCACGATATGAGTCCTCCATGGTCGTGACATCAACTCGATAAACTTTGAAAATTTTGTATTTTAATCATCATTTGACCTCAAGTTATTAAATGAGCTTTCGAAAGCTTGTATAAACCCCATATATGATTGTATAATATGTTGTAATAATATATTTATTATAATAACATGTATAAAATGTTGAATTAAATTGAATTGTAATTAATTGTAATTGTTCTGACAACGAATGTGACATCTCGTAATTTGGACTCCATGACCGGATCGAATATGAAGTGTTACAAAATCTCTTGATTAGTGATACATAATTTGTAATAAATAAACACATAAATTAATATTTCTCACAATAAAGTTCTCTTCCTTTAAGGTTTTATAAACAATTTATTATTTTCCAGAGCCATATTTTCCAGAAAAAACAATCTACTACATTCAAAATATTTTATGATTTACTCCTTTTATAAAAAAATCATGACATTTATATAATCAAATAAGGCTTAAGGGTGTAAAAAGCCCTCAAACATTTTCAAAAAAGTAATTAAGCCTTTGCTTTTATTTTTCACTCACTTGGATACTTGAACTTTCAAAATGCATCGAGAAGACCCTCAAACTTTTTCAAAAAAAAAAATTAAGCCCCTGCTTTTATATTGCACTCAATTGGGTACTTAAACTTTCAAAATGCATCAAAAAAACCCTCAAACGTTTTCGAAAAAGCTATTAAGCCCTTGATTGTTTTGCACTCAATTGGGTACTTGAATCGCCCCTAATTTTTTTCAGTTAAAGCCATCACATGTCATAACCACAGCGTAACATGTGGCAAAAAATGGTTAAAGGGCATTTTTATATGCATTTTATAATTTTTTTCTCTTTTTTATTAAAAGTTAATAATTTTTTATTGATTTTTAGTTTTTATATTTTTTTCCACATGTCACACCATGGTCGTGACATGGGGTGACTTTAATCGAAAAAAATTAGGAGCAGTTAACTTTAATAGTCAACTGTTAAAGTTAATGGTCAAATGGCCTTTTTAATGTATTTGACAGTTCAAATACCCAATTGAGTGCAAAATAAAAGTAGAGGCTTAATTGCTCTTTTTAAAAAAGTTTGAGGGCCTTTTTGATGCATTTTGAAAGTTCAAGTACCTAAGTAAGTGCAAAAAAGGGTAGGGTCTTAATTGTTTTTTTTTTAAGTTTGAATGCCTTAAGCCATCAAATAAAGTATAATATGCCCAATTTTTATATAGACAAATCCATTGATTGAGGGTACATAAATTGTAATAAATAAATTCATAAATTAATATTTCCCACAATAAGGTTCTCTTTCTTTAGGGTTTCATCAACAAATTTTTTCTTATACATAATCGTATTTTTTAGAAAAGAATAACTTGCTACATTCATGAAATTTATTAAAATAATATAACTTCATATTAACGCAATAATAATATTTTAAATTCTTGTATTAATTTTTTTTCGATTCGATTGTTTAAAACGTTTATTTTGAATATGAATTTTTTAAGTTTTTTCTCTCTGCTTATTAGCATGTTCAATTTTTGTCCCAATGATTTTGCTTGGTTTTGACTTTGCTTTTTAGGTTTGATTATTGCAGTTTTTGGTTGTTTTCTGGTTTGTGGATGCAATTTGTGAGTGGGGTTTTTTGAGTATGTCGGATGTGGAAGGGAACTTGGCAAATGTCTTTGGAAGATAGCGAGGAGGAGGAGGCAATGAGCCTTGGCGCTCCTGTATCTATTGTTAGTGAGTCTCTTGAGAACTGTTTTGTGGGTTTGTTTTTTACAACAAGCGTGGTCAATTTTCAATCAATGTGAGCGACACTACCTAATGTCTGGCATCTTATTCGTGGTATCACAATTACAGATCTATTGAAAGGTAGATATCTTTTCCATTTATATCATTGGGTTGATGTGAATAGGATCGAAGCGGGAGGCCTTGGAATTTTATTTCCCATCTATTGGTATTACATTGATTACAAGATGGTGATGATCTCGAGCTGTTTCGCTATTTAAGGTGGCCTTTTGGATGCTGGTTAAAGACTTACCTCACGGGTTTGTGTTGGAAAAAGTGGTGTAATAAATGGGTAATTTTGTTGGCGAATTCATTAAGTAAGATAGTCAAGCGGTGTTGTTGGGCTATACGGGAGATTTATGGGTGAGGGTGAGGGTGGATGTTCGAAAGTCGCTCAGGAGGAAGAAGAAGATAGCTTTGCTGGATAGGTCATTTCATTATGTTACGTTTGCTTATGAGAAATTAATGTTATTTTGTTTTATTTCTGGAAAGTTGGGACATGGGGAGGATTTTTGCCCGCTTCGAATTTTGCAAGAGGTGCAAGAGTTTGGTTTTGGTTGGTACTGCTTGTTGCATGCTTCGACGAGTAAGTAGCTCTAGGAGGAGGGATGTGATTTGCTCAACAAGGAAAGCCAATCCTTTCAGGGATCAAATTTCGTAAAAGGAGGTGATGGGTAAGATTTATGCTAGGATTGGGGAAGTGTGGGGATAATGGTCAATGGGTTCCTCAAAAGGAAAATTGGAATTCGAATAAACAAGTGGTGAGCCCCATTGTATCAGGTGTTAACACAAGGGTTAATGTGGACGGGTCTTTTGGCAACAAAATGAGCCATCCATTTTGTCCTGCTATTGTTAGGTTTGCTGAAGAAATAATGTTGTATTATAGGTAGGCTTCGCTCAGCGAGCCAACCGGGGCCAATGAAGCTTCTTAGCTAGAAAGCTCGGGGCTTGGGTAACCTTAGGGCTGTTCGCCGCCTTCGGCACATACTAAAGGAAATTAACCCCATTGTAATTTTTATGGTGGAAACAAAATTACAGAGTATGAGAATGGAGGGAGTTCGTAGGTTTTGTGGTTTTTCGAATGGCATCGATGTTACTTCACTAGGGTTTGAAGGTGGGCTCTCTCTTGGATGGAAGCATAGTTGTTTTGTTACTCTGAGGTCTTTCTCGGGGAGTCATATTGATGTCTTAATACATGATGATTCGGAGGGGAATTGTTAGAGATGTACTTGTTTTTATGGGGCACTACAAGAACAACGTCGTGAGGAATCATGGTAGCTGTTACGTTAATTGAATGATTGTCTTGATATGCCCGAAGGCTCGCCTGAAAAATGGGAGGGTTTGAGAAAAAATATTGGCTCGAAAATGTGCTTGCACAAAAAATGAAGCCCATTTAAAAAACAAGCCAGGCCTCGAGTAAGACTTTTTTTCCCGAGCCTGGCCTGATTATATACTAAATTTTTTATTTATTTTATGTTATTATTTTTAATCTTTTAAGTTTTAATTTTAATTTTACCTGATTAACTCTCGTGCCCCATCCCCCTTATTCCTAATTCCAAAACCAAAACCCTTAAGCTTACCATCTCCACCTCCACCTCCCATCTACTTCCTCTGTCGCTGACGCCCACCTGATTTCCTCAACCGACTCAAGTAAGAAATCTCATTTACACTTTCTTCCTTTTGTTCGGTAACCGAGAAAATGAAGGAAAATTTTATGTTTTGATTATGTTTTAGTATCCTCTTGTTGAGATTAAAATCACCAAGTCTAGCGCCACTGTCCTCTTATTTTGATTATGCTTTCTTCTTCGTATTTCATCATCAACCCATTTTTAAAACTCAATTTGTCAAATAAAAGCATCTCAAATTTCCAGAATTTAAGGTTTTTGTTGTTTTTGACATCACAAAGGCATAATTATTTTAGATTCGAGGTATCAAGCTCATATAATAATGTAAACGGACATGCGCAGTGAGTGGAAAGAAAGAAACATTTAATTTTCTTCTTAGTACCTTCAAAAATTTGGATATAACAAAAGTATAAGAGCTTTTTTAATTAAGGTAAAATAGTTTAATGGCTTATTTAGTATGCTAGCTTAAAATAGTTTAATAGTTTAATGAAGCTATCAGATCAGAAACATTAAGAAAGGCACCTCATTGTGGAGTTGGTAAATTCATGATTAAATTAGCTGGTAATTAGAGATCTCTACTTACATTTTAGGCCTCCAGTGCATGCATATTTTTCACTAAACATTTGGTTATTTTATTTTGATTTGGTTTGGTTTGATATTTGACAAATATAATCACGTTGCTTTATGATAATTCTGAAAATTGGGTGTCTATTGTCGAAAATTTAGTGCTTTATGCAAAAGAGTATTTTTAGTTTTTGGTGGATGGATGGTTACTATAAAAAAGAAGTGAAAAGGTGGTTATTAGATGAAGAAGAGAAACGATAAAAGAAAATTTATGTAGTAGTAGTTATTTATTTATGTAGTAGTAGTTATTTTTATAATAAAATTTTATTAATTAGTGTCGAAACCATCTTTTTTGGAAAACGACGAGTTTCAAAAATTATTTTAATGTTGGAAAATAGGAGTCGCCACCAATCCTTTATTCGGTGTGATTGGATCACCACAAAACGTTTGAAATTTGTTTTGAAAAATATTTTGGTCTTCGCAATCCAGAAAATGAGTTCGAGAGTCTGTTACGCATGAGGAAGGGTTAGCAACCTCATACGCCCAAAATTGGTACCATATTGATTATTTTTGGGTCTTAATTTGCAAAATTTAAAAGCTCAAGTAAAGTTTAAAATATGATCCTTAATGCATGAGTTATGTTTAAAAGAGATCGAGTTTGTTTGGAAGTCCCGCTATTTCAAAGTAATCGAGGAAGAAAGTTACGTCCAGTGAGTTAGGACACAACATTTCGAGATCTAGAAATAATGAGCTTTCTTTTGTAAAACTTTTTAAATTTTGGAAAAGGATGTTCAATTATCTCGATTTGAATAAATGTTGCACCTAGTAAGTTAAGGCGTAAATTTTCAAAATCGAAGATAAAGAAACATTACCTCGATTAAGGGTATTCGATTATTTCGATTTGAAGAAAAATTGCACCTAATGAGTTAAGGCACAGATTTTCGGAACTCGAAAGAAATAAAAGAATATTTCCTCGATTTTAAAGTTTTTATGAAAACAATTTTGAAAACAAATATGCTAGTTTAATATGAACGAGCAGTTAATAATGGATATTAAATAACCTGAAGTAAGATAATGAAGTAGATAAATTACAATAAAAAACAAAATACGAGTGCATAACAATTAAAATTAAATGCAAATATTGATGAGAAAGAAAAATGATGCAATCGGAGTTGAAAATGAGACTTTTTGGATACCTGAGGGGTAAAATGGTAATTTTGGACTATCGGAGGCAAAATGGTAATTTTGAGAAAATTTTGTGTTAAAAATGACATTTTAGACATCCGAAGGTAAAACGGTAATTTTTAGAAAAATCGGGATCAAAAATGAAATTTTTGGACATTTGGGGGTAAAATGGTAATTTTGGGAAGAATTAGGGTTAAAATGGAATTTTTGGAAGTCCGAAGGTAAAATGGTAATTTTTGGAAAATCAAGATTGAAAATAGAATTTTTAGAAGTTCGAGGGTAAAATGGTAAATTTTGGGAAAATCGAGGTCAAAATGGAATTTTTAAAAGTTCGAAGTTAAAAATGTAATTTTTGGAAGTTTTGGGGTTAAAATGGGATTTTTGGAAGTTTTGGGGTAAAAATGTAATTTTCAGAAGCTTTGGGGTCAAAAATAAGATTTTTGGAAGTTCGAGGGTCAAAATATAATTTTTGGATGGTTTAGGGACTTTCAAGGCAATAAAACCAAAAATAGGTGACATGTGGCAACCCCTCAAGCATCCTGAAGTCAAAGGACTAATTTAAAAACCATGAAAAATTTTTGAGCCAATTTTATTATTAAATAAAACTTGATTTAATGATTAAATTGAAACAAATTAAAAGTAATAGGGACCATTTGCATAAATAAACCAGAATGTGACACGTGGCAGCTCCTAGTGCTCCCAAAAGGTCAAGGGACTAAATTGAAAAGAATTAAAAATTATTGGGCCAATTTAAAATTAATTAAAAGTACAAAAAGGACTAAATTGAAACATTTAAAAAATGCAGAAGGATCGAATGCATAAATAACCTATTTCTTAAAAACACGCGGATCCTAGGTTGGGTCGGGTCGGATTTCGGGTCGCCCATGGGTTAATCTCAAAATGACACCGTTTTAGGGCTGAAACTCACCCCCAAAACGACACCGTTTTGGAAGCTTATAAATAGCCCAAATTAGGTTTTGTAATTTGGGCCTTTTAAATTATATTTGGACTTTTTAATGCAATTTAAATTCAATTTAAATTTAAACTTTAAAAGAAAAGTTTAAACTTAAATCAAATTTAAACCCAAAATGAATAAAATTGGTTTTCAATGTTGAGCCCGGTCAAAATTGAGCTTCAACAATTAGTAAACTGATTTGTTAAGGGTTTTTTATAGATGGTAAACGATTGTTTATATAATATGACTGTGCTTTCATTGTCAATTCTTTTTCTCAATCATTCTCTTTACAGTCAGGATGGAAATTACAATTGTTGAACAATTATATAATCTTTTGGGTTATTTGGATTTCAGGACTTGAATTTTTATGTCTATGGCTATTTCGAACACTCCTATACTTGAGGACAATGAATTTAATGAATATGAATGTTCTCACAAATGTCAAAAGTCTACCACTTCAAAGGTGTGAGATGAAATGACAAAGTTTGAATGTAAGAACAAAAATGAAATGAAGGCACAATGTAATCACTGTAAGAGTACCTTCTCTACTAAATCTTCTAATGGAATCTCTCATTTAAGACGTCATTTAAATAACTATTTGAAAAAGTTAATAAGGACATCACTCAATACATAATAGCCACTCAACCATCCTTAGGAGGTGGTTCATTTATAAAAAAAACTACAAATTTGATGTTGATGAGTGTCGTCGAGCTGTTTCTACTTTTCTTGTCTGTGGAAAGCATTCGTTCAGGATAGTTGAAGAATCGGGATTTAGATACATGATGAGGATTGCTAGTTCTAATTTTAAGAATATAAGTAGATATACAACTGCTAGGGATATTCTAATGTATTATGCAAAAGAAAGAGATCATGTTAAAGAAGAGTTAGCTAAATCACTTGGTTTAATTTGTCTAAGTTTCGATAATTGGAACATGGAGCATACTAACGATGAATATATTTTCATTACTGCTCATTGCATTGACAAAGATTTGAAGCTGCAAAAAAGAATCATAAGATTTAGAGCTTTATTTCCTCCGTATGATGGTTTAAAAATAACGAATGAGCTTATTTTATGTTTATCTCAATGCGGTATAGACAAGAAAATTTTAGCATCACTTTGGATAATGCTTCTTATAATGATATGGTTTTTTGTCTTAAAAATCGTTTTCGTGCGAACCAAGCTCTTTGGTGTGATGATGCTTTTTTTCAATTTAGATGTTGTGTACATAAATTGAATCTTATAGTTAAAGTTGGTTTGCAACTTGCTGATGATGTTGTTGGTAAGATTCGAAATGAAATTAAGTACATAAAAAAGTCGGGAATTCGTAGGAAAATATTTTATGATATGGATGACAAAAATTTTCAATGAATGTGACAAAAAAAATGCATCAAGATGTGTGTGAGATGGAACTACTTATTTGATGCTTGAATCTTCTCTTTACTATAAAGATGTGCTAGATTACTGGGGCCAACGAGATAAAGATTATCAAATATTTTTACTTTCTAATGAGGAGTGGAGAAATGTTGTTATTCTTTGCAAATTTTGAGAGTATTTTATGATGTGACTTTTGTTTTTTTTTCGGTTCTAATTATCCAACTGCTAATCTTAATTTTAGAGCAATTTGGAAGGTAGGGGTGAGCAAAATCCAATTTGATTCGAAAAACTCGATAAAAAACTCAAATTTTGAATTAAACAGTTGGATTTATTTGAGTTAATAAAGTTATTCGGATCAACTTGAATAAAAAATTAAGTTTTTTGGTTTAATTCGAATATGAATTACACAATTCGAATTATCCGAAAATCCGAATAAGAAAAGGCAAAACTACGTTATTTTGGTAAATATTTACCTTTTCTAAAGTTAAAAGTCAAAACCATTAAGTTAAAAGACAAAACTATGTCGTTTTGATAAATGTTTACTCATTAAGTTAAAAGGTAAAACTATTATATTGTTCACATAGTTAAATAATCTTGTACTTCGTCTACTAGATAAATAATCAGTCCATGTAAATGCAACATTGAATAGAAATAATAGGATTCATTAACTTGACTCGACTTGACTCGAAATTTTTTTACTCGATTCGATTCGATTCGAAAAAAATTCAAATTGAGTTCGGATGCTAACATAGGATTTGTCAACTCGACTAACTTGAAATTTTTTGACTCGATTCTACTTGACTCAATCGAATACTCACCAGTATTAGAAGGTTTAAAAGGTCTTGCTTGATACAGTTAAAGGTCCTCATTCTTTTTTAACTCTAATGGTTAAGCAAATGCAAGAGAAATTTACTAAATATTAGACTTAGTATTCATTGATATTGTCATGTGCTGCAATTTTAGATCCTCATTACAAGTTAAATTATGTGCAATATTTCTTTACTACAATCTATGGTATTCATGCTTCAGATTTTGTGCAAACCATTCTTAGCAATCTTAGACTCTTATTTGATGAGTATGTTAAGAAATCCAAATCCACGTCTTCATCTTTGATCAGGAGTTCTAATGTTTCGGATAATAATCCTATTAATTCTAGTTTGCATCACCACAATGTTAGTGCTGATTTTGGGGGAAATTATGATGAGAGTAGTGATTATAAATGGCACTTAAACGAATCTAGCACTAAGAGTTAAAAGTCATAATTGGACATTTATTTAGAAGAACCAGAGCTTGAGTTGAATAGTCAAATAGATGTTTTGGATTGTTGGAGTAAAAGTTCAGTTTGGTATAATGAGCTTTCATTATTGGCTCGTGATCTTTTGGCAATTTCAATATCGACTGTAGCTTCTGAGTCGGCTTTTAGCACGGGGAAGAAAGTTATCACACCTTTTAGGAGTTCACTTAAGCCAAAAACGGTTCAAGCCGTTGTTTGCTTAGATGATTAGATGCAAGCTAAGGGATTTTCAACGGGTAATTATTTTTCTTATCTTATTGTTATAATTTTTATAACACTTTATCAATTTGATTATCTAATTAGTTATTCTTATTTCATGATAGAAATTGATTGCAAGAATGATGATGACGATGAGGATGATGTTTCTCCGATAGGTTTTTAGGTTACCTTCCTAATTGTTGACAATTTAATTTAGCTTACGATTTATTCAATATGTTGATTGGTTAATGTATAGATATTTTGGTTGGTTGATTACATTTTGCAGGTTTTTGGTGCTATTGTTGGTACTGTTTGGTGCCTTTTTGGTGTTGTTTTATTCTTTATTCTCAATTGTTTATTATGTTGTTCCGTTGTCGTTTTTAATTTTATTTAGATATTGTAGAACTTTTGTTTTATTATTAATTTTGTTACTATTTTAGTTGTAACTTGTTACTATCTTAATATAAGCACTTATTATTGTATTCTCAATTTGTGTACTATTTTAAGAATTATTTTAATATCGCTTTTAATTTGTTTGTTGTTTTAATATTTCTTTTTATGTTTTTAAGTCTGTTTGATATATTATATTTTAAAAAATTAATATAGGCCAGGCCGGGCTTGAGCAAATTTTTAGGCCCATATTTTGGGCCGAGTCGGGCCTAGTAAACAAGCCTAAATTTTTTGTTGGGCCCAAGCTAAACTTTGCCTGATTAGACCCATGCATACCTCTCGTAGAGAATGAATCTTTGGGTCAACTGTTTCCTCAATATAGTGTTTCACATCTCTCGTACATATTTTCTGACCAATGTCTAATAGTTGTGGATACAAGATATGGTAAGAGGCGAAATCGACGATGGCATTTTCGGTTCGGTGCAAGTTGGCTATTGGAGGAATCTTGTGAAGGTGAAGTTTCGCGAATTTGAGGGGATTCCATGGGCCCTATTTCGGATAGGCTTGCATATGTCAGTAATGGTCTGACTAGATGGTTCAATCAAATTCAGCGAGAGAAAAGTATCACGTTGTCGTCTCTTCGGAAAAGACTTAACCAATTAAGTGTTTTTTCGCCAACTGATGATGTGTTAAGGGAATTGGGGGACATTAGATTGGCAATGAATATTGAAATGGACAAATATGAGATTTATTGGGAGTAGAAGGCAAGAGCTAACTGGTTAAATTTTAGGGATCGTAATTTCACTTTTTTCCATCGATTTTCTTGACAAAGAAAGAGATTGAATGGAATTAAGAGAATTGAGGATAGTATGGGGAGGTTTGTAGAAGAGGAGACAGAAGTGAGCAGGGTTGCATGTGAGTACTTTGAGATGTTATTTACTACACAGAGGGTGAACAATGTGGATGAGGTTCTTGCAGGAGTTAACAAATGCATATTTGAGGACATGAATGATCGACTAAATAAGTCATTTACCACTGAGGATATTTGTGTAGTGTTGAGGTCGATGAGCCCATTGAAGGCATCTTGGGAAGATTAGTTGTGAGCGATTTTCTATCAGCGATTTTGGCACATATTGGGAGCCGATGTTGCGTATTATTGTATTAATTTTATTCAAGGTAACACCCCTTTGTCTGATGTGAATCATACGTATATAGTTCTGATCCCTAATTAAAGCCCCTCGAAACATGATGCAATTCCGCCATATAAGCCTCTGTAATGTTATTTACAAAATTGCATCGAAAGTTGTGGTTAATAGTTTTAAGAATTACTTCATTTCTGTATTGATGAGGCACAGAGCGCTTTTGTGTCGGGGCATCTAATATCAAACAATATTGTGGCCATTTATGAAATTTTAAACTCCTTGAAGAATAGGAGATTAGGGAAGACTGGGTCTTTTGCGCTTAAGCTCAATTTGAGTAAGGCTTATGATCGAGTTGAGTGGTGATTTATCGAGGTCATGCTTATAAAAATGGGTTTTTTTGAAATATGGGTTAACTAAATAATACGGTTTGTTAGCTCAATTAGCTATTTTGTCGCGGTTAATGGGGTGGTAGGAGAGAAATTTTTCCAACTTGTAGGATTAGACAAGGGGATCATTTAAGCCCTTACTTGTTAATTATTTGTGAGGAGGGATTTTCGGTATTATTGCGAATGAAAGAGTTAAACGAAAAGGTTTTAGGGGCAATAGTTGTAAGGGTGCTCCTCGGGTCACTCATATTTTGTTTGCGGATGATAACTTTAATTTTGGTGAAGCTACGGCTCTAGGTGCCTCAAATATGATGGATGTGTTACGGGTGTGTAATAGCTCGATTTTCAGTAGTGTCGAAAATAGTGGTTTCAGGATCATAACTTCGATGAGTCGGGTCATAAATTTTATTGACTTAATTATTATGGTGTCATTAGTGTCATATTAAATTTTTGTTAAGAAATTTTACCGTTTAGATAGTTAATTAACTAAAAAGGATTAAATCGTAAAAGGTGCAAAAGTTGAGTTGTTTAATTGGAAAGACCAAATAAATAAGTTAACCAATAACATTTTAGTAAGTGGATTATTACGAGATATGTTGTTCATAAGTGGGATTACTTAAAATTAAATAAGAGATTAATTACGTTAATTATGAAAGATTAAATATTTACAAAATTGTCATTAGGTATATATATGAAATTAAAGGAAGAAAATGACATTTTCATTTCTTCTTCTTCTTCTTCTTCTTCTTCTTCTTCTTCTTCTTCTTCTTCTTAATGGCAAGCTAAAGGAACTTAGGGTTTCCATTGTTAAACATTTTGAGCTTGATTTAGGTAAGTATATATTGACCTTTTTAGTAATTTTTATGTTTTTGAGTCCGCATTAGCTTAATCTAGCTAACCCGAGAACTAATTTTTGAATCTATCAAATGTTAAATATTTTTCCATTGATGAATGAGCTTGTTTTGAATTTTTATGGTAGATTTGAAAGCTTGATGGTTGGGTTTGGTATTTTTGTAAAGTGATTTTTGATGAATTTAGGGTTTAAGAACTAAAATGATTAAATGATGAAATTGTGTGTTATTGGTGTGAAATTAATGAATTTTAGGGACTTGTATAAAGGCTTTAAACATTCAGCTGATGTGGGTTTAGAAAGAAAATGGTTATTTTGCATGTTTTATGTTTAGGGACTAAATTGAATCAAATTCAAATGTTAGGGTAATTTTGTAAATTTCACAAAAGGGACCAAATTGTTTTAAATGATTTAATTACATGATTAACAAGAAAATTGAGTGATTTATTGTGTTAGATCACAATCGTGCCACCGATCAAGGAAAAGGGAAATTAGCGGAATAAACTCTAGAGTTGATTCGTAACTACAATTTAGTCCAGTAAGTTCGTGATGTTATATTTTTATTTAAATATTATTCTATTTGTACTCGTTGAAATTGTGGAAAACAAAATATAACACTTGAACTTGTGAAAGGTAAGAAAGAAATGAATGAAGGAGATATCAGACTTTGAGCCAGTGATTTGAACCGACGCGATGGCTAAGGTCCTGCATAAGTTACGGATTCTCAACAGCTTGTGTGAGCAGTATCGTGAGTCGGTGAAATGTTGAAATCAATATTGGATTGGATTTCATGGCCCTATGATGGTTAATATTCATGCATGAATTTCATACTCTCATCAACTTGTGTAAGCAACGTTGTTATGGAAAAGATATATATAGATACCGTATCTATGGCTGAGGTACCGCATATGTTACGAGTCCTCATTAGTTTGTGTATCAGCATCATATCCTAGAAAAAATGTTGATAATGACAAGAGTGAATGAAATTTTGGTTGTAGCTTGTAGAAGTAAGGCCTTATTTTGGTTTGAATGAGTTATAGACTGTTTAACACATGTTATTTGGTAACTTGTTTAAATCTACGAACTTACTAAGCTATGAAAGCTTACCTATGAAATTGTTATTGTTTTGTAGATCCTATTTTGTTGTTTGAAGATCGGATCATCTCGAAGAAATCACACTATCTCGGGAGCTCATTCGGTAGTACTTACATCACCTGGTTATATGGCATGTACTAGGATGTTGTTATCTTCTATAGTATTTGATTTTGAGTGAGTTGTGAAATGATAATGACTTTATTGATTTTTGAATTTATGTTTTTTGTAAGCTTTGTTAATGTTTTAGGTAGGCATATATGTATAAAGTATGTTTTGCTTTCTTTCCATGAGAAATTGTATGTTTTGAGTTGGAAATCAATAGAACTATGAAAATTGTTGGTATTTACACTTGATAAGTGAATGGAATGATTTTTTCTTATTTAAATTTGCATTTCTGTAAGTACACATGGCCTGACACACGAGCCAATACACGGGCGTGTGCCTTGGGAAAAGTAGGTGTAAGGTATACACTGCTATACACGAGCTAGGACACAGCCGTATGGCCCTATTTCGAGCTGACATACGACCCAGCACACGATTTCACACATAGGCTTGTAGGGTATTGTCGCATGTTCACATGACTTGCCACACTGTCTATGACACGGCCATGTAAGGGTATTTCGTGTATGCACACGGTCTAGGGCACGACCGTGTGACCCCTGTTTCGCTGAAATTCGAAGTTCCGTGTGATGTTTCTGTTGTATTTCAATTAAGTCCTTGTGAATGAAGAAGTTAAATAATGTATGTTAAATCGAATGGATGTATTCTTAAATATTTGAAAGTTTGACAATGATTGTGATGTGATTTTGAAATCGTTTAGAGACATGAATTTTAGTAGCCTTGAAACCCTAACCAGAAATGGTGACGAGTTTTGGGTGTTATAAGGTGTATGCTAGTAGCTCAGGTAAACTCATAAATTTCGAAAAGTCTAGTGTGTTTTTTAGCTCAAATGTACCTGGTTATAATAGAGCGGATGTTGGGCGCATTCTTGGTATTCCTTGTGATGATAATTAAGAAAAATGTTTGGGACTTCCTTGTGGTGTCGGTAGGAACGGAAAAAGAGCTTTTGCTAATCTGCGGGACAAGATTAAAAGTAAGATATCTTCATGGAGTACTCGTATGTTATCAATCGGGGTTAGAGAGTTCTTTATTAAATCCATGCTTCAAATGGTTCTCACCTTTTACAATGATGTGTTTTGTTCTTCTTAAGATGTTCTGTAAGGAGCTGGATGCTCTTCTAGCTCGATTTTGGTGGTAGAAGTCAAGGGACAGAAGGGGTTTGCACTGGTGCAAATGGTTAGCGTTGCGCACTTTAAAGGAGGATGGTGGCGTGAGTTTTCGTGAACTGACTATATTTAAAGTTTCATTGTTGGCTAAATAGGAGTGGAGGATTCTCATGCATCTGTCATCTCTAGTAGGAGACATCCTTAAGTCAAAGTACTTTCTGCATTCGAGTTTCCTTGGGGCTCAATTGGGCTCTAATCCTTCACTTATTTGGACAAGCATTTAGAGTTCTAGAAAACTATTGGAGATGGGTCTTAGGTGGAAGGTGGATTGTAACACCCAAAACCCAAAACTGTCACCGGTTAGGGTCCCGGGATCTTTTCGATCATCTATCATAGATTATCTCTCAATATTATTTCTTTTAATCATATTTTAATAAAGTAATACATTATGCACGGAATAAATCATTAATTAAATATCAAGATAACTTAATTTGGAGACTTCTACCGGTTCCTGTTGGACAAGTATCAGTAGTAGTTAAGTCAGTAAGAAATTCAGAAACAGTGTAGATTTCTATCGATACCTGTGATAGTTCTATCGATATAAGTGTAACTTCTACTGAAACAAGTCATGCTTCTACTGATACTAAAAACTCCAGAGAGATAAGAAGTCTTACCCTGCAACTTCTACCGATAAAAGTACCCAAACTATTTATACTACTATGAACAAAACTACCGATACTTAACATGGTACTACCAATACAATGCAAGTCAGTAACCAAACTCTCTCCTACCCTGTACTTCTACCAATACATTCAAGAGTTCTACTGAAACAAGTAAGCAGAATTCAAATATTTACACAAGTTCATCAACCAAACATCATTCCGTAAACATATTGTATAAATAGACAACATAAGTGTTCAAGAACAAAACATAGCATTATGTTTTGAAAGCCAAATTCTTATACTTAACATTAATCAAGCATTTGAAGGAGTCCAAACATTCAACACAAGTTTGACATTGTACCAATTAACTCAAAGTCAAGCATTACAAAATAACATCATCCTAGTACATGCCATATAACCAAGTGATGTAAATAGTACCGAACGAGCTCCCGAGATAGTGTGATTTCTTCGAGATGATCCGATCTTCAAGCAGTAAAATAGAATCTACAAAACAATAACAAATTCACTGGTAAGCTTTCATAACTTAGCAAGTTCGTAGAGTTTAATAAGATTTCATCCCTTTTGACCAAAGGTCATTTCTGTTACCAATATACGATGTTGCTCACACTAAGTTGGCAAGGAGTCGCAACATATACGATACCTCAGCCATCGATACGGTATCTGCACATATAACTGTTCCCTAACAATGTTGCTCACACTAAGCTGACGAGAATATGCAAATCAAGCATAAATCTCAGCAATCGTAGGGCATGTAATCCATTCTTGGATTCATTTCACATATAGTGACTCACGATGTTGTAAATAATCCGTAACAAATACAGGATCTCACCATCAGACCAGTTTCAATCTTTGGCATAGGGTCGAATAACTCTCCTTTCATTGTTTCCATCTTTCTCGTTTCCAATCATCGTTTCCCATTTGCAACAGTTGTAAAGAAGGCAATTATGTGTGATTATAAATAAGAATTTAACATTATGAACTTACAAGACTGAATTGCAGGCGATCCCTGGCACAATTATAATCTAAATCAACAAATCATCTAATTTTCACATTAAATCACACAATCAAATCATTTAACACAATTTGATCCATTTTGGGAAAATTACAAAATTACCCCTAACACATCTCTTTTATTCAATTTAGTCCTTAAACACAAAACATGCAAAATAATCATTTCTTATTCAAACCAACACCAGCCAAACATCTAGGGATATACTCTCACACTCTACAAGCAACTATTTCATACCAAATACATGTAATTTCATCATTTTGACATTTTAGTTCTCAAACCTTAGTTTCATCAAAAATCACTTTACAAAAAGATCCAACCCAACCATCAAGCATACAAATCCACCTTAAACTCTCAAGAAAAAGCATATTCAACAATGTTAGAGTTTTTAACATTTGATAGATTCCCAAATTAGTCCTTAGGTTAGCTAGATTATGCTAATATGGACTCAAATACACAAAAATTACTAAAATAGTTATCATTTGCTTACCCAAATCAAAGCTCAAAGCTTTAGGTTGCAAAACCCTAACTCCCCTTGTCTAGCCGTGTAGAAGATGAAGAAAATAAGTGAAATTTCTTTTGTCTTCTTTTAATTTCTTTTATATACTGAAGGATAATTTTGTAAATATTTAGACATTCTTAATTAACTTAATTAACCTCTTCCTTAGCCTTAATTAACCTTTCTTATAATCAATATATCTCATGTTAATCCACCTACTAAAATGCTATCGGTTAATTTGCCTATTTGATCATTCTAATTAAACAAATCCTACTTTTGCACTTTTTACAATTCAATCACTTTTTCTTAATTAACCATCTGATCGATAGAATTTCTCAACCAAAATTTAAGACGATGCTAAGACATGATGAATATTAACATAAATAAATTTACGACTCGATTCATAGGATTTGTGGTGTCGAAACCACTATTTTTGACACCACTAAAAATCAAGTTGTTACATGGGCATGGGTCGATTGATTAATGATTGGGAAAATTGATGGTTACTAGGCCCTGGCCAAGGGAAAGAAGCTTCTCCCTAGGTAAGTTCAATTAACTGGGTTTTTGATCCTATATTGCTTGGTGCGATGGTATGGAATGTGGACTTGGTCGACTCTGTGTTTCAGGCTGATGAAACGTTGCTCATTAAAATTATATCGTTATCATCTTATCCTCAAGAGGATAGATTAACTTGAGGGTGAGCATTCAGGTGTTTTTACTATTCTTAGTGGGTATAGGTTGTTGATTCCTACGAGTTTTGTTGCACCGTTGGAACGCAAATTGTTTAAGCGAATATGGGCAGTAGATTACCCTCCAAAAGTTTGAATTGCAATTTGTAAAGCTTGTAAGCTTTATCTGCCAACTAAGTATATGTTATATTGTAAACGTATTGCCTATGATATAAATTGCCCTAGATGTCAATTAATTAAAGAAGATGTCAATCATGTTTTTCACTACTATTTATTTGCAAGGGAGGTGTGGCAAGCTTTAGAGTATGTCACTCCAGCACAAGGGACCTAGATGAGTTTCCACAAATGGCTCTCGTGGATGTTTGATATGCACCATGGATCAAAGCATAGAGAAATTGCAATTACATTGTGGGAAATATGGTTCACTCGAAATAAATTAGTACATAAAGGTATAAATAAGGGGGTGAGGGAGCTAGTTGTCTTTATTCGTAATTACTGTGGGGACCTTGCGTCTTTGTCTGCAATGTTCACTAGATTGGCTCATTCTATAAGAGATAAGTGGTCTCCTCCTTTAGAAAGAATAGTCGAAGTTAATGTCGATGCAAGTTTTCATCGTGCGCATCATAAGGCATGCTCGGGGGTTATTATTAGAGATAATCATGAAGCAATTTTGGTTGCTTGTAGTAGACTAATTTGGCCTGTGTCATCTTTTTTTTTTTTGCAGAAGCGTGCGCAGTTATTCATGGATTGCAGTTTGCATCTAACATGGGTTTTCAACAAGTGATTTTAGAAGGTGATTCTAGATCGATCATTGAAAAGATTAATAGTAATAAGGAGGATACGTCGGAAGACTAGTGCTCTTACCTAGGAGGCGAATAAGCTTTCTAAGACCTTTCGAAGCTGCAATTTCAAGTTCATGGGTAGACTGGGTAATCAGGTAACGCATGTAGTAGCTCAAGATGGGATGGCTAGAGGAGAGGATCGGTTCTAAGTTGGGGATGCTCCGGATGGTGCTACATTGGCTGTTGACGAGGATCAATGGAGGTTGGGTCCACCATAGTTTCCCTATAGTGCTTGGTTTGGAAGGGAGGGTTTATTATTATCTTTGTCCCTCGGGGTTTTTGCTACTCACTAGTGACTCATTGTTGCATTTTTTCAGATTGAAGTGTGAGTTAGTGTCGGTCAAGTTTCTAGTTTTGTTTGTTTGTTTTTGTTTAGTGGTATATTGCCCCTGATTTCTGGTGGTTACTGGTTTCCTTTTTGTGTAGTTTTTATTTTTTGTACTTTATGGACTTTAATGGCATTTGAATAGAGTGGTCGAGATATTTATTTTAAAAAAAATTTGATTCGAACAATGTCAAAATAGATGATTTTGTCAATATTATTTTCAATTTCTGAAAACTCTTCTAGTATTGATCATTTCATGAGAATGTCACTTTTTTTTAATAATCTGGTCAAGCTCAAGCCTTGAATAATGGAGTTCAAACCTATTTTGTTTGTTATATATGTTTAAGTTTTTGCTTAAATCCAACTTTCCAATCTAATAAGTTTGTTCAATCCCTTCCAAATATTCGGTTGGCTTTAGTTTGAACAAATAATCTACCTTTAGACAAGCTTAATTTATATATGCCAAATTATAATTGCAAACTCTATCACAATAAAAATGACAATTCCATTTTACAATTTATGAATCAAAACAAATTATAATTTCTAGTCATTATTATTATTAAAGTATTTTTTAGAATATATTTATTTTAAGTTAGATTTAATTTTGAATTTATAGCGTTGGGTCTTTGGGGTTGCCTCTTATTCATTACTTTTTGTATACATTATTATTTAATACATGTTTAATCAACATAAGTTAATTTTTTTTTAATTTTATGAATAAATCTTACACGTTTCAATCATAGGTTAAAAATTAAGAAAGTAAGAGTAAACTACATTCAAAGTGAGTAAACAATTAATAACTTTATATTTTGGTCATTCGGTTTCAAAAAATTATAAAATGGTCACTGAACTATTCAAAAAATTTTATTTAAGACACTAAGTTTTTTAAATCATTGTTGTATGCAAGCCTGTTCTTAACATTTTTGGGCCCTAGGCAAAACAATAAAATAGGGTTTTGGGTTCCAAAAAAGTTTGAGAAAAAAATTTTTAGGTCCCATAAAAGTTGGTAAAAAAAATTTTGGGCTTTTAAAAGCAAAAAAAAAATTGGGCCCCCTTAAAAATTGGAAAATAATATTTTAGACCCTTTTCAACTTTGGGCCCTGGGCAGTCGCACCTTCAGACAACCCCTAGGACCGGGCCTACAAGTTGTATGGCCTTTGTTGTTCGGACCACCAGCACAAATCGAAAACTCTCCTTCCCCTTTTTTTTCTATAACTTAATTTTTTTATGAAACAATTTTGAACATCATGAAAAGATTTCTTCTCCAATCTCTAACACTAACTGTTAAATCGACTTAGATCTAAGATATGTTTTTCTACTCATTGATGGGTACTGATCTACCGTATTGATCGTCGAATCATCTCTTGGAGCTTGCTAACTGGACTTTTAAGAAAAAAAATTTAACAGTCCAGTGACATAAATAAATTTTTTTGAATAGCTCAGTGACTTAAATGAAAATTTTCAAATAATTCAATGATAATTTTATAATTTTTTTAAATTGAATGACCAAAACGTAAACTTACTAATAATTTAATTATATTGAGTGTAATTTACCCTAAAATAATTTACTGAATCGATAGTGTCATATGTAACGTTGAATTACATATTAATATTTGGGACGAGAATGGTGGGTTGGGCTTTTTACCAATTTCAAAAGTAATTCATCCATCCACCATCCATTCATGAGCCATGTGCTGTTCGTAAGGATCTATATCCCCCGCTTCATCAATGGATTCCCTCTGCAAACACCACTTTCTGGAACTCCTGATTGCATCCATTTCAATTTACTTCTGAAAATTGTAACACAAATAATACCTAGCTATGCTTATAAAGGATACATAAGGTGGAATATTAGCAGGAAACCGGTTAATGAAATTGTTGAGTGACATTTTTTTCGTATCTTATTATTAGGAATAATGGGGATATTTATACATATTTTTACTGGTATTGTGACAGCTCATAATAGGGTCCATTATTTTGTCTCAGCTTTATGGTCTCTGATACTAATATTTCCTATGCCTAATACTAATATTCTCTGCGAGTTCCGTAGTTTGCTGGACGCGTGTCTACGGAGCAGGCGATCCTTTCTGTTCCTGGAACTAACGTCCTTAACGAGCTCCGTACCTATTGATCACATGTCTCGATGGCCTGCGGGATATATGGTCCTTTCTGCGAGTTCCTTGGGTATGTACAAACTTTTTGCAAGCTTAATTTGAAACCCCATCCTATGAGGTGTGCTCGTGGACCCCCTTCTGCGAGTCGTATTCGCGAGCTCTTCTTGCGAGCTATATATGTGAACTTGCTATCTTCAAATGAGGTCTATTTGGGTCGTGAATCGAAGACCCGACTCTTTTCTAAGGCTCGAGTTGATGATTACTAATGTATAACAGAAATAAAAATGGAAAATAAAAATCCCCTATTGCATAGCTTTTTTTTTACAAGATTATCATATTTAATCGTCAATTGGGGCCAATTAACTACTTTGGTATTAAGGAATCTCTATTGACAAATAATTGTTGCTTTAGGTGGAAATTTTCATGTAAGGTCACAATCTTATATTTTCACAATTATTGTACCAAAATAAATTTCACCCACCACATTGAAGAGGACAACATGTATTGGATTATTTAAATGAAAATAATTGAGCTTTGCGAGTAAACTAAAATTATGAAATAATGTAATTGGTTAAATTTATTTATTTTTATTATTACATGATGCATATAAAGCCACATAGCTCAAGTTAGTGATGTTGCTTATGCAATGGATGATGAAATAGAGATATTAAAATTCATTAATTCCTATGTTGTTTATGCTTGTATATTTGTCGCATTAATTTTTATTTATAATTGACTAAAAGAATAAAAAAAAAAATCTTTTTGGAATAAAATAAAAAATAAGAAGAGGAAAAAGCATGTAAGTTACCTATTGGTTTGAAGAATTTGCGATCGAATCTAAACTCATAATCCGATGTTATTATGAAAGCTATTTCATTCTTCGCCTAAGTATTACTTTAAGAATCAACCATGATTCAGTCTAATCTAGGTATGGCTAGTGCTGGAAAAAGATTCTCTTCCCCGAAAGTTGATATGTATGTTTTTTTTAATAAAATTGATACGTATTTTTTTTTAAATATTTTTAAATATTTTACTATATTTTTATAGGACACTTGTTACCTCCTGACCCTATTTATGGAGTCTAAAAATTTCATTGACAATCTACCAAATAATTTTCCTCAAATTTCTTTAATAATAAATATTTATGTTAAATTATAAAGTGAATTAAATTTTTAAAAATATTAATTGAATATAAAATGTTTTAATACTATAATTATATATTTATAATAAATATATAAAATTATTAATTATTAAAATCTATAAAAATTTAAATTTAATGATAATATAAAATATATAATCACATAATATATTAATTTAATAATACAATAACTAATGTTATACTTATCACAAATGATTAAACATGATTTATTATGCAATACTAGCAACATTACTAATAAATTTAGTAGTAGGCCATATTGACGGGACCCGTTTCAAACCCAAATTGAACCCAAAATAAAATACAATTTTAAATTTAAATTATCCAAATACAAAATTAAACTCAAAATTACAACAAATGTCCAATTACAAGCCCAATGACTGGAACCCAACAAGCCCAATTATATAAAAAAAATTTGCAAAACCCTAATCTGGCAACTTGTGTTGCTACCGACTCCATCTTGCCCACCCAAGAGTTGCCATGTCAGCATCAACCACCACCGTCACCAGCAACTTGCCACCACTGCCACTGGCACCTGCAAAAGAAGAAAAGACCAACATTAAGTTAGAAAAAAACAAATTGTAATCATGGTAAACAAGGCTATAAAAGCCGAATTCAAAACAGTTGTAATGGTTACAGACACAAGTTTCTTTCTAAATCAATACAGAGTTACCTTCGAGCATTCAAAAATCAATACACAGACAAGTTTTTCGAAATCAATACAGATAAACAGTACATTCGAAAATTACAGCGCATGCAAAATCAATAAAAAAATACACAGATAGGGCAAAGCAGATTCAACACATTTCAGTATCTGTTAGCAAGGTATATTTAGTTATTGTTTACTTATTATCTGAAATTTGAAACTTTTTTATTTTAAGTGTATATTAATATATAATTTATTATTATATTATTATTGACGTTATTAGCATTTATTTCAAAACGTAATAAATAAGTATATTAAATAAATAATAAATAAATATTAATATTAAATAAAAGAAATAAAAAACGAACAGCTAGATTAAGGTTTTTACCTGAACGCCGCCATCACCGTCGGAGCTGTGAACGGAGTCTCTTCAAGCTACTCCATGTTCATGAGGGACTCCGTCATTCGAACACCTGCAAAAAAACAAAAAAACATCAAAAAATATGAAAAAGGAAGATTTCGAAGGGAAAAGCCGAAAAAAACCATCTTCAAATCCCTTTCTTTCATAAAAAATCGAATTTTAGATATAAGGATTTAAAAAACAAAAAAAATTGATTTTTTAAAAGGAAATGAAAAACTTTTTTTTTCTTTCGAAAGATTTGATCCAAATCTATTTTTTTTGTTTTAACTGAATAAAATCAAAATAATAATAAAATGGTAAGAACAGATTTTAAATAAAAAACAAAAAAAAAATGAAAATGAAACAGATTTGAAAAAAAAAACTAAAAAGGATAATCAAACATTTTTTGGTTGTTTTCTAAAACAATCTAGGTTCGATCTGTTTAGATACGAACCCAGATTTGTTTGTTACAAAAGAAAACAAAAAAAGACGTTTTCGATCTACCTGGCCGACGCGAGACAGTGGCGCATAAGGGTGCTAATCCTTCCTCACTAGTAACCGACTCTCGAACCTGTTTTCTGGATTTCGAAGACCAAAATGTTTTTCTAAACGGATTTAAAACGTTTTGTGATGATCCAAACACACCAAATAAAAAGGATTGGTGGCGACTCCCAATTTTCGATCATTAAAAATATTTTCGAGATAGTTTTTCTTTTCGAAAAAAAACATTTCGATAGCTTGACAACTTCACTAGGGACATTTTTTAAAAGAAAAGAGAGTCAAGCCAAAAGTCGACTATTTCTGAGTCTTTTTGTTAAAATTTTTAAACACTCGGTTTAGTTTAATATGTGATACTTTGCATTTTTTTGTGATGCCATGATAATATGGTGTTGATATTGCTAGTATAAGCTTGCATTCATGTGCATCTGTTACTACACCCTTTAAGTGGAAGTGAGAAGCTACTCCTTCGTAAGGTCTTCACCTCCGTGCAGGACAGTGAATCGTTTTCGGGATTACACTTGTACCAATGTTTTCGTGAAGTTTTCACTTTCGTGCAAACATACATGAAATGTGTCCTCCTTAACCGAACTCATCTGTATGAGCCTATAACTGGTGAAGATCGAGGAATCTGTTAGTTTGGGTACCTTTACTCTAGAGATTAAACCACATATAATGAGCCATAAGTACTTGCCTTAGATAAAGCTATACTGAACCTTTTAGTAGTTATCGAAGACGAATGCTTAGGTTCTTTATTCTATAGTTGCTTCATTTTTGGGAATGTACACATGACACCTACGATAGAGGAATACACCACTTTACCTCGTTGTCCGAAGATCTTGGCTGATAGAGCTTACTCAAGAGCTCCTAGTGTCCCGACTTTTATCAAGAGATTAACAAACATCACTAGCATGAGTAAGCAATGGGTCGCAGCTCGGGTTAAGGTGAAAGGAGACAATAAATGCATTGTGTGAAAGAGTTTGCGAGACTTGATCTTGGCCCACCCGAATACGAAGAAAAGATTGACATCCTGGCTTTAAGTATATACGGGTTAGTCATTTTTCGCAAGGCTTTGGGACATATAGAAGATGCGATTACAGATTTGTTTGATAGGTTGAATAAAAAGGTTACACCGATCCCGGTAATATTGGCTGAAACTTTCAGATCGTTAAATGCATGTAAAAAAGAAGGAGAGAGACGGTTTATCAACTACGCACCATTGTTGATAGTATGGTTCCACAGTCACTTTTGGAAAATAGAGAAAGTCTCTTATCAGTACTTTTCCAAAGATTATTCTCCTTTGAAAGAATTTGTAACTACACAAAGACAAGGAAACTTCTCGGAGGAAAAATGGATGGCAATACTTCAAAGTCTCTAAGACAAGGACATATAATGGTGGGCACCATGGTTTTTTCCTGATGAAATCCTGTATCAATGTGGAGACTTCGACTAGGTTCCATTGGTCGGAATTTGGGGAGCTGTAGGATTCGCACCTTTATTGGTTTCAAGGCAGTACAGGTTGAGACAATTCATACTAGCAATCCAAGGATTAGCCCAGTGTGAATTCGCATATAGATGAGAAAATAGTAAGAAGAGGATTCGAGAGATCTCGAATGCATAGAACCAAGGTCGTGGGATGAAAGTGTTCGACACTAATCTAATGACAGTTATAGAATATGATTGGTGGAGAAATAGAAGGATCAATGATAACGTTTCTGTACCAAACCCAAAAGTTGTTCGCCTGATTGAGGAGTACTTGCAAGTTGTCCCGACAGAACTAAAAATTATCAAACAAGATTTTGAGAGAAAGAATTCTGAAATGGAAAAATTGGAAGAAGAAAAGGTACTTTTGGGATTAGATGTTGATGTTCAGAAATTAGAAGTAGAAAAATTGAGAAAAGGGAAGGACAAGGCCGAAGAAGATCTCGATAGCCTGAAGAAAGACTACAAGAAACTTCATTTGTCGATGAGGACTGTTGGTTAAGATAAAATGTCAGAACAGTGGCAACAGGAAATCCGTGAAGAAAAGAATAGAACAAGTCAGTGGAAGAACAAGTTTCAAGATGCCCAGGCTCAAGAAAATGTCATGAAAAGTAGCTTGTTGGAAAGCCAAGCCAAGATAACTGAGTTAAAGGCCCGAATAAAAGAGTTAGAGGAATCCCTGTCTAGACATCGTAGTCGAAACTCGATGATAGAACTGAAAGCAAGTCGAGTTGAGATCGAGAGGTTGAATAAGTGGGTGGAAGAACTGGAAGTCTCGTTATAGAATAGTAAGATACGAATCGAGATTCTAGAGAGGACAATGGAAACAAATGAATGGCATCTTCAGCATACTCAGAGACAAGTTCAAGACAGGGATTATGTTGTGGGAGAAGCTTTGAATCAAATACGGGGAGTTGCTGACCACTTGCAAACACTAGCAGTTGAAGCTGATATGTTAAGTGTGCAGTATGAGAGAAAGTCGGATCGGGGTCAAAAATTAGCTGGACTTCTCAAGAAAATCAAAACTCTGAGCATTAAGGCAAAATCGTTTATGTAAATATGCTTTATGTAAAGAAACTTATTATCTAGTGAAGTTTTCTAATAGAATTGAATTTTAAGTCAATACCTTTCTTTTGCATACATGCACACATAAGCATCGCATTTCATTAACATGCATTTAATTCCATGAAATATCCCTAATTAATTAATTTAAATTGAAACAATCACATCAGTAATCATTGAAAATCCACACCATTTTAATACTCGAAAAAAACCAAAGCCATGGAGTAGAGGCTAGAAAGACTTGAGCAAAGCCAAAGAGAGATGCAGGAACAAATGCAAGAACAGTTACAGGAACAAATGACAAGAATGTATAGGGAGATGAGAGATCAGTTCATGGGAATCCCAAAGAAATTTGATGAATGAATTGGCCCAAATGAGGCAAAATGGGGCTGACAAAGGAAAAGGTCTGAGATAAACCCAGCCGAGAAAGATGAAGATCCTATTAATCCCCCAGGTTTCACACCCCCTCATAACCAAGCTCCTTAGGAGGCACAAACACGGGAGACGACTGTTACTATAAGGGCACGACAACATGCCACTAGTACATCAAGGCCAGTTAATTATCCGGTAGGATCGGGATCTAACCTTGAAGATAATGTCGCGAATCTTGGTGTCCCTAATTTCGATAAGATAATGAGATCCGATCTTTCTAGACAGATGGAGAAAAAATATAAGCCATTAGAGGAAAATATTAAGGCGATACAAGGAACTGAAAACTTTTACGGGATAGACGCTAAGGAGTTAAGCCTAGTCCCAGATTTGGTACTCCCTCCCAAATTCAAAGTCTCAGAGTTCGAGAAGTATAATGGAACAAGTTGTCCCGAAGCTCACATTACCATGTTTTGTAGAAAAATTGCAGGATATGTTCATAACGACCAACTGCTCATTCATTGTTTTCAGGACAATAGGTAGGGTCGACAGTTAAGTGGTATAACCAGCTGAGTCAGGAAAATATTCATTCGTGGAGAGATTTGGCACATGCTTTCTTAAAATAATATGGCATATAACAGATATAGCTTCTGACCGAATTACATTGCAAAACATGGAGAAGAGATCGAATGAGAGTTTCAGACAATATGCATAGAGGTGGAGAGATATGACGACTCAGGTGCAGCCACCATTGACAAAAAAAGAAACAACGATGTTGTTTGTTAATACTCTCAAGGCACCCTATCTTAATCATCTGTTAGGAAATGCCACCAAAAATTTCTCTGACATGATCATGTTAAGGGAAATGATTGAAAATGCGATTAAAAACGGCATGATAGAGGCTGAGGAGAATACCAAAAGGCCTGCTCCCAAAAAGAGAGACAATGAAGTGAATAACGCAAGCGTATACAGGTTGAACTACACAAAGCCGTTCATGACAGGATAGCCTAAAGCCCCGATGAGCAACTATCAAAATGCTCCAAAATAAGGGTCAAGCTCGAGATCAAATAGGGGGAGAGTTCAGTACACTCCTATTCCTATGTCATATAGAGAACTTTACCAAAGATTATATGACGAGCATGTAGTATCCCCACAGCATGTAAAGCCATACGAGCCTCCATTTACAGCTTGGTACAATGCAAAGTCTCAGTGTGAATATCATGCAGGAGTAGAGGGATATTCAATTGAGAACTGCCCTACCTTCAAGAGGCGAGTTGAGGGACTTATTCGGTTAGGAATCATGAGATTTGATGAACCAACGAGACCAAACATAGCCGGGAATCCCTTGCCCAATCACTTGGACCAGGGAGTGAATGCAATAGCGGAAGAAAGAAGCCAGAGAATCAAAATGAGTGTCAAAGAAGTTAATTCTCTACTCAAATGGGTGTGGCGTCAGATGGTCAAGGAGGGATTAATCACAAAAAATAGGGAGAATATAGTAGCAAAGACTGTTAACTACTGCGAATTTCATGCCATTGAGGGGCATAAGATTCAAGACTGTGTTGAAATCAAAATTGTGGTGCAAACATTGATGGATAATAGAGAGATGAAATTTTTCGAGGAAGGGAAAGAGGTTAAGAATGTTTACGCCTCTGAAGAGAGAGCAACAAAGGCCTATAGGAGTAATCGCCCAGTGGTGATTATTTCTAAACCCACAAGTAGTACGGCAAGGGAGCAAATGACACCGCGCATCATTATACAAAAGCCAGTGGCGTTTCCCTACAAAGATAGTAAAAGAGTCACATGGAACTACAATTGTAAGGTAACAATGCCAAGGGAGGAAGAACTCAGAAAGGACATGAGTTTCGTTACTCGCAGTGGAGGGTGTTATAATCCAGTGAGCAAGGAAAAAAAATAAATAAGGGAAGATAGTGATGGTTGGGCCCGATGAGGAAAAGATTAGTGATCCCAAAACACCCATAAATGAGCATGTGTTAGAGAAAGAGACAAAGGAATTTCTAAAGTTCCTAAGATATAGCGAATATAGTGTAATGGAACAGTTGCACGAGCAACCAGCTCAGATATCAATTTTGGCCTTACTCTTGAGCTTAGAGGCCCATCAAAGTGCACTAATGAAAGTACTGAATTAGACATATGTGGAAAATGATATTTCTGTCAATAAGCTGGACCGTTTGGTCAATAATATGAGTGTAGATAATTTTATTTCCTTCAGTGATGATGAGATACCAACTGGAGGGATGGGATCCACGAAGCCCTACACATTACCACCTGTTGCAAAGGGTACACATTACCCGGAGTACTCGTAGATAATGGCTCGGCTCTGAATGTGTTACCATTAGCTACTCTAAAGAGACTACCGATTGACAACTCTTACATAAAGGGATGCAATAATATAGTGAAAGCGTTTGATGGGACTGAGAGGAAAGTGATGGGCAAGATCGAAATACCTCTTCAGATTGGACCGAACACATATGAGGTGGATTTTTTAGTAATGGATATCAGGCCTACATATAACTATCTGTTAGGAAGACTGTGGATTCATTCAGCTGGGGCAGTACCTTCTTCGCTGCATCAAAAGCTGAAATTGATAAATGAAGGACGGCTAATCACGATCAATGCTCAGGAAGGAATTATTGCATCTGTAACAAGTAACGCACCTTATGTTGGAATAGATGAAGAGGCTATCGAATGCTCCTTCCGCTCATTAGAGTTCGTCAATGCGACATTTATTACCTAAGGAAGCAAGGTACCTGTACCTAAGTTATCATTAACTACAAGGATGAGCTTGCGTTTAACAGTTGGAAATTGGGCATTACTTAGAAAGGGGCTAGGAAAATACCTCCAAGAGAGAGTCAACGTGCCAATACTGATAGAAAACTGGGATCGTTATGGCTTGAGATATAAACCAGATGCAAAGAAAAAGAAGAAAGAGCTGGAAAGAAAGTAAGAAAGAAGGAAGGCAAGATTGTTCAGAGAAGAGATTTCATGGGAACCCATGGTCTTCCCACACATATCTAAGACATTTGTTTTGGGAGGAGTAATCAACCAAGAAACAAGGATGGAAAAGAAGCAAGTGATAATTAGGATTGAAGGAATCGTGAAGGATCTAGGTGTCAACGTTATATACGATGAGGGAAAAGAAGGGAATCTACTAAGAATCGGTCCATGCACACTTGGAAGCACTCTAGATAATTGGATTGTAGAGGAACTCCCTGTGACTTTTAAGATTTCTTCAGAGTAATGCTCAGAACACACCTATTGCTTTAGGCTCGAAAGCAATATGGATCTTTTTGTAAAAAGGGTCCATGATCATTATCTAGTTATTTTTAATGAAAATGCATTTTCCATCCTAAATGGTAAATTTTTCGCTAATTATTCTTTCATTCTTATCCAACAAGTCATTCGTTTATATTCAAGATACAAATTAATTATTCTTTAATAATTACATTCTTGTCTAATTTGACAAATAGACTCATATTCATACCATACAATCATTCTTTCGTAAATTTATTCTGTTCTTTGGACCTTCTTTTTTACTCCTTTGATAGGTCCTTGAATATCAATAATATGAGTGACCCTGATGCTAATTTAGAGCCTTGTTTCGAGCAAGATATATGTTTAAAAAAACTTCAGGACTTTGAAGATGATCAAGATTGTAATTTATCTTCTGATCTGTTAAGGATGATAGAGCAAAAAGAAAAATAAATCTTGCATCATTCGGAACCGATGGAAGTTATCAGTCTGGGAATGAAGATGAAAAGAAAGAGGTGAAAATTGGGACAAGCATCTCCATAGAAACCAGAAAAGATCTTATCAAGTTGCTTCAAGAGTTCAAAGATGTCTTCGCATGGTCTTATCAAGACATGCCTGGCCTAAGTACTGACACTGTGGTACACAGGATCCCCATAAAGGAAGAATGCAAACCTGTTCAGCAAAAGCTCCAAAGGATGAGACCTGATGTGTTATTGAAGATAAAAGAGGAAGTCAAAAAGCAGTTCGACTCCGATTTCCTCCAAGTACTTAAATACTCAGAATGGGTAGCCAACATAGTCCTTGTTCCTAAAAAAGATAAGAAAGTACGTATGTGCATGGATTATCGGGATTTAAATAAAGCTAGCCCAAAGGACAACTTTTCATTGCCTTACATTGACACCTTAGTAGATAATACAGCAGGTCACTCTTTATTTTCATTCATGGACGGTTTCTTCAAGTATAACCAGATAAGGATGGATCCTAAAGATATGAAGAAAATCACGTTTGTCACACTGTGGAGAACATTCTGCTATAAGCTGATGCCTTTTAGACTCAAAAACGCGGGGGCAACTTATCAAAGAGCCACGGTGACTTTGTTTCATGACATGATGCATAAAAAAATTGAAGTTTATGTCGATGATATAATTGTAAAATCCTGAACAGAGGAAGAACATGTAAAGATCTTAAGAAAGGTGTTTGTGAGGCTAAGAAAGTATCAACTAAAGTTAAACCTAGCCAAGTGCACCTTCAGAGCCACTTCGGGCAAGCTGTTAGGCTTTGTGGTTAGCAAAAAGAAGTTTGAGGGTTCTTAGGGTCATTGCTCGATTCATCTCACAACTGACTGAGAAATGTGATCCCATCTTCCGTCTACTTAGGAGGCACAATCTCGGTGTATGGGATGATGAATGCCATGAAACTTTTGACAAAGTCAAGGATTACTTATCTAATGCTCCTTTCTTAATGCCTCCAATTCCTAATAAACCGTTAATCCTATACTTGGAGGTCTTTGAAAATTCTATGAGATGTGTACTAGGCCAACACGATAAGTTTGGAAAGAAGGAAAGAGCGATATATCATCTTAGCAAGAAATTCACAGATTGTGAAACTCGATACTCGCCAATTGAAAAACTATGTTGCGCTCTAGTTTGGACCACGCGAAGATTAAGGCAATACATGTTGTACCACACAACTTGGTTAATCTCAAAACTAGATCCTCTGAAATATATGATGGAGTCGGCTGCATTGAATGGAAGGTTGGCTAGGTGACAAATCTTGCTTTCTAAATTCGACATAGTATATGTCAATCAAAAGACATTAAAAGGGAGTGCGATAGCAGACTTCCTAGCTAGCAGAGTTTTAGAGGACTATATGCCAATGAACTTCGACTTCCCAAACGAGGACTTAATGTATGTTGCAACCACTGAAGAGGGAACCACAATAGAACATCCTTGGAGATTAAATTTTGATGGAGCTTCAAATGCCACGGGTAATGGAGTTGGGATAGTCATGGTATCACCAGAAGGAGACCACTATCCTTTCACCAGTAAACTCGATTTTGATTGCACAAATAACATGGCAGAATATGAAGCATGTATAATGGGAATCCGTGCAGCTATAGAATGAGAGATCAAAGTTTTGGAGGTATATAAGGACTCCGCATTGGTAATTTATAAACTCAAAGGAGAATGGGAAACGAGAGATTCCAAGCTAATTGATTACCGAGAGTTGATTCTTGAGTTAACTAGGGAGTTTGATGATATCACATTCCATTATCTCCCACGAGAAGAAAATCAGATTATTGATGCTCTGGCCACTCTAGCCTCGATGATTCAAGTAAATAGACTAGAAGAAATAAAGCCTATTCAAATGAGCATCTATGAGGCTCCGTCTCATTGTTATGATATTGAAGAAGAAGAAGAAGAAAGGGATGATCGCTCGTGGTACCAAGATATTCTCCAGTATGTAAGAGATCGCAAGTACCCCAAGCAAGCTTCTACAAATGAAAAAAGGACATTGAGAAGGCTTCCAAATGAATATGTTCTAGACGGGGAAATCTTGTACAAAAGGAGAAAGGATCAGGTATTGCTAAGATGTGTCGATGCAATTGAATCTAAAAAGATCTTAGAAGAAGTTCACGAAGGCATTTGTAGGACACACGCAAATGGTTTCATAATGGCAAGGCAAATAATGAAATTTGGGTATTACTTGTCCACCATGGAAGGGGACTGCATCAATTATGCTAAGAGATGCCATAAGTGCCATATCTATGGAGATAAGATTCATGTACCTCCATCACACCTTCATGTCATGACTTCTCCTTGGCTTTTCTCTTTGTGGGGCATGGATGTTATTGGACCGATTTCTCCAAAGGCTTCTAATGGTTATAGATTTATCTTCGTAGTTATCAACTACTTCACCAAGTGGGTAGAAGCCACCTCTTATGCCAACGTCACGAAGTCTGCAGTCAACAAGTTCTTGAAAAAAGAGATCATCTACCGATATGGGATGCCAGAAAGGATCATATCTAAAAATGCCATGAATTTGAACAATAACATGATAGCGGAAGTTTGTGAGCAATTCAAAATCAAACATCACAATTCATCTCCCCATCGCCCAAAAATGAATGGAGCTGTAGAGGTAGCAAATAAAAACATTAAAAAGACTGTTGCAAAAATGACCGAGACTTATAGAGACTGGCACAAAAAATTACCGTTTGCCCTCTTTGCTTACAGAACTTCGATCAGAACTTCTATTGGGGCAACACCATTTTCACTAGCATATGGTATGGAAGCAATCTTACCTATCGAGGTTAAAATACCTTCTCTTTGAGTCTTGACAGAGTTCCAACTAGATGAGGAAGAATAGATTCAGGCCCGATATGATCAGTTGAATTTAATCGAAGAAAAGAGCTTAAGAGATATCCGCCATGGTCAGATGTACTAGAAAAGAATGATGCGAGCTTATGATAAAAAGGTCCATCCTAGAGAATTCCATGAGGGAGATCTAGTTCTGAAAAAGATACTTCTTATACATAAAGACTTCCGAGGGAAATGAATGCCCAATTGGGAAGGGCCTTACGTGGTAAAGAAAGCTTTCTCAAGAGGAGCTCTCATTTTAACAGAAATGGACGACAAAGCTCTTCACAACCCCATCAATTCAGACTCGAAGAAAAAAACATTTTGCTTGAAAAAAAAAGAGGATTGGGATGAAAACCCACAAAGGGCGTCATGATAAATAAAAGGATCGATATGAAAACCTGCAAAGGGCGTCTTGAAACCAAAAAGGGATTTCGAGTTGAAAACCCGCAAAGGGAGAGTCAAATTCAGGAACGGGTTCGAAGTGATCGTTTCTCTCAAATGTAACAAGACAGAAGAAAATTATAGCTTGAAGCATCAACAAAGCACTCCAGGTCTTCTAGATACATATCGGGCTCAGAATGATTCTCAGCGAATCAGCTCAGAAAAGCTCATCTTGCGATATCTGAGGCATCTAATTATCTTTTGTTGTATACTTGGCAATTTTTGACTAATATTTGCCATCTTTGATCCTTTTTTTTGAATTGTGTCTTCAATAAATTTCGACCTTATTCTTTTATAATCTCGTTCAAGCATCTTGCATTGAAAATAACGGATAATAAACTAATAATATGAATCATACAAAGATCCATGAGCATTAGTCTAGAATTTCCTAAATGGTACAGGGGCTCGAAACAGGACCACCTGTTGGAAAACAAACTTGAAAACAAGCAGTTCAAGCTAAGCCTAGAAGAAGACATGGCCCACGACAGAATTTGGACAAATGACAGACCTTGTCAACCCAAATAATAATAATAAATGAACCGGACATTCATCATGCGCATTCACGTAGCTAGGAGCATTTGATTCATTCTAATCATGGCATCCTAGTAATTTGGGCCTACATAGAGGTCTATAGATGCATACTCTACAGGTCACATCCTCGCAAAATGGCGAGATGAACTAGAGAAACATTAAAGCTGATACCCTGAAGCATGAAGGGAAAGATCGAGGCCACAAAGGTAAATCTTACACCTTGAAGTCGAACAGAAGAAGATTGAAGCACTCGATCTTTTACCCTAATCAAAGGGCAAATCAGAGACACAACAGTATCTTACCCTAATCATGAGGAAGATTGAAGCATACGATCTCTTACCTTGATCATGGGAAGAGTGAAACATCAAATCGATGAAGTGAAGCTCAATGTGAGTGGATCAAACTCCATCTTCCCGATGAGATACAGAGAAGTGGGTCGAAGCAATAAAGTGGTCATCTTCCTGACGAGATACAGATAAGTGAACTAAATTCATCTTCATGATGAGATATAGAGAAGTGGATTAAAACAATGAAGTGGTTATCTTCCTGATGAGATATAGAGAAGTAGACCAATTCAATGAAGCAACAGTCAATGTAAGTGAAACTTCCAAACCCTATGTTCCTGATGAGATACAGAGAAGTGGGTCATAGCAATAAAGTGGCCATCTTCCTGACGAGATACAAAGAAGTGAACCAAATCCATCTTCCTGATGAGATACAGAGAAGTGGGTTAAAATAATGAATCGTTCATCTTCTTGATGAGATATAGAGAAGTATACCAATTCAATGAAGCGAAACTCAATGTGAATGAAACTTTCAAACCCAATCTTCTTGATGAGATATAGAGAAGTGAGTTAAAATAATGAATCGTTCATCTTCCTGATGAGATATAGAGAAGTATACCAATTCAATAAAGCGAAGCTCAATGTGAGTGAAACTTTCAAACCCCATCTTCCTGATGAGATACAAAGAAGTTGGTCGAAGCAATAAAGTGATCATCTTCCTAACGAGATGTAGAGAAGTGAACCAAATCTGTCTTCCTGATGAGATACAGAGAAGTGGACCAAAAGATGAAGTTACAAAACACCAAACACCTGAAGTGTTAGTGGATTGAATCAAAGACTACGATGACAAACCTCAATCTCCTTGAAGTTGCAAGTGAATTGAGTGAAGTTATAGTAGTAAATTTTGTATTTTTGAAATTGCCTTAAGGCGAGATGGAATCACAACATCAAAGATGTAGAGAAGTGGATGCAGTGAAGTTGAACGACTGATAAAACGAAGGGTGGGCCCAGTTGAGGAAAGAGCGTAGAAGAAATGAGACCTGACAAAATTGGGCCTCCTTTTGGTCTTTGCTCTGTTCCTGTTACACAGCAATGAGCAAAGAGGGGCAACTGTAGTAGGCCCAATTTGACAGGGCTCATTCCAAACCCAAATTGAACCCAAAATGAAATACAATTTTAAATTTAAATTTATTTTAAATTTAAATTGCCCAAATACAAAATTAAACCCAAAATTACACCGAATGTCCAATTACAAGCCCAATGATCGAAGCCCAACAAGCTCAATTTTATGAAACCCTAATCTGGCAACTTGTGCTAGTGTCGCCTCCATCTTGCCCACCCAAGAGCCGCCACGTTAACATCTACCACCACCGTCACTAGCAACTTGCCACCACCACCACTGGCACCTGCAAAAGAAGAAAAGACCGGCATTAAGTTAGAAAAAACAAATTGTAATCATGGTAAACAAGGTTATAAAAGTCGAATTCAAAACAGTTGTAATGGTTACAAATACAAGTTTCTTTCTAAATCAATACAAACTTACCTAAACAGTCAAATTAGGGTTTTTACTTGAACGCTGCCATCACCGTTGGCGTTGGAGCGGTGAACGGAGTCTCTCTGAGCTACTCCATGTTCATGAGGGACTCCCTCATTCGAACACCTAAAAAAAACAAACATTAAAAAATATGGAAATGGGAGATTTCGAAGGGAAAAATCGAAAAAACCATCTTCAAACCCCTTTCTTTCATAAAAAATAGGATTTTAGATATAAGGATTTAAAAAACAAAAAATCGATTTTTTAAAAGGAAATGAAAAACTTTTTTTTCTTTCAAAAGATCTGATCCAGATCTATTTTTTTTGTTTTAATTGAATAAAATCAAAATAATAATAAAATGGTAAGAACATATTTTAAATAAAAAACAAAAGAAAAGAAAAGAAAATGAAATAGATTTGAAAAAAAAACTAAAAAGGATAATTAAACATTTTTTTGTTGTTTTTAAAAAAAATCTGGGTTCGATCTGTTTAGATACGAAGCCAGATCTGTTTGTTACAAAAGAAAACAAAAAAAAGAGGTTTTCTGTCTACCTGGCCTACGCGGGATGGTGGCGCGTGCGACGGAGGCAACGGAACGGCAACGAGTCCGCGACGGAACCCTAGGCCGAACATGGGAGCAGAGAGGAGAAAGAACAGAGAAAAAAGGGGTTAAAAAATCTGTTTTTTTTTAAAGAGAATAAAAAATGAAAGTTTTAGTAAAATCTTGGCTTATATAGCCCTTTTAATATGACGATGTTTAGAGGGGAAGGAAAATGTGCCAAAACGGCACCGTTCCAAGAGCTCTGACTTGACCCGCGCGAATCCTCTTAGGATCCGCGTGTTTTTGAAAATTTATTTATTTATGCGGACGATCCTTTCGCATTTTTTCTTTTTACAATTAGGTCCTTTTAATATTTTTAATTTATTTTAAAATTTCCCAGTAATTTTATAAGCTTTATAATTTGGTCCTTTGATTTCTAGAGGCCTGGAAAGCTACCATGTGTCACCCTTTTTGGGGTTTATTGCTCAGGAGGTCTCTAAACTTTTTAAAAATCATATTTTAACCCTCGAATGTTTCCAAAATTACACTTTGACCCTAAACTTTTCCAAAATTGCATTTTAACCCCTCAAACTTCCCAAAATCACATTTTAACCCAAAATTGTCCCAAAATTACATTTTAACCCTAAATTCTTCAAAACTTCATTTTTTAACCCCATTTTTTATTTTCTTTTTCTTCAATTCTTTGTACATAAAATTAACTTATTCTCTTTGTATTTTAAATTAATCTTGTTATTTTCTCATTGATTTTGCTTCGTGATTCTTTCGTATTTCATATTTTATTTTATGCTTAATTTTTGCATTTACTTTTCTGCTTAAATGTTCTATTTAATTTTGCCAATAAATTGCATATTCGTATTTAATTTAAGCACTCATCTTTAAATTAAAATTGTTTTGTCTCACAAAAAATACATACAAATCATTCTAAAATCGAGATAATATTCCTTTATTTCGAATTTTGAAAAATTGTGACTTAACTTACTAGGCGCGATTTTTTTCAAACAGAAATAATCGAATACCCTTTTCAAGGTTTGAAATTAGCAACGAAGGAATGCTCGCTATTTTCGGATCTCGAAATGTTATGTCCTAACTCACTGGACGTGACTTTCATCCTCGATCATTTCGAAATAACAAGACTTCCTCACGAAATTCGATTTCCTTCTTAAACGTGTACATCAAATAAATCATGCATTTAAGGATCGTATTTTAAATTTCACTCGAGTTTTTAAATTTTTAACAATCAAGACCTGAAAATAATAGACGTACCAATTTTGGGCATGTGAGGTGCTAATCCTTCCTCACACGTAACCGACTCCCGAACTCGTTTTCTGGATTTCGAAGACCAAAATGTTTTTCAAAACGGATTTAAAACGTTTTATGGTGATCCAATCACACCAAATAAAAAGGATTGGTGGCGACTTCCTATTTTCGAGACTGTTTTCCTTTTCGAAAAAAAACGTTTCGACAAATTTAATTTTAATAATGTGAGAATTTAGGTTTTTCTTTTATTTTTTATTGATATTAGATTATTAATATTTTATATTAATTTTTAATTTGAAATGCATTTAATTTTATTTAGGTTGGATTTCGAATAAAGTTTAAATTCGGGTCAAGTTGGTATTAGGTTTGGGTTTAAATATATATTATATTTAACAGGTGTAAAGTTGGTTAATTTGTTTCAAACAATTTTGAATTTCAAATTTGAAAGCAAATCGACAATATCAAATCAACCGATTACCTAACCCCACCTTAACACTTATATATAAATTATTTATATATTATATGATATGATATAGCACTATATAATATAGAAAAGCTCTAACTTTTAAATATACGACGGGTATAAAAATTTAGAGCATATTATTGAAAATATGGACATCACATAAAAAATAAGGGTAATTACATGTTATTATTTACTATCATAATATATTAGCCCAAATTAAAAGTGATTTAATTTAGTTAAAGTTTATTGGGCTTTAATTATTAAATAAAGTATCGGATAAATATGTGTAGATACTCTAGTAACTAAATTCTAATTGAAGACTAATTCCTAATTGATGATGGATTGATGAGGAATTAGGGTTAATGTGTCAAAGTTATATATATTAGGGTTATGGTTTTCAAATTACACACAAGAAAGCTTTTCTAATATCCTATCTTTGGAAAAAAGAGTCACCTTCTCAAGACTACTTGTGTGCTAATTTGGAAGATCAAAACCCCAAGATCGAAAAATCTCCGAGAATCCATGGATTCAGGTACGCTTCTGCATCTAGTTTTGTTCTTGATTTATTCTTAATGATTTCACGTGACAGATCCTGATTTACAATTTTAAGTTTTATATTATATCTTGAATTACGATTCCAACACATATTTCAACTAGTATAATAATAAATAATAATATATAATAATTAATATATTATGTACTGCTATTATAGTATGTAATATAGTATTACATAATGGAATAATATATTTTAAAACTATTAGTAAATATGTATAACTATTGATTGGTCCAAAATCAAAACCGAATTTACTAATCGATTTGCTTGAATTGGCTCGACTTGGTTTGTTAAGTCGGTTTTAATCGCTAACTATAATAGATGATATATTATTAAATAACATTATAATGTTTAATCATTAATACATACATATATATATATTATATGCGATATGATATAGCATTATATATAATAGTAGGGCTAACATTCAAATGTACAAAGAATATAAAGACTTAGAGCATATTTCAACCAATATAATAATATATCATAAAATATAATGATAATTAATATATTATGTATTAATATTATTGTATGTGATATAATGTTATTTCATAATGTAATAATATATTTTAAAGCTATTAATACATATATATAACTATTAATTGGTCTATGATAAAAAAAATTATTAATTGATCCAAAATCAAAATTGAATTTACTAACCAATTTGTTTGATTTGGTTCGATTTTAATCACTAACTATAATAGATAATAGATGTATACTATTACATAATATAATAATATAGTATATAACTATGACTAAAACTATTAATACATATGTATATAACTATTATTATCTTATGGATTATAATAAAAAGTATAGTATTACATAATATTATATTTTTAATCATTAATACGTGTATATAATTTTATATATAACATAGTAAAAATGTTAATTTTCAAATGCGAAAAATATAGGGCATAACCAATAAAATAAATAATATTTCATATTTCATATATTATGTATTACTATTATAGTATGCGATATAATATTACCTAATATAATAATATATTTTAAAACTATTAATACATATATGATTGTTATTATATTGTGATTATAATAAAAGATATATTATCAATAGTTATGTTTAATTTCGTATATTACAACACATGTCTATAACTAGTAATACATATAATATTATTAAAAATTAAATATCTTAATAAAATATTATTTTTATTAAATTATATTTTTAATTTGAGTTTTAACTTTTACAAAATGTATTTAAGTATTGAGTTTAATTTATTTTTATTTTGGACAAAATATTTGAGTTATAATTAGTTTATTTTGAGTTTGAGTAATAATGGATATATTATGTATATTTGTGTTTTAGAATAAATATTTTAGAAAATAAGTATTAATCAATTGTCAATATAATATAACAATAAAAAATATTTTTGTCAATTCATATGCATATCATATAATAATAACTTTACATGCAACAAGCATTTTAATTGTTTTATATAAAAGAACTCTATTGATTATATATAATTTATGTTTTTTATAAGGCAAATCTGAATTGTGTTGTTGTATAAAGTAAAATGAATTATTATATTTGAAATTAAAATATATGACTTAGAAATTTTGAATTTATTTGAATTCGTCAGAGTCCGCCCGATTCATTCAAGCCCAAATTCAATAAAACTGAATTTGAAATGGCTCGAGCCTAAAAAATCTGAACTTGAGAAAACTTGAAATCCGAATAAAGCCCAATTTGAGCCCGCCCAATCCCACCCATTTTCCACCTATAGTTGGCATCTATTGACCAAAAATACTTGGGCCTTTTTCATACATATCTTGGAGGTTTTTTTAGTAGCAAATTATTGGATCGAAACGAGAAGAAATTAAGTCAAGTAAGAACTCTATAAAGATCTTATGTGATTGAATTTCCTTAATTAAAGAGATTCAACTTCTTTAAAAAAAATTTCCTAGAAGATCTCTAATTATTTGTTCCATTATTGAGACTTATTTTGTGCAAATTTTAAGGAGACATGCTTTCACACTGATTGGAGTTTTACAAGTCTACAATAGATATATAAAGAAGCTTATCTAATTTTATGACTGTATGGGATTGAAAGCACTTATTTTGTTCATTGCGAGGAACTTGTTTTAGTGCAAATTCTTTGTACATAAAGTGTTCTCTTTGTTCAATTTGTGAATAAGCTTTCAAGGGAAAAATTTTAGTAAAGAAAGTAATCTAATTGTTGTATAAGATTGAGGTTGTAACTTGGTGAGTGAATTTGACTTAAATCATATATTGTAATGAAAATTGATAATGAATTACTCTTTGAGCAATACCTTACAAGCATAGGATAGTTTTTCGAATTGCGTAATCAACTTCTATGTTCATATTAAATTAACTCAATTAATTAATAAAACTAGTTGCTACTGAATGTGCAATTGAAAAGTAAATTTAACGAACTTTTACTGAAATTAACATGATTAGGAGGATGAAGATTAAGCATCATTATAGCCTATTTAAAAAGCTCAAATCATTTATGAAGAACACGATTTAAGAGGGCACAAATCTATTTAGAAAGAACATTGTTGTCGATATCATTGTACTCCTTTGAGAGTTATTTTCCATTTTCAATAGGAGGTGTTTGAGAGCAAGAAGGCTCTTGTGGGATTCCATTAAAAATTTAGAATACTAAGATTACAATTTTTTTTAAAAATGACTTTGAGTCTTTATAATCACTATCACTCACTGTAATCAAATTTATTCATCATAATCAAATTTTTTTATTAACTTTCATCACTTTATAATTTATTTATTAATATTTTATATACGAGTTAGCTTCTTTGTTTGCTTAGTTAATTCAATTATCTTCTGATTATTGTCACTATGTATTTTAAAATTAAAAAATATATTAAATGTAAAAATGTGATTTTTAATAAAAATTATTTTAAAGATAAAATGTGAAATTGATACCAACATAAAATTTTAACACGAATATTTTATGACATCATCAATAATTCAATTTTAACAAAAATTTATAAAGATTCAAAATGATTAAACAATTCAATAATATAAATAGTACAAAATGTGAAAATTAATTTAATAATATAAATAGTAAATATAAATAAAATTATTACTATTTAAGTTTAGGAATATTTTGGATGATTTTGATTTTTAATTTGAGGGTAAAAGGTGAAAAGTAAAAGTTTATGGGGAAAATAAAAGTTTTTTTTGAAGGGGATTTGGGGGAGTAAATTTTTGGGAGAAAGTATATGGGTAGAGTAAAATTTTCAAACCTCATCTTCTTGAAAAAATAATCAAAAATAAATTTTTAAATTAAATTTAATTAATTTAAAAATTGTTCATTTACAGCCTCAAAATTACAAAATCCAATTACACCCAATTGTCTAAATCTTAGCCCAAATTAAAAAGCCCAATACAATGAAAAATTTTGAAACCCTAAATCCTCCTAACTCTTCCTTGCTATTGCCACCCCCCTCCCACTTGGCCATTAATATGATGCCACGTCAGCAACATCACTATCAACTTGCCATCATTGTCACTGTCAAACCTGCAAAAGTAGGGATGAGTTGAAATCAATTTTAATGGCAAAAAGACAAAATACATCATTGTAAATTTGACTATAAAGAGCTAATCTGAATTCAATTGTAAAGGGTAACCAAGCATTTTGAAATCAACACACAAATTAATGAAAAAATAGCAAAAAAAAGAGATTCTAACAAGAGAAGTTCAACCTAACTTCTCCTATCATTTTCACAACGTACTAATATTTATACATACATACATACATGCATATATATATATATATATATATATATATATATATATATATATAGTTTTTTATTTATTCTTTAGTTTCGAAATGCATACATATATATATACACACCTCCATTTTTTTTAAAAGAGCAAAATATATGTATGTGAAAAAAAATAAACAAAAAAAAAGAATAAAAAAGGGTTAAAACGTTAAAATAAAATGTGTTTCGAAAAAATAAAAAAAAGGATTATTTTAAAGTTTTTTAAAGTTTGAGGGGTCAGATTGATAAATCTAACCCTGATTTACATCCTAAAAATATATAAAAAAAAATAACCTCGAGGTCGCCGTGCACGGCGGCGGTCGACGGTGGCCGACGAGAGTGGCCAGCGGCCGGAACTCACTCAAAACAAAAAAAAAAAGAGAAGAAGAGAGAGGGGAGAGGGGAGAGGGGAGAGGGGAGAGGGGAGAGAGAGGAGAACTTTTTTGGTGTTTTTGAAGAAATGAATGAAAAATGAAAAAAAGGGATGAAAAGGGCTTATATAAGTTCCCAAAACGACATAGTTTTGGGCATGATTTAAAACACCCAAAACGACGTTGTTTTGGCTTATGCCCTAGGAATCAGATTTTTTTTAAAGATGGGTAATTTTCCTCTTTAATCCTTTCGCATCTTTCAATTGTTTCAATTTAGTCCTGAATGCTATTTTCAATTTATTTTAAATTTACCCAGTAATTTTAAATAATTTTTAATTTAGTCCCTTGGCTTTAGGAAGCATAGGAAGTTGCCACGTGTCTAAATTCTTGGGTTTATTGCACTAGAAGCCCATGTTTTACCCAAAAATACATTTTGACCAAAAACTTTTTTAAAATCACATTTTAACCCTCAAACTTCCCAAAATCACATTTCAACCCCAAAGTTTTCTAAAATTTCATTTTAACCTCTAAACTTCCAAAAATTACATTTCAACCCTTAAAATTTTCCAAAATTACATTTAACCTTTGAACTTTCCCAAAATTACATTTTGGCTCCAAAATTCTCAAAAAACTTCGTTTTGACCCTTTTTTGTATTTCGTACTTTATTATTCTTATGCTTATTTTTGCATGTTTATTCGTTCATGTAGTTGCACCTTCTTCGTGTTATTCAATTTTGTTATTAATTGCACAACTCGTATTTAATTTGCATGCTTATTTTTATTTAAATATTTTAATTAAAGTTATTTTCTGATTTTCTCCAAAATACGAATATTTTTAAAATCGAGGCAATGTTCCTTTATTTCAGATTTTGAAAAATTGTGCCTTAACTTACTAGGCGCGATTTTTTCCTCCAAACCTGAATAATCGAGTACCCTTTTAAAGTTTTGAAATCGACAATGAAGGAGCGCTCATTATTTACGAGAATTCGAGAAACTCATGCCTTAACTTACTAGGCGTGTTTTTTTCTTCTTCGACTCGAAATAACCGAGTGCATTCAAATTTTCAAATCGAGGCAATATCCTTTCGTGTGAAAATTTCGAGGAATTATGCCCTAACGTGCTGGGTATGATTTTTCGTAAATTTTACACAATCAAATATCCTCTTCTAAAATTTTTCAAAATGTCTTTCAATTTCGAAATTTCGAGAACGTCGTGCCCTAACATGTTGGACGCGACTTCAATTCTCTTCAAATTCAATTTTTGAAAATCACGCTAAACAAATCATGCATACAAGGATCGTATTTTAAACTTCACTCGAGGATTCAATTTTTTGACAATCAAGACCGGAAAATAATAGACGTGGTACCAACTCTAGGCGTGTGAGGGTGCTAATCCTTCCTTACACGTAACCGACTCTCGAACCCGTTTTTCTAGATTTTGAAAACCAAAATATTTTTCAAAACTGATTTTAAACGTTTTGTGGTGATCCAATCACACCAAATAAAAGACTGGTGGCGACTCCCAATTTTCAATCATTAAAAATATTTTCGAGACCTTTTTCTTTCCAAAAAAAACGTTTCAACAGCTTGTCGACTCCACTAGGGATATTTTTTTAAAATAAAAGAGAGTCAAGCCAAAAATCGATTATTTTCGGGTCTTTTTGTTAAAATTTTTAAACACTCGGTTTTGTTTAATATACGATCCTTTGCATTTTTGTGTGATGCTATATTATGTCGATATTGCTAGTTAAGTTTGCATTCATATGCATTTGTTACTACCCCTTTAAGTGGAAGCAGGAAACTACTCCTTCGTGAGGTTTTCACCTCCGTGTAGGATAGTGGATCGCTTTCGGGATTACATCCGTACCTATATTTTCGTGAAGTTTTTACTTTCGTACAAACATGTGGGAAATGTGTCCCCTAAACCGAACTCATCCGTATGAGCCTGTAATGGGTGAGGATCAAGGAATCTGCTAGTTTGGGTACCCTTTACTCTAGAGCCTAAACCACATATAATGAGTCATAAGTACTTGCCTAAAAGGAGTTATACCGAACCTCTTAGCAACTATCAAAGACAAGTTCTTAGGTTCTTTGTTCTATACCTGTATATTGATATTGATGTGTTTTGCTAACTTGTTTTGTTTTGTCTCTTTTGCTTGCATTGCATCATCATACAAGAAAAGGTATTGATTTAAGTTTGGTTACCAAATAGACAGTTTCATCATGGAAGACAAATTTCTTGATAAATTGGAAGACAACATGGCCGTACGCTTATGGTCGGAGGAAAGACAGCGTGAGAAAGGAGACAATCTGAAAGAGGGGCATTTATCAGAATTTTGGAATTATACTTGGATAATGGTGACTCAAAACAGTTTGCAAGAGTTAAGAGACATTTGGGGTCAGTGGGATAATGAGATGAAGCAAATGTTTTATAGGGAATACGAAGACCTACCCTACTTACTCGAAGTGAAGATAGACAAACACCTTTTTCGAGCTCTCACCAACACTGTAATCCTGCATATAGTTGTTTCACCTTTGGAAATTTCGACATGACGCCCACGGTGGAAGAATACACCGCATTGATTCATTGCCTAAGGATTCAAGTCGACAAGGCATACTCGAAAGATGCATGTGTCCCGACCTTTTTGAAAAGATTGGTGAACATAACCCGAATGAGTGAACAGTGGGTTGCGTCTCGGATCAAAGTAAAAGGAGATAATAAGTGTATCAATTGGAAAGGTCTGCGAGATCTAATACTGGCACACCCGGATGTGAAGAAACGCATTGATATTTTCGATCTTGGCATATACGGGTTAGTCATTTTCCCAAAAGCATTAGGGCATGTGGAAGATGTAGTTGCGATTCTATTTGATTGGCTTAGTAAAAGAGTTACTCTGGTCCCAGCAATCCTCGCCGAGACTTTCAAGTCATTAAACGCTTGTCGAAGAGAAGGAGAAGAGAGGTTCATCGGTTGTACACTACTTTCGACAGGCTCAGAGACAGGTAGAAAGCACTCGCCCAAATGAGAGAAGTGGATGATTACATGCAAACTTTAGCCGTTGAAGCTGATCTATTGAGCATGCAATACGAATCAAACTAGGGCGGGGAGAAAATTAGCTGGACTTCTTAGGAAGATCAAAGCTTTAGGCAATAAGGCAAAGTCGTTTATGTCATTCGCTTTATGTAAAGAAATTTGTCTTCTAAAAATGTTGTCCTAATGGAATTGAGTTCAAAATCAATGCCTTTTCTTATGCAAACAGGCATTCATAATTTACACATTTTAACTTGCATTTAATCCCATGAGAGCCTCCCTTAAATGGAACCGTGCAAAACCTTTAGTGGTTACCCGAATAAGGTAAGAGACACGGTTATATTTTTGCTTTTAAGTACAATATATTTTGAATCTGTTTGCATTGCATTTTCATAAAAAAAAGTGTTGATTCATGTTCTATTACCAAATAGAGAACTGGTCATAAGAAAACAGATTCCTTGATAAGGTAGAAGTCTATGTGGCCGTGCGTATGTGGTCAAAGAAAAACAACAACAAAAGGGTGATTGCTTGTCAAATGGGCACATATCAGAGTTTTGGGATTACACCCAAATAAATGAAATTCATAACAGTTTGCAATAGCTGAAAGAAGTATGAAAGACAAGAAACCCTAAACCCTTACATCCTCAAACATTCCCAAAATCACATTTTAACCCCTAAACTATTTTAAAAATATATTTTAACCCTGAACTTTCCAAAAATTACATTTTAACCCTTAAACTTTCTAGAAATTACATTTCAACCCTTAAACTTTCCAAAAATTAAGTTTTAACCCCTAATTTTTCCAAAATTACATTTTAACTCCCAAACTTTCCTAAAATTACATTTTGGCCCTAAAATTCTCAAAAAACTTCATTTTTGGCCCTTTTTTTATTTCATACTTTATTATTCTTATACTTATTTTTGCATATTTATTCGTTCATGTAATTGCACCTTCTTCGTGTTATTCAATTTTGTCATTAATTGCACAATTCGTATTTAATTTGCATGCTCTTTTTTATTTAAATATTTTAATTAAAGTTATTTTCTGATTTTCTCTAAAAATATGAATATTTTTAAAATCGAGACAATTTTCTTTTATTTCAGATTTTGAAAAATTGTACCTTAACTTACTAGGCGCGATTTTTTCCTCCAAACCGAAATAATCGAGTACCCTTTTAAAGTTTTGAAATCGACAATGAAGGAGCACTTCTTATTTACAAGAATTCGAGAAACTCATGCCTTAACTTACTGAGCGTGTTTTTTCCTCTTCGACTCGAAATAACCGAGTGCATTAAAATTTCCAAATCGAGGCAATATCCTTTCGCGTGAAAATTTCGAGGAATTATGCCCCAACGTGCTAGGTATGATTTCGTAGATTTTACACAATCGAATATCCTCTTCTAACATTTTTAAAAATGTCCTTCAATTTCAAAAACGTCGTGCCCTAACGTGTTGAACGCAACTTCAATTCTCCAAGAAATTTGAAACACACGGGCATTTTTCTCTTCAAATTCAATTTTTGAAAATCAAGCTAAACAAATCATGCATACAAGGATCATATTCTAAACTTCACTCGAGGTTTCAAATTTTTGACAATCAAGACTGAAAAATAATCGACGTGGTACCAATTTTGGGCGTGTGAGGGTGCTAATCCTTCCTTTCACGTAACCGACTCCCGAACCTTTTTTTGGATTTCGAAGACCAAAATATTTTTGAAAACAGATTTTAAACATTTTGTAGTGATCCAATCACACTGAATAAAAGATTGGTGGCGACTCCCAATTTTCAATCATTAAAAATATTTTCGAGACCTTTTTCTTTCCAAAGAAAACGTTTTGACAATGGGTCAAAGCAGTACAGCGATCATCTTCCTGATGAGATATAGAGAAGTAGACCAAATCCGTCTCCCTCATGAGATACAGAGAAGTGGATTAAAACAATGAGGCGGTCATCTTCCTGATGAGATACAAAGAAGTAAACCAAATCAATGAAGCGAAGCTCAATGTGAGTGAAACTTCAAACCCCCATCTTCTTGATGAGATACAAAGAAGTGGGTCAAAGCAATAAAACGATCATCTTTCTGATGAGATACAGAGAAGTGGACCAAATCCGTCTTCCTGATGAGATACAGAGAAGTGGATTAAAACAATGAGGCGGTCATCTTCCTGATAAGATACAGAGAAATAGACCAAATCGATGAAGCGAAGTTCAATGTGAGTGAAATTTCAAACTCCCATCTTCCTGATGAGATACAGAGAAGTGGGTCAAAGCAATAAAGCGGTCATCTTCCTAATGAGATACAGAAAAGTGGACCAAATCCGTCTTCCCGATGAGATATAGAGAAATGGATTAAAACAATGAGTCGGTCATCTTCCTAATGAGATACAAAGAAGTAGACCAAATCAATGAAGCCAAGCTCAACGTGAGTGAAACTTCAAACCCCTATCTTCCTGATGAGATACAGAGAAGTAGACCAAATCCATCTTCTTGATGAGATACAGAGAAGTGGATCAAAACAATAAAGTGGTCATCTTCCTGATGAGATACAGAGAAATGGACCAAGAGATGAAGCCACAATACCATGCACAATGACGATTGGCGACAGAGGTACGATGGACGACGACGGTCTTGCGACGGGCAAAAGGGTCGACCAAGGGTCGAAAAGGAGAGAGAGAATAGAGAAAAAAAGAAAGAACAGAGTTCTTTTTTTAAAAAAGGGGTGGGGAAATGATTTTTTGGCTGATTTTTGGTTTATAAAGAGACCCCATATGGCGCCGTTTTGGATCTTCTGCCCATGGTCTAAAACGATGCCGTTTTGTCTTATAATCCAAGACCTGACCCGGATCCGACCCGCTCCAAGACCAGGATCCGCGTGTTTTCGCGAAATGGGTTATTTACCCACGCGGTCTTTTCGCATTTTTAAAGTTTTACAATTGGGTCCTTTCTTCTATTTTTAATTTATTTTAAAATTACCCCTTTAATTTTATTTCCTTTTAAATATAATCCTTTCACTTTTGGAGTCTCAGAAAGCTGCCAAGTGTTAATCTTTTTGGGTTTATTAACCAAAAGCCCCTGCTTTATTTAAAAAATTACATTTTGACCTTTAAACTTTTCTAAAATTACATTTTGTCCCTCGAACTTTTCTAAAATTACCTTTTAACCCTCGAACTTTTCCAAAATTGCCTTTTAACCCTCAAATTTTTCCTAAATTACATTTTGACCCTTAAACTTTCCCAAAATCACATTTTTATCCCAAAAATCTTCTAAAATCACATTTTGACCCCCAAACTTTCTTGAAATCACATTTTGGCCTCCCAAACTTTTAAAAAATTACATTTTAACCCTAAACTTTCTTAAAATTACATTTTGACCCTAAAATTCTTCGAAACTTCATTTTTCGACCCCTTTTTTTTGTTTTACGAATCCTTGTATATAAAATTAAATTATTTTCTTCGTATTTAATTAATCTTTTTTTTATTTTGGTTCGCGTTTTTTTGTACTTCATATATTATTAATCTTATGTTTATTTTTGCATTTATTAATCTGGTTAATTGTTATGTCTTTGTATTATTAAATCCTGCTAATAAATTGCATACTCGTGTTTAATTTACACACTCATTTTTAATTAAGTTAAAATTATTTTCTTTCTTAAAATCGAGGCAATTTCCTTTCATGTGAAAGTTTCGCAAAAATATGCCCTAACGTGCTGAGTGTGATTTTTCGTATAATTCGAACAATCGAATATCCTCTTTTAAACCTTTCAAAATGTTCTTCAATTTCGAAATTTCGGGAACGTCGTGCCCTAACATGTTGGACACGACTTTAATTCTCCGAGAAATTCAAAACACACAGGCATTTTCCTTCAAATTTAGTTTTTAAAAATCATGCGAAATAAGTTATGTGTACAAGGATCGCATTTTAAACTTAACTTGAGATTTCAAGTTTTTAACAAACAAGACCCAAAAATAATCGATGTGGTACCAATTTTGGGCGTGTAAGGGTTCTAATCCTTCCTCACACGTAACCAACTCCAAAACCCATTTTCTAGATTACAAAGACCAAAATATTTTTCAAAACATATTTTAAATATTTTATGGTGATCCAATCACACCGAATAAAAAGATTGGTAGCGACTCCTTTTTTTCAAGTAAAAATATTTTTCGAGACTTTTTCCCCAAAAACAAAACGTTTTGACAGCTTGACGACTCCACTAGGGACTTTTTAAATAAAAGAGAGTCAAGCCAAAATCGATTATTTTCGGGTCTTTTTGTTAAAATTTTTAAACACTTGGTTTTGTTTAATATACGATCCTGTGCATTTTTGTGTGATGTTATATTATGTCGATATTGCTAGTTAAGTTTGCATTCATATGCATTTGTTACTACCCCTTTAAGTGGAAGCGGGAAACTACTCCTTCGTGAGGTTTTCACCTTCGTGCAGGATAGTGACTCACTTTCGAGATTACATCCGTACCCATGTTCTCGTGAAGTTTTCACTTTTGTGCAAACATGTGGGAAATGTGTCCCCCTAAACCGAACTCATCTGTATGAACCTGTAATGGGTGAGGATCGAGGAATCTGCTGGTTTGGGTACCCTTTACTCTAGAGTCTACACCACATAGAATGAGCCATAAGTACTTGCCTTAGAAGGAGTTATACCGAACCTTTTAGCAACTATCCAAGACAAGTTCTTAAGTTCTTTGTTTTATACCTGTATATTGATATTGATGTGTTTTGCTAACTTGTTTTGTTTTGTCTCTTTTGCTTGCATTGCATCATCAAACAAGAAAAGGTATTGATTTAAACTCGATTACCAAATAGGCAATTTGTCATAGAAGACAAATTTCTTGATAGAGTGGAAGACAACATGGCAGTGCGCTTATGGTCAGAGGAGCGACAGCGCGAGAAAGAAGACAGTTTGAAAGAGGGGCATTTATCAGAATTTTGGGATCATACTTGGATAAAAGTGACTCAAAATAGTTTGCAAGAGTTAAAAGACATCTTGGGTCAGTGGGATAATAAGACGAAGCAGATGTTTTATAGAGATTACAGAGACTTGCCCCACTTACTCGAGGTAAGGATAGACAAACACCTCTTTTGAGCTCTCACCTAGCACTAGAATCCTGCATATAGCTGCTTCACCTTTAGAAACTTCGACATGACACCAACAGTGGAAGAATACACTGCCTTGATCCGTTGTCCAAGAATTCAAGTCGACAAGGCTTACTCGAAAGATGCATGTGTCCCGACCTTTTTGAAAAGATTGATGAACATAACTGGGATGAGTGAATAGTGGGTTGCATCATGGATCAAGGTAAAAGGAGATAATAAGTGCATCAACTAGAAAAGTTTGCAAGATCTAATACTGGCACATCCGGATGTGAAGAAACGTATCTACATTTTCGCTCTTGGCATATATGGGTTAGTCATTTTCCCAAAAGCGTTAGGACATGTGGAAGATGCAGTTGCAAGTTTTTTTGATCGGCTTAGCAAAGGAATCACTCCAGTCCCAACAATCCTCACCAAGACCTTCAAATCATTAAATGCTTGTTGAAGAGAAGGAGAGGGGAGGTTCATCGGTTGTGCATCACTTTTAATGGTTTGGTTTCAAAGTCACTTCTGGAAGGTAAAGAACTTTTCATGCAAAGTGTTCTCGGCAGATTTCTCACCTTTGAGGGAATTTGTTACCACACAAGGGGAGCAGAATGTATCCAAGGAAAGGTGGATGGCTATCCTTCAAAACCTTCGGGATGAGGATGTTGAATGGTGCGCGCCTTGGTTTATCCTTGACTAGATTCTCTATCACTGTGGTAGTTTCAATTAGGTTCCTTTACTCGAGGTATGGAGAGCTATAGGATACGCTTTTTACTCGTATTAAGGCAATACAAGATAATACAGTTTATCCCAATGACACACGGTCTGGCTCAGTGTGAGTTCACCTACAAAGGGAATGATTACAAGAAAAGGGTCAGAGAGGTAGTGAATGAATGGAAAGAAGTACATAGGATGAAAAAGTTCAGTGCAAGCCCGTTGACGACATCGAACTATGATTGGTGGAGAAACAAAAGGGTTAATGATAACACTCCGGCACCAAATCTTGAAGATGTTCGACCAATAGAGGAATATTTACAAAAGGTCCCATCAGATATTGACATTATGAAACAAGACTTTGAGAAGAAAAGTGCAGAATTTGGGAAGAGAATAGAGGTCTTGAAAGAAGAAGAGATGAAGTTGGGATTGGATGTAGATATCTATAGGTTGGAAGCCAAAAAGTTAAGGAAAGGAAAGAACAAGGATAAAGAAGACTCAGAAGACTTGAAAAAGGATTATAAGAAACTTCGTCTGTCCATGAGAACCGCTGTATTAGGCAAGACATCGAAACAATGGCGGCAAGAAATTCAAAAGCAAAAAGATCAAGCGAAACAATGGAAAAGGAAATTCCAAGATGGTCAAGCTCGAGAGAATGCCGTGAAAGGAGAACTGCTGGAAAGACAAGTCGAGAAGGCTGAACTAAAGGCCCAAATAGCCAGGTTAAAAGCTAGAATAATGGAGTTAGAAGAGTCACTACGTAGACACCGCAACAAAAACTCCGACTTGGAACTTAAAGCAAGTCTAGCCGAGAGTAAGGAATGAGGGAAAGAGTGCAAGAACTTGAAGTCTCACTCCACAACAATGAGATTCGAATCAAGATCCTCGAAAGGAATCTAGAAACAAATGAGTGGCACTTTCGACAGGCTTGGAGACAAGTCGAAGATAGAGACTATGTAATGGGAAAGCACTGACCCAAATCAATGTAATGCAAGAGTTAGCTCTTGAAGTTGATATATTAAGCATGCTATATGAATCAAAATCGGGGCGGGGACAAAAATTAGCCGGACTTCTTAGGAAGATCAAAGCTTTAGGCAGTAAGGCAAAACCGTTTATGTAATTCGCTTTATGTAAAGAAGTTTATCTTTTAGAAAAGTTGTTCTAATAGAATTGAATTCAAAATCAATGTCTTTTCTTACATTGCATACATGCATTCATTCACATTGCATTTTCACATATTTTAACATGATAATTCCAACTAAATAAAACTTTAACAGTCACATCAGTAATCATTGAAAATCTACACCATTATAACACTCGCAAAAAAACCAAAGCCCCAGAGGCAAGAAAGAAAGAGGGTGAGACTAACCGGAGAAGAGGTTTCGTGTGAACCCATGGTCTTCCCGCTCATATCTAAGACATTTGTCTTAGGAGGGGTAATCAACCTAGAACGAATGATGGAAAAGAAGCAAGTACTAATCAAGACTGGAGGAATCACGAAGGATCTAGGCGTCAACGCTATATCCGAAGAGGAAAGAGAAGGGAATTTGGCAAGAACCGATCCATACACACCTAAAAGCATTCTGGATAATTGGACTTTAAAGGAACTCCTTGTTACTTTTAGGATTTCTCCAAAGTAATGCTCAGAAGACACCTATTGCTTTAGGCTCAAAAGCAATATGGATCTTTTTGTAAATAGGGCCCATGATCATTATCTAGTTACTTTTAATGAAAATGCATTTTCCATCTTACATGGTAAAAATTTCGCTAATTATTCTTTCATTCTTATCCAATTCAACAAACCATTCGTTTATATCCAATACACAAAATTGATCATTCTTTAATACATATATTTATACCCATACTCATAACCATACCATACAATCATTGTTTCGTAAATTTATTTTATTCTTTGGACCTTCTCTTTTACTCCTTCGACAGGTTCCTGAATATCAATAATATGAGTGATCTTGATGCTAACTTAGAGCCTTGTTTTGAGCAAGATATATGTTTGGAGGAAATTCAGGACTTTGAAGATGATCAAGATTGTAACTTATCTCCTGATTTGTTAAGGATGATGGAGTAAAAAGAAACACAAATCTTGCCTCATTTGGAATCAATAAAAGTTGTCTGGAGAACAAAGATGAAAAGAAAGAAGATAAAATTGGGACAAGCATCTCTATAGAAACCAGGAAAGATCTTATCGAGTTGTTTCAAGAGTTCAAAGATGTCTTCGCATGGTCCTATCAAGACATGCCTAGCCTAAATACTGACATTGTGGTACACAAGCTCCCCATAAAAGAAGAATGCAAGCCTGTTCAGCAAAAGCTTCGAAGGATGAGACTAGATGTCTTATTAAAGATAAAAGAATAAGTCAGAAAGTAGTTCGACCCTAGGTTCCTCCAGGTAGTTAAATACTTAGAATGGGTAGCCCACATAATCCCTGTTCCTAAAAGAGATGGGAAAATGCGTATGTGTGTGAATTATCGGGATTTAAATAAAGCTAGCCCAAAAGACAACTTGCCATTGCCTCATATCGACACCTTAGTAGATAATATAGCGGGTCACTCCTTATTTTCATTCATGAACGGTTTTTTCGGGTATAACTAGATAAGGATGGATCCTGGAAACATGGATAAAACCACATTTGTCACAATGTGGGGAACATTCTGCTACAAGGTGATACCTTTCGAACTCAAAAACACGAGGGCAACCTATCAAAGAGCTATGGTAACTTTGTTTCAAGACATGATGTATAAGGAAATTGAAGTTTATGTCGATGATATGATTACAAAATCCCAAACAGAGGAGGAACATGTAAAGATCTTAAGGAAGCTGTTTGTGAGGCTAAGAGAGTATCAACTAAAGTTAAACCCGGCCAAGTGCACTTTTGAAGCCATTTCGGGCAAGCTGTTAGGCTTTGTGGTCAGCAAAAGGAGGATTGAAATAGATCCAAATAAAGTCAAAGCAATACAGGATTTACCACCACCCAATAAGTAGAAAGAAGTTAAAGGGTTTTTAGGGAGATTAAATTATATTGCTTGGTTCATCTCACAGCTAACTGAGAAATGTGATTCCATCTTTCGTCTTCTTAGAAAACATAACCCGGGTGTGTGGGATGGTGAATGTCAGAAAAATTTTGATAAGGTCAAGCATTATTTATACAATGCCCCAGTCCTAGTACCGCCAAGTCCCAACAAACTATTGATCTTGTACTTGATAATTTTTGAAAATTCTATGAGATTGGAAAGAAAGAAAGAAAGAGAAATATATTACCTCAGTAAAAAGTTCATCGATTGAAAAGTTATACTGCGCGTTGGTCTAAACTACTCAGAGGTTACGACAGTACATGATGTACCATACGAATTGGCTAATCTCAAAGTTAGATCCTCTGAAATATATGATAGAGTCGACCGCCCTGAATTGAAGATTGGTTAGGCGGTAAATCTTACTTTCTGAATTTGACATAGTCTATGTCAATCAAAAGACAGTAAAAGGGAGTACGATAGCAGACTTCCTAACTAGCAGGGCTTTAGAAGACTACGAGCTAATAAACTTCAATTTCCCAAACGATGACTTAATGTATGTTGCAACTACTAAAGAGGGAACCACAGTGGAACATCCTTGGAGATTAAATTTTGATGGAGCTTCAAATGCCATAGGTAATGGAGTTGAGGCAGTCTTGGTATCACTAGAAGGAGACGATTATCCTTTCACTAATAAACTCGATTTTGATTGCACAAATAACATGGCAGAATATGAAGCATGTATCATGGGAATCCGTGTAGCAATAGAACGGAGAATCAAAGTTTTGAAGATATATGGAGACTCCGCACTAGTAATTTATCAACTCAAAGGAGAATGAGAAACAAGAGATTCCAAGCTAATTGATTACCGAAAGTTGGTTCTCAAGTTAACCAAAGAGTTTGACAATGTCACATTCCATTATCTCCCACAAGAAGAAAATCAGATGTTGATGCTCTGGTCACTCACATTCCATTATCTCCCACGAGAAGAAAATCAGATGTTGATGCTCTGGTCACTCTAACCTTGATAATTAAAGTAAACAGAGCAGAAGATATGAAACCTATTCAAATGAGAATCTATGAAGCTCCATCCCATTGTTACGATATTGAAGAAGAAGAAGAAAGGGATGATCGCCCATGGTACCAAGATATTCTCTAATATATAAAAGATCGCAAGTACCTCAAGCAAGCTTCTGAAAATGAAAAAAGGACTTTGAGAAGGCTTGCAAATGAATATGTCTTAGACGGGGAAATCTTGTACAATAGGAGAAAGGATCAGGTGTTGCTAAGATGTGTGGACGCAATCAAAGCTAGAAAGATTTTAGAAGAAGTTTACAAAGGCATTTGTGGAACACACGCTAGTGGTTTCACAATGGCCAGGCAAATATTGAGATTTGGGTATTACTGGTCCACCATGGAAGGGGATTGTATCAATTATGCTAAGAGGTGCCATAAATGCCAGATCTATGTAGATAAGATTCATGTACCTCCGTCACACCTTCATGTCATGACTTCTCCTTGGCCTTTCTCTATGTGGGGCATGGATGCCATTGGACCAATTTCTCCAAGGCTTCTAATGGTCATAGATTTATCTTCGTGGTTATCGACAACTTCACCAAATGGGTAGAAGCCGCCTCTTATGCCAACGTCACGTAGTCTGCAGTTGGCAAATTCTTGAAAAAGGAGATCATCTGCCAATATGGGATGCCAAAAAGGATCATATCTGACAATGCCTTGAATTTGAACAATAGCACGATAGCAGAAGTTTGCGAGCAATTCAAAATCAAGCATCATAATTCATCTCCCTATCGCTCTAAAATGAATGGAGCTGTGGAGGCAGCCAATAAAAACATCAAGAAGACTGTTACAAAAATGACTGAGACCTATAGAGACTGGCACGAAAAATTACCATTTGCCCTCTTTGCTTACAGAACTTCGATCATAACTTTTACTGGGGCAACACCATTTTCATTAGCATACGGCATGGAAGCAGTCTTACCTACCGAGGTTGAAATACTTTCTCTCCGAGTCTTGACAGAGTTACAATTAGATAAGGTAGAATGGATTCAAGCCCGATATGATCAGTTGAATTTAATCGAAGAAAAGAGATTAAGAGCTATATGTCATTGTCAGATGTACCAGAAAAGGAGATCTAGTTCTGAAAAAGATACTTCCTATACATAAAAACTTCCAAGGGAAATGGATGCCCAATTGGGAAGGGCCTTATGTGGTAAAGAAAGCTTTCTTAGGGGGAGCTCTCATTCTAATAGAAATGGATGGCAAAAGTCTGCACAACCCAATCAACTCGGGCTCAGTGAAAAAATATTTCGCCTTAAAAAAGAAAAAGAAGAAATTGAGATGAAAACCCACAAAGGGCGTCCTGAAAAAAAATATCAAGATTAAAACTCGCAAAGGGCGTCTTGAAACCAAAAGGGATTTTGAGTTGAAAACCCGCAAAGGGCGACTGAAATTCAAAGTGAAAACTGGGTTCGAAGTAATCATTTCTCTCAAAAGTAATAAGACGGAGGAAATTTACAGCTTGAAGCATCACAAAAGTAACAAAAATTATCTATTGTTGTATACTTGGAAATTTTTTACTAATATTTGCCATCTTTGATCCTTTCTTTTGAATTGTGTCTTCAATAAATTTCGACCTTATTCTTTCATAATCTCATTCAAGCATCTTGCATTGAAAATAACGGATAATGAACTAACGATATGAATCGTACAAAGATCCATTAGCATTACTCTGGAATTTCCTAAATGGTATAGGGGCCTGAAACAGGACCACCAATTGGAAAACAAATTTGAAAACAAGCAGTTCAAGCTAAGCCTAGAAGGAGACAGGACATCGTACCCAGGACAGAATTTGGACAAGCGACAAGCCATGTCAACCCAAATAATAATAATAATAATAAATGAATCTGACATTCATCATGCACATTCATTTAGTTAGGAGCATTTGATTCATTCTTATCATGGCATCCTAAATAATCTGGGCCTACATAGAGGTCAATAGAAGCATACCTTATAGGTCACATCCCCGCAAATGACGAGATGAACCAAGGAAATATTGGAGTTGATGCCCTAGAGCATGAAGGGAAAGATTGAGACCATAAAGGCGAATCTTATACCCTGAAGTTGAAGAGGAACGGGTTGAAGCTGCGACGATTTAAGACACCAATATCTTACCCCGATCGCAGGGCAAATTGAAGCATCCAATCTTTTACCCTGATCAGAGAGCAGATCGAAGACATACCAGTACCTAACCCCGATCATGGGGAAGATTGAAGCACACGATCTCTTACCCTGGTCATAGGGAAGAGTGAAACTTCAAAAGGTCATCTTCCTAATGAGATACAAAGAAACAAACCAATTCAATGAAGCGGAGGTCAATGAGAGTGAAACTTCCAAACCCTATCTTCCTGATGAGATACAGAGAAATGGGTCGAAGCAATATAGTGGCCATCTTCTTGACGAGATGCAGAGAAGTGAACCAAATCCGTCTTCCTGATAAGATACAGAGAAGTGGATTAAAACAATGAAGCAGTCATCTTCCTGATAAGATACAGAGAAGAAGACCAATTCAATGAGGCGAAGCTCAATGTGAGTGAAACTTCCATACCCCATCTTCTTGATAAGATACAGAGAAGTAGGTCGAAGTAATAAAGTGGTCATCTTCCTAACGAGATGCAGAGAAGTGAACCAAATCCGTCTTTCTAATTAGATACAGAGAAGTGGATTAAAACAATGAAAGTGTCATCTTCCTGATGAGATACAAAGAAGTAGACCAATTCAATGAAGCGAAGCTCAATATGAGTGAAACTTCCAAACCCCATCTTCCTGATGAGATACAAAAAAGTGGGTCAAAGCAATAAAGTGATCATCTTCTTGATGAGATACAGAGAAGTGGACCAAATCCGTCTTCCTGATGAGATACAGAGAAGTGGATTAAAATAATGAGGCGGTTATCTTCCTGATGAGATACAATTTAAGTAGACCAAATCGATGAAGCGAAGCACAATTTGAGTGAAACTTCAAACCCTCATCTTCCTGATAAGATACAGAGAAGTGAGTTAAAGCAATAAAGCGGTCATCTTCTTGATGAGATACAGAGAAATTGATCAAATTCGTCTTTCTGATGAGATACAGAGAAGTGGATTAAAAAAATGAGACGGTCATCTTCTTGATGAGATATAGAGAAGTAGACCAAATCGATGAAGCGAAGCTCAATGTGAGTGAAACTTCAAACCCCCATCTTCTTGATGAGATATAGAGAAGTGGGTTAAAGCAATAAAGCGGTCATCTTCCTAATGAGATACAGAGAAGTGGACCAAATTCATCTTTCTGATGAGATATAGAGAAATGGATTAAAACAATGAGGCTGTCATCTTCCTGATAAGATACAAAAAAGTAGACCAAATCAATGAAGCCAAGCTCAATGTGAGTGAAACTTTAAACCCTTATCTTCCTGATGATGTACAGAGAAGTGGGTCGAAGCAATAAAGCAGTTATCTTCTTGATGAGATACAGAGAAGTGGATCAAAACAATGAAGTGGTCATCTTTTTAATGAGATACAGAGAAGTGGACCAAGAGATGAAGCCACAACACCAAACACCTGAAGTGTTAGTGGATTGAATCAAAGACTATGATGACAAATCTCAATCTTCCTAAAGTTGGAAGTGAATTGAGTAAAGTTACAGTGGAAAATTTTGTCTTTTTGAAATTGCCTTAGGGCAAGGTGGAACCGCGACGCTAAAAGCTATAGAGGCGGATGCAACAAAGTTGGACAACCAATAAAGCGAAAGGTGGACTAATTGGAGAAAGAACTTCAATGAAATGAAGCCTGATGAAATTGGGTTTCCTTTTTAATCTTTGCTCCGTTCTTGTTACACAGCAACGAGCAAAGAGGGACAGTTGTTGGAGCCCAATTTGTTCGGGCCCAACTCCAACATTAAAATGATAAATTTTTAAATTGAAATTTTTTATTTTAATGTCCAACTTACAAATCCAATAAAAATGTCCAGAATACAAGTCCAAATTACAACCCAAACACTAAACCCAAGCCCAATTATAAACTCTAATATCCAAACCTAATCAAGCCTAAGGTCAAACCTTAGCAGGAACTTATGCTGCTGTCGCCCCTGCCTTGCCCACTCAAATGACGCCACGTCAACACTACCACCAGTAGCTTGCCACCACTTGCACCACCGCCACTGTGAACCGGCACTGCAAAGGAGAAAAGACAGGAGTTTAATGGCAAGAAAACAAATTATCATCATTGTAATTTTAGTTATAAAAGTCTAATTCAATTCAATTGTAATGGTTACAAACCATTTTCGAAATCAATACAAGTTACCTTCTAACATTCGAAATCAATGCAGATAAGTTTTATTCGAAATCAATAGACAATTACAGAGCATTCTAAATCTAAAAACAAAAGATACAGATCAAGAAATTCAAGAGTCGAAGTTCAAAGCATTCAATATTTTCTTAAGGTATGGCATTTAAATATATTAACATACTTAGTTAATTGCTTATTTATTTCCTTCGAAGTTCAAAGCATTTTCTTTTAAATATATATATTAATATATACTTATTATTATTATATATTAATACATTTATATCATTTCGCATTTATTATTTTCTTTTGATTTTCGAAGCGTTTTTATTTTTAGATATTAATATATTAATTTATTATTTATATATATTAATATACTTATTAATTATTTATTTATTTTTACGAAATTCGAAATGGCTTTAAATAAATAATAATAATAAATAAAAGAAAAGTGAAGAGTCATACCTGGACACGAGCGGTCGCCGATGTAGCACTCGGACGGAATCCCTTTGAGCGTGTCAGCACACGGAGGAGTTTCGACAAAGATAAATTTCGTCAATTTTTGAAAGGAAAACAATAATAAAGCGAAAAAACGAAATGAAAAGAATAACAATAGATAAAAAAATAGATTTAAAAGGAAATAATAAAACTATCCAAAAAAAAATTAGTTTCGAAGAGATCTAGTTCATATCTAGATCTATTTGTTAAAAAAGGGAGGAGACGAAAAGGAAATAATAGCAAGGATAACAAGAATAGATTCTGTTTTAAAAATAAAAATAGATTTTAAAATACTAAAAAACAAAACAGATTTGAAAATAAAAAAAGGAAAATCCAAATGTTTCTTAGATCCAAGTTCGATCTAAGTAGATACGAACCCAGATCTGTTCGTTTCATTAAAAACTAAAAAAGAATGAAAAAGGGAAGATTTTACCTCATGCCACCGTGTACGATGGTAATCGGTAGCGATCAACGACGGAGGTGCGATGGATGGCAACGGTCTTGCGGCGGGCAGAAGGGCCGACCAAGGGTCGAAAAGGAGAAAAAGAACAGAGAAAAAAAGAAAGAACAAAGTTTTTTTTTAAAAAAGGTGTGGGAAAATAATTTTTGGGGTTGATTTTTGGTTTATAAAGGAGACCCTATATGGCGTCGTTTTGGACCTTCTGCGCATGGTCTAAAACGACGCCGTTTTATCTTATAATCCAAAACCAGACCCGGATTTGACCCACTGTAGGACCAGGATTCGCGTGTTTTCGCGAAATGGGTTATTTACCCATGCGGTCCTTTCGCATTTTTAAATTTTTACAATTGGGTCCTTTCTTATATTTTTAATTTATTTCAAAAGTATCCCTTTAATTTTATTTCCTTTTTAATTTAGTCCTTTCACTTTTGGAGTCTCAGAAAACTGCCACGTGTCAATCTTTTTGAGTTTATTTCACAAAAGCCCCTATTTTATTTAAAAATTGTATTTTGACCCTTAAACTTTTCCAAAATTACATTTTGACCCTCAAACTTTTCAAAATTACATTTTAACCCCTAAACTTTTCCAAAATTGCCTTTTAACCCCTAAATTTTTCCAAAATTACATTTTGACTCTCGAACTTTTCCAAAATCACATTTTTACTCCCAAATCTCCTAAAATCAAATTTTGACCCCCAAACTTTCACGAGATAACATTTTGGTCTCCCAAACTTCCAAAAATTACATTTTGACCCCAAACTTTCCTAAAATTACATTTTAACCCTAAAATTCTCCGAAACTTCATTTTTCGACCCCATTTTTTATTTTTATTTTTTTGTGAATCCTTGTATATAAAATTAAATTATTTTCTTTGTATTTAATTAATCTTGTTTTTTTATTTTGGTTTGCATTTTTTTGTACTTCATATTATGTTTATTTTTGCATTTATCAATCTGCTTAATTGTTCTGTCTTTGTATTATTAAATCCTACTAATAAATTGCATATTCATTTTTAATTTACACACCCATTTTTAATTAAGTTAAAATTATTTTATGTCTTAAAAAATACATACAAATAATTGTAAAATCGAGGCAATGTCCTTTAATGTGAAAGTTTCGAAAAATTATGCCCTAACGTGCTAGGTGTGATTTTTCTCATAATTCACACAATCGAATATTCTCTTTTAAACCTTTCAAAATGTCCTTCAATTTCGAAATTCCGAGAACATCGTGCCCTAACGTGTTGGACACGACTTCAATTCTCCAAGAAATTTGAAACACATGGGCATTTTCCTTCAAATTTAATTTTTGAAAATCATGCGAAAAAGTTATGTGTACAAGGATCGTATTTTAAACTTCATTCGAGATTTCAAGTTTTTAACAAACAAGACCCGAAAATAATCGAAGTGGTACCAATTTTGGACGTGTGAGGGTGCTAATCCTTCCTCACACGTAACCAACTCCCGAACCCGTTTTCTGGATTACAAAGACCAAAATATTTTTCAAAACGGATTTTAAACGTTTTGTGGCGATCCAATCACACCGAATAAAAAGATTGGTGGCGACTCTCGTTTTTTCAAATAAAAATATTTTTCAAGACTTTTTCCCAAAAAATTTGTTTCGACAATTAGTATTTAAATTTAGGAATATTTTGGATGATTTTGATTTTTAATTTGAGGGTAAAAGGTAAGAAGTAAAAGTTTAGGGGGAAAATAAAAAGTTTTTTTTAGAGGGGGTTTGGGGGAGTAAATTTTTGGGGGAAAGTATATGGGTGGAGTAAAATTTTGGAGGTAAAATATTTAAAAAAATTTGGTGGAAATGGGTTTGGGGTAAATAGGGTATGGGATGAGAGAAGAGTAAAAGTTTTTGGGGTTTGAGTAAAAATATAAAATATTATTATTTGATATTCGGTTTATTTGAATTCGAAAACTCAACTAGATTCGAACTTGAAATTTGAAAAAGAATTCGAGTTGACTCGAATAAATTTATTTGTTTAACTCGAAATTTAAATTTTTTTCGAGTCGAATCGAGTTTTGCTCACCCTTAATATTATATATTACTTATTATATATATTATTGTTTATTATTATACTAGTTGAAATATATTTTAAGTCCATATACTTTTCGTACATTTAAAAATTAGCCCTCCTACTACATTATATAATGTTATATTATATCATATAATAAACTAATAGTTTATATATATGCATCGATGATTAAATATTATAATATCATGTAATACTATATCTTTTATTATAATCTATATTATAATAATAGTTATATATGTATTAATATTTTTAGTAATAGTTATATATTATAATATTGTTTTATGTAATAATAATATACTAATTTAGTAGATCAATTTAAGCTCAAGTTAGGTAATCAATTTTGGTTTCAGTTTCGGTAATAGTTATATAATATAATATTATATTATCATTAGAGTTTAATTTTATAGATTTAATAATTATTAATTTTATATATATTTATTATACATATATAATTATAGTATTAAAAACATTTTAGATTCAATTAATGCTTTTTAAAAATCCATTTCGCTTTATAATTTAACATAATATTTTTATTAATTAATTTTCCTATTAATAAAATTTTAATATAAATATATAATGCTTATGAATACATTTAAAACAATAAAGAATTATTATTTGTTTATATTTTAGGTAATATCATAAAATTATATTAATTATTAATGTCTATTATAATTGTTCAGTTCTAAAGTAAGATTTTTTGGACTTTGAATTAGATTTTTTTGAGTTCAATTTTTATTTTTAGGCTTGAACTTTTTCAAACTCGGATTAGTACGAGCGAACTTTCGGATTCGGACTTATTCTACAAGGTGGAAGGGTATTAGCCCTCAGTTCAACATTCCTTTATGGATCTGCTAGCCCACTCTGTAAATGTGGGCTGCTACTTGGATTCGCCTTCTACGTCTTTTCACAGGCTTGTGTCTACATGCCAGTAAAAAGCTAATTGCATGATATGATCTGAATGTAGTAAAAAATATATCAACCTGAAGAATAATCACAATAAATGCCAATAGGCAATAGCATAATTTCTTTTTTTGTTTTTTCTTTTGGTGAATTACAATAACATGGTAAATCCGAACGACAAACGTGACTAGCACGACTTGAACCCAAATCACACTTGAAACGATAAACACCCTTGATCATCAAGACATCACATAAGGTTCAATTTCTTTCTTTTTTTTCGTTGATTTAAGCAACTTTTTTCAATCAATTATGAGACCTAAAGTACCATCAAATATTTCTTGTTGACTTGGTGAAATCTGTCACTTTCAAAACTTGTAATTTTCATATACTATCAACAATCAAAATCATATAGACAACAAAGTTTCATCAAACTCAAAGATAGAGTTCAGAACTGAAGAAAAAAACTAGGATTTAGCAGAATTGAAATAAGTGAAGTGAAATGGAGTTTGACAAATGCCCTAAATAATAGCCCCATCACTGCTTTGCTTTCGACTGATATGAGTGATGGGCAATGGGGGTAGGATGTTAGGCTCTCAACAACTTGTGGTCGAAAACATAGAGACATCTCAGTCCAATATTCTACACTGTACTTTCAAAGTCGGTTTAGAATTTTATGTGCATTAATGTTGGTGGGACTCAAATTATAAGATTTTAATGTCAAAATTTACCCCACATTCAATTTTGTTTGATTCTTCAACCTCTTTAATTATTGCTAATATTCACTTTTCATAAAGAAGGAGATGCCATCAACATTTGAGGTTTTATGTTCATATTTCCACTTACATTAACTTCTTTTCCAATATCTCTCTCTATATATTAATCCCTAATTAGGAGCGAAGCCAGAAAATTTTTGTAAGGGTCGAAATTAAATTTTAATTTTTAATAATTTATAATTTTTATAATTTTTAAAGGATTAAATCAAATTTTTATAATTTTAAGAGGTCAAAGCGTAATTTTACCTTTATTAACTTAAAATTTTAAAAAATTCTAAAGTACCTAAATAGAATATTTTCATTTTCTCCCTGACCACTTTTACTTAGTATCTAAATTATTTTTAGTTAATGGGTATCTAAACTTGAAAATAATTAATTAAAATATCAATTAAGTACTTAGTTGACGTCATTAATTTTTGTATTAATAATTAATAAAATAGTGACGCATTTACTAAAAATTAAAATGTATTTTAAAAAATTAGAATGTTTTAATATTTTTTATTTCATGTGCATAATTAAGTTTGGCAAATGGGTGTCCCAATTTAATCAAATTTAGACGTAGATTTAACTAAGTCCATTCTAGATGTGCATTTTTTTGTAATTTATTATTTATAATTTCAAATAATCATATTTACAATTTGATTTTTTTTAAATCCAAGTACTTTTAGAAACTTTTAGAAAATTTTCAGTCTTTTTAGATTTTTTTATGAAAAATTATAGTTTATTATTTTTATATATTTATATATTTTTAAATATTATTTTTAGATTTTTAATTTTCAAAAAAATACTTGCCACATATCCTAATTTGAAGCGGAAAGTGTTGTGTTATTGGTTGCCTGCATCGAATCATCAAAATTTTGATAGAGTTAACAAGATATACTTAAAAAGTATTGGCTCACGGTTTCAATTAAGATATTATCTTTAGGTACCAAATTAACTCCATCAAATTTTTGATGATTTAACATTGACAATCAATAACACAATATCACGTGGTATCCTCAAATTAGAACACTAGGCAAACTTTATTTAAAAATTAAAAAAATCTAAATATATATATTATTATTAAATAATTATTAACATAATAAAAACTTATAAAAAATAAAGAAAAGAACTCTAAAAATATTAGAAATATATAAAAAAAACTGAAAATTTTCTAAAAATTCAAAAAAGAAAGCCTAAAATTTTCTTTTAAAAAAATCAAGTTTTTATCTTACTATTTTTATAATTATAGAAACATAAAATTACTAAAAATACATTTCTAGAATGAATTTGGACAACTAGATGTGTAGGTTCGTTTAAATATAGATATACTCAAAAAAGTATATACTTGGTTAACGATTTTCATGTTTAGGTATCAATTAGGTCTAAAAAAAGTTTAAGTATCAATTAGGTACAAGTTGCCAATAGACTTGTCTAAATGTCAAGCTAATCAGCCAAGCTCGAAGTTTTGTCCAAAATTTGAGAGGGTTTGGGTAAAAATATTAAACTGTAAAAATGGGTTAGGAAAAAAAATAGATTCATTTAAAATATGGATCGAGACCAACCCAATCCGACCCGTTTTCAAGTTTATTATATGATTTTTTTCTTTTATATATCATGTAATTTATATCATATCAAATTAAATATTTTATATTAGGGTAAATTACAAAAATAGTCACTTTTGATTGACTCAGATTACACTTTAGTCACTTATGTTTGAAATGTTACGTTTTAGTCACTTACATTATCGTTTTGTTATGAAGTGGTCACTCTACGGTTAAGCTCTGTTATCTCCCTAACGACAATCTTACGTGACAGTCCAAATGGGTTTTAAATCCCAACTTGGATGTTCAACTAGATTTTTCTTTTTCAGTTGTAATTAATTTAAAATTTTTAATTAATCAAATTTATTTAATTAAAAATTTATTCTCATCCCAACTGAACATCCAAGTTGGCATTTAAAACTCAGTTGGACTGTCATATAGGATTGCCATTAGGGAGGTAATGGAGCTTAACGGTAAGGTGACCACTTCGTGACAAAACGATAACATAAGTGACTAAAACGTAATATTTCAAACATAAGTGACTAAAATGTAATCTGAAACAAATAAAAGTGACTATTTTTGTAGTTTACCTTTTATATTATAATGTAATTATTAAAAAATATGTTAAGTTGTTTATGTTTAGAAATTTCAATGGCCGATATAATCTTTCGAATTTAAGCCTAACGTTTAAGTCGGATTAGGGAGGTTACAATTATCAAGACGGTTGCCTAAGCATTGCCCACTAAGCATTGCCCATGTATATAATGAGTGTGTTTTTATTTCCTTTTGGGGTTGTAACGAGTTGGAGATTATGATAAACTCTCATTGGTGGGGTTCAAAAGATGCCAACAGGAAGATTCATTGAACAAGGTGGGACAAGCTGTGTGTTCTTAAAAAACTGAATGGTATGGGGCTTCATCTGCTTCATTGTTTTAATCTTGTTATGCTATATATGTAAGCAAGGGTTGTATCTACTTAAACAACCAGATTCATTGTCGAGTAAGATTCTTGAATCTCATTATTTTCCTTGATAAAATTTTCTTGATGCGACGAAGGGGCGCAAACTGAGTTACTATTGGAAAAGTATCTTTGAGGCCAAGCGGCTTTTAATCAAGGGAGTAGTGGGTTGAGGTCGCTCAAACAATTACGGTCTTTCAAGATCCTTGGCATGTTGATGATTTGAATTTTTTTGTTGAGTCTTTCTTGTCAATGGTATGGATGAGTTGCTTGTCAAGGATTTGTTTAACGAGCAAGTGTCACAGGCCGCGGATCAAAGCCCATGACGAATGCACAAAGAGCGTCGGATGGAGGTCAATTGATGAAATAGGGCTCATTCAATCTACTTGAACTGGCTTAATTCATGGAACATGTGGAAAAGTCCATCTACTTGAAGTCTTGTGGTCAAGTGAAGCATTTGAAGAAATTTAGGGCTACCATAGTAAATAGGAAAACTAATCTTAGAAGATATGTAATCTGATAAGATTTGATTTTATAATCTTAAAGGATTGAGTCAATCTATTAAAAATCTCAATTGTAGATAGGCTTTAATCTTGACCATCAATGTAACTTAATATGTATCGTTAGTTTTGAGGGAGCTCAACTATAAATAGAGGTCTTCCCCTCATTTGAAATTATCCCAAAATACTCAATTGTAATCCTTCATAATAATTGAATACTATTGAAAGTATTTACTCAAACACTTGTCATGCTTTTGCTTTCTTGTTAATTTTATGGTCTTTCGTTGCTCTTTCATTTTGAGCTCATAGTTAAAAAAACCTTTAAACATCATTTAAATAGATCCTAATCTCCTTACATAAAATATATACATAAGTCCCAAAATCCCTAAAATTTGATTAATGACATTGCTTAGATGTTAATTAGAGATGGAACCTATTTCCTTAATCAAAACCTTATATTAATTGGAGTATAACTTTAAAAGATAATTATAGATGAATGAGAAAAAGCTTGCATGACACAACTCATAAAAAGGAGTTACCGACTAGGAGTAAAGCTAGAAAAAAAAATTTGGGAGTCAAAATTAAGTTGTATAATTTTATGAAAGTTAAAATGCAATTTAATCATTTTAATAGCTTATGTTTTTATAAATATTCAAATGATTAAATCAAAATTTATCATTTGCGGGCAAAGTGTAATTCTACCATGTGCTAATTTAAAAATTTATCAGTTTTAAAGTGTCAAAATTTAAATTTCCAATTTTAGAGGGGTCAAGGCCCCTACCAACCCCCTATTGTTGCCTTTGTTGTCGATTGAGTCTTAGTTTGGTTGGCATCAACATTGTTGAGAGAATGTGAGTTCGAATGCGTTGAAGTGTATTTATCTTCTTATTTAAGGGCTAGAGAAGAATTATGAGTAGTTTCACAATTATTTTTAATTTTTGTAACATCCCCAATCCGACCTACACGGTAGACACGAGCTGAAGATATCACATTCGCCATCAAGATGACTCGATCTTTTTACAGGTTGATTTTCAATACTTAAACCTTTATTATGTGAGTGAATATCTCATTTTATAAATCCAAATCTAACATGAATTTAGTAGTGAAAAATAAGTCAATAATCTATAAATAATAATTAACATTGTTTAAATCACTTTAATAAATAAATATCATCCTAATTAGTTAACCTTTAATAAATGTCAAGTGTTAAAATAATCTTCAATCATTAATGATAGTTAATAACTTTAATAAATAACATGCATCTTACGTGATCTAATAGAAAATAATTATATCATACCACGGTTCTTAATAAAATAAAACGATAATAATAATGAATAATTATAATAACAATAAATCGTTGGCGAGAACAAGCTGAGACCCTCCGTGCGTTAAGTCTGCGCCTAGTCCGTTAGATTATAAAAAAAAAGATGAGGAAAATTGGGGAGTGAAAGTTTCACTACATTGAGCTTCGCTTCATTGAATTGATCTACTTCTCTGTATCTCATCAGGAAGATGACTGCTTCATTATTTTAATCTACTTCTCTGTATCTTATCAGGAAGACTGATTTGGTTCACTTCTCTACATCTCGTCAGGAAAATGACCAATTTATTGTTTTGACCAACTTCTCTGTATCGCATTAGGAAGATGGGGTTTGAAGTCTCATCCGTATTGAGCTTCACCTCATTGATTTGGTCTACTTCTCTATATCTCATCAGGAAGATGACTGCCTTATTGATTTAATCAACTTCTCTGTATCTCATCAGGAAGGCGGATTTGGTCTACTTCTCTGTATCTCATAAAAAAGATGATCGCTTTATTGCCTTGACCAACTTCTCTATATCTCATCAGGAAGATGAGGTTTGAAGTCTAGTTTGTATTGAGCTTCGCTTCATTGATTTGGTCTACTTCACTGAATCTCATCAAGAAGATGACCGCCTCATTGTTTCAATCCACTTCTGTATCTCATCAGGAAGACGAATTTGGTTCACTTCTTTGTATCTCATCAGGAAGATGACCTCTTTATTGCTTTGACCCACTTCTTTGTATCTCATCAAGAAGATAGGGGTTTGAATTTTTACTCACATTGAGCTTTGCTTTATTGATTTGGTCTACTTCTATGTATCTCATCAAGAAGATGATCATTTCATTGATTTAATCCAGTTCTCTGTATCTCATCAGGAAGGCGAATTTGGTCCACTTCTCTGTTTATCATCAGAAAGATGACTGCTTTATTGCTTTGACCTAATTCTCTGTACCTCATCAGGAAGATGGGGGTTTAAAGTTTCACTCACATTAAGCTCCGCTTCGTTGAATAGGTCCACTTCTCTGTATCTTATCAGGAAGATGACCGCTTCTTTTTTTATCAACTTCTTTGTATCTCATCAAGAAGACGGATTTGGTTCATTTCTCTATATCTCGTCAAGAAGATGACTACTTTATTGCTTCGACCCGACTTCTCTATATCTCATTAGGAAGATAGGGTTTGAAGTTTTACTCCCATGGAGCTTCGCTTCATTGTTTTGGTTCGCTACTCTGTATCTTATCAGAAAGATGACCGATTCGTTGTCTGACCCACTTCTCTGTATCTCATCAGGAAGATGAGGTTTGATTTGCCCCTCTTGACTCAGGGATTTACTTTAGATGGTCTTCAATCTACCCTTTTTGACTAGGGTAAAAGATCGAATAGTCTTCAATCTGCCTCTCTTGATTAGGGGTAAAAGATTGGATAATCTTCAATCTGCCCCAAGATCGGGGTAAGAGATTGGTGTATCTTCAATCTACCTCACAATCAGGGTAAGAGATTGGTATGCCTTTAATCTACCCCACGATCGGGGTAAGAGATTGGTGTGTCTTCAATCTACCCCACGATCAGGGTAAGAGATTGAATGATGTCTTCTATCTGCCCCATGCTCGAGATAAAAGATTGGATGATGATGAAACTTTACTCCATTCCACTATAACCTCAAGGACATTGAGATTCGTTACTCATTTGGATCCGATCCGTTGTAACTTCAGGGATATAGGATATGGTGCTTCACTCCACTCCACTGTAATCTCAAGGACGTTGAGATCTACCACCTATTTTGACCCACTTCTCTGTACATCACCAAGAAAATGGGATTAAAGTCTCACTCCACTTCACTATAACCTCAGGGATGTTAAGTTCTACTTCATTATTTTAATATGCTTCACTGTAATTTTGAGGTAGAAGATTCGCCGTTGTGGTTTCAATCTGCTTCTCTTCATTTTTAAGGTATAAGATTTACCGTTGCGACTCCCATCACGTCTCTAAGGTACCGAGTTCGTCGTTACGGTCTCAACCTTTCCCTTCAAATCTTCATGGTACCAGGTTCGCCGTTGCTACCTCAACCTTTCCCATCACATCTTCTAAGGTATCGGGTTTGCCGTTACGGCCTCAACCTTTCCTTTTAAATCTTCGTGGTACCGGATTCACCGTTGCGACCTCAACCTTTCCCTTCAAATCTTCATGGTACCGCGGCTCATTTCACCATTTCGTAGTAATGAAACCTGTAGAATATACTTTAATGAGCCTCTATGTAGGCCAGATTATTAGGATGAGATGATCAGGATGAATCAAGTGCTCCTAAACAGATGAGTATGAATGATGAATGCAAAAATGTCATCTTTGAGAAAAGATTTTATTTTTAGTCCTTAGTCGACATCGTTTGTCTAAGTCCTATCACTGATGTATTATCATGTTCTTCTTTTGGTATGGTATCTTTGTCGTGAAACCTAAAAAGGTAGTCGTAATTTGAACTATTTGTTTCAAGACCCTTTTAACCCTCGGGTTTGGTTATTTTCCAACTAGTGGTCTTGTCTCAGGTCTCTGTACTATTTAGAAATTTTCCAGAATGATATGCAAAAATCCTTTTATTCCTTATATCGTTAAACCATTAATCGTTATTTCAAATCCAAAAGCTGCTTGAATCAAGGTTGTAAGGTGGATGAAATTGAAAGAAAAGCTCGAATGAATGAAAAGATCATTGGTTCATTAACCGTTAATTTGATGCGAAAATGCTTGAACATGGTCGCAAGGCGAAAAAAATTGAATTTCTTAAAGGCAAAGCTCACATGAAAGAAAAGGATTAAAAAATGACCTGTACTAGTGAAAAGTTTCCAAACATAAGGTGATCAAAGAATGGAGTTAGGTGCCCTAAATATCAAAGTATGAGCTTCACTGAGCAAACTTGATGAGGACCATTCTAAGATACTTCATGCCTCTTTCTTTTATTCAAATTGGAGCCTCCTTTTCAGGTTTTCAACTCAAATCTCCTTAGGTTTCGAGATGTCATTTGCGGGTTTTCCCTCGATCTCTCCTTTTCTTTTATTTTTTATTTTTTATTTTTTTTCTCTTTTTATTTATTTATTTATTTATTTTTCTTCATCGAATCCGAGTTCACGGAGTTGGGCAAGCCTTTGCCGTCCATTTCGATCAAAATCAAAGCTTCTCCAAAAAAGACTTTCTTCACCTCATGGGGCCTTTCCCAATTCGACATCCATTTTCCTTGGAAGTCTATTGTAAGCAAGATCCTTTCCAAAACCAGAGCTCTCTCATGGAATTCTCTAGAACAGATCCTTCTTTGTCGTAAACCCTTATCATCTGAATCATGACGGATGACTTTTAGTATCTTTTCTTCATTCAAGTTTAGCTGACTGCATCTGGATTAGATCCATTCTGCTTCATCAGCTCTAACAAAATCTGGAGGGAAAGAAACTCGAATTCAATGGGTAGGACGACTTTCATTCTAGTGAGAAAGGTGTTGCCCCGGTGGACGTTCTGATAGAAGCCCGATAAGCCTCGAAGACAAATGGTCATTTCTCATGTCGAGCCTTTGTAGGTCTCTGCTATGAATCATTTTGATGTTCTTATTGGTCACCTCCAATACCCCATTCACTTTTTTTTTGCGATGTGGTGTTGAGTCGTGATACTTGTTCTTTAATTGGCTGTAGACTTTCGCTATTGTGTTGTTGCTCAAATTCAAGTCATCATCGGATATGATCCTTTCTGGCATCCCATATCGACATATAATCTCTCATTTTCAATAATCTGCTTAACCGTCGAGTGGCATAGGAAGTAGTAATCAATGATCATGAGGACAAATTGATGCACATTAGAAACTCTTTTGCAAAGTTGGCTCGATGGTGTTCATGCTTCACATAGAAAAAGGCCACGACGTGGAAAGATGAAGAAGAGTAATAAATTTTCAAGATGCCCTTTGCGGGTTTTCGTCTTGACTTTTTCTTTCTTTTCTTTCTTTTTTCTCCTTTTTATTGGGTTTTAAAATGCCCTTTGTAGATTTTTTGACCCATCTTTTCTTCTTTTTTCTTTTTTCTATTTTCTTTTTTATAACACATCAAGCCTTAATTTTTAAAGTTTCTGTTGAATTGGATTGCACTCTTCCTTTATAGGAGCCTATGTGTCACGACATCAGTTCCTTAAACCTGGCATGCTTTGATAGGACCATGCAAAGACCTTTGGATTCTCGAGGTACCTTGTTTCTACAAAGACACATGTCTCGATTCTCACTTAAAATCACAACTCTTCAAGGTGATGTTCGTTTCCAATCTTGCTCAAACATCTGTAGCAGATTGGGAGACAAGTCACATCCTTGATCATTTTCAAAGTTTCAAAGTTTTTCTGGACACATGTCTTACTCAAAAGGGGTCTAAGTCAACAGCAGTGTCGCTCGTGTCCTTGATATCAAGGTATCCAACATATGGGTAAAAGAACAAATGAATTTAAGAATGATTTAACATATGGTATGAGTACGGTTGAAAAAGAAAAGCAAGATGTTTGCCAAGTGAGATACAAAAAATGCATCATTTTCATCGAAATAAAAGACAGTGGTCTTGTGCCCTTTATAAAAGGATCCCTATTACTCTTGGGCTTAGAGTGATAAGTGTGTTCTGAATATTTTTCTGAAAAGTCCTAAAAGCTACAGGAAACTCCTCCACAGTCTAGCTGTCCAAAACACTTCTATGGGTGTAGGGACGAACTCTTGATAGGTTCCACTTTCAGTATGACTTTTGCTCAATTTTTTTTAACATTCCCAAATTATCTTGATTTATCATGTTTCCTCTCAGTTTTCATTTAAGGTTGATGATTCTCTTACACACAAATGTTTCAAATATGTGGGATCTTATTAAAATTTAATGCATTAAGTGCAATGCAAATGAATGATAAAATGCATGCAAAAAGGCGTTGATTCTTGGTTTCATTCCATTAGAATAACTTTACTAGAAAACAAATTTCTATACATAAGACAGATATAGGTATGGTCGTGCCTTAATGCTCAAAGTCCTAATCTCCCAAGCCAATTTTTGCTCTGGTTTAACCATGATTTCAAGTACAAAATGTAGTCTTGAATGGCTAAAGTCTGCAAGTGGTTAGCCGTTTCTTGCACTTGGTCGAATCATTGTTTGCGACATGGTCCCTATTTCAGGCTTGCCCCTAAAAGCGTTAGAGTCATTCCTCATTTATTTCCAATTTCTTCGGCAATGTCATCTTGTCTTTAGATAGCCATATATTCCTTCAACAGAGGGTAGTCGTTGGAGAATACTCGATAAGAGACTTTTCGACTTTCTAGAATTGGCCACGGAACCATACTAGCAAAAGTTGTGCACCAATACACCTTCTTTTGCCCCTTCTTTGACAGGTGTTTAGTGGCTAAGATTGCTAGAACATGAGTGATTCTCTTGTTAAATTGGTCAAACAAATCTGCAACCATGCCCTCTACGTGTCCCAACACTTCAGGGAAGATGACTAACTCATACGAAAATGTCAACATTCTTTCTTGCATCTGAGTGTACCATACACTCGTTATGCCCTTTTCCTTGATTAGGGTTGCAACTCAATGCTTGCTCATCTAAAATAGGCCTTATTATTATGGATCCTTGGGTAATGGAGCGATGTATCATATTCTTCTATCTCATGTTCATGTTTCTGAAAATGAAGCAACTAAGCTTGAGTAGGTAAGGCAGATCACCATATTCGAATTAGAACATCTGCTTTATTTTGTCTTCCATACTTCTTTTAGCTCTTGCGAACTATTATGGGTTTCATTTATTTAGTTGTATTCCCAAAACTCTAATATGTACCCCTTTGACAGGTCATCATTTTTCGTTATTATTTTTCTTTAACCACATACGCACGACCACGTTGACTTCTACCTTATCAAGGAATCCGTTTTGTTATGACCAATTCTCTACGTTGACTTCTACCTTATCAAGGAATCCGTTTTGTTATGACCAATTCTCTATTTAGTAATAGAACCTGAATCAACACCTTTTTTGATGAAAATGCAATGCAAACAGATTCAAAATTTGAAAATATATTGCAATTAATATCAAGAATATAACCCTATCTTTTACCTTATCTAGGTAACCACTAAAGGTTTAGCACAGTTCTACTTGAGGTAGGCTCTCATGGAATTATATGCAAGTTAATAAAATGTACTGCTTACGTATGCATGTTTGCATAAGAAAAGTATTGACTCATAGCTCAATTTTATTAGAACAACTTTACTAGAAAACAAACTTCTTTACATAAGGTAGACACGTATATGGTCATGTCTTGTTGTTCAAAAGTCTTAATCTTCGTAGGGAATCATCCCATTTCGACCTTGGTTCGTCTTTGATTTTTTTTGGTCCAAAATATCAGCTTGAATGGTTAACTGATCGGTCACTTCTCGTACTTGGGTCAAAGTGGCTTGTCGTGCGGTCTTCATTTCCGTCTTACTCGTCTGGCAAATCATCATTTTTTTTGTTCTTCTTTTGACCATAGACGCAAGACCATACTGTCTTCTACCTTATCAAGAAATTCGTTATCTTATGACCAATTCTTTAGTAATTGAGCTTAAATCAATACCCTTCTTAGTATGATGATGCAATGCATACAGAGAGACAAGGTGGAGTGAGTTAGTACAACATCAATAATAAACATGGATATAGAACAAAGAATCGAAATCTTCATCTGTTGAAAGGTTCGATATAGCTTCTTCTAAGGCAAGTACTTATGGCTCATTATATGTGGTTTAGTCTCTAGAGTAAAAGATACCCAAACCAGCAGATTCCTCGATCCTTACCCATTACAGGCTCATACGGATGAATTCGGTTTAGGGGGACACATTTCCCACATGTTTGCAGGAAAGTGAAAACTTCACGAAAACATAGGTACAGATGTAATCCCAAAAGCGATTCATTATCCTGCACAGAGGTGAAAACCTCACGAAGGCATAGCTTTCTGCTTCCACTTAAAGGGGCAGTAACAGATGCCTATGAATGCAAACTTATACTAGCAATATCGACATAATATAGCATCACAAAAAAATACGAAGGATCGTATAACAAAACCGAGTGTTTAAAAATTTTAACAAAAAGACCCGGAAATAATCGATTTTTGGCTTGACTCTTTTTTATTTTAAAAAATGTCCCTAGTGGAGTCGCCAAGCTGTCAAAACTTTTTTTTTAAAAAGGGTCTCGAAAATATTTTTAAATTGAAAAATGGAGTCGTCACCAATCTTTTTTATTTGATGTGATTGGATCACCACAAAACATTTTAAATCCTTTTTGAAAAACATTTTGGTCTTCGAAATCCAGAAAATGGGTTCGGGAGTCGATTACGTGTGAGGAAGGATTAGCACCCTCACACGCCTAAATTTGGTACCACGTCGATTATTTTTCGGTCTTGATTGATAAAAATTTGAAAGCTCGAGTGAAATTTAAAATACGATCCTTAAATGCATGATTTATTTGATGTACGCATTTAAGAAGGAAATCGGATTTCGTTAGGAAGTCTCGTTATTCCGAAATGATCGAGGAAGAAAGTCATGTCTAGTGAGTTAGGACAACATTTCGAGATCCAAAAATAATGAGTAATCCTTTGCTGCCAATTTCAAACCTTTTAAAAGGGTATTCGATTATTCCGGTTTGAAGAAAAAATTACGCCTAGTAAGTTAAGGCACAATTTTTCAAAATTCGAAACAAAGGAATATTACCTTGATTTTTAAAAATATTTGTATTTTTAGAGAAAATTAGAAAATAACTTGAATTAAAATATTTAAATAAAAATAAGCATGCAAATTAAATACGAGTTGTGCAATTAATGATAAAATTGAATAACAAAAGGAAAGAACAATTATGCGGGTAAATAAATACGCAGAAATAAACATAAAATAGAAAATACAAAAAAAAACAAATCAGAAACATCGAATACAAAAAAATGGGATTAATTTAAGATACAAATAAAATAATTTAATTTTATGTACAAGGAACTGAAAAAGGAACGAAAAGAAAAAAGGGGTCAAAAATGTAATTTTTGGGAAGTTTGGTGGTCAAAATGTATATTTGGAAAAGTTTAGGGGTTAAAATGTGATTTTAGAAAAGTTTGAGGGTTAAAATGTGATTTTGAAGAAGTTCGAGGGTTAAAATTGAATTTATGGAAAGTTTAGGGTCCAAATCAAATTTCTGGAAAATTCAGAGACCTCCTGAGTAATAAACCCTAAAAAGGTAACACGTGGCAGCTCTCCAAGCTCCCAAAAGTTAAAGGACCAAATTATAAAGCTTTTAAAATTACTAGGCAATTTAAAATAAATTAAAAAATGCTAGAGGGACGAAATTGCCTAAATTGGAAAATTTTGAAGGACCTAATGGGTAAATAACCCATTAAATGAAAACACGCGGATCCTAGGGGGATTCGCGCGGGTCAGGTCGGCAACTAAACGGTGCCGTTTTGGCGCTTTGAACCTCTCATCAAAATGGTGCCATTTCATCAGGGTATTTAAACCCAATTTTGCTAAAAAAATTTCACTTTTCCCTTTTATTTTCAAAAAAAAACTTTCTTTTTTCCCTCATTCTCTCTCAATTCTCCTTCTCCGATCCTCATGGCCAGACCTAGGGCCACCATTCAGTCCACTACATCCCCGTTGCCGATCGTCGTGCCTCCATCGTCTCATGCCGTCGTCCACGACAGCCTAGGTAAAAAAAATCCTTCCTTTTGTATTATTTTTAAAAAAAAAAAAACCTAGATCTTAGTTTTGATCTGACAATTAGGCCTAGATCTCTGTAAAAAGAGAAAAAGCTTCATTTTTTATAAGAAATTTTAACAGATCTGGGTTTTTGCTTGTTCTTTTTTTAAAAAAAATTGTCTTCTATTATTATTTCTTTGAAAAACTAGATCTAGGTTAGGTATAAACAAAAATCGTGGTAGATCTTTAAAAAAGTTTGAAAAAGTTTCGACTTTTGGTGTTTTCTGATCTATCTTCTGTTTTCTTTTTATTTTCTTTTTGTTTTTTATTTTCCCTTTTTAAAAATAACCCAAGTTCGAGTTTGATCTTCTCAGATCTAAAAAAGATAAAATTGTGACGATTTTAATGTATTTCCCTTCCGAAATTTGCTGCCTTTTTTACATTATTTTGAATGTTTATTTGTTTTTTTTTACAGGTATTCGAATAATGGAGTCCCTCGTGAACATGGAATGGCTCGGAAGGACTCTATTCACGGCTCCGACGGTGGCGACGACATTCAGGTAAAAACCCTAACTGACTCTTCTTCTTTTTTTTATTTTATTTAAAACGTTTCAAAAATAAGTAATAATAAATGAAAATAATGGTAAATAAATAAATATATTAATAAGTATTTAAAATAAGAGAAACATTTCGGTATTTGAATAAAAAATAATTAGTAACGTTAGAATAAATGTATATCTTAATGTATAGTTATTACCTTGAGAAAAAAAATTGAATGCTTGATGATCTGGTTTGTATCAACTGCTTCTTCTTTTTTTGATTTCGAATGCTTTTTTCGTCCCCCTTACAACTGTTTGAGATTGGCTTTTTATAGCCTCGTTTACACTCATTTTATTTTGTTTCTTACAACAAAATTGTTGTCTTTTCTCCCTTGCAAGTGGCAATGGCAGTGATGGCAAGTTGCTGGTGGCAATGCTAACGTGGCAGGAGCTGAGTGGACCAAGCAATGGCGGCGACGACGACAGTGCAAGTTACCCACTAGGGTTTCTGTTTTGAAATTGGGTTGGAGCCTTTTGGGCTTTGGTCATGTAATTGGGCTTGTTGAGTTTGGGTTTGTTGAGTTTCTAAAACTTAAATAAATTTAAATTTAAAATTGTACTAGACAATTTAAATTTAAAATTTGTTTATTAACTTGAGTTTAGAGCGGGCCCGATCAAATTGGGCCTACTACAACTGTTTTGAAATAGAGAATAATGAGAGAAATCTAGGATATATATAGAGATTAGGGTTTCAATTAATATAACAAATAGGAAAATTTAGTAGAATTAAAAAAGAAAAAGAATATAAATAAAAATAAAAAGTACAGGTTCTAGTAGGATTAGAAAAAAAATTAAATTCATAAGACTTGAACCTAAATTCTCGAGACTTCTTACTAAATTTTTAATCATTAATGTTATGTTTAGATTCTTAATAATTTTAAGAATTCTAACCCCTAATTTTTGGGATGTTACAATTTTAATAATAATGCAAATAATTTCAAACGTAAAAACAGTACTCCATACGAATGAAAAGTGATATTCGCCCCTTTTCTAATTATATAATACAAAAACTAAATACTAAAGTCTAATTTACATATTCTAGTCAACATTTTGCTTTGATGAAAAAGAATAAAGATTATTATTTATAATTGATGGTTATTTAAATTAGGTTGTGTTGTGATGGAGCCCGCAACGCCGAAATGGTCAGATGAGAAATCTTCAAGATTCATGGAAAATCTTGGGGTTCAAACCATACAACCACAACACCCAAATATTTGGGTTTCTCACAGTGAAAGACCACAGAATTACTCTTCAATTTTGGTGGTTTTCACCCTTTAAAGGATAAGGGTATCGTTTTGTTTTCTGACTTTGATTGCCTATATTCTTATAAGGCAGAGAGACCTGAAATTTTGAATAAGAATCTTTTTTATTTTAAAATGGAGATAAAATTGAGACGAAAATTAAAAAAATTATACTAAAATGTTAATTTTTGAGATGGTTAAAAGAAATTAAATGAAAATATTAATTCTTAAAGAGATTAATAAGAGAATTATAGCATTTAAGCATGGGGTTATGCTAGAAAAGCTTGATTTGAGTTGAAACGTTGCATGTACGTCATGCATAGGTTAAACCTTGTGAGGGAGATGATGTATTTAGGTGTTGAGTATTTTGAGTGTCCTTCTCAAAAGAGTTGGATTCTCTATTTATATGATACAGTTATTGTTCATGGATGGGATGTTGTAGATAATTCTCATACATGTCAACACGTATTCTGCTTTAGTTTTAATACGTGGCGGTGCAATCCCATGTACGTTCCCACATGTGTATGTGTTCGCAGGAGAGCATAGATATCTTTCTTGCGAACACTTAATGTCATGCAAACTCAACATACGAAACATGTAGGATCCAGCTCAGACCCATTCAAATTGTGGGTCAATAATATCAAATATCATAACACCATGCATGGAATTGGATTTGATCATGTGATTAAGGAAAATCACTTGTTTAAATGGCCTTTAGCTACCGAAAGTTTACTAACCCAAATCCCTTTTTTCTTTTCTTTTTTTTTACTAATTAATTCAAAGTATGAGATTTGGGTTAAGCTACAATCATCATCGCCCCAAAATCATGTGATTATATTCTCACAAATATTCCTTTCTGCCTGCATTGCTTCAATGCTTTCTACACATCCCACTTCTCTTTTACGTTTTTTTTAATATTTACTGGAATTACATAAATTAATTCAACAAAGTCTGGGATTTATGTTCTTTTGTATTTTTGTTTTTCTTTCCAAACTTTTTGGTCAAACATTACTTGGCATTTGTGAGAAGTCGACTGACATTAATATTAATAAATACACCAACCTTTCAATATTATTAATCTCACTTTCAATGCAAATGCTTTCCTCCAAGCAATCTATTTTATTTAATATTTTCATATTGTTGTTCTGTTAATTAATCTAAAATTCCATTTCTCCATGGATGGATAATCTAGAAGGAAATCACGAGGCTTAATTACGCTATATATTATACAAAAATTTGGAATTCTTTTTCTTTATAATTTTCGAATAATCTACACTTAGCTCATTGTGCCAAATTTGTCAAGCCATGTGAAAATGACATTAAGGTTAGCTAAAGCTTTTATTTATGCAACACTCCTTGGTCTTATACCAAGGTGCAATATTTTTTAAAAAATATAGTGAAATATCAAAATTAATTTTTTTGACATTACGTGTTTGACTTGTTTTCCTTTTTTTTTGGAATAAATTCATAAATATAATATTTTTGGTAGAAAAAGACAGTTTAATAAGCGATTACATTATCAATTATTCTTCATAGTTTCATTTCTATCAGTCTGCAATGAGACTTGAATTGAACTTGGTGAATTCATTAACAATAGGAGCTTGGACTCTCTACTACTTGTGAGCTTGGCCATTTTATTTTCAACCATATTCTGCGATCAAGGCACATGTCGAATCCTAACCTTCCAATTATGCCTTAAATGGCAGTCAATCAGACGCAATTCAACTAGGCTATTAAAAAACAATCCCTCAACTAACAGGGTCTCCACCAACAGTCCATTATCACATTCAAGTTCTCTTTGTTGAAAACCCTTCTTCCATGCTATATTCAGTCCTTCAAATATAGCCCGAGCCTCAACCTGAAAAATGGAGTCTTTGTTTACCACTATTGAGAACCCACATAGCCAATTTGCATCTGCATCTCGAAACACACCCCCTACCGATGCCCAATTAGACATATCTAAAATTGCTCCATCTGAATTTAGCTTAATGGTGACCATTGAATACCTAATGTTGGTGAGTTAGGCTGGAACATAGTTGAACCCGTACTTGTATAGCTCTGTGCCCATGCTATACTTGTATCCAAAATTTTCTCCTCATGACTATAACCCTCCACAAAAACATAAAGATTGTGGTCCTTCCATAAAAGTCAACATAATGCTGAGTACAAAGACTACCACTCCAAATTCTCAATACCCCATCTCCTTGTGCTTTTTAAATTATAATATAACCATTCGGTGTGAGGCTTAGAAAAGAACAGACCATGATCATATTCCTACACTACGGACATGAAGGCACAATTCCTTAACGCATGAAGGCCTGATTCAAACATCCCTCCACATCAATGATAGTATGCTTCATTAAACATGTGGCGCCTTACTCTTTCACCATTTGTCAATAATTTGTTCTACCAGAAAAGCCAAAGAAAAACCCGAACACGTTGTGACGCTTTAGCTTTCTAGAGTTTCCAACAATTTAAGTTGTCGCACTGTACAGTTTGGAACAAATTCTTGTAAGTTTCGACACTTGAGAAATTGGCATTGGACCTCCATTTCCAAGCTAACCTGTCAGGTCTTGCATCAAAGGTGGGGGTAGTCATAAAAACAATGATGTTAACAATATTAGCAGACAATAAATTAGAGAGTCGAGGCCTATCCCAACCCTCATTGATACTCAACAAGTCGTATACACAAAGGGTATCGTCAATAGGCCTTGAACCAACATAAAAGTCCCTCAAAGGACCAACCATTAGCACCCAAAAATCATTCCAGAAATTTGCAATACTACCATTGCCTATAGCCCAAAAAACATTCTTTACCACATTCGACTAGATCTTCATCAAAGACTTCCATATGTAAGAGCAATTGCTCCTGTTTTTAGACCTTGAAACAATCCCAAGCACTCTATATTTATTTCGCAGTAATTGTACCCACAGAGCATCCGTATTAGTGAGTATCTAAAATCCCAATTTTGGAAGGAAGATCTCATTTTGAATCTATAAGCTTCTAACTCCAAGACCACCTGATTCAATTGGGCGACAAACATTCTCCTAAGCCACTAGAGTAAGCCTCCTCGATTCAGACGTCAAACCCTATATAAAATTACGAGCTAGTTTCTCAATTTCCTTGTAGACAGGCATCGGGATTCGAGTAGTACTCATAAAATAGTTGGGTATACTGAGTAATACCGATTTTACCAACGTGATTCTTCCAGCTAAAGAAAGCCTACTTACCACCCATCCATTCAATTTATTACAGACTTTGATTGTTACAAATTCAAAAGTATTAGATGTGACTCGTGTATGAAATAATGACATTCCAAGGTAGATCCCAAGATCATCAACATGTAGGAAACTCGTTTCTCTACAAATATCAATAGTAATATCAGTAGGCGTGTTTGGAGAGAAAAATACCTAGGACTTACTTCTATTCACTTTCTATCCTGAGAAATGGCAGAACGTATGAATAATTTCATTCACTTTCCTGGCCTAGTTCATGCTTGCTTCATGAAACAGTATGAGGTCATCTGCAAAAAAAAAAAGGGAAAGTGCTGGACCTTCTCTTGCTAAGAATAACGGAGACCAACAACCACTTCGTACAGCATCATCAATTAAATGCCCTAGTCTTTCCATGCAAAGCACAAATAAATAAGATGAAAGTGGGTCACCGTATCACAAACCACGTAAAGGCTTGAACTCATCCGTGATGACATCATTCTAAAGAATTTGAAAAGAAGCAGAAGAAACACAATTTAGAATAACTAACACCAGTTATCTTGGTAGGCTAGCATCCATAAGTCTATCTTCCAAAAAATCCCACCTAACCCTATCATATATGTCTTCTCCAAGTCAATTTTCAAGGTCATCCCCCACTTCCTCCCTTTAAAGTTCTTCATCGAATGAACAGCTTCTTGGGCAACTACCACATTATCATTGATAGACCTCCCTGGAACAAAGCTAGCTTGGTTTTGGGCTGTAAGTTTCACCATCAATGGTCTCAGTTTATTAACAATTATTTTTGTAACAATCTTGTATGCCACAGTACACAAACTGATTGGCTTAAATTGAGAAATTCTCTTTAGACCTTGGATTTTTTGAAATGAAACAATCAGTGTTCTATTAAGCATAATGTCAAGAGAATCCCCACGCATAATGTTACGAACCATGCTACAAATCGAACTTCCAATAATATCCCAATTTGATTAAAAATTTAGCTTGAAACCCGTTAGGACAAGGCGCTTTCAAAGGTGCCATACTAAAAACAGCCCTACGTATCTCATCATTAGAAATATTCAGCAATAAACACTCTATATCTTCTTGAGGTAACAATGGAAACTTTCCATGGCTATTAAGAAGGCCATTAGTCGAATACTCAAGTGTAAAAAAGGTTTTGAAATAATCCACCACATGCTGTTTTAGGGAGTTTTCATCAAAAAACCATTCATCATTATGAACCTTCAATCCTTTGATATTATTCCATCTTCATCTCGCTAAAGTACGACCATGAAAATAGCTTGTATTCCTATCCCCATAATTAAGCCATTTTGATCTAGACTTTTGAAACCAAAAAACTGCTCATGTTTCAAAATTTCATCAACCTCATGGCATAGTTGAAACTCACGTTCACGAAGGTGTACCGAGGGTCTTAAATCTAGAATTTTATGTACTCTACTCAATTCTGAAATTAATTCCCTCTTACATACAAAAATATTACCATAAGTCGTTTTGTTCCCGTCCTGCACAACATTCTGAAATTATTTTTTTATTGAATTACTCAAGAATAGACACGAATTTAAAACTGTTAAACCAAGCCTTATTGGATAATATATTTTAATATAATAAATTAAAGTGTTTTTGAATAAAAGCTAAGTGGAAAAGACTTTTGTACGACTTCTACCTGTAGAACTCCACTTCTACCGATACCTTGAAGACTTCTATCGAAACAAGTCAAGTCAGTAGCTAAAATTCATCCTCCTCTGCACTTCTACCGATACTCTGATGGGTTTTATCGATACCAAATGAAACCCTCAAAGTTATACTGATACAAGGTTACATCTATCGATAGAACGACTCCAACGGTAATATTTTGTAAAGTCGTCTACCTTGGGACTTCTATCGGTAGAACTCCTCTTCTACTGATACAACTACAGTTCTACTGATACAAGTATGCTTCTACCGGAACAACTAAGTTGCAGACTGCTTTAAATGCTGGTTTTTATGGCTGTAACAGCTACATTACTTTCCCAACAACAACAATGGTTGGAATTTACTTAGAGGGTATAAATACTATTTTCCAAAGGTCTAGCATCAAGAAGAGCAATGTGCAAAGCCTAAAGATCAATCAAAATAACCAAGAGCTTAATTCTTTCATACCTTTTCTTATAAACACTTGTGAGCTTTCATTGTATTCATTTAGCTCAAGTGTTCTTCTTTGTATTTGTGCTTAATTGGCAAACATCTTAATCTTGTAAGGATTATTTTTTTGTTTGCTTGTTTGTTTCTCTTTGAGAGAGAGTTGATACTTAAGGTTTGGGTAGAAACATTAAGAGAGTTTTATCTTAAGATTTTAGGGTATAAGTCTTAAGAGAGATTGTAAGGTTAAACCTTATCCTCAAAGGTTATACAAATCTAGTAGATTTGGGAAAATCTTTAGTTGTGAAAAGTTAAGGTAGTGGAGTAGGCATTTGGGGTCGAACCACTATAAATCCTTGTGTCATTTGTTGCAAAATTAAATTACTTTCACCATAACTTCTAAAAGGTCGATTCAACCCTTGTTACTGTCATTATTGAGTTAATCCATCGAGCTAACAATTGGTATTAGAGCTAAAACTCTAGAGACGATTTAACAACCAAGAGAAGATCCTCGGAGAAGCTCAAACGATCAACAAGTCTTCCAACATTAATGACGTCAACTTTCGGGTCAACATTCGTGGGAGAAGGATTTTCCACCGTAAGACCTCCTCTATTGAATGGCTCCGACTATTCTTATTGAAGAACAAGAATGAAGTTATTTATCCAAGCCAACGATTACGGAGTGTGGAGGATAATCACAAACGGGTCATTCATTCCAATGAAGATAGTTGAAGGTGTTAGTGTTCCAAAGGAGGAGAATGAATGGGATGCAAATGACATCAATAAGGTGCAACTTAATGCAAAAGCTATGCACACTCTATTTTATGCTCTTGGTGAAAATGAGTACAATAGAATCTCCTCGTGCAACGATGCCAAAGAAATAAGGGACAAGCTTGAGGTCACCCATGAAGGAACGAATAGAGTCAAGGAATCAAAGCTAGGTATTCTCACCCTTGACTATGAATTATTTAAATCAAAACCGGAGGAAGGAATCAAAGAGATGTCCGATCGATTCACCAACATCATTAATGGTCTCAAAGCCCTTGGGAAGGTTTATCCCAACAAGGAGATGGTGAAAAAGATGTTGAATAGTCTCCCAACATCTTGGGAACCAAAGGTGACAGCCATAGAAGAATCAAAGGATCTCAACTCACTCTCCCTTGATGAGCTCATTGGTTCTTTGCTTACATATGAGAGGAAGCTTAACAAATAGAGTGAAGAAGACTTATGAAGAAGAATTTTGGTAGAGTTCTTAAATCCACCACCATTGAAGAAAGTGAATCAAGTGAAGAGGTGGATAAAGATGAAGAGATGGAAAGGCTTACTATAAGATTCAAGAGATTCATGAAGTCCAACAAAGGAGGAAAATTTCGAAAGAAGGAAGGACTCAATCTTGAATCAACTAAGGAGAAAGATCCCATTATTTGCTATGAGTGCAAGAAGCCGGGACACATCAAGTATGATTGTCCTAAACTTAAAAATAAGGGGTCTAGCAAACAAAAGACTTATGTTGATTGGAGTAATGAAGACTCATCCGATGAAGAAGCCAAATTAGTCTTTATGGCAATCGATGATCTTAAGGTAACTTCTGACTCATCTACTTTAAATGATTATTCTTTTGATGAGTTGCAACAAGCCTATAATGAATTGATTTTGGAATTAAAAGTCATGATGTCAAAACACAAGAAAAGTGTTTCAAAGTTGAAAAATGAAAATGACTTACTTTCCAAAATCAATCATGAACTTGAAGAGAAAGTAAACAAAATGCAAGAAACCATTAATAATTTTGAAAAGAAAAATTTAGACTTGCATAATTTACTTTCAAAAGTTCATGAGGATCATCAAAAGCAACTTGAGTTGCTTAAGAGTGAAAAAGCTCACTCTAACAAAGTTTTTGAAAAAGAAGAAAGTTCAAAACAAAACTTTGTTAAAAATAGCTTTAATTTTTATAAACATAAAAGTCTCTTAAGATTTTACAAGGGAAAACTTGTTAAGAGTGTATGGGTCCCTAAAGGACTTAATGCCACTCAAGACAATGAGGCTATTTCAAAATGGATACCTAAAGGGACTAAGATATTGAAAACTAATGATTATGGACCCAAAAGACATTAGGTACCAAAAACTTAATTCTATGTTTGTAGGTAAGGTGCATTGCTTCAAGGTAAAAAAAAATGCAAGTTCTATGTGATTGTACCTTAATATTGATTGCTTTATTGTTTATTTTTTATATAACAATAAGGGGGAGAAGAGAAAGGTAAATTTTATGGTTGATTGATTGCTTATATTAGTGACAAATTTTTCAAAGAAAAATAAATGTCAAATTTGAACTTATTGAAAATTTATGCTCCAAACCTTTATGTTTTAAATTGAAAATGATTTTTATATAAGGGGAGCTTGAATTGAAAATGACTTTTATTAAGGGAGAGAAATCTATTCAAAAACAAATTTACAAAATGTTTTGTTATATCAAAAAGGGAGAGATTGTTAAACTAAGTCTTATTGGATAATATGTTTTGATATAACAAATTAAAGTGTTTTTGAATAAAAGCTAAGTGGAAAAGACTCCTGTGAGACTTCTACCGATACAACTCCACTTCTACAGATACCTTGAAGACTTCTACCGAAACAAGTCAAGTCAGTAGCTAAAATTCATCCTCCCCTGTACTTCTACCGATACTCTGATGCGTTCTACCGGTACCAAATGAAACCCTCAAAGTTATACCGATACAAGGTTGCATCTACCGATAGAACGACTCCAACGGTAATATTTTGTAAAGTCGTCTACCTTGGGACTTCTACCGGTAGAACTCCTCTTCTACTGATACAACTATAGTTCTACCGATACAAGTATGCTTCTACCGGAACAACTAAGTTGCAGACTACTTTTAATACTGGTTTTTATGGCTGCAACGGCTACATTACTTTCCCAACAACCACAACGGTTGGAATTCACTTAGAAGGTATAAATACCTTCTTCCAGAGGTCTAGCATCAAGAAGAGCAATGTGCAAAGCCTAAAGATCAATAAAAAAAACCAAGAACTTAATTCTTTCATACCTTTTCTTGTAAACACTTGTGAGCTTTCATTGTATTCATTTAGCTCAAGTGTTCTTCTTTGTATTTGTGCTTAATTGGCAAACATCCTAATCTTGTAAGGATTGTTTTTTTGTTTGCTTGTTTGTTTCTCTTTGAGAGAGAGTTGATACTTAAGGTTTGGGTAGAAACCTTAAGAGAGTTCTATCTTAAGATTTTGAGGTATAAGTCTTAAGAGAGATTGTAAGGTTAAACCTTGTCCTCAAAGGTTATACAAATCTAGTGGATTTGGGAAAATCCTTAGTTGTGGAAAGTTAAGGTAGTGGAGTAGGCATTCGGGGCCGAAGCACTATAAATCCTTGTGTCCTTTGTTACAAAATTAGATTGTTTTCATCACAACTTCTAAAAGGTCGATTCAACCTCCGTTACCGTCATTATCGAGTTAATCCATCGAGCTAATAAAAACTAATTAAGTTGAATAAATGTACCTGTTTATTGAAATTAAAACATGGGTCACTTATCCTAATCCGAATATAATTAATTTCATACTCAAAAAAAGATAAAAACATATGTAACTATACCAAAAAATAATATGAGTAACTTGTTAATGCATTAATATGAATTTATTAGGATATTCAGTTGCAAAAAGTTGTGTATTGGCTTGTATTAATAATGGTCAATGTGTTCATCGTCTCAAGTATAATTTGGATTCGAGTCATGTTAGTCGTGTTGTTGTTAGGACTCCACCCTCTTAACAAATGCTTTTAAGAGTGATTGTAATCTTTGAATGAATGAGTTTACCTACTAGTCATGGAGACAACAACAGATTGAGCGAAGATGCATAAAAGTGGAGCTGCAATTTGTGAGAGTTGGGATTGGTCTTAAAATCGTGGTTATTTGTACAGTGTTTATCTTAGTGAATTGACTTTCTAAGTAAGATCTCTATATATAGGTTAAGGGAAAGGGTAATTTTTTCAGACCATTAGACATAGATTTATGAGTAAAATCAAAAGCTAATCCAATAGCATTGTTGAAGAATTTAAGTTGTCATAATTTCAGGGTCTTCTAGATTATGGATGCATGTTAGGTGTTTTTGATAAATTAACCTAGCATTTAGGATTTAGAATTTAAGGTTTTAGGGATTTTTTATTTTCTTACTTATTTGTGTAAGATATTAGATAAAATAAAGTTAGACAAAAAAAGTTACAGGAAAATAATTAAATCATGAAATTGAATATAGAGAGGACACAAAGACAAATATATCTTATACATGATACACATAATTAATGTTTTAAAACTTATATAAATATAAAACATCTTAAATACATTCTTCAAAAAATAAAAACATCTTAAATATAATTATAATATGATCAAGATATCAAATATACAAATTGCTATATCCAAATGGACCCTAGCATTGCAAACGAATTTATTTGTTTGGTACGTAATATAACTTAATCTCATGATCTAAAGAGATTATGAGAGGGTTCAAATTTAAATTTTGGCATGCAAAAGGTAGATAAATCAATTGATGAATTGTAATTTGTTTGAATATGTTGATGCTTAGATCAGATAAAGGAAGAGTTACGGTGGTCATCAACGGTTTGTCGAGTTTAGACTGGGAGAAGAGCGGTTGTGAACAATGTTTCACATCATGATTGGGTGGGTGGTTTAGATGAAGAGAGAGATCCTCCTTTTGTGATTAAGTATCGGCTTATATGCTTGGGTTGAAAAATCAAGGTATTATGTGTCATTTAGCTATATATAGGTAATCGAAGGTGATAAGATCAATCAATCTGGCATGATGAATGTAGATAGGACGATTAGAGTGACGATTAAATAGACTATCAATCATGTCTGATGGAACTTGATAGTTGACGTCACAAATTACAGTCGAGTAAAACCTGTCTGTGCCCACTTGGTCCTAAAGGGTGTATTCTAGTAGTTTACTCAGGGATTTTTGAGGGGTTGTCACAAGGGATGATGTTAGAGGATTCTCTTGGAGTTGCCTTACCTAGTGAAATGAATAAATAGCCGTACAAATTGTACTTATTTATTTATTTATTCTAATTCCTAAACAAAAACCAATATTCATTATTTCTCCTTCAACTGATATTAGATATTAGTTTTTAAAGATAAGAATGTAAAGCAGTCAACTTAAACCCCAAACTTTATAACATTCTTGTGTTTCATAAATCACTTTATTACCTTTATTTATGAGAGCTGAGAAGTCTTCCCTTCCCACCTCATATGTTCACACACACGCGTTGTCTTCTAGCCCTTTCATTTCTCTATATATATTGCCACCATCTCCACCACTCTCTTCACCCTATTCTCTCGTTATCCTTAATCAATCATCTCTTTCCTTTGTCATCTAACTGTTAAACCAAAGATAGATGGCTAAACTTGCCACCTTTTTCGTCTTAACCCTTCTCCTCCTTTCCACTCTATCCTTTGCCGCTCGTTCTGGTCCAGCTTTAACTCAAGCTAAGGTGAGTTCAATTTGACAGAGTTTTGCTTATTATTTTTCCCCTTAAAGCTTTATTTGATGAATTGGGATTTTGATAGGGTATGACTGTGGTGGAGACTGAAGTTGAGCAGTCGACTGAAGCTGTTGAAGATAGCTGCCAAGGAGTTGGAGAAGAAGAATGTTTAATGAGAAGAACTCTTGCTGCTCATGTTGATTATATCTATACTCAGAATCACAAGCCATGAGAGCCTTTTATGAATTTATGGTGCTTCTTATTATACATGATCTTTGAAATTTTAAATAACATAATCACTCAAGTTCATTTGTGTTTGCTTCTTCTTCATTATATATTTCTTCATCTTCTGGGTTTTTTTTTTTTTTTTGTGTGTGTGTGTGTTGGAGAATATGCATGAACCATGACGACAAAAATATGAACCACACTATCCGATATGAGAATGTGTCATTCTTTTGTAATACATATATTTTTTAAAAATATTTAGTAATTTTATATTTTTAAAAAATTATATTGGACTCATATTTAAATATATATTAAATATAAATATTTTAATTATGAGAATTAGATAAGATGACAAGGATCTTTTTTATCTTAACTAGTGGATAAAGGTTCCATCTTTACCTTAAGTATGGAATAACTTTAAAATTCGTAATCAGCATTTATCCATTTAATGAATTACAAAATGCGGAAGAAACAGTTCATAGAGTTCACAGTGTGTTTTCCTTTATTTAGAAAGACAAAATATATAAATTAACTCCAAAAAGAATTTCTCATAGATAGTACAATTAAATTTATCTTTTTAATCTAATGATAAGAAAATCTAGAAAATTTAATGTATTTATTACATTAGATATATATTAATTTAAAATAATAATATGAAAATTTTAAATTTTTTAAAATTACTCTTAAATTTCAAATCTAATGATTAGTAATTTTAAGATAAAATATTTTCAATTTTAAATTTGACATATAAGGTTTTTTAATAATGTTAAAATTAAAAATTTTAATATATCGAAAATATGTAAAGATTAAGTAGATAAAAAATTTAATTGTAAATTTTGAAAATATTGTAGGTCTTTCGAAAATTTAATGAAAAGATAAATTATTTCATTTTTATTTTTAAATTATTTGCATACATGTCTAAAAATGCCAAATCCAAGTTCAAAGATATTACAAACCATGGAACAATAGCAAATCATGAATATTTCAAGAGAAAAAAATCAAGTTGTTGATCGTCTTGTTAAGATGATTTCGGAGAGGAGTACTGACGTACAGACGTTTGAAAGTTCACCTGAAGAGCTCGTAGTCGACCTTGGGATTGATAAAATGAGTAACCTTTTATTTATGATAGCTTAATATAATTAGTTCATGTTTATTAAAAAAAATCAGTTTGAAATTTTGTTGGGAAAAGGGTTTAAAGGAAAATTAAGAAATTAAACATATTTCAAGGGAAAAAAATCAAGTTGTTGATTGTCTTGCTAAAATTACTTTGGAAAGAAATATGAACACACAGATGTTTGAAAACCCACCTGAAAAGCTCGTAGCAGACCTTGAGATTGATAAAACGAATAACTTTTCATTTATGATGGGTTAATATAATTAGTTCGTGTTTATTAAAAAAATCAATTTAAAATTTTGTTGGGAAAAGAGTTTAAAGGGGAATTAAGAAATGATAATTCCAATGATATACAAGGGTCAAAAAGAAGTAAGGAAAGAATAAAATCCAACTATCTCGTTTGAATATATTTTTTTTCTTCTCAAATTATTCCCAATGCAAGGAGAAGTCAAAAATTGTGAACTACTGGGTCATCCTAATCTATTCTGTCAAAAAAGATTTACCTTCTATTCTCTTACATAATTATTACTTTGCACCTCCCAATTTTTTTAATAATTTTATTATGAATTTTGATTATATTTATTTTTTTATATTATACTTAGAATTATTCATAGTCTCTTTCAACTCATTAAAAAGAGGATAATGTGCTTCAGCACACTCGAACCTATATTTTTCTACATTGACAACAATACCTATACCAATCAAACTAAGACTCAATCAATTTCTTTTTTTATTTGAAAAAAAAACAATCTTTAAGTAATATTGGCTTCTCTTTACTTGGGGTATGGTTTAAACCTAATTTTGCATGTGGTATTTGTATTCACTAGCTTCCATCAAAGCATCATGTTCATCTTTTGTGAACCACCAAACTAACTTCCAACAGCTTTTTGAGTCATTGATATCAAAAGATTCATGCAGGAATTCAACTAAAAGGAACCCAAAACTAAGAGGGTTTAATTGCAGGATTATACAGTTGAAGATTGTGGTTGACAGTTGAGGTTCTATTTAAGATTTGGTTGACATGGAAGATGCATATTATCTTAATGTTAACAATAATCAATTAGAAGCCTTGGGGAAAGTTTGCAAATTATACATTGTTTCTTGGTCATAACAAACAAACTTTGTTGATTTCAAGTAATTTTTAGTGAGATGATTTGTTCTGATATAATAAGTGGTGTTTTTCTCAAAATAGTTTTATGTCGGTTTGGATAGATGATGCAGTGCATTTAATTTACTTTTTATCTCACACTATAATATCGTTACATTTTATAATCTCATCGTCACCGTTGCTTTTCATCCAAACCCACATAGCATTTATATATGTTAGCATTTATGTCTAAATCCAACACAAACAGTAATTCAATTGTTAATTTACGTATGTTAAGGAAGGGGAAAAAAGTTAAACATATATGTTCTACGAGTTCATTTAATATTCGGAAATCATGAATAACATTATGCTTTTAATGAACATGTTTAAACTTATGTTTTCAAACTAAAAGATTTGGTAAACAAGTAGCTTTCAAAATAAAATTTTAATTTTAAAATGAGATTTTAAGCCAAATCAAAAGGTCCAAATTTTTAGCTTTTAATTTTTATAAAAGTGTTTTTAATGAAATTACCTTTTTGTTCTCTCATTAAATTTTCTACTTTACAACTTTATATCTAAAATATATATTTTATCTTTTTAAAAACACTTATAAACAGTAATAATAAACACCATTAAATTTTTTTAAAATATTTTTTCGTGACATTTTTTAATTTTAATGATAAACTCCCCGCAAAAATCATGTTACCGGCCAAAAATTCCTTTTATTTTCGATGAAGCCAATAGTCAGACCGTTTTCTAAGATTGTCATAATTAGTACACGAGATTTTTTTTCCTTCCTATCAACGTCTTCTTCTTCTTCTTTTCAATTATAAATATATTTTAATTTAGTAAACTCTATTCTATTAAAAATGAATTTGAATATTTAAATTTTGATTTCATTTGATACGTCAGTTGTGAACATTAAATATATACATTATTTATTGGAAAGATATAAATTATGGGTAGTTAGATTTACAAGTATCTATAATTATTTCAAATATATTAGTAAATGCATATCTAACAAATTCATAAATTTAAAAATAATCATCAAGATTGAACTCCGTGTGTTGGCTTGATGGTCAAGGGTGTTCATTACTTCATGTGTGACCTGTTCGAGTTCGAGTTGGGCCAGTCACGTTGTTGTTAGGACTTTACCCTCCCATTATAATTCACCAAAAAAAAATCATCTGGATTACACTTTACATGTACTTGAATTAGTAAGATCATCGATTCACCGGTTTAATTAGTTCAAATAAAAATTTAAAATGAAAATAAAAAATTCTAGTTCAATCGATTTTTTAAGTTGGTTTAATCACTCCATGCTAGTTTTCGATCTAAAATGAAAATGATATTTGATTATTTCGATTTAACGAAGGATTGCACCTAGTGAGTTAAGGAGCAAATTTTCGGAATCGAAGATAAGAAATATTGCCTTGATAAAGGGTATTCGATTATTTCGGTTTGAAGAAAAATTGCGCCTAGTAAGTTAAGGCGCAAGATTTCGAAACGCGAAATTAAAGAATATTGCCTTAATTTTAAAATTTTGTGAAAACGATTTTTAAACAAATACGCAATGAATGAGCAATTTTATAATGAGTATCGAATCACACGAAGTGAAAATAAAACGAACGCAAAGAACGGGGTATAACAATTAAGTCTAAATGCAAATATTATTAAAAAAATGAAGCAATCGGGATTAAAACAAGACTTTTTGGATACCCGGGGACAAAATGGTAGATTTTGGTGAAATCGGGGGTAAAAATGGGATTTAGGGAAGTTTGAGGGTGAAATGGTAATTTTAGTGAAATCGGGGTTTAAAATGGGATTTAGGGAAGTTTGGGGGTGAAATGGTAATTTTTGAAAGTTTTGGGGTAAAAATGCAATTTTTTTAGAAATTTTGGGGTCAAAATATGATTTTGGAAAAGTTTAAGGGTCAAAATATAATTTTTAGAAAGTTTTGGGACCAAAATATAATTTTTAGAAAGTTTTGGGGTTAAAATGTAATTTTGGAACATTTTTAGGGTTAAAATATAATTTCCAAAAAGTTTTGGGGTCAAAATGTAATTTTGGAAAAGTTTTGGGGTCAAAATATAATTTTCAGAAAGTTTTGGGGTCGAAATGTAATTTTTAGATAATTTAGGGACTTACAAAGTAATAAAACCAAAAACAGGTGACACGTGGCAGCCTCACAAGCATCCAGAAGTCAAGGGATTAATTTGAAAATCTTGAAAAAAATTTAGACCAATTTTGTAATTAAATAAAAGTTAATTTAGGGATTAAATTAAAATAAATAAAAAATGTCAGGGACTAAATGCATAAATAAGCCAGAAAGTGACACATGGCAGCCCCTGGTGTAGTCAAACAGTCAAAGGACTAATTTATAAACCTTGAAAAATTATTGGGCCAATTTTGTAATTAAATAAAAGTTGATTTAGGGATTAAATTAAAACAAATTAAAAATATCAGGGACTAAATGCATAAATAAGCAAAAAAAGGACACGTGGCAACCTCTGGTGCAGTCAAACAGTCAAAGGATTAAATTGAAAACTAATTAAAATTACAGGGCAAAATTGCAAATAATTACAGAATGCAAAAAGGACTAAATTGAAGCAAATAAAAATGCGGAAGGACCAATTGCGCAAATAAACCATTAAGCAAAAACACGCGGATCCTGATGCTGGTCAGGTCGGATCGGGTCGGGTCAAATGGGTCCTATATATATAATATTTTAGTTTTAAAAAATTCATTTCTTTCATTTTGTTAAAAATTCAAGCTTTTTTCCTTTTTAAACTCTCTCTTCTCTCTCTTCTCACTCCCAAAGCCGGCCACCATCAGCCCCTCGTCCGGTCGCCGTCGGATGATGCCACGCGCCATCGCCGAGGGCTACCCTCATCGTCGTCGTTCGGTGATGGCCGCGCGTGCCCCCAAGCGCCGTCAAGCTTCACTCACGCGCCTCCACCGGTGAGCTTCTCTCCATTCTCCTTCTTTGTTCTTTCTTTTGTTCCATTTCCTTTTTCTTTCTTTTGTTTTTCATTTATTTATTTATTTATTAGTGATAAAAAAATCGTTTTTCCATCCTTTCAAAACCCAAATCTGGATTTTCCAGTCTGGAATTTAAAAAAAAAAACTATTCCTCTCTTTTTCCCTTTTTATTTTAAAACATTTATTTTAATTTTTTTTAATCCATTCTTTTCCGGTGTTATTTGCATGTGTCCGGGCAACTGGGGTGTAACGGAGACAAATCGGCGGGTTCCAACGGTGGTGGACGGCGATAACGGTCAGGGAAGTTTCGGACCTTTCATTTCTTTTTTGTTATTATTATTATTATTTAATATGTAATAAATGGGCACTTTATTAGGCATTCAAAACGTTTTTTACCTTAAATAATAAGATAATAATAATAATAATGATAATAGTGATAATAATAAATGGTAATGGTGGGGAATTTATTACCATTAAAGTTGTATCTAAATAGACAGTAATATATAGTAATATATAGTAAGTAGATATCTTAGTTGTATCTAAATAAATGAATGCCAAATAAATAATCAGTAATTGCACAATTAAATGCATACCTTGGGGATATTGCTGTTTTGAAATCTGCTTTGAATGCAGGTATTAATTGCTTTGTATATCTGCTCTGTTCGAATGTTTCTGTTATCAACTAAAAAAATGGCCTATGTCTTGATTTTTTGATTTTCAAAGATTGGATTTTTTTTTATTCCAAGAGTTGGGTCCGTCCCCCTTTTGTACAAGATTTAAGTTGGCTTTTATAGCCAATTTTTTTAGAATCATTCTTTTTTGTTCCTTTCAATTAAATGCATTCCTAATCTTCTTTTCTTTGTGCAGGTGCTCCACGGTGGCGGTTGGAGACTTGTAGCAGTGGTAGTGGCAGGAACCAGTTGACTGAAGAAGGAGATGCAACTTGGGTTGACGTGGCGATTTCCTACTGGTTTGGAAAGAGGTGGTCTGATGCAAGTAGGCAGATTTTTGTTTTGGGCTGCTGTTGATTTGGACTGGTTGTAAATGGTTTATTTTTTGTAATTGGGTTAGGAGTTAGGGGTATTTGGGCCAATTGGGCCTTGTAAATAATGGACTTGCAAAATGGACTTTTTAAGTTTAATATTATTTTAAATTTATTCAAATTTAAATTTAAAATAAACTTAAATAAGTAATTTTAAATTTTAAATTTTAAAATAAATTTAAAATTAATTTAAACTCAAAGCTAAGGCCCGGTCAAAATTGGGCTCCAACAGCTGCCCCTCTTTGCTCATTGCTGTGTAACAGGAATGGAGCAAAGATTAAAAAGGAGGCTCAATTTTGTCAAGTTTCGCTGAATCTCGGCTCCATCGTTGACTACTTCATAATGATAGCACTTGATTTGCAGCTCTATTCCAATCCACTGTGACTGCGAGGAGCGTGGGATCTGTTATCTAACTTGCTGCGTCCTCGTCGTCGTAGTTTTATCTTGCTCCTCAGAGATAGAGACTTACTATCCAATCTTTACTTCGATTTTAAGAGGATAGGAAGTGATATTTGATGCTTTGTCTAATTCTTACTTCAATTTCAGAGATAAAGACTTGCTATCCAACTCTACTTCAATTTCAAGAGGATAGGAAATGATCTTGCTCTTACTTCAAATTCAGAGATAAAGGCGTGTTATCCACTTTACTTCAATTTTAAGCGGATGACGTTGCTCTTACTTCAATTTCAGAGATAAAGACGTGTTATCCAACTCTACTTCAATTTCAAGCGGATGACGTTGCTCTTACTTCAATTTCAGAGATGAAGACGTGTTATCCAACTCTACTTCAATTTCAAGCAGATGACGTTGCTCTTACTTCAATTTCAGAGATGAAGACTTGTTATCCACTCTACTTCAATTTCAAGAGGATAGGAAATGATGTTGCTCTTACTTCAATTTCGGAGATAAAGACTTGATATCCAGCTTTACTTCAATTTCAAGAGGATAGGAAAACGATCTTGCTCCTTCTTCAATTTCAGAGATAAAGACATGTTATCCACTCTACTTCAATTTCAAGCGGACAGAAAAAAAATCTTGCTGTGGTCTGATCCACCTTGTCTTGTAGGTGAAAAATCCATCGTCGTGGATTCGACCCTTCATGTTTAAAATGCTAGGTTATTCGTTGTGACTTGGAATTTTTCTTCAAATCACCGTGATGCGGGATCTTCTATCACGGTCTTGGCTTTTTCATCATGCATCCTATGACGCTGAGACCTGCAGAAGATGCTCAAATGGTCCTCTATGTAGGCCAGGTATGTTTAAGATGTTATGCTTGGAAATGAGTTAGAATGCTCTTAACCTAGAACGAATGTGTATGATTTAATGTTCGAATTTTTCAAAGATTAGTCTTTTCTATTTTGAAGTCATCCCTTGACGTTTCCTTGAATCCATCTTGGCAAATTCGACATTTGAATTGCTTCTTTCATGTTTTAGCTCTTTTAACTGGCAGTTGCTTAGGCTTCTCGTGTCTTTTAGGAAATTCCTAAACTAATACTCGCAAATCCTTGTTTCCTTTTATGACCTTTTATCCATCATCTTAATATGAAAATACTTGGACAATATGGAAAAGAATGGGATCAAATTTGGAGATTTATTGGCTATGATATTATAAAGAACAAACAATGATACAAGAACAGTATTAGACTTAGATATCAGATATGAGCTTCCCTGATCCAAAGATCATCTTTTACTTGACGTGTTTCTGGAGGTCTCGGAATTACTTCGTCGATGCCCCAAGATGTAAAATATTTCCATTTTGCCACTTTTGAGGGAGCAATTGGTTTGTCCTTGTTATGCATTTGAGTTGCTCTTTTCGAGTTTTCAACTCAAAACCCCTTAGTTTTAGGATGCCCTTCCCCGGGTTTTCATCCTGACCTCTTCGATTTTTTTTTACGTGTAATATTTCTTCACCGAGTCTAAATTCACCGGGTTGTATAGCTCTTTGCCATCCATTTCAGTCAAGATTAAGGCTCCTCCAGAGAAGGCTTTCTTCACCACATATGGCCCCTCCCAATTAGGCATCCATTTTCCTCGCGAGTCTTTATGTATCGGAAGTATCTTTTTCAAGACCAGATCTCCCTCATGGAATTCTTTTGGGCGAACCTTCTTGTTGTAAGCGCGCATCATCCGTTTTTGGTACATTTGACCATGACGGATGGCCTTTAATCTCCTCTCTTCAATCAAATTTAACTGATCATATCTGGCTTGGACCCATTCCGCTTCATCCAAATTCATCTCTGATAAGACTCGGAGAGAGGGAATCTCTACCTCGATGGGTAAAACAGCCTCCATTCCGTATACAAGTGAGAACGGTGTTGCCCCAGTAGACGTTCTGACAGAAGTCCTATAAGCAAGAAGGGCAAAAGGTAGTTTTTCATGCTAATCTCTATAGGTTTCTGTCATTTTTGCGACAATCTTCTTGATGTTTTTATTCGCTGCTTCTACTGCTCCATTCATCTTAGGGCGATACGGAGACGAATTATGGTGTCTGATCTTGAATTGCTCACAGACCTCCGATATCGTGCTGTTGTTCAAGTTTAATGCATTGTCTGATATGATCTTTTCTGGCATCCCATATCGACATATGATCTCCTTTTTCAAGAACTTGCTAACCGCGGACTTTGTAACATTAGCATAAGAGGTAGCTTCTACCCACTTGGTGAAGTAGTCGATAACCACAAAAATGAATCTATGTCCATTAGAGGCCTTTGGTGAAATTGGTCTAATAACATCCATACCCCACATAGAAAAAGGCCACGGGGATGTCATGACGTGTAGAGGTGAGGGAGGCACATGGATCTTGTCCCCATAGATCTGGCATTTGTGGCATTTCTTAGCATAGTTGATACAATCAGTCTCCATAGTCGACCAGTAGTACCCAAATCTCATGATCTGCCTAGCCATTTTGAATCCATTCGCGTGTGTTCCACAAATCCCATCATGGACTTCTTCTAAGATCTTTTTAGCCTCGATTGAGTCCACACATCTTAATAACACCTGATCCTTTCTTCTCTTATACAGGACCTCTCCATCTAGGATGTACTAGTTTGCGAGCCTTCTCAATGTCCTTTTGTCATTATCAGTAGCTCCCTCGGGGTATTTTCGGTCCTTTACATATTGGAGAATGTCCTGGTACCAAGGATGCCCCTCTTTTCCTTCTTCCTCGAGGTCACAGCAATGGGCTGGAGTTTCGTAAATGCTCATTTGAATGGGCTTCATATCCTCTGGCCTATTCACTTTTATCATCGAAGCTAAAGTGGCCAAAGCATCAGCCATTTGGTTTTCCTCGCGTGGGAGGTATTTGAACGTGACCTCGTCAAATTCTTTGATCAGTTCGAGGACCATATTCCGACATTCAATTAATTTGAAGTCCCTTGTCTCCCATTCTCCTTTGAGCTGGTAGATTACCAATGCCGAATCCCCATAGATTTCTAAGACTTTGATCCCTCGATCTATGGCTGCTTGGACGCCCATGATACATGCTTCATATTCTGCCATATTGTTTGTGCAATCAAAGTCAAGCTTACTGGTGAAGGGATAATGGTCTCCTTCTGGTGACACTAAAACTGCACCGATCCCATTACCCATAGCGTTTGAAGCGCCATCGAAATTCAATCGCCACGAATGCTCGGTCGTAGTCTCCTCTTCGGTATTTACGACATACATCAGATCCTCATTTGGAAGTCAAAATTTATCGGCTCATAGTCCTCCAAAGCCCTACTGGCTAGGAAGTCTGCAATTGCACTTCCTTTAATTGCTTTTTGGCTTACATAAACTATATCAAATTCTGACAACAGGATCTGCCATCTAGCCATTCTCCCACTTAGCGCAGTTGACTCCATCATGTACTTTAGAGGATCTAGTTTCGAGATTAACCATGTCGTGTGGTATAGCAAGTATTGTCGCAACCTTCGGGTAGTCCAAACCAGCGCACAGCATAATTTTTCTATCGGAGAGTATCTTGTTTCACAGTCAGTAAATTTCTTACTGAGATAGTATATGGTTCTTTCTTTCCTTCCCGTTTCATCGTGTTGGCCCAAGACACATCCCATAGAATTCTCAAAAACTGTTAAGTACAAGATTAACGGTTTGTTGGGATTCGGTGGTACTAGTACCGGAGCATCAGACAAATACTGCTTAACTTTATCAAAAGTTCTTTGGCACTGATCATCCCAAACGCCTGGGTTATGATTTCTAAGAAGGCGAAATATTGGGTCACACTTCTCTGTTAACTGCGAGATAAACCGAGTGATATAATTCAATCTCCCAAGAAAACCTCGAACCTTCTTTTGCATACGAGACGGAGGTAACTCTTGTATGGCTTTAACCTTGTCTGGGTCTATCTCGATTCCCTTTTGACTAACCATAAAACCCAATAGTTTTCCCGATGTAGCTCCAAAAGTGCACTTGGTAGGGTTCAATTTTAGCTGGAACTTTCTCAATCTCATGAATAATATCCTCAGGACATTCACATGTTCTTCCTCTGTTCGAGACTTTGCAATCATGTCGTCGACGTAGACCTCAATTTCTTTGTGCATCATATCATGAAACAATGTCACCATGGCTCTTTGATATGTTGCCCTAGCATTTTTAAGTCCGAACGGCATCACCTTATAACAAAATGTTCCCCACATTGTGACAAAGGTGGTTTTCGCCATGTCTTCGGGGTCCATCTTTATTTGGTTATATCCGGAGAAACCATCCATGAAGGAGAAAAAGGCATGCCTCGCTGTATTATCTACCAGAGTATCAATGTGTGGCAGCGGAAAGTTATCTTTTGGGCTGGCCCTATTCAAATCCCGGTAATCTACGCACATACGTACTTTACCATCTTTCTTGGAGACAGGAACTATATTGGTGACCCATTCCGAATATTCAACTACTCGGAGGAAACCCGCGTCGAACTATTTTCGGACTTCTTTTATTTTAAGCAACACATCAGGTCGCATTCTGCGAAGCTTTTGTTGAATGGGTTTGCATTCTTCCTTTATTAGGAGCTTGTGGACCACGATGTCGGTGTTTAGCCCAGGCATGTCTTGGTAGGACCAGGCGAAGACATCTTTGAATTCTCTTAGTAGCTCAATAAGATCTCCTCGTGTTTTTGCTGAGATGCTGGTCCCGATTCTTACTTCTTTCTTCTCTTCCTCGTCCCCTATGCTTACTGTTTCCCCTACCTCTTTGTGGGGCAAGATTTGCTTTTCCTCCTGTTCCATCATTCGTTGCAATTCAGGAAATATATTACAATCCTGGTCATCTTCGAAGTCTTGAGATTCTTCAAGACACATATCTTGCTTGAAATGAGGTTCGGAGTCAGTGTCACTCGTATTACTGATATCCCAAGATCTGTAAAGAATGAGAGTGGGCTAATGAACAAAATAAATTAAAGAATGACTCTATGATATGATTATGGGTGTATGTACTCAAGAATGATTTATTTATTTTTATGTGTTACTGTAAGTGATTTATTTTGGGATTTGAAAGGAAAAGAATAAAGAGATAGTTGTCAAAATGTATCTTCATTTAAGATAATGAATAAAAACTCAAAAGCCCTTTTACAAAAGATTTCTATCATTCTCAGGCATAGAATGATAGAGGTGTAACGAGTATTACTTTGGAATGTTTTTAAAAGCTACGGGGAGCTCTTCTTCTACCCAGTTGTCCAAATTACTCCCAGGTGCATACGGACAGATTCGAAGCGAACTCCTTTCTTTAGCTTCCTCGGAAACAGCATTTATGTCCAGTTCCATCACAAGTTTGGCAACTTTTTCCTTCTTAAGCCTTAGCCCACCAGAAACGAAAGTTTTAGAAATATGAGGGAAAGTCATATGTTTCCAACTGATTTCTTCCCCGGCTTATCGTGCTCTTCTTGTCTCTCTTTTTCTTTCTATTTCTTTCTTCCTTTCTTTCATGTCTGGCTTATATCCCAGCCCGAAACGGTCCCATTTTCCAAATGGCGGTGGCGCGCTAACTATTCCTTGGAGATATTTCCCGAGCCCTTTTCCTAACAATGCTCATTTTCCAATCGTTAATCGCAACCCCATCTTCGTTGTTCGTGATAATTTAGGTTCAGGAATTTTACTTCCCTCTCCGATAAATGTGGCATTGATGAATTCCAACGAACGGAAAGAGCATTCTATTGCCTCTTCATCCTTGTCTATGTACGGGGCATCATTTGTTACAGACGCAACAATATCCTCCTCGGCATTGATTGTAACCAACCTTCCGTCGGTTACCATCTTGAGCTTTTGGTGAAGTGAGGACGGTACTGCCCCTACTGCGTGAATCCAAGGTCTTCCTATTAAGCAATTATAGGAAGGCTTGATATCCATCACCAAGAAATCAACCTCGTAAGTATTCGGGCCTATTTGTAATGGTACTTCAATCCTACCCATCACTTTTCTTTCAGTTCCATCAAAAGCTCTGACTATGTTGTGGCACGTCCTCATATAGGAGCTATCAATGGGTAGTCTTTCGAGAGTGGCCAACGGTAGAACGTTTAAAGCTGAGCCGTTGTCAATAAGCACTCCGGGTAGTGTGTACCCTTTACAGCGAGTGGTAATATGCAATGTTTTGGTCGATCCCATACCTCCAGAAGGGATTTCATCGTCATTGAAGAAGATAAAATTATCAGCGCTAATATTGTTAATCAATCGATCCAGCTTGCATACCGATATATCCTGGGTCACGTAGGTTTCGTTGAGCGCCTTCATTAACGCGTTACGGTGTGCCTCTGAATTTAGCAGTAACGCCAAGATAGATATGCGTGCGGGCTGCTTTCGTTATCAGGAACTCTCGTGCTTCTCTTTTTGCCACCCGCTCGTTTATCGGTTCCAACTTGTCAGTCACCTTTTCGGGTTCAACCGCTATAGCTTTCCCTTTGGTAGCTGCTTTCTCCTCCACGTTGTAAGTTTTACCGCTGCGTGTGACTAGGTTCACGTTTTGCAGCTGCTCATCCTTGGGTACCACAATGTCGCACCCGTAATTTCAGGGAACTCTTTTACTGTCTTCATAAGGAAACGGTGCGGGTTTCCGTATGATAACACATGGTGTCTCTTGTCTTCTCGTCTCAGCTTTCTTGGATGTGGAGATGATTATTATCGGGCGATCATGTTCATGTTTCTTCTTTCCTTCGGAGGAGCAAATGTCCCCTATCTCTTCTCCTTCGAAGAACTCCAATTCCTTGCGGTCCATCAGATATTGTACTAGAACCTTGAACTCCGTACAATGCTGAATCTCATGACATTCAGCGTTATGGAAATCACAATGGTTCTTAGTCATTACCGTCTTCTCGCCATTCTGTACGATCATTCCTCTAGCCACCAGCTGACGCCATATCCATCTCATGGGAGATCTGACCTCTTCAATGTGAGCTTTAACATTTTTCCCTTTTATACCCGTAATCGCATTTACCCCTTGATCAGAATGGACGGGTAAAGGGTTTCCGGCCACATTAGGTCTCGATGGCTCATCGAATCTTATTTTCTTCATCTTAATTAATTTTTCTACCAATTTTTTGAAGGTGAAGCAATTTTCGATGGAATGCCCAATCACTCCTCCATGGAATTCACATTGGGCGTTGGCATCATACCACTTCGAAAACGGAGGTGATACGGGCTCTGTGATGCATGGGGCTACCACGTGTTGATCATATAACTGTTGATAGAGGTCTTTGTATGTAACGGGAATTGGAGTGAACTGAATCTTCTCGGTATTCTTTTTCCAATTTGACTCTGTTCTTGGTAAATTCTGATAATTTTCTGAAAGAGGTTTTGGTTGCGTCATCGTGATTAGTTTTGAATAAGTTGGCCTGTATGTGCTTACGTTATTCACCCCGGTTTCCTTTCTCTTTGGGGCTGCCCTTTTTCCATTGTCTCCTGCATCGATTTTTTCGCTTTTAATCGCGCTCTCAATCATTTCTCCCGACATCACTACGTCCGAGAAACTCCTTGTAGCATTACCCACCAAGCGATCGAGATACGGTGCCTTTAGTGTGTGGACAAAAAGCATCGTTGTCTCTTTTTCTGTTAAGGGTGGTTGTACCTGGGTAGCTACATCCCTCCAACGCTGAGTATATTGTCGAAAGCTTTCACTTGGTTTCTTCTCCATGTTCTGCAGGGTAATTCTATCTGGCGCAATATCAGTAACATGGCTGTATTGCTTCATAAAAGCTTGGGCCAAGTCCTTCCAGGAGTTAATCTTTGTGCGGCTTAGTTGATTGTACCATTTTGCAGCGGATCTAACCAAGCTATCTTGGAAACAGTGAATTAATAATTTTTCATTGTGGTCATATCCTGTCATCTTTCGATAGAACATCGTAATGTGTGCTTCCGGGCAGCTTGTCCCGTTGTATTTTTCAAATTCGGGCATCTTGAACTTTAGGGGTAGGACTAGGTCTGGAACCAGACTTAGTTCTTTGGCATCAATTCCACTGTAAGCGTCAATCCCCTCCATTGCTTTAACCCTGTCTTTCAGCCACTTGTACCTTTCTTCTATCTGTTTTGACACCTCTATTTTGGTTCTTTCCGCCTCCATCGTATCATCGAGGTCGGGGTTGATGGGATTCGCAGCGGTTTCACCCGGGTTCGATCCTGATCCGACCAGGTAATTCGCTTGGCCTGAAGCACCAATGGGCTGAGGTTGCGCCCGAATAAAGACAGGTGTTTCTCGCGAGTTTGCTTCTGGCGGGGCCTGATGGTGTACGGGTATAAAGCCAGGAGGATATTGGGGATCCTCGTTTTCCTCTCTTGGGTCTTCAGCGGGACCTTTTCCCTTATCTGAATCTCGCAATAACTGGGTTAGCTGATTAATTATATTGCTTTGGGATTCAATTATTTGGTCTCTCATGTCCCTTTGAACTTTCTCTAGCTGGTCCTGTAACTGAGCTTGCATCTGTTCTTGGATTTCTTTTTGCATTTGCTCTAGCCTTTCTATTCTCTGGTCCATGGCTCGTCGAGTACTGTAAGGGTGTGGTTTCTCTATTTTTCCGATTTTAACTGTTTCAAATTCCATTTAATGAGATTTACTGTGTTTAAAATATAAACATGTGGTGCGAATGAATGAATGAATGCAAAAGAAAGGTATTAACTTATAATTCACTTTTCATTTAGAAAATTTTGTTCAGACAACAAGTTCCTTTACATAAAGCAAATTACATAAATGGTTTTGCCTTGATGCTCAGAGCCTTTACTTTCTTGAGGAGTCCCGCTAACTTTTGACCTCGTTCTGTCTTCGACTCATATTGTATACCCAACTCTTCTGCTTCTGATGCCAGTTCTTGCACATGTTCGGCTACCTTACGAATCTTATTTAGGGCTTCATCCATAACATGATCTCTCTCGCTGACTTCTTTCTAAGCTTGTTGGAGGTGCCATTCACTTGTTTCCAACGTCCTCTCCAAAATCTCGGTTCGTATTTCACTATTCTATAAAGAGGCTTCTAGTTCTTCTACCCTCTTATTCAGTCTCTCAATCTCGACTCGATTTGCCTTCAACTCCATCATTGAATTTCAGCTACGATGTCGACACAGAGATTCTTCTAACTCTCGTACGCGGGCTCTTAATTCGGTCACCTCGGCTTGGCTTTCTAGAAGGCTACTCTTTATGGCATTTTCTTGTACCTGGGCGTCTTAGAACTTGTTCATCCAGTGGCTTGTCTTATTCTTTTCTTCGCGAATTTCTTGTTGCCACTGTTCTAAGGTCTTTCCTAAACCGGCAGTCCTCATAGATAAACGGAGCTTCTTATAATCTTTCTTTAAGCTACTGAGGTCCTCTTCGGCCTTGTTCTTACCTTTTCTCAATTTTTCTGCCTCTAGCTTTTGAACATCAACATCCAGCCCTAAAAGCACTTTTTCTTCTTCTAGCTTTTCTATCATCTTTTCCATCTCCGCATTCTTCCTTTCGAAGTCTTGTTTAATTATTTCAAGTTCCGTTGGGACAACTTGCAAGTGTTCTTCGATTGGACGGACAATCTCAAGATTTGGCACGGGAACATTATCGTTGACCCTTCTGCTCCTCCACCAATCATATTCTACAGTCGTCATGGGATTAGTGCCGAATGCTTTCATTCTTCGGACTTGGTTCCATTCATTTGAAATTTCTCGAACCCTTTTCTTGTTATTCTCCCCTCGATATGCAAATTCGCACTGGGCTAACCCTTGAGTTGCTGGTATGAACTGTCTTGATCTATATTGCCTTGCAACTAGCAAAGGGGCGTATCCTGTTACTCCCCAAATTCCTGCCAATGGGACCCAGTCAAAGTCTCCACATCGGTACAAGATCTCGTCTGGAACAAACCATGGTGCTCGTCATTCAATGTCCTCATCTTTAAGACTTTGGAGTATGGCCATCCATTTTTCTTCTGAAAAATTATCTTGTCTTTGTGTGCCCACGAAGTCTTTCAACGAAGAATAATCTTTAGACAAATACTACTGATAGGAGTCCTTCTCTATTTTCTAGAAATGACTGTGAAACCATACCGTTAACAGTTGCGCACAGGCAATAAATCGACCTTCTCCTTCTTTTCTGCACGCACTTAAAGATCTGAAAGTTTCTGCAAGTATAGCTGGGACAGGTGTAACTTTTTTACTCAATCGATCGAACAAGTCTATCACCGCATCTTCTATATGCCCCAAAGCTTTTGGAAAGATGACCAAACCGTAGATACTTAGGGCTAGGATGTCAATCTTCTTATTGGTATCCGGATGGGCTGATATCAAATCTCGCAGAATTTTCCACGTAATGCATTTATTATCTCCCTTGACCTTAACCCGAGCTGCTACCCATTGTTCACTCATGCTGGTAATGTTCATCAACCTTTTAACAATAGTTGAGAGATTCGGTGCTCTGGAGTAGGCCTTATCTACTGAGATTTTCGGGCAGCGAAGTAGAGTGGTGTATTCTTCTATGGTCGGCGTCATGTCTACATTCCCGAAGGTGAAGCAACCGTAGGCTGGGTTCCAATGCTGTGTCAATGCTCGGAAGAGAAATTTATCTACCTTAACCTCAAGCAGATATGACAAATCGCCATATTCTTGGTAGAAAGTCTGTTTCATATTGTCGTCCCAACTATCCCATATCTCTTTCAACTCTTGTACATTATTTTGAGCCGTGCTGATTCTGGTATAATCCCAAAGCTCTGATTCGTACCCTTCCACTAGACTATCTCCTTTTATGCGTTGAGTCTCCTCCGACCACTTTCGCACGACCATGTTGTCCTCCACTCTATCAAGGTACTTGTTTTCCATAATTAATTCTCTTATCGGTAACTGAATTTGCGTCTATACCTTCCTTTTATATGATAATGCAATGCAGTGCAAAAGGAGACAAAATAAACAAGTTAGCAGAACGCATTGATATCAATATACAAGTATATTATAGAACATAGAAAGTTTGCATCGAAAGGCTGCTAAAAGGTTGAACGTAAACTCCTTCTACGGCTTACTGCATATGTTAAAGCTCTAAAGAATGGGTACCCAAACCAACAGATTCCTCGATCCTCACCCATTACAGGCTCATACGGAAGAGTTCAGTTCAGGGGGACGCATTTCCTACATGTTTGCACGGAAGTGAAGACTTCACGAAAACAAGGGTACTTTGTAATCCCGAAAGTGATCCACTATCTTGCACGGAGGTGAAGACCTCACGAAGGAGTAGTTTCCCGCTTCCACTTAAAAGGGTAAAGTCACAATGCACGTGGATGCAAAATTATACTAACAATATCACACAGTAAAATAGCACACAAAGATACCAAGGATCGCATGTTAAATAAAATCGAAGTTTAAACGTTCTAAAAAAAGACCCAAAAATTATCAATTTTGGCTTGACTCTCGTTTGTTTAAAACATCCCCAATGGAGTCGCCAAGTGTGGAAACCGCTTCGAAAGCGAAAGTTTCGAAAGATTATTTTAGAATTTGGAAAATAAGGAGTAGAAAGGGAATAAAAAGGGAGTCGCCACCAATCTTTATTTGGGTGTGATTGGATCACCATAAAACGTTTAAAACGTTAAAAATGTCGGTCTACGAAATCCAGAAAAATAGGTTCGGGAGTCGATTACGCATGAGGAAGGATTAGCACCCTCATATGCCCAAAATTGGTACCATTTTGATTATTTTCGGGTTTTAATTTGTAAACCTTAAAAACTCGAATAAAGTTTAAAATACGATCCTCGAATGCATGAGTTATTTTTAAAAGAAATTATTTTTTTTGTTTGGAAGTCTCGCTATTTTAAAGTGATCGAGGAAGAAAAAATTACATCCAATAAGTTAGGACATAATATTTCGAGATCTAAAAATAACGAGCTTTCCTTTGCAAAACCTTTTTATTTTTGAGAAAAGGATATTTGATTATTTCGATTTAACGAAGGATTGCACCTAGTGAGTTAAGGAGCAAATTTTCGGAATCGAAGATAAGAAATATCGCCTTGATAAAGGGTATTCGATTATTTCGGTTTGAAGAAAAATTACGCCTAGTAAGTTAAGGCGCAAGATTTCGAAACGCGAAATTAAAGAATATTGCCTTAATTTTAAAATTTTGTGAAAATGATTTTTAAACAAATACGCAATGAATGAGCAATTTTATAAAGAGTATCGAATCACACGAAGTGAAAATAAAACGAACGTAAAGAACGGGGTATAACAATTAAGTCTAAATGCAAATATTATTAAAAAATAAAGCAACCGGGATTAAAACAAGACTTTTTGAATACCCGGGGACAAAATGATAGATTTTGGTAAAATCGGGGTTAAAAATGGGATTTAGGGAAATTTAATGGTGAAATGGTAATTTTAGTGAAATCGGGGTTTAAAATGGGATTCAGGGAAGTTTGGGGGTAAAATGGTAATTTTTGAAAGTTTTGGGGTAAAAATGCAATTTTTTGGAAATTTTAGGGTTAAAATATGATTTTGGAAAAGTTTTAGGGTTAAAATATAATTTCCAGAAAGTTTTGGGGTCAAAATATAATTTTGGAAAAGTTTTAAGTTTAAAATATAATTTTGGAAAAGTTTAGGGACTTACAAAGTAATAAAACCAAAAATAGTTGACACGTGGCAGCCCCACAGGCATCCAGAAGTCAAGGGATTAATTTGAAAATCTTGAAAAATTTTGGACCAATTTTGTAATTAAATAAAAGTTAATTTAGGGATTAAATTAAAATAAATAAAAAATGTCAGAGACTAAATGCATAAATAAGCCAGAAAGTGACACTTGGTAGCCCCTGGTGTAGTCAAACAGTCAAAGGACTAATTTATAAACCTTGAAAAATTATTGGGCCAATTTTGTAATTAAATAAAAGTTAATTTAGGGATTAAATTAAAATAAATTAAAAATGTCAGGGACTAAATGCATAAATAAGCAAAAAAAAGGACACGTGGCAGCCTCTGGTGCAGTCAAACAGTCAAAGGATTAAATTGAAAACTAATTAAAATTACAGGGTAAAATTGCAAATAATTAAAGAAAGCAAAATGGACTAAATTGAAGCAAATAAAAATGCGGAAGGACCAATTACGAAAATAGACCATTAAGGAAAAACACGCGGATCCTGAGGCGGGTCAGGCCGGATCGGGTCGGGTCAAATGGGTCCTATATATATAATATTTTAGTTTTAAAAAATTCATTTCTTTCATTTTGTTAAAAATTCAAGCTTTTTTCCTTTTTAAACTCTCTCTTCTCTCTCTTCTCACTCCCAAAGCCGGCCACCATCAGCCCTTCGTCCGGCCGCCGTCGGATGATGCCACGCGCCATCGCCGAGGGCTACCCTCATCGTCGTCGTTCGGTGATGGCCGCGCATGCCCCAAGCGCCGTCAAGCTTCACTCACGCGCCTCCACCGGTGAGCTTCTCTCCCTTCTCCTTCTTTGTTCTTTCTTTTGTTTCATTTCCTTTTTCTTTCTTTTGTTTTTCATTTATTTATTTTAGTGATAAAAAAAATCGTTTTTCCATCCTTTCAAAACCCAAATCTGGATTTTCCAGATCTGGAATTTTTTTTTAAAAAAAACTATTCCTCCCTTTTTCCCTTTTTATTTTAAAACATTTATTTTAATTTTTTTTAATCCATTCTTTTCCGGTGTTATTTGCATGTGTCCGGGCAACCGGGGTGTAACGGAGACAAATCGGCGGGTTCCAACGGTGGCTACGGTGGTGGACGGCGACAACGGTCAGGGATGTTTCGGACCTTTCATTTCTTTTTCGTTTTTATTATTATTATTATTATTTAATATGTAATAAATGGGCACTTTATTAGGCATTCAAAACGTTTTTTACCTTAAATAATAAGATAATAATAATAATAATGATAATAGTGATAATAATAAATGGTAATGGTGGGGAATTTATTACCATTAAAGCTGTATCTAAATAGACAGTAATATATAGTAATATATAGTAATATATATAGTAATATATAGTAAGTAGATATCTTAGTTGTATCTAAATAAATGAATGCCAAATAAATAATCAGTAATTGCACAATTAAATGCATACCTTGGGGATATTGCTGTTTTGAAATCTACTTTGAATGCAGGTATTAATTGCTTTGTATATCTACTCTGTTCGAATGTTTCTGTTATCAACTAAAAAAATGGCCTATGTCTTGATTTTTTGATTTTCAAAGATTGGATTTTTTTTTTATTCCAAGAGTTGGGTCCGTCCCCCTTTTGTACAAGATTTAAGTTGGCTTTTATAGCCAAATTTTTTTACAATCATTCTTTTTTGTTCCTTTCAATTAAATGCATTCCTAATCTTTTTTTCTTTGTGCAGGTACTCCACGGTGGCGGTTGGAGACTTGTAGCAATGGTAGTGGCAAGAACCAGTTGACTGAAGAAGGAGATGCAACTTAGGCTGACGTGGCGATTTCCTACTAGTTTGGAAAGAGGTGGTCTGATGCAAGTAGGCAGATTTTTGTTTTGGGCTACTGTTGATTTGGACTGGTTGTAAATGGTTTATTTTTTGTAATTGGGTTAGGAGTTAGGGGTATTTGGGCCAATTGGGCCTTGTAAATAATGGACTTGCAAAATGGACTTTTTAAGTTTAATATTATTTTAAATTTTAAAATAAATTTAAAATTAATTTAAACTCAAAGCTAAGGCCCGGTCAAAATTGGGCTCCAACATACATTTTTAGTACGTTATGAGTAATTCATTTTTTAAAGATATTTATATTATTTGTGTTACTTTCACTCACATAATAAATGTAGAATATTTAGTCTGCTTTTTGGCATGTGTTTGTCTGCTCTCTAGCACGTCTTACTTCTCTGTTTATTTTATGTTTGTTTGTTTGGTGGTTTTGGTGCTTTTTTTGCAGTTATCGGTGGCATCGAGTGTTTTCCAATTGGGTTTGGCGTGTTGGTCGCAATGACAATGGAAAATGGGTTGGCTGAATTAAATATTATGGAGGAGGAAGATGATATTATTCAACTTGCAGGGTCTCTGTCGACTAGTAAGGATTTGTATGATCTCTGTTTAGTGAGATGTTTTGCTACTGCCAGTATTGTGCATTTCCCTTCTATGCACAACACCCTTGCAAACCTTTGGCACCCCTTGGGTGGTATATAGATTTCAAATTTATGGGAAAAACACTTTCTTTTGCATTTCCTCCACCGAGTGGATACTGATAGGGTGGTGAAGGGTGTTCCATAGACGTTTAATAATCACTTTCTTGTGTTTCATCATTTGCAAGGACGAAAGGATTCGATGCTCGTGTCATTGGTTTATTCTTCTTTTTGGGTGCAAGTTCATGATCCGCCTCCAAGTCTATTCTCGGAAGCAGTGGCATGGCAATTGGGGAACTTTGTTGGCCTCTTTGAGGAGTATGATGCGAAACAGATTAGTAGTGGGTATTCTTCTTACTTGCGGATGCGTGTGATGATTTATATTTGTTTGCGTTTGAAACGCAAGAAGATCCAAATATTAGAGGAGAATTCGGTGTATGTTCGGTTCTGATATGAAAAGTTGACTTTGTTATGTTTCCTCTGTAGTGGTTTAAGGCATGGGGATAGCTTTTTCCATGTCCGTTTGACTAGGGAGGTTGCTGAATCTGATATGGGATGCGATTTGAGTTTACGGGCTACTAAACGGTGTTCGGCTACAATGGAAAGTATATGGCTACGTCATGATTTTGATGGTGGATCGACAAGGGAAGTACCCTCATCTAGGACTGGTGGTGGACTTATTTGGTGTTCGCCTAAGGTTACTGCTTTTGGCCCTATCAATTAAATTTTAAGGGTCAATTTGAAGGGGGTCGATCTCAATTCAAGGGTGTGTTCTCTGGGTCCAGATAGTTTGATTCCTATTGTGCATGATTCTGATGATGTTTCCCTTGTTGGTTTTGACGGTAAAAAGCGACAAAGTATGTTGGGTTCCCTTGTTCGTGTTTTTGAGGTTTTGGATTTCGTAAGGGTTATTGACGAGCACTACTTGGTTTGTCATGAAAATGTATTGGTAACCTCCAAAAGGTAGGTCGACCGATAGCCATGAAAATCTTGAGTTGGAATGTCCGTGGATTGAGTCCACGAGCTATGCACAAACTTCAGCATATGTTGAAATTATATAATCCTTATATCTTCTTCATAGAGACTAAGTTAGGTCGTGTACGTTTGGAATCTATTTGACAGAAGGGTGGTTTCTATAATGAAATAGAGGTTTCGATTGAAGGCACGAGAGGTGGGCTTTGTTTAGGTTGGCAATCGAATTTGGAGTTGTGCAGTTTTTCTCATGTTCACATTGATGTCAATGTTCCCAGGATTGCGGGGGAAGTGAAATGATGGTTCACGAGTTTCTATGATTCTCTTGACATTTGGTTTTAGGCTGAGGCTTGGGGCATCTTACGGTTGATGGGTCTTGATCAAAATCTTTCTTGGTTGGTATGTGGTGATTTTAACGAAATACTTTTTTTTTGAAAGAAATGGTGCACTTAAGGATGATTAATGCATGGAGGAATTTCGTAGTGTCTTAGCGAACTGTCAACTGGATGATTTGGGTTATGAGGGTTATTGGTTCACTTGGGAACGAAGCAATCTGAGAGATAATAATATCTATGAAAGTCTAGATAGGGGCTTGCTAATCCTACATGGTAAGATAATTTTTCTTCTTTCTCCTTAAAACACTTAGCACATTCGATATCGGATCATTTCCCTCTACTTTTAAATACAGAACGTCCATTCAAATAGAGTGTGTGGTCTTTTCGATTCGATGCATGATAGGTGTTGGAGGATTCATGTGAGGGGGAGATTCATCGGCTTTGGGCGGGTAGTACTAATTCTATTCCGCAACGTCTATCTATGCTATGTCAAGGCTTGAAAGTGTGGACTGATGGGTTACGTGGTGTTCGGGGGGGGATGGTTGAGGAGTTTCCATAGGCGAGTAATGGATCTTAACATAATGAAGAGAGATGATGAGAACTTGATGGATCTGTTGAGTGCCAAACTTGACCTAAATCTTGAGATAGACAAGGATGAACTTTTTTAGGAGTAATGAGCCCGTGCAAATTGATTGCGTTTGGGGGATCGTAACATGAGCTTCTTTCATTGCTTCTATACCTAGTGAAAATGGATTATTATAGTGAGTTATCTTATGTCAAATCATGGGATGTTGGTCCGTGATGGAGAGGGTCTTTTTGATGTTGCAACTACGTACTTTATGGACTTGTTTACATCTCAAGGGTAAGGGGATGCCAGACATATTTTGGATGGGGTTCACTCTTGTATTATTGATGATATGAATGCTTCTCTTGCAACTAGTTTCACACATGATGAGGTTTACACGACTTTGCATGCGATGGGTCCAACCAAGGCTTCAAACCTTAATAGGCTTTCCGCCTTATTTTACTAGAAATATTGGCATATCATGGGACAGGATGTTAGTGATTATTACCTGGGTCTTTTGAATAATGGTGTGTCCCTTACTGATATTAATAAAACCCATATTGTTCTTATCCTAAAGGTTTCGAATCCTACTAGAATGTAACAATTTTTTCCCATCAATCTTTGTGCGGTCTTATATAAATTTATTTCAAAGGTTCTAGTTAATAGGTTTCAGAAAGTGCTACATTGGTGTGTGGATGAGGCTTAGAGTGCCTTTGTTCCAGGTCTTCTTATTATAAATAACATTATTTTGGTTTTTGAAATTCTTACTGTATATCGACAAAGGAAATGAGGACAATAGCACACTTCACTTTGAAATTAGATATGAGTAAGGCCTACGATCAAGTTAAATGAGGTTTCTTGAAATGCATGATCCTTCATATGAGTTTTTCTAATACTTAGGTGGATTTCATAGCTAATTGCATTAGCACTATCACTTATTCTGTAGTTCTGAACGATGATGTGAATCGCTGGTTCTCTCTAAGTAGAGGACTTTGACAAGGTGATCTTAGCTTGTACCTCTTCTTAAATTACTGTGAGGGACTATCCTCACTTCTACCGTTAGAGGTGCGGGGGAATTTGATCAAAGGGGCGACAATTAGTAGAAGGGGTCTTCAGATTTCACAATTGATGTTTGCAGATGGTTGTGTTCTTTTCGGTGAGGCTACGATTAGAGGTGATGTAGTGATCATGAATATTTTGGAAAAATATGAGCAAGCCTCGGGACAAAGTATTAATTTTGATAAATTATCCATATGCTTTAGATCGAACGTTGATCTTCTAAGGTGAATTACTTCGCTGACAATCTTAGATGCAAAACTATTGCTAAATGCAGTGACATTAATAGCACAAATGAGATAGAATGAAAAAAAGTAAGACCATACCACACTGATTTAGAAAATGCAAATATTAAATATAAAATGCTGAAAATGAATGCTAAATGTAATACAAAAGGAACAAATTATACACTTATTAGGGAGAAATTAAGTGTCATTTCTAATGCTATCAAACGTTGACAATGATCTTATGACTATGATCTCTTCTTTGATGGGGGTTCGAATTTTTATAGAGCCAAAGAGGAATTTTGGATTACCAAACTTTATTGGGAGAAATAATAAACAAGCATTCCAAACTATTAAAGATTGTATGCGAAGTCAAATTGAGAGTTAGTGTGTTTAATCTCTCTCACTCAGTGGTAAGGAGGTGTTTATTAAGAGTGCTTTGTAGTCTATTCCTACATTTGAGATGTCGTGTTTCTTATTACTAGTTTCTATTTGTTTGGATTTAGAACGTTTAATCAGTCGGTATTGGTAGAAGAAACATGGGGGTCGCGGGGGTATCTCTTGATGCGATTGGTCTATTGTTTGTGTGGTAGAGGGTGATGGGGGTTTAGGTTTCAATAAGTTTGTACAATTTAATATAGCGCTTTTGGCTAAGTAGGGTTAACGTCTATTGCAGAAGCCTCATTCTTTGGGAGCGCGTGTTTTAAAGGCTAAGTATTTTCTACGTAGTGATTTTATGAACTTGGAGTTAGGCACTTACCCTTCTTACCTTTTGAAGAGTATATGGGATGCAAAGGGGTTGCTTCTCTCAAGGTTGATTTGGTAGGTGGGGATGGGCTCAAATATTCGGCTATGGGATGATTCTTGGATCCGAGCTTGCCTGCATGCATATTACGAGATATGGGCATCAATTCATTATAGTTGTATGTCTTAGATTTAATCGATCAGAGGACTAGACAGTGGAATGTTTAGTTACTTACCACTATTTTTGGGAGTGACATTGTCAATCAGGTGCATCGTATTCCTCTCGCCTAAGACACTCATGAGGATGTTTTGGTCTAAGGTGTAGAGGTCTTAAGAGAGTACACTGTTCAAGGTGGCTATCGTAGACTAATTACATTGAGGCCTTCTTAGGAACATTCTATTTACAGACCTTTTTACAACAAACTATGGAATTTATAACTCTCGGAGAAAATTAAAATTATAACATGGTGCATATTTAACAATTACATCCCTAGTTTTTCTAATCTATATAACCAGTAGCTACGCGTGAATAATCTGTGCCCTCATTGTTTTGTCGACATCGAACCCCTCAAACATGTTTTTCGGGACTGTCCTTCGGTGAGTAGTATTTGGTCTGACATACACATTATTTAGCCTAGTGAGTTGTCAAATGCATGCCTACAAGATTGGCTCTACTATTTGGTGCAGGTTTACCCTACTGCCCTATTTAAGAAGCTTGTGTATGCCTTATGGTTTATCTGGCATGCTAGGAATTGTAGGGTACATGATAATATTACTACATAGGTTCAAACAATTACTAGCAGGGTCGATGCCTATCTTATCAAATTGGATGCAGCACAAAAGAGATTGTTTGGTCGTGTTCCGATAGCTAAGTGTTGGAGGCCTCCGAAAGGCAATTGTCTGAAATTTAACATCGACGCTGCATATAATACTCATACCCGAACATTGTGTTCAGGGATTGTTATTAGAGACAATCACGGCATCGCTATTGGTTTAATATCTGTAAGACCCCAAACCTGTCTCCATCGTCGGATTAAGGTTAAGGAGCATTACTAGTCAAATCAATCATTTAACTCATTATTGTAAAAGAAATTTAGTTTAAATCACACGTTCACATAATTCATATCATACTTATAAATTTGAACTTAAATCGTGCTTTTGAGGCTTTAAAAATATATTAGAATCAATTCAGGACTAATTTGAAACAAATTAGAAAGTTTAAGAAAAAGTTGAAAACTTTGTGAAATAGGGGCACATGGTCGTGTGCTTGCCCGTGTGTTTATACTGACTTGGGCCATATGCCCCTGTGTCTGCCCGTATGTCTATACTGACTTGGGCCGCAAGCTCGTGTGTTAAACACACTCAGGGCACATGCTCGTGTGCAAGTCGTGTATGCCCAAAAGTGACCAATTTCAAACTCAATCTTCACCTTTTAGTTTAGGGACCTAAACCATTTCATATGACAATATTACCATACTTTAAAACACACTCAAAAGCATCCAAAACATAACACATTCAACCATTTAAGTCAACATACAATCATTTATATGAATTCACATTTTAATAAACATACTAAGCAACCAAGGTTTACTCAATTCAAAACATCATACCACAATTTTAAATGATCATTTTAGGATATTATTACATACACTTGAATAGTGTAAAAGTAGTATAGAAAACAATAACATAACATAACTACACTTCCACCACTAAACCAACCTAAATACATGCCATAATTAACCAAAAGTATGATGATGTGTATGCTCTGACGGTCCAATCCACGTGATCTCAAAAGTTCAAAATCTACAAAAACATAACAAGGGTAAGTATAAGAAATACTTAATAAGTTGCCAAGAACATAGGATGGCTATTAATGAATAGATCCGAAACATGTGAAACTCGTATGAGTTAATCAAATTTAGAAAAGTTGCGTCAGGTTATCCCATCGGATTAAACCAATGATCACACATGTGAGCTACCTTGGCTAGAGTTAGGTAAACATATGAAACAACAACGGATAGCTTCTCATTGCTGAATCCGAGTCACGTGTTAACTCGATTTCGCAACACATGCAGGAGCTTGATCAGATCAGATATTCAGCAATTAATGCCCACGTATGAAAACTTTTATCCACATAATCAACAACAATCCATGTAATACATCCTCAATATTTCCCAAAATAACATCATAACCAATACAAGCTCAATACATGTATACAAGAGTAAAAATTTTATCATAAACATCAATGTAAATTACCACATAAAAAGGAAACTTACATGTTGTGTAGTTCAACCAACTAAGACTATTCTACGAATTTCCCTTTGCTTCGTACGTCCTCAATACGTTGCGGTTCTTGATCTAAAACAATAATTTCATTCAATTAAATCCTCCAAATCCACATATTAAAACTAAGTCATTCTCATAATCTTTTTAAAGTGATTTTACGAAATTACCCTCAATACTTTAACTTTTGTACAAATAAGTCATTAACTAAAACTCACCATTCAATTACAATACATGAGAAAATTAAATTGGTTCGTTTTCTTATGAACTCATTTCAGCCCATATTTTCATTATTTCATACTATTATCTAGTTTTTCTACTATTTTCTCATAAAGTCCCTAAACACCAAACCATCAAAAGTCATCTAATAAAATGCATATATCTAACTATAAACTCCCATATTCCATCCATATCAACCAAGAACATATCAAAATCATTAATGGAAAAATCTTAAACTTTTAACGATTTTCCAAATAAACTCTCGGGTTAGTTAAATCAAGCTAAATTGAACTAAAAAACATAAAAACTATTGAAAACTAACCTTAAGATGTCCTTCAATCAAAGAAAATAGCATGACCAAACCCTAAGTTCAACAATAGGGTTTTCTAACGTTGGGAAGAAGAAAATGAGATGAAATTCTTATTTTTCTTTCTTTTATTAAGCATTTCATCATCATTTACTAATTTAATAATATTTTCTTATGAAAATATCAAAATTTGGTTACCTAACTCTCCACTAGTTTTCTTAATAGGGTCTATTTATCACCTAGGCCCATTTTAATAGGGTCTAATTACCACCTAGGCCCCTTTTACTACTCTCCCATGCTTAATGGACATGTCCCACTAATATAAATTAACTTTGTAACTTTTACCATTTAATCCTCCTTCCCAACTTAACAATTTTAGCATTTAAATCTCAAAATTTATAATAAAAAATATAAATATGTGACTCTACTCGAGCACTCGTAAATATTAAAATAATAATATTTACTAGCTCACTTGTTGAAAATGTGTGGTCTCAAACCATTGTTCCCGACACCATTGAAATCGGGATGTTACAATATTTGAGCAATATATGCATATACATTTTCCATTTGCAGCAAAAGCGGTTGTTTATCTTCACACTGTCTCCTTGGATCGAGATCTAAGCTTTCGCGAAGTGATTTTTGAAAGGGATTCCTTGACTGTGATTCGAAAGGTCCTCTCCTCCCTGCCTGACATCTCGGCCATTGGTGCTTACATCATGGGCAATCAGGCCATTTGAGGGTTCTTCTGTCACTGCTCCTTCGTGCATGTACCCCGTGTGGGGAATAACGTGGTTCATCAGTTGGCTAAGAAAGGTCTACGAGGAGGGGGTTTTCATTATCTGTAGGGGATGGTGTCAGCCTTTATACGTCTTGCGGAAGAGAGAGATCGTCGAGATTCAAGTTTGTGAGGAGGCCAAGGGAGCACGTGTGTAAATGAATTGGGCTCAAACGAACAAGGCTATGTTCTTGTTCATTTATTTATTTTTGAAGTTGTTCATGTTCGATTCATGTTCATTTAATTTTTAATATCTTGTTCGAACTCAATTCGTTTATTATTTGGTGTGTTCGGGCTCGATTCATTTAGCGTTCGCGAACATGTTCGTTTAATGTTCACGAACATATTCATTTATACGTTCGCGAACATGTTTGTTTATGTTCGCGAATGTTAACTAAACAAACAAACAAAACAAAAAAATTAAATAAAACAAAACCAACTAAATAGAAATTTTAAGTTGCAAACAAGTAGTTTGATTGATTCAAAACAAAACATATTACAAAAGAAGCAATTCAAAAAGATAACACCAAAAATATTGCAATAAACACCAACTAGAAAAGTTAACAGCATAAATAACACATTCCCTTACAGTGAATCCAATGATACCATATCTTGAAAACACCAAATCAAAAAATTCATGAGTTTCACCCATAAAATTCAATAAGGCAATAACATAAAAACCTGAAAATTACTAGATTAAATACCTTTGAAATTCTTCAAAATTTTAACTACAAAGTAAAGAAATCTCTTTAATTTCTACTTTGCTCTACATAAAAAATTAAAATTAGATGACCAAATTAAATAATATTTCAAATATTAAATAAATAGAACAAATACTTGAAAATTACTTACTTTGGTTTTCTTTTTCAACCCATAAAGTTTTGATACCAATCAGAATCACAAAGTAACATTTGCATCTTATTAGTTCCTAAAGATGAATGGTATGCATCAATCACTCTATCACCAGCACTAAAAGCAGACTCTAAAGCCACCGTGGTAATAGAAATAGACAAGATTTCACAAGTCATTTTTATAAAATTTGAAATTAGAGGTTATTAACCTTTCACCACTCTAAGGCATCAAAATCACCACAGTTTTTCTTGCAAATAAACACTCATTCCAAGTATATATCTAGTTCAGACTTAACATTGTCAACTATGTCAACACTCTTAATATATCTCTCAAACTTGGACCTCCCAATCATAACTTTTACGTAGGCTATTCTATTAATGGTAGAAGCATTGCTGACACCACTTTCTTGCACATTATTTTTCATTGATGTACCAACATTAGCTGCTGCATATTCATCCACATATTCCTTATAAAGCTCATATAGACTATCACGCAAAATGCGAATTTGTCTAGGAGCTTCCTTTTCAAAATAAATAACACAAAAATTGAAGTCAATCAATTTCATCTTATCCCTAAGATCTAGTATAGCAGCAATAAAAATCAACAAATTACATTCACCCCAATATTTATCATTTTTTTTTGCATTTTATCGGTCATTTGTCTTATCCAAAGTTCCTCACTCAAAGATTTCTTCATCAATAACTCTTTGATACTCCAAAGTTCAGGAAGAACCAAATTGGAAGTTGGATACTCAAAACCTAATATCTACAAAGGAAATACCATGTATTAAATTAAATAACATAAATGAAAATTAAGAAATAATGAAATAAAACTAGATATATTTAAATTGTTTACCTGAGATAATATTGGTAACTTCATTAAAAAGTGCTAAGAAAGAACAAACTTCCTCAACCCTCACTCAATCTTTATCACTTAACAAATACTTATAACTTGCATCTCGTTGAGCATACCATGAAAATACGTCCTTAAACTCCAATACACATGACAACATAGCATATGTTGCATTCCACCATGTACAACAATCTAAAATCAACCTCTTATTTGACAACTGAAGTTGTTTAACAATATCACTGAACATGTTCAAACACACAGTGGATGCTGTGATGTGCTTCACACTTTCCCTTACATTATCAATTACATCTTCAATTTCGAAAAGACCATCATGCACCAATAGATTCAAGATGTGTGCACAACAATGGACATGAAACAATTCCCCATTTAAAGGAATCCTTTTATGAAATGAAAGGCTAACTTTCAACATCCTTACAACTTCATTATTGTAAGAAGCATTATCCATGAAAATTGAGCAGACTTTTCCTTCAATACCCCAGTCTTGTAAGCATTTGTACAATGCGTCATATACAACAACTCCACTATGCAAAGCAGGCACATCAACAAAATTCAAAACTCTTTTTTGCAAATTCCAATTCGAGTCCACAAAATGAGCTGTGTAGTTGTACCAACTAAATGCGGTGGTAGAAAAAGATTCCCTCGTCCCTTTAAAGATAATTGACATTTCACACAACCAACTAAATGCCTTTTATATTGTCTAGTTGTACCATCCTTGTTCTTGGAAAGTTTAATCTTACAGTAATTACACTGCACTTTTTTTGTCTCATCAGCAAGCTTAACTATGGTCAGTTCCTGCCAAACAATTGATGTCTTTTTTCCATTTCTCCTCATATAAGTGGTAACTTCAATATCATCCAAACTCTCAACCTCCTCAGGGGTTGGTCTTTCATGAGTAGTATCCCGAGCATTGGAATTTTCATTTCCTTCAATGACAACCATTAGTGATGAAGAACCAATACACAAATAGGAATAATGACCTTATTCTGAGTTATAAGACATACCTAAAAATTAAAACTTATATCATTATTAATGGATAACACCAAATCTAATAAACAAACTCTAAAAAAGCAATAATACGCTAAACAAGCAATAGGTCACCATTTCTGTAACACTCCTATACCCGGTTCACACGTATAAACCCGGTATAAGAGTATTACATACAATGTCAAAGAATTAAAAATGAGTATAACAAAATTTTTCTTTCAATTAATGTAAATTTTTAAAACAATATTTGTAACTCATTCATTAGAGACACATAGGTGTACCATTTGTACATGCCATTTCACACAAAATAAATATACCTTGTCTTGCAATCTTCCGATGTTGATGTGATTTGATGAGAGGCACCTAATCCAATCTTAACTTCTCGGAGGTCTTATACCTACGCGTTGAAATAAACGCGTTAAGCCGGTGAAGGCTCAGTAAATACTACAAGTGTCATTAATCATTCATCTTTTAATCACTCATTTCAAACTCATTCATATAATTGTTTATTCATGTAAAATACATACCTTTTATGTATATAACATTTAACTTACAGTAGTGTTATAAATTCACATATTCTTCCTCATTTCACATTTCAACCATTCCAACCTCTTAGCTTACTTAGTTTTATCATTCTTTGCTTTCTTATACATATATTGTACTTACCTTTCATGTGATTATCATTTCACTTACCTCAATGTCACAATTTGCACATTCTTTCTTTTTCACATTATTTACCCTATTAACAAGATTCGAACCCTGGCGGATACACGGATCCAACCAAACACACCAGAATGGCACCCAGTGCCTCATCGGATAGTTCGAAGCAATAAAGTGACATCCAGTGTCTCATCGGCCTAGCCGAAGTAAAATGGTATCCAGTACCTCATCGAATCTATCCGAAGTAAAACAATGACACTCAGTGTCTCATTGACTCAAGGTCGAAGTATCCCTGAACTCTTCCAATCCTATGGCATGCCAACTATATCCGACTCAGCCCGACTAGTTAATAGGGATTTTCAATTTACAATTCATATCACTTTCAATTCCAATTTCACTTTCACTTTCACTTTCACTTTCAATTTTGATCACAAATCATTCAAATTCAATTCAAATATATTATTAATTCAATATAAATTTTCATTCATCTCAATATTAACGCTTACCTCATTTTCACTTATTAAATATAAATATCAAAATAAACATTAAATAATGAATAATTTAGATTATAGTAATACAAATAAATTTAACCAAATAACAACCAAATATCATAAACAATTAGGTACTAATAACTTTGGAAACCTTTGATTTATCCATTTCATTCTCATTTCTCAATTTCATCACATATCACTTTATATGCATCAATTTTTCATTTCTATTCAATTTTTCATTTTTTTACATTAATTTTCAAAGCTGTACACTTGTATCATAGTCACTAAATTATTTGTATCTTGAGCTACAGAATTCAAAATTAATATCCGCTTGATGTTCTTGAAACTAGACTCAAATATCTTTTTACCATAAAATTTCAGAATTTTTACTTTAGCCAATTTGTACATTAAATTCTTTCAATTTACCCCTTCTCTGCTACCTAACAGTTTCGACCTTTCTTTGCTAAAAATTATTTATCTTTTAGTACAGAGATCCAATAATGTTCTCGTCTATTTATTTTGAAAATATACTCATTAAGGATTCAACCATATAAATTTAAATCTATAATAATTTTTCTACATTTTTCTATGATTTTTCAAAGTCAGAACAGGGGAACTCTAACCTACTCTGACCTTGTTACACAAAAACTAGTATATCTCGAAATATACAACTCCTTTTATTTCACTGTTTCTTTCATATGAAACTACACTCAATAAGATCTAATTAAATATTTAATTTAACTCTTAAATATTTTTATACAATTTTTGGTGAATTTTTGAATTTAGTCCTCTGTTCTGTCCAAACTGTTTCAATGAGATTAATTCCTTTCTCATGCTTCTTTATACTAAATTTCATTCAATCACACGTAATTATCATACTTATAATTAAACATCTCATTTTCATCATGATTAATCATATATATTAAAATTATAAACACTTTAAGTTAATTGTTACTAAGTCTTTTAATACTTGTAATACTTACCTCACTTGTAGATAATTTCTTCTCACACCTTAGCTTTCTCCTTTCCTTTTTCTTCAATTTGGTCTTTCTCCTTCTTCCCTCTTTCTTCAATTTCATACAAACACATATAAGCTTAAGACTAAAATTCAATACTTTTTCATGCTAGATTATGTAAATATACATGTATGTCATGAAAATTGAATCATCTCTTACCTTTGTTCTTGAATTTCCAAAATTCTAATTAAATTACTATCCACTTTAACACTTCAAAGTGGACTCTATAAAGAAATTAAGGAGTCTACTAACTTCCCTCTATGCCTTTCTTAAGGAAATTTCAAAGAAAAGGGAGGATTTTGAAGCTTGGACGGCTTAACAATGGTGAAGGGACTAAATTGAAATAAAAGTACAAGTTTGGATGGAGAAGAATGACATGGACGGCTGGACTTTTTAAAGAGATGATGATATTTTCATCTTTTATTTCTTTTTCTTTTCTCAATTTCTCTATAATTTTCCACTAAAATATCTCTCTGTAATAAAAATGGTAAAATTAAACTTTTAGTCTCTAAGCCTTCCAACTTTACACTTTGGCCCAAAAATTTGCCTCCAAAAATATCTTCCACCAAATTACTCTTTTGCCCCTCCTTAATCAATCTAATTCCCATGATTACTCATAATTCAATTTGGATAAATTACTATTTAGTCCTTCCTCCTTTCTCACAATTACTAATTAATCCTTAAATTTTCCTAATCTTCTTATTTTAGCTACATATTCTAGACTCCTTCCCTATACTATTCCAACTCCGATTCAAAAACGCAGATGTTACAATTTCAAATAAATTTCTTTTACCATTAATAATATTAAATATCTTTAAAAAATCATCGAAGTATGAACAACAATATTGTGCATCAAGTTTAAAGCAATATCTCATAAATCTAAATTTGGAGATAATAATAGTAAAATAATAGTTACGAAATTATAATTCCAACTTTAAAGGTCTCAACATTAATTTATATGAAAATAAATTGATTAAAAAAGGTAAAATAGAATGATATACCATAAATAAAGATCCAAAAATGTCTTCCCCGAACTCTTTGTTGCCTCCCCGAACATCATTTCTGGAAAGACCATTAGAAAGAGTCGGATCTTAGGAGGATATGCATATTGCTAATATATGAAACATAAAAGAAAAAGAAAACTCTTTTGCATATCGTTAGGAAATAAAAATGTAGTATTTTTTATGACTGATGAAGTTAAACGATAAAATCTATCAAGAGATGCAACAAATTCTTTGATCTTTGATAAAAAAAAAAGGCCGCAAACTGCTGAAGTTGAACGATGAAATTTGATCATTGAAAGATATGCAAGAAGAAATTTCACAATGAAGGAAGTCAAATTAGCTATAATAATTAAGACTACTGTAATTTTCACAGTTTTAATGTATCGTGACTAGTTACAATACCACATGTTATATTTAGGGTGGGTTTGGATGGTTAACAAACACAAATAGTAATTTAAAATTCAAGTTGATAGCCCATGCATTAGCTTTGAGTTTCCTCAAAGCCCATAACTCGGCCTATTAGATTTTACAAGTTGCAATATCCAAAAAGTTTAAAATTCAAGGAGACAAAGGCCTATTTCATATACGAATGAGCCCCATAAACCAAAAATTCACATTGCTCATGTTAAATAATATAAGTGCACTGATTTGTAATAGCTCAATGTACTCTCCGGCTATAATATTTAGTTAATTGTTTTAAAGAAAGAAAAAAGATTTATTCTATGCTTGTTCTATTGTCTAGTAAAGTCTGAAATGTTAAATGTACTATGAGATGCCTTCATCCAAATCCATGAGAACAATATCTCATGTTTGTTTATACCAATAAAAATAACTTAACAAACACAAGACAACATTAGAAACTAAAACAACAAAACAACAAGCTAATGTTTGCTTATACCATAAAACCTGTCTTTTCTTTGAACCTTTCCAACTAACTTTTTTAACCCTTCTCACCACCCACAAGATTAATAATAAAAGCAACAAAACTAAGTGTAATGAAGCAGAAAACCCATGAAGAAAAATGGGTTTTAGTAGAAAATATAAACAAGTAGTTGAACTCATTAGTAAAGATGATTGTGAAGCAAAAAGTTTCATTTTTTTGGAGCTTTGGCTGAAGAAAAAACTTGGGTTTTCTCTGTTTGGATAAAAGTTTTGATTGGTTTCAAGTGTTTGAAGTTTTTTGACTTTGTGTTTATATATAAATGAGACTAAAAAAAAAAGGCTAAGAAAAATACTTGGTAAAAAAAATGCATGGAGAGTAGCGGAGAGAGTAGAAGGGAAACGCACTAAAACTTAGAAAAAGACATACAAAAAGGAAGTTAAAGGGGCCTTCGGGAAAACGTGATTTTTGTCTCTTCAAACATAGAATATAGCATGAATTATCGAAGTTTTCTTTTTTACTTTAGTGTCATGTTTCCACAAATAACAGAATATTAAATTAGTAGGAACTTGGGACAAAATAAAAATTTTATGTGTATAGTGAGTTTCAGTCGTGTAAATATAACGATAACCAGTCAGCATACAAGGAACTACAACACAACATTTGTTGTATATCAAAGCATCAGTCAAGCAACACCACCAACGATAAAATAGAAAAACACAAACAAAATTAAAAACAAACCAAAACGCTCTAAAAGCTCTAACATATTTTAAAATGTGTTAAAATCGGTCAAATTCAATCCCAAAACTTGAATTAATAGGAAGAAAAACAATACCTTGAAAAAGATGAAGAGAACTGAAAGCACTTTAGAATGAATTTCACAAGTAAAATGAGAACGTTTTTAGGGATAAGAAACCTTAAAACCAAAGATAATTTGAAGTATGAAGACATAAAAACACACAGAAAGAGAAAGTGAAATGAAACTTTTGTTTTTATTTATATTTTACTATTTGGGTTATGATTATTTTGAAAGATGAAAATTATATTGAAGTGGGTTTCCCATAGTTTGAAAATAATTTATTTTAATATTTTTATAAGAAAATATCATTAATAAATAAACGAGTTAATAAATTAGTCAATAAATTAGCTTTTAAACGAGCCATAAACGAATTTGTTCGTGAACATAAACGAACCGAACACTCATTTTTTCGTGTTCGTTCGTTTATTAAACGAACACAAAAAATTTGTTCATACCCGTTTATTTAACTTAACAAATAAGCATAAAAGAACGTTATACGAATAGTTAATCAAACGTTTTATTCATTTACACCTCTACGAGGGAGAGGGGAAGGTTTACGCGTTTGGATTTCTCGATGTCTGCAGGGGGGATTTACGATTTGGCTTCTTTTAGGGTTTCTGGCGATTGATTACTTCTGCTATTTTCATGGTTGGTGGCGTTTCAGGTGCCCCATTACTTCTTTTTAGCTTGTTGGAAACAGCTCACTTTTGATTGATTGTTTTATGTTTATTGCTTGGGCGTTTCTGTGCTGGGCTCTTTTGGGGTTTACTTTTGGGTTGTTAGGAGCTTTGTTAGGTTTGGTTTTTCCTCTGTCCTTTGTTTTTGGATTTTATCTTTAGATTTTTCTTTGTTTGTTTAATGGATTTCATGAGCCCAGTTTCTTTTCAAAAAAATGTAGAATATTTTAATTATTTGATTATGTGGTAAATGGTGAATTAAGCAATAGCCCTGGTGACAATGAGTTGGATTCAGTAGCTTAAATCAGAGGCCTATGATTGTTGGGCTACCCTACCAATAATGGGCTTCTTCTTTCATGAATGGAGATTACGAAGAAACACTCGGATTGTTCAGCCGAAACGCCGGAAGAGAAGAACAAAAACATAGGATAATAGCTTCCACATCAAATTACGTAGCTGAAATCGATTCCCCAAATTTTCCTTTTCTTTAAAAAAGGAAGGGAAATTAAGATTAACAAACGATTATAAAAAGAAAAAAAAGGTGGAAAGAAATGTTTAGAAGAAGCAAGTTTCTCTCTTTCCCTATGGTTATTGGAGCAGTCATGTAAGTTTCATTATCTTGCTTTTTCTGCCTTTCTTGGGTGTTCTTTTTTTTTTTTTTTTAATTTCAATTTATTTATTTTATACTAGTTGGATTTCCCATATTTGTTTGCTTGTTACCCAGCTTTGAATCTGAAAATTAGAAGAAAAAAAAAACCAGAGAAATTATTTCTTAAGATAATATAGTCTTTGATTCATGCATTCATAGAAATGTTCGCTTATGAAATTTAATTCAATAAAACCCATTTCTCTTGTTATTTTTTCCTTGGGTATTTGATTTGGTGGGTTGAAGTGTTGAATTTAAGCTGATAGGGAAAACCCATTAAAAGTTTATTCAGTAACAATCAAGTGGGAAGTTTCAAAATAATGGCAGCTAAACATGAATTCTTCCTGATGGATTACTGTTTATAAACTTTACTACATGAGGATTGTGCAACATTATCTTTGAGAAGATCAGAATCTTGTTGGTATTGGTTTTATTCTTAGCTTTATGAGGTATATGTAGTTCAACTTGACAAATTAGCTTAATTTCTTTTGGTAGTCTTGGAGCTTTAAGGAACCAAATTTTCCAACTTTGTATTTAACTTTGTTGTTGCCATGCATGATAGGCTAAGAGCTTTATAGGAGGCTTAATGCGATTTTACATGTAGTTGTTTTCATTGTTGAAGTAAATGACTACTTGGATTTTGCAGAATTGGAGTTGTTTCTGGGAAAGCAATATTCGGACCTCCACTCGATGATTACTGGAGAAAGAAGCTGCAAGAAGAGGCTGCTGCAAAAGAGAATGAGAACAACCCGACTTAGTTCAATGTCTTTATTAAAATTTGTCTGATCTGGTGGTTTCTGAGAGCAAAAAGAATGGGATTCGTTTGCCTTTGAAGATGTTTAAACTGTGTTCAAGCATTTGTTGTTGCTCATCTTGATGTTATTCAAGCTAGAAACCATCAATGGAAGAAAAGCTGGTATGCATCAAAGCATTTTGTTCATAGTACTAGTGGTTCTAGGATGGATTCCTTCTTTATTCTGCTTTTGCTGTTTAGAGATGAAAAGAATAACTGACTTCTCTTGCTGAACCAGACTCCAGCAATATTCAATCGACATGCCTGTTATGGTTTATGTTATAAATTTGTGCATATGCTTGTTATGTTCCACCGCTTGTCTAGTTAACTACTCAAATGTCAAACTGAACCGAAAATCGAATTTAAGCTGCGTTGTGGTTTGACTGGCGTAGCTGCTACACTATAAGTTTGATTGTGGCCTTTTTATAGTCATTTGTTGCATACCGAAGCTTTGTTTCAGTACCACGGTGAGGGAAAAGGTGTTCCCATTGAGCTTGGGCGCTACTGATGGATTCAGTATGCAAGAAAATGTTGCACAAATCGACCCAAATCCTTTTATAAAATGCAGGAGAAGTTTTGAAAGAAGCACAACTAAGATAATGTTGTCCGACACAGGTGATGTCTTATATCTACTCTTACATGATTCTCAAGAAATCTTCAAGTTTTCCTGCAGGGCAGCTGGAAAATAGGTTTAACATGGAAGATGGTGTGGTCGTGCCTAAAAAAATACATGGAAATTATGTTAATAAAACATAACGGTATCATCATCTGTTGGTCTTTGATCGAGTTCATCATCTGAATTTTAATATGCATCATTAAGATTATCAAGATCTTATTCTTTCATGTATTTTTTGAAATATGGATCATATTAATTTCATTTATGATTCAAGTTATGAAATAGCAACATGCTAATATGATTTAACTTTTTTTTTTGGTTCTATACTAAGGTGATATTAATATGGAAAAAAAAAAATTAGAACAACAAATATTTTCTCAATCACATTTCAAAATCTTGAATATCTCAAATAAAGAGTTCGAGAGTTGACTATAGCACTTGTGTCTAGTATTATTATTTCAAACGGTATCATGCTGTATGATATGATGCAAGAAAATCTTTTGTATTTGTATAATTAGTATCGACTTTATAAAAAAATCACACAGATAAAATCAAATGAAGGTTTAACTCAAAAATTGATACTTAAATTATATTAATTTTTTTCAAATTGATATTTTTTTTTGGTTTAGAAGTAGTACTTAAACTATACTTTATAGCGGATTTTACCCAAAAAGTTAACTACTATTTAAAAAAATTCCACCAATCAATCATAGAGACCATTATAGATAGTTTAGATATTTATTTAATGGCTTAATGTTAACTTGACTATTAACATTTGCATGTTTTGTCAAAATGGCTTTAATTGTATTTTTGAGTTTTTTTAGCCATAAATTTTTGTTCTTTTTTTTAATTTGTTTTTTCTAATAGATTTAATGAATAAATTCAAGATTTCAATCTTTCTTATTTTTCAAAAGGTTTCAATATTTCATACGTTTACTAAGAAATAATTCTACTGAATTAATTTTTTTAAAGATAATTAAATTTTATTTTCTTAATTAAGAGTTATTTTTTAAATTTAATGTATTATTTATTTATTTTATTATTTTTCACATGTAATTATTTTATTGGGTTATCTAAGTAATAAATTACTTCTCATTAAAAATATTCCATATATAAAATTTCACATAATTTCCGTTGATTTTTTTAACGGTATTTTTATTAAATCTGTTAAAAAAATAGATTAAAAAAATAAAAGTTGATGGTCAAAAAAAATTCAAAAATAAAATTACTGACTATTTTGACAAAACATATAAACGTTAATAGTCAAATTTATTGTTAATCCTTATTTAATTATAAATCTAAGCCTAACATTGGCCCATTGAAATAACTTATGGGTTAAGCCCAAACAAGTAGCTCCGCTTCATAAAACCTGAAAAACAAACCGAAAACGCAAATAATTACTTTGAAAACGGCCAACTCTTGAGGCAGGAAACTTGAAGAGGAAGAGTTTGAAGCAGTTGCTATAATCTTCTCCTTAAAGGGAGCAAGGTGAGAATTTTAATTGTTCCCTGTTTTGTTACTTCTACAGATAACCCAAGAAAAGCAAAAGTATAACACTGTTTTGGAGCTTTTTTTGATGCATGGTCAACTTTACCAATCGGCTGCGTACCATGTATTCGATAAAAAGCTTGAATGAAAAGAGAAAAATACATCTTGAAAAATAATGAAAAACAATATGGGTTGTTGAAGGTTATACTTCTTTCTATGTTCATTGATTTTAAGCCAAGATGGGTGGTTCCATATACATGTTTTTCTATGCTTACAGATAGATAAAGCTTTGAATGGAAATAGCTCAAATTTAAGTTGAATATAAAATTTTTAATTTTAATCCTGTTTAGTTGATAATTATTGTTTGGGTTTTTTGCTGCAGTTAAATCAGGAAAGTCTTGGATCACTTCATTGGGTGGTGTTTTGATTTTTGACTGTTGCTACTGCTATGGCTGCGGCCAAGACTCGGACAAGTACCTTCTCTCGAAACCTTTCCACTGCAGCCCCATCTCATGGCCCCGGACTTAAGTGTGGGCCAAATGGCACGGTCTTTCTATCTTCTGGGATACCCGATCTTGACAGTAATGTCATACACTCTTATTCTTATCACTGTCTAACATTCTTTTTGGCCTTGTTTTCTCTCAGTTCTTTGAGATGATTTGTTCTGTTATTGAGTAGTTTTTACTTGATATTCAGAGATACTGGGTGGTGGGTTCCCTTTGGGAAGTCTAGTTATGGTGATGGAAGACGCAGAAGCACCTCATCACATGCTTTTGTTGAGGAATTTCATGGCTCAGGGACTTGTTCTCGACCAACCTCTTCTCTATTCTAGTCCAGCCAGAGATCCAAGGGGTTTTTTGGGTACTTTGCCTAGTCCTGCTGCATCCAAAGATGACAAATCCCGAGAACGCGATCCAGATCAGGTCCCTTATTTTCTTTGTCTTCTTCTTCAGTTTTGTTTAAAGGCTAAGAATGTGAATGGCATATTCAAAAAACTTGCAGGAGAAAGGTCTGAGAATTGCTTGGCAGTATAAGAAGTATTTTGGTGAAAATCAGCTCAATTTTGATGGACAAAGAGGTAGTTTATCCCTGGTATATTCTTTGTTCATTTTGCTTGCAGGGTAACAAACGTTAATGCAGCTTGCTTATGTTTCTTAAGTAAGAGTAAGAAAAGAGTTACTCTTTCAACTCATAACACTTTATCTCTTTTCAGTTTAAAACTTGATGCAGTATCAGGTGTTTGTTTGAAAATGTACTCTTCTTGACCCTTGTTCATGCGCTTCGCTCCTTAAACTTCTACTCATAACCCTTTATGTGAACATGGTGCAGATGGTAAACATGAGTACTCTAATGAATTTGACTTGAGGAAGCCCCTAGAGAGGCACTTCATAAATGGACCACGCATAGATTGTGTTAGCATCCAAGATTGTCCTGATCTTTCCACTCTTCGAGACCGTTGTGCAACATTTTTATCCCAGTTTCCACGGTATCATTGTTTGCTTTCATATTCATATATTCATGACATTGGAAACATTTGACATGCAGCCATATTTGTAATATTTTATTTTATTATTATAGCCATTTCCCTACAGCTCTATGAATAATCCTGTATGAAGTTCCAGGGTCCTATTTTTAGTGTCTCAACTAGCTTGCCATTACCTTATTTCCCTTTTTCTTTCTTTTCATTTTGATATATTTATTAGTCATTCCTTTCTCTTTTGGCTGTCATAGAAATGATGGCAGCATTTCATGTGCTGGTCGTATAGCTATCCAATCATTTTGTGCTCCACAATGTGCGTATTCGAACATGGTTAGTGGAAAGTTTTTAATATTTTTGTTAAACTATTATAAATTCCTTTTTATTTGTTCCCTTGCAAGTGAAGAATATTTTTAAATGTTTTTGGGCTTTTTTTGGACTGTAGAAGTCGTAGTCTTAGAAGTCACTTTGATGCTACATCAATTTTCAGTTTGTAATTCATTACTTCTGCTAATATAAACTATTGCAGGAGTGGGATATGCTTTCATTTATTAGATCTCTCAAAAGCATGGTCCGGTCTTCAAATTCAGTCGCCATAATAACCTTTCCTCCTTCCCTTCTTTCACCATCCTTCTGTAAACGATGGCAGCACATGGCAGACACATTACTTTCTGTCAAAGCCATTCAAGGTTTTTTGCCTGTCTATACGTTGTGCTTATTGCATTTGTTTTTCTATTTCAAATTTGTATGGACTTATTGGTCTCATTTGATGCTTTGGTCAGATGAAGACAAGGAATTGGCACAACTCCTCACCGGTTACCAGGATATGGTCGGCTTTCTGAATGTGCACAAGGTTGCACGCATCAACACACAGGTTTATTAGCATTAGCCTTAATCCTGGTCTTGTACAGCTTTATCTATTCATTACTTAGAGATCTATAGCAATGTAATTGTCAGTTTTACTCGTATCTTGCACAAATTTACCACTGAATTATACACCGCACCGTGATCAGGTGCCCATGATTCTTGAGGCAACAACCTTTTCAATCAAGTTGCAAAAGCGACGGTATTTGGTTTTAGAATGTCTAAATCAGGCCCCTGTCGATGGTTCAAGTGGAACTTCATATGGCACGTCAGGTGGTTGCTCTAGTTCCTCCAAGACAGGGAACCTCGACTTTTGACTGCATACCACAGAATAATTCAACTCATGATAGCAACAAAATGAGAAACAATCAGAAATCGAGACCATAATTCGCCGTTACTATGATATCAAAGGTTTTCCCAAAGTCAGCCGATGCAAGAGCAGTTGAGAGAACCAACCTGGCATAACAACACAGAATTTGAGCTTATTGTGTAGGTGGTCGCATTCTCTAGCAAATCACTTGGTGAGCCAAAAGAGATTGTTTCTTGCTACATGTAAAGCAGGAAAATCTAAGAACTCAACTCAAAGATACCACCGAGCACTTATTAGCTGAGCTTGCTGTAATGGACATTTTTCCATAGAAGAATTGTAGTCATCTACTTCACAATATCTTCTAGTTTATTTAAAACATGTTTATTTGATGCTTTGTCCATAAGTTAATCCAGTGTTTTTTATACCATTCTTCTAGCTGCCAACTGCCAAAGCTATCAAGCTTGTAAAAAAAAAACACCCTATTTGGGTATTTAAAATTGCATCCATAAAATAGAAATATTCATAAGCCGAGTTTGGGTCAGACTTATACATGAACACATTTAATGCTTACTTAAGCTCGGTTTAGTTCAAAATATGAACATAAAAGTTCAAACTCGTTTATATTTTGTAAATAGTTAATTCAAATTTATTTGAGGTTTATTTATATTTATTTTTTTAAAAAAATTAAATATAAATATGTATTTATATTTTTAATTTAATATTTAAAATTTAATAATTTTATTATTTTTATTTATTAAAATTTTATATAGTAATAATATTATATATTATTACAGATTAAGTTTGTGTTGTAAATTATGTAACATATAAAAATAACATAATATAAAATGTTAATAATTTAAAACAGGTTGGGCTTGAATCACGAATGTTCAAGTTTAAGCCCAATCCATATTTTAAACGGGTCAAATTTTTTTATTCAAATTTATTTTTCGAGCTTAATATTTTTTTATCCAAATCCTTTCAAATTTTGAACAAACTTTCGAATTTAAACAAATAACCTTATCCATAAATAAATTTAATAAAATAACAAATCATCTCGATCAAATGTATTTTATAATTCCAAACTTATATAATCTTTATTCAAACTTTGTGAAAATGACTAGAAGTTCAAATTGAAGAAAACCAAATTTAAGCATCAATGTTACATGTTTAAATAAAAAAAACACACATCAAAATTATAATATTGTTGGATGAATTGAGGTTATATTATACTACAAGTAGGAAAGAAAATTTCTACAAAAGAAGAGAGGATGGTGGATGGGAAAGATTAGGGAAAAACTTAAAAAAAACTTGAATGTCTTGTTTAGACTCCTCCTTCTCTTTTTATAGGAAAATTTCATAACTAGATTTCATAAAATTTGAATTCCGCATAGTTTTCTGATAAGTATGATGTCTTATCTTTTTTATGCCGACATTTTTGTCTAGTAGTGGATGGTTTTCACGTAGCTTATTTTTTTGTCATTTTTTGGAAGTGGTTTTTTCCATGTAGCTTCCTTCTTTGTCGTTTCTTGAATGTGACTTTTTCTACGTAGCTTCCTCTATCTTGTGTTTTAGCCTTCTTGGAGGTTGTCAAGATTCATTTCTTCAATTTCATCTAAAGTTAATGAATCATTTGACAGTCTTGGTGAATTCCAATTTTCTCATGTGTTTTTTATGTCTTCAATAATATGGGACGAAAAGTCATCAATTTTCATGTCAACTATCTTTTTTAATAGTTGAATGGTTTGTTCATTTCTATCATCTTGTCAATATCCACAGCCAACATCATATGCCAATATTCTTCTACCATCAGTCCAAAGGCAATATGATTTTTGTTGTAGTAGATCTTTGGCTTTGACCATAAGATCAACTCCTGCTTGGATCTGATAATAATTATGATTATTGTGACAGTTGTCAATATATTTTGTCAAGTGATTGTTGTCTTCTTTTGCTGCCGATAGGTTGGATCCTCCAGGCATTTTTTTAACTTCTCATATTTGATATGGCTGATAAAAAATTTTTTTTCAACTATACCAATTAGGCTACTGATTTCAATATGAAAGTAATAATAGAAATCATCTTCATAAACCATTCGTAATAACATAGTTTTAATAAATGTCGAAAAATCTTTTATTAAATGAAAAGAAAAATTTTGAACTGTTATTTTTCGAACAAAATCTCATTCAATACTGCTTATATCAAATGGTTCATAATCAAGTCTAAATTTTATAGTAAGAAATTTTTCTCCCAAGTGATTTGTAAAAACATAAGCTTGAAAAAAAAGTATTCAGAAAAAGATTTTTGAAATAAAGCTTGTTGGTTGCAAATGACTCCATTAATTTTAGTAAATAATTCTACATGTAAAGTGAATTTAGCCTTTTTATATGAGCATAACCTAAAATTTTTATTGAGAATTGGATTATTTGTTCCTATATTCTTAAAATATTAAAATATATCAAGAAGATTGTTTATCTCCTTAATGTTTAAGAAACTTATTTCTATATCTTCCCAATCACGATATAAAATAGATTTTATTAATAAATCATGACTTTCTTGTTTTTTAGTTGTTTTTTCAATTAAAAATTTTGAAAGCTTAGTAAAAACCCTTCTTAAATTTGCTATTTGATTAGTAATATGAGTTTTCCATATTTCATTAATAAAATTGTATAACTCCGGTGGTAAACCTGGATTATAAAAATATTTTACTTCATGTATTTGTTTTGTTTTCAACAAAAAAATTTTTGCACAAATTTTTTTTGCTTTTTTGAGTAATTTATGCATAACTGGCTTGGTATGCAGAATTTGGATCTTGTGACCAAGGCAAGTGATTTACCTGTGGTGTAAATGATATCTGAGTTGAAATTTCCACTGATTATCTTACCATTGGATATTGAACATAATATCTTTGATTAGGATAAAATGATACTTGAGAAGGCATTTTTATAAACCCTTTATAAGGATTTTTTGAATCAAAATCATTTCGTTTTTTGCGAACAAGTGGTCCATTCTCCAACTTTTTCTAGAAGTTGTTTGCCTTTATCCATAAGGCCTACTAAGATAATCAGCAATAATATTATCAGTTCCTTTGACATATAAAACTTTGAAATTAAAAGTATATAATTCATTATACCATCTAATTCTTCTTGGTACAGTTTCTAAACTTTTATTAGTAAAAAAATGTTTAACTGCCTGATTATTAGTTTTTATGATAAACTTTTCAGGTGTTAAATATATAATAAAATTTTTTATTCCTTTCTTTATAGCTAACAATTCTTTTTCGAATATAACATAATTAATTTCATTTGGTTTAAATTTTCCTAAACTATATCTACATACTAATTCTTCATTATTATTTGTTCTTGCTTTTAAAATATATCCCCAATGATTTTGTGAGACATCTATTTTCAAAATCAATTTATCACATTGTTTAGGGAAATAAACTTTAAGAATTCGATTTACTTCATATTTTAACTTTCTTATAATTTCTGAGTCTGTTTTAGACCAAGTAAAAGGTTTATCCTTTTTTAATTTTTCATATAACATACCTATTTTTTCTGACAGATTTGGAAAATTTTTTTTTCCATAATTTATAATTCTTAAAAATTGTTGAAGTTGTTTTTTATCTTTAATCTTTTCAGGAAGTTCTTTTATTTTTACTATAATATGATCTTTTAGTTGAAGGCCATTTGCAGATAATTTTAATCCAAAAAATTCTATTTCTGTTTTTTCTAGCTCTATTTTCTTAGGGCTTAATATAATTCCATGTTTTATGAATTCTTGAGAAATAATATTTAAATATTTTCTATGTAAATCTAATGTTTCTGAAAATATTAGAATATCATCTATATAGACTATATAAAATTTCTTATATTTATTAAAAATAGAGTTCATCGATCTTTGGAATATTTGTGGGGCATTACATAACCCAAATGATATTACTTTCCATTGGTAGTGTCCATTGGGTGTACTAAAAGCTGTTAAAAGTTTGGATTATTCTGTTAACATGATTTGCTAGAATTTTGATTTATAGTCAAATTTACTAAAATATTTTGCTTCTCTAGCCTGATTAATTAAAACATCCTTTTTTGGAATGAAATATCCATCAAAAATATATTTTGATTTAACCTTTTGTAATTAATGACCATATTAACTTTTCCTCTTTTAATTTCTACATGATTTCTAATCATAAAGGCTAGATTAGAATGTGGATTATTAGTTTTTTCTATTAATCTTTTTCTAATTATTCTTTAATTTGTATATCAAATTTTTCTATATCTTGTTTAGTATAGATCATTGGTTTTACTCTAATAATTTTATTGAGATTTTTCAATTTAATATCACAATATCTAAGACTATTTTGCCATAATTTTAATGGTTCTTCACTAAAATTATTTTCTAATATTTTTAAACAATCAATGATTTTTTTCAAACTGATTTATTTGTTCTTTTCTTGGTGGTGAAATTTTTTTATCACAAACAAATTTATGATTTTCTACTAATGATATTTCTATAAAAGTTTTTTCTATAGATAACATAATTATATTCTTATCAATATTAAAATGATAAATTCTGATATATAAAATTATTTCCAAATAATATGTCTGCATGTATTTTTGGAAAACATAATAATTTTGGTATTACAAATCTTACATCATTTATGTAGACTGATATATTTCTAGCTTAATATTGAATTATGGTTTCATTACCATCTATTCCTTTAGCTCTTATTGGATGTTTCATAGGTTTCCATTTTTCTAAAGGAATAGCTTTTTTTTTTAAACTACTAGTTGTAGCTCCAGTATCAAGTAAAGCATGTAAAGAATATGTCTTATATTGAAATGTAATTTCAATATATGTATAATATTTTTTAGATTGAAAATTTGAAAATGTAATAACACTACTTGTTCCAATTTTCATTTGTTGAAGTATTATTGAGGATTGTATTTCTTCCATTCTAGTGTTTCTAGAGGATATTGAATTTTTACTTGGTTCTGCAAGAAATATAGAATATGAATTGTTTTCATTTCTATAGGTGTTGAAGATATAGAACTTCTTCTTGGATTTTCCTCATCTTCCTCTATTTGAGTGTTTGAGGGTAAAACTAGATTATTATTTGTATTTGTTATTGTAGTATTTTTAAAATATAATTTATCTCCAGATGACATACATTCTATTGTACATTCTGGTTTAGATGTATTGGGACTATTAATCTTTTCTAGCATCCAATCTTTTGGAATTGATAAAGCACTTAAATGTAATAATTTTGATTGTATTTCAGTAGTAATTTTATTTGGTTCAAAAAGTTCAAAAATTTTGTTATTAACTTCTTTGATTTTTACTTCTATCGAATTAGTATATTTATTAATAGAAGTCCAACTTATTGCTCGATGTCGTATTAGTATATTCATTAATAGAAGTCCAACTTATTGCTAGATCTTCAGCTAAATCATTAATTTAAGAATTTTTTTGTTTGAATTCTGAGACATAAACGTTCTTCTATCAAAGGATCTGTAATAGATATAAAATAATTTGATTTAGCCTTAAATCCTATTACTCCTGAATGTAGATTTAATTGAATTCTTCCAATAAGTGTTTTTACTAGATTTTCAAATTTCTTATCTAATAATACTGCTATTATTAGTATATTGTGTCTTCTTTTAAATAATGCTCTTATAATTATCATTATAATTCCTAGATGTATATATCTAACTTGGGGATATTTCTTTTTAATCCTCTTTATTTTTTCTTTAGAAAATAGTGGGATTTCTATTAATCCTCCTTTAGTGTCTTTAACAACTGTATTACCACTTATTTTTTTTATATGTCTTTGACGCCAAATTTTATATTTAGATATTTTATTAATTTCTTCTTTAGAAATATGATTTTTATTTATTTTTTCTATAATTTCATAAGAAAAGTCTTTTTCCTCTTCAATTAGATTACCGAATTTTATATCTTGTTGTTCATTTTTAGGAATTTCTTCTAACTTATTATTAGAACTGTTTCCTATATTGAACATAAATATATATTCTTCATCCTTAGTATCAGAATCTGTTTCTGATATTAATTCATATAATATTTCTTCAAGATTTATTTCCTCTTCAAAACATATTTCTAAATCTTCTTCCTCAAGTGTTTTGATTATTTTCTTAGCACTCTTTCTTTTGTTAGGACAATTTGGTGCTATGTTTTCCATCACATATAAAACATTTACATATTTTTTTTTAGGATTTTTAGAAGTCTTTTTCCTAATAAATCTTTTCTTTTTATTATTATAATTTTTCTTATTCTTATTCCTTAGTTTCCAGCTAATAAGTTTGTATTTTTTATTTTTTCTTTTATGTTTTCTATAATTATTAGGACGTAATAGTTTATATCCAAATTCTCATTCATTTTTTAAAATTTTTGTACAATGTTGATTACTTAATTTATGCTTAACTTGTTTAGCAGCTTTAGTTTATAAGCAGTGACTAGTTTTTTTTTTGCAAAATTTATTCTATTTCCCATGGAGTCTATAGTTTCAGAATCTAAACCCGATATTTTACTATGTTTTTCTGAATAAGAATAATATTTTTTATACAAATCTCATCCCATGAAAATGATAATTTATGGAAATATTGTTTTTTTTCCAAAAATCTATATTTCATTTTTTTTAGTTTTTGATATTCAGGAAGAAATTTTTTAGAAAATTTTTCTAAATACCTAATATCACATAATTTAATTTTTGACAATATATAACTAGATAGACTATCTTGATCTTTTTTATCAGTATAGCCACAAAATTCTTTTTTAGAATAGATGTTAATCCTTTTAATATATTTTTGGGAGTTTTAATCTGATTGATTAACTGCATTTTTTGTTCTTTTTCTTTCTCTGATTCTTCCCATCTTCTTAAAAATTGTAACACATCTCCTTGAAATGTTCCAACAAAATAGTTTAAATTTTTTTCTTTTGACCAATTATTGTTATTTACAACAATAGTCATAGATTGTGCACAATCATCTATGGTTTTTTCATAGTCTGATATAGAGATATTTGTAAGATCAAAATATATTCCTCCTTGAGTAACATTTCTTTTATTAAGATCATCTATCCTATAAGGGATTGGTTGGGTAGATGATTCTCCTAAGTTTTCTAATTTTATTTCATTAGTAGCAATATTTTCAGTTTGATTATCGAAAATTCTAGTTGTATTACCTATTTGTTCATATTGTTTATTAAAAGATCTTAAAAAATCATCTTTTAGAAGATCTGAATCTATTTTTCTTTTTCCTTTAGGATCTTGATCTGTTTGATTAATTTCTATAAGTTTAGGTATATCTATGTTTTCATCTTCATCTGTTGAAGAGTTTTTTTCTTCAGATTTATAACTTGTTACCTTTATATCTTCTAAGTTTATATTGTTATCTGAATTATTAGAACTACTACTATCTGTAGAGTCATAATTTAACATATAATGATAATTAAATAATATAAATAAATCTTTATGTTTTTCATAAATTTCTTCGATCAATTTTAAATATTCTATTCTTTCACTTTTATCAGAAGTCTTAGAAAATTTTTTCTTCCAATGTTCAATAAGTTGTTTATAAGATTGAAAGTCATATCTTTGTTGATATGAATATTTTTTCTTATATTTTTTTATTTTTTGAAGATGATTCTTCAGAAGAAGTGTCTTTCTCTTTTGACAAAGTTAACATTATATTACTATTACCATAATATAAAGGACCTAAATCTATTTCTTATTCCATATTTTTTTTAATAAGAATTTGTTCTAATTTATTATTAACTTCAATTTATATATCTTTAGATTCGTTGTTCAAATCTAATTCAGTTACTTCTCTTAAATTATTTATTTGTTGTTCTTTTTTATTAACTTTATTATATAACTTATGAAAACATATAAAAGTAATATCTTTTAAACTATTAAAATCTTTACTAATTGATGAAATATTATTTTCGTTCTTAGAATCTATATGCATAGCATGATTGCAAATTTTATCTTTATATAAACAATCAGTTTCATCCATGAAATTTATCTTAAGTACTTAAAACCGTTTATTATCTTTAATATTCACTTACTTAAAACACTAATAATCTCAACATTTTATCCTTATATAAACTCAATGTAAAGGTTTTCATCCATTGTTTGGTCTTAGCATCAAACTCTCTGCTCTGCCAATTACTTTCAATGCTTAGCTGTTCACCATTTTTCTAATATCCCCCAAAATTTGTTGTTGTCTTCTAAAACATCTATTATTATTATTATATTGTATTGTGTCGGCAGCTACCAAATCTTTATTAAATTTTTAATCAAACCACTAAACTTCTTTCATTTTCCTTGGATCAGTATTCCTTGTCTACTAATCACTTTGCTTGTTAAGATAGAAAAATTATATATATAAAAATATGGTTTCTTGTGGGAGCGAGGACGAAAGGGACTGTGGAAATTTTATTTTGACGGAGTCACCCTCACCTCATATCTTAGCAGTCATTAACTCCCTGAATCTGAATCCCTATTTCCCCTCACCTCTTGATTTCTAATCTCCCTACATTAAATTTCCTGCCACTCTCTGCTAACATTATTTTTTTTAATAAATTACAATAATAGGACAAAGTCCGAACAATTAACGCAATTAACGCGACTCGAATCCAAATTATATTTGAAACGATAAACACTCTTGACTATCAGGTCATTACATGAAATTCAAGGGTTTGGACTTGTAATAATTTTAACTTCATTTGGTTACTAATGTAATAATATGAGAAAAAAAATATATTTAATAAATTATTATTACAATAGTTAAACATAAAATAAAGAATAATTAGTATAAATTAGAAGCATTAGTGGTTATAAAAAAAAATAAAACATCTTCAAAATAAAGAAAAAAATTGTCCTTTTATCTTTTTCAGAAACAAATAATGTTATTGGCTAAAAATTACTATTTGAAATTAATTTATTATTAACTCATATATTATAATATGGTGAAAAGGAATAATAATTTTACTAAACGTAGCATAAATGATAATATTTGATGTAGTGGTAATGTTTTTTTTTCTGATAAATAAGAAAGTAAAAAAAACAAAATTACATAACACAATTCAACCCTCCTAACGGGAAGATTTCAAAAATTTGCAACCCTCTCTGAACCCAACAAGTGGCTCTAGTAGAAAAGAGGATGTTGTTCATCCTAGGGGTCCCAGGTTCGAGCGTCTGTGTGTGTGCGTTGTCAAAGGCTTAAGAAAGTATGAACAAATACTACCATGTAATCACACCAGTATATTCAAAAAAAAATTTCAACCCTCTCTTATTTATGTGAGCCAACTTTGTTAGTATGTCAGCTTCCTGGTTTCTTCTTTAAGAATATGGCAAATGATCAAATTTGAGTCTGTGAAAGCAATTGAAGAATCCTTCTAATCAAAGACGTAGTAGATTCATATGATGCAATCTCTTGGATGGCACTAGCCACTTCAATACCGTTTGTTCGAATATGCACTTCTGTGAATAACCTCGAGCAATTAAGATGCTTAAGCCGTCCAAAATACCCCACAACTCTACCTCGACTAGTAAACAGCTCCGCAAGAATCTATTGTAACCCAAGATCTTTTGCCTACTATAATCCCCTACTATGGCAGAACCATCCTCAAATCTAACGAATTCATCAGTATTCAAATAAGTTCCAAACTCAGACACATCAGGACACGAACAACAACGTTGAATCGAACTCGTATGTCCCCTACCAACCATCATAAAGTGTTTGGCCCAACTAATTGAAGCCTTAATAGTGTCATTTTTGCTCCATGATGTAGTGGTAATGTTAATGAACCAAATGATGGCACATTATTCAAAATTTCTTTTTTTTCTTGAAATAAAATTTCTGTGGGTGATTATTAATGGAAGGTATATATAAGTACTTCATAAGATCCCATGAAGACATCTATTCCATTAAGTAGTAAGTTTGTTGAGTTATGGTGAACGTTTGACATGTGCATTTTCTTATCTATAAAGAATCTTATCTTTATAAGTAGTCTCATATAAGTTTTGATGTGATTGAGTGAGGTTCATATGCAAAGTATGTAAGATATCAATGTCGGTAATTATGCAAGATTGAGTGTGATTTTTAAGCAAAGTGTTCTTGATGAGTAAACCTCTCTAATCAAAGTGAGTTGACTTGACAAGTTGCTGTTAACAATCAAATCCTTCTTTATTTCATAATGAAAATCAGTATCAACTCATTAGCTACACTGTTAATGCACCAATTGGTGAAATGTTTTGGTATTTATTTGGAGATGACATTCCAGAGCTTCCTCCAAAACAATCAGGAAGGTTTTATTCATGACTGGGTGAAATAGTATACATTATAATGCAAGAGATGAAGATTTCTTCTACAACAAAAGAATGTAGTTTTAATCTTACAGACATTCTCTTTAGTAATAAGCATGAATTGAACTATCAGCAGATATATATAGTAATTAGGTACTGATGCTAGCTAGCTTGATGTATGATCTACGGGACTGTGCTTTGCTCCAAGCTGGCCAATGTTCCGGGACTGAGAATGGGGAAAGTGAACCAATTAAAAGAAGATGGTGACAAGGTCAGTCCAACTGAATTCGAAGTAAACATGGCAGTATCTGAGAAATTCTGGTTCTGGGATGTAGTGTGGTCTAATCCAGAAACGAGATGCAATGGTGCAGAAACTTCTGTCCTAGACAATGGCGGTGCTGCAACGTGAAGAGGGGGAGGTGCCACTCTTTGGAGACGCTGTTGCTGAGCCTGAAACTGAAACTGAGATGTGGAGGTCTGATTATGAGATTGGGACATGAATTGAGGTGCACCAGTTAGCTGTTGAACCAAGTCCCTGAAGTTTATAGGGTCGACCGTGTAAACCTTTGGTGGTGTTGGAGGAAATGGTGCAATTGGCTTCTTCCAGGGCTTTGACAATGGCTTACGCACGGAATGAAGGGATCCATGCAAAGAAGCCTGTGGAGCCTTCAATCCTCTTCCTTCTTCTGAACTCGAAGCAGCAGCGGCAGCAGCAGCAGAAGAAGAATAAGCTTTCATGGGGACAACTTCTTAATCCAATTACAAAGCTTTTTTGAATAAAGCTGATGATAGAGCAGTAATTTTAGAATGTCCAGACTCGTATATATATAGAGAAAAACAACAGAAGAATAAGGACAAAAATTGCACAAATGGGGACAGGAAAATAATTGAAGGGAATAAAAAAGCAAAAGCAAAAGCAAACGACGGTGGGATGAATCTGCTGAGGCTGTAGGTTGATGATAAGATGAAATTCAAACGTTCTATTGTCAGCAGCCGGCTAATGCATACAAATCACACAGGTTGCCAGGTCAAACTCCCTGACTTTAGGCCAATTTTCTCTTCATTAAATTAAAGAAAAAATAGTTTTCTTTTTTGAATAAAGAAAAAAAAGAGTTGTTTAAAACATCATGTTTTGGGCCCACTCGTGCGTGCATTATTGTTCCTCTGGAATGGAAGACTTGGTTTGAAAAGGGTAGACATATAAAAATAGTCACTTTTATTTGTTTCAGGTTATATTTTAATTATTTATGTTTAAGATGTTACGTTTTAGTAATTTATGTTATCGTTTTCTTTTGAAATGATCACTCTATCGTTAAACTCCGTTACTTTCTTAACGACAATCTTACGTGGTAGTCCAAATAGGTTTTAAATGTCAACTTAGATATTTAATTAGGATGAGAATAAATTTTTAATTAAATAAATTTAATTAATTAAAAATTTTAAATTAGTTACAACTGAAAAAGAAAAACCCAATTGAATATTCAAGTTGATATTTAAAATCCATTTGAACAGTCAATGGAACTTAACGACAGAGTGATCACTTCGTGACAAAACGATAACATAAGTGACTAAAATGTAACATTTCAAACATAAATGACTAAAATATAACCTGAAGCAAATAAAAGTGACTATTTTTGTGGTTTATCCAAACAAGTTATATGTTAAATTTCATAAATAAGTCCCTCAATCTTCATCTTCTTTACAAATCTATTTTTTATGATCAGAGTTTAGTTATTGATAAAGTAATTAAATTACCGATTAATATGTTTATCCATCATGTAAAAGGAATAAAATTTCTTTAGAATATAGAAAAAAGAAAGAAATACTTTTATGATAAAATTAAGATAATTGAGGTACTTATTGGAAATTTTACCCTATTTAAGATTTGAGATAACTTGTGAAAGCGATAGCCAACCCTGAAAGGAAAATGACAGAAATGAAGGGAGGAGGCGCCGCCTGTTGTAAGACTTAATTGACACTCACTAATGTCTCAGCGTATCACACGTGAGACCACGTGTTCCCCTTTTATTGTTGTATCTTTGACCAAAATAAAATATATGATTTATCTAATATATATAATAAGTAAAATTTAAAAATTTTAACTTGGAGGTTTTTTTTAAGAGAGAATCTATGGGATTTAGGTCAGACTAGATCAGGATAGAACTTACACACAATGGAAGACTTGAATTTGTACACTCAATGATAGTTTCTCATTATATTTGAAAATTACAGTGGAAAAATGTTTTTGAAAAATTTAGTTTAAAATTTAGGTATTTAGAATTATTATTAAAAAATATTTTTGAGAAATAAAATATTTATTTTAAACATGTTATTATGAAGTAAAATTTAATACGAATATAATTTTTTTACTATAATTCATTATTAATATTTTGATATATGAAATATAAATTTCAATAATTTTAATATTTATAAATTTTAATTTAAATATATAATTTATATTTTAAATATTAAAATATTTCTTTTCTTCTTGTAGATCCACTTACACTTTATAGGTTTTATCCCTTCTGGTAAGTCTACAAGTTTTCACGCTGAGTTGAAATCCATAGAATCCATCTAAGCTTTCATAGCTATTTCTCAGATCTTGGAATTAGGACTCTGCATCGCTTCATCATATGTGAGTGGCTCATCATCTTTCTGTTCAGCAGAATTTGTGTTTAAAACACTTCTTCCGGATTGGAAGAACTCAAGCGTACGAAAGATCCTCCTATTGTGATGAAGCACCTTATTTTGTTGTTTGTTCACATGTCTACTATTAGGAGTTGGTTCTAATATCGTTTCTAGAGGGCTTTTTGTATTTCTGGAAAGTTCCTTGAGTACTTATTTACTTCGAGGATTGAAATCATTAATGAGTTCAGATAGAAATGGAGGAGAGTTCAAATTTTTCTCTAGGGTCTTTAGATACCTATTATGTGACTAAACAACAATGTTAAACTAGATTTTATAAATGTCATCCACGTGTAATCTTTGTTTGACTATTTATTTATGTGTAATCTAATTTTATCAAGAGTTGTTTATGTTTGGTTTTTGGATATAGAACTTGTTCACAGTTGATGAGTATGATTGACAATTCCAATGATGATGAAAGGAAAAGAAAGAGATTTTACAACGCATGGAAAGTTTTAACCGATTATTTCATGTTGCATCTTCTTTTGTGCAATTATATTATGAGAAGTATATATTGAAACAACAATGCATGGATTCAAAACAATCGGGTGAGGCATGGATCCGAGAAATCCTTGGCAGTCATGAATCATGTTGCATGATTAATTTTAAGATGTCAAAAATTGTATTCACAAGTTTGTTGAGAGTTTTGGAGACAAGATACAATTTGCAAACTTCAAGACACATATTCTCGTGAAATGTTGGGATTTTTTTGTTTATCTTGGGCATCGGTGCAAAAATTTCCCATTATTGAGAAAGATTTCAAAGGCCTAGAGCAACAATAAGTTTATACTTTTGCAATTGTGCTTGAGAAAATTTCAAGGATGGTCATTGACATAATTGCACTCGATTATTGTTCTTTTAGCTCAATACCTGAACAAATACGTAATGATTCTAGATATATGTCGTATTTTAAGGGTAAAATTTAAAATTGTATTATTATATTTTAATATTTTTAACTAAAAATATGCATAAGACTAATATGATTCTTTGTTTAGAATTGCGTAGGTGCAATTGGTGGTACACATATTGCTGTTATTCTTCCAAAAAATGAACAAATTCCCTACATTGGAAGAAAAGGTATCGTGACTCAGAATTTTATGGCAGTATGTGATTTTAATATGTGTTTCACCTTTCTTATGGATGGATGGGAAGGATCGACGTATGACACTAAAATATTTCTTGAAGCAATTTGAGATCCAAAATACAAATTTCTACTCCCACCAAATGGTAAGATATTTCATTTATTTATTTTTTAAATAATAAAGTATAAGTTCTTTAATTGATAATTTTTAAAAAATAAACAACCCTCGAATTAATTGTTTATCATATTATGACATATAGAAAAATCTTATCTTGTTGATTCTAGATATTCTCAAATGAAATTATAACAGCCCGATTTTCAGTGGTTTCGGGACCACAACTCCGACGATTTGTGTCATAAATATTAGTTATTTAATATTTGTGATGTCAGAAATATCGTATTAAGTCTTGGTTATGAAATTTTGACGTTTAATTAGATAATTGAATAGAAAGGACTAATTTGTAATAGGTGCAAAAGTATAGATGTTTAATTAAGAGGACCTAATGAGTAAATAAACTAAAAGAGATAAGTTAGTGGAAAATCATGGCATTTAAGGGCTAATGAAATGATTAATTAAAGGCTTAAAAGTGATAAACTAAATTAATTATGAAAGTCTTAATAATTACAAAATTACCATTAAGTATATAAGTGAAATTAAAGAATTAAATGACATTTTTCCTTCATAATTTCTCACCTTCTTCTTCTTCTTCATTCGACCAAGAGGAGAAAGTTAGGGTTTTTACACTTTCAAGTTTTAAGCTTTGATTTGGGTAAGTAAACCTCGATCATTTTTAGTAATTTTTATGTTTTTGAGTTCTTATTAGCTTAATGTAGATTATGCAAGGACTAATTTGTGAATCTTTCAAATGTTAGAAAACTTGCCATTATTGAAATTGCTTGTTATTGAAAGCTTTTGATGTATTTGAGTGTTTGATCCTTGGGTTAAAACTTTTAGTAAAGTTATTTTCGATGAAATTAGGGTTTAAGGATTAAAATGTAAAAATGGTGAAACTACATATATTATTATGAAAATAAATGTGTGAATGGGTTGGATAGGTACTCAAGAGAATTCGGCTATGGTTAGTTGTGTGAGAGAATGGTTGTTTTACATGTTTTGAGTTGAAAGGACTAGATTGAATAAAAGGAAACTATTAGGGATAAAATTGTAATTTTCTTAAAAAGGACTAAATTGTGTTGAATGACTAAATTATGTAATTTAATGTGAGAATTGAATGATCTGTGAATGTAGACTATGATCGTGCTACCGACCGTGAAAAAGAGAAATTAGCAGATTAGTCCCTGAAGTCTTTCCTAAACTGCAATCCAGTCCTAAACTATTAGCTTAATGTAGATTATGCAAGGACTAATTTGTGAATCTTTCAAATGTTAGAAAACTTGCCATTATTGAAATTGCTTGTTATTGAAAGCTTTTGATGTATTTGAGTGTTTGATCCTTGGGTTAAAACTTTTAGTAAAGTTATTTTCGATGAAATTAGGGTTTAAGGATTAAAATGTAAAAATGGTGAAACTACATATATTATTATGAAAATAAATGTGTGAATGGGTTAGATAGGTACCCAAGAGAATTCTGCTATGGTTAGTTGTGTGAGAGAATGGTTGTTTTACATGTTTTGAGTTGAAAGGACTAGATTGAATAAAAGGAAACTATTAGGGATAAAATTGTAATTTTCCTAAAAAGGACTAAATTGTGTTGAATGACTAAATTATGTAATTTAATGTGAGAATTGAATGATCTGTGAATGTAGACTATGATCGTGCTACCGACCGTGAAAAAGAGAAATTAGTAGATTAGTCCCTGAAGTCTTTCCTAAACTGCAATCCAGTCCTATAAGTTCGTAGAGTAGATCTTACTTAATAACCTTGTATATTTATATATTATTAATGTACAAAAAATTGGAAGCATTTGATATTAAAGATGATTTAAGAAATACAACGTAAGAGATAGTTGACTTTATGTCATTGAAATAGTACCCACACGATGGCTGGGGTACCGCAAGTGTTGCGAGTCCTCTACGGCTCGTGTGAGCAGTATTGTGACTCGAAAAAAGATATGGATCATTTATGGATTACAGGTCCTACGATGGCTGAGACTTATGCTTTATGCATACTCTTAATAGCTCGTGTGAGCAGCATCGTTAGAAAATAGTTTACAGAATAGATAGACACCGTACCGATGGTTGGGGTACCGCATAAGTTGCGAGTCGTCGACAGCTCGTGTGAGCAGTATCGAGTACTGGTAAAAGAAAGTTATGAACAGGAAGAGAAATTGTAGATACCTACGAGAAATGGAAACTACGTTGGCTCGAATGAGTCACTGTTGCTATTACCATGTTGGTATTTCTTAACTATTGAACTTACTAAACTATAAAGCTTACCACAGTTATTGTTGTTGTTTTGTAGATCGTTTTGCTGACTGAAGATTGGATCATCGACCTTACCTGAAGTCACACTATCGAGAGGTTGTCGGTAGATTTTGCATCACTTGGTCTTATGGCATGTACTAGGATGTTACTAACCTTTGATATGGAACCAAAGATGTTGAAATCTTACTATTTTGATTTTGTAAATGCATGAAGTATAACTTTGATGCTTAGGCTTATAATGCTTGCAAAGACTTAGAAGTTATGTGTGTTGTGATGTTTTAATGCATAACTTATATTGGTTGTGTTTGTGGTATTAAACTGGTGTCTTGGCGTCATTAATGAAATTCTGCATACTTATTTCGGTAGAATTATTGAATGTATAGGTAGAAGTAGAAGGTAGGAGAGAGGTTGTTCTCTGACTTAGTTTGTATCGGTAGTTGAATTGTAGGTGTCGGTAGTTCATAGTATTGATGTATCGGTAGTATGTAAGCTTGTATCGGTAGAAGTTGCAGGGCATGGATTTTTGCTCTCTAGAGTTTTTGGTATCGGTAGTTGCATGACTTGTATCGGTAGAACTAGTACAGGTACCGGTAGAAATCTGCATAGTTCTAAAATTGTTCATTGAATTGACTGCTGCTGATACTTGACCATTAGGTACCGGTAGAAGTCCCCTAAAATGTTGGAAATACCATTTTTACCCTTGATAAAATTGTGTTATGTTTAGATATTGTTTTAAATTGGGAGAAATAATTTTTGTATTGACTAAAGATACAAATAGTCAGATATTTGTAAAAGATGAGTAATATAAAATGAATCGTAAACACCGAAATCCTAACCGACGACGGTGTACGGGATTTGGGTGTTACAAAATGCTATCTTAGACCATTAGAGGACAATGACATCATTTACCTGACTGTCGTAGAGGTAGACCTATATATGGTAAAAAAGATATATTCAATCATTCACATTCATCATTACATAGTGTGATTGAATGAACTTTTGGTGTTTTGAAAAAGAGGGTCATTTTAAGTGATATGCCAAGTTATAGTTTTGAAAAACAAATAATGATCGTTGTTGTTGTTACAATGGTGCTACACAATTTTATCCGAAAACATGTAGGTTAAAATGATACAAATTTTATGGACTACGAAAATATTGGCTGGGAATATGAGAATATTATTGATCTAGAATATGTGCATGATAGAGAAAATGACAATGATGATGGTGAATATCAAACAATTCAAGTGATTATGAAATGGAATTAACAAGAGATATCATAACTTGTAATTTAATGAATTCACTTTAAATTACAAATGCTAATGTAAAATTTTTAATATTTATATTGGGTATACAATTATTACCCCTTTTTAAAACTTAATTCATATACATAGAATATTTTAATTTGTTAGGTTTATATTTTCTATGTTATGTTAATATCTAATATGGGTTATATAATCAAATTACATTTTACAAAAAAAATTAATACAAGTTATTCATATTCAAATGCATCTTCTTCTTTTTTTTGTAAAAGAGGCATTACAATGCCTAAATCAAACTTTATTATTCATTGTTTCTAGTAGGAGAATAAGCATTAACAACTTACGAACATTAAAACAGGGAACATCAATAATACGAATGTCAACATCAGCAATATCATAATTTCTTGCTAACCAGTTCGTCACTGCATTACTTTCCTGACGCACGAATTGTATTTTGAAATCCTCGAATTACCGAATGGTCCTTGACTATGGTGTCTGCCGGAGCTCTATCCAAACTCACTTGAATCAAACCCAAAGCCACAGAACAATCGCTTTTGACTAATATCTTCAAATACCCTCAAAACTTTGTAATTTGTAGCTCATGGAGAATTGCCTACAACTCTGAAAATAATGTCGTTCCACTTCCTACATGCCTTTAATATCCAATAAGCCGTCGCCCATTTGAATCATGTAGGGCCCCATCTGCTGTTGCCCAAGTTGTATCCTTGCTTGCTGCTCCATCAGCATTGATTTTAACCCACTCGTGGTTCGGCAGGTACCATTTGCCCTTTGTCCCTGTATGTGCCATCGATTTGGTACTTCTACTAGAAGCCTCACAAATGTTGACTGTCATACTTTTCAAAACCCCTACCACAGCTTTTGGTAGGCCCAACTATTAATTAAATACCATGTTGTTGCGCTGCTTCCATATGAGCCAATACGTAATGGTAAACATCACTTCACCCCCTGATCCTTGAATAACTGCAAACAAATGTCCATTCAAATTACCAAGCAACCATTCCTCAAGATCTGGACCAAAGAAGTTATTTTTCGCATCTGGATTTAATAGCCTCAACCAAACTTCCTTGGCAATTCTGCAATCTCTAAGAGCATGTGTCACTGATTCTATAGTCGCACCACACACCCTACAACCCACAACTTACATCATTGGTCAAACCCCGCCTTGCTTTTTCGCTATTTTTCAAAAGTTTGCATTTCCGTGCTAACCAAAGGAAATTCTTGACCCTTAGAGGTACCGAGTTACCCCATATAAGCCTCCAATTTTTATCCTCCAGCGTGCTCTCATCCTTTACAAGACTTTGATAGGCTGATTTTATAGTAAAACTACCATTCGTAGTCATCTTCCATGCACAAGAATAATGCCCAAAATGCTCCTTAGGTGGATGACATGCTCGTATTAATTTCAAAATATCATTGCAAAAGAGGTTCCCCAAGGTCTTCCAATTCCAACTGCCATTTTCATCCACCGTATCCACGACTTTGGATGCATTTGGAATAATCCTACCATGGATAACATGGTTGATCAATTTCCCAATATTAAGAACCCACACATCGCGAAAGAAATCCACGCTCCTTCTATTCCCAATTTCCCAACAAATTCTGTCCCAAAATCATTCTCATTCTTTCCTTAACAAACGCCACACGTAAGAGCAAACTAGTTTCTCTAAGCTTTCCAGACACACCTCTTCTATCTTATACTTTGAGCGAAGAATACGAACCCACAATGCATCCAAATTCGTCACAAACTGAAAAGCAAGTTTCATTAATAACATATTCTATGGCACTAGTCGTCTCAATCCAAGTCCTCATTTTATAATAGGTTGGCAACATGTCTCCTACTTTACTAAAGGTACTTTACGCCCACCATCTGTCGAACCCTACACAAATCTCCTTACAATTTGCTCAATTCGTTCACAAATACCAATCAGAATCATTTTCGATTGCATAAAGTACCCAGGTATAGCAAGAAGCATCAATTTCACCAAAGTCACTATATCAGCCAACGACAACAGCTTAGCATCAAAACCATTTAATTTTTTCTGAACCTTATCAACAACGAACTGAAGAGTGCTTTTTTGACCCTCGAATGGAATAAAGGAACACCAAGGTACATTCCCAAGTCATTCATCTACAGGAAACTTAATGCACTCCCAACACTAGCCTTAAGCGATTCTTTTGTATTGGGCGAGAAAAAAAGTAAAGACTTATCAGCATTAACCTTATGCCCAGAATAACAATAGAACTCATCCAAGACCATCTTCATAGCCCTTGTATTTTCCATGCTTGCTTCGTCAAATAACACTAAGTCTTTAGCAAAGAAAAGGTAAGACAAGACTGGTCCCCCTTTTCCCAAAGATATAGGTTTCCATCTTCCACTTCCGGTGGCCTCGTTTATTGCATGTCCCAATCTTTCCATTGTAAGAACGAACAGGTAGGGGGAGATTAGGTCAAATTGTCTAACTCTTCTGGAAGGAGAAAACTCCTCAATATGACTACCATTCCATAGCACCTGCATTTTAGTTGTTGACACACATTGCATAATTAAATGTGACAAATTACCCGGAATCCTAGCATATTCCAATGTATCTTTAATGAAACTCCACCGTAATCGGTCATAAGCCTTTTCCATATCAACTTTGATGGCTAACCAACCTTTCTTGCCTTTCCTAATCCGCATTGAATGAATTGCCTCTTGAGCAATAATAACATTGTCCATAATATGTCTTTCATGGACAAAACTAGTTTGTTTTTCAGAAATCAAAATAGGCATTATAGGTTTCAAACGATTTATAATGACCTTATATAGTACCTTGTAGGGAACAGTGCAAAAACTGATCGGTCAGAACTGCGTTACCACTTCAGGCCCTGCCACCTTAGCAATGAGTACAAGCAACATTTTATTAATAAATCCCTTCATATGGCCCTCCTCAAAACCCTTCCGAACCATCGCCACCAAAGACTCACCAATGACATCCTATTGTGTTTGATAAAATTGTGCATAAAGACCATCCAAGCTTGGAGCCTTTAAAGGAGCCATCTCAAACAACGCATCCTGGACCTTCTGAAAGGACACAGCCTAAATAGAGCCGATCTCAAACCAGCATCGAAGCAAGGGAAAAGGTTCTTAACAGCAAAATGACCCACCATCCTATCATCCGAAGTATACTGCTGTCGAAAAGAATTAAGGACCTCATTTTTAATCAGCTCCTCATCATAACACCATGAACCATCAATCAACTTTAAAGCCTTTATGTGATTATAGCTCCTCCTCTTTTTCACTTGATAGTGAAAATATTTCGTGTTCTGGTCTCTAAGTAAAAGTCAACCATTTCGGAACCTTTGCTTCCACAAAAGCTCCTCATTATTAAGGATGCCTTCAAGCTTTGTTCTAAGTTCATTTTCAAGCTCTACAAGTTTACGAGACCTATAGTTCTCAAGAGATCTTTGGATTCCACGTAATCTCGAGATTAAAATTCGTTTCTTCACCAAAATATTCCCGAACACCTCATTATTTCACTTATTAACAGCACTCACAAAGTTAAAGACCGTGTCTTCAAAAAAATTCTCCTAAACCCAATTTTTTGCTACAAACTACCCAAAACTATCATGAGATAACCACCCGCTAATAATCTAAAGGGATGGCCTAGTCTAGCAATTTGATTCAAACTGAAACTTATGGCTAACGATCTGTGATCTGACTTGATCTTATGTAAATGGTACACCATCGTATTTGGTGCGAAAACATCCCAACTTAAATTGCAAAGAGCCTGATCAAGACGCTCAAATAAAGTTCCTCTACTCCAAGTGAATTTTGATCCTTTGAATCCCACATCCTTCAAATCCTAATCATCACAAAATTTTTGGAACAACTGACAGGAATATCGACCCCGTCTCAAACCACCCTGTTAATCATCTTCATGAAGAAGAGCATTAAAATCCCCCGCTAACAACCACAGAATCGTGACCCCCTTAGCCACATTTCCTAGCTCGATCCATAGTTCTCTCCTACTTTCCCAATAAGGACTCCCATACACCCTAGTAAACAAAACCCAATCATGTAAACTCGGAAACTTGACTCACAAATGAACAAATTGAAAGTGATTTACTTCAACCACAACCTCAATTGTGCTTTTCCACATCACCTAAATTCCACTCGAAAACTTCTTCGCCTCGACTCTATGAGAATTAGGCCAACCGATGCTCTTAATGATACTCTTCGATTTGAACCACTCACTCGAGTCTCCACTAACACCACCACATCCGGGTTAAAGTCCCTCAAGTATTCCTTAAGAACTTTATGAAATCTTGGGTTCTCTGTCCCTTGGCAATTCCAAACAAAGAAATCAATCTTCATAATATAAAAAATAAAATTCAAATGAACCTGCACCAGCAAGCACAATCCCATCAAGCTTCCATTCCTTCCTCGTCATCCTCATCACTACTGTCCACTTCAAGAGCATCACCTGTATTTTGATGACCCTTACTTCCACCAGGATTTTCCAGTAGAATCGTATTACTCCGACTGTCTTTACTAGGATCACCACTATCCAAACTCTCCACTAAACTTATAATTGCTCCTTCAATAGTGACCACTCCACCCATCCTAGTATGAGAGCTTTCACCATTTCTATTCCTAAAGTTTAAATTTCCATGCAACATTCTCTCTTTTAAAGAGTCAGTGAGAGAACTAGTTGGAATTAAATTTTTAAACCTCAAAGAAACATTTGGATCATTTTTTTCTTTGAGATTGGCCACCGAATGAAATTTAGGATCCAACAATCAAGACCTATTAACCCCTTTTTTGGTACGCCTACTAGGCCCATTCCTAGCACCCACTTTAGCCGAACCCAACTTAATACCCAGACCTTCCTTTCGTTTGGGCTTTCCATTTCCTCAAAATAGTAACCCCTTTCGATCCCTAAAGTACCTCACCAAATTTACCCTCCATCAAATCTTTCTCGTTATTTAATTCCCCAAATAAATCATCCTTCAATCCCTTTTCAAGATTCCCATCAATTTCCCGATTTCTAAATCTAAAAGGAACCGAAATCTGGTCTTTATGTTGCTTTAATTCTTCATCAACCATGGAAAGAGAATTAAAACATGATCCAGATCGATTGTTTCCAAAATTACCTTCCTCGTTTCCCTCGACTTCTACTGCCTCCAATTACGTTGCTCAACCACCATCCAATCACCAAAATTTTCACTCTCCACCCTATCTTGGACAATATTGCTCTTAACTCTGTTTACATCACCTTTACTCCCTTGTCCATTATGCTGTTCTTTATCTGATTATTTCTCCCTATGAGTTTGTGGACAATTATCTTTCAAATGCCCAAATCATCCACAATTAAAGCATATCAACGGCAGCGATTCATATTCAACCCTATGAATCCGATTAACAATTTGGACTTTCGAAATCAAAGGAGCAGCTAGGTTAACTTGAATGGAAAACCGAGCAAACTACCCCATGGCACCTTTGTCAGTCTGTAAATCAATTTTAACCACTTTTCCAATCAGACTTCCTATCTCTTAGAGAAGACTACATTTACAAAAAGTACTTGACAATCCCGAAATCCGGACCCAAGCTACTACGCTCTGAGGAAAAGAATCAAGAGTCGAAAAGTGGGACGACCATCGTTGTATAGTTAAATAATGTCCAAAAATGACCCAAGGCCCCTTCGAGAGGACATTATTATAATCTGATTCAGACTCAAATTTCGCCAGATAGTAGTCGTTCTCAATGTCCATTAACTGAAATCTCTTAGAAGGCTTCCACATCGCATAAACCTTGTTCCACAAAGCATTGTACCCTATGTTCCTTCCCAACAGTTTGATGATCAACATTTTTGACATGCTATCATTTATGAGGCCATACACAAGTTCAGACAAGTCAATTGTTGGAATTCCGTCAACCAAACACTTACTGACGTCCCGTCTCGTGGAGCTAAATCCTCTGATATCCATTCTTCCTCCATTGAAGTCCCATCAGAGTTAGAATTAAGAACAGCGTCCCAAAAAGAAAGAGGTTGAGAATGCCCTTCCTCCATAACCGCATCATTTCCGCCCATATCCGGCGGCTCTTCTTCCCGTAGATGCACCTTCTTGGGGGCCCTTTCATTGGTCAACACAGGCATCACCATTAGAGAGAAAAAGTTGACACACGTTTTGACTAGTTGAACATAGGCATCACCATTAAATGCATCTTTTCTTTCTTAACATCATCATGTCTAAAATAGATATTTTATATTTTTAAAATTACTTTTTCACAGCAATGGTAAACACTTAAATTTTAAACCAAACTTTTCAAATCACTTCTAATAAATACTTTTTCACAACACTTATTAAAAACACTTCTCAACGGCATTGCTAAACTAAGTCTTCGTAGATTTTCTTTTCCTTTTTTGGGATACAACTCTTAGTACCAGCTCTTGTGACTTTTGGTTCTTTGCCCTACTTGTTATTTTTAGGATTATAATCACTTTTTTAATTCACTTATAAAATTTAAAAATTTATTATAATATAAAAAAGAATTCATGCTTCCTTGAACCCCATGTGATGGTCTGATGGTTAAAGATGTTCACCACTTTAAGTGTCATCTGGGTTAGAGTCGCGCTTGTCGTGTTTGTTGTTCGAGTTTAACCTGTTATTGAAATTCAAAAAAAAAAAAAAGTCATGCTTCCCTTGTTCTTTTGATATTATTGATACCTTTACCTTTTTTAATTAATTATCTTAACCTTTAGTTTTAGTTCAATGGATTTGTTTATTTTGTGATTAATTCTTTTTCTTGTCATTTTGTTTTAATGTTTATAGCTTACCGACTCTAATGGATTTGATGGTAACATCTCATCCCTATGAGATATTGAGATATATAATAATAATTCTTTCTTTTTTCATTTCAAACTTATATATCATTAAATAATATGATTCAAACTACTAGAAATTCAAATTGAAGAATATTGAATTTAACATCACTATTACATGACATGATCTTCAAACCAAATTGTTTACAAACTATATTGTATTTAATTTGGTTGAAATAAATTAAAATTTGAAACTTTTAGATGAATACAATTCACTTTAGTTCCTTTCGTATAAGGAAATTTGAAAGCTATAGAGCGAAGATTGTTATACATTTATAATATCATTTGAGACATTTGTAATATCATTCGAGATTCAAATTATTTTTTATTTTTTTAATTTTCAAATTAAAAACTATTTACATCAATCAGTAAGATTTAACGTGTATCTTTAATAAAATTTACAAATATAATTTCATGTATTAAAAATTATTTTCACTTAATAAAATAGGATTGATATATTTTATTGAAATAATATTTTAACTATTTTTTTATTTCACTTAGAAAGAAAATTTATTGAACTAAAAATTGAGATGAGAGGTTGCTATAGAGAATTGATTTAGTAAAGAATATGCTTCATACTTTATGGTTGTTGTTATGGATGAAAAGCTATTATAGAAGGTAAAAATAAAACATAAAAAATCTATTCAGCAACAAACTTGATGATTATAATAAAATGTATTATAAAAGATGGTTGTTTTAGAGAGGGTCAATCATGTATTCATAAAAGAAATTTGAAGTTTAAATCATGCAATATTTGAATTTCCAATAATGCCTTGGTTTAGTAGCAAGATTGAAGTCGTAAGAATTTTGATGTTCCACTCTCGAGTCTCATACTGTGTAAATCATGTGTGGTTAAAGAAAAACAAAATAACAATTAAATAATTCAATAATTTAATCATTCTTTCATTAATTGTCGTTGATTCAATAAGAGAAGTTTAACATGGACTTTTTTTATTGATCTAATAACAATTTTAACCCTTTATTAATTACACCTTTTATCAATTTACTCTCACCGGAAAGTTTGTAATCGAAGGATTCGAGATCATTTTCATTAACAGTAACACTATTCTCATCCATGGCCATTTTAACACTATCTTGCAGCTCCAAAGTAGTCAAATTATTGGGTTCAATAGTTAAAACATTATAAATATCCTTATAAGCTAAATCCAATCTATTTAAAGCCTCTAGAGCCAAAGTATATTCAGCAATGGCCGTGGGTGCTCGCCGAGACCCATTTGCATGTAACAAGCAACCATGTTGCTACGTAAATAGGCAGCATCGGTGTGGTTCATGGGGAGGAGGTTAAGGGCTTTTTCATGCTTCAACATTATGCCCTTGTGGTGACATTTCTGGAAGAAGCGGTTACCTTCCTCTTTGAGCTCTTGGGGCATGTTTATGAAGATGGTCGTGTCTTCATCAATGGCTTTCGATGTCTGATTGACGACGATGGCGGCGGCTTTGTTTTGCTTGTTGGCTTCCACGACTTTCAGGATCGCTTCTTGAATCTTATTATTCCCCATTAGCTTCCCCATTATCAGATTAACAAGGAAATACAATCAGGGGCGAACCCAAGGGCTGGCATTGTATTTAGGGGCGAAGCCAGTAATTTTTTTAGGGGTCGAAATTAAATTGTAATTTTATGATAGTAAAAGTACAATTTTTAAAGAATTAAATCAAAATTTTATTATTTTTAGGAGAAAAATGCAATTTTACTTTTACTAATTTAAAATTTTTAAATTTTTAAAGGGCGTAAATTTTTTTTTCCATTTTAATAATAATTTAGATTTTTAGTATTAATAAGTTAGAATTATAAAAAAGAATGAAGAACTAAAACCATAGTTTTTCGAAAAGATAATATCAAATCATATTTGAAAAAATAACGATGATAAGGTAACATGATGTTATGATTTTATTTTTTAAAATTTTTCTATAAGTTTATACTATGTGAAGCAAGCGCTTTTAAAATCGTTTTTTTTTTATCTATCTGTTATTTGTTTAGTGCGAAAAATGTTGTGTGTTTGTTTTGATATGAAATTCAAAATTTAACAATTGCTTTTTAATTACTATTATTAAACATCTTTAATAATTTAGATTAAAAATCTTTCCTATTTATAATGAACTATTATTATAATTGCTACATGTTGTTTTACCTATTTCTTTTTATTTTTTAAATTAACATTTTAGTTTAGTTGTTTGTATAGTTCGAAATTTATATATTATTTAAAAACGAATAGGGTTATCAATAATAGATAACAATAATTAAAAATATATCAATTAAAAATTAAACATGTGAATTTATATGTAACACATGTAACATTAAAACTAATTAATTAAAAGGAAATCTATATATTATATAAAACCAACTTCTTTTGGTGTCATTAGGAATTAATATGGGTAATTTAGGTATTAAAAGTTAAAGGTAGGGACAATATAAGTATTAAAAGTTAGGGGCAATTTATGTATTCTGAATAAAATTAATCATTTTAAATTAAATAAAATCAATTGGAATTAATATGCCACGTGAACTATCAAGTCAATTCTATTTATATTTTAACATTTCAATCAGTTTTCAATAAAAAAAGCAATCAATTCAACTAAAATTTAAAATTTTAAAAGCCAAAATGACCAAAAAAAAACAAAGGCAATAAAAAAATCAACATATGCTATATTATGGAATATTCACTATTTGAATGAAAAAAAAATAAAGATATATTTATAAAAAATAAAAAAGTCTCCCCATATGTGAATTTTTTTCTATTTTTTTATATTTAAATCGCTTTTTATATGTTTTTTTTTTATAAAAATGTATAGAGGCAAAAAGATTATTGTAATATATTTGCTACTTTATAAAAATAAATTGGTTTTAATCTAGGGCGAAGCTAGCAGTTTCTTTTGAGGTGAAAATAAATTATATGATAAGAGTTAAAATATAATTTTATTATTATATTAATTAATATTTTTATAATTTTTAAAAGATTAAATTAAAATTTTAAGGGGTAAAATGCAATTTTACTATTACTAATTTATAATTTTATACAAAGGTAAAAAAAGAAGAAGCAATTTTCAAGTTTTGGGGGGCCTTATCCCTCTCACCACCCTTGTTTTAATCATTTTTCAATCAAGTTGATATATTTTTAAAATTTAAATTTAAATATTGGAAATATTAAATAATTATTATATTAAAAAGTTATATAGTTTGTTATTATATGTTAACATAAATATTGTTATATTAGGGAGGGGTAAAAGAATGATAGGATTTGAACCATGTCATTTAGATGTCAGACGAGAGTTTTAACTAATGTTTCAAACAAGTCTTAGATTAAAAATATATGATTGTCATGGAAGCTTATCAATTAATCGCTCATGTACCATGGTTGCATGGTCTTTGCCACTGGAAAACTGGTTTAAAGTTAATACTGATGGAGCCTGAAGTCAAGGTTCAAAGCTGGCCATGGCCGGTGGAGTGAGTGATTTGTGATCATATCAGAACATAGGGTTTTGCTAGCTTCAACTTGGGGCGCATTAGAGGGACTAAATCAAGCTTGGATTTTCGGGTGCTACTTACTCCGATGGTGCGAGTTGTCCAAACATATAGAGAGGAGAGTCATGTGGTTGATGCAATGCCGAGGTTTGTTAATTCCTTGCCTATGGGTCTCCATGTTTTCACCTGGCCACCTAATGAAATCCTTCATGTCCTCCATGATGATGCAGCGCACAAAGCTCTGCCTGTGATAGTTATTTTAATAATATTGTTCTTTGCCCTGCATAGCAAATATATATTATTATAACTTAATTAATTTTGTACAACAAAAACCTTTAAACTATATAAATGATGTGATTCCTTCTTCATATTATTTAGCTGGTATATTTATATATTTCAAGCAGTAATTAATTAAAAATATAAAATTTCATATTATATATTAATATTTCATATAATCCCTCCTAAAATAGAGGTATTTATAACAACAAGAAAACTGCTAAATATGAAAAAAAAAATTAAAATTTTATACTAATAAATGTTAAATATAATATGTAAACAAATCTTGCATACAGCTCGCATGTTTTGACGCGATCCCAGTTCGTATTTGTCTTGCGACCCCTAATTCGCATCTTTCCTGCGAATCCAGTTCGTATCTGTCCTGTGACCTTTAGTTCGCTAAAGTAAGGAACTCGCGAATTTTAAAAGGTCTGTTAATATTAGTGTATTCGCCAGTCTGGAAGAGTTCGCCAAATTTGCATGTGTTCATTTTGGGTAGTTCGTCATACTTAGAGGGTTCACCAAACTGATGAGCACGCATGTTTGCGATCAATATTCGCTATTGCATGGATTGCTACTTCACAACAAAATCAAATCAGTGTGAATGTGTGGTAGTATTTGATTAGAATTTGTCGTAGCCCGTGCAAAGACCAAATGTGGACCAAAGCAAAATATGATTTGGCTTATAATTCTTCAAGATGCAAAGCTATATATTGTTTGTTCTTCTATACAAATGCTTAGCCGTCTAAAGACCAATTAACGGGGCTAAAACACACAAATCATGCACCAGATCTTTCCAAAAGTGGGCCTTTTCGTAGCAGCATTGCGGCTGGAAAAGTGTGCATGCTTCAGATGCATTCATATTCAACTCTTCAACATCACTCAATTCTTTCAATAACGTTTCGCCCTTTTTCCATTTCCATTTCTCTGAATCTAAATAAGATGGTAAATTAATGGGAATTCTGACAGCATAATTTAAACTCTGATAGGTCTTAATATATTTAAATTTTGGTTGAAGAATTGAAAATGGAGCCATAAATTTAATCCAACTCAAAATCATTCAAACTCAAAGCTAATATGACTGGTTTGATTAGAAACCTGACATTTTAAATTTGAATATTGTTTATGCCTCGATGTGATGAGCTACACTAAAAATGGCATCAACGTGAGTGATCAAGCTATTTGTAAAGTTAAAAAAGGTGTTGGAGATAGAGTGGAAACGGGCGAAATCAGAAAATTTATTAAGAGGGTCGAAATTAAATTATATATTTTTATGATAGTAAAAATATTATCATAAAAATGTAATTTTATCATTTTAATAGCTTATATATTTATAATTTTTAAAAGATTCAATCAAATTTTTATTATTTTTGAAAGAGTCAAAGTACAATTTTACCATTAAAAATATAAAATTTTAAAATACCTAAATAAAAAAAAATTATTTTAAGAAGAGTCGAACCTGCCAATTCCTCTAGATTCACCATTGAGTGGAGATAAAGGTTGAAACTGACAATGAAAACGGTTGATGCTAGGTTTGATTGAGAGTGAAATTAATCGGTTCACCTCATTTAGGGCAAGACGAAAAGTTGATGGTGATAATCAAGAGTATGATAAAAAGTGGGTTCTCTCATTTAGGGCATGCATGGAGGCGACTCTAATGCTAGGAAAAGGAAGCCTAGGCCTGCTTTTCCAACATTACAGTACATAAAAGTCTCTTTCAAATTGATGCAAAAACTTGTAGTAATTATGGTGTCACATTGGTTCCCTCAATCAGAAACAGGTAAGTTAACAATGGGGAATTATGTATTTGAAAATATCATTCTGTTGAATCGTGTGTTGACTTGAGGATTAAGAGTGTTTATTATTTCAGATGTGAATTGAATTCGAATTGCGTCAATCGCGTTGTTGTTAGGACTTTATCTTTTTTTTATAATTCACCAAAAAAAATAGCATCTGTCAATCATAATCATTTGGTAATTTCAAATGCATGAATGTATCTTCTAGTAATAGTACTGCCACAATAGATTGGATGGCTAATTTAGCCCCCACTGTCGCTATACATAAAAATATTGTAATTATATGCAAAAACAAACAAGGGTAAACTACATCAATTGTCTCTAAACTTTGATGCAAAAAACATTTCAATCATATAATTTTCAAAAATTACATAATTGCCACTGAAGTTATCAAATTATTATATTTTGGTTACTCATCCGTTAACATCTGTTGAGAGGATGACGTGGCACATTAATTTAAAGGATTAATAATTAATTTAGCCCCTGAGCTATAACTAAAGTATTAAAATTGTTCTTAATATTAATTCTAAAAAAAAATAAAAGGTAAACTACTCAAACAGTCACCCAAGTTTTACCGCGTTCCTATTTTGGTCACCAAATTTTTTTTGTTAATTCAATCACTCCATTAGATTAATTGTCGTTTAGTCACTTCACCATTAAAGTGCACTCACTAAACAAAATGTTAATGTGGCAGTCTTTTGATTGGTATGATAACAAATTTAGCCCCTAACAATTTACACATTCTATCAATTTGTTTCTAATTCTAAAAAATTCAATAATTTTAACCTTTAATATTTGCAAGTTTTGTCAATTTAGTCCAAATTCAAAAAAATATATAATTTTAAAAACTTGAAAATATATTAAATATTATAAAAAGTCATAAAAATAAAAAAATATTAAAAATATATATAATTACATAAAGACATAAATATGAATTTAGTTGAGGGATTCACATCAATATTTCTTGAATTTTAACAAAATTGTTAGGGATTCAACAAATTTTAACCCTCAATTTCTCTTGAATTTTTGGAATCAATATTTCCTTTTTTTAAAACCCCTCCGAGCTAAACGAGTCCTTTGAATTAATTTTTTGAATCAATCACTACCAAATCCAACCAGCACCATTATCAAGTAGCTGATTGAGGGATTCCAATCAGAAAGCCTTTACTTATAGAAACATCTCTAGCTCCATTTTAGCGGCAAAGTGTAGGGCTTTGAGGAATTCAAATGCTTAAGGCTAAGCGGTGCTGCACTGAGTTTGGGTGTGTGTATAAATAAAGAAACCGACTTTGGGTGTGGGTTTAATGGTGAGTGCTCGATGACAAAATGATGATTGAGTTTGGATCTAATAAAGTTGGGTATGGATTTGGTATAGTATTTGAGATTGTGAGGTTTGAGTGGGGGTATGAGAACAGTGGGAAGCTTGAAGATGAACGGGGGAGGAGATGAAAGGATGAATGTTGTTTTACAAAGTTTTTCTCTTTTGTTTGATTGACCAGAAAATCTGGTAACAGAAAAGAAAATTTTGAACTTTTTTTCTTGTGATTTTTTAATTTCAATGTTGTGCAGTTGCATATATCAAATGTAGGAGCATTTTGTGGGTTTATCATGATTTTGAATTATAACTAACTAAATATTTTTTTTTAGAAAAATCTCGAATTATATTTTGAAAAACGAAAATGGAGTCGTCACTAATTTTTTTTTTAAATATGTGTGATTGGATCAACTTAAAAAATTTAAAATTATTAAAATAATAATTTTAGTCTTTGAAACCATAAAACGGGTTCGGGAGTCGGTTACGCATAAGGAAGGATCAGCACCCTCACATGCCCAAAATTGGTACCTAGTCGATTATTTAATGTCTTAATTGTTAAAAATCAAAAACTTGAGAAAAATTTAAATTACAATACTTAAATGCATGAATGACATGTTTATTTTATTTTAAAAAATTAATTTTTACGAAGAAAGCTCGTTATTTCGAATTAATCGAAAAAAAAAAGTCACATCTAGTAAGTTAGGACACAACAATTCAAAATTTCGAAAATAACAAGTATTTTTAATTATTATCTAAAAATCTCGTATTTTTTAATTTTAAATAGGGTATTCAATTATCTCGGTTTAAAGAGAAAACCATACCTAATGAGTTAAGGCATGATCCTTTCGAATTCTCGAAATAATTCTCGAAATAAAGAACATTACCTCGATTTTCTTGAAAATGGTTTATGTATTCTTAAAAAAGAATTAAAATGTCATGCAAAAATAAATGAATGAGTATGTATATAATTTACAATTATAATGGCAAAATAATAAAATACATGAATATAAATAATTAAATGAAAACAATTAAATATAATTAATAACACAATAAAAATATAATTATAGTATTAAATAAAATAACAATATAATCATAGTAATAATGATAATAAATATTGATTAATTAATAATATTAAATATTTATAAAACACAAATATGAGAAAATTCTAAAATAATTAAGTCAAAGATACAATAAGGCATGTAATTAATTTAAAGGCATAAAAATTGACATACAAATAAATAACAAATCAATGAATAAATATATAAAATGCAATTATAAAAATATCTAACATAATTAAATTAAACATTAATCAACATGTAATTAAATAAAAAGAAAAAATATAAAATTTAATGATAAATAAATAAATAAATAAACAAGATAATAACGATAAATGCAAATTAAATAAAAATAATAATAATAGAGATAACAATAAAATGACATGAAAATAAATAATAACAAGATAAATAAACAAAAAATAAATAAAAATAAAATAAAATGCTAAAATAAACAAACAAATATAAACAATAAAAATAATTGGGATTAGACTTGAAAATAAATGACAAATAAATAAATAATCAATAAATTAAATGCCAAAATAAACAACTAAATAATAATAATAATAATAATAATAATAATAATAATAATAATAAAGACAAACTCCAATGAAATCCGAGCAAACCCGAAGGAAGCCATGGATCTCACATACCCGAAGGAAGTCAAGGACGAATCAACACCAAAAGGTAAAAAAAAATCTAGATATATATTTGTTTTTTAGTTTCGAAAGAAAAAAAAAGAAAAAATACAAATACAAATTGATACCTCAATATTTTCTTTAAATTTTCTTTTAATGTATGTTTAAAATTTTTTTTAAGTGTTGTATAAAAAAAATCTTTGAATCTCATTCCAAAAACAATTCCCCCTATTACATTTGATTTTGTGTTTTTATAACATAAAATTTACATCTTTTGTTATTTTTCCTTCCTTTTTTTGCAGATTTGCAAATCTTCAAGATTTCTGGGCAACGGCAGCGATAGCCAAGCATCCAAAGACAGCTGCTAGGTTTTTCCATTTTTTAGTTTAGGTTTTTTTTAGGCTTTTAAAAAAATTGGACTTAAAAGCCCGGACAAAATTGCGCTGTAACAACTGCCCCTCTTTGCTCCTCGTGTAACGGGAATGGAGCAAAGACTCAAAGGATAATTTTGTCCAGTCCTTCGGCCTTCGGTGTCTTTTTGTTCTTTCGTCTCGCTGGTGATTTTACTCCACTATATCTGCTTCACTACCATTTTAGGAAGACAATATCTCGTGACACAGCTTAAACTTACTCCATTGCAACTTCAAGGAGATAAGGTTTGCTGTTATAGTTTCATCCTGAACTGTTGAAACTTCGAAGTGATTTCTATTTGATCTACTTTAATGCAACTTCAGAAAAATAGGATTCAATCTATCCCTCTACAGTTTTTGGGGTGTACAACTTGCCTTTGTGACTTCAATCTGTCTATCTTTGGGTTTAAGGGTGTAAGATTTACCGTTCGGCTTTAATCTGTCCCTCGTGTTTTTCTAGGGTGTAAGATTCACCGTTGGTGCTTTAATATTTTCCTCTTTGGTTTTAGGGTGTAAGATTTATCCTTACGGCTTTAATCTTTCCCTCTTCGATTTTAGGATGTTAGATCCGCCCTTACGGCTTTAATTTATCCCTTTTCAGTTTTAGGGTGTTAGGTTCGTCGTTGTGGCTTTAATTTATTCCTCTTTGATTTCATGGTGTAAGATTCGCCGTTGCAGCTTCAATCTTTCCCTCTTTGTTTTTAGGGTGTTAGATCCCTCATTGCAGCTTTAATCTATCCCTCTTCAATTTTAGGGTGTAAAATCCATCATTACGGGTTTAATTTTTCCCTCTTTGATTTTAGTGTGTTAGGTTTATCGTTACGGCTTTAACCTATCCCTCTTCAGTTTTAGAGTGTAAGATCTGCCGTTGCGGCTTTAATCTTTCCCTCTTCAACTCTAGGATTTGGTGTGACTTTACTCCATTCCACTATAACTTTCATGGAGATTGAGATCTGATACTTGTTTTACTTCACCCTTCTGCCATTTTAAGGATATAGGAGTTGTTATTCTCTCACATCATTCTCTAGGGATATGACCTGTAGAATCTATTTTGTGGGCCTCTCTATCTACGCCATGCAATTAGGATGCCATGATCTGAATGAATCAAATGCTCTTGTCTAAATGTACATGAATAATGTTGATATGCATGCATAGATGTCATATTTTAGAATGATTTTTTTGTTTTGGTCCTTAGATCCACGTTGTTCATCATTTGCCTAAGTTCCATCATTGATATATCACCATGTCTTCTTTTCAAGTCTAGTGTCCTCAACATTAAATCCAAAGGTAGTCATACTATAAGCCACTGTTTTAAGGTCCGTTCGACCCTCGGATTTGGTTATTTCCAACTGGTAGTCCTGTTTCAGGTACTTATAAAAAGCAATATACAGAAATCCTTTTGCACCTTATATCGTCTAGTCCACTAACCGTTATTTCAATGCAAAGAATGCCTTGAATATGGATAAAATTGAAGTTATTGAAGACAAGGCTTAAATGGAAATGAATGATAACAAACATTGGTCAAGAATGTCAATATTGATAAAAAGTGGGTTTGATTAAATAATGGCAAAAGATTACAAACATTAGTCAAAATAGCAAATGTTGGCAAACGTCAATCAAAATTTGCTAAGGTAAATAAAAAAGAATACAACTAGATGTCTCAGATATCAACGTATGAATTTCTTCGAACAAACTTGAAGAGAACCATTTTGAGCTTGATGTGTACCCATGGAAGCTATTGTACTTCGTCGATGCCGAGGATGTAACATCTCTCGATCTTGTTACTTTTGAGAGAGAAGACCATTTCATGCCTAATTTTTTGATCCAAATCTGAGCCGTCCTTTGTGGGTTTTCGACTCAAATCTCTTTTAGGCTTTGAGACACCTTTTGTGGTTTTCATCTCGGCCCTTACTTTTTCTTTTTCTTCTTTTTTTTTCTTTTTTCTATCTTTTTCTTCTTCTTTTTTTGCTAGTTTGAGCTGCCCTTTCAAGTTTTCAACTCAATCTTTTTGGGGGTTTTTTGCTAGTTTGAGTCGCCCTTTCAGGTTTTCAACTCAAACCTTTTTTTTAGGCGAAGTATTTCTTCACTGAATCTTAGTTCACAGGGTTTGACAGATCATTGTCATCCATATCAGCTAGAATTAAAGATCCTCTAGAAAAGGCTTTCTTTACCATATATGGGTCTTCCCAATTTGACATTCATTTCCCTCGGAAGTCCTTTTTTGTCATAAGCCCGCATCATTCATTTTTGGTACATCTGACCATGTCGGATGGCTTTTAATTTCTTTTTCTCAATCAGGTTTAGTTGGTCATATCTTGACTAGATCCATTCTAATTCATCTAACTTTACTTTTGATAAGACTCGAAGAGAGGGAATCTTGAGTTCAATGGGTAGAACTATCTCCATTCCATATACTAATGAAAACGGTGTTTCCATAATAGAAATTCTGACAAACGTTCTATAGGCGTAGAGAGCAAATGGTAATTTCTCATGCCAATCTTTGTAGGTCTTTGTCATTTTTTCCAAGATTTTCTTAATGTTCTTATTAGTTGTCTCCACTGCTCCATTCATTTTTGGGCGATACGGTGTTGAATTATGATTCTTGATCTTAAATCGATTGCAGACCTCTGCTATTGTGCTATTGTTCAAGTTCAAAGCATTATCAGATATGATTTTTTCTGGCATTCCATACCAACATATGATTTTTTTCTTCAAGAATTTGTTGACTGTTGATCTCATAACATTAGCATAAGAAGCAACTTCTACCCACTTAGTGAAGTAATCGATGACCACAAAAATAAACTTATGCCCATTAGAAGCCTTCGGTGAAATTGGCCCAATGACATCCATGCCCCACATAGAAAAAGGTCATGGAGAAGTCATAACATGAAGATGTGAAGGAGGTACATGAATTTTGTCTACATAAATTTGGCATTTGTGGCATTTTTTAGCATATCTAATGCAATCTCCTTCCATGGTTAACCAGCAATATCTGAATCTCATGATCTGCTTGGCCATTGTAAAATCATTGGCCCTCATGGACTTCTTCTAAAATTTTCTAAGCCTCAATAGCTTCAACACACCTCAACAAAACCTGATCCTTTCTCTTTTTTTTTGTACAAAATATCCCTACCAATGACATAATCAATTGCGAGCCTTCTCAACATCCTTTTATCGTTCTTAGTGGCTTGCTCAGGGTACTTGCGGTCTTTTACGTACTGCAATATTTCCTTGTACCAAGGATGATTATCCTTTTCTTCCCCTTCAATGTTGTAGCAATGAGTTGGAACCTCATAGATGCTCATATGAATGGGCTTTATATCTTCTTGCTTATTGACCATAATCATAGAGGCGAGAGTGGCCAAAGCATCAGTCATCTGATTTTCTTCTCACGGGAGGTAATGGAAGGTGATGTCCTTAAATTATTTAATTAACTCAAAAACCAACTTTTGATAATCAATCAACTTAGAGTCTCTCGTTTCCCATTCACCCTTGAGTTGATAAATTACCAAAGCAGAATCTCCATATACGTCCAGAACCTTAATCTTGCGTTCTATAGTTGCACGGAGACCTATGATACATGCAATATTCTGCCATGTTATTTGTGCAATCGAAGTCAAGTTTGCTAGGGAAAGGGTAATGATCTCCTTCTAGGGATACCAGAATTTCCCCAATTCCTTTACTAGTGGCATTTGAAGCGCCATCAAAATTCATTTTCCATGGATGCCTTTCTGAAATTTCATCTTCTGTGGTTGCAACATACATTAGATCTTCATTTGGGAAATCAAAATCTAATGGCTGATAGTCTTCAAAAGCTCTGCTAGCCAAAAAATCTGCTATTGCACTCCCTTTTATCACTGTCTGATTCACATAGACTATGTCAAATTTCGAGAGCAACATTTGTCATCTAGCCATTCTTCCATTTAATCCAGTCGACCCCATCATGAACTTAAGAGAATTCAACTTTGAAATCAACCAAGTTGTATGGTATAACATGTACTGCCTCAACTTTCGAGTAGTCCAGACCAAAGCGCAACATAATTTCTTGATTGGCGAATATCTTATCTCGCATTCAGTGAACTTCCTGTTGAGATAATAAATTGCTCTTTCTTTTTTTCTGACTCATCATGTTGGCCCATTACGTATCCCATAGAGTTTTCAAATACGGCCAAGTAAAAGATCAAAAGTTTATCCGAATTCGGTGGCATTAAAACTGAAGCGTTGGACAAATAATGTTTAACTTCATCAAAGGTCTTTTGACATTCATCATCCAACACTCCTGGGTTATGCTTCTTGAGAAGACGGAAGATAGGATCACACTTCTCGATTAGTTGTGAGATGAACCAAGCAATGTAATTCAATCTCCATAAGAATCCTCGAACTTCTTTTTGAGTATGTGGCGGTGGTAACTCTTGTATAGCTCTCACTTTATCAGGATCGATCTCAATTCAATCTCCCAAGGTTTCTATGTTTTTGAGTCCGTATTAGCTTAATTTAGCTTATGAAAGGACTAATTTGTAAATCTGTCAAATGTTATGAAACTTGCCATTATTGAAAATGCTTGTTCTTGAAAGTTTTTGATGGATTTGTATCCTTGATGATTGGGTTTGATACTTTTGTAAAGTGATTTTTGATGAAATTAAGGTTTAAGGACTAAAATGTTAAAATAATGAAATTAGGTGTACTTGGTATGAAATAAATGAAATTTAGGGACTTGAGTGAGGGATAGGAACTTTCGGCTGCTAAAGGTTTAGAAAGGAAATGGTTATTTTGCATATTTAGTGTTAAAAGGATTAGATTGAATAAAAGGGAAGTATTAGGGGTAAAATCATAATTTTACCAAAAAGGACTATATTGTGTAAAATGAATTGGTTGTGTGATTTAATGTGAGAAATGGAATGATTTGTGAATGTAGACTACGACCGTGCCACCGATCGAGGAAAAGGAAAATTAGCGGAGTAGTCCTTAGATTCCATTCACAACCGCAATCCAGTCTGGTAAGTTCGTATGGTTAAATACTAAATTTAAATTGCATAATTCTTGTAATGTAAACTATTGTATGGAGATGAAATGATAATCGGGTTCGTGGAAGATGAGAATGAAGGAAAAACGGAAGGCAAATGGGCTTTGAGCCTTAGACAAAACGGTCCGATGATTAAGTGTTATCGTGAGTATATGAATCCTTTACGGATTAAAAGGTTCGATGACTAAGTGTCATCGTGAGTATATGGATCCTTTACGAATTAAGAGGTCCGATGACTCTGTGTCATTGTGAGAATACGAATCCCTTGTGGATTATAAGGTCCGGTGGCTATGTCTCATCGTGAGTATATGAATTCTTTACGAATTAAAAAGTCCAATGACTAAGTGTCATCATGAGTATATGAAATCCATTGCGGAGTAAAGGTCTGATGACTTTGTGTCATCGTAAGCATCAAATGCGAATTGAAACTTACCTTAATGTATACGGTTTAATCAATTCAGTCGATTTGATTTACAAACTCTTGAAGTTGGTGAATCTATTTAACTTTATGAACTTACTAAGCTAAGAAGTGCTTACCTGTAAATTTGCATTTGTTTTGTAGATTCAATTTTGCTATTCGGAGATCGGATCATCTTGGAGTATCACACTATCTTGGAGTTGTTCGGTAGACTTTTACATCACTTGGTTAATATGGCATGTACTAGGATGATGTTACCCCTTGTTTTTATACAATGAGTTTGTGAAAAACTTTGTTACGTTTTGATGAAATGTTGAAAGTAGACTTTAAGTACCTTGTATTGACTTTAATCATGTATTTGTGTTTACTTAAATGCATAATTAAAGTTGTGTATGTATGAAATTAATGAACTTGTGTTTGGTATAAATCTTGAGATTTTGCATACTTGTTTCGGTAGAACCCATGTATGTTTCGGTAGAAGTACAGGGTAGGAGAGAGGTTGTACACTGACTTGAGTTGTATCGGTAGTTGAATTGTGAGTATCGGTAGTTGTATGTATAGATGTATCGGTAATTTGCATACTTGTATAGATAGAAGTTGTAGGGTGGGAATTATAGCTCTTTGGAGTTTTTAGTATCGGTAGATGTATGACATATATCGATAGAAATTATACTTGTATAGGTAGAACTAGTACAGGTATCGATAGAAATCTACACCATTTTGGAATTGTTTTATGATAGGGCTACTACCGATACTTGACCATCAGGTACCGGTAGAAGCCTCCTAAAATATTGGAAATGTCATTTTTACCCTTGTTGATTGTGTTTATGTTTGAATGATGATGTGTAACATATGAAATAAAATATTTTAATAAATAAAGTTGTATAATATTACGATAAGATGATAAGTGATAAATGAATAGTAAAATATCGAAAATCCTAATCGATGATGGTGTTCGAATTTTGGGTATTATATTTAGTGGTATTAGAGCTCGATTTAACCGTTTCTTGGATTGTATTGGTCGTGTTTGATGATTTAGAAGTACATGTCATATGAACCTATAATAGTTGGATATGGATGAATCCGATATAACTATGATTTTTACAGATAAATACAAGATGCCTAACTCTAAAAAAGATGAAACAATGAGGTAAACAACAATGTTCCGACTAATGACTCTAGGGTTAGTCATAGTGCATCAATATTACCGATGACAGAAAATGAAGCAAATAATATGTTTATTGGTTTAATGGGGCAATGGTTCACGGAATTCATGAGAAATAATCCGATGGCACTACCTCCTACGTCTCCTATCATATATTCAAGTACTCGATCGGTAGCACCCCCAAAAAAGTCTCCACCACCTCCAGTGGTAGAATCGAGGCGTCGTATCCTTATAAATAAGGTTAAGAAATACGGAGCTGAAAACTTTCGAGGCAATGTAGAAGACGATCCTTCCAGAGCTGAATACTGGTTAGAAAATACGCTGAGAGTCTTGAATAAAATGGCTTGCCCTGCTAAAGACTATGTAAGGTGTGCCGCGTCACTGCTAAAGGATGAGGCTTACCACTGGTGGGCTATGATCATGGCTATGATGCCTGAAAACGAAGTTACTTGGGATTTCTTCCAAACAGAATTTAAGAAGAAATATGTCAGCAAGCGATACCTAGATAAAAAGAAGAAGGAGTTTTTAGAACTGAGATAGGGAAATAAAATAGTGGTAGATTACGAACGAGAGTTTGTGCAACTTAGCAAGTATGCCAGAGAAGTGGTACCAATCGATAAAGCTATGTGTGTCCATTTCGAAGAAGGGCTAAACGACGAGATTAGAATAATGGTGAGTGGTTCTGAAATTCGACCACTAGTAGTGTTAGTGGATAGAGCTCAAAAGATGGAAGAAATCTACAACATCAAGAGATACAAAGAAAGGAGGTTTCAAGAATCTGGAAAGAAAAACATTACTAGGACTTTCTCTATATCACCGTCGAAGAGATTCAGAGAAGAGGCTAGTCGGGGCCCAACTTCTTCAGGATTTCTGAGTCGAAGTAAGTCGGGACCACCGAAATCTAAATTTCATAATAGACCCACAGATAGTATAGCTAGCATTCGTAATATACTTAACCCGATATGTGGGTATTGTAAGAGGAGCCATACAGGTGAGTGTCGCAAGATGAAAGGGACATGTTATCGATGCGAAAGTGTAAACAACTTTCTGAGGAACTACCCGATGAGATCTGAAGTAAAGGAGGAACAGAGTGTAAAACCTCCTGCTACACCATAAAAGAGTAAACGTCTGGGGCAGAGTAGAGGTACAGGTGGAAATCGCAAGGATAACAAGGATACTGTAGCTAGATTTGAGGCTCGATCACCTGCACAAACTTATGCCATCCGAGCCTGAGAAGAGGCTATCGCTTCTGATGTTGTAACTGGTATATTTTATCTCTTTAATGATATTGTGTGTGCATTGATTGACCCAGATCGACTCATTCATATATTTGTACTACATTAGCTATTGAAAAGAAATTGTCTATTGAGTCGACTGAGTTTGACGTACAACTCACAAACCCAATGGGTCATAGTATTATTGTTAATTTGGTATGTCGTAAATGCCCACTGAGAATTTCGGACTGTAAGTTCCTTGCTGATTTGATGTTATTACCATTTATTGAGTTTGATGTAATTTTGGGAATGGACTGGTTAACTGAGCATGATGCAGTAGTTAATTGTAAACGAAGACGGATTAACTTAAAACGGTTGACAAGGGAAGTAATCACAGTTGAGTTTGGAAAGTTAAACAATGGCGCCAGAGTAATCTCGTCTTTATCCGCACAAAAGATGGTTCGTAAAGGTTGTGAAGCATTTTTTGCTTATATACTTGATACTTGGAGTACCGGAATAGAGTTAGAACAAGTGCCGATTATCAAGGAATTTACAGATGTGTTTTCTAGAGGAGTTATCGGGTTTACCAACGATCAGAGAAGTAGAGTTTGGCATTTATTTAATACCTAAAACCGCGTCAATTTCAATTCCACCATACAGGATGGCACCCACTGAATTGAAAGAATTAAAGGCACAGTTGCAAGAGTTGTTAGACAGAGGTTTTATCCGACCGAGCATATCGCCTTGGGGCGCACTAGTATTGTTTGTGGAAAAGAAAGATGGATCAATGAGAATGTATAGACTACATACAATTAAACAAGGTAACAATCAAGAACAAATACCTGTTACCTTGTTTTGATAAGTTGTTTGAGCAGTTGAGAGGTGCGACCGTCTTTTCTAAAATAGATCTCTGTTCGGGTTATTATCAGATGCAAGTAAAGGACAGTGATGTGCAGAAAATAACATTTAGAACTCAATATGGACATTATGAGTTTTTACTAATGTCGTTTAGGTTAACTAACGCTTTGGCAGCATTTATAGATTTGATGAACCGGGTTTTTAAACCTCAGCTAGACAGATTCATAGTGGTGTTCATTGATGATATATTGATTTATTCAAAATCAGAGATAGAGGATGTTCAACATTTGAGGGAAGTTTTACAAATAATGCGAGAAAAGCAATTGTATGCAAAGTTCAGCAAGTGCGAGTTCTGGCTCCGGAAAGTGGGATTTCTGGGCCATGTAGTATCATCGGAGGGGATTCGGGTTGATCTAAGTAAAGTGTCAACTATTCTCGATTAGAAGGTCCTAAGAATATTTTCGAGGTATATAGTTTTCTGGGATTAGCAGGCTATTATCGTCAATTCATGAAAAATTTCTCTATCGTAGCCTTGCCGATGATGAAATTGCTACAGAAGAATATTCAATTTGTGTGGTCAAAAAGGTACCATCAGAGTTTTGATTAGTTGAAGAAATTGTTGACAGAAGCTCCGGTATTGACACAACCTGAAACGGGTAAAGAGTTTGTCATATTTAGTGATGCATCTCTAAATGGCTTGGGTTGTGTATTGATGCAAACAGGACAAGTAATTGCTTATGCCTCTCGACAATTAAAACCGCATGAACGAAACTAATCGACCTATGACCTAGAGTTGGCTGCCATTGTGTTTGCTTTAAAAATCTAGTGACATTATTTATATAGGGAGAAGTGTCACATATTCACAGATCATAAAAGTTTAAGGTATCTGATGACTCAGAAGGAACTGAATTTGAGGCAACGTCGATGGTTAGAATTTTTGAAAGATTATGATTTGGTAATTAAATACCATTCAGGAAAGGCTAATGTTGTTGCTGATGCTTTCAACCGGAAATCATTATTTACTTTGAGAGCAATGAATGCTCAATTTTCACTTGAGAGTGATGGTTCTGTTCTAGTAAAACTTCGGACAAAACCGTTCTTCTTACAGCGAATACGAGAGTTGTAAAAAGATGACTCAAAGCTTAAGGCTAAGAGCGGACAAATACAGAATGATGCAACTACTAAATTTACTACCGATGATGGTATGTTGTATTTTCGGGGTAGAGTATACATTCCCTCTAATTCTGACTTGAGACGGGACATTCTGTTGGAGGCTCACAGTAGTATTTACTTCATTCATCCGGGCAGCGTGAAAATGTATAACGACCTAAAGAAGATGTATTGGTGGTCGGGTACGAAACGGGAAATCTTAGAGTTCGTGACTAAATGTTTAGTGTGTCAGCAAGTAAAAGCCAAACACTAGGTACCGTCTGGATTGTTGCAACTTATTACTATTCTTGAGTGGAAATGGGAACGGGTCACTATGGATTTTGTTACAGGATTACCTGTGACACCGAGAAAGAAAGACTCGATCTGGGTTATAATGGATAGATTGACGAAATCGGCTCACTTTATTCCTATCCGAGTGGACTTTCCACTAGAGAAGTTGGCTGAATTGTATGTATCTGAGATAGTACAACTACATTGAGTACCAACATCTATTATCTTTGACAGAGATCCACATTTCACCTCGAGGTTTTGGGGTAAGTTGCATGAAGCTTTGGGAAACAGACTGAATTTCAGTACTGCATATCATCCACAGACAGATGGCCAGTCAGAAAGGGTGATACAGATTTTTGAAGACATGTTACGGTGCCGTATACTTGAGTTTGAAGGTAGCTGGGAAATGTATCTACCATTGGTGGAGTTTGCATATAACAACAGCTATCAGACCAGTATTAAAATGGCTCCATTTGAAGCATTGTATGGTAGAAAATGCAGAACACCTTTATATTGGTCAGAGTTAAGCGAGTCTAAGTTTGTAGGAGCCGACTTGATTCATGAGACCGAAGACGAGGTACGGGTGATCCGTGACTGTTTGAAAGCAGAATCTGACCGGCAGAAGTCTTATGCAAATTTTAAAAGGAAAGATATAGAATTTGCAGTGGGAGATCGAGTCTTTTTGAGAGTTTCATCTTGAAAGAAAGTGCTAAGGTTTGGTAGAAAAGGAAAGCTGAGTCCACGGTTTATTAGACCGTATGAGATCATTGAACGGGTTGGTCTTGTGGTATATAAGCTGACTTTACCATCGAAATTAGAGAAGATTCATAATGTGTTTCACGTTTCAATGCTGAGACGGTACAGGTCAGATCCTTCACATGTGATTTCACCTTGTAAGGTAGAAATACAACCAGATTTATCGTATTCTGAAGAACCGATTAAGATTTTGGCTCGCGAGATAAAAGAACTGCGAAACAAAAGGGTACCGTTGGTAAAAGTTCTGTGAAATCGACACGGGCTCGAAGAAGCTACATGAGAAATAGAATCTTCAATGAAATCACAATACCCTACTCTGTTCACTGGTAAGAATTTTTGGGATGAAATTCCCTAAGGGGGGAAGTTGTAACAGCCCGATTTTTAATGGTATCAGAAATAATGATTTTGAGATCACAACTCTGACGAGTCGAGTCGTAAATATTATTAATTTAATATTTATGATATTAATATCATCGTATTAAATCATGGTTCAAAAATTTTATTGTTTAGGTAGTTAATTGAACATAAAGGATTAAATCGTAAAAGGTATGAAAGTTGAGTGCTATTGAATAAAGTGTTAGATGCTAACCTAAAAGAAAGGTGAAGTACTTATGTGGTAATTAAACCCTAATGAAGTTAGGTGGATGGTAATGGGCATGAGAAAATGCTAAATTTGATGAATTATAATAAGGGTAAATAGGTAAATTGGGTAATTAAGTTAATAAGTAAAAATAATAGAATTTAGGTTGTCTTCTTCAATTTGAAACAAAAGAAAAGAAACAAACAAACCCTAAAGAATAAACCTAGGTTCGACCAAGAAGAATTAACCACAGGTAGGTGATTTCTCACCCGTTTTTAGTGGTTTCTATGTTTTTGAGTCCGTATTAGCTTAATCTAACTTATGGAAGGATCTGTAAATCTGTCAAATGTTATGAAACTTTCCATTGTTGAAAATGCTTGTTCTTGAAAGTTTTTGATGGATTTGTATCCTTGATGATTGGGTTTGATACTTTTGTAAAGTAATTTTTAATAAAATTAGGGTTTAAGGACTAAAATGTTAAAATGATGAAGTTAGGTGTACTTTGTATGAAATAAATGAAATTTAGGGACTTGAGTGAGGGCTAGGAACTTTCGGCTGCTAAAGGTTTAGAAAGGAAATGGTTATTTTGCATATTTTGTGTTGAAAGGAGTAGATTGAATAAAAAGAAAGTATTAGGGGTAAAATCATAATTTTACCAAAAAGGACTATATTGTGTAAAATGAATTGGTTGTGTGATTTAATGTGAGAAATGGAATGATTTGTGAATGTAGATTACGACCGTCCACCGATCGAGGAAAAGGAAAATTAGCGGAGTAGTCCCTAAACTTCATTCACAACCGTAATCCAGTCCGGTAAGTTCGTATGGTTAAATACTAAATTTTAAATTACATAATTATTGTAATGTAAACTATTGTATGAAGATGAAATGATAATCAGATTCGTGAAGATGAGAATGAAGGAAAAACGGAAGGCAAACGGGCTTTGAGCCATAAACAAAAAGGTCTGATGACTAAGTGTTATCATGAGTATATGAATCCTTTACGGATTAAAAGGTTCGATGACTAAGTGTCATTGTGAGTATATGGATCCTTTACGGATTAAGAGGTCTGATAACTCTGTGTCATCGTAAGTGTACGAATCCCTTGTGGATTATCAAGTCCGGTGGCTGTGTCATCGTGAGTATATGGATCCTTTACGGATTAAGAGGTCTGATAACTCTGTGTCATCGTAAGTATACGAATCCCTTGTGGATTATCAGGTCCGATGGCTGTGTCATCGTAAGTATATGGATCCTTTATGGATTAAAAGGTTCGATGACTAAGTGTCATCGTGAGTATCAAATACGAATTGCAACTCCTTAATGTATACGGTTTAATCAATTCAATTGATTTGATTTACAAACTCTTGAAGTTGGTGAATCTATTTAACTTTATGAACTTACAAAGCTAAGAAGTGCTTACCTGTAAATTTGCATTTGTTTTGTAGATTCAATTTTGCTGTTCGGAGATCGGATCATCTTGGAGTATCACACTATCCCGGAGTTGTTCGGTAGACTTTTACATCACTTGGTTAATATGACATGTATTAGGATGATGTTACCCCTTGTTTTTATACAATGAGTTTATGAAATACTTTGTTATGTTTTGATGAATGTTGAAAGTAGACTTTAAGTACCTTGTATTGACTTTAATCATGTATTTGTGTTTACTTAAATGCATAATTAAAGTTGTGTATGTATGAAATTAATGAACTTGTGTTTGGTATAAATCTTGAGATTTTGCATACTTGTTTTGGTAGAACCCATGTACGTTTCGGTAGAAGTACAGGGTAGGAGAGAGATTGTACACTGACTTGAGTTATATCGGTAGTTGAATTGTGAGTATCGGTAGTTGTATGTATAGATGTATCGGTAGTTTGCATACTTGTATCGGTAGAAGTTGCAGGGTGGGAATTATAGCTCTCTGGAGTTTTTAGTATCAATAGATGCATGACATGTATCGGTAGAAATTATACTTGTATCGGTAGAACTAGTACAAGTATCAGTAGAAATCTGCATCGTTTTGGAATTGTTTTTTGATAGGGCTATTATCGATACTTGACCATCAGGTACTGGTAGAAGCCTTCCAAAATATTAGAAATGTCATTTTTACCCTTGTTGATTGTGTTTATGTTTGAATATGATGTGTAACATATGAAACAAAGTATTTTAATAAATAAAGTTGTATAATATTACGATAAGTTGATAAGTGATAAATGAACAGTAAAACACCGAAAATCCTAATCGACGACGTTGTTCGAATTTTGGGCGTTACTATTTCTCGTCTTGCTCAACCATTCGTAGCAGGTTAAGAGATAATTTACAATCTTGAGCATCTTTGAAATCCTAAAATTCTTCTGAACACACATCTTACTCAAAATGAGGCTCTAGGTTAGCAACTGTTTTGCTTATATCATTGATATTAAGGGATCCGACATATGGACAAAAGGGAATCCAACGAATAAATGAATTTAGGAATTATTAATTATGGTATGAAATGAATGGAAAGAATAGTAAGATGTTTGCCAAACGGGATGAACAAATTGCATCATTTTTATTGAAATAACAGATAGTGGACATGTGCCCTTTACAAAAGGATCCCTATTACTCTCGGGCTTAGAGCAATAAGTGTGTTCTGAATATTAATCTGGAAAAGTCTCAAAAACTACAGGAAGCCCTTCCACAGTCTAGTTGTCCAAAACCACTTTCGAAGGTGTAAGGACGAATTCTTGATAGGTTCCCTTCTCCATTCCCTTTTTCGGATATGGTTTTAAAGCTCAATTTTTTTTTCAACATTACCCTATTATCTTGACTATCTTGCTTTCTCTCAGTTTTCATTCAGAGTTGATAACACTACTCTTGGCACGAATATTTTAAATATGTGAAAATTTTTATTTTTATTTTATTTATTTTATTTTTTATTTTTTATTATATATATATATATATGAAATTTAATGCATGTAATGAAATGCAATGCAAATGAATGCATGTATGCATATGTAGGAAAGGTATTGATTCTTAGTTGAATTCTGATAAAATAACTTTACTAGAAAATAAATGTCTTTACATAAGATAAATTACATATAAAGCCTTGCCCTACTGCTCAGAGTCTTAATCTTTCGAAGGAGACATGCTAACTTTTGGCCCTTATCAGACTCTGATTCATACTCTAAGCTCAAAATATCAACTTGAACAGCTAACGTCTGCAAGTATTCCGCCACTTCTCTTACTTGAGTTAATGCTTCACCCATGACATAGTATCGATCTCTGACTTGCCTCTAAGATTGTTGAAGTTGCATATCGTTTGTCTCTAAGGTTCTTTCAAGGAACTCAATTCAGATCTTGTAGTATCGCAAAGAAGTTTCAAGTTCTCCTACTTTCTTTTTCAGCTCCTTATTCTCAGTTTGGTTTGCCCTCAATTCGATTGCAGAGTTACGATTGCGATTCGGGCCCTCAACTCAACTTTCTCTACCTGATTTTTCAACAGCTTACTCTTAATGGCATTTTCTTGGACTTGAGCATCTTGAAACTTTCTCTTCCATTGTTCCGCTCGAATCCTTTCTTCTTGGATTTCTTGTTGTCATTGTTCTGATGTCTTACCTAACCCAGTGGTTCTCATTGATAGACAGAGCTTCTTGTAGTCCTTCTTCAAACTATCTAAGTCCTCCTCAACCTTTCTCTTTCCTTTCCTCAGCTTCTCGACCTCTAATTCAGATCTTGTAGTATCGCAAAGAAGTTTCAAGTTCTCCTACTTTCTTTTTCAGCTCCTTATTCTCAGTTTGGTTTGCCCTCAATTCGATTGCAGAGTTACGATTGCGATTCGGGCCCTCAACTCAACTTTCTCTACCTGATTTTTCAACAGCTTACTCTTAATGGCATTTTCTTGGACTTGAGCATCTTGAAACTTTCTCTTCCATTGTTCCGCTCGAATCCTTTCTTCTTGGATTTCTTGTTGTCATTGTTCTGATGTCTTACCTAACCCAGTGGTTCTCATTGATAGACAGAGCTTCTTGTAGTCCTTCTTCAAACTATCTAAGTCCTCCTCAACCTTTCTCTTTCCTTTCCTCAGCTTCTCGACCTCTAACCTTTGGATATCAACATTCAATCTTAATTGTATCTTTTCTTCTTCTAGCATCTCTATCTTTTTTCCTAACTCAGAACTCTTTTTCTCAAAATCTTGCTTTAGGAGTTCTGATTCTGATGGAACTAGCTACAAATGCTCTTGAACTGGGCGAACGTTTTCTAGATTTGGCATAGAGATGTTGCCATTGGTTATCCTATTCCTCCACTCATCATACTCTAAGATTACCATGGGATTTGCAGCAAATGTCTTCATTATGTGAACTTGATTACAAGCATTCTATATCTCTAGAACCTTCTTCTTGTTGTTCTCATCCTTATATGCAAACTCGCACTGAGCCAAACCTTACGTCGTTATGATGAGCTGCATTGATCTATATTGTGTCATCACTAACAAAGGAGCATATCCTACAGCTCCCTATATCCCAAGTAATGGTACCCAATCAAAATCTCCACATCGATAAAGTATTTCATCAGGAATAAATCATGATGCTAGCAGTTCAATGTCTTTGTCTCGTAGACTATGGAGTATCGCCATCCACTTCTCCTAAAAAATGTTCTATTGCCTCTATGTAGTCACAAATTCTCTCAAAGGGGAATAACTCTCGGAAAATACTCGATAGGAGACTTTTTTCACCTTCCAGAAGTGACAGTGGAACCAAACCATCAGTGGTGGTACGCAGCTCATGAATCTTCCTTCTCCTTCCCTTCGACATGCGTTCAACGACCTAAAAGTCTCAGTCAAAATTGTCGAAACAAGTATGACCCTTTTATCTAGCCAGTCGAATAGATTAGTGACCGCCTCCTCTATATGCCCTAACGCCTTAGGAAAGATAACTAATCCATATAAACTAAGAGCAAATATATCCACCTTTTTCTTCACATCCAGAAGATCAAATCTCGCAAGCTTTTCCAAGTTATACATTTGTTATCGCCCTTTACCTTAATTCGAGCTGTAATCCATTGTTCACTCATTCCCGTAATGTTTATCGATTTTTTAAGAAAGGTTGGAACACTAGCAACTCTCAAGTAAACCTTATTTACCTAATTTTTGGGCAACGAAGCAAAACAGTGTACTCCTCGATCATAGGTACCATGTCCATGTTCCTGAAGGTGAAACAAATGCAAGTCGGGTTCCAATGCTATGTAAGGGCTCAGAAGAAATGCTTGTCTACCTTAACATCGAGTAAATACGGTAGATCCCCATACTTACAGTAAAAAGTCTTTTTCATTCCATCGTCCAAATGATCTCATATCTCTTTCAGCTCTTGTAGATTATTCTGAGTCACGCTAATCCGAGTAAAATCTCAGTAATCTAATACATGTCCTTCAACTAGGCTATCACCCTTTTCGAGTTGTTTATCCTCTGACCACATGCACACGGCCACATTATCCTCCACCTTATCAAGATACCCTTTTCCATGATTAGTTATCTACTAGTAATCGAGCTTAAATCAATACCTTTCCTAATATGAAGATGCAATGCAAATAAGACAAAAATAAAACAAGTCAGTACAATCATTATAAAAATTTAATAACAAATTAAAAGCATAAACAAAGAACCTACGCATCTATTTTGGGTAATCACTAAAAGTTCGGCATGACTCTACCTAGGATAGACACTTAGGGTTCATTATATGTAGTTTGAGTTCTAGAATAAGGGTACCCAAACCAATAGATTCCTCAATCCTTACCCATTATAGGCTCATACGGGCGAGTTCAGTTTAAGGAGATACATTTCTCATATGTTTGCACGGAAGTGAAAACCTCACGAAAACATAAGTACGAATATATCCCGAAAGCGATCCACTATCCTGCACGGAGGTGAAAACCTCACGAATGAGTAGCTTCTCACTTTCACTTAGAAGGTGTAGTAACAAATGCAATGTATGCAAAAATATAAACACCACAAATTAAATACAACATACATAAAATGAAATGCAAAGCAACATATATATAAAACAAAAAAAAAATGCAAAGGATCACAAATTAAATTAAATCGAATTTTAAATTTTCAACAAAAAGACAAAAAATAATCGACTTGTGGCTTGACTCTCTTTAAAAAAAAGTCTCCAGCGGAGTCGTCAAGCTATCGAAACCATTTTTTTGAAAAAAAGTCTCGAATTATATTTTGAAAAACGAAAATGGAGTCACCACCAACCTTTTTCAAATAGGTCTGATTGGATCACCTTAAAAATTTTGAAATAATTAAAATAACAATTTTAGTCTTTGAAACCATAAAACGGGTTCGGGAGTCGATTACGCATAAGGAATGATTAGCAGACTCACACGCCCAAAATTGGTACCTAGTCGATTATTTAATGTCTTAGTTGTTGAAAATAAAAAATTCGATAAAAATTTAAATTGCGATCCTTAAGTGCATGAATGACATGTTTATTTTATTTTGAAAAAAATTAATTTTTACGAAGAAAGCTCGTTATTTCGAATTAATCGAAAAAAAAAGTCACATCCAGTAAGTTAGGACACAACAATTCGAAATTTCAAAAATAACAAGCATTTCTAATTATTAACTAAAAATCTCGTATTTTTTAATTTTAAATAGGATATTCAATTATCTCGGTTCAAATAGAAAACCAAATCCAGTGAGTTAGGGCATGATCTTTTCGAATTCCCGAAATAAAAAATATTGTTTCGATTTTCTTGAAAATGGTTTATGTATTCTTAAAAAAGAATTAAAATGTCATGCAAAAATAAATGAATGAGTATGTACATAATTTTCAATTATAATGGTAAAATAATAAAATACATGAATATAAATAATTAAATGAAGACAATCAAATACAATTAATAACACAATAAAAATATAATTATAGTATTAAATAAAATAACAATATAATCATAGTAATAATGACAATAAATATTGATTAATTAATAATATAAGCAACAATAAATATATATAAAACACAAATATGGAAAAACTCTAAAATAATTAAGTCAAAGATACAATAAGGCATGTAATTAATTTAAAGGCACAAAATATGACATACAAATAAATAACAAATCAATGAATAAATATATGAAATATAATTATAAAAATATCTAACATAATTAAATTAAGAATTAGTCAACATGTAATTAAAGGAATAAATACCAAAACTATACATGAACTATGATTTAATGTGCAATTGTATACATGAACTTTGATTTTATGTAATTTTATACATTAAATTTTGATTTGATCCAATTATTGTAAATTATTAACACGATTATTGATATAACATTATTTTATGTTTATATATTGCATACATGAATAATTATATTTATCCAATATACAAATAAATTGATGTATTTGTTTTTTTAAATGTGTATGATTAAATCAAAATTAAATTTTCAAGTATATATTTGAACCACAATTAGAGTTTCTCGTGTACAATTGCACCAAATTAAAGCTCATGTATACAATTGCACATTAAATCAAAGTTCATGTATAATTTTAAGATTTATCCCTATAATTAAATAAAAAGAAAAAATAAAATTTAATGATAAATAAATAAATAAACAAACAAGATAATAACGATAAATGCAAATTAAATAAAAATAATAAAAGAGATAACAATAAAATGACATGAAAATAAATAACAATAAAATAAATAAACAAAAATAAAAATTAAATGCTAAAATAAACGAACAAATATAAACAATAAAAATATTGAGATTAGACATGAAAATAAATTATAAATAAATAAATAAACAAAAAATCAATAAACTAAATGTCAAAATAAACAACTAAATATAAATAATAGTAAAAAAGAAGACGAACTCCGATGAGCTCCGAGCAAACCCGAAGGAAGCCATGGGTCTCACATACCCAAAGAAAGCCAAGGACAAATCAACACCAAAAGGTAAAAAAAAATAACTAGATCTATACTTGTTTTTTAGTTTCAAAAAAAAGAAGAAATACAAATACAAATTGATACCTCAATATTTGCTTTAAATTTTCTTTGAATGTATGTCTCAAAAAAATTCTTTGAATGTTGTATAAAAAAATCTCTTAATCTCATTCCAAAAAAAATTTCCCTCTATTACATTTGATTTCGTGTTTTTATAACGCATAATTTATATTTTTTGTGATTTTTTCTTTATTGTTTTTGTAGATTTGTAAATCTTCAAGATTTTTGGGTAAGGCAGCAGTGACCAAGCATTCAATGGCAGTTGCTATGTTTTTTCACTTTTTAATTTAGGTTTTTTTTGAGCTTTGTAAAAAATTGGATTTAAAAGCTCGGATAAAATTGGGCTGTAACAATAACTAAGAAAACTTACTTTGATTTTGGGTTTGATTGATTATTTTTTGAATGTTTTATTTGAATAATTTAAAAATAAACTAAATTGACAAAATGTGTAAACATTAAGGGTTAAATTTGTTGATTTTTTAGAATTAAGACTAAATGGCAATTGAGCCTTTATGTAATTTTATATATTTTTATAATAAATTATATATACTTTCAATTTTTTAAAATTATAAAAAATTAATTTTTAGAATTCGGACTATATTGACAAAATGTGCAAACATTGAGGGTTAAATTTATTGAATTTTTCTAAAATTATGACCAACTTGACAAACTGTGTAAAGTGTTAAGGGTTAAATTTGTAATTATACCGATCAAACGAATGCCAAGTCAGCATTTCGTTCAGTGACCATGTCAATTTAAGGATGAAGTGACTAAATAATGACAATTAATCTAACGAAAGTGACTAAATTAACAAAAAAAATCGGTGACCAAAATAGGAACTCATTAAAACTTGGGTGATTATCTGAGTAGTTTACCCTTTAATGTTTCTAAAATTATTATTAAGAAAAAATTTAAAAATATTAAATTGATATTTTAGTTATAGTTTAAGGGCTAAATTGATTATAAACCCTTTAAATTAATATGCCACATCATCCTCTTAACGGAAGTTAATGGATGAGTAACAGAAACATAACAATTTCTTAAAGCCCAGATATTGTTTGGCACTTGGGCAAAAGCTGACAGTGCAAAAGACAAGGGAGGATCTCAATTTTCTTTAGAGATTATATCAATAAGTGATCACATGAGTGTTACAGCAAAGTCACTCATGGTGACGCTGCTCAAATCATCCATCCAAGCTGCTATAATTGATATATAGTATCAGTGGGCACAACGAAATTTAAAACTCCAACGAACCCCATGTGATGGTCTGATGGTCAATAATCTTCACTCCCTAGATGTAGTTTAGATTCGAGTCACGTTAATCGTATTTATTGTTCGAACTTTATCTTATTATTGAAATTCATCAAAAAAAAACCTAACTATCTCGCATCATGGATTTATGTGTGAAATAATGAATCCCAAGGTTAAAATGTATTTTCGAATGATCTAAGTAAATAAATTCGAATGATGATTTCGTTCTTACCAACAACTTTTCATTAATATAACATTAAAAAATAAAAAAAAGAAGAAGAGATTTTGATAATTTTTTAACCCTAATTGTGAAATAAAAATACGCTATTAAAGTATCAAATATTAATTTTATTTAAATAAATTTGGTAAATAAAATTTTCAAGCAATTTTAATTGGACATATATGCCTCATATATATATTGTGTCCAAATGTAATCCGGTCGAAATAAATTAATTATACTAACATTTCTGTATAATAAATTTAACTTATGCGACAAGTTAAATATAATCTTAGTTTTTTTTTTAGATTTCAATAAATTTAACTTTGTAAGATATTGTAACATTTACAGTGATGTTAAAACACTTTTAATATCATAAAGAGTGAGTGATATTTAATAATAATTATTGCTACTCACGTTTTAGGAACTTGTGGTTCGACTTTACATTTCTTTGATAATGTTACTATGAAGTTTTACTCAATAGCAAAGTCAAAAAATTTATCATTTTAGAGGGTTACAATATATACATATACATATATATATATAAAGAGAAAAATTGTATACATTTTAAATCTTGAAGGGTCTATTTATATTTTAGAGAGGACCATAGTATATTTACAAAAGACTAAATTGAAAAAAAATTAAACTTTGGGGGGCCATGCCCCCCTAGGCCTCTACTTAGCTCCGCCGTTGGTCTTACACTTGGATAGTTTTTTTTTTTCTTGAATTTCGAATAGATTAAGATATGCAAATGAGTTTGATATTTCATATCGACTCATCTGGGCACGATCATGCATTTTTAGTCTAATTCTATCAGAGATCAAGATATCATTCCCATTAAAAGAGACAAATCTTATCTTAGTTACTCACATCCTTCTACATGGTTTGTAGTATGTCCAACAACAATCTTTATAGTACATTTAGTTATAGAGAACATTTGATTGCAACAAAAAAATATAACACCCGATATTAAAACTATTACGAAAGTCTAAAGACCGCATACATCATTATCACTATGAAAATTGGTGTGTCTAATGCATAATTAGTCTTTGAGCATGCTGCAATAATAGATAACTCTAGACATAGGTTTCCATTTATGTGACCAATCCTTCTTTCCATATACTGATATAAGTAAAGAAAAGAATCCAAAGATCAAACCAGGACACCCTTTGCCCCATCTCCGAACTTACCTCTTCGCCAGCAAAGGACATCAATAAATGTTGTAACCACGAAGTCAGCATAATTGCAACTGAAAGCAAATATTTCTAGTGTTGAGTCTTAACAGTCATTCAAAGATGCCATGAACAATAAGGGGGCCCTTAATTGCAGAGGTTCCTTTAGAAGGCAAGAAAGAGAAAGAGGGGATCTTTTCCTTGCTTTCTTGATGAAAAGATAGTTTTTTTTTTTCTTTTAAATGGGCCAAATGCATGTAAACAAATAAAAAAAACCATTGTAGTGGACATAGAAATTGAATCCATATAAGATTGAGCCACTTCTGTTTGTGCAGAAGGATTGAGTGAATGGGAGCTTTTTTACTGTTACAAATAGGAGTTCTCTTGACAATTTGCGAGTGGAACATTTCATTACAACAGTGATTGAAAGAGAGATGACAATGGTTTTGTCCTCAATTTCTCCCACAAAGGGATATAAACTACATATGATGGACCCCAGGTGTTCCACCGTGACAGTGATCCCCCCCAAATAGTAACAGTTCAACGCATTTGTAAATGCTACACCACCCCTCTCTTTTACATGACATTGACATAGCCTTTGTAATAAATCAAAATGTACACACCATTGTTAACCAGTAAAAACTTTTAATTTTATTAATTCTTCATGGAGGCTAACAACAAAGGAAAAGTGCAGAAGAAAAAGAAAACAAGGAAGAAAAGAAAAGGTTATCTTTCATTGTACACATTGAATAGACAATTGATGTCCAGAGGCATTCCAATATCTCTACAACAGTGAAGCTGAAACTGCAAAACTCCCACTAAAACCCAGACAGGAAAATTGATCAAGGAAGGCCCCCTACCATAGGAACAACTTGGGAGAAATAAGGGCCCCCAACACCAAGGAGCAAAGCAATTCTTTGTCTATTACAATTGTGATTGCAAGCTCCAAAGTCTTGCACAAATAGCACAATTCCATCCCAAGAATGTACCCCACCCACAATAATCCATTCCACATGATCCTTTTGGGGGGTTTTATTTTAAGGCATTGGAAAAGAGAACTTCTTATAATTCCATTGCAGCATGAAATGTGTTCTTTTTTCTTATCCACATTATGAGTGTTCTTTAAGTAAAGTTGAATCAAATTGCAGGAATTGAAGGGCTTAAATATATACAGGAGAGCTAATTCATACCTCAAACCCCCTATCTCATAAGTATATGATCGTTCATTCTTGGAAGATTTCAAGAACCAATCATGGAAGGCCCTTTAACTTGTCATAGGATTGTCCTTGTCAGCTTGCACTTTGAAATAAAGATGGTGTCTGTATAATTTAGGCTACATAACTTCAAGAGCTCCGAAGATTTCTGCTTCAATACAGGATTGCAACCGCTCTGAATCACGAGAAGCAGCTTTGCTGCTAAACCGGCTTCTACAGCAACTGAGGAGCATTCCTCAGGGGCAAGTTTACATACAGACCACAGTATAGACAAAGCATATTGAGTACAGCTTTCTGAAATTCTCATCAACAGCCTCACCATATTCGGAATTGTGTTTCCACAATCCTTCAATGCTGCTTTGCCTTCTGGCAGTGATGATAATGTGTCCAATATGAAAAGGGCTAATTCCAGGCAATCAGGTTCCAAAGCAGGTAACAATTCGACCAATTGAGAAATGGCACCAATACTCACAATCAAACCCATGACTTGTTTATGTAAGCATATAGATCTGAGCAAGCTAAGACCGGGCAAGATTCCATTCGTGTGCCTCTTATCCTTCACTAAGCGCATTAGACCAACCAATAGCCGATGGCTGGAGATGCTCTCAGCGCGAAATTCCTTCTCCTCCATTAACTTCTTTATCAATTGCGTACAATTGATCTTTGTCTCCACTGACCCTTCATTCAGCATGTCAACCATCAACGAAATCTTAGTTGGCTGCATCAAATTGGTTTTGGACTCTGAATCAAGCTCCAAATTGACAAGAATGGCAATCGCCTCTGAACCAACAGCATGGGAAGTAAATGGACCTAACAAGGATGAAATTAGAGAAACTCCACCTTCATCAACCACTGTCTTCATTGCTGTTGCATGTGCAGCCACAACTTGCTTAAGCTCCTTCAAGGCTTGAATCCTGGCCTGACCTTTAGCCTTCTTCAAGGTCTGAAGAAGCTCACTTACCCTTCCTTGTACATCCTCGGATCTCTTCTTCATAAGCAAATATTTCTGCGAAAACCAAGTGTAAATCAAATGGTAAAGGGTTCTATTTGGGGTAACAGAATCATCCCAGAGTTCTTGCATTGTAGTGGGGCAAGTATAGTGCCCCAAATTGAACCATTTGAGAATGTTGGACCTCTCATAAGTTTGGCCAGTGCAAAGCGTTACAGGGTCTTGCATTGGCTCAAGAGAGATGGGACAAATAAACACAGAAGGAATCTTAGGTAAATCAAGCTCTTCTATCATTTCCTTCAGATCCAATTTCTCACCAACAGCAGCACCAATGACTCCACCACCAACACCACCCAAAACCCCATCTTTAACAGCTGTATCCAGATCCAGAACTTGCCCATCACCACTACCATCAAATGCAGCAACAACCACCCCATCCCTCTTTGAGGGTTGAAACATAGGCATCTTTGAAACCCGCCCTTCTTTTTCCAAAAAAAAAAAAGGTAAAGCAACACAGATTCTCAAGGTACCAAAAAAGAAGGATTATTTTTTAAACCCCTCTACACTACCCACAACAAGCTCTAAATTCACTGCACTGACAAGCACCCTTCAACCCACATTATGAAAAAAGAATGGAACTTGTATTTTTCCAATCAATTCCTCTCTCATTGACAAATCATAAAGCAAGAAAAATACCTTCTTTTTCTCCCTACAAACTCACACATCTATTTTGCTTTATCCTGATCTCTTTTTCTAGGGTCAAAAGTCCATCATAATAACAATAATATCACTAATAAACACACAATAATGAAGCTCCCACCTTTCACTTCTTGTACAAGCTTCCCATCATCAAGCCCCCAAAACAGCAAAAATGAGTAGGAAAATAAAAGAAAGATGCTAGTAAAAGAAAGCAGTCAAAGATAAACAGTTAAAAGAGTAGTACAAAAGATAATCAATTAGCCCTTTTCCTCTAAACCCAACCATTAATGGTACAGAAAAATTAGGGGGGAAAAACCCAAATAAGAAAAACATTAAAAAGTTTCAAGAATTTAGTGAAGAGAATCAACTTATTGTGAAAACAAGCCTTACCACAAAATGGAGAGAAAAAGAAGAACAGAGAGAGAAGAACAGAGAAAAGCCATGTCCTGCAAAGGCTTCCCTACTGCTCTTCTTTTGGGGCAGTTGTTTGCTGGATAAAAATAAAATAATTTTAAAAATTATTAAAAAAACCTTCACGAAAAATAATAAAAATTAATTATTAATGAGACCATTTTAATATATTAATGCATTACTTTTTTTTTCTTTGAATGAGGAAATGACATTTAGAGTAAAAAAAAAAAAAGTGAAAGTTGAAAATTACCAAGTTACCGGTAATTAAGCCACCCGACCCGCAGACCACACGTGCAGTCATTTCAATTCTTTACCGTAATTTTTTCGAATATTAATTTGATGATTAAAATATTTATCGTTTTAAATATATTTTAAATTTAAATTATATTAATCTTATTGTTTTTAAAAAAATTTAAAATTTAGATTTTAATGTTCGTTTTTTTGCTAAAAAGAATCTTTTTTCATAGTAAGAAACTTCATCCACATATGTTATGTGGACAAAATCTAATTTCAAATTTAATAATAATTTAATTTCATGTCATTAGTATATTATTTATAATTTTTACATTTATAGAAATTTTATTTAAATCTATTCATAAATCTAAATAAAATTATAAAAATTATTATTATTTTTTGTTGATATTTACACCTAAAAGAATTGGTATCTCTTTAGGCCTCATGGGGGCCACTGTGGGGACCTTCCCAACTCCCTATTTTTTTATATTTTAAAAAATAATAATTTCATGTGTTTATTTATTTTAGGTAAAGTGCCAGCAAAGCATTTTGACCATGACAGTTTTGCTTTGACTGCACGCCTGTGCTGCTTCACTTTTCCGGTCTTTGCGTTGACTGCCTTTGCCCCCACTTCCAGATCTAACCAATCACCAGCTGCCACGTAGATTATGAAAGCCCTGCCCTTCACACTCCCTTCTTTGTTTTCTGTAATTTCTTTTAATAATTACTTGAAATTTGTATTTGTTTATTTTTCTGTGCCATGATACAGTGTGTGTTCAGCACAATACCATAAGTATTTCACGCTCCCTCTTTTTCCATTTTTTTAAATAAATTTTAATTTTAAAAAGTAATTAAACATAAAAAAATATTATTTAAATGAATATAATGGATTTAGGTTTGCATTAAAGTGTAATAAAAATAATAAATATTTGAGCGATGGGTGAGGTTGGAATTAATTAGATTAATTGGCAACAATTATTTATAATTTTTATATATTAAAATCTGATTTACGAAATCTAAAACCTTCCTCATTGTCAATATTCTAAATATTAGTTCATATTTAAAAAAAATTAAAATTTAATTCGATTTATTTATATAACATTTTTTAAAAAGTAACATCTCGTAATTATCTAAAATTCAAATATCAGTATTTTTTTAAAAATTATTCTCGAATTCCAAGCTTCTTTATGGTAAAATAATGGAGTGGGGTGAGCTAAATTTGAGATTTATAAAAGAGGGAAGAAATCAAGAAAGTTTTTTTTAATATACCTAAAAACAGTAGGGAATCACATGAGCATATGCTCCCGATATAGGGTGTCACGTGACCCACAAAAATGCACTTTTTTAAAGCACTCATCTGCTTTATCAATATATATATATAAATGGATTTTATAATTTTTAAAATTATTAACACTGTCATTGATGGAGTATTATATTTTATTTACATATTGTAAATATAAACAATTATTTTGTAAAAAAATTAAAATTTTAAAAAAAATTACAAGTAGAATCGCAATAACTATTAATACATACTGATAACTTCAAATTAAAATCAATCATTATAGTATATAATCAAATTAACAATTAATTTTAATGTGATAATTCGATAATAAAAAATGTTTATCGTTTTAAGTATAATTTGAATTTAAAATTACGCTAATTACATTTATTATTAAAAGGTTATGAAATTCAATTTCATTGTGTAAAGCGAAAAGTGTCAAAACATGTGTTAAAACACATTGAAAACGTTTACTTATTTCTCATATTTCTTAAGAAAAAAGAAATAGGAGTTAACATAAGCCCATTTACATCACTGATCTCAAACTCTTTTGAAAAATAAAACAAACAAATACTTTGGGCTCTAAGCTTCAATTCTGATTACTGAGTTCACAAATCTTTGTATATGTTTTTTTTTAGCCCATTAGAGTTTTTCTCTATTGCATCATGATATTTTGCAATCATTTACTTTGTATATTTAAAAAGTAAAAAGAAAAGTCCATTTGGTTAAAATTAAACTTGGATTTGTTTGTCATTTTGTTCTTAGAATTTCAATTTTATTTTAGGTTGTGTTTGTTTATCTGTAAATTTTTTTACAGGACATATTTTTCATGTTTTCCAATGTTTATTTGGTAAAAAATAAATTTCCACTATAATTCATTCTTCAAAACACGGGAAAAGAGGAGTTTTTTTTAGAAAAACGTCTTACCCTTTTTCATTCGGGAAGACATTTTTCATTTTTTTTCCAGGCATATCTCAACAAACTTCCCCTTCCCCTTTCTTGCCACCCCGATCTAGTGCTTGTTGCCAGCCAACAACACTTCTCAGAATCAATCGCTGGCATTCATCTTTGATTTTTCCCCTTTTCGCCTTTCGTTGTTGAAATTTGTACTACACCAATTGACAATGACGTTCATCTTCTTCTCTTGAAGATAAGAACGAAAAAAAAAAAAGAAATATGTGATTGTTTTTTAACAGCAACTTGTTGTTTTGGCTGAACTGGTTGCTGTTTAATCCCTATTTTCCCTTTTTTTATGGTCTTATTATGTTGATGTTTCATCTTCCTTGAATCCACCAACCTGGTTAATCCTTATTTTTTTCAGGGGTTTTTGAATATTTGCTTGCTTTGTGATGTTTCAAAAAAATCTGAGTTGGGTTTCTAAGTTTTAGTTTTGCATTTTTTCGTATTGGACAGATTTTGGGTTTTTGATGGAGCTGCTGTTAGATTTTTTCCCCTCTTCTTCTATTTGGTTTGTGTGCTGATCTTTACTACTACTATTTGGCATTATTGGTCAATTTTTTATAGAAGAATAAAGCTTTGAAAAGGGCTGATGATGTAAGATCAAAACCATATATATGTTTTGTCATTTTCTTAGCTAATAATCAAAATTGGGATTGTAGGAACTCAAATTTGTTCGAGTCCAAAACAAATAAAAAACTAAATTAAATAAAATAAATAAAGTCTAAATACATTAAATTCAAATTTAAAAATCTAAAAAATTAACCCAATTACAATTACCCTAAAACCCAAATTACACAAGCCTAATTTTGTTACAAGCCCAAAATTAAAAAACCCTAGACACTTAAGAAAACCCTAGCAGTCGCCCCCCACCCATGCTGTTGTTGTTACCGCCACCACTCCGGTGCCATGTCACCCGTCGTTTCGGTATCACGTCAACCGTTTTCTCCACGCTTGGTTGTACAAGGATCTTCTAGATCCGTTCATTTCTGTAAAAACGAACAAAAAGGGACATTAAAATGTAAAAATAAAAGTAAAAAATATGTAATATTCGATTATAAAAACCGAATCAAAATCTATTGTAAGATCCTTATGGATTCAAAGCAATCAAAAGCAAAAAAAAACAAAAACAAAAATCAAGGTAGCAATGTATACTTTTATTTTTTTTTTTCAAAACTAAATGTATATAGATCTAGGTTTTTTTTACTTACTTGGTCAATTCGTCTTTCGTCGCCGTTGATGGTGGCTGAGGTGCCATCCCTGATGATGGGTGGCTTTCGTTGTGGAGAAGATGGCCTGGGGTTCGTCGGAGAACCTTTTCTCCTTAGAAATCGAATGGTTTCTTCTTTTAAAAAAAATTTTGGATGGGTTTTTTTGATAAAAATAAACCCAAATTTGGGTTTGTTTTAAAAAAGGGGACTCACAATACATTTTTTTGGCCACCATACACGGTGACCTGTTGCGAGGTTACGACAGAGGATCGCCGGATCCTATGACCGATCGAAAACCCCTAAAGAGAAAAAAGACACAAACAAAGGGTTTTTTGTGACAAGGTAAAAATGAGGTCTTTTGTTTATTATTTTTTTGTTATCTATTTTGTCCTAAGTTCATAGGCTCAAAACAACGCCTTTTTGAAGCTAAAACGCGAAGACTCGAATCGTTTAACCTTGGGATCCACGTGTTTTCATGTGGATGGACTAATTGCCCATTTGGTCCTTCTGTATTTTTAATTTTTTTTAATTTAGTCTTTTTTATTTTATTTATTTATTTTAATTTCTCCTTTTAATTTTAATTGCTTTACAATTTGGTCCTCTGATCAATAGTAGACCATTTTTAGGGAATGACACGTGTACAAAAGGATGAAATATTTATCCCTTTGGTCCCTGTAATTTTTATTTTATTTTAATTTAGTTTTATTTTATTTTATTTCTATTTTTAATTTGTACCTTTAATTTTTTTGCGCTTTTAGTTCTTTACTTAATTTTACCCCATTTAGTTTTTGTTTTTACAATTTAAACCTTACTGTTTTTTTTATTTAATTTAATCCTTGTCATTTTTATTATTTGTACTTATTTGTTTATTTTAGTGTTTAATGTTTATTTATTTATTGTTATTTTGTTTTTATTTACTTATGTGTTGTTATTTTTATGTCATTTTATAGTTTTTTGCCTTTTATTTAATTTTTATTTATTTATTGTTATTTTTTTTTATTTACTTATGTGTTGTTATTTTTATGTCATTTTATAGTTTTTTGCCTTTTATTTAATTTTTATTTATTTATTTGTTACTTAATTTTATGCCATATTATTATTATTATTATTATTATTATTATTATTATTATTATTATTATTATTATTATTATTATTATTTGCATTTTATTTAATTACATATTGTTATTTAGTCCTTAATTTAATTATATTTGATTTTTTTTCCTATGACTATGTTTTTATATTTGTTATTTTTTGCATAATTAATTAATTTTTATTGCTATTATTATTACAATGGTATTGTTATTTTATTTATTATTTTTATTTTTATTTTTAAAATTGTGTTATTGACTTTATTTATTGTATTTATTTATCTTATTTTACTCATGTATGTAATTTTTTTATATTTTTGTCATTACCAAATTGCAAATTATATTTGTACATACACATTCATTTTTAAAAATATTTTAATAAATAAATTGCATGACACTTTAATTTTTTTAAAATACATAAACCTTTTTCAAAAATCGAGGCAATATTCTTTATTTCAGGAATTCGAGAGAATTGTGTCTTAATTTACTATGTGTGGTTTTCTCTTCGAATCGAGAAAATCGAACATCCTATTTTAAAAATAAAATATATGAGATTTGAGATAACAATTAGAAACACTCATTATTTTCGAAGATTCGAGGTGTTGTGCCCTAACTTACTGCACATGACTTTTTTTCTCTATTAACTCGAAATAACGAGCTTTCTTCACAAAATTTATTTTTTAAACAGCATTAAAACATGTCATTCATGAATTTAAGGATCGCACTTTAAATTTTTCTCGAATTCTCGATTTTCAACAATTAAGACATTAAATAATCGACTAGGTACCAATTTTGGGCGTGTGAGGGTGCTAAAACTTCCTCATACGTAGCTGACTCTCGAACCCGTTTCTTGATTTCAAAGACCAAAACATTTATTTAAATAAATTTAAATATTTTACGAGGTGATCCAATCACACGAAATTAAAAAGGATTGGTGACGACTCCATTTTCATTTTCAAAATATAAGTCGGGACTTTTAAAAAAAAGGTTTCGACAACTTGACGACTGCACTGGGGACCAATAGAGAGTCAAGTCACAAGTCGATTATTTTCTGGTCTTTTTATGAAAATTAAAGATTTGGTTTAATTTAATTTGTGATCTTTTGCATTTTATTTTTATGTGCTGCTTTGATAATATTATGTTGATATTGCTAAGGTATAGGATTATTCACATACATTGCATTTGTTACTAGACCCTTTAAGTGGAAGTGAGAAGCTACTCTTTCGTCAGGTTTTCACCTCCGTGCAAGATAGTGGATTGCTTTCGGGATACATCCATGCCTATGTTTTCGTGAAGTTTTCACTTCCATGCAAACATATGGGAAATGTATTCCCCTAAACTAAACTCGTTTGTATGAGCCTATAATGGGTGAGGACTGAGGAATCTGTCGGTTCGGGTACCCTTACTTTAGAACCCAAACCACATATAATGAACCTTATGTGTCTATTTTAGGTAGAACTATGCCAAACTTTTAGCAATTACACAAAAGAGATGCATAGGTTCTTTGTTTTATGCTTTTAATTTGTTGTTAAGTTTTATAGTGTTTGTACTAACTTACTTTATTTTTGTTTAGTTTGCATTATATCCTCATATTAGGAAAGGTATTGATTTGAGCTCGATTACTAGTAGAGAATTGATCATGGAAAAGGGGTATCTTGATATGGTAGAGGATAATATGGCCGTGCGTATGTGGTTAGAGGATAAGCAACGTGAGAAGGGTGATAGCCTAGCAGAAGGGCATGTATCAGATTTTTGGGATTACACCCGAATAAGCGTGACCCAAAATAGTTTGCAAGAGTTGAAGGGCATATGGGATCAGTGGGGCAATGAAATGAAACAAACTTTCTACCGTGACTATGGTGATCTACTTTATTTACTCGAAGTTAAGGTGGACAAACGTCTTTTTCGAGCCCTTATATAGCACTGGAACCTGACTTATAGTTGCTTCACCTTCGAAAATATAGACATGACGCCCACGATAGAGGAGTACACTACTTTGCTTCATTGTCCAAAGATTCAAGTAAACAAAGCTTACTCGAGAGCTGCTAGTGTCCCAACCTTTCTCAAGCGATTGATGAATATTACATGGATAAGCGACCAATGGGTTACAGCTCGGATTAAGGTAAAGGGCAACAACAAATGCATTATTTGAAGAGCTTGCGAGATTTGATCCTAGTGCACCCAGATGCAAGAAAAAGGGTTAACATCTTTACTTTAAATTTGTATGGGTTGGCCATTTTTCCTAAGGCGTTGGGGCACATAAAAGACGCGGTCACTAATATATTTGATCGGCTTGATAAGAGGGTCACACCTATTCCAGCAGTTTTGACCGAGACATTTAGATCATTAAATGCGTGTCGAAGAGAAGGAGAAGGGAGATTTATCGGTAACGTACCACTATTCATGGTTTAGTTCCCTAGCCACTTTTGAAAGGTGGAGAAGGTTTCTTATTGGGTGTTTTCTGAGAGTTATTCCCCTTTGAGAGAATTTGTGACTACGCAAAGGTAAGAGAACATCTTTGAGGAGAAGTGGATGGCGATACTCCAAAGTCTCCGAGACGAGAACATCGAATGGCGAGCATCGTGGTTAATTCCTGATGAAATTCTTTATCAATACGGAGATTTCGATTGGGTTCCATTGCTTGGGATATGGGGAGCTGTTGGATATGCCTCTTTGTTGGTGCTAAGGCAGTATAAATCAAGACAGTTCATCTCAGCGGCGTATGATTTGACCCAATGCGAGTTTACATACAAGGGTGAGAACAATAAGAAGAATGTTTGAGAGATATCGAATGCTTAGAACCAAGTTCGTAAGATGAAGACATTTGCTGCAAATCCCATGACAACCCTGAAGTATGGAGGAGTAAGAGAATCAATGACAACATTCCTGTGCCGAATCCAGAAAATATCCACCCAATCGTGGAGCATTTACAGGTAGTCCTATCAAAGTTAACTCATAAAGCAAGATTTTGAAAGGAAGAGTTCTAAATTAGGGAAGAAAATAGAGATGTTGGAAGAAGAAAAGCTGAAATGATTAGAAAAAAAGAATAAAGCTGAGGAAGACTTGGACAGTCTAAAGAAAGATTACATAAAACTCCGCTTGTCGATGAGGACTACTGGGTTAGCCAAGACGTTAGAGTAATGGCAAAGGGAAATCAAAGAAGAAAGAGATAGAGTGGATCAATGGAAAAGGAAATTTCAAGACGCTCGAGTTCAAGAGGGTGACATAAGAAGAAAGTTGCTAGAAAGCCAAATGAAAAAAGCTGAGTTAAAGGTTCGAATAATCGAGTTAAAAGAATCTTTGCATGGCACCACAGTTATAACTTTGTGACAGAATTAAGAGCAAGCCAGATTGAGAATGATGAGTTGAAGAAGAGAGTAGAAGAACTCAAAGTTTCACTGCAGAATTGCGAGATACGGATTGAGTTCCTCGAAAGAACCATGGAAACAATTGGGGGACGACTTCAACATTCACAAAAGCAGGTCAGAGATCGAGATTACATTATGGGCGAAGCTTTGACTCAAGTGTGAGAAGTGGCTGAACACTTGCAGACATTAGTAGTTCAAGCCGATGTTTTGAGCTTAAACTATGAATCTGAATCAGATCAAGGCCAAAAGTTAGCTTGGCTCCTTAGAAAGATTAAGACTTTGAGCATTAGAGCAAGGCCGTATATGTAAACTATATCTGCCTTATGTAAAGAAATTCGTTTTCTAATAAAATTGTTCTAACAAAATTGGACTAAGAATTAATACCTTTCTTGGATATGCATACATGCATTCATTAGCATTGCATTTCATTACATGTATTTTAAAAAAAATCCTCACATGTCTAAAACATTCGTGTCAAGAGGAGTGTTATCAACTCTGAACGAAAATTAGAGAAAGCAAGATAATCAAGATAATAGGGGGAATATTAAAAAAATTTGAGTGAAATCCATATCCGAAGAAGAGACAGAGAGAGAGGAACCTATCGAGAATTCTCCCTACACCCTCGGAAGTGTTTTGGACAACTAGATTGTAGAGGAGCTTCTTGTAGTTTTTAGGACTTTTCCAGATTAATATCACATGACCATTATCTGTTATTTCAATAAATACGATGTCTTTTTTTCATCCCGTTTAGCAAACATCTTCCTATTCTTTTCATTTATCTCATACCACAATGAATCATTCTTAAATTCATTCATTCTTTGGATTTCCTCTTGTTCCTATGCCGGGTCCCTTGATATCAAGGATAGGAGCGACACTACTGCTGACTCAAAGCCTCATTTTAAGAATGATCTGTGTCCAGAAAAACCTCAGGACTTTGAAGATGATCAAGAATGTAACTTATCTCTCGATCTGCTACGAATGGTCGAGCAAGACGAAAAGAAAATATCACCTCACAAAGAATTAGTAGAAATTGTGAGTCTAAGGGATAAAAATGAAAAGAAAAAGGTCAAAATTGAGACAGATATCTCTACAAAAATAAGGGAAAGTCTCATAGAACTGCTTCGAGAATTTAAAGATGTCTTCGTATGGTCCAATGAAGGCATGCCGAGGTTAAGTACTAATGTCGTAACACACAAGCTCCATATGAAAGAAGAATGCAATCTAGTTCAACAGAAGCTTGGAATATTGAGGCCCGACGTGCTATTAAAAGAGGAGGCTAAAAAAAAAAAAGGAACAAAAAGAAAAAAATAATTGAGATGAAAACCCATAAAGGGCATCTTGAAATAAAAAAAAAACAAAAAATGAAAAGAAAAAGAGGTCGAGATGAAAACTCGTAAATGGCATCTTGAAACCCAAACAAAAAAAGAAAAAAAGAAAAGAAAAGAAAAAGAAATCGAGATGAAAACCCGCAAAGAGCATCTTGAAATGAAAAATAATAAAAATAAAAAGTGTTACGCTAGTTCCCTCTAAATGGTTAAATAACTTAAGCAAGTAACCAAGAATGCTAAGAAGGTTGGCCAACGAGCATGCTATAGACAGAGAAATCCTGTACAAGTTGAGAAATGATTAGGTGCTGCTAAGATGTGTCGATGCTGTCAAGGTCAGGAAAATTCTGAAAAAAATCCATTAGAGCGTTTACGGACACATGCTAATGGTTTTATAATGGCTAGGCAAATCATGAGATTTGGTTATTATTAGTCCATCATGAAAGGAAATCGCACCAGTTGTGCCAAGAGATGTTATAAATTACCAAATTTATGGAGATAAAATCCATGTATCTTCTTCACCTCTCCACGTCATGACTTTTCCATGGCCTTTTCCTATATAGGGCATGTATGTCATTAAGCCAATCTTGTCAAAGGCTTCCAATGAGCATTGGTTCATCTTCGTGGTCATCAATTACTTCACCAAGTGGGTAAAAGTTACTTCCGATGCCAATGCCACAAAATCGACAATGAACATATTTGTAGATATGGAATGCTAGAAAGGATCATATCTAACAACGTTTTGAACAACAACATGATAATAGAGGATTGCAGTCAGTTCAAGATCAAGCATCACAATTCAGCACCATATCGCCCAAAAAAATGAATGGGGCAGTGGAGACAACCAATAAGAACATCAAGAAGATCATTGAAAAATGATAGAGACCTACAAAGATTTGGCATGAAAAGTTATCATTTTCTCTTTATGCTTATTGAATGTCCATCAGAACCTACACCGGGGTAATACCTCTCTCATTTGTTTACGAAACGAAGGTAGTTTTACCCATTGAAGTAGAGATTCCTTCCCTTCGAATTTTGGCAGAAGCGAGTTTTGATGAAGCAAAATAGATCCAATCTAGATATGATCGGTTAAACTTGATCAAGGAAAGGAGGCTGAAAGCTATCTGACATGGTCTGATGTACCAAAAACGAAAGATGTAGGCTTATAACAAAAAGGTTTGCCTTAGAGAATTTCATTAGAGAGATCTGGTTTTGAAAAAGATCCTCCCCATACAAAAGGATTTTTGAGAAAAAATGGATGCCAAATTAGGAAAGGCCTTATGAGGTAAAGAAAACTTTTTCTGGAGGAGCTTTGATTCTGACCAAGACAGACAATAAAGATCTGCTCAACCCCGTGAACTCAGATTTGGTGTAAAGATTTCACCAAAAAAAGAAGAAGAAGAAGAAAAAAGAAAAGAAAAGAAGAAAAAAGAAAAGAAAAGAAAAGAAAAAGAAAAAAGAAAAAAGAAAAAAGAAAAGAAAAGAAAAGAAAAAGAAAAAGAAAAAGAAAAGGAGAGGCCGAGATGAAAACCCGTTAATGACGTCTCGAAGCTTAATGAATTTTAGTTGAAAACTTGAAAGAGCGGCTTAAATTTGGATCAAAGAATGGACATGAAATGGTCTTCTCTCTCAAAAGTAGCAAGGTGAAGGAACTTTACATCTTGAGCATTGATGAAGTATTCCAAGTTTCATGGAAACATATCAGGCTCAGAATGGTCCTCATCAAGATTGCTCAGCGAAGCTCAAACTTTGATATATGGGGCATCTGGTTTTATTCCTTTTGCTCACTTTAGCAATCATTGATTAATGTTTCCTATTTTTGACCAACATTTACCATTTTTTACCAATATTTGCAATTTTTGGTCATTGTTTAATGTTTGCCATTTTTTACCAACGTTTGATATTTTTAATTCATTCCTATTCAAGCTTTGTCTCAAATAAACTTCAATCTTAACCATTTTCATAACATTGTTCAAAGTATTTTTGCATTGAAATAACAGTTAGTGGACTTGACGATATAAGGTATAAAAAGATTTCTGCAGATCGCTTTGAAAAATTCCTAAATAGTATAGGGACCTGAAGCAGGACCACTAGTTGAAAATAACCAAACCTGAGGGTTGGAGGGGTCCCGAAACAAATAGTTCAGATTAGGATTACCTCTTTGGGTTTCATGTTAAAAATACCAGACGTAAAAGAAAGACATGGTGACGCATTAGTGATGGAACTTAGACAAAAGACAATCAATGTTGACCTAAGGATTAAAAAACAAAATCATTCTAAAAAATGACGTCTTTGCGTTCATATCAATATCATTCATACGCATCTAACTAAGAGCATTTGATTCATTTAAGTCATGGCATCCTAATTGCATGACCTAGATAGAGGCCCATAAACCAGATTTTATAGGTCATATCCATAGAGAATGGCGTGATAGATCTGCAAAATAACAAATCCTATACCCTAAAGTTACAGAGGAGCGAATTAAAACTAACAATAGCAGATCTCAATCTTCACTAAAGTTGCAGTGAAATGGAGTGAAACCACACCAAATCCTATACCCTTAAAGTTATAGAGGGGCAAATTAAAACTAACAGTAGCAAATCTCAATCTCCATTGAAGTTGCAGTGGAATGAAGTGAAGCCACACCAAATCCTATACCCTTAAAGTTGTAAAAGGGTGGATTAGAACTAATAGTAGCATATCTTAATCTCTACTAAAGTTGCAATGGAATGGAGTGAAGCCACACCAAATTCTATACTCCTAAAGTTGTAGGGGGATAGATTAAAACTAATAGATTAAAACTAACAGTAGTAGATCTCAATCTCTACTGAAGTTGTAGTGGAATGGAGTGAAGCTACATAAAATCTTATACCCCTAAAGTTATAGAGGGACGAATTAAAACTAACAGTAGCAGATCTCAATCTCCGCTGAAGTTGCAGTAGAATGGAATGAAGTCATGCCAAATCCTATACCCCTAAAGTTTTAGAGGGGCAGATCAAAACTAACAGTAGTAGGTCTTAATCTCCACTAAAGTTGCAATGGAATGGAGTGAAGTTACAACACCAAATCCTATACCTCTAAAGTTGTAATGGGTCAGATTGAATTTACGAAAGCAAATCTTATCTTCCTGAAGTTGTAGTGAAATGGATAAAACAACAATCCCTCTAAAGTTTCAACTGTTTAGAATGAAGCTACAACAATAAACCTTATCTCCTTGAAGTTGCAATGGGGCAAGATGAAGCTGTGACACTAAATCCTGTCTTCCTAAAATTGTAGTGAAGCTGATATAGTGGAGTAGAGTAACCAATGGAATAAAAGAGCTGTTTACTTGAAAAAAAGAAGCACCGAAATCCAAAATTCAGTGGAACTGAACAAAATTTGTCCTCTTTGGAGTGTTTCATCCTTTCTCGTTACATGACAAAGAGCAAAGAGGGGCAGTTGTAGGAACCCAACTTTGTCTGAGCCCAAAACAAATAAAAACCAAATTAAATAAAATAAATAAAGTCCAAATACATTAAACCCAAATTTAAAAATCCAAAAAATAACCTAATTACAACTACCCTAAAACCCAAATTACACAAGCTCAAATTTGTTACAAGCTCAAAATTAAAAAACCCTAAACACTTAAAAAAAACCCTAACAGCTGCCCCTCACTCATGTTGCTGCCGTCGTCGCAACTCCAATGCCACATCGACTTCCGTTTTGATGCTACGTCAACCGCTTTCTCCACGCTCGGCCGTACAAGGATCTTCTAAATCCGTTCATTACTTAAAATGGAAAAAAAGGACATTAAAATGTAAAAAATGTAATATTCGGTTATAAAAACCGAATCAAAATCTATTATAAGATCCTTACGGATTCAAAGCAATCAAAAGCAAAAAAAAATATTTTAAGGTAGTAATTTATACTTTTATTTTTATTTTTTCGAAACTAAAAAGTATATAGATCTAGGTTTTTTTTACTTACCTTGGTTGATTCGTCTTTCACTACCGTTGATGGTGGCCGAGGGTGCCGTCCTCGATGATGGGTGGCTTCCGTTGAGGAGAGAGGACCTAAGATTTGTCGGAGAACCTTTTCTCCTTAGAAATCGAATGGTTTTTCTTTTTTAAATTTGGATGGGTTTTTTGATAAAAGTAAACCTAAATCTAGGTTGGTTTTAAAAAAGGGACTAAAAAGATATTTTTTTATTTTTTTCGGCCACCGTAGGTGGCGATCACCGTCCCGATGAACAATGCCCTTGACGGGGGTATGACGGAGGGTTACCGAACCCCATGACCAACCGAGGACCTTTAGAGAGAAAAAAGACACAAACAAAGGGTTTTTTTTGTGACAAAGTAAAAATGAGGTTTTTTGTTTTTGTTTTTGTTATATAAGGATTAAAACAACATCGTTTTGGCCTAAGTTCATAGGCATCAAAACGAAGCCATTTTGAAGCTAAAACCCAAAGACTTGACTCATTTAACCTTGAGATCCGCCTGTTTTCATGCGAATGGGCTAATTCTCATTTGGTCCTTCCGTATTTTTAATTTATTTTAATTTAGTCTTTTTCATTTTTTATTTATTTTAATTTCGCCTTTTAATTTTAATTGCTTTACAATTTTGTCCTTTAACTACTAGTGGACCCTTTTTAGGGAATGACACATGTACAGAGGATGTGATATTTATCTCTTTGGTCCCTGTAATTTTTATTTTATTTTAATTTAGTTTTATTTTATTTTATTTCTGTTTTTAATTTGTACCTTTAATTTATTTGCATTTTCAATTTAGTCATTTACTTTTGTCCCATTTAATTTATGTTTTTACAATTTAAACCTTATTGTTTTATTTTTATGTAATTTAATCCTTGTTATTTTTATTCTTTGTATTTATTTTTTTATTTTAGTGTTTAATTTTTATTTATTTATTGTTATTTTGTTTTTATTTACTTATGTGTTGTTATTTTTATGTCATTTTATATTTTTTGCCTTTTATTTAATTTTATTTATTTATTTATTTGTTACTTATTATTATTATTATTATTATTATTCCTTTTATTTAATTACATATTATTATTTAGTCCTTTAACTTAATTATGTTTGATTTTTCCCATGATTGTGTTTTTATATTTGTTATTAATTAATTAATTAATCTTTATTGCTATTATTATTACAATTGTATTGTTATTTTATTTATTATTATTAGTCTTATTTTTAATATTGTGTTATTGACTTTGTTTATTGTATTTATTTATCTTATTTTACTTATGTATGTAAATTTTTTTATATTTTTGTCATTACCAAATTGCAAATTATATTTGTACATACTCATTCATTTTTTGTAAAATATTTTAATAAATAAAATTCATGAAATTTTAATTTTTTAAATACGTAAATCAGTTTAAAAAATCGAAACAATGTTCTTTATTTCGAGAACTCGAGAGAATTGTGCCCTAACTTACGAGGTGTAGTTTTCTCTTCAAACCGAGGTAATCGAACTTCCTATTTTAAAAATTAAAATATATGAGATTTGGGATAATATTTAGAAACACTTGTTATTTTCGAAGATTCGAGGTGTTGTGTCATAACTTACTAAACATGATTTTTCTTCTAGATTAACTAAAAATAACGAGTTTTCTTCGCAAAAATTCAATTTTTAAACGACATCGAAACATGACATTAATGCATTTAAGGATCGCACTTTAAATTTTTCTCAAATTCTCGATTTTCAATAATTAAGACATTAAATAATCAACTGGGTACCAATTTTGGGCGTGTGAGGGTGCTAATCCTTCCTCATATGTAACTGACTCCCGAACCCGTTTTCTTGATTTCAAAGACCAAAACATTTGTTTAAATAAATTTAAATATTTTACGAGGTGATACAATCACATGAAATTAAAAAAGATTGGTGGCAACTCCATTTTCGTTTTCAAAATATAAGTCGGGACTTTTAAAAAAAATGGTTTCGAAAGGAATCAAAGTACTAATTTGAACTTAAGAAAATGAACAAGTAAATGAATTTATATTACAAGACAATGAGTGAATATATTGATTTTGGACAAAACAAAGATCCTGAATTTTATATATATGGTGAATATATTGAGAGAGAAACCATTGGTAATTATTGATACTAGTTAGTATCTATAATCATATCTGAAATTTAGATGCCGTTAGATCATAACTTAATACTTTTTTTTCTTGTTGCTTTCTCCAAATCGATTTTGATCGCCATTCACTTCTTACTCTTACTGCTTTTCATCGAATGAATGACTTCTTGGGCAATGATAATATTGTTGGTGATATTCCTTCATGCTATAAAACCTGCTTGCTCATGTGCAATAATTTTCGGGAAGATAAACTTAGAACGATTAGTTCTTACCTTCATCACCAACTTATAAAGGACTGAGCAGAGACTTATAGGACGAAATTGAGAAAACCCCTCGGGATTTTGAACCTTGGGAATAAGAATGATCAAGGTGTTATTAAGCTCAGCATCAATAACACCTCCATTGAAGACCATCTTAACCCAATCACAAACAGTTGTACCAACAGTATCCCACTACTTTTGGAAGAAATGAACATGAAAATCATCATTGCCTGGAGCTTTAAACGGGGCCATGTCAAACAGGGCATTCTTAATTTCCTCATCTGTGACCATTCTTCCCAAAAAATAAATATCAAAAGAACCAAGCTTAGGGAACCTGTTAGGAGGCAAACTTCTCATATGACCAGTATCTTCACCATAAGAATTCTAATAAAAATTAGAAGCCTACGATTCAATGGCCTCTAGATCGAAAATCCAAACAATAGAAGAGTCCCGAATGGCTATAATACGATTATTCTTCCTCCGCTGTAAAGTGTTAGCGTGGAAAAACTTTGTGTTCCTGTCTCTCAAGTGTAACTAATCACATTTGGCCTTTTACTTCTAGAGAATTTCTTCATTGTGTAGAACATTTTCCAAATATTGTCTAATCCTAATCTTTAAAGGAGTTAAATGATTAAAGTTGAAAGATCCATTTGCTTTTGAACTGATAAAAGTTTCTGCAATAGTTGCCTCTTGTGGGAAGTAACATGACGATAGGTAGATTTGTTCCACTCTTTTAAGCTTTCAGTAAACTTAGCTAAAGAATATGACATATTCCCCCTAAAGCTCCACCGATCTTTCGCGAAGTTCCCAAAATTAGGATGTTTAGTCCAACCCACTAAAAATCGAAACTGTCTTCCTCTTGGCAATATAATCTCCGGATTGAGATTAAAAAGGAGAGGTCTATGATCGGACTTAATCTTCGGAAGATGAGTAATCAAACTATTTGGAAAAGTTTTAAGCCAAGCCTCATTTCCCAAAGCGCAATTCAATCTCTCAAAAAGGTTACCTTAGGGCCAAGTTAAAGGGGCTCCCTTATACCCTCAATCATGCAGAGCAGCTAAATCCATAAATTCACCAAAAAGAGGACATCTCTTCCTTGGCGAGAGGCCACCTAATTTCCCATTAGAGGAAAAAATTACGTTGAAATCACCGATATAGCCCTAAGAGTTTGTCCAACAGGGAGAGATAGCCTTAGATTTTGCCAAAGTTCTTTGTGTTTTTTATGATATGGACTCTCATACACGAAAGAAATCATAATCGGCATCGAAGACGAATCAGACCAAACTCGTGTTAAAATAAATTGAGGGTGATTATGAATCACCTCAACCCGAACAAAATTTTTCTAGCCAATCCAAATACCCCGGCATAACCAATAACCTCCACACAACGTGAGAATTGGAAGCCAAATTGTGCAATAATTTTATTAGCTTTGGGTCACTCACTCTGGTTTCAATCAAACTAGTGATATCCAACTTATACTCCATATTATATTCTCGAAAAAATGCTCGAAAATCTAGCATTGACACAACCTTGAAAATTTCAAGAAAAAATTGAGATATTCATGTAAAAAGAAACGAGATAGTAGGTTATACCATTACTGTCGAGGGATAGTAATACCATTGGAAGTTGAATCATCTGGAACTTCTGTTCCCGCTTCATTCGTCAGATCAAATGAAATACGATTCACCACCTCTTCCATAGAATCAACAAGAGGAACTTCAGAATTTCTAGTGGCTTTAAAGCGACTCCCTCATCCCCGTAAAGCAATGCTACATTCTTTAGCTCCCCAAGAAATACTTATTTTGCCATTATTTTACGATCTTTATTTCCTGAGCTATCAGCACCCCGTGCCTTAGTGCGTCAACCTGTAGTGTGTTCAATGGAATTTGGATGCCCCTTAAAAACTAGAATAGAATGCTTCCTAAGATCTAAAACACCTTCGGACAACTAAACATCAACTTCTTTTGTACCTTCGAAAGTCGAGTTAATATGTGCTTTAATGCCGTCAAAATTATTAGACTGCATGGGTATCTCAACTCCTTTCATCATTTTATTTGCATATGGTAAAGTAGATACATGTTCTAAAATAACAAGATTAAAATTAGAATTAGATTGAACCTGCTTTTTGGATGTGCTATTCAAATCATGGGCCCACATCTGATCTCGATCAAGCTTAAAAGTTGCATCAGAATCATTGTGCACATCCCCCAATGCAATATGTGAATTTCCAATTCCCATCGATCCCACATGCTCATTGTCACGTGAGTTTCCTATTGAGCCATCTTACACACAATGAAGAATTAAATTAGCGTTCAGCCTCATGTTAGACAAATTCAGCCTAAGATCCTGCATGGGTTTATTCCTGAAATTCACCGAGTAAGAATCCTCCCTCGATCCCACATGCGTATCATTATGTACATTTTCTATTGGGCCATCCTACACGTAAGAAATAATTAAATTAGCGATCAGACCAGTGTTAGATAAATTCGGTCCAAAATCCTGCATGGCTTTATACACCAAATTTGTTGGGTAAGAATCCTTAAAATTTTGTTTATTTTCCTTAGCTGTTATTTGCATTGAGTTGGCATGTAACACCCAAAACCCGATACAGTTACTGGTTAGGGTCCCGATGTCCTTCAGATAATATATCGCAGTTTATCTCACATTACTATTTCATTTAATCATATCTTAATAAGGTGATGCAATAAGCACGACATGAATTATCGGTTGAATATCAACACAACTCAAAAAGGGCAAAAATGTCATTTCTATGATTTTTGGAGACTTCCACTGATACCTGTTAGTTAAGTATCGATAGTAGTCATGTTAGTAAGAAATTCAAAAATCGTATAAATTTCTACCGATACTTGAGATAGTTCTACCGATACATGTGTCACTTCTACAGAAATAAATCATGCTTTTACCTAAACTCGATATTGTCACCAATTAGGGTCTCGATGTCCTTCAGATCATTTGTCGCAGTTTATCTTACATTACTATTTCATTTAATCATATTTTAATAAGGTAATGCAATAAGCATGGCATGAATAATCAATTGAATACCAACACAACTTAAAAAGGGAAAATATGTCATTTTCATGATTTTTGGAGACTTCTACTAATACCGGTTGCAAGGGTATCGGTAGTAGTCATATTAGTAAGAAATTCAAAAATCGTGTAGATTTCTACTGATACTTGAGATAGTTCTACCGATATATGTGTCACTTCTACCGAAACAAATCATGCTTTTACCAATAATAAAAACTCTAAAGAGCTAAGAAGTCTTACCCTAAAACTTCTATCGATACAAGCATCCAAACTATCGATACTATTATGAAAAGAACTACCGATACTTCTATTAATACTACCGATACAATACAAGTTAGAATACAACCTCTCTCCTACCCTGTACTTCTATCAATACATGTAGGAGTTCTACTGAAACAAGTATGCAGATTTCAAATATTTACACAAGTTCATCAACCAAACATTCATTTCATAAACTTTGATTTAAGTAGACAATACAAGTGATCAAGATCAACATGACATTGTATTCTAGTGCTAGATACCTACTTTCAATGTTAAGCAAGCATTCAAAGAGTTCAACATTCAACTAAGTCTTGCAAAGTATTATTAACCCCGATTCAAGCATTTACAAAATAACATCATCCTAGTACATGCCATACAACCAAGTGACGTAAATACTACCGAACGAGCTCTGGGGATAGTGTGATTTCTTCGAGATGGTCCAATCTTCAAGCAGCTAAATAGAATCTACAAAAGAATAACAAATTCACTGGTAAGCTTTCATAGCTTAGCAAGTTTGTAAAGTTCATAAATTTACCAAATAACATGTGTGGTACAATTTGTAAATCAATCGAGCCAAAACAGAACTGTACTTCAGTGATCTATATCTGATTTCATCCCTGTTGACCTAAAGGTCATTTATGTTATCAGTATACGATGCTGCTCACATTAAGCTGACAAGGATTCGCATCACATGCGGTACCTCAGCCATCGATATGGTATAATTGTTCCCTACGATGCTGCTCACACTAAGCTGACGAAAATATACAAACGAGCATAAGTCTCAACCATTGTAGGGCTTATAATCCAATCTTGGATTCATTTCACTTTACAGTAACTCACGATGCTGTAGAAAATACACAACAAATGTAAGATCTCAGCCATCGGACCATTTTCAATCTTTGGCACAAGGTCGGGTGATTCTCCTTTTGTCGTTCCATCTTTCACGTTCCAATCATCTTTTCCCATTTTTAAACATTCATAAGAAAGATAGTTATAAGCAGTTATAAGTAAGAATTTAACATTACGAACTTATCGGACTGGATTGCAGTTATGGATAAGCTTTAGGGACTATTCCGCTAATTTCCCTTTATCGCGATCTGTGGCACGATCATAATATAAATTAACAAATTATCCAAATTTTCATATTAAAACACACAATTAGATCATTTAACACAATTTTATCCTTTTTGGAAAATTTACGAAATTACCCTTAACATTTCACTTTTATTCAATTTACTCTTTAAACACAAAACATGCAAAATAACCATTTTCTTTTCAAACCTACACCAGTCGAACATCAATGGGTATATGTTCACACCTTACAAGCTATTATTTCATACCAAATACATGTAATTTCATCATTTTAGCATTGTAATCTTTAAACCTTATTTCATAAAAATCATTTTACAAAAAGGTCTAACCCAATCATCAAGCATTCAAATCTTTCAAAAGCTTTCAAAAACAAGCATATTCAACAATGGTAAGATTTATAACATTTGACAGATTCACAAATTAGTCCTCAGGTTAGCTAGATTAAGCTAATACGAACTCAAAAACATAAAATTACCAAAAACGGTTAATATTTGCTTACTCAAATCAAAGCTTCAAGCTTAGGATGAAAAACCCTAATTTTCCTCCTCTTGGCCGAATGTTGAAGAAGAAGGTGTGAAAATATGAGAGTTTTTATCAATTTTCTTTCTTTAATTTTCATATATATGGTAATGGCAAATTTGTAATTTTTATAACTTTAATAATTTAACTTTCTACATCACTTTTAGTCTTAATTAACCGCTCCATTAACACCTAAATGTCATAATATTCCACTATCTCATTATCCATGGCTAGTTTACCCGTTTAGTCCTTCTAATCACTTAACTCTACTTTTGCACCTTTTTTGATTTAATCCTTTTACTCTATTAACTATCTAAACATTAAAATTTCCAAACCAAAGTTTAATACGATGCTAATGACATCATAAACATTAAAAATAAATAAATTTACGACTCGACCCGTCAAAATTGTGACCTCGAAATCACTATTTTTGACACCACTGAAAATCAGGCTATTACAACTCTCCCCCCTTAGGGAAATTTTGTTTCGAAATTTCTTACCAGTAAACAAGTTGGGATACTGTGATCTAATTAATGCCTCTATTTCCCAAGTTACTCCTTCTAACTTTGACGATTCCACAAGACCTTTATTAGGGTACCCTTTTGTTCAGCAGCTTTTTTACCTCTCGAGCCAAGATTCTGACCGATTCTTCTGAATATGATAGATCTGGTTGTATCTTTACCTCACAGGGTGTAATCACATGAGAAGGATCTGATCTGTATTGTCTCAGCATCGAAACATGAAATACATTGTGAATCTTCTCAAGTTTCGGTGGTAAAGCTAGCTTATAAGCTACACGACCAACCCTTTCGAGGAACTCATACGGCCCAATAAACCGTGGACTCAACTTGCCCTTTCACCAAACCATAGAACCTTCTTCCAAGGTGAAACTCTTAAGAAAACTCGATCTCTAATGGTAAACTCTATTTCCTTCCTTTTTAGATCTGCGTAAGACTTCTATCAATCAGACGCTGCTTTTAAACAATTACGGATTACTCGAACCTTTTCTTCGGTCTCATGTATCAAGTTAGTCCCAACCAACTTGGGCTCACTCAATTAAGACCAATACAATGGTGTTCTGTATTTCCCACTGTATAATACCTCAAACGATGCCATTTTTATGCTAGTCTGATAGTTGTTATTATAAGCAAACTCTATTAATGGCAGGTACCTCTCATAACTGCCCTCCAACTCGAGTTTACAACACCGTAACATGTCCTCCAAAATATATATTACTCGTCCTAACTGACCATCTGTTTACGGATATATGCAATGTTGAAATTCAACCTGGTTCTTAAAGTTTCATATAGCTTACCTAAAACCTCGAGGTAAAATATGGATCCCTATCAGAGATAATAGATACCGATATCCCGTGCAATAGCACGATCTCATATACATATAACTCAACCAACTTCTCTAGTGGATAATCCATTCGGATAGGGATGAAGTGAGCCGACTTAGTCAATTTGTCAATTATAACCCAGATCGAACCTTTCTTCCTTGGTGTCATCGGTAATCCTGTAACAAAGTTCATAGTGACTTGCTCTCATTTCCACTCAAGAATGGTAATAGGCTGCAACAATATAGACGATACTTGATGCTCAGCTTTTACTTGCTGACACACCAGACATCTAGTCACGAACTCCGAGATCTCTTATTTCATACCTGACCACTAATACATTTTCTTCAGGTCGTAATACATTTTCACACTTCTCGGGTGAATGGAATAAGTGCTACTGTGAGCTTCTGTTAGAATGTCTCGTCTCAAATCTAAATCATTAAGAACACACACTCTGCCTCTTAAATATAACATACCATCCATAGCAATTGCAAACCCCGTGGTGGCATCACTCTGTATCTGTTCTTTCTTAGCTATAAGCTTTGAATCATTTCTCTACAACTCTCGAATCCGCTGTAGAAATAATGGTTTCGTCCTGAGTTTAGTGGTGGCAAAATTATCACTCTCTAGCGCTAAATGAGCATTCATTACTCTCAATGCAAATAACGATTTCAGGCTCAAGGTATTAGCAACAACATTAGTCTTTCCCGGATGATAATCAATCACAAGGTCATAATCGTTTAATAGCTCTAACCATCGGTGTTGTCTCAAGTTCAACTCTCTCTACTTCATCAAATACTTCAGACTCTTATGGTCGGTAAATACATGATATCTTTCACCATAAAGATAATGATGCCAAATCTTCAATACAAAGATTATGACAACTAATTCTTGATCATGAGTCAAATAGTTTCTTTCATGTGGCTTTAACTGTCGGGAGGCAAAAGCTATCACTTTCCCAGCTTGCATCAAAACACAACCCAAACTATTCAAAGATGTATTGCTGTAAACAACAAATTTCTTTCCTGATTTAGGTTGCATCAATACCGGAGCTTCCGTTAACAGTTTCTTAAGCTGATCAAAACTCCGTTGGCACTTCTCTGACCAAACAAACTAAATGTTCTTCTATAGCAACTTCGTCATTAGCAAATCTATAATAGAGAAATCTTTCACAAATCAACAATAATAACTTGTTAATCCCAGAAAGCTAAGTACCTCAAAAACATTCTTCGGAACCTTACAATCAAGAATAGCTAAAATTTTGCTTGAATCAACTTGTATTCCTTCTGCGGATACCACATGACCTAGAAAACTAACCTCTCGAAGCTAAAACTCGCATTTGCTAAATTTTGCGTACAACTATTTTTCTCGCAAAATCTACAACACCTCTTTCAGATGCTGAGTATGCTCTAACTCCATTCTGGAATAAATCAATATGTCATCAATAAACACCACTACAAACCTATCCAATTGATGTTGGAACACTCAATTCATCAGATCCTTGAATGCTGTTGGGGCATTGGTCAACCCGAACAACATTACCAAAAACTCATATTGTTCATACCTAGTTCTTAATTTTGTTTTCATCACATCGCAATCTTTCACTCGTATCTGATAGTAACTTGACTGAAGATATATATTGGAAAATATGGTTGCACCTTTCAACTGATCAAATAGCTTGTCAATACGAGGCAACGGGTATTTATTCTTGATTGTTACCTTATTCAACTATCGATAATCTATACACATTCTCATTGAGCCATCTTTATTCTTCATGAGTAATACAGGTGTACCCTAGGGCGAAACACTCGATCGTATAAAACCCCTGTCTAATGATTCTTGTAACTGAGCTTTTAACTCTTTCAACTCCGTTTGTGCCATTTTGTACAGAGGAATCGATATCAGTGTGGTACCAGGTATTAAATCAATGCCAAACTTCACTTCACGAATTGGCGATTGATCCGATAACTCTTTTGGAAACACATCAATAAACTCGTTAATAACTGGTACCTGTTTCAACTCTATCCTTGAACCCCACGTGTCGAGTATGTAAGCCAGAAATGCTTCACAGCCTTTACGGACCATTTTCTGTGTTGAAATAGCTGATATCACTCTGGTTTCACTATTTAATCTACCGGACTTAACTGTGATTACTTCACTTGTTTGGCATTTCAAATCAATCTGTCTTCGCTTACAATTTACCACTGCATTATGCTCAGATAACCAGTTCATACCCATGATCATATCGAACTCGATGAAAGGTAACAACATTAGGTCAGCAGGAAATTCACAGCCTTGAACTTTCATTGGACATTTACGACACACTAGATTAACAATGACACATGACCCAACGGGTTTGTGACTTGTACATCAAATTTAGTCGACTCGACCGATAGATTTTTATTAGTTGCTAATGCAGTACAAATGCACGAATGAGTCGACCCTAGATCAATCAAAGCACACACAATATCATTAATAAGACAAAATATATCGATCACAACATCAAGAGCGATATCCTCTTCTCTAGCTTTGTTAGCATATGTTCGTGCAGGTGCTTGGACCTTAGATCTATTTATATTACTCCTGTTACCGCCTTAGTTTCTGCTTGTACTGCTGCTTTATCTCAGGCATCTGCCTTTCTGTGGAGTCATTGGGTAGTTTCCTATTAAATGATCTATACCTCAACATCGATAACAAGCTCTTTTCATCTTCCGTCACTCACCTGCATGATACCTTCCGCAATGCTCGCATGCTAGATTAGGTGCATTATGGACACTAGCTACACTGTCTACAGGACGATTTTAGAATCTAGACTTTGGTGGCCCTGATTTGCTCCTACTCAGAAATCCAGAAGAGACTTTCTCGCGAGTTCCATTTTCTTTGAATTTCTTTGGCGGTGACATAAAAAAGTCCTGGTAATATTCTTCTTCTCGGACTCTTGAAACCTTTCCACTCTCTGCATCTTATTATTGTAGATTTCTTCCATCCTTTACGCTTTATCTGTTAGAACCACGAATGGTCGTAACTCAGAACCGCCCACCATCATCTTGATCTCGTCATTTAGTCCGTCTTCAAAACGAACACACATAGCCTCATCTGTCGATACAATCTCTTGAGCATACTTACTAAGCTGCACAAATTCTCATTCCTATCTGTCATTCTTTTGTTTCCCTGTCTGAATTCTAAAAATTCTTTCTTCTTTTTATCTAAGTACCATTTGCTGACGTATTTCTTTTTGAACTCTGTCTGAAAGAATTCTCAGTTAACTTCATTTTTGAGAACCACTACTAATGTAACAGCTCGATTTTCAATGGTGTCAAAAATAGTGGTTTCGAGACCACAACTCCGACGAGTCAAGTCGTAAATTTAGTTATTTTAAATGTTTTTGGTGATATATGCATCGTATGAATTATGATTCAAAAATAGCATTGATTAGATAGTTAATTGAATAGAAAGGACTAAATCATAAAAAGGATAAAAATATAAATGTTTAATTAGAAGGACCAAATGAGTAAATTAACCAAAGGAGTATTAGTTAGTGGATTGGTATGATTTATATTGTTTATAAATAGGTTAAATAAAGGTTAAAAAAATAGTTAATTAAAGCTTAATGATGAAAGACTCAATAATTACAAAATTACCATTATATATATAAGGAATTAAAAGAAAGAAATTTAGAATTTCATTCATTTTTCTTTCTTCTTTCTTATTCACACGGCACAAAGGGAGAAACTTAGGGTTGATCGTTTTTAGAAATTTTTATATTTTTAAGTCCGTATCAGCTTAATCTAGCTTATGGAAGGACTAATTTGTGAATCTGTCAAATGTTAAAAAACTTACCATTGTTAAAATTTCTTGTTCTTGAAAGCTTTTGATGTATTTGAATGCTTGATACTTGGATTAAATCCTTTTGTAAAGTGATTTTTTATGAAATTAGGGTTAAAGGACTAAAATGTGAAATTAGTGAAATTACATGAATTGTTGTGAAAATAGATATGTGAATGGGTTGGATTGGTACCTAAGAGAATTCTGCTATGGTTAATTATGTGAGAGAATAGTTGTTTTGCATGTTTTGTGTTGAAAGGACTAGATTGAAAAAAAAGGAAACTATTGGGGGTAAAATTATAATTTTCCCAAAAAGGACTAAATTGTGTTGAATGACTCAATTATTTAATTTAATGTGAGAATTGAATGATTTTTGAATGTAGGCTATAGACCGTGAAAAAAGGGAAGTTAGCAAACTAGTCCCTGAAGTCTTTTCTAAACTGCAATTCAGTCCTGTAAGTTCATAGTGTAGGTCTTACTTAATATCTTTGTATATGCATATATTGTCAATGAACAGCAAATTGGAAGCATTGGTATTGAAGATGATCGAAGAAATGCAACGCAAAAGATAGTAGGCTTTATGTCGTTGAAATAGTACCGACACGATGGCTGGGGTACCGTATGTGTTGCAAGTCCTCGACAGCTCATGTGAGCAGCATCGTGACTCGAAAAAGATATGGATCTTATATGGATTACAAGTTCTACGATGGCTGGGACTTATGCTTTATGCATACTCTTGACAGCTCGTGTGAGCAGCATCGTTAGGAAACAGTTTACAGAACAGATAGACACCATACCGATGGCTGGGGTACCGTATAAGTTACGAGTCCTCGACAGCTCATGTGAGCAGCATCAGATACTGGTAACAAAAAGTTATGAACAGGAAGAGAAGTTGTAAATACTCAAGAGCAATGGAAGCTATGTTGGCTCAAATGAGTCATTGTTGCTATTACCATGTTGGTATTTCTTAAGTATCGAACTTACTAAGCTATAAAGCTTACCACAGTTATTGTTGTTGTTTTGTAGATTGTTTTACTGACTGAAGATCGGATCATCGACCTTACTGAAGTCACACTATCATGGAGTTGTCGGTAAACTTTACATCACTTGGTTTTATGACATGTACTACATCACTTGGTTTTATGACATGTACTAGGATGTTATTAACCTTTGATATGGAACCAAATATGTTGAAATCGTACTATTTTGATTTTGTAAATGCATGAAATATAACTTTGATACTTAGGCTTATAATGCTTGTAAAGACTTAGAAGTTATATGTGTGTTGTGATGTTTTAATGCATAACTTTTATTGGTTGTGTTAGAGGTATTAAACTTGTGTCTTGACATCATTAATGAAATTCTGCATACTTGTTTCGGTAGAATTATTGCATGTTTCGGTAGAAGTACAGGGTAGGAGAGAGGTTGTTCTCTGACTTGGATTGTATCGGTAGTTGAATTGCAAGTATCAGTAGTTCATGATACTGATGTATTAGTAGTATGTAAGCTTGTATCGGTAAAAGTTGTAGGGTGTGGATTTTTGCTCTCTGGAGTTTTTGGTATCGATAGTTGCATGACTTGTATCGGTAGAACTAGTAAAGGTACCAGTAGAAATCTGCACAGTTCTAATATGTTCTTTGAATTGACTACTATCGATACTTAACCATCAGGTATCGGTAGAAGTCCCCTAAAATGTTAGAAATACCATTTTTACCCTTGATAAAATTGTGTTATGTTTAGATATTATTTAAAATTGTGAGAAATGATTTTTTTTAATAAAGATGCAAATAGTTGGATATTTGTAAAAAATGAACAGTATAAAATGAATAGAAGACATCGAAATCCTAACCGGGGACAGTGTACGGGATTTGGCTGTTACAGCTAAAATCATCGTCCACCAACTATAAGCCTCGTATTTCAATAATTAGATAACACACCTCAAATAATCATCCGGAGGATAAACCATCTCATTCAGGACTCTTAGTGTATTTTTTAACTAGTATTCAGCTTTGGATGGATCATCTTTTGTACTTCCCCAAAATTCTCCAGCCCCATATTTCCTAACCCTGTCTGTCAGAATACGACATCTCTATTCTACCACTGGAGTAGGTGGAGGCATCGCTGGATGTGCTACTGGTCGGGCAATAAGCTATGTAATAGGGGATGGAGGAGGTGGTACCATCGGATTGTTTCTCATGAACTTCGACAACCATTATCCCATTAACCCAAAAAGCATGTTTTTTACTTCATTCTCGATCATCGGTAATATTGGTACACCGTGACTGGCCCCGGAATCGTTAGTCGGGACATTGTTGTTTACCTCATTGTTCTCATCTCTTTTAGAATCAAATATATCTATTTATATGTAAAAACTGTAGTTAGATCGGATCCATCTATATCACATTATCACAGTTTCATATGGCATGTACTTCTAAATCATTAAACACAATCAATACGGTCTAAGAAACGACTAAATCGTAAGCTTTAATACCACTAAATGTAACATCCAAAACCCGATATCGTCACCAATTAGGGTCTAGTGTCCTTCAGATCATCTATCGTAGTTTATCTCACATTACTATTTCATTTAATCATATTTTAATAAGGTAATGCAATAAGCACGACATGAATAATCAGTTGAATATCAACACAACTCAAAAAGGGTAAAAATGTCATTTCTATAATTTTTGGAGACTTTTACCGATACCGGTTGGAAGGGTATCAGTACTAGTCATGTTAGTAAGAAATTCAGAAATCGTGTAGATTTCTACTGATACTTGAGATAGTTCTACCGATACATGTGTCAGTTTACCGAAATAAATCATGCTTTTACCGATACTAAAAACTCCAGAGAGCTAAGAAGTCTTACCCTGAAACTTCTACCGATACAAGCATCCAAACTATCGATACTATTATGAAAAGAACTACCGATACTTCTATTAATACTACTGATACAATGCAAGTTAGAATACAACCTCTCTCCTACCCTGTACTTCTATCGATACATGCAGGAGTTCTACTGAAACAAGTATGCAGATTTCAAATATTTACACAAGTTCATCAACCAAACATTCATTTCGTAAACTTTGATTTAAGTAGACAATACAAGTGATTAAGATCAACATGACATTGCATTGTAGTGCTAGATACTGACTTTCAATGTTAAGCAAGTATTCAAAGAGTTTAACATTCAACTAAGTCTTACAAAGTATTATTAACCTCGATTCAAGCCTTTACAAAATAACATCATCCTAATACATGCCATACAACCAAGTGATGTAAATACTACCGAAAGAGCTCCCGAGATAGTGCAATTTCTTCGAGATGGTCCGATCTTTAACTAGAAAAATAGAATCTACAAAACAACTAAAGTAAGCTTTCATAGCTTAGCAAGTTCGTGAAGTTCATAAATTTACCAAATAACATGTGTGGTATAATCTATAAATCAATCTGGCCAGAACAGAATTGTACTTCAGTGATCTATATCTGATTTCATCCTTATTGACCCGAAGGTCATTTCTATTACCAGTATACGATGATGCTCACATTAAGCTGACAAGGACTCGCATCACATGCGGTACTGTAGCCATCGATATGGTATAATTGTTCCCTACGATGCTGCTCACACTAAGATGACTAGAATATGCAAACGAGCATAAATCTCAGCCATCATAGGGCCTGTAATCCAATCTTGGATTCATTTCTCTTTACAGTGATTCACGATGCTATAGAGAATCCGCAACAAATGTAAGATATCAACCATAGGACCATTTTCAATCTTTGGCACAAGGTCGGGTGATTCTCCTTTCGTCGTTTTCATGTTTCACATTCCAATCGTCATTTCCCATTTTTCAACATCCATAAGGAAGGTTGTTATACTCAGTTATAAGTAAGAATTTAAAATTATGAACTTACAAAACAGGATTGCAGTTATGGATAAGCTCTAGGGACTATTTCGCTAATTTCCCTTTACCGTGATCCATGACACGATCGTAATCTAAATCAACAAATTATCCAAATTTCCAAATTAAAGCACACGATTAGATCATTTAACACAATTTGATCCTTTTTGGAAAATTTACAAAATTACCCTTAACATTTCACTTTTATTCAATTAGTCCTTAAACACAAAACATGCAAAATAACCATTTTCTTTTCAAACCTACACCACCCGAACATCAATGGGTATATGTTCACACCCTACAAGCAATTCGTTCGTACCAAATACATGTAATTTCGTCATTTTAGCATTGTAGTCTTTAAATCCTAATTTCATAAAAAAACATTTTACAAAAAGGTCGAACCTAATCATCAAGCATTCAAATCTTTCAAAAGCTTTCAAGAACAAGCATATTCAACAATGGTAAGATTTATAACATTTACAGATTCACAAATTATTCCTCAGGTTAGCTAGATTAAGTTAATACGAACTCAAAAACATAAAAATTACCAAAAACAGTTAGCATTTGCTTGCTCAAATCAAAGCTTCAAGCTTAGGATGAAAAACCCTAAATTTTTCCTCCTTTTGGTCGAATGTTAAAGAAGAAGGTGTGAAAATATGAGAGTTTTTATCAATTTTCTTTCTTTAATTTTCATATATATAGTAAATGGTAAATTTGTAATTTTTATAACTTTCATAGTTAAACTTTCTTAATCACTGTTAGTCTTAATTAACCACTCCCTTAACACCTAAATGTCATAATATCCCACTATCTCATTATCCATGGCTAATTTACCCGTTTAGTCCTTCTAATCACTTAACTCTATTTTTGCACCTTTTACGATTTAATCCTTTTTACTCTATTAACTATCTAAACGTTAAAATTTCCCAACCAAAGTTTAATACGATGCTAATGACATCATAAACATTAAAAGTAAATAAATTTACGACTCGACCAATCAGAATTGTGACCTCGAAATCACTATTTACAACACCACTGAAAACCAGGCTGTTACATGGCAGCAGCTTTGCTCCTATTAAATGGATGAATATTTCGTTGCGACATTTTTGGCTTATAAATCGGCCTTGAACAATCAACTACTATTTCATTTCCTTTGTTGGATTTTCCATGACCGTTATTTCCCTTCACAAAATTATGCAAAATATCAGTAAAATTAGGCATAGTTTCCTCACTTTTTAGATCACTCAAGACAACCAATTGCTAAATTGTAGGAGTTCCCTTAATTTGACTAGTAGATTTTCCACCGTTTCTTTCAGCCACCGTTGGATTCCTGTTCTGCCAGTTAGTAACTTGCATCCACGGTTCATAAATTTCTTGTTCATTAGATTTATTTTCTTTATTCCCTATTAGATTAACCTATGTGTGGTTCACCGTTTCTTCCATGGCAATTGACAGTGAAACAGAGTTCTTTCACTGGAGGTGGATTTGCAATTTTTTTTGTTGTGGCCAACTCTACCATAGCCAAAAAATTGAAAGAAGACCCTCATACACTGCTGCTTGTTGTTCCCATCAATCCTCAAATATGGAATAAGATGCTTCGATATGTCAACCCCACAGCGATCCTTGCAAACTTACCTATCCTCCCATCAGTGGTATTGTAATCCACCTTAATGACTTTACCAATGGCTTCTGGCAGTGCTCGCACAAGACCCTTCGTGTAATAACGATAATGAAGTCTCGATAGTTGATGGATGAGTCTCTTCCATAGAGAATTCATGACTCCAAGGTTGAACCACCAAATAATGCCCGTATACCATCCAAAGTCCACCCATAAGAACTCTATTACTCATTTTGGCTAAAAGATTTAACAAGGAAGTAGTTATTATCAAGATCAACAATCTTGTAATCACTTATTAACTCCTAGAGACTTTCAACTATATTAGATAAAGCCCTATATCCGATCAGCCTTCCAAGCATGCGAACAATCATCGTTTGTTTATTATTTTCATCAATCAGAGAATGGATTCTTTCAGAGAAACAAACTTGAGGATAAGGACCATGTAGAGAAATTTTAACATCATCCTCCATAAGTGTAATCTCCTCTTCATCGTTCAAGGGGATTTGCACATCCTCCTCTTGCCCTGCATTCTTGCTACCCATAAACATCTCTTTAAAAGAGATCTTGCTTGTCTCGGGTTCCTTCATCACCTGATCTTCATTTTCCACCATATTGGAATTTTGTTCTTTACTTTCTCGGTCGCCCGTAACAACTCTGGCGATAGTGGGGCACCTGAACATTCATTGCTGGTGAGAGCGTCTGGAAAGAAATCCATTTTTTATTTATTGTTTAAGAAAATGAATTTAAAGTTAACTAAATATTTATATCAAATTATTAAACAATAAAATGATGTTAATACAATTTTAATACATGTGTTAATATCTATATAAATGAATTATTAATGTGTAGAATATATAAAAATTTATAATACTCTGAACAAATAAAAAATAATATTATGAATTCACAAATAAAATTGTAATGAATTTCAACACATCACTTTAAACAAAATTTTATTCAAAATAAACAATAATAACAAATTATGTAAAATTTAAATACAACTATCAACATGTAAAAATTTTCTAAAAAAAGGAGAACATAAAAGGAAAACATTTGTATACATTATCAATAAAATATTTAAACTCTATAAGTAAAAAAATTATAAAATATAGTGTAGTGTTTTAATCTTATGTCGTTAGTTAAAAGATGAAGCAATCTCACATTGTCTAGGAACAAGCTGCAAACCTATTCATGAGTCTATGTATACACAAATCTCATATCCCACATTGCTTAAAAAAAAGAAAAATGAGACTTTGGGTGTATATAAAGGCTTGTTTTGTAAGTTTTGTTTCCACATTAATAGGTGACACCAAAAAAAAATTGATGCTTTCAATTGGACGCGCTTGTTTGACTTTCCCCTGAAAACAATACCAGTTCAGTACGTTTTTGTAAAACTGATTTATTTTGATAAATATCAAGTAAAACGACCCATTTTCGTAATTATTTTAGGAAATAGGATTTTTTAGGTAAAAAAAAAAATTAGTTTGAGACTTATTTTTCAACAGTGATCGTCAACTTTCTATGTTGAACAAAATCCTTGAAGTTGGTAAAGAGATTATCATTTTTCTTATAAGAAATTGTATTAAAAATATAATTCTTCTTCTTGAACAATTGATATCTATAGTCAATTATTCAATATCTCAAAAATTTTATCGATTAAAGAGACCAATTTCACTTAAAAAGATAAAATAAAAAAATTCTTTCATAGTTATATAAATTTTAAAATGTTCAGTATCCCAAATTTTTTTTGGTGGAAAGTATCCCAAACTTTAAAATGTTATATTTACATTTCCAAACCATTAATGTTATATCAATTGAAATTTTTCGTTATTAAATTCATTAAATTTCACATCAAATTTTATATAACTAAATTTAAAATAAAAATTTTAAAGAAATAGAATTGTTGCATAACTTTAAAAAAAAGTAAAAAAAAATTGTGAACAATAAAACTTCTATAAAAATTTTGAAAACCTCAAAACTATTATATTTAAAACATTCATTTTTACAATATTGTTTTTCCCATGATGAGGGTATTTCCTTAACAACTCTTTGAATCTTTTCCATGCCTCATACAAAGATTCATCATCCATCTGTTGGGAAGTAGTAATTTCACTCAGCTTAGCATTCTTGCTTGGAGAGAAATACTTCCTAAGGAATCGTTTTGCTAACTCTTGCCATGTTGTGACAAAATTTGGTGGCAATGAGTTCAACCAGGCTCTAGCTCTGTCCCTTAGTGAAAATGGGAACACTTAAACTGAAGTGCATCTTTTGACACTCCCCGACAATTTCAGGGTCCACTGGGAGTAAGTCGATAATTCGGTCAATACTCATAAACACCTGAAGTAATCAGAAAAGAATAAGTTAGTAATTAGATAGAAAAATAAATAAACCAAAATGTAAAACAAATAATTTCACAAATAATTTTTGACAATCCCCGGCAACGACGCCCAAAACTTGGAATGATGAAAATGTGCAAGTGTACATAATCGTATTCAAGTAATAAAGTGACAAGTAAATGTCGAGTATCGTACCCACTATGACTGTGCTATGAAAAGTATTAATGAAATATTTAATTAACAAATTGGTTAAAAACAAGATGATATTTGTGAGGGATATTAATCTAAGTATTCTAAATTAAATTAATCTAAGTTAAAGCTAAAACTAAATTAAACTCCTACGCACGATTCCTAAAGGTTTTAATCAATATAACATAAATGTGCAAGGTTAATTGATTTAATTACTTGATTAAATCTAAATAATGTTCATACTTGTTACGAAATAATATTCACGCAATCCGGTACTCTGCTAACTTATGAACAATATCACTTACTAAAATTCATTCATCTCTTGAACCTATCTCTATGCCAATTCAACAGACTAAATCAACTTTAATAAGCAAATGTGTTATTAGACATACATACTATATGAAAGCTAAAGAATCTCTTAAACATATCTCTATGCCAATTCAACCGACTAATTAACAATCATAAGCATGTAAAGGATCAAGTGAAGTAACAATCATATCTCTATGTTGAAACAATTTAATAACAAGAATCCTGCAAGTTATGCAAGACTGTGTATTGTTTAATGCAATCACTAATCTAACCTTCAGCTTCCTTAGAAGATTAGACATGCACAAATTAAATAGTGTATCAATTAATCACAATTTCAATGCGCTTAAATGATTAATTCAATAGTTATATCACAAGGGTAATGCAACAATAATTTAGGCATGATAATATTTAATTAAATAGAACATTTAGGGCCTATAACAATATAAACATGATTCAAAGATAAACAAGCAATTAAATATAATAATAGCATTCATCATAATAACAAACAAGAATCTAAAATAAAGAAAAAGAATAGGACTAAATCCGTCGATTTCTTAAGAACTGCTATCGCGTTCTTCTTCGTTCTTGCTCGATTCTTCTCAAATCGAGGTCTCTGATGAACACTCAACAAAGGTTATGGAAGGGCTAAAGAACCACTCTTTCTCAAGAGGGGAAATCGACAAAGGAAGATGGGAGAAAATGGATGGAAGGCTTAGAAAGCAAATGAGAGAAAGAAGAGAGAATGGAGTGAATTGGTGTGGAAAATGAGATGAGTGAAGGTGGTATTTATAGGTGAGAGTTGGTGGCTATATTTAGCAAATAAATATCGGCCATACAACTCTAATGGCCGGCCATGCATAACCAAAGTTTGACAAGTTCAAACTTTGCTAATTTTGGCTTAGGGTGAGAATTTGAAACTACCAAAAGTGGAGGGATTTAAATGGGATTTTGGGAAAGTTTAGGAGCTGTTTTGCAAGATTGAAATGGTCAACATAATTAGTTGAATGGGTCAGCACTTGAATGGCACATGGCTAGCTCAAATCAAGGTGGTTTGACCCTCGGTTGCATGCACATCAAGCCACTTCACTTTAGCCTTTATAATTTATTTTAAATCCAAATTAATTGAATTAAAAATATAATTATAAAGCATAATTTAGCTTCATATTGGACCGACCTTTGTCTGGAAAAATATTCTTCTTATTTCTTCATTGACTCGATGTAAAAATTTCCTCAACGGTTTAAGCTGTCAGTAGTGTTTGTTTGGCCGATTTTCACCAATTGTGCAAATTTATCAAAAAAACATCAAATTCATGCTTAATATTTATAAAAATAATTAAAAATTAATATGTTAGAAATTTTAGCACAAATTAATTATTTATAATTAAATTTAGGTTAAAAAGGGTATGAAAAAATCTATATATTTTTATCGTTCCAATAACTAACTTTAACAGAAAACTAACTCAAACTAACTCAACTGTTGCAACTACTTCAGTTACTTAGTCTGCTATTAAACTTGCATATGATTGAATATTCACCAAATTCAATTTTATAATTACTACATTGAAGAAAATTTTGTTCTTAAAGAAAAATTAAGGTAACTTTGTTAATTGTTAAAAGGGATGTAAATAAGTAATGAACTAATTTTCAATTGTATGTATTATGATTGTAGTGTGTGCCTTGTATTTATTGGACATTTTGCAGGCACTTATCATAGATAAACGCTCGATGTCACGACGAGGAGATATGTGACGTTGCAACGACGCAACGAGCAAGGATGATGTCATGATGAGGGTCATCAGGACGAGGCGACGATCTCTTGCGGCAAGAGCAGAGGCGATGTCATGACGTGGAGAGTCATGACGTTACGATGATATCTCTCCTAATGTAGCCACGTTTTAGACTCCAAGAATGATTTTTTCTCCCAGTTGGACTTTGATTTCTTCAATGTTATTCTAGTATGATTAGACCTCTAATCTTAACTTATTTAAAGGGCACTTGTAACCCTTATTTAGACACGCCAATCAGTAAGGACTTTTCTTGAGGGCGACAAGATGTAGTCGCATATGAGTTTTGGTTAGAGTTTCGTGGTAACTATGGTGAGAATTGTATTCTCAAGTTAGGGCTTTGTTTTTGGGGTTTGGGTAATTATGTTTAGTACATTTAAGTTTATTTTTTTCATATTATACTATCGTTTGTTTACTTATTTAGTGAAAAACCGAAACCTCCTTTGCCAGTGGTTTTTATTCTCTTTGAATAAATTTTTCACGTAGTATATTTGTGTTCTATCTTCTCTACTTTTCTTGTTCATCGTTTATACGATTCAATCCCTAACAATAATTGTTTCATTTAATACGAGTTCAAATCATATAATTCCATCCCTAGCCTCAATATTTTTTTGAACAATCCCATTATTGGTTTGAATCATATTTGCACTTTTTGATATAATGTCTAGAATTATCCATAACTCCTCCCAACCCTTAAATAGGAAGATAATGCACTTCAACACACTCGAACTCACGTCTTCCTGTACTGACAATAATACCCATGCCAATCAAATTAAAACTCGATCGACATCCCTTACCTCAATATTATATCAATAAAAAATTGTGATTATTTACTGATATACTTCATATTATAAACTCCAGCATATAATTTATAAAGTTAAAGTCCTTTAAATTGGGGATTGACTTCTTGCCAGCAAACTTGGGATTGAATTGGCGTAAGCAAATCTGTGTACCATTTTATTAAATTCATTTATGAAATTTAAATTACTAATAAAATTTAATAATTCAATTGACCGTGAATTTCTCTTCTATTATTATTATTTTGATAGAAATTATTATTATATAAATATTTAAGAAGTTCAACTAGCTACCATATAGCACACAAGATGATAATAACTTAATTTGTTTTTTTTTATAAATAAAAAAAAATTAAAATTTACATCAAATTAAATTAAACAAAAACACCATTCACTTTGTCTTATTATAAAACCGCTAAAATTTTATTGAAAACATCATCGGAAATCTATAGGTTTATTTATATCAATCAACACTATTTTCAAAAACTTATCACATTAGCCCCTAAAATTTTAAATTTTCATTTAGACTCTTTAAAATTTTAAATTTTTAATGGTAAAAATACGCTTTGATCCCAAAAATGATAAAAATTTGATTTAATCTTTTAAAAATTATAAAATATAGACTATTAAAATAGTAAAATTATATTTTTACTATCATAAAAATATATAATTTAATTTCAACCACCTCAAAAGTTTTCTAACTTCACTCCTGACTTATCACTTTCGAATTCTGTTAAAGATGATGTTACCCCATATCTCACCGTAAAATTTTAAAAATTAAAGGTCATTTAAAACATAGTACGTCTGGATTATTTCTAGGAAAACTATAAATGGAATTTATGGCACAACATTAACCCCTTTATTGAATTTAATATGGTCTTATTGAGCTCTTTTATGCATCGGATTCAATTATATATGTTATATAAATTTTTTATTTTTTAAAATATTATTTATTCAATCAATTAGTTTAATTAATTAAATTAAATTTTCAATTATATTATTTTTTCAATCAAATTTTAATTTCGTTAAAGTCATGACAATTTTATCTTATTAAAATCTATGAAGAAATATATTTAATTGTTTTATTCAATAAATCCACGATTAATAATTAATTTACTTCTCACTTCAAACTTCAATTATTTAATTATAATCAATTAAAAAAATAATTCAAACTTAAATTAATTTCTAAATCATCTTTTGTACTTGACGAGAAAACGTATTCACTGCAGATAGTAATACACGCGATCTATTTATCTTGTTTCATTGTTTTCATTCACTTCACATTTATTGGTTTTACATGTAATGATTCGATTTTAGATAGTATCAAAAAATACGATTTTGAAACTCAATTTCGTAAACCGAGTTAGAGAAATTATAAATGGAGAATTTATGTGTTAAAATTGAAAATATATTAATGATAGGTCAAGTAATTAAATTGAGAATATCATTAATTGTAGTACAATGACTAAATTGTAAAACTGTAACCATTATTAAGTTTTAATTTAGAAAATACTTGAGGTCCCAATTAGCAATTATGCAAAAGACCTAATGGTTATTTAACCATTCTGTTTTGTGAATCGGTGGAATTTGATGTTGATACACTTATTTTAATTAAGCAAGGTTAATTATTAAAGTATGCAAATTTAAAAGTTAAAAATTAGGCTAATTAAGTTTAAATTACATTATTAATCAAAGTATAAGTAGGTGACGTGAGTGGAGAGATGAAACACTCATCTTTTCTTCATCCTTGTGCCGTCCCAAACCATAAGAAGAAAGAAAAATCTTTTTGCTTCTTCTACATTTTGGTGTAATTGAATCTTTTCTTCAAAACTTCTATAGAATTTTAGTTATTTGAGCTTAGTCTAGCATACCCAAGTTTTAAATTATCAAATTGTTAAGTATATGTTAAGTTACCATTAGTAGGATTTTGGTGAAATTAAGCTTGATTTTGATGAGAATTAGAAATATGAGTTTGGGCATGTTAGGACTAAGTTGAAAAGTAGAGAAACATGTTGGAATTTATTAGAAATCCAATTAAGTTATATAGTTTATTTATAACATTGGGGTCCAAATTTAATAAATTAGAAGGTGTTAAAAATTTTGCTATATATTAGAAGTACAAGGTCCCTAATGAGAGAATATGAAATTTAATTTTGATTCGATACTAAATATAAAAAAATATGAACATTTCAAATATAAGGATTAAAATGAATAAAATGCAAATTATGTTAAATTGTTGTGTTTCCATGTGATTGAGTGTAAAATAATATTATTTTGGTTTATTCATTTTACTTTGAAGGCCTAAAATATGTGTTTTCAAGCTTTTTTATAATTGAATATTGTACATAGCTAAAAATGACGTCGGACCATCTTGAGATAAAGGAAAGGCGAAGGTCGTAGAGGAGTAGCTATCTTGGTTTGTGCTTTCATGATTTGAATTCAATTTTTATATAGCTTGTTACAAAATAGTTTGATTAAGGTAATGGCCTTACTTGCCTCATGATTAGATAAGTATAGAATAGCTGGTAACTTGTGAAAAATGTGATGATATGTATAAAATTATAAGAATTGAATTGAGCATGATATAAAGTGGTATTGTATGAAATCATGATGTGTGGATTATGTATTTATATGTCTTTGAAACATTGATTACCCTATTACGGTCTCGGGCTGAGTTGGGTAAAGTTAGCATGTCATAGGATTAGTGTATGGGATTTTATTTCGGTTTATACCAATGAGACACAAAGCACATATTATACTTCAGATGTATCGATGAGGCATTGGATGTCGGATATATTGGTGTGCTAGTTGGATGATCTGTGTATCTTTCTTGAGCCCGTGTTTAGTTAATAGGGATTATGAAAGCATGTATTTTGTCTATTAACATTGTATGTTGAATTGTATAATTATATCTTGATGTTTAAGAAATAAAGGATGGCATGTGACATGTCATATGGGCTGGTTATTACGAGCTCTGAGGGTGAGACGATTGTATAACAAATCAATGGATTTGAGAATGAAATGAGAAAGTGCAATGGCCTTTGTGATATGATATATTATTCATGTAATTATAATGTATGGTATAAGGACTAAAAGTTTATGTATGGCATGTTGAATAGCACAAAATGTGATATTAAGTTCATTAGACTAGGAATTACAATTATGACTTAGATAGTATTGGATATCATGTTATGTGTATTTGATACTTCGCTTTTATTTGATTATTTATTTAAATCATGTTAGTACCATTGAGCCGTATTGCTCAATACAATTTTGTTTGTTTTCGTGCATAGGTATCATATATCTCGAAGTCTCAAAGTGATCAGTAGCATCCAGATTCGACTGTCGACTTAGAATGTAACAACCTGTTTTTTAGTGGTGTCGAAAAAAATGGTTTCGGGATCAAAATTCTAACAAGTGAGTCAGTATATATTAGTAATTAATATTTAAGAGTTAAATATAGTATTATGGTGAATTTTTTATTCGATAGATTTTATTAATTAATTAGTTAGTCAAGGAACAAGTGGTGCATACTGAAAGTCAGTGGTTTTGGAAAATGAGGTATCGGGACCTCATTTTCATAAACTGAGCTTGTAATTTTTTTTTATTATTGAATAATTTTGGAGTATCGTATTGGGGAACTGAATTGTGAATAGGTAATTTTTTTCCGAATTAATGACTAGTTAAGATATAAGAATTAAATTATAAAATTTGTAAAAATCAAATCGTTATAGAATTTTAATTAGCCGAAGGACTAAATGAGCAATTAGACTCTCCCTTATTTGACAAATGGTGGTGGATGACAACTAGCATCCACCAACCATGTTAACTATGGTTGGTATGACTTTATTTTAGTTAATTAAATAAAATAGGATTAATTAATTATTAAAGTTAATAAAATATGTTAAAAAATCATTTTCATGTTTTCTTCAACAAGCCATCATCCAAAATAGAATAGAAATTGGAGAAGCCATAGTCGAACCGTCCCCAAACTTCGTTCTCATGCTTGTAAGTCATCTGGACACCCGTTTTTAGTAATTTTTTTATATTTTTGAGATCGTCACAATTTGATCTAGCTAACCGTACCTCCATTTTCAAAACTATCAAAGTTTGAAAAAATTACCATTTATATTTTTGAAGCTTTTTAGTTGTTAAAGGTTTAGTTTGAAGCTTGATGTTGAAATAAGTCTATTTTGTAAAGTGATTTTGTTTGGTTTTTAAGTTTAGGGATTAAATTGAAAATAAGTTAAATTGGACATATTCTTCTTGTAAAATTTCAGCATGTGAGGACTGTTTTTGGATGTTAGTGAATTCAGCACATTAGTTTATGGGTTAATTTTAAAAATAAGCTTGTTTTGATATTAGAGACTAAATTGAATAAAAATGAAAAATTTAAGGCAAAAGTAAAAGAAACGTCAATAAAGAATACATATGCATTAAATGGATTATTATTAAGTATTTGGGCTAATAATTGAAATAAATTATTGTTTAGATGAAGAGTCGGTAGACAATTGTGGAAAAGAGAGTTTCTTATTAGTCCTTGACATTACAATTTTTGCTGTTTAGTCCTGGTAAGTTTGTAAACTTATTAGATTAATTATATGTTATTTGTCATGACTTAAAATATATCTATTTATGTTGTAATTGAGTTTAACTACTTAAGATAAGTACGATATGAGTTGAAATGGTATAACTGGAAATGAAATTATAGCAGAGAGTCATGACTGAAAATAAAGAAATGTTTTAAATAATTATATGATATGTTAGTTATTATTTATGTTATGAATGAAATAAATTGATTTATATATGAAAATTAGTTAATTGAATTAAATTGCATTATTAGCTAAATTGATCTTATGTTTTACAAATAAGAATTTTCTGGATGTGAGCTTGTAATGGTATAATGTGAGGTGAATTTCTAACTGCGTGCTTATTTTATTTCGATATTAATGTTGATGAATTTATCTATATACATGTAAAACTTATATATTGAAAACTGGATAATTTTGAGATGCATGACTGAGTTAAGTGAAGTAAATTTTGATGGATCAAATAAAAGTTTCGAACGTAATGTTTTTATTTGAATAGCTGGCGAGCGTAAACGAATATTAGATGGCGAGCGTAAACGTAAAGTGACTGATGAGCATAAATGTAAAGTGGCTGACGATCATAAACGTAAAGTGGCTGACGAGCATAAACGCAAAGTGGATGGCGAGCATAAACATAAAGTGGCTGGATAGCATAAACGTAAAGTGGCTGATGAGCATAAACGTAAAGTGGATGGCGAGCATAAACGTAAAGTGGCTGGTGAGCATAAACGTAAAGTGATTGACGAGCATAAACGTAAAGTGGTTGGCTAGCATAAACGTATAGTGGCTGACGAGCATAAACGTAACTGAAACTTATGTATTGAATATTTTTATAATGATCCATCGAAATAATAAAAGTTAATTACTATTATAATATTCAAAATCAAAGGCGTCTAAGTATAAATACTTGGAAGTTAAATGAGATCGACTCTGAATTATTGATTTATGTTAAACATCGATGGTTTATATGGATTAAGTATTCTCTGACCTGAAAGATATTTAATCTGGTTTAATGGATGTTAAAAGCTTAAAAGAATATGTATTTACATATGAGATGAATATTGTCAAGACATGCGAATTGGAAAATGTTGATACAAATGGTTGAAATGAGAAAGTACGTTTATTGAACGTATGATGGATGATATATTTATACTTGATGTGTTATTGTTACAAGTTCTTAATTATTGAAATTATATGTTTCTTAGTGATACTCACCAACCATGTGAGGTTGTGTTATATAGGAAGGAAATGTAAGTATAACATATAACGAATCTTTATATGTTAAATGTATAAAATGTAAGTGAAAGATTTAATGAATCTTTACATGAAAGAGTATGTGAATAGGTTATGTGAAAATATATGTATGAAATAAGACATTAGATTTAGATAGTTGAAATGAAAGGTGATTGACATGAGTAAATATGATGCTTGGTTTATATGCCAAATGTGTTTCTCATGTATACGCTTGATATCAAGATAAAATTATATATTTACATACGAACTCACTAACCTTGTGAGATTTGTGATGTTTATAGATAATTAACAAACTTATGATTGTTATATTAAATTATCTTGTAAAAGGGTTAAAATTACATCTTTTATGGTAAGTTGAATTTAAGTTTATTACGAAATTACTAAGCTTTAAGCAAGCTTACCTAGTTTGATTTTTCTTTCTTGCAGATTGTCGGATACGAGTTACCGATTAGATTACTTTCGAAGGTCACACAATTCGATTATTAATTGTTCATTTTGGTCTGGTTATAAGTGGCATGTAAATAGGATTTTTATAATGAAATTAGGTGGCCATGGTCTAACACTTGTTTCATATAAAATCCTTACTTTTGATAATTGTTAAGTCTAAATTGTAAGCCAAGTCTTTTGTTTTATGAGAATATGGCATAATTTATTATATCTGGGAAATTTTTGGTTGAGTATTGCTACTGACTTGAGTTGTTTCGGTAGAACTCAATATGGTATCGATAGAAGTACAAGGGATAAGAGACCTTGACTACTGATTTGAATTGTTTCGGTAGCAATCATTAGAGTAATAATACTCTGACTTGTTCTGATAGTTTAGACTTGGATATCAGTAGAAGTCCTAGGCCAAAACTACTTTGCTTACTAAAATATGTTGTGTCAGTAGAAGTCTTAATAGTATCGGTAGAAGTCATCCAGCTTTTAACTTTAAAAATATGTTTTAACTTTTAAGAAATTTAAAGATTTTTAAAAAGTCGATTTTATTAACAAAAAATAGGGTTTTAAGGAACTAAAAATTATTCCATAAATGTGTGTTATCTGCGGTAACATCCTTTTGCTTGGGTCCGGTGATCGAGCGGGGTAAGGGGTGTTACATAGAAAGTCTGTATAGATTTTGTTATGTTTATAGCAATTGGCATGTACCTAAGGTCTTGAGTTGGTTTTTAAGTCCATTTTGGATGTTTTGGTTCAAAAGGTAGAGATGTTCATATTTTGATTATGACCATATATGTTAGATGATATGGATATGTAGTAATCTAATGTATTAATGATTTGCTTTCCATTTGGTCATGTTATACTTGTTACTGAGTTGTTTCTTGCTTGCCTAGTTAATTAATATGTATATGTAGATCATGTACTACTAGGTGGTTGATATATCAAGGGTGGTGATTTGGCATTTGTGTTAATGCCTACAATGTAGTAAGTTGAATTGTGGGTCATTTGGATAAAATGAAATGGTTACTTTGTAAGGTTGGGGGAAAGATGCAAAAATATATGGAACTGCCTTGTAGCACCCTCACCCGACCTGAATGCCAAGTTCGGGTACGGGGTGCCATAAATGAAAATATTCCTACAAAAAAAAACTTTAAAAAGTTACACCCTGCCTATGTGCATGACACTAAACTGACATTACACTTCAGTCCTTCCTTAAGTTCCTTAATCACCACGAGTCCTGTAAGAACAAGCCAAAAATTCTATAAGTTCAAGAGAACTTAGTGAGTTTCTTCACTGAATTACTCAAAATAGTCCCATCTCGCAGGGGTAGTAAATGAGAGAGACAAATTATGATTATCTCATTGATCAATTCAGGAAAATCTCGAAGTGGAGATCTCTGATTCATTCCATGAACTTAATTATGGGCGGATTGACCATTAAGCAATTTTCCCCTGATCAATCCTAGCATCATTTGACTAGTTTGTGTGGTTTCTCAGATATCTCTCCATATCCGCAGACTCTATCCTTACTTTACTTACATTCTCTCTTTCATTCATCCATGGTACTGGGTATCCATGACTCATACTTTTAGGTTTACTCCCTAATTACAAGGTTCGACGGTGAATTACCAGTATAGATCCTCTTTTCCACCATGTTATAAGGTAGTTCTTCGGCCTACCCTTCTAATGAACCCCTTTTTTTGCCTTCCTTGACAATCATAATAATCCCAATTTGTCCTTGGCGGACTCTATTTTCTTGCTTCAGTCTTGTAGGATTTAATGACACTCCGCCAGTGGGATTTGGTAATGAGGACTCACACCACCCTAGCAGACTAGTTCTCATTTCACCTTGTATCCAGGTTGTAATGTTATTTGGGTCATACCTTGGTGAATCGCCTTAACATCAATATCTTGCTTTTAAGGTGCTTGTTTTTCCACTGTGGACCGCTTTGGTCAACAAAATTCGGACGACTGTTATTGTAACACCACTTTTGGCGAGTTTTGAATTTGGCGAGTATCATCGAAAAATATTGTATGCCAAGTTTGATTAGTTACAAAACTGGTTACGTTCTAATGGGGTGGTTAGGAACAAACGATGGAATTGACACAAATGTATATATAAGTTTAAAAATATTGGATTTTTGTACATGTTTTTTACAGCTGTAAACCACTTATACGGTAGATGAAAGGGGATTTTGACGCATGTTGAGCTTCCATAGAGACAAAGGTTGTATATCTAGATAATCAGGTTAAGTAAGGGGGAGTTTTTCTTCTTCCTTCAAGAAGTATTTTTGTCTAGATCTTAAAGAACCAAGGGTATTTCCTTCTTTTACTTAAGCTTAAATTGTGGATCTAGATCTTTTATAGTGAATACTCTCTGTTAAAGTAAGACTCATGACCCTATATTTTGTGTTGGGAAAGAGTAGATCTATTAGATTTGGTATATCCGTAGGGTAAGGGATATAAGACCATGTTTGGGGATTTCTAGTGTTAGAAATGGTGGAATAAGGGAGTATATGTATAGATCTTGATGAGTTTCTCTATTTTGTAGCAATAGTTGTTGTTGTTTGCATGATGAAAGTCTAGATCTGAAGTTTGGAGCTGCAAAATGTGAGAATCAGGTGAGCCCTTAAGCTGATTCTTATTTGTATAATGTTCATGTGAGGGTTCTAGGTTAGGTGATTGAACTATGAAACTGAACTTAGAAAAGTATGGTAGGATGACAATGTTATTGTATATATGTTCAATGGTCTTTGTATGTGTAACATGTATGAAATCCGATGAGTTTAGTAAATGGTATAAATTCCAAAGTTGAAGCAAGGTTGTATGGGTTTGTTTGGAAATATGCGATGAGATGTGAAATAGTTTGAGTGTTAATAGGAATCGAGTATTGAGTACGAATACAATGTATGAAGGGTCTATCGAGTAAGTCTGTGTTTGTACACCGCGGTGGAGTCTAATGGGATCCATTAAGACATTAAACACAATCTCTAAAAGGAAAAATCCATGCCCATGACACTATATTGTGTGATATCATAGTTGGGTTATGGCATCATATGGAGAAGAACTCAAGGAAGGTGATTACCCAATGGAGTTCTCTGTGTGTTTCAAGATGATGAGGGGCAAGCCTCACGAAATGTTAGTTTAGGCAAATCCCCATTGTAAACACATAAAAATGGATGCCTTTGTTGCAATCAATGAAATGGAAGCCTTTGTGGCGCAGTCTAAAGAATAACCCTCGTGGAAACTATCCGAAGAAAATGCCTTGGTGGCAGATCTTAAAAGAAAGAAATGGAATTCTTGGCAAATTAGGACAGAATGATACAAAAATGAACTCTGGAACTAAAGCCTTCATGATGAAGTATGAAAGAAACGCCCTTGCGGTGGATTATGAAGAAACAACCTCTATGGCGAATCCTACAAGGAAAGGTTTTATGGCATACTCAGGATGCGTAGCTCTTGTGGTGTGTTCTAGAAGGCTCTTCATGAGGAACCATGAAGGAAGCTTTTGCGGCAAACTCTATCCTGTATGTATATTTCAAGTGAGCCTTTAAAGGGTCTACGCTTGGGGGGACGACACCAAGAATACGCTGAATGAGTGGTGTATTGGGCTATTATGCATACAAAGCAAGCTTATTAGTTGGGTCGAGTCTGATTGAATTATAGAAGACTACTAGACGAGAAAACTAATTTAGATCAGGATATCAATTTAGTTATGGTTATTATTAAATCCTCTATGTAATATAATTGAAATCCCACTCTGTTACCACTTATGTATTTTAATATGAAGTTTGTAATTAAGTAGCTGTAAATGATTATAATTTGTACATGTAAAATTTAGTCTTTTATGTATTTGACTGGTAACACCCAAGATTTGAATCCGATCCACCTGATTGGGTTTGGGGCGTTACAGTTATCCACTTAACCCTTAGAGTTTACTATTTCTTTCATGTGATGGTTCTCTATAGAACTAGCCCTTTGGTTGGTAATTTCTCAATAGCTTTCCCCTTAAAGAGGAATAGTCTTGAAAGACATATTTGTTACTCGAATTATCCCTTTTAGTACCTCTTTTAGTCAAACGGTTCTACTTAACTCCTCTTTACCGATCTATCTACTAGGGGTATTAACAATCAATCCTCCCCGTACATCTTTGGCTTCAACAAGCCATATAATGGGAGTGAGTCTCTTAATAACCTTCTGAGGTTTTCCTTTAACATACAAAACCTCTTTGAGCACTTCTTTGGCGGCTCTTAATGGCAAATCCTTAACCGCAATCTACAGATAAGTCCTCTTCCCTTTTCTATTTACAAGGCATTATTGGTATTACGTTTCCCATATCTGGCTCTTGTTGGGTTAGCACTCTTATGCCCTACCAGCTTCCATGGTTACTGTTTGACGGGTTGTTTCTCTTTCTTCTACCTTTGCCTTGTTCGAAGGATTCCATAAAACCTACATACCAACCCTTTCAGTATTCCCAAATAACTTTTCCATATGTGATTTTCCAAAATTACCATCTTGGTAATCTACTTGTGTTTACTGTCACGAAGGACTATTCCGCATTTAGTGTCCTGGTAGACCTTGTTGGTTGCCATAGTTGAGCTATGGTCTTACACCCTTTCACCCCATGTTTAATGTTTTGGTGGGCTACTCGTGTTTACTATCTTGAAGGACTCCATTGGATGCCATTGTCGAGTTATGGTCTTACTCCTTATAATCCTTGTGTTTACTATCCATATGGACTACATATGTTTCCATAGTCGAACTATGGTCTTACACCATATACTCTTTGAGGTGTTGCCTGTAGAACTTACTATTCGTTATTGCGATGCCACTCTATGGAACCTAATAGGCATCATATGTCATATTATCTTATAACTACATTAATGATTAAACACCGAAGTGTCCCCCTGCCCTGCAAGGCCCGAAGCTTCACATGTCATGGTTTGCTCCCAGCAATCTCGGATGGAAGAATCATAATGGAATTCAAATTTTTCTTTTTTCCCTATTCCTTTGCATGTTTCCCCATTCATCGTCCTATACCTTGATGCTCGAACACTACAGCATCCCCTCCACATGGCTCGAAGCTTCGCCCAACCCGATTTGTATATAACAATATCATATGATACTATCTAACAAAATCACCCCATTTTTACTATCCTAACTTCATCTAAACCTTCAATATTCCCCGCCATGTTTCATAATTTATAGCACACAACACAAATATGTATATTCATGTAAACATAGTGATAGGGAACACACCAACTTATACATATATCACTACAAAACTCAACCCAGATTCATGCTATTCATACAACATCCTAGAAATAGGGTATAAAAACTCACTTGATGCTTCCTCGCTTTATCAACTTAGCTTTCCCAAACGCTAGAGCTTTCATTCTCCTAGTAATTAAGCATTATAACCAAAATCATGGGTTAAACTTCAACATTTTTAACTTAAACCCCTAGTTTTCCAGAGACTTGCAGAACCCAACCTTTTAACTTTGTTTTGTAAATCTTACATACACCGAAGGACGTAAAACCTTACCAGTTTACTGGATTCTCCACTTTTTTGACTTAAAGCTCACAATCATCGCTCCATGCAAAGATTTCCATAACCATCACTTTCCAGAGCAATCATGGAAGATGAATAAGAGGAAAGATTGAAACAAAATTTAGAGGAATCTATCTGAGGATTCACTTCTCAACTTTATATAGCCCTTCACGCACGATCTTCAACCATCTAAAATTGACCGCCTTTGAATGTACTCTCGATCGGTGTATATTTTAGGGCTTTCACAATTATACGAGTCGAGCTGTAATTGAATCAATGATGGTGTAATTTTAATTTCTTCGAAATTTCGTTCCCAACTGTCGGTGCATATTTCCACTAGGGTAAATATTACCTCTGTATCTGATGCTGTAAACCATTGAATGGATTGATTTCTCCATGGATCTATCTCCTTTTTCAATGAGGAGACCATGACTTTATCATCCATTGAACGATGTGATGGTTCGTAAACATATATTTTCCTTGTTACTTGAAGTGTATGAAAGATCTTGATGTTATTGATTTCCTTAGAAATTTTCTTTAAAAGTGAGATATTGCACAGTATGGCCATTTCCCACTCAAAGTTGAACCCCTGATTGGTGTATTCTTCAATTTCCAGCACTTCTTCTATACTCTTATTCACAATAGATATTAATTGAATATACATATCTCGTAAGTGGAGATTATCACTATTATCCAAAGAAATCAATTCATAACTGGATTGAGGCTCGCTTTCAATTCTAAAAATATGTTCAATTCCCTCTTTCAATAATGTCTTTCTTGTATGCTTACTGGTTTCGTGATCGTCGATTTCATGCCTCGTAGATTGAACTTATTTTCACATTTGATGAGCTTGAAATCGAGTAATTTCCTTTAGATTTTATGCATTTTTAGTCTAGTTTCATTTTCTAAGTAAATGTGCTAAGAATGTTGTATTATTGCTTTTAAGGCTAAATGAGGCCTAAAGATTAGCTAACATACTTCATGAATGCACAAGAGACTAGTAGTACCAAGCCATAATGATACTGACCACTTCGTCACGACATAAACAGCTTTATGTCGCAACATAGGGATCAGCAATGAGGAATTCCAGGACTGGTTGCTACGTCGCGACACAGGTTCTGGTGTGTCGCGACATCAGCCTCAGACTCCAACTCTGCATACTACGAGGGGCATTTTCGTCTTCACAATGCAACTTAAGCACGAGAAACACTAGCTGACCTAGGGTTGAAGAAAAATGACCATCTAAAGCTATAAATAAGACCTTTAGCACTAGGGTTTACATACCATTACTTAAACTTTATTTTTCAATTTTAGTTTTATTTATTTTTCACTTTTGAAACGAGATTGTAGAAACTCGCGTAAACGATCGAGGAGTTTTTCCTGATAGATCACTTAATACAATTTAGTTTCTTTTTCATTCTCTTTTGCACTTATATGTTTAAATATATTGTTTCATTGATGAATAAAGAAACCATGAGGAACTAATTCCATTTTGGAGAATTAGGGAGTGGAAGTATAAATAATTAATTATTATTTTACAGGGATTTGACCTTTCGGATCAACTGTTTGGGAAAGGAAGAACATCAAACAAACACTAGGCTTGACAACCCTAGAAAGTCATCTAGGTGGGAATGAACCCAAAATTGGGTTTGCCCATCTGTGAACACCTTTTCTCCAAACCGATTTAGCTTGTGACATTTAATGATAAGTATTCTCTATCGACTTGCTATGCCGGTGGAAGATCGAGAGATTTAACTAGGGTAGTCACTAGTTGATTGGAAGAAAATCTCCAAAACCCAACAATTGAGGAACTCATACGGAAATGACCTAATATCCTTAAAGTCGTTTATAAGATTTCTACAACTCAAGTTTTTTTTCTTTTATTTACTTTATTTTATTTTTGTCTTTTTACTTTATGTTTTCAAAAACACTATTCACTTTTTCTTCGTACTATAAACCTTAAAGTTAGTACTAATTAATTTTATTCTTTGCAGAGATTTTATTTACTATATCTTTACGCCTCTTTTGGGTTCGATCCTCGGAACACTTCTAAGTGTTCTGTTGTAAACATACTATATTTACAACCTGACCCGTATACTTGTGGAAAGTCGAAATCTACACCGAATAGGAGTACATTTGGGGGCGATCATTTCGCCAATAGGTTCCTCAAAAATTTCTATCTCTTTGTCTTGAGAAATAAATGGCTTCTCCTCTTATTTTTGTTATTTTTGCTCAGGTTCTTTAGGTTGTCTTTCAAAAGACTTGTTACCATCTTGTTCGAGAATTGGGGTTTCTCCTCAAAGTTGACTCAATTTGAGTATTAATAGTCTCTAATTTTCCTATATCTCACAATCCTCATAGAATCCATCCTCATAAATATCATCATCATAATTATATTCCTTATCTGACCCCATATAGTAATAGTCATCTAGGGTATAAAATTATTGTGAGAATGTTGTTTGATAGTGGTGAATCTGTAAATAAGGAACTGTTAGTATTGTTAAATAAGAATCGTAGCTATATCCAAAAAAAATCATAATTATTCTTAATAATAATGCAAAAATAAAAATCACTAAAGACGTTGCCTCCCTTGCAACGGCGCTAACAACTTGACCACCTCCAAACGTACTCTCGTTCGATGTATATTTTTGGGCTTTCACAAGTATACAGGTCGAGTTGTAATATAGTTACAATGAAGTAATGAGTACTTCAAGGATCGTAACTAAGAGAGGTGAAGCTATAGTAATTTAGATCCCTGCAAAGAAAAGTAGTCAACACTCTTTTAGGGTTATAGTATGAAAATCAAATAGAAGAATTTGGGTTTGAATTTAAAGAACATAAAAATAAAAGAAACAAAGCAAGGGAAAGATATGTGGAAATTCGATAAAAAGATTTATAAGGTATTAGCTCGCTTCAGTATGGGTTCTTCAATCGTTGGTTTTGGGGATTTTTCTTCAATCAATTAGTCACTACCCTAGCAGGATCTTCCGATCTTTCACCAACATAACGAGTCAACAAAGACTACTTATCTTTTGATGTCACAATCTAGATTGGCTTTGGGTAAAGATGTTCACGAATGGGTAATACCAATTTTAGGTTAATTCTTACCTAATTGACCTCTTAGGGTTGTCAGACCTAGGGTTTGTTTCACGTTCTTCCTTTTCCAAAACAATTAATCCGTTTAAAATCCCTGTATACAATAATTAAATAACCATACTTCCAATCCCTAATCCCCCACGACGGGATCAGTTCCTCATGGTTTCTTTAAACATCATAAAATCAATGATAAAAATGAACATGAAATTGAAGATTGAAAATATAAAGTGAAAGAAACTAAGAATTGTATAGCAATCTATTGGGACGAATCCATAATTGTTTATGTGAATATTAAAAATCTCGTTTCCACTTAGAACAGAAATAAAATAACAAAGAAATGAAAAGTAATAAAACCTAAATTACAAAAGAAATAAAGACTAAGCAGAAGATGTGTAAACCTAAGTGCTAATAAGCCTTATTTATAGCCTTGGATGACCGTTTTCCTTAACCCTAGGTCAGCTGTCGTTCTTCATGTTTAAGTGGAATTGTAAAGATCAAAACGCCCTTCACTCAGTGTTAATTCCGCGGTTAGGAGGCGATGTCATGGCACATAGGAGTCGTGTCGTGACATAAAAGACAGTCCGCTCCTTTGGTAAATTTCCTAGGTGTTGTCGCGACATGCTATTCCTGTGCCGCGACATAGAAGTCAGTCTTGACATTCTGCAGGTCTGGTCCCTTTGTTGCGACACCGATCAGTCCGTATCGTGACATAGTGATCAACTTCATTTTTGTTCGTCTTCTAAAGGTCTCCTGCACACTCACAAAGTTTGTTAGCTAACCCTTAAGCCTCAGTTGGCCTTAAAGTTAATAAAAACACCTTTTTACACTTTTTACACATTTCATTCAATAACTAAAAACTAAAATAAATATAAAGCAACCTAAGGAAAATGCTTAATTTCAAGCTCCTATAGTGTGAAAAGTAATTTAATCTACTAGGTCGAAATATGACAGATCAAAAATTCATTCGTTTACAATCATTTTGTCCCCTACTAAGGGACTGAGTGGTTCTAATCCAACCGAAGCAGATTTGAATTTCAATCATGCTCCATTACGTTTCTAACTTTTCTTGATATTTTAATGGAGACCACCATCTTATGATCTTATTCAATTAGATCCCCAGATTGTTCCTAATTTTTGAGTTTACAGGAAATTGAGTGTGACATGCATTTAATGTCACGACATTCCCTTGTTGAAGTCGCGCCATCAATGTTTTTGTCTTTATGGTTGCAAATCAATCCTACTGTAGTATGGACATCAATCTACTGTCCTTAGTGTCACAACACCCATTCTTCTATGTCACAACAAAACCCCTGTACTAGTTATTTTTATGTTTTAGTCTCACATTTGTTACCTGAGTTTCATAAGAGCTTTTGTAATCTTACTTATAACCTTGATTTGAATAATTAATTTTAATAGAAGTTTTAAAAACTCAATCGTTTTCATGATATGTCTTTTTAATATTGAAATAAAATCGTATTTGCTTCAACAACAAATGTGACATCTCATGTCTCGAATCCAATGATCAGGTCAGGTGTGGGGTGTTACACTACATGCAATTTATTTATGGTTATCTCGAGCTAGCGGAGGGACTGGTTGGATATATAATTAGAGCTCAAATAATTTGTAGTTAAGTTTCAGCTCTTTGCCTATTAATTACAACATTATTTAGTCATGAAGTCATTCTAATAAAGTATCATGATTGAGCTCTCGCTTATTACATACCATTAGGAAAGCTACTCAATAAATGCTTGTCCAATGGTCTTTTCGTAAGTATGTTACTCTTATAGGATATCCTTAATCTCTTTAGGAGAAATCTATTCTCCCAATATGATCCTATTTTATCTCATGGTAAATAGTACATCTTCCTTCATGAAAAGTTAATTACTAACAAATAGTAATTAACTCATTTATCAAGAAGATAAATTACCTGCAGACACGCTACTTTTCATCTATCATGTAATGTCGATGAGAGGATATCATTTACCCTTTATAGGGCTATGAATTCCACTACTGTGGAACGATGGTACATCATGTAAAAGTCGTATACCCAACGTACCAACTTTTGGTTCCTTATCTATTTGCACTCAAGCTTTCATTTACATCAAAGTATACGAGTCACATACACATAGTCCAACATCCACTCAAAGTTAAGGTATGCCACACTATGAACATCACAAGTGAATAAAACCATAAATGGATCTAGGATCTATTCTACTTGGATTCTATCTGATGTACTATCAGTTCAATCAATCACATCTATGTCTTTATCTTTTGGGTGTCAATCGCTTCAATACCCAAGACAAGGTATCTCCCCAATTGGACTTGATAAACGACATATTAGTCTTTCAATTAACTTGCTCAATTATAATTAGACTAAGGACATTTTTATATTATCTACTAATATAATTTGTTTTTCCTTATTACGATTTGACCACGTAATACCGCTTAATATTAGCTAACAGTTAGATAATCAATCAACCACTATTTGCTCTCGTTTTGTTTTGCATGCAAAAATTGTTGAGAACAATATACGAAGATATTAATGATATTGATAGGTATTTTATTAAACTAATTTGTTCGAAAAATTATAAGTACATAAAGACAAAATCACTACATTAAGAGCACTAAATCTCAATAAGTTTTTGATTAGTTGGTTTGTTATAGTTATATTTTGACATAATTAGTTTACTTTGTGAAATTGGTCACTTGATCTCTATTTACGTATATAAGTTTTGGTGCTATTATTTATTCAATTACCATTTGGTATGATGCGTTAGTTGTTAAGGTGTTGTATCGATTAAAAGTGTTTTGTATGTTAAATGTGCATTTATTGGTGTGTACCATGTTGGCTTTATTTAGGTTTGATTAGGAATTCATTTGCATGCCTAATATGTTTAAATTTTTGCAAATTGGCATTATTGTCTCGAGACATCAAGAGCCTGTCTAAAACAAAGAAACTATGTCTCGAGACATAAGGGTCATTGTCTCGAGACATGAACCCTATTGTCTCGAGAGAACACAATTTGAAGCTAAAGGTCCAAAAAATGGGGACATGTCTTGAGGCATAATCTTCAATTTTTATATTTGAGTTAAGATTTGAGTCTTGACTCCATGTTAGACCTAGTATGGATCCAGGTCACTAAATATGAGCCCATTTGACCTTGTGTATGTGCAATTTCACTTGCATAACTTGAAATTATGAATTAAATTATGTTTACCAATTTAAGTTTAATTAAAATGATTGATGACAATCTAAGTTGCTTCGGTAGTGGATGTAACATCCCGCATTTGAATTCACCAATTGTGTCGGGTGTAGCGTGTTACAAAAGTGCTTTCCCACCATATAATCAATGGAGAATACATGGCTTTTGGAGTAAAAAGAATGCGGTTAAAAAGTGTTTTTCTATCTAAATGCAAAATTTGACTTTAGGTGCTTTTGGTTTTTTCTTTTGGAATTTAAATGATTGATCGGCCTATAAACACCACAGCATTTAAGTGCAAGCGGACACTCGTCAATGCAAGTATAGTTGATAGATTTTCTCTATCGGATATCGATCCCACGAGGATAGAGTTCTTGATATTCAATTGTCGAAGCGACTAAAGTAAATTAGAGAAAATGCTAGTAAGGATGTCAGCGCAATTAGATCAGATCTGCTCCACTAAGTTAATCAAAATTGTTAATGCAATGATAAAGATAAATGTCAGAGCAACTGAAAGTAAAATAAATTGTTGATGATATTTTGAGAATTTAAATGTAGAAAAAGTAAAAGTGTGATCAAGTGCGAAGAATGGAGTAGATCACTGACTTCAGTAAGTAGCAACGTTTGATGTGTCGACAAGGTATTTTATAGATAAACTATCACAGCAATAAGGTTCCAATGAAATCATACCAATAACAACTCACTGTTTAACCAAGACTCAAGCGCCCACATTCACCCCACCTTCCAGTGTTAGCAATGCCTTTCCCTCAAGAACAAGTAACTAGAATTCCTCCTAGCCTCAAGCAACTTCTGCTGACTTGCTTGTTAACCTGACTTGTCACCGCACTTTCCAATGTCAGTAGACTACAATTACACTTCCGTAGTCAAAACAGCTAAGTCCAAGGGAAAATAGATAAGAAGAATTAAATAGGAATCAAAGTAATCTAACATTGAAAGATATTTCCATATACAATCAACTGTCAATAAGAATTCATCAACATTAAGAGAGGGATTAACAAATAATTCGAAGCATACTATTGCTAGGCTACTAGGATTATTCCTTAACCGCTCCTCTTGTATTGCATCAAGCACTTCTCGTCAGAAGTTGTTGCACACTTGCTCGATTAGCTTACCGAACTTCCAAACCAAACTTAAAAGCTTTAGAGAATATGAAGAATTAATTTCTTCACCTCTTGATACCTCCTTCTTTCTTTTCTCCTCTATTTATAAGCTTTGAGAATTGTAAATCTCATCTCCTCTCAGATCCAACTTCTTTTGAAGCTGTCAAAGTTTGTTAAATTCCAACTATGCACTCACGTAGATCTGGTGTGTTCTTCATGAATCTGCAGGTTTTCGCGACATCGCTGGGCGCAATTTGTAATCTTTAATTACAGTGACAACGTGTTATTCTGTTGCGCTGGTGCTTCCATAAGTGATTGCAACATGAATTCACTCATACAAAGTAAATGTTTCCATGCGGTGACATGTCTGGCCGCAATTCCAAGATAAACTTGAGGTTGTATTTTTTGAACTTCTTATAGCATCGATCTTCTGAGATGGATCCCTGCGCTAATAATTTCAGACACAATACATATGCTGCATATGGAGACATTAGTGCACAGAAAAGATAAAATAACGAGGATTTAAGCCACCTAACATTGAGTTAGAAAATGTGTACTAATTATGAAACGACTATTATGCATGCTAAATATAATACAAAAGGGACAGTTAATGCATAAATTTAAGAAGAAAACAAGTGTCATTTCTAATGCTATCATACCCCCAAACTTGAGTTTTTACTTATCCTCAAGTAAATAAAAGTAAATAAAATCACAATCAAAATTGTCCCCGCAATTATCATTCTAGCAACTTAAGTTTTTTAGAATCCTGATGTATAAATTGCATTCATATGATAGAATAATGCGTCGACAATTTATAGATATGAACAATCAAGACTGCAACTTCACTAATGTTAGCATCATGCTTTGAATCTCAACCTTTCTTAATCAATACAGTATTTATTGCAACATTTTTATGCTTTTCTCTTCTTCTTTGTTTTCTTTTTCTTCTTTTCTATTTTTGTACGTGACTGAGAGATGTCATTGCATTACTCTACGTTTGTTCCAAGTTAGTAATGATGGGGTGCAACAAACCCCTAGGAAGTATGTAATTGCGCTGACACACACTCTTGCAGTGATAGCCTTTGGCTAGATAATTTTTCTAACACATGTAGTAGAGTGCTTTCCCTTAATAAGTCACAATGCACTACATTGGAGTGTCTTTTATCAGTACAATGTCGTTGTAATTGGTAAGTTAATTCAAGATTCAAAGATTGATACTACCCATTCATTACTCATGCAATCCCAATCATTCATTCAAAAATAGAATGACTCAATATTCATTCACATTCATCTAATTCACATATCAGCATTCCAAACAATTCAAGATTTATGCATAAAAGAAAAATTGTGATCACATTTTTGTTAAAATTTTGCATACTTTCATTAACCTAAAGACACAAATAAATTTTCAAATACGTGGGTGTAATCGCATTTCCATTTCACACAAGATCCCCCCAAACTTAATGTCTGCACTATCCCCAATGCACAGACAATACTGTACATATAAAAATGGAAATGCAACTATAATGCAGATAAACTAACATGAAAAATGCAATGAAAAATAACAATGCAATGACAATGGGATGCATGCAACTAACAATTGAAAAGTAAACTAACTCATTGTTCGGCAGCCACTGAAGTAGCTGCCTTGGCTTTCTTCTTCTTCTTTTTTGGGCGCTCTTCTTCTTCTTTGCGCTTCTTTTTCTTGTCTTTCCTCTTTCACTTTTTGTCCTTGGAATCAATCGGAGCAACGAATTGCTCCACCACAGCCAATTGAGTAGAGGCCTCATCGATAGTCACATTCGATGGATGGACTTCAACAAGCGGTGCCACATAAGGCACAATGGCCAAGTTAAGATCCTCGGCGCTGCTGGTGGCTGCCTCAGCCTGGCTCGCTTCAGGTGGAGCCATGTTTTCAACGGATTCCCCCAAACTAGTAGTTGTGTCGACAAATTCTTTCTCGAAGTTTATCGGGGCATCTTCCTTCTCTTCATTCTTTTCCTCTTTTTCCTTCTCTTCCTCATTTTCCTTCTTCTTTTTAGGTTCTTCCTTCTAAGTTGTGCCTGTTTCAACACCTTCCTCAGCTTCCAAACCCACAGATACGATCGGTGTACGCATCTCCTCAGCTATAGCCTCCTTTTTCGCCATGTTATCCCCAAGGCTATTCGAAAATTCATCCTCGAATAGGCTGGAGATAGTTCTGAAATAATCTTCCATGGCGTTGGAATGTCCCTCTTACTACTCATCATCAGAGGTATGAATTCTTGTTGGGGATGGGACAGGTTAAGGCCTACCTTCAAGAATAGGTTGCTCGGAGGACGATGGGGCTTCCCTAATAATAGGTGGGAATACAGGAAACTCTGGTATGGGATTTAGACTCAGACTCTTCAATGTAGTGACAATATCACTGTTCCATGCCCTTGTGTATGCATAGAAGATGTTCTGCCTGTAATTTATTTCGTCCAACATGCTGACAAGGTAAACTTGGCGCATATCCATACGATCAATGATATCTTCTATTGTAGCCAGCTTTTTCTCAACTTGAGGATTTGTGGGCGTATCTTCTTGCTTCTCTTTTTTCTTTCCTTTCTCTTTCTCTTTCTTCTTATCCACCTTTTTCACTAGAGGGGTTTCTTGTCCTCTAGTCATTCGCTCTATCGAGATATCATTTATTTGGAAGAGTGCGTTGATGTAAGCCGCACTCCAAGGCACCAGACCCTCGCGTACAAATACAAACACCTGTTTTGAATCCACTAAGTTGGCATAGAATTCTTTTACCAAAGTGGGGGAATAACCGGTTGGATGGTCGTAAAAAGACTCCTAACCCAAGCGAGAGATATCTTTGCAACTTGTTTCCCCAACGATCGTTGTGGCGACAACTAAAAACCTTGCTCTAAGTGACAGTTTCTCTTGAGCATAACGTAGTGGTAGCGATCCTTCGCTACCTTGGAGAGGAACAGGATGGGTTCTTTCTGTGAGGGTTGGTCGACATTCCGAACCATAGTGGTTGAGGATTCAACGGGGGATTTCAAAGGAGTTTTTACTCCTCGTGTTCTTACCATAATAACTAAATAAAGAGAACGAGAGAGTTTTACAGAATAGTGTGAAGGCCATGAAGAAGATGGTTACAGCAGCAATGGAGGTTGTGAGTTGGAGAAGAAGAACGATAGAATAAGGGTTTTAAAATTCTTTCAGAGGAAGAGACGTGATTATTGCAATTGTCTTGGGAAAACATTTCATCTGTAGCCAATAAATGTCAGGCTGCAGATCGTACCTCTTGGTTTGATCTAACGGCTAAGGATGAATGAAGATCAATCGGCGCGATTCTTGCTGAAAAAGCTTTTGCTGAGTCATCACAGAATGCGTCGACAAGTTGTGTTTTATGATGTGTCGACAAAAAGGATATTTTTTTATTCCTGCATAAACTAAAAATGAAACAAATGAAAATAAAAAGCAAAAAGCAAAAAGTAAAAGTAAAAATTACAATGACATTAAAGAAATGTGACCAGATTTATGGTCTCATTATGTTCTTTGACATCTGGGCTCACATAATGCTTCAGTCGTTGGCCATTTACTTTAAACTAGTGACCATCATTCATATCTTCAATTGTCACCGTACCATGCTGGAATGCTTCGACAACTTTGAATGGGCCTGACCATCTCGAGCACAATTTACCTGGATGTAATTCCAAACGTGAATTAAATAGAAGTACTAACTGACCAGGGTTAAATTGTAACCGCAAGATGATCTTGTCGTGTCATCTCTTAGTCTTTTCTTTGTATATGAATGCATTTTCATATGCAGTGCGTCAAATTTCTTCCACCTTAGAAATGTCCAACAATCGTTTCTATCCAGCAGCATCATAGTCCATGTTTACCTCTTGATCGCCCATATGGCTTTATGTTCAAGTTCAACCGGTAGGTGACAGGATTTACCAAACACTAATTGATATGGAAACATCCCCAACGGGGTTTTGTATGCAGTGCGAAGTTCCCACAACGCATCATGTAGCCTCGAAGACCAATCTCTCTGAGATGGGTTAACCACCTTCTCAAGTATACTTTTAATTTGTCGATTGGAAACCTCCGCTTGGCCATTCGTTTGTGGATGGTATGTGGTGGCTATGCGATGCTTTACACCATATCGTTTCAATGCTGTCACCGCTCGGTTATTGTGAAAATGAGTACCTTGATCACTTATCAATGCCCTAGGTGTTCCAAATCTTGTAAAGATGTATGTGTGAAAAAACTTCAACACCGTTCGAGCATCATCCTTTAGAACCGCAATTGCCTCGATCCACTTAGAGACATAATCAACAACAACTAAAATATACACATTCCTAAAAAGAGTTTGGAAATGGTCTCATAAAATCTATACCCCATACATCAAATAACTCCACCTCCATGATAGGTTGTTAGAGCATCTCATTGTGGTGAGATATAGAACCTGTACGTTGACATCTATAGCATTGTTGTACAAAATTGTGGGTATCTCGAAACAATATGGGCTAGAAAAATCCTGATTGTAGGACCTTTGCAGCAGTCCTCATTCCACCAAAATGGCCTCCATAGGGAGCATCATGGCAATGTGAAGAGGAATGCAACGACAAATAATGTTGTCGGCACATACCTTGAACAGGTATGACTCGTTCCAATGATACTTCGCAGCGTCGCGCATAAAGCTGATCTTCTTGTGACCTGTTGCACTCAAAGTTAGCTTACCGCAAACTAAATAATTGACAATATCAGCATACCACGGAGATGAGTCGACAATACGTGACTGATTACCAATTTCGCTTCTAGCTTTTCGATGGGATAAATGGTCTGCTACTTGATTCTCGGATCCTTTCCTATCTCTAATTTCAATATCAAACTCTTGTAAGAGCAGGATCCATCTAATCAATCTCAGTTTGGCGTCTTTCTTCTCAAAAAGGTATCTCAACACAGAATGATCTGTGAACACTGTAATTTTTTCGCCGATAAGGTATGAACGAAACTTGTCGAATGCAAAAACTACTGCTAATAATTCCTTCTCAGTAGTTGTATAGTTCACTTGTGTTTCAGTTAAGGTTTTACTAGCATAGTAAATTGAGTGAAATACCTTCTCTTTACGTTGTCCCAGCACAGCTCCTAGAGCAAAATCACTCGCGTCACACATTAATTCAAATGGTTGCGTCCAATCTGGTGTGACAACAATTGGAGATTGTACTAGCTGCTTCTTTATTGTGGTAAATGCGTCTAGACATGCGTTATCAAACACAAACTTTTTATTTTACTCTAGCAACGAGCATAGTGGTTTGGGAATCTTGGAAATATCTCGAATAAATCTCCTATAGAAACCAGCGTGACCAAGAAAGCTTCTTATTCCTTTGACATTCGTGGGTGGTGGCAATTTCTCAATGATTTCTACCTTTGCTTTGTCTACTTCAATGCCCTGACATGATATTCGTGGGTTGTTGTAAAGGATTCGATTGCATCGACATGGGCAGTTGCATCGACATCTTTGTTGGTTAAATTGTGGGCATAGGAGTGACTACAGGTGGTCCCTCCTCATTTATTTCTACTGGGTCTTCCTCATAAGTCACTTCTTTTTGTTGCTTTGGCTCAAATGCATTGTCATGCACTTGATTGGAACTGCTACTTGGCTCAATAGTTTGCTTTCCACTTCTCAGCGTGATAGCCTTACAATGCTCCTTCCCCTTCTGAGTTGGATTTTTAGTGTCGCTAGGCAAAGCACCTAGTAACCTCGTGCTCATGTTAGAAGAGTTACCTTGAACAATTGCTTCCGTTCTTGTGATTTGCTCTCGCATTAACGCTTCAAGAGTAGCCAACGGATCTGCTCTTGGTTGAGAATATTGTGGTTGCTATTGTTAATGTTATCCTTGCATACTAGGAATTGCATTCTGTTGGTGGCATTTGTGACTGCATCTGATTATATGAATGCATTTGATTTTGTGATCGCATCTGGTCATGTGAATGCATATTATTTGGGTGCGCATGTAATTGCGGGTTGTGATTATAGTTCTGCTGTTATTGGTTGTTATTGTAACTCCCTTGTCTAAAATTACCTTGAGTTAAAGCATTTTCATATCTGAATGTAGACGCATTCTGGTTCCCCCAAGGTTGTTGTGTACGATTAGGATTATTGTATGAGTTACCATAGGAATTTCCTCTAATGTTATTGACATAAAATGCATTCTCAGCATGTTGAGGGCAATCCTCATAATTGTGGTTGCCACCACAAATTTCACAGGAAAATGTCGGGACATCCATCTGTTAGGCTACCTAAATCGGGGCAACTTCACTTGTTCTCTTCATGTTCTTGATCATGTTTGCTAACAAGGATACCTGTGCACTCAAAGCTGATATAGTATCTAATTCCATAACACCAGGATTAGTTTTTACCTGAGCAGAACGAGAAATTAGATATTGATAGTCATTTTGTGCAATTCTCTCTAATATCCGTATGGCTTCATTGTAGGTGCAATCCAATAGTGGTCCATTGGTGGATGCATTGACAAGATTTCTTGTCTGTGTATTCAACCCATTATAAAATATCTCGATCTGAGTCTCTTGTTGAATTCCATGCATGGGACAACGTCTCAGCGAAGTCTTGTAACGTTCCCACGTAGTGTGTAAGTTCTCCTCATCCAGTTGATGATATGCCGTGATATCATTCCGCAATCTTGCATTCATTTTTGGTAGATTAAATCTCAGCACAAACTGTGTTGCTAGCGCATTCCAAGAAGTAATGGATTCATCTAGTAAACCAAGGAACCATGTTCTCACCCTCCCTTGCAAAGAATAAGGGAACAGTTGCATCTTTAAGGTGCCATCAAGAACACCATGTTGACTAAAAGAAGCGCATATGAGTAGAAACGATTTGAGATGCTCTATAAAATCTTCATGAGGTAAACTTGCATATTGCCCATTAGAATTCAACATTTGAAACATAACCGGTTTCAATTCAAAATTACTAGCCTGTATTACCGGTCTAACAACCCCTGGTTGTAAGTCATCAAACACAGGAACAACAAAATCTCTGATCATCGTCTTGAACTTACTCCGCTTGTGGCAGTGGTGGTGGTGGTAAATTATTAATTCGTTGTGGCTGTATTAGAGGAACTACATTCTGTGGCAGCAATGGTGGAAGATCATTATTGTTTCTAGCCATTTTCTTTTGTTCTTGCTTCCTCCTTCTAATAGTCCGTTCGAGTTCTGGATCAAAGCTCACAATATTCTTAGGATTTCTCCTTGTGGATATGAACCTCCTAAACAATTTGAGAAAATAAAAAGAAAGTTAAACGAATTAGTAAAAATAAAAAGCTAAGTAAGAAGAATAATTGCAACTACAAAAAAGAACATCAAACAAACGCCATCCCCGGTAACGACGCCAAAACTTGATCAGCCTGTAAACACCACATCATTTAAGTGCAAGCGGACACTCGTCAATGCAAGTATAGTTGATAGATTTTCTCTATTGGATATCGATCCCACGAGGATAGAGTTCTTGATATTCAATTGTCGAAGCAACTAAAGTTAAAATTAGAGAAAATGCTAGTAAGGATGTCAGCGTAATTAGATCAGATCTGCACCACTAAGTTAATCAAAATTGTCAATACAATGATAAAGATAAATGTCAGAGCAACTGAAAGAAAAATAAATTGTTGATGATATTTTGAGAATTTAAATGTAGAAAAAGTAAAAGTGTGATCAAGTGCGAAGAATGGAGTGGATCACTAACCTCACTAAGTTGCAACGCTAGATGCGTTGACAAGGTATTTTATAGATGAACTGTCGCAGCAATAAGGTTCCAATGAAATCATACCAATAACAAATTACTGTTTAACCAAGACTCAACCTCCCACATTTACCCTACCTTCCAGTGTTGACAATGCCTTGCACTCAAGAACAAGTGACTAGAATTCCTCCTAGCCTCAAGCAACTTCCGTTGACTTGCTTGTTAACCTAACTTGTCACTGCACTTTCCAATGTCAGTAGACTGCAATCACACTTCCGTGGTCAAAACAGTTAAGTCCAAGGGAAAACAGATAAGAAGAATTAAATAGGAATCAAAGTAATCTAACACTGAAAGATATTTCCATTTACAATCAACTGTCAATAAGGATTCATTAGCATTAAGAGAGGGATTAACAAATAATTTGAAACATACTATTCCTAGGCCACTAGGATTATTTCTTAACCACTCCTCTTGTATTGCATCAAGCACTCCTCGTCAAAAGTTGTCGCACACTTGCTCGATCAGCTCACCGGACTCCCAAACCAAGCTTAAAAGCTTTAGAGAATTTGCAGATTTAATTTCTTCACCTCTTGATACCTCATTCTTTATTTTCTCCTCTATTTATAAGCTTTGAGAATTGTATCTCATCTCCTCTCAGATCCAACTTCTTTTGCAGCTGTCAGAGTTTGCTAAATTCTAGCTGTGCATTCACGCAGATCTGGTGTGTTCTTCATGAATCTGTAGGTTGTCGCGACATCGTTGGGCGCAATCTGTAATCTTTAATTGCGGCGACAACGTGTTATTCTCCTGCGCTAGTGCTTCCATATGTGATTGCAGCGTGAATTCACTCATACAAAGTAAATGTTTCCATGCAGTGACATGTCTGGCCGCAATTCCAAGCTAAACTTGTGGCTGCATTTTTTGAACTTCTTCTAGCATCGAGCTTCTGAGATGGATCCCTATGCTAACAATTTCAGACGCAATACATATGCTGCATATGACGACATTAGTGCACAGAAAAGATAAAATAACGAGAATTTAAGTCACATAACATTGAGTTAGAAAATGTGAATACTAATTATGAAATGACTATAATGCATGCTAAATATAATACAAAAGGGACAGTTAATACATAAATTTAGGAAGAAAATATGTGTCATTTCTAATGTTATCAATGATCAAAATACCCTTATTTATATTAACTATTTAAAAGATATATAAAAAATTAGATTAATTTATATTTTATGTATAATTATATTTAATTATTTAAGGGGAGGGATCTACTTACACTAGTGTAAAACTACAATAGTTTTATACCTTTTTATATCTTTTTGTATGATTAATATTTTAACAATCTAACCATTAAACTTATTGATATAATTGTACTTATCATGCATGTAAAGTTTCGAACCAATCCAATATCTCTACCATATCGATCTAAATATTGGATATATTACTATTTATTGAACAATTGAAATTTTTTATTACATAAAATAAATAGTTAGACATTTTTAATTTACTAGAAGAATGTCCGAATAGACTATTTTTCCTATCCTTTTATTGTAAAAAAATTAATTCATTGCATTCAATTATTTTGAAAAAGAAAGTAAAATGAATTATCAGATAGGATAAGGATGTTCAACTCAAGTGGAATGTACTAAAATTGATTTAAATATTTTTCGTTCGCAAGGGGAGTGGTGTGAAATCATCTAGGGGAATGGATTATGGATTTTAATCATTCATTAGGGAAGTGTTCGGTCTTTGATGTTGAGTTGTAGGGTATCTTGGATGGATTGACCCTTCTACAAGATCGAGATTTGAATAGGATTTTGATTCAAACTGATAGCCTTGAGGTAGTTCATACTTTGCATAGGAGAACTTCAACTAACCCAAATTCAACTCTAGTTAGGCGAATTCAACCACTACTATAGAATAACAAGCATTGGGTGGTAAGACATGTTCCTAAAGAGGGTAATCATGTTGCAGATCGAATTGTCAAGATGGTACCTAATGATTTAGAGGGGGTTAACATGTTGGCAATAGCTCCTATAAAACTAATTGAAGCTCTTGATAGTTTAAACATTTAAGTTTTCTTTTTTATAACAAAAAATTGATTTGAAAAAATTATTAGGTAAATTATAAGAATAACCATTTAATTATGTTTTTTGTTCTATTTTGATCGCCCAACTATTAATTTTTTCGATTTAATCACTCAACTATTTAAAATTAAATATTTTAGTCACTCTCCTAGTGGTCGTTAGATAAGTGATGAAAAACTGGCATGGACATTTTTTATTGGTCTAATAACAACTTTGGCTATCCAATATTTACACATTCTATCAATTTGATTCTAAATCTAAAAAATTCAATAAATTTAGCCCTCAATATTTATAAAATTTATCAATTTGGTTCTAATTCTAAAATTTTAAATATATAAAATTAAAAAAATCTTTTCTAACATTCTTTAACGTACGTATTATGCTCATTTTAAACTAATGTCACTTTCGTGAATAAGGTAAAAAATCAAATTGACTTAAATCCACCAATCTAAATGTCATTTTTTTGGTGAATCAAGAAAAAGGCAAAACCTTAACAACAATACGACTAGTCCAACTTGAACCTGGACCACACCTGAGGCGGTAAACATTCTAACCATCAGGCCAACACACAATATTTCATATTTTAGATTAATATAATGTTATTTAATTAAATTCTTACAATTTTTTTATACTATTACAAAACAATTGTTAGGAATCTACCCAATTAAGCAACGAAGAAGTAAAAAAAGCGGAAGAAAATGAAATTTAAACACACAAATATAACGTGGAAAAACCCCTTCGAAGAGGATAAAAAATCATGGGCAAAGATAATTTTAATATAATGGCAAAAGAATGAAGAGTACAAAAGATGAAGATAAAAACTAAACCCCAAAAACCCGAAAACAAATAACCCTCAAAACGTAAACACTAAATTCTCCAAAAGTGTTAGAAGTCCTAAACTCTAATGGGTGTATTTTCTAAGGTTGTAAAAGAGTCTATTTATAGGTTAAATTCTTAGGTCAAATAATAATAAAATAATCTAGACTAATAAGAGTTTGACTCAAACAAATAAACAGAGTTTAACTGAAAGATTATTTCTCAAATTTGACTTGAAATAGGAGTCATAATTCAACAAGTCTCCACCTTGACTCGTATTTCCACAATGTCATCTTTGCCAAAGCCCGCCACAAGCCTATCTTGAATTATACAAGGAATTAACTGAGTCGTATTTGTGCTTAGAAACTGGAAGACTTCTAGCCTTCGACTTGTGCACTGCCAAATCAAAACTAACTCGGGTTTGATTTTCACGAACACAGTGCCCAAACTTTTCAAAACCTGCATCCAAAAGAGAACCTCTCTTCAACGAAACGATCATATCTTTTTCCCTCCTATGACCAAGTTGCCTCCGCTCCAAACAAGTTGACTTCAACTTCGTAACGGACGAGGGACATTTGATTTTACTGGTCACTATAGAACCTTCTAGAATATAGAGACTACCGGTCTTTTTACTTTTTAACAAAACGAGAGCTCCACGAGACACTTTAATGTCGCTCGACTCGATGTTGATTCTGCAACCTTTCGAGTCTAAAATACTCAAAGAGGAGATTCTTTCGAAAATCACGTACATACTTGACATTTGATAGTGTCCTAATCGTCCCATCGTGCATCCTAATTTTAACAGTACCAATACTAATTACCTTACTAGATGAATCATTTCCCATGTGCACAACTCCACCTTCAACTGAACTGTATATGGAGAACCATTCTCTGTTAGGACACATGTGGAAAGAACATCCTGAATCTAAGATCCACTCGGACGTAAGCTCGGAGCTTTCGCTCATTCTCATTAATAAGAAATCATCACCACTTTCATCAGTCAAATTAGCACCAGCTAAACTTTCCTCGTTACTCTCAACAATCTTTTTATTTCGCAGTTTATAACAATCTGCTTTGAAGTGACCTAACTTCTTATAATAGCGACACCTTTTGTCTCGTTTCTTTCATGCTACCAAAACGAAAGCTTGCCTATCTGCCTTGCTATCTAAACCAAACTCATTGTCGAGTTTATCTTTGCTCAACAAATGACCCTTCACATCCTCGAACGAAAGTTTGTCTCTACCATAAATCAATGTCTCCTTAAAATACTTGTATGAAAGGGGTAAAGAGCACAAAAATAGCATAGTTTGATCCTCATCATCAATTTAAACCTCAACATTATTTAAATCATTCAAAAGAGTAATGATTGACTGATGTGATCTCTAAGAAGCTCAAATTCGTTCATGCGAAACGTAAATAGACGTTGTTTCAGCACTAAATGATTAGTTAGGGACTTAGTCGCATAAAGAGTTTCTAGCCTTTTCCAAAAGGCGGATGAGGTTTTCTCCATCAATACCTCCTACAATACCCTATTCGTGATGCACAATTGGATTGTAGACAAGGTCTTTTTCATCAAGCTCTTCCCATTCTGACTGATCTAGATTATCAGGCTTTTTCCTGGTAACGACTTTTTTCAAGCCGGTCTGAAATAGAATTACCATCATACGAACTTGCCACAGATTGAAATTTGTGACTCCATCTAATTTCTCAATACCGAATCTTGTTGTTGTTATCTCTGAATGGGCTGATCTACGAAAATTGAAATAACTCTGATACCACTTGTTGGAGATCTACCTAATTAAGCAATGAACAAGTAAAAATAGTGGAAGAAATTGAAAAATTGAACACACAAATTTAACGTAAAAAAACCCCTCCGAAGAGGATAAAAAACTATGGGCAAATATAATTTTAATATAATGGCAAAAGAATGAAGAGTATAAAAGATGGAGATAACCCGATAACAAAGAACCCTCAAAACTTAAACATTAAATTCTCCAAAAGTGTTAGGAGTTCCAAACTCTAATGGGTGTATTTTCTAAAGTTGTAAAAGAATCTATTTATAGGTCAAATTCCTAGATCAAATAATAATAAAATAATCTAGATTAATAAGAATTTGACTCAAACAAATAAATAGAGTTTAATTGAAACAAATAAACAGAGTTTAACTGAAGGATTAATTCTCAAATTAATCGACCCTTTTAAATCTTTAACCGTTAATCGAACCGAATGTTTTTCAAAAAAAAAATTTAATCGAACTAAATTTTTTGGGTTAATTCGATCGGTTAACCGAATTAACCGAAATATATATGTTTTTTTAGTTTTGATTAAAACAAGTATAAAACATATAAAAAATATTTATATATTATAATATTATTTATTAAGTTCAGTTAATTTGTTAACCGACTAATTTTGAACCGAACTAACCATTAATCGGACTTCCAAAAAATTATTAACCGACCACGCCCGAATTAATTTGATTTTACTCGAAATTTGCACACCCCTAACTAAAATATTCTCCTACTATGCTTCGAAAATAAATTAAAATTTTAAATTTAATATTTATATTAATTATTTAAATATGTAGTGGATATGATTCAAATTTTAGGTAAAATAAGATATATATGTAATTTTTAAAAAAATTAAGGTTTTGCGTTGTTTTTAAAAAAATTTAGAGGAATAGGCTGATTTCATGGAACGCTCGTCCAGCTAGACGAGCTTTCCTTACACGTGTCAAGAAAGCTCGCCTAAATGGACGCGCTTTCCCTTTAAGTTGCAATTTTTAAAGAGGATATTGCTCATCCTAGGGGTATTGGGTTCGAACATCTGTGTGTGCAAGGTGTGTGTGTGCGTTGTCAAAGGGTTAAGAAAGTATGAACAGATACTACCATGTAATAACACCAGTATATTCAAAAAAAATTATTTCATATTGTTTTAAGCTTCTTTTTATTCAATCAATAATTTAAGAAAAAATATTTACCATCAAAATACTAAATTCAATCGATCATATTTAATAAATAATAAGTTAATTGAGGTAACTTTATTAAATATGATTGATTGGATTTAGTATTTTTATCGTAAATGTTTTTTTAAATGATTGATTGAATAAATAATAAATTAATTTAGGCAACTTTATTAAATATGATTGATTGGATTTAGTATTTTTATGGTAAATTTTTTTTCTTAAATGATTGATTGAATAAAAAAGGCATAAAACAACATGAAATAAAAAATGAGAGGAAAATCTAATAAGCGTGTCAAACTGGATGAGTTTTTCACGAAATTGGCTTATAACCCTAAATATTTTTAAAAATAACGTAAAACCTTAAATTTTACCAAAATTTTAAATTAATGAATCTATATTTAAAATTAAATCGTTGATAAACTATATATAATATAGGATGAATTAAAATATTACACAAATACATACAGAAAAGTATTAAAATTTGATAAAAAAACACTATACAGAAATACAAATATGTCAAAACCTATACACATAAATTATTAATGTGTGAAAATTTATGTTGAATTATGACTCCTATTTTAAGTCAAATTTGAGAAATAATCTTTCAGTTAAACTCTGTTTATTTGTTTCAATTAAACTCTATTTATTTGTTTGAGTCAAACTCTTATTAGTCTAGATTATTTTATTATTATTTGACATATGAGTTTAGCCTATAAATAGGCTTTTTTACAACCTTAGAAACACACTCATTATAGTTTCTAACTCCTAACACTTTTAGAGAATTTAGTGTTTACGTTTTCAGAGTTTAGTTTTTATCTTCATCTTTTGTAATCTTCATTTTTTTGCCATTATAGTAAAATTATCTTTGCCCGTGATTTTTTATCCTCTTCGAAGGGATTTTTTCATGTTAAATTTGTGTGTTCGATTTTTCAATTTATTCCGCTATTTTTACTTGTTCGTTGCTTAATCGGGTTTATCTCCAACAAGTGGTATTGGAGCTAGTTCGATTTTTATAAATCAGCTCGTTCAAATATAATAACAATAAGGTTCGACATTGAGAAGTTTGAGGGTGTCATAAATTTCAATTTGTGGTAAGTTCGAATTATGGCAATTCTAGTTCAAATCGGCTTGAAAAAAGTCGTTACCGAAAAAAAGCCCGAGAATCTAGATCAGTTAGAATGGGAAGAGCTTGATGAAAAGGCTCTATTTACGATCCAGTTGTGCCTCGCGAATCGGGTATTGCAGGAGGTATTGATGGAGAATACCTCATCTGTCTTGTGAAAAAGGCTAGAAACTCTTTATGCGACTAAGTTTGTGGCTAACTGTTTAGTGCTAAAACAACGTCTATTTACGTTTCGTATAAATTAATGTAAGCTTCTTAGAGATCACATCAGTCAATTCATTACTCTTTTAAATGATTTAATTAACGATGAGGTTCAGATTGATGATGAAGATCAGGCTATGCTATTATTGTGTTCTTTACCCCCTTCATACAAGTCTTTCAAGGAGACCCTGATTTATGGAAGAGACAAATTTTCGTTCGAGGATGTGAAGGGTTATTTGTTGAGTAAAGAAAAATTCGACAATGAGTTTAGTTTAGATAGCAAGGCAGATAGACAAGCTTCCGTTTTGGTAGCATCAAAGAAACAAGATAAAAGGTGTTGCTATTATAAGAAGTTAGGTCACGTCAAAACAAATTTTTATAAACTGCGAAATAAAAAGGCTGTTGAGAGTAACAAGGAAGATTTAGTTGGTGCTAATTTGGCCGATGAAAGTGGTGATGATTTCTTGTTAGTGTCAACAAGCGAAAGCTTCGAGCTTACGTCCGAGTGGATCCTAGATTCAAGATGTTCTTTCCACATGTGTCCCTACAGAGAATGGTTCTCCTCATACAGTTTGATTGAAGGTAGAGTTGTGCACATGGGAAATGATTCATCCAATAAGGTAATCGGTATTGGTACTGTTAAAATTAGGATGCATGATGGTATGATCAGGACACTATCAAATGTCAGGTATGTACCTGATTTACGAAAAAATCTCATCTCCTTAAGTATTTTATACTCAAAAGATTGCAAAATCAACATCGAGTCGAGCGACATTAAGGTGGCTCGTGGAGCTCTCGTTTTGTTAAAAGGTAAAAAAACCGGTAGTCTTTATATTCTGAAAGATTCTACAATGACCGGTGAAATCGGACGTCCCTCGTCCGTTACGGAGTTGAAGTCAACTCATTTGGAGTAGAGACAACTTGGCCATAGGAGGGAAAAAGGTATGACTATTTCGTTGAAGAAAGATTCTCTTTTGGATGCAGGTTTTGAAAAGTTAGGGCACTGTGTTCGTGAAAATCAAACTTGGGCTAGTTTTGATTTGGTAGTGCACAAGTCGAAGGCTAAAAGTCTTCCAGTTTCTAAGCACAGATTCGACTCAATTAATTCATTGCATAATTCAAAATAGGCTCATGGCGGGTTTTGGCAAAGATGACATTGTGGAAATACGAGTCAATGTGGAGATTTGTTGAATTATGACTCCTATTTCAAGTCAAATTTGAGAAATAATATTTCAGTTAAACTCTGTTTATTTGTTTCAATTAAACTCTGTTTATTTATTTGAGTCAAACTCTTATTAGTCTATATTATTTTATTATTATTTGACCTAAGAATTTAGCCTATAAATAAGCTCTTTTACAATCTTAGAAACACACTCATTATAGTTTAGAACTCCTAACACTTTTAGAGAATTTAGTGTTTACGTTTTGAGGATTTTTTATTTTCGGATTTTCAGGGTTTAGTTTTTATCTTCATCTTTTGTATTCTTCATTATTTTTCTATTATAGTAAAATTATCTTTGCCCGTGATTTTTTATCCTCTTCGGAAGGATTTTTTCACATTAAATTTGTGTGTTCAATTTCTCATTTTATTCTGCTATTTTTACTTGTTCGTTGTTTAATCGAGTCGATCCCCAATAATTTATATAAACAAATATAATAAATTTTTAATACTTCAATGTTTGAACACAAAATCAAAAAATAATATAAATAAAAACACATCCTAAACATGTTGATTTCCCTTTAATTTGATACATGCCATGAATTGAGACACCATACAGTTGAATACAATCATTTTCTTTTTTAAGAGAAATTTATTAATTCATTTAATGAATAAGATTATATACTTTGGGGAAAAAATAAAAATACTCATAGCTAAAACGCGTTAAAGGACAAGTTCTATCAACACAACAAAAGCTTCAGCTTCAACATCAATAGAACATTATAACACGTTGACAATTGGCTTTGTCACAACTCAAGCACAATATATCAGGAGTGATTGCAAGCACTTAATACAATAAAGAAATCAACCCCGAATAGTCCAAAGCGATGGGCATAAATCAGCAAAAAAATCGAGCATTCACTAAACTAGAGGGGATAACGACAAAACCAACCTTAAAATTACTCACAAAAACAAGATTACATGCATAAGTAAGACTAAAAAGCGTACTACAAGAATAGACAAAAACTTATAAAAGTGAAGACTTATTAAACAATGGAAAAACAAATAAAAAACATATAAAATTTAAGATAATACGAATCCAAATCGACTAATGAAATCATTTATTATTTTGAAACTCTCAGAACAAAAACAAATAAAGAAGTCAACGAAGAACTACCCACTTTCTAAAAGAAACTGTCGGTGATATTTCAACTATGATAGACACCGTCATTTGTCCATCACAACTTGTGAAGATAACAAAAATACCCACAAAATAGATCTGTAAACTAAAAGAGAGAATACACATGAAGTGGATTGAAGAAAGAAAAAGAGAATTGATGGGCAGAAAAAAAAGATGGGCGGTAGTTAACCCGAAAGCTAACACCACCTCTAGGCAAAAACAAAAAGAAGCAAACAATTTGAAGAAAAAAATTAAGATTTTTTTATTTGTATCAAGTTTTGAAGTTAGTAATTTCAGATGCACTGAATACAATCGTTTTCTAAAGTTACTTAAAAAATAAACTTCAGTGAAAAAAATGGAAAGCAATTTTTCCTCTGGAAGAGAGGTGAAAAAGAGTAGAAGAAGGGAAGACGAACCACCGGACGTGGGTGATAGCCTATTTAATGAGGGGATTACTAGTAGTCCTAAACCGTTTGCCTTCAAGGATGCGGTGCTAAATTCTAGTAAGACTTCCAGTGCTGAGGATGAAGATTGGACATGGAGGACCTAGAGGTGAGAGATGAAGACGTCTTGCGTGAGGTTGTTGATGGAGTACCATTTGTTAACTTCTCGGAACGTGTTTATTCCCTCATTCATGCAAGTCTGTCTACAACCCTTGTGGTTAAACTGTTAGGGAGGAAGATTGGATAAAGTGTGCTCCCTTTGGAAGCCTTTGATGCGATTCGAACTGATGGACATAGACAACAATTATTTTTTGGCTCGTTTTGAATCTACGGTGGATTATAATAATGTTCTATCCAAAGGCCCTTGGGTAATATTTGGACATTATTTAACTGTGTAGCCATAGTCAACGAAATTTACTACTCTTGAGGAGTATCCGTAGAATGTGGTGACATGGGTTAGAATCCCCAGGTTGTCTAGAGCTTTTTACAAGCGAAGTTTGCTATAGGTGATTGGTGGTTTGGTTGGAAAAGTTATTAAAATAGACTTACAGACGGACAAAGGCACGAGAGGCCAATTTGCAAGGTTTGCGGTGCAGGTTGATCTCTCCAAACCTTTAGTCTCAAAGGTACGAATTGCCCAGAAACTTCATAGAATAGAGTATAAATCACTCCCGTTAATCTGCTTTAAGTGTGGGAGATTTGAGGATCTCAAAGATGGATGTCCCCAAGGTTCGACTGAGGACATAGTTACTGGTGAAGGAAGGGATCGATCCGGTGATCAGGAAGTGAGAAAACAGACGGATCTAACTAAGGTATATGTGCGGGTTGAAACTGAAAATTTTGGTGAGTGAATGGTGGTGGAGCGTCGTGGAAGACGACAAGGACGGAGGGATACGCCGGTTGAGGATGGTAATCAAGGAAAGAATTTTGGTGGATCAAGATTTAATGTTCTTGCCAAAGAAGGGGGAGACAGAGAGGAGTCTCAGGCAAAAAACCCGGAACCATTCCATTTTGGAATGCAAGATAATTCTGATGTTTTGAGGGCTGATATCTCGGACTTTAATGGGGATAATCTAGGGAAAAATGTTGGGATAACTATTGGAGAGAAAAATCAGGAGAGAGGGAGTAAGTTTAAGGGATCCAAAGGCAAAGGAATTAATTTAGCTGTCAAGGGCAGGAAGCAAAAACAGGCTGGTATTTTGGGGGGGCAATTGGGTTCTTGGCAGGTTGGGCCTACTGGTGGTGCTGGAGGGTCTCGTAGTTGGCCATCTAGGAAGACTTTAATACTGGACCCTAAACAACATTCGATGGTTGTTCTCAAAGAAAACCAAAATCTAAATGTTGATACTGTCGATAATTTGGGAATTAAAAATTTAATTAATCCCAAATATATTCCAATAAGGATGAGGAAAGCTCTAACGAAAGATGTTTTAGATATCGATGATTGTTCTCGTTGTGAGGAGAGTGAGATTCTTTTAATACTTGTTTCGGATGTGATTTAGGGAGTGGTGAATGGATTGGCGGTGGAGAATAATGGGATGAATGAACAAATAGTGGGTGGCAATGGTAAGGAATTTTTGAGGAATTTGAGGAAGCCAAGGTTGGAGACGGTCTCGAGGAATGATCGGGGTGACAAATTGGAGGCTATAGGGATGGATGATTCTCCTGAATAATGGTTGTCCAAGTTGGTTTCTTTTCCAAAATTTTATTATGAATACTGACATATCAGTGTGGAATTGTTAAAGTGCAGGTAACCCGAATTTTCATAGGGTGGTGAAAGAGTATCTTAGAGATTTCAATCCTAGTTTGATTGTGCTGGTGGAGACTAGAGTGAGTGGTTTTATTGCTGAGAAGGTTGTTAAGAGTATCGATTTACCAAACTCTCATAGGGTGGAGGCTTACGGCTTTGCTGGAGGTATATGGTTTTTTGGAGAGACACAATTCAGGTTACTGTTGTATTGAGTAACTTTCAATTTGTTCATTTAAAAGTTCAATTCTCGTCTGTCCAAGAAGGCGTGTTGATGACAAGGATTTATGGTAGCCCACAAAGGGAGTCGAGGAAGCAGCTGTGGAAAGATTTGGGTGCTATTGCGGATCAGATTCAAATACCTTGGATTCTCGCAGGGGATTTCAATGCTCTATTAAGTGAAGATGAGAAGCAGGGTAGGTCGTTGAGGTACAGGCGTAGTTGTCCTTTGTTTCGAAATTTCTGTGATGAATTTAGTTTAAAGGACCTTGGGTTTAAAGGTCCCAAATTGACGTGGAATAGAGGTCCGATTTTCGAACGTCTTGATCGGGCTTTATGTAATTCTCATTGGGAGATGCATTTCTCAAAAGCTACGATTTATCATCTTCAAAGGATAAAGTCCGATCATCGCTCGATTGTGATTTGGTGTGGTTTTGATTCTAGGAGAAAGGTGGTGAGGCCATTTAGATTTTTGAGTAGCTGGCTGTCACATAATGATTTCGATAATCTTGTTCATGATAATTGGGAAAAATGGTAGATTGAGGGAGTCGACAGTTTGCAAGTTTGTCTCGGCTGCCAAAAAATGGAATAAAGATGTGTTTGGTAATGTGGTAAAAAGAAAGCGTATTCTGCTAGCTAGATTGACTGGCATCCAGCGTAATTTGGAGAAATATTGGTCAAGGAGGTTACTTGAGCTGGAGAAAGAATTATAGGGGGAGCTTGCGAGAGTGCTTGATGATGAGGAATCTATTTGGAGGTAGAAATCTCGAAGTGAGTGGTTAGCTCTCGGAGATCGCAACACGAGATATTTCCATTGTCGTGCTAGTGCCAGGAGACTTATTAATCAAATAAAAGCATTGCGCCTTGAGGACGGGATGTGGTGTTATGATGAGGAAAAGCTCAAGGAGGTAGCTTCTAATTTTTTTCTTCGGCTTTATACGAATGATGTCCCATTGTTGGATAAATTTCCTGTTAGGAGTAAATTTCCAGTTCTTCAGGATAATTTAATTAAGGGGTTGGAGTGTTCGGTTTCTGACCAAGAAGTTCGTGAAGCGTTGTTTGGAATGGCGCCTCTTAAGGCACCGAGAATTGATGGTCTTCATGCTCAATTCTTCCAATCACAATGGGAAATTATTGGTGATTCTTCGGTTGATTTGGTTAGGAGAGTAGTTGAGGATGGCCAATTGGATACTTTCTTTAATAAGACGCTTCTTGTGTTGATCCCGAAGGTTAAGGCCCCTGAATTGATTAGTCAATTTAGACCTACTAGTCTTTGTACAGTACCTTACAAAGTTCTCACTAAGGTACTTGTTAATAGACTTAAACCTTTGATGCCTATGCTGATTGCGAAAAATCAAACTAGTTTCGTAGAGGGAAGAAATATCATGGATAATGTGGTGTTGGCATAAGAGGTTATTCACTCTATGCGGATTAAGAAAGGTCGAAGAGGGTGGATGGCTATAAAGATTGATATGGAAAAGGCAAATGATCGGGTTAATTGGGCTTTTCTGAAGGATACTCTTGAAGATGCTCGTTTGCCTCCAAAGTTTGTGCACATAATTATGAGGTGTGTGTCGACAGTTATGCAAAATTTTGTGGAATGGTGGTTTATCGGATGAGTTTTCACTGTCAAGGGGTGTTTTTCATCATATTTATTCGTTTTGACCATGGAGAAACTTGGACAGATAATTCATGAGGCTGTGCGTTTGAGAAAGTGGATTCCTATTTCCTTGAGTAAATGCAGTCCGAGCTTATCACACCTTTTTTTCGCAGACAATCTGATGTTATTTGGTGAAGCTAGTTTGGAGTGTGTTCGGTGTATGAAGGAGACTTTGGACATGTTTTGTCGTTTCTCTGGACATAAAATCAATTCAAGTAAGTCGAAAATATGTTTTTCTACTAATGTCGCTATGAAGGATCGAATTAAATTGGGAGATGAGCTAAAATTCCAGGTTGAGGAAGATTTAAGAGTATATCTCGGGATTCCGCTTTTTCACAAAAGAACGTCCAAGAGTACTTTTCAGTTTGTGATTGATAAAGTGCAACAGAAACTTAATGGGTTTGATGGGAAACTTCTGTCGCAAGCTGGGAGAGTCACTTTGGCTAAGTCAGTGCTACTGGCTATACCAAGGTACTTCATGCAATCTGTCATGCTTCCGATTAGGGTGTGTGAAAAAATTGACCAAATTGTGCGCCAATTTGTGTGGGGTGCTAAGGGTGGTGGTAGGAAAATTACTTTGGTTAATTGGGAAAATTGTTGCAAACCTTTAAATGATGGTGGTCTTGGTTTGAGGAGAATGGTGCCCTAGAATATGGCTTTCTTGATGAAGTTAGCCTATAGTTTTGTGAATAAACCTGAGGCGTTATGGGTAGGAGCACTTCGAAGCAAATATAAGGTGGAACAATGCCCCATGTTGATACACAGAGTTACCTACTACTACGTTTGGAGATCAATGTCTAAAGTCTGAGGTAAATTTAGGGAGGGAGTTTATTGGAGTCTCGGAGATGGGAAATTGGTTAAATTGTTTCAGGATGTTTGGATTCCCCAATTGGGTCCATTATATCAGCACACGCTTCTGACTCGAGACATACCAGATACCATGAAAGTCGCAGATATTGTTAATGGACAGGGACTGTGGGATTGGCAGAGGTTAAATATGTTTTTTGGTCAAGAGGTGTTAGAGTATATTGCTGCTATACATCCTCCTAATGCTTCATTTGGAGTTGATTCTTGTTTGTGGAATTCAGAGATGAATGGAAGGTTTTCTATCAAAACTGTTTACAACAATTTAATGGCTATACCTGTTGTTCGGGGGGGGGGGGGGGGGGTAATGGTTGGAAAGAATTATGGGATCTTTCGCTTCCACCTAGAATAAAACATTTTTTGTGGACTGTTAAACACCAGCGAATTCTTACAAATGTAGAAAGGGTAGGGAGAGGCCTTTCGAATGATGCAAGTTGCATTGAATGTGGGGGAGTTCAGGAGTCGGTGTTACATGTTTTGCGAGATTGCAGAAGTGCGAATGCTGCTTGGTTGCAGGTATTGGTTGTTGATGATGTGCAACGATTCTTTGCAATGGGTCTTGAGGAGTGGCTTACTTCTAATATTAAAGGTGAATTTCGCATGCTAGTTGATGGTGCTGAGTCAAAGATTCTATTTGCAGTCATCTGTTGGCTATTGTGGAAAGGGCGTAATAAGCTGGTGTTTCAGTGTGAGCGTAGCAGGGTGGATGTGTTGGTGCGCAATGTTGAAGGATTTGCTTGTAATATAGTGGGAGCCAAGGATAGGAAATTGGTGGCTGGAACTAAGCCGAATCGTGAAGTGAAATGGAAGCCTCCAAATCCGGATTGGGTTAAGGTAAATATAGATGGTGCTGCGCATGTGAATGGTTCTTGGTCAGCTGCTGGTGGTGTCTTGCGTACCTCAACAGGAGAATGGATTGAAGGATTCTGTAGGTATCTTGGACGGGGTTCGACGTTGAACTCGGAGCTGTGGGCAATATTGCATGGATTAGAATTGGCACAAATGCGAGGATATGGCAAGGTGGTAGTTGAGACTGATTGCAAGATGGCTTTGGTGATGATTAAAGAAGGCCAACAGAACTTTCAAGCTACAACATTAGTAAGGAAGATAATGTTATTAAAGCAGCAGTTTGAGGAGATTAAGTTTCAATGTGCCTCGAGAGGGGAATATAGTAGCTGATTGGTTAGATCGATCATCTTCTTCAAATGATGTCCACCTAGTTGTTATTGATGCTCCTTCGGATATGGTTCGAAAATTACTGTTTGATGATAAATGTGATTTTACATATGTACACAATGATTGAATAAAGGCAAGCTGATGCCTTCTTTTATCTATAAAAAAAAATTACTTAAATTGATAAATTATACAAAATATAAGATTAATTAAGCATAACAGAAATATAACTTGAATATAACATAAATATATAAATGTGTAAAAAATTGAATTTTATGAGTTTTGCTTTTCTAGTAATACAAAATAAGTTTCTAATTTTATCCAAATTTTTAGCTTAATGAGAATGCATATACAGCAGTAGTTGCCTTTCACAATCAAATTTTGCCAATACATTTAGTTGCGGAGCCAAAAAAAAAAATTTAGTCGAAATTAAATTGCATATTTTTACGATAGTACAAATGTAAATCTTTATTATTTTTAAAGGATTAAATTAAATTTTTATCATTTTAAGGGGTTAAAGTGTAATTTTATCATTATTAATTTAAAATTTTATAAATTATAAAAGACTTAAATTAAAATTTTATCATTTTAAAGGATTATAATATATATACAAAGGAAAAAATTGTAAAAATTTTAAATTTTAAAAGAGTTTATTTATATTTTTGGAGGGTCATAATGTAAATTTATAAAAGAATAAATTTAAAAAATTTAAGAGCTCTTGAGTCTCAACGTGGCTCCGCCATACATTACTTTCTTGACAGACTGGTTCGTTACAGTTGGAGAAAGATTAAGGATTAAAGTGAAAAAGAAAACAAAATTGAGCACTAAAACTGTAATTGTCCTAAAATGTTTAATATCTTCACGAATCACGAGTCAGAACATCAAAGGCAGCGCACGGAGCACAGATGTATAAATAATTCGACTATAAACACGTGGAAGTTTATTTATTTAGTTACTATCTTTTTTGAGTATAAAAAAAATCGGGTTTTATTTCTATCATCAGCAAGAAAGTAGATGCGAGTTGAGAATTCTGCTTTCAGATTTTAGCTAAGTATAGTTGTTGACCAAAGATGTTGGGAAAATCAAAATATATGAAGGCTGTATGCTTTTACATAGTGTTTGTAATGAATTGGTGTAAGCCTGCAGTTTCATTTTCAGTAATTGACTCTCTTCCTGGATTCACTGCTCCCCTTCCCTTCAAGCTTGAAACTGGGTAACCTCCCGTTAAGACTGACTACTTGAAAGTTGAAACTCTTAGCATTAGTTCTAACAGGTTAGCTAATTTCATGTCTCAGATACACAGAGGTGGATGATTTGGAGTTTTTCTACTACTTTATTGAATCAGAAAGGAACCCAGCAGAGGATCCTCTACTGCTTTGGCTCACTGGAGGCCCTGGCTGCTCTAGTCTTTCTGGGTTTTTCTTTGAAATAGGTAATCTGATTGTTTATATCCACATTGTCAAGGAATCATGTCTTAATTACAAGCCTCTAAATCCATTTAGGACCCTTGCGTTTTAACATGGTGGAGTACAATGGCAACTTACCAACTTTTTTCCTGAACCAATATGCATGGACAAAGGTGAAATGATTTAGGAATAATTGATTTGTGCCAAGCCTCTTATTTGCCTTTACTGATATTCGATATTCGTGAACATCCTTGATAACTTTCTAGGTTTCAAGTATAATCTTCCTAGATGCTCCTGTTGGTACTGGATTCTCTTATTCAAGGACCGCCCAAGGTTTCAAGACTGGGGATATGAAACATGCTATTAGTTGTTATAATTTTCTGAGGAAGGTTTAGACAAATCTCTACTGCTAATATTGCTTGTACTTAAATATACCATATATTGTTGTAAGGTTTAGACAACTCCTTTTGTAAGCTAGAGTATTGTTTTCTGTTCAGTGGTTGCAGAGTCATCCCAAGTTCATCTCGAATCCACTTTACGTTGCCGGAGACTCCTACTCGGGAATGATTGTACCTATAATTACTCAAGCAATATCAGATGGTAGCTAGCTACATCCTCATCCTCATAAGATTTGTATTTTTGTATGTTGTTAATCAATGGAGCAATAACCATGTGATTCATCCTGGTTCAGATATTGAAGCCAAACCAGTATTGAATCTTAAAGTAAGTACTCCACCATCAAATTCTTGATGAGAATATCGATTTGTTGTGCTTCAAAATTTTGTTTTAACGACATGGGGTTTTAGATTCCGGAATGCTACAACTTTTCTAGCAATTATTGCAGGGTTATTTGCTTGGTAATCCATTCACAGATGCGAAATTTGACGAAAACTCAAAGATTATATATTATAATCGAATGGCACTCATCTCTGATGAACTCTATGAGGTTGTTGAACAGAAACTCCTCTTTCTATTCCCTTAAATCTAAATAATTCTTCAAGGACATCGAATATATGTATGTTCCTAAGAATTTTTGGATTTTGCAGTCTGCCAAAAGGAATTGTAAACAAGAATACATAGACGTAGAAATCAGCAACAGAAAGTGTGCAATGGATCTCCAGACTATCTCAGAGGTAGAAAAGAAAATGAACCTGTTTCTTATAGGCATATTTTTTGAATTCATGAAAGCTCTCTTTTTGTTCACTAGACCAGATTAATAGCAGTTAATGCATTTGCTTTTCTAGTGTACTGCACATATAAACACGATGCATATCTTGGAGCCTTACTGCCCATCCGAATTTCCGGAAGTGCAAAAATATCTTTTAGAAACACATGAAGACTCCTTGCATCTGTCAGCCGGATACCCTCAATTTGGATGTCGTGTAAATGGTCTTCCACTTGCTATATATATATATATATATTTATGTAACTCTGTTTAGATAAATCAAGCTGCTGACTAAGCCGTATTACAGAACTATTATTGTTACCTTTGCAAAGTTTGGGCAACCGATATCAGTGTCCAGAAAGCACTTCATATCAGAAAGGTAACAATCGAAACTCGACAACACCACCAGGTAACTTAGCTAAAGCTAAGTTAAATTAATGAATTGTTGATGTTGAATACCAGGGAACAATCAAAGAATGGGTAAGATGTAACAAAAGCATGGATTATGAATATGATGTTGTGAGTGTTGTAAGCTATCATCAATGTCTCAATACAAGAGGTTACCGAGCTCTAATATACAGGTTACACTTTTGCTTGCTTACCACTCTCGCCGTCTTATTTCTTCTAGCTGAATCTTATTTTCTTTACAGTGGTGATCATGACCTAGCTGTTACATATGTGGGAACTGAATCATGGATTAAGTCCTTGAATTTATCCATTGTTGATGATTGGAGGCCATGGATTGTTGATGGTCAGGTTGCAGGGTAAGCCTATGACTTGTAAACGGATTTTGTTTCCAATACGTGTTATAGCTTACTTTTTCTGATGATTTGTTGTTACAGATACTCGAGAGAATATGGAAATAACTTCACATTTGCAACTGTCAAGGCAAGTGTGCTAATAGTTGTAAATGAAAAACGTTACTTATTATTTGTCAGTTTTGGAAGAAAAATACATGTAATGGAGTTTGGGTTATTGCAGGGAGCAGGTCATACAGCTCCAGAGTACAAGCCTAAGGAAACTTTTTCCATGTTCAAAAGATGGATTTCTCAACAACCTGTGACTGTAAAAATTCTAAAAAACAGCTCTTATTCCACTAGCTCCAATGTTTAAAAAAAATCAAATGTCGTAATAGTTTGTATTTAGATGATGTTTTGTGCAATTTGTCTTATACAGGACGTTAGTGTAATAACATGAGAATGCAACTGATAATATATGATTCTTAGTTTAAAGGATCAGTGAGTGCTATTCTCAAGGCAGTTTTGTGGAGAGATGATTTGACTATAGAAACTCACTGCAATATTACTGGTTTCAGAATGTTAGTAATTGTGTTTCAGGTACATAGGGGTGGGAGATGTGGAATTTTTCTACTATTTTATTCAATCAGAAAGCAATCCATCAAAAGATCCTCTCATCCTATGGCTCACTGAAGGCCCTGGTTGCTCTGCTCTCTCTGACCATTTTTCATGTTCAGTTTCACCGGAGACTCCATAGCCATGTGTAATGATGTTAATTTAGAATCTAACAATTTCATTTAGGGCCCTTGCAATTTAACATGATGGAGTATAATGGCAGCTTACCAACTTTTGCTCTCAACCCTTACTCATGGACAATGGTGAAATCATTCATTCATGATTCCATAAAATAATTGCTCACGGTTTGCAGCTTCTACTTACTCCATGATAATTCAGGTTGCAAATATAATCTTCCTCGACTCACCTGTTGGCACTGGATTTTCTTATTCAACGACATTGCAAGGTTTTGAGACCGGGGATAAACTATTCGCTAATGATGGGTATAATTTTATGATAAATTGCTACATCTTAGTTCCTCAGGATCTGTCTCAGCAGCACTTCTGGGTTTTCTTATGCATTTCAAATCTGTATTCATGCATGTGAAGGCAAAAAACAATGGAGGTTTCATGCTACAAAAAAAAAATGATAATAAGCTGATATTGGGCCAAATTATATTGCTGAAATCAAGGTCTTTATATAAACATTCATGGCACTTTCTGCAAGACCTGAAGAGCAATTAACGGCTAACAATCACATCCAAAGCAAAGTAAGGCATGTACAAAAATATGATGACAAAATTAACTACTGCTGGATGGGATTTAACAACAACATTTCTCCATTTCAACCGCACCTCTTATAAAGTAGAAAGGATGAGCAGAGCCCCGGCATGAATGCTGCTCAATTCGCGCATTGCTTCACTGTAGCTAATCTCTTCTCTGTTTAACAAAACAAACTTCATCAACTTCAACTATGTTAAAATATCTTCAACTCCTATATAATCTCACCGCCACAGCTGTTTTTAGACTAATCGCAGGTAAATGCACCGTCCATCCAAACTCACCCTTAATACTATAGAATATATGATGTACATGTTCTTTCTTTTACCATTGTTGCATACAAACAAAAGCACAGTAAAACAAAAAATGCCATTCTCCTTGCAAATGTATTTCAATACATCCAAGTATAAGACATAGCTTAATAAAATTGGAATAATTTTGCTATTAGTCCTAATATATCAAAAGAAATAATTAAAAAAGAACCCTAGTAATAAATGTGCATAAATATGAGTAAACCCAAGTAGTTCCAAACATAAAAATTCTACCTAATTTAAAGTAATTTTTCAGAAGGTCTATTCTCACTTACCTAACCAAGCTTAAGAACCATTTGAAAATGAGTTCAACTAAAGAATTTATTTGCCCAAGGGGAAGGGAATAATCTTTAAGTCCCTTTCATGCTTGCAAAAAGCCTCATTGTTAGTCAAGAAAAGTCCTAAGTGCCACCGGAAAACCATTAAAAAAACCAGCCTTTTAAGCCTCTAATATTCCCACCTACCAAACACCAACATCTAGCAGCATTTTCTCTTCCTTCTTTTTTTTTTTTTTATAGTTGGGGTTACTCAACAACAACATCATTATCATTTAATATCATGCATTACTTCAACACAGCAAAGCCCTCCCTCCCAGTCCCCACCACCCAAAATTAAAATAATTTAAAAGCAAACACTTTTTTACATGGCATAAGATAATGAAAAACCATACCTTTTTGTATGTTTTGTATTGGTTTCACCATGGACCCTCATCAGCAGGGTAATCAAAGGGAATTTCAGTAACAGTGGAGGAGTCATGTAGATCCGAGTGCACAAACCCATACTTGCGCAACACCTGATTATCAGCAAAGTTCAAAGCTTTAACCATCCCATTCCAACAAGACTCCCCAGCATACATCTGATTATGGTCGCCACTACAAGGCTGACAACCCGTGAAATGAGTGATCAATGGTCTCCTCCAACTCCCTTTCCCATTCCCAGCTTCCTTCAGGAATTCTTCCCTAAACGCTGCGTATTGCTCACTCACTGTCTCAGCATGTCTCCTCCTTAACTTTGGCGCCCCTCTCTCAATCTCCAAGTACCTCTCCGTTGTGTTCTCGTACCCTCCAACAATCTCAACCCAATACCCTTCAAAATAAAACTCTCCTTCCAAGTAAATATGATCATAATATTTCTCTTTTTCTGTATAAAGCAAATAAACCAGAGCCGACTGATCATCTGATTCAGGGAAAAGCTTATCTTTGAACGTTGATCGTTGAATCTGACCCCACTTCTCATAATCTTTACTCATTGGACCCATGCTAGACCAAGTGTTAATCAAATCCATAGACCATTGGCAATTCCTAATTAGAAAAACCCCAGCATTCAAACTGGTCCAACTTTTCTTCTCATAAATCAACTTAGGCCAACCATGAACAACCAAGTTATGGTTTTTGTACCTTTCTAAGGGTAACTTAAACTCCATGTCTGTAAACAAGGCGTCCGAGTCAACCCACCAGATCCACTCAGCTTCAGGGTGAGCCAACATGGCTGCTTTAACCACAGGTAACTTTGCCCAATAGGAACCCATTTTGGGGTGTAATAACAAGTTATTGTAAAAAATATCGTAGCCATGGATTCTACAGTAATCAACCTTGTTCTTAAAGAAACGCAAGAGTAAATGATCGCCAATGGGATTCTTACATGGCTTGGGTTGGGACCCAGTTACAAGAACGATTCTTTCACGTGCTCCGGCGGCGAACGAAGGGTGGTGCTTCAACCACTCTGCACGTTTTTTATCCCAATCTTCCACCGGCTTTTCAAGGGAGTAACTCATCTCCGGGTCGTCGTAAAAGGTGGGGTCTTTGGGATCGGACTTTAAGTTAACTCCGAACCCACTTTCCGAGCAATCGACTGGATTCATGTTCAACTTGGAGGGTGGGTCGGTTACAGTGGATTCGAAGTCTGGTGTTGGAGTGAAAAAAGACCAAAACGACGCCACTAATAAAAGAGCTAAAAATGCACCGCCAAAGACAAGAAAGGCATCGGGAAGACACCAAAACGACCGATTCCGAGGTTTTGCCATGGGAGAAGAAGATTGAGGATGAGAAAACTCAGGACACACCATTTCTTGTAAGAAAGAAAACTGGGTTTTGAGGTTTTTGTGTTTCCCAAGGTTTTTAAAACCAGATGCCCTCCAATTCTGGTTATGTAATAAAGAAGACACAAAAGAATACTGGGGACACTGTTTTCAATTTTGGTTATGTAATAAGGGCGTCGGTTTGGGTGCGCCAGGGATGCTAAAATGCGCGGGATAAAACGGAGGTGGATAACATTTAAAACGACACATGGCAATTTAGCTCGTGAAATTGGTGCCGACAGTTTAAAGTGGATTCTGGGTGGACTAATCATCCGTTATTTCCGTTTAAATTGTCTGTTGAGTTTTGTACTAACTGAAACTTCTACAATTGAAAGATTTTAGTCAAAAAAGTGTTTTTAAGGTGTTTTCCAAAATTAATTAATGATTACAATTAAATTAAATTATTAAAATCTGAAAAGAATACAACTTTGAAGATGGGATGCACGTGATTCGAGAAAGCTTTTATTTTGCATGTTCCTCTGTAAAAAAGGATCTGATTGAAAATGGACCCAAATCAAATGAAAAGATGAGAAACTTGGGTTTTTACTTAATATTTAGTGGTTTTTCTTTTAGAAAAATAAAAATAAAAAAGGTCATATATTTACTGATGGGTCTATGGTCAATTCATAAAAATAATCAATAACGAAAACTAGCCTTGATTTAAGGCTTGAATTCCTAGGTGGTGCTGTATATATATAAGAATTATTGGAAAATTATAAATGATTTTGTCATATAGATAACTTAAACCAAAACCCACAGTGAAAGTTGTTTGTTTTTTTAAATTTTAAATTGGTTTTCGTCACGTATTTTATTGTGGAATGTGAATGTGAGGAGAGCATTTCTCCTTCTAGTTGGAAAACGCGAGTGGTACCCAAATTTCCTGTACCGAGAGAGAGGGGAGATGGAATGGATGAGCTACCTGCAGACACAGTGACGGTTCAGAGCATTGGCAATGGGCCGCCAGCATGTGAGTCTCTGACACTTGGCCCCCCGTATATACATCGAGCTTAAACTTTGGTTTCAAAAATTTTCAAGATTTTGTACACCCTCCCCACCAGCAAGACCCCGTGGCTCTGATGGTGGCCTAGGTCATTTGTTTGGTATGCTTCAGATCTTGGATTTGCCTCTCAACAAAAGCATGTTCTTGTTTTTTTCTTCTTGTTTTGCCATGCTGCTGCTCATGCATCAGCAAAATCAACATCTTCATCACATAATTGACAATGTCAATTTCACATTTTGCTGTATATTAGTTTTTTTTTATACAATACCTTTAAATCAAAAAAAATACATGTTTAAATACGCTCGAGCTTATATTTTTTTAATTGTTACAATAATAATAATACCAATCGAATTAAAAGTTCAATCAACAAGTGTATATTACATTTAGTAATTTTTTTATTTAAAATGTATATTTCAAATTAAAAAATAATGCAAAGATGATGTTTTTATTTTGTTAAATTTGAAATATTTTAATTTAGTAAAAAGTTAACAAAGAGTCATGGTTAGTTTGGATAACGCTGAGGCCAAGAGTCCAAATGAGGATTTTGTCTTCTGATGTCAAAGGATCTTGGAATCCTTGGTTTGGTGGCTAAGAGAGGGTCAAAGTTGAAAGAGTGAAGAACAACTGAGAAATAATTGATTCTTGCAAGAACACTCATCATATTAAGATCCATTTTCTTGAAAATGGACTCATTTCTTGATTTTCAAATTATCCATATAGTGCAAGCAAAAATGGTATAAAACCTCTTAGAGTCTTGAGAAATAATGTCACTAGATTTGAGCCATTGGATGATCCAATTGGTCATTGAGGGGCATTGAGATAATCAAGTCCAAGAGAAAATGGGTATCCAAACTAGATGACTCTTGTGAAATGTCATTCAAGGAAAAGGTGCTCAGTTGTTTCCCCATGGATGGGACAAAAGGGGCAAGTGTTATTGTTCAATGACAATCACTTCAAGAGAAGGCCTTTAGTAGGGAGGCAATTATTGCAGATCTTCCATAGAAAGTGTTATGGGTCAATATTATTATTGTTAATGACCTTTTAAATAGTAGTTATGTTAGTTACATAGTCTTGTTAATGCAAACGCTGCGTTTTGGTTTAATGTTTTTAGTATTAAACACACCATTTTTAGTGTTTAGGGAGTAATCGTTTTCCAGTTATAATAAGTTTGTAGAAGTCCAATTTGTTCGGGTCTTTACAATCTAATTTTGTTATTTATTTATTTATTTATTTATTATTTTATAAATAAATAAATAATAAAATTAAAAAACAAAATACAAATCCAATTTTATCTACCCAAAGCTCAAATACACTCTCAAACCCAAACTTAATTATCTAAACCCAAATACTAGCCCAACTTCACAAACCCTAAAAACTAAACAAACCCTAGCTCCCTTTTAGCCTCCAGCCGCCGTCGCCGTCAGCAACCTCACCCTCGCCCACCACCGCTTCCATCGCCGCCATCCTCAAATTTGAGATTCCACGTTCAACACGGAGTATAGATCATGCACGGCACCGAAAAATCCGGAAAGTTTAGTGTAAAAAATGTTATGAAAACATTAGAATCGAATGTAAAGGGGACAAAAAAATACGAAAAAGCAGACTCAAATTAAGAATTTTCGGCAATCAGAACAATTGGAATACAGCAGTATAGATTGTTTTTTTTAAGGTATATTGTGGATTGTATATTTGCCATTTGTTCATTTATTCCATATATTCTATATACATATTTCATATATATATTTCTATTTCAAACAAATATTAAACGAACCATATAGAAAAAAAAAACAAAGTTGGGCTCACCTTCGGTCGCCATCCGCTGCTGTTGTGGCCACGAGTGGAAGAGAAAATCGTTTTTGTTTTTCAAAAAAAAACCCCAAAGGCCGAAACTTTCAAGGGAGATTTGAAAATCTTAAGGGCGGATTTAGTGGATTTAAACTCCAGATCAAGTACGGAGAAGAAATAACGAAGCAAAGGGGGGTTTTCTTTGGTGTTTTCGACTAGGTACAACGTTTGCTATCGTCGACGTAGGTGCTCACTTTAGAACATGGGTGGCTGGCGTTGAGGGAGTATGGAGAGAAAAGAGAGAGTTTATTAAGGTTTTTTAGAGGTAAGGAAAAATGAGAGTTTTTAAAAAAAATTTGTATTTTATACTAAACCCAATGACGACCCGACCTGTGACCTACGTGTTTTTAAAGGGAAGGGCTAATTTCATGTTTAACCCTTCCGCTTTTTAACTATCTTAATCTAATCATTTTTTCCTTTTCATGTTATTTTTAATTTGGCCCGTAAATTTGTTATTGTTTGTATGTTAATCCTTGACTCAGATTTGGCTTTTCTTTTCTTAAGATTTTAGCTCTGTTATTTTGAAATTTATTCAATTAAAACCCTTTTACATATCATTTTCATTATGCTTATAGGAATTCTATTTTAGTTTGTGTTTTACTTTTTTTAAATTGTCCAAATTCTATATAATTTGTTTTTTCGTGCATGTTGTTTCCTTAGATTATACATATATATATAGTTTATTCTTTATATATATAGTATGTATATATTCGTCATATACACACTGTTTCCTTAAATTATATGTATATATATAGCTTATTGTTTATATATAGAATGTATGTATATATATATTATTTTGTATATTATATTAATTTGACTACTAATTTACTCTGTATAGAGTATGTATATATATATTTTTAATTTACCACTACAGGAAAATAGGTTTTTAACGGCATTTTTTTGGGCCTATAGCGGCGCTTATAAGTGCCGTTAAAACAAAGCGCCGCAAAAAATGCCGCTAAAGATAACGCTGCTATAGAACATGGTTTTTAGCGGCACTTTTCACAAAAACGCCGCTAAAGAACATGGTCTTTAGCGGCGCTTTCTCAAAAACGCAGCTAAAGAACATGGTCTTTAGCGGCGCTTTTTCCACAAATACCGCTAAAGAACATGGTCTTCAGCGGCGCTTTTCACACAAATGCCACTAAAGAACATTGCTTTTAGCGGCGCTTTACCCACAAACGCCGCTAAAGAATATGGTCTTTAGCGACGCTTTCCCAAAAACGCCGCTAAAGAACATGGTCTTTAGCGGCGCTTTTTCCACAAACGCCGCTAACACTAATAAATTTTACCAGCTTATTTTAATTCATATAGAACCCGAATTTTCAATATTTTTTTCTATAAATTCAAATTCATTTTTAATCTTCATAAATTTCTTGAAAGATAGAATATGTAAATACATGAAGATAACTTGAAACATTTTTCAAATTGCATTTCACAAGCAATTAATTATCCAAAAATCTAATAATTCAATTACACTCGAATTACCAAAAAAGAACAAAAATTCTCAACAAAAAGTGTAAAATTTAGACAAAAATTTCTATCAAAAAAATAAAAATAAAAATGCATAAACTGTACTTATTGATAAAACATCATCAATTATTCTTAATGCTAAATTGCAAAAGACACTGCTAGTCAAAGTCCTTCTTATAGCACAGAGTTGAAGATTATCTCCGCAAATTCCTACAACAACATAAACAATATAATCATTTTCAAATTTGATTTGATCATTATGTTCACAAGACAGTCCAACTTACAACACTTTTCAGTAGTCACTACTAACCAGAAGAAAGCTGTTGTTGGATATATTCACTGTTTGACAAGATGATAAATGTTAATTGCTATTTGAACAAGCCAAAATCAACCACAAGGATTCAAGCATCAACAATCACAGTGACTCATATGATTAGAAGTCAAGATTCAAAATTATTTATAGCTTTTTGTTACCTTCTCTTCTTCCTCTAGCCTCACCAGAGCATGTTGAGTTTTTTCTCAAAACCAGAATCCTTCTTCCTGACTGAAGAAATGGAATAATCCTGCAAGGATCCATCAAACTGATGGCATTTTAAATAATGTGTGGAATGCCACATGTAATTACATTTTAATAATGCCTATCAAAATATTTCACATCTGATTCCTACTCTGAGGCAAATCATACAAGGTAAGATTTCTGACTCCAATTAACTTATAACAAAGAAGTAGAATATCTATGTCTGCCAACTATGAATGTTTCCTGTGTCTTTTAGGATATGTTGTCTGTCAGAAGTAAAATATCTCAGCATAAACTCTAAGCTATGGTCTTCCGTGCCACAGTGGTATTTGGTGACATACATGCCCTTCTACTCTACTAGTATTCATTACTCTTCATCCACCATTGCTTCCCTTTCCAAAAGCATAGATTCAGTCAATCATGCACAGCAACATTTCCAATAATGCTCAATGCATAATGAATCTAAATCCAGTCAATGCCAAAACTTAGGAACTGTCTTCATAAGACAGACATTATTCACTGAAATATTTTGGTACAAGTGATAATTGCATAGCCTAGCTATAACGCCTTGAACAACGAGGTTCCAGTACTGCACATTTGGACAACATGAAACGGCTAATGTGATAGTTAATGGTCTGTTCTGTTCTTTGCATGCACAGGATGAGAGAGAGAGAGAGAGAGAGAGAGAATGAGCAATATATCAAAGAAACAAGCCAACCCTTCTCGAGTTCACTTCTTGTTCTTCTTTTGGTTTGTCACTCATCACTTTCCACTGCATTTGTAATAGAGCTCGCTGCCTGTCTTCCTGCAACATATTAACATAAATTAGTGCACATATAATGCCAATTAATATAAAAGGGGAAGCAAATACATACTTTGGACTTCTGGAGATTTAACTCCTCCTGAAGCTTTTTGCACTCATCTTCAAATTGACACCTCAATGCTTTCATCTGAACTCCATGTTCATTCCTAAGAGATGTTGTTTTCTAGAAAATTCTTAAACTATTACCAAATTAAAAAAAATGATGCTAATATGAATATTTCAAACTTAAAACTTAACAGTGAAAATACCTTTCTCAGTTCAAACTCTCTGCAGCCAGCTTATTTGCTGCTATGGTTGCTTCAAATTTCTTTATAAGAGCATCTGCATGAAAAAGATTTCAGAAGTGTGCTTTTATGAAGCAAACACTACGGTTTTCATGGCTAAAATTTACACCTCAAAATCAACCAAGCATCTTAAAGTCAATTTAACTGGCTTAAAATTGAAATGCCTTCTTTTTTCTAAATATGGGAATTCTGAAAGCCAAGAATCCTAAAGTCAAATTGGTAAAAAACTTATTCAACGATTTTGCTATCTTGCCATGAATCTGGATCATTAGAAATACTGATATAATAAGTATTGGATCTTACTGAATGATAATTACAGCATGATTATTAATTTTAAAATAAAATAACCCCTTATTATCCTTTTCCTATCTTAATTTTTTTAGGTAAAATTTGTTCCTAGATTGACTAAAGTAGTTTATTTGTGTAATGCTGGAATGAAATCTGAGGCATGTTACGTTATGTATTCATGCAGAAACTTCAAACATCTTCCAAAACATTAAGCTAGAATCACATCAGGCTAAGTATTCATGAGAAATCATCTAATAACTGATGCAACCACTTAGTAGTCATTAAACGAATATGAGAAAGCCTCTGTTCAAACTCAGCTAAGCAGTATGCTCACCTTTTTCCTCGATGAGGTTCGCTATTTTGCACTGTTCATCCTTGTAAAACCTATCATTTTCCTCTTTCTCAAATTTGAGTTCTTCTATTTCTTTTCCTCCTGCATTGAAAATACCAAATGCCCAGCACATTGTAGAATGATAAATGTGCGCTACTCTTGTTCTTATTAAGAGAAAAATATTCAACAATCATCACAACTTAAAAAGAATGATTTTGTGCGAAGAAAGTACAAGTAACTCACGGTTCCTGATAGTTTCCTCAGCAGAACTTAGCTTCAATGAAAGGCCCTCCATATGCTCATTTAGTGAGTCTATTGCTTTCGAACTTTCATACACTTTGACTTCAAAAAACTCCGTATCTTTCTCAGCTATTTAAAGGGGGGAAAGTAAACCATTATATATAATAAAAATGAAATTTCAGAGCATACTGCATTGCATATATGTAAAAACCCTTACCATTCTGAACCTGACTCGCTAAATGATGTAAGGTTTCGGTGAGTTGATCACAAAGAGTCTTAGTCGAAGAGAATTTGGACTCTAGACCTTTCCACCACCATGACCTAGAAAACAGGAATTTAATAAAATTGAGTTAGTAAATGATATGAAATTAGGGATAAAAAAGGGGGGTTTTGGGGGTTTTACAAAACTTGTCGAGGAAGAGGGTGGGAAAACAGTAGGGCCGATGCGAGGCAAAATTTTCCTTTCGTTTTGATTTTTATTTATTTTTTGTTCTAGTGGCGGGAGATGGAAAATTCATGATTGAATATGGTTTTAGCCTAATTGATTTTAATGAGAATCAGGTATTTTATATCACAAAAAAAAGCCCCATCAGAAGTAAATGTGAGAGAAGTAAAATTTAAAAATTCAAAATAGAACTAAACGATTTAGAAAATATAGGAAAACTCAACTTTTAGCGGCGCTTTTCTATAAGCGTCGCTATTGCTCTGACCTTTAGCGGCGCTTTTTTATAAGCGCCGCTATTGCTTTAACCTTTAGCGGCGCTTTCTCATAAGCGCCGCTATTGCTCTGACCTTTAGCGGCGATTTTCTATAAGCGCCGTTATTGCTTTAACCTTTAGCGACGCTTGCTCATAAGCGTCGCTATTGCTCTGACCTTTAGCGGTGTTTTCCCATAAGCGCCGCTATTGGTCTGACCTTTAGCGGCGCTTTTCCATAAGCGCCGCTATTGCTCTGACCTTTAGCGGCGCTTTCTCATAAGCGCCGCTATTGCTCTGACCTTTAGCGGCGCTTGCTCATAAGCGCCGCTATTGCTCTGACCTTTAGCGGCGCTTTCCCATAAGCGCCGGTATTTCTCTGACCTTTAGCGGCGCTTACCCATAAGCGCCGCTATTGCTCCACTTTTAGTGGCGCTTTTCTATAAGCGCCGCTATTGCTCTAGTTTTTGTGGCGTTTTCTATCCAAACGCCGCTAAAAAACGCCGCTAAAAATGCCGCTAATAACCTATTTTGCTGTAGTGTACTCTTTTTCATCAATGGGTTATTTTTTAATTGTTTGTATTTTATTCGTTTAATTGGTAGGATTTCGAGTTTTTTTTCTACTTATTCGCATGTACACATTATGAAATTGTATTAAGTTTTTTGTTACGACATTTTTTATTATTTGTGCCATCATTAAATATCAATCATGCTCATACGATTTTTTTCTTTTTTTAAGAAATATTCGGATTTCGACAAAGTAAAATTTTTAAAATTAAGGCAATGTTAATATTTCAGAAATTTGAAAAGATCGTGTCCTAACTCATTGGGTGCGGTTTTTTCCTTTGAACCGGGATAATTGAATATTCTTTTGAAGTTTAAATACAAGATTTTTTTGAAAGTTCGTTATTTTTGAATATTCAAATTGTTATTTCCTAACTTACTGGATGTGACTTTTTCTCAATTAATTCGAAATAACAAGCCTTATTCGGAAGCAAAATTTGTTTTCAAAATAGAACAAAATTGGCATTCATGCATTTAAAGATCGCGATTTAAATTTTTCTCGAATTTTTAATTTTTCAACAAATAAAGACTTTGAATAATCGATTAGGTACCAATTTTGGGCGTGTAAGGGTGCTAATCCTTCCTTATGCGCAACCGATTCCCGAACTCGTTTTATGGTTTCAAAGACCAAAATTATTTTAATGATTTTTTAAAAAAAAATCTCGAAAGGTGACCCAATTACACCTGTTTTAAAAAAATTATTGGTGGCGACTCCATTTTCATTTTCTAAAATATAAATCGAGACTTTTTTTGTTTTTTCAAAAAATGGTTTTGACAGCTTGGTGACTCTGCTGGGGACCAATAAGAGAGTCAAGCCGTAGGTCGTTTATTTTTGGTCTTTTTTTGTTGAAAATTTCAAATTCCATTTAATTTAATTTGCGATCCTTTGCATTTTCATTTTTGTGATTTATATGTTGTTTGATAAATGTATGTTGATATTGTTATATGTCTATGTTTCTGCATACATGCATTTGTTACAACACCGCTTAAGTGAAAGTAAGAAGCTACTCCTCCGTGAGGTTTTCACCTCCGTGCAGGATAGTGAATCGCTTTCGGGATACATTTGTACCTATGTTTTCGTGAAGTTTTCACTTTCGTGCAAACATACGGGAAATATCCTCCTGAACCGAACTTATCCGTAAGAGCCTATAATGGGTGAGGACTGAGGAGTCTATTAGTTTCGGTACTGTTACTTTAGAACTGAAAACCACATATAATAAGCCTTAAGTGCTCACCCTAGGTAGAACTATACCGAACCTTTAGAAACCACCTAATAGATGTGTAAGTTCTCTGTGGTATATTTTTTTGTTGGTACTAACTTAGTTTTTTTTCTTTATTGTGCATTGCATCCTCATTTAGGAAAGGTATTGACTTGAGTTCGATTACGAGTAGAGAACTGGTCATGGAAAAAAGGTATCTTGATGAGGTAGAAGACAATGTGGTCGTGCGTATGTGGTTAGAGGATAGATAACGTGAGAAGGGTGATAGTCTAGCAGAAGCCCATGTATCGAATTATTGAGATTTCACTCGGATCAGTGTGACTCAAAATAGCTTGCAAGAGTTGAAAGAAATCTAGGATCAACGAGATGATGGAATGAAGCAGATTTTCTACCGAGAATATGAGGATCTACCGTACTTGCTGAAAGTTAAGGTGAACAAGCATCTCTTCCGAGCCCTTGCACAACATTGGAACCCGGCTTATAATTGTTTCACCTTTGGGAACATGGATGTGGTGCCCACGATTGAGGAATATACCGCTCTATTTTGGTGCCCCAAAATTCAAGTAAAAAAGGTTTATTCGAGAGTCGCTAATGTGCCAACTTTTCTTAAGAAGCTGATGAACATTACAGGAATGAGTGAGCAATAGGTCACAGCTCGAATCAAGGTGAAGGGCGACAACAAATGCGTCACTTGAAAAAGTTTGTGAGATTTGATTTTAGCTCATCTTGATGCAAGGGAAAATGTGGATATATTTGCTCTCAATTTGTACGTACTGGTTATATTTCCCAAGGCATTAGGACACATAGATGAGGCGGTCACTGATTTATTCGATCGGCTCGACAAGGGGGTTACACTTATTCCAAAAATTTTGGCCAAAACTTTTAAGTCATTAAAAGCATGCCGAAGAGAGGGAGAAGGAAGGTTTATTGGATGCGTACCACTACTGATGGTATGGTTTTATAGACACTTTTGGAGAGTGGGAAAGGTTCCTGGCTGAGTGTTTTCTGTGAGTTATTCTCCTTTGAGATAATTTGTTGCTACACAAAGATGAGAGAATATTTCTGAGGAAAAATGGATGACAATACTCCATAGCCTTTGAGACAAAGACATAGAATGGCGAGCATCGTGGTACATTCCCGGTGAAATTATTTATCGATACGGTGATTTCGACTGGGTTCCCTTATTAGGGATATGAGGAGTTGTGGGATATGCTCCTTTGTTAGTAATAAGATAGTATCGGTCAAGACGAGAGAATTTGTTGCTACATAAAGACGAGAGGATATTTCTGAGGAAAAATGGATGGCAATACTTCATAGTCTTTGAGACGAAGACATAGAATGGCCAGCACCGTGGTACATTCCCGATGATATTATTTATCGATGTGGTGATTTCGATTGGGTTCCTTTATTAGGGGTATGAGGAGTTATGGGATATGCTCCTTTGTTAGTAATGAGATAGTATCGATCAAGACAGCTCATCCCAGCGACTCAGGGTTTGGGTCAGTGTGAGTTTGTATACAAATGCGAGAACAATAAGAAAAGAGTTCGGGAGATATCAAATACCTGTAATCAAGTCCATAAAATGAAGCCATTTGCAGCAAATCCTATGAAAACCCAAGAGTATGACGATTGGAGGAGTAAGAGAGTCAACGATAACATCCCCGTACCAAATCCCGATAATGTCTGCCCAGTTGAGGAGCATTTATAAGTAGTCCCATCGGAATTAGAGCTCATCAAGCAAGACTTTGAGAAGAAAAGTTTTGAATTGGGGAAAAAGATAGAAGCATTAGAGGAGGAAAAGATGCAGTTGGGTTTGGATGTTGACGTCCAAAATTTAGAAGGTGATAAGCTAAGGAAAGGGAAGAGAAAGGTTGAGGAGGACTTGAATGATTTGAAGAAGGATTACAAAAAGCTTCGTCAGTCAATGAGAACTACTGGGTTAGGTAAAACATCAGAACAGTGGTAGCAAGAAATCCAAGAGGACAGGGTTTAAGCGGATCAGTGGAAGAGAAAATTTCAAGATGCTCAAGCCCAAGGAGATGCTATAAAAAACGAGCTGTTAGAGAGTCAGGTCGAGAAAATTGAGATGAAGGCCCGAATAATCTAGTTAGAGGAGTCTTTGCATAGGCACCATAGTCGCAACTCTGCAACAGAATTGAAGGCAGCCTAGGCTGAGAATGAAGGATTAAAGAGAAGGGTTGGAGAACTTGAAGCTTTACTACAGAACTGTGAGTTTCGGATTGAGTTCCTTGAAAGATCTCTAGAGACAAGTAATAGGCAACTTCAACACTCTCAAAGACAAGTTAGAGACCGAGACCATGTCATGGGGGAAGCATTAACACAAGTGAGAGAAGTGGTAGAATACTTGCAAAAGTTAGCTGTCCAGGCAGATGCTTTAAGCATAGAGTATGAGTCAGTGTCTGATAAAGGCCAAAAGTTAGCATGTCTCCTTCAAAAGATTAAGACTTTGAGCATTAAGGCAAGGCCTTATTTGTAATTATCTTATGTAAAGACATTCGTCTTTTAGTAAGGTTATTTTACCAGAATTCGATTGAGAGTCAATACCTTTCTTGCATTTTGCATTCATGCATTCATAAAGTTTCGCATTACATTTTCCTACATTAAAAAAAGACGTTTCTAATTAATTAAAAATTTTCTTTAAAAGTTACTTTGGAAAAACCACACCGTTACTACACTCGTACCAAGACAAAAGCGATAGATCAGCGAGTGGAAAGGTTGGAGCAAATGCAAAAAGAAATGCAGGATTAGCTGCATGAACAGTTAGCGAAGGTGCAGCAAGATATGAAGGACCAGATTATTGAGTCTTAGAATGAACTTATCAATAAGTTCACTCAATTACGGGTTGAGAGAGCTGAAAGGGGAAAGGGTATTGTAATGGACCCAAAGGAAGAGATTGATGGTCCTCATTGTCCTCCAAATGTTACCCCCACGTCGGCTCGGGTTTCGTAAGAAACGGGTGTTTGAGGTGCATCTATCACTATTAACCCGTAATAGTGCTTGTTTGGTACACCAAAACTGATAAATTACCAAACTGGTTCTAGTTCTAACCCAGGAAATAACCCGACTGACTTCATCATACCGAATTTAAATGAGATGATGGAAACAGAAAAAGTAAGAGCCAAACTTCCTAACCAGTTGGAGGAGTGCTGTAAATGGATAGAGGAAAGGTTCAGAGCTTTAGAAGGAGCGGAGGGGTGCTGTGGAATTGATGCTAAAGAGCTGAGTTTGGTTCCTAACCTGGTACTACCCCCCAAGTTTAAAGTTCCAGAGTTTGAGAAATATAACGCGACAAGCTATCGAAGGTAGATATCACCATGTTCTGCAGAAAGATGACGGGTTATGTTCATAATGATCAGCTGTTAATCCACTATTTCTAGGACAGTCTAATGGGATCAACTTCAAGGTGGTATAATCAATTGAGTCGTGCCAAAATTAGTTCTTGGAAGGATTTGGCACAGGCTTTCATGAGATAATACGGTCATGTCACTGACATAGCTCTTGACTGGATCACGTTACAAAATGCTAAGAAAAGGCAGGGTGAAATCTTCAGGCAGTATGCTCAACGGTGGAGAGATATGGCCACCTAAGTACAGTCACTGCTTTCTGAGAAGGAGACAACCATGCTCTTTGTCAGTAATTTGAAAGCATCGTATATCAATCATCTGCTGGGAAACGCTACTAAAAGTTTCTCCAACATGGTCATATCCGGAGAAATGATTGAAAATGCAATTCGAAGTGAAAAAATCGATGCCGAAAAAAGTACCAAAATGTTCGCTTCTAAAAGGAAGGGCAAAGAGGTGACTAATATAAGCTTATATCGGACAAATGTTACAAAATCGGTCATGGTGACCCAGTCTAAAGCCCGAACAACAAATTTTCAAAGTAGACCAAGACAACAATCAGGCTCAAGGTCGCACATTGAAAGAATCCAATTCACTCCTATCCTATTGACCTACAAAGAGCTTTAGAAGAGTTTATATGATGCCCGGGTAGTGTCCCCCTATTATTTGAAGCCAATGCAACCCCCGTTCCCAGATTGGTATGACACAAATGCTCAATGTGACTACCATGCAGGAATAACGGGTCATGCCATCGAGAATTGCATTGCTTTCAAGAAACTGGTTGAAAGTAGGGGTGAGCATTCGATTGAATCGAATCAAATCGAATGAAAAAATTTTGAGTTAATCGAGTTTTCGAATCCTATTTCATCATCCTAACTCGATTTGAAATTTTTACGAATCGAGTCGATGGAGGAATATAATCGAATTGAATATATTTGTTCGAGTTAAATTAAAAAAATTAATTTGGTGTTGTTTAATTTTATGTAATTTTTAAAAAAATATTTTTACTTAGTTTTTAAACATGACTATACAATGAAAAATTGAAATAAATAAATGAAAAAATCCAAGTAAACAATGACAACACAACAAGATTAGAATAAAAAAAAAGCAAAAGTTCTTGTAAACAACATAAGCTCAAGTAATAACAATAATACAACAAAATTATAAAAAAACATAAATAAAAGTCCAAAATACGGGTCTAATGTTTTAATACATGTTTCTGAAGAATGTGAAAATTCCTTCAGAAAAAATTGTAATGAATATAAATAAACATGTTTTATAAATAATAAATTACAGAATAAAAGGAAAGAAAAAGAAAATCTTAGTTTGAAACTTTGAATGAAGTACACGACCAAACATACCGTAGATTGATAAAGAATACTCATTGAAAAAGATCTTACCTTTAGGCATGAAAAGCAAATAGTAGCCACAACAATTCAGTGCGAGAGCAGCCACAGCAAAGAAGAAAAAGAATGGAGTTTAATTTCCGTTTTTTCAGGAAGAAAAATAGATTTTTGGTTTACAAAGTTAATATCTTCAATTTCCTTTCCAAATAAAAACTAAATAAGTACACCTAACCATAATAATAATAAACAAAAAGAAACAATAAATTTAGACACGAAAAGGAGTTGTTTATAAGTGTTATTTAAGAATAAAATTATATTTGGGTTTAAAAATATTTGGGTTTAGTTTATGAGTGTTTTTTACGAATAAAATTATATTTGACTTTAAAAATATTTGGGTTTAGTTTGTTGATGGGTTTTAAATATTAGGAGAAAAAATTGGGTAAGATGAAAGGTTTGAGTTTTAGGGGAAAATGGGTATAGTAAATGAGCCTGGGTATTAGGTTTGGGTAATATAAATTTAAAATTAAAAATAATATAGTTTTATTCGGTTTATTCGAATTATTCGAATAATTCGAATTCGAAAATTGAACTCGATTTAAACTCGAAATTCGAAAAAAAAATTTAACTCGATTCGTTTAACTCGAATAACTCGATTCAAATAATCAAAATTCAAATTTTTTTTTCGAATTTTTTGATTCGAATCAAGTTTTGCTCACCCCTAGTTGAAAGATTTATTAAGATGGGGATCATAAGGTTCGATAAATCCGCAGAACCTAATGTAGCTGGAAATCCCTTGCCAAATCATCCCGATCAGTGGGTAAACGCAATAACCGAAGAAAACATCAAGAGGATTAAGGATAATGTGGGGGAAGTCAAGTCTCCATTAAAGTGGGTTTGGCAACAGATGGTCAACAGGGGTTTGATCATGTAAAAAAGAGAGGACATAATGACAACAACTGAAAATAACTGCGAGTTCCACGTAGTGGAGGGGCATAAAATCCAAGGGTGTGTTAAATTTCGAACCTTGGTATAGAAATTGATGAATAATAAAGAGCTGGAGTTCTTTGAGAAGAGGGAAGATGAAGGAACAAATGATGTTTTTTCTTTTGAGAAAGGGGCACTAAGAAAGACTTATGAGGCTAACTTACTAGTGGTAATTTTATCCAGGCCAATGGGTGAGATTGAAGGTCAAATGACACCACGGGTCCTCATGCAGAAACCCGTGGCATTTCCTTATAAGGATAATAAAAGGGTACCATGGAGCTATGACTGTAGCGTAATGATACTAAATGAAGAAGGATTAAATGAGGATGCAAGTTTTACAAATGCAGAGAAGGTGGTTAATAAAAAAGCCTTGTTGGATGGGCTTGAGAAAAGAGAAAACAACAAACTCGGGATGCAAGTAAATGAGCCAGTAACTGAAGAGAAGGCCAAGGAATTTATTAAATTCCTAAAGTATAGCGAGTACAATGTGGTGGAACAGTTACATAAGTAGTCTGATCGAGTATCAGTTTTAGCTCTGCTATCAGGTTCAGAGGCCCACCATAACGCGTTACTGAAAGTGCTGAACGAAACATACGTGGAAGAGGATATCTAGGTAAACAAGTTAGATTGGTTGGTTAACAACCTAAGTGCAAATAATTTCATTTTCTTCAATGATGATGAAATACCTCCAAGGGGCATGGGCTCAACAAAAGCTCTTCACATTACGACCCGACGCAAAGGGTACAATTTACCAGGCGTATTGATAGATAATGGCTCAGCCTTAAATGTGCTACCATTGACAACACTAAATAGGTTACCGATAGATAGCTCTCATATGAAAGCATGCCATAACATAGTGAGGGCCTTTGAATGAACAGAGAGACGAGTGATGGGCAGAATTGAGATCTCACTCCTAATTGGTCCAAACACGTATGAGATGGACTTTTTAGTAATGAACATTAGGCCCACCTACAATTACATGTTGGAAAGACCGTGGATTAATTTGAAAGGGACAATACCATCATCCTTGCATCAAAAGCTAAAATTGGTTACATAAGGCCGATTAATCACCATTAATGTTGAGGAGGACATCATTGCATTAGTAACTAGCGATGCACCTTACGTAAGTACAGATGAGGAGGTCATGGAATGCTCCTTTAAGTCGTTGGAGTTTGTGAATGCTACCTGCGTGGCTGAAGGAGATAAGATCCTCACACCGAGGATATCGGTGACCACTAAGATGGGGCTGAAAATGACGATTGAAAAAGGTGCTTCACCTGGAAGAGGATTGGAGAGGTATCTCCAAGGGAGGATTACAGCGCCTGTATCGCCAGAGAAACGTGATCAGTTTGACTTATTATTTAAGCTAAACATGAAACAGAGAAAAGAAGAGATATAGAAAAAACAAGACAAGAGAAGGGCAAAAATAAGTGGGGAAGAGATCAAAAGCAAGCCAATAGTCTTTCCTCATATCTCAAGGTCATTCGTATCGGGAGGTATTATTAACCTCGAGCAAAGGCCGATAGAAAATAGGTTAGCAGGAATATAGGGAATCTGAACATCAGCGTTATTTCCGAAGGGACGAGTGAAGAAAGGAATTGTTAGAAATTTGCCCTTATGCCCTCAGAAGTGTTTTAGATAATGGGATTGTGGAAGAGCTCCCTATAACTTTTAAGTCTTTTCTAAAGTAATGTTCAGAACACCCTTGTTGCTCTAAGCCCGAGAGCAATTGGGATCTTTTATAAAGGGTATATGTTCATTTACTTTTTATTTTTCAATAAAAAAGATGCACTTTCTTTCACCCAAATTGGCAAAAATTCTCATTATGCTTTTTTACATCTCATACCGCAATAAACATTCTTAAATTCATTTATCTTTCGGATCTTTTGGTCCATATGACAAGTCCCTAGATATCAACGATATGGGTAACATCGTTACCGACTTAGAGCCTCATTTTGAGCAGAATGTGTGCTTAGAGGAATATCAAGATTTTGAAGAACCTCAAGATTGTAGTTTATCTCCTGATTTGTTACGGATGGTTGAGCAAGACGAGAAATAAATCCTACCTCACAAAGAATCAATAGAAGTTACGAGTTTAAGGGATGAAGTTGACAAAAGGGAGCTGAAGATTGGAACCTGTATTTCTGCAAAAACTAGACAAGATCTTATTGATCTACTTCAGGAGTTCAAGGATGTGTTTGCATGGTCATATCAAGATATGTCTGGTCTAAGCACTGATATCGTGGTACATAGGCTCCCCATAAAAGAAGAGTGTAAACTGGTCCAACAGAAGCTTTGAAGAATGAGACCAGATGTTCTCCTAAAGATAAAAGAGAGGTTCGAAAATAGTTTGATGTTGACTTCTTACGAGTGGTAGAATACTCAGAATGGGTGGCCAACATAGTGTAAATTCCTAAAAAGGACGGAAAAGTACGAATATGCGTGGACTATCGGGACTTAAACAAGGCTAGTCCAAAAGATAATTTCCCGCTACCTCATATCGACACCTTGGTGGACAATACAGCAGGTCATTCCTTATTCTCTTTCATAGATGGTTTTTTTGGGTACAACCAAATAAAGATGTATCCCGAGGATATGGATAAAACTACATTTGTCACCGTATGGAGAACCTTTTGCTATAAGGTTATGCCATTTGGATTGAAGCATGCAAGGGCAACATATCAAAGAGCTCTAGTGACTTTAGTCCATGACATGATGCACAAGGAGGTTGAGGTCTATGTCGACGATATGATCACAAAGTCTCAAATAGAAAAGGAACATGTGTACGTTTTAAGAAAGTTGTTCTTAAGATTGAGAAAGTTCCAATTGAAGTTGAACCCAAACAAATGTACTTTCGGGGCTACTTCAGGTAAGCTATTAGGCTTTGTGGTTAGTAGAAAGGGAATTGAAATCGATCCCGATAAAGTCAAAGTTATATAGGAGTTACCACCATTACGTACTTAAAAAGAAGTTAGAGGGTTTCTAGGAAGGTTGAATTACATCGCTCGGTTCATCACACAACTAACCGAGTAGTGTTATCCTATCTTTCGTCTTCTCAAGAAGCACAACCTGGGAATTTGGGATGATGAATGCCAAAAGACTTTTGACAAAATCAAACATTATTTATTCAATGTTCCAGTTTTGATGCCACCAAATCCGAACAAACCTTTGATCCTATACTTGGTCATATTCAAAAACTCTATGGGATGCGTGTTAGGCCAGCACGATGAGTCAGGAAAGAAAGAAAGAGCAATCTATTATCTTAGCAAGAAATTCACTGAATGCGAGATAAGATATTCGCCAATCGAGAAACTATGTTGTGCTTTGGTTTGGACTACCCGAAGGTTGAGGCAATATATGTTATATCATACGACTTGGTTGATTTCAAAATTGGATCCTCTTAAGTTTATGATGGGTTCGACTGCATTGAAGGAAGGATGGCTAGACAGTAAATGCTACTTTTTGAATTTGACATAGTTTATGTGAACCAGAAGATGATCAAAGGGAGTGCAATAGTTTTAGCTAGTAGAGCTCTTGAGGATTATGAGCCATTAGATTTTGATTTCCCAAATGAAGATCTAATGTATGTTGCAACCACAACAGAAGAAGCTTCAAAAGAACAGCCATGGAAAATGCATTTTGACGGTGCTTCAAATGCTACTGACAAAGGGATTGTGACAGTTTTGGTATCCCCGAAAAGAGATCATTATCCCCTCACAAGCAAGCTTAACTTCGATTGCACAAACAACATGGTAGAATATGAAGCATGTGACATGGGTATTCGAGAAGCTATAGAACGCAAGATTAAGATTCTAGAAGTGTACGGGGATTCTACGTTAGTAATTTATCAACTCAAGGGGGAATGGGAAATGAGAGATTCCAAGTTGATGGATTATCGAAAGTTAGTTCTCGAACTAATTAAAGAATTCGAGGATATCACCTTCTATTACCTCCTGTGAGAGGAAAAATTAGATGGCCGATGCTTTGGCTACTCTTGCCTCCATTATCATGGTCAATAAGCAAGAAGATATGAAGCCTATTCAGATGAGTATCTACGAGGTTACAGCTCATTGCTACAATATTGAAGAGGAAGAAAAAGATAATCACCCTTGGTACCAGGAAATTTTGCAATATGTAAAAGACCGTAAGTACCTTGAGCAAGCCACCGAGAATAAAAAAAGAACACTGAGAAGGCTCGCAATTGACCATGTCCTTGACAGGGATATTCTATATAAAAACAGAAAGGATCAAGTCTTGTTGAGGTGTGTTGATTCTGTTGAGGCTAAGAAAATCTTAGAGGAAATTCATGAAGGTGTTTGTGGAACACATGCCAATGGTTTCATGATGGCCAGACAGATTATGAGATTCGGGATTACTGATCAACCATGGAAGGAGATTGCATTAAATACACTAAGAAATGTTACAAGTGTCATATCTACGGAGACAAAATTCATGTACCTCCTTCACCTCTCCATGTTATGACTTCCCCATGGCCTTTTTCTATGTGGGGCATGAATGTCATCGGATTAATCTTGCCAAAAGCTTTTAATGGGCACAGATTCATTTTCGTGGTCATCGATTACTTTACTAAGTGGGTGGAGGCTGCTTCCTTTACCAATGTCACGAGATCAACGGTCAGTAAATTCTTGAAAAAAGAAATCATATGTCGGTATGGAATGCCAGAGAAGATCATATCCGACAATGCTTTGAACCTGAATAATAGCAAAATAGCAGAAGTCTATAGTAAGTTCAAGATTAAGCACTACAATTCAGCACCGTATCGCCCAAAAATGAATGGAGCTGTGGAAGTAGCTAATAAAAACATTAAGAAAATCGTAGGGAAAATGACTGAGACCTACAAAGATTGGCATGAGAAGTTACCATTTGCTCTCTACGCTTATCGAACGTTTGTCAGAACTTCTACCGGGGCAACACCTTTCTCATTAGTATACGGAATGGAGGCAGTCTTACCCATTGAGGTCAAAATTTCTTCCCTCCGAGTCTTATCAGAAGTGAAGTTAGATAAGGAAGAATGGATCCAGTCAAGATATGACCAGTTAAAACCTAATCAACGAGAAGAGGTTGAAAGCTATCAACATGGCCAGATGTACCAGAAACGGATGATGGGGGCTTATGATAAAAAAGTTCGCCCTAGAGAATTCCATGAGGGAGATCTAGTGTTGAAAAAGATCTTTCCTATGCAAAAAGACTTCCTAGGCAAATGGATGCCAAATTGGGAAGGCTCATATGTGGTAAAGAAAGCTTTCTCTAGAGGAGCTTTGATTCTAGCTGAGATGGATGGTAAGGATTTGTCAAACCCCGTAAACTCAGATTCAATGAAGAAGTACTTCGCCTAAAAAAAGGTGGGGTCGAGATGAAAACCCGCAAAGTGTGTCTCAAAACTTAAGGAGATTTGAGTCGAAATCCTGAAAGAGCGGCTCATATTTGGATCAAGGATTGGGCATGAAGAGCTTCTTTCTCAGAAGTAGCAAAATGGAGAGACATTGCATCTTGGGCATTGTCAGAGTGTAATAGTTTTCATGGGTACACATCAGGCTCAAAGTGGTCCTCATGAAGTTTACTCGAAGAAGTTCATACGTTGATATATGAGGCATCTTGTTTTATTTCTTGTTACTCACTTTAGTAATTCTTGATCAATGTTTGCTAGTTTTTCACCAACATTTGTTATCTTGGCTGATGTTTTGGTTAATGTTTGATATTTTCTCATTAATATCATTCAAGCGTTATCGCCAGTAAGTTCAATCTTATCCATTTTTGTAACCCTGCTCAGAGCATTCTTTGCATTGAAATAATGGTTAATGGACTTGATGATATAAGGTATAAAACGATTTCTTCATATTACTTTGGGAAATTTTAAATAGTATAGGGACATGAAACTGGACCATTAGTTGGAAATAACCGAATCTAAGGGTTAAAGGGATCCTGAAACGAATAAGTTCAGCTTATGATTACCTTTTTGGATTTCGTATCCGGAACACCAGACTTGAAGGAAAGGCATGGTGACAGATCGATGTTAGAACTTAGGCAAAAGATGATCAATGATGACCTAAGGAATAAAACAATAAAAAACCATTTTAAAATGACATCTTTGCATGCATATCAATATCATTCATGCGCATTTAGATAGGAGCATTTGATTCATTCAAATCATGGCATCCTAGTTACATGGCCTAGATAGAGGCCCATAAAACAGGTTCTATAGGTCATATCCTCAGAGAATGGTGATAGAACGACAAATTCTATACCCCTAAAACTGTAGAGGAATAGATTGAAGTCGTAATGGCAAATCTCATACACCTAAAGCTGTAAAGAGGCAGATTGAAGCCACAATGACGAAGCTCATTCCCCTAAAGCTGTAAAGGAACAGATTAAAGTCTCAAGGATGAATCTTATACTCCTGAAGCTAAAGTGGAGTGAAGTTACAACCCCGAGTATTTTACCCCAACCATGGGGCCAATTGAAGCAATCCAATCTTTTACCCTAACCAGAGGGTAGATTGAAGACCATCCGATCTCTTACCCCGACCATGGAGCAGATTGAAGCAATCCAATCTTTTACCCTAACCAGATGGTAGATTGAAGACCATCCGATCTCTTACCCCGACCATGGGGCAGATTGAAGCAATCCAATCTTTTACCCTAACCAGAGGGCAGATCCGATCTCTTACCTCGATCATGGGACAGATGGAAGCAATCTAATCATTTACCCTTAAAGTTATAGAAGGGCAAATTGAAGCTACAAAAGTAAATCTTATACCCCTAAAGTAATAAAGAGGTAGATTAAAACTCACAGTTGCAGACCTTTATCTCCACTAAAGTTGTAGTGGAATGGAGTGAAGCCAAATCTTATATCCCTGAAGTTGCAATAAATGGGGTTGAGACTACATTAGCAAGTCCTATCTCCTTAAAGATATAATAGAGTTGGATAAAGCTACAGTGAAGTTGCATAACCAATGGAGCGAAAGAGCGGGGATACTAAGAGAGAGACAGCAGAAGACGAAATTCGATGGGATTGGACGAAACTGGTCTTCCTTTTTTTTGCTACATTCCCATTACACGACAACAAGCAAAGAGGGGCAGTTGTAGAAGCCCAATTTATCCAGGTCTTTACAATCTAATTTTTTTTGTTTATTTATTCATTTATTATTATTTATTATTATCTTATAAATAAATAAACAAACAAATAAATATATAATAAAATTAAAAAACAAAATACAAACCCAATTTTATCTACCCAAAGCCCAAATACACCCTCAAACCCAAACCTAATTACCTAAACCAAATACTAGCCCAACTTTACAAACCCTAAAAACTAAACAAACCCTAGCTCCTTTTTAGCCTCCAGTCATCGCCGCCATCAGCAACCTCACCCTCGTCCACCATCGCTTTCATCGCCGCCACCTCGGATTTGAGACTCCACGTTCAACACGGAGTATAGATCACGCACGGCATTGAAAAATCTGAAAAGTTTGGTCTAAAAAATGTTATAAAAACATTAGAATCGAATGTAAAGGGGACAAAAAAATACAAAAAATACGAAAAAGGAGAATCAAATTAAGAATTTTTGGCAGTCAGAACGATTGAAATACAACAGTATAGATTGCTTTTCTTAAGGTATATTGTGGATTGTATATTTGCCATTTGTTTATTTATTCGATATATTCTATATACATATTTCATAAATATATTTCTATTTCAAACAAATATTAATTGAACCATATAGAAAATTAAAAAAAAAACAAAGTTGGCCTCACCTTCGGTCGCCATCAGCCACTGTTGTGGCCATGAGGGGACGAGAAAATCGTTTTTGTTTTTCAAAAAAACTCCAATGGCCGAAACTTTCAAGGGATATTTGAAAATTTTAAGGGCGGATTTAGTGGATTTAAACTCCAGATCTTGTGCGGGGAAGAAATAACGAAGCAAAGAGGGGTTTTCTTTAGGGTTTTTGATCGGGCATGACGCTTGCTGTCGTCGGCGTCGGTGCTCGTGTTAGAACATGGGTGGCCGGCGTTGAGGGAGTGTGGAGAGAAATGAGAGAGTTTATTAAGGTTTTTTTAAAGGTAAGGAAAAATGAGAGTTTTTTAAAAAAATTTATATTTTATACTAAACCCATCAACGACCCAACCTGTGACCCGCTTGTTTTTAAAGGGAAGGGCTAATTTCACCTTTAACCTTTCCGCTTTTTTAACTATCTTAATCTAATCCTTTTTTTCCCTTTTCATGTTATTTTCAATTTGGCCTGTAAATTTGTTATTGTTTGTATATTAATCCTTGACTCAGATTTGGCTTTTCTTTCCTTAAAATTTTAGCTCTATTATTTTGAAATTTATAAAATTAAAGCCCTTTTACATATCATTTTCATTATGCTTATAGGAATTCTATTTTAGTTTGTGTTTTACCTTTTTTTAAATTGTCCAAGTTATATATAATTTGTTTTTTCGTGCATGTTGTTTCCTTAGATTATACATATATAATTTATTAATTTTATATAGATATATATAAATATATAGTTTATTCTTTATATATATAGTATGTATATATTCGCCATATACACACCGTTTCCTTAAATTATATGTAAAATTATATGTATATATATAGCTTATATATATATATATATATATATATATATATTATTTTGTATATTATATTAATTTGACTACTAATTTACTCTGTATATAGTATGTATATATATTTTTTTAATTTATTCTTTTTCATCAATGGGTTATTTTTTAATTGTTTGAATTTTATTCGTTTAATTGGTAAGATTTCGAGTTTTTTTTCTCCTACTTATTCGCATGTACATATTATGAAATTGTATTAAGTTTTTTGTTGTAAAATTTTTTATTATTTGTGCCATCATTAAATATCAATCATGCTCATACTATTTTTTTTTCTTTTTTTAAGAAATATTCGGATTTTGACATAGTAAAATTTTTAAAATTAAGACAATGTCATTATTTCGGGAATTTGAAAAGATCGTGTCCTAACTCATTGGGTGCGGTTTTTTCCTTTGAACCGGGATAATTGAATATCCTTTCGAAGTTTTAAATACAAGATTTTTTTGAAAGTTCGTTATTTTTGAATATTCGAATTGTTATGTCCTAACTTAATGGATGTAACTTTTTCTCGATTAATTCGAAATAACAAGCCTTCTTCGGAAGCAAAATTTGTTTTCAAAATAGAATAAAATTGACATTCATGCATTTAAGGATCGCGATTTAAATTTTTCTCTAATTTTTAATTTTTCCACAAATAAAGACTTTGAATAATCGATTAGATACCAATTTTGGGCATGTAAGGGTGCTAATCTTTCCTTATGCGTAATCGACTCTCGAACTCGTTTTATGGTTTCAAAGACTAAAATTATTTTAATAATTTTTTTAAAAAAAAATCTCAAAAGGTGACCCAATTACACCTATTTTTAAAAAAAATTATTGGTGGCAACTCTATTTTCATTTTCTAAAATATAAATCGAGACTTATTTTTGTTTTTTCAAAAATAGTTTCGACAGCTTGGTGACTCTGCTAGGGACCAATAAGAGAGTCAAGCCGTAGGTCGTTTATTTTTGATCTTTTTTGTTGAAAATTTCAAATCAATATCATTCAAGCGTTATCACCAGTAAAGTCAATCTTATCCATTTTTGTAACTAGCATTCTTTGCATTGAAATAATGGTTAATGGACTTGATGATATAAGGTATTAAAAGATTTCTACATATTACTTTGGGAAATTTTAAATAGTACAGGGACCTGAAACTGGACCATTAGTTGGAAATAACCGAATCTAAGGGTTGAAGGGATCTTGAAATGAATAAGTTTAGCTTATGATTACCTTTTTGGATTTCGTATCAGGAACACCAGACTTGAAGGAAAGGCATGGTGACACATCGATGTTAGAATTTAGGCAAAAGACGATCAATGACGACCTAAGGACTAAAACAATAAAAAACCATTTTAAAATGACATCTTTGCATGCATATCAATATCATTCATGCGCATTTAGATAGGAGCATTTGATTCATTCAAATCATGGCATCCTAGTTACATGGCCTAGATAGAGGCCCATAAAACATGTTCTACAGGTCATATCCTCAGAGAATGGTGATAGAACGACAAATTCTATACCCTTAAAGCTGCAGAGGAATAGATTGAAGCCACAATGGCAAATCTCATACGCCTAAAACTGTAAAGGGACAGATTGAAGCCGCAATGACGAATCTCATTCACCTAAAGCTATAGAGGAGCAGATTAAAGTCGCAAGGAAGAATCTTATACTCTTGAAGCTGAGGTGGAGTGAAGTTACAACCCCGAGTATTTTACCCCGACAATAGGGCCAATTGAAGTAATCCAATCTTTTACCCTAACCAGAGGACAGATTGAAGACCATTCAATCTCTTACCTTGACCATGGGCAGATTGAAGCAATCCAATCTTTTACCCTAACCAGAGTGCAGATTGAAAACCATCCGATCTCTTACCCCGACCATGGGGCAGATTGAAGCAATCCAATCTTTTACCCTAACCAGAGGGCAAATTGATGACCATCCGATCTCTTACCCTGACCATGGGGCAGGTTGAAGCAATTCAATCTTTTACCCTAACCAGAGGGCAGATTGAAGACCATCCGATCTTTTACCCTGACCATGGGACAGATTGAAGCAATCTAATCATTTACCCCTAAAGTTATAGAGGGGCAAATTGAAGCCACAGAAGTAAATCTTATACCCCTAAAATAATACAAGGGCAAAAACTCACAGTCGCAGACCTTGATCTCCACTAAAGTTGTAGTGGAATAGAGTGAAGCCCAATCTTATATCCCTTAAGTTGCAATAGATGGGGTTGATATTACATTAGCAAGTCCTATCTCCTTAAAGATATAATGGAGCAGGATAAAACTACAGTGAAGTTGCGTAACCAATGGAGCGAAAGAGCGGGATACTAAGAGAGAGACACCAGAAGACGAAATTCGACGGGGTCGGACGAAACTGGTCATCCTTTTTTTTTGCTGCATTCCCATTACACGACAACGAGCAAAAGGGGCAGTTGTAGAAGCCCAATTTATCCGAGCCTTTACAATCTAATTTTGTTTTTGTTTATTTATTTAATTATTATTATCTTATAAATAAAAAAATAAACAATAAAATTAAAAAATAAAATACAAACCCAATTTTATTTACCCAAAGCCCAAATACACCCTCAAACCCAAACCTAATTACCTAAGCCCAAATACTAGCCCAACTTCATAAACCCTTAAAACTAAACAAACCTTAACTCCCTTTTAGCTTCCAACCGCCGCCACCATCCGCAACCTCACCCGCACCCACTGTTGCTTCCGTCGTCGTCATCCTCAGATTTGAGACTTCACGTTCAACACGGAGTATAGATCACGAACGGCACTGGAAAATTCGGAAAGTTTGGTGTAAAAAATGTTCTAAAAACATTAGAATCTAATGTAAAAGGGGACAAAAAAATATGAAAAAGGAGAATCAAACTAAGAATTTTCGGCAGTCAAAATGATTGGAATACAACAGTATAGATTGTTTTTTTAAGGTATATTGTGGATTTTATATTTGCCATTTGTTCATTTATTCCATAAATTCTATATACATATTTCATATATATATATATATATATTTCAAACAAATATTAAATGAACCATATAGAGAAAAAAAAAGTTGGGCTCACCTTCAATCGCCATCCGCCGTTGTTGTGGCCATGAGGGGAGGAGAAAATCATTTTTGTTTTTCAAAAAAACCCCAAAGGTCAAAACTTTCAAGGGAGATTTGAAAATCATAAGGGCGGATTTAGTGGATTTAAACTCCAGATTTTGTATGGGGAAGAAATAACGAAGCAAAAGGGGGGTTTCTTTGGGGTTTCCAACCATCGGGCACGGTGTTTGTTGTTGTCGACGCCAGTGGTCGCGTTAGAACATGGGTGGCCGGTGTTGAGGGAGTGTGGAGAGAAAAGAGAGAGTTTATTAAGTTTTTTTGAAGGTAAGGAAAAATGAGAGTTTTTTAAAAAATTTTGTGTTTTATACTAAACCCAACGACGACCTGACCCGTGGCCCGTGACCCGCGTGTTTTTAAAGGCTAGGGCTAATTCCACATTTAGCCCTTCCGCTTTTTTAACTATTTAATCTAATCCTTTTTCCCTTTTCATGTTATTTTCAATTTGGCCCATAATTTTGTTATTGTTTGTATATTAATCCTTGACTCAGATTTGGCTTTTCTTTCCTTAAAATTTTAGCTCTGTTATTTTGAAATTTGTTCAATTAAAGCCCTTTTAGATATCATTTTCATTATGCTTATAGGAATTCTATTTTAGTTTGTGTTTTACCTTTTTTTAAATTATCCAAAATCTATATAATTTGTTTTTTCGTGCATGTTGTTTTCTTAGATTATACATATATAATTTATTACTTATATATATATATATATATATATATATAGTTTATTCTTTATATATATAGTATGTATATATTCGCCATATACTCACTGTTTCCTTAAATTATATGTATATATAGCTTATTGTTTATATATAGAATGTATATATATTTTTTATTCTGTATATTATATTAATTTGACTACTAATTTACTCTGTATATATATTATATATATATATATATATATATATATTTAATTTACTTTTTTTCATCAATGGGTTGTTTTTTAATTGTTTGTATTTTATTCGTTTAATTGCTAGGATTTCGAGTTTTTTTCTCCTACTTATTCGCATGTACACATTATGAAATTGTATTAAGTTTTTTGTTGTGATATTTTTTATTATTTGTGCCATCATTAAATATCAATCATGCTCATACTTTTTTTTTCTTTTTTTAAGAAATATTCGGATTTCGACAAAGTAAAATTTTTAAAATTAAGGCAATATTATTATTTTGGGAATTTGAAAAGATCGTGTTCAAACTCACTAGGTGCGGTTTTTTTCTTTGAACCGGGATAATTGAATATCCTTTTGAAATTTTAAATACAAGATTTATTTGAAAGTTCGTTATTTTTGAATATTCGAATTGTTATGTCATAACTTACTGGATGTGATTTTTTCTCGATTAATTTGAAATAACAAGCCTTTTTCGGAAGCAAAATTTGTTTTCAAAATAGAATAAAATTGACATTCATTCATTTAAGGATCGCGATTTAAAATTTTCTCTAATTTTTAATTTTTCCACAAATAACGACTTTGAATAATCAATTAGGACCAATTTTGGGCATGTAAGGGTGCTAATCCTTCCTTATGCGTAATCGACTCCCGAACTCGTTTTATGGTTTCAAAGACTAAAATTATTTTAATATTTTTTAAAAAAAATCTCGAAAGGTGACCCAATTACACCTATTTTTTTAAAAAAATTATTGGTGGCGACTCTATTTTCATTTTCTAAAATATAAATCGAGACTTATTTTTGTTTTTTCAAAAAATAGTTTCAACAGAGTTGTTGTTCCTCCTTATAATGCAAAAGGGGATAACAAAATACGTTTATGAAAACATATTTGAATTGTTCTTCCCTTTGTGTTCTCTTTCTTTTCTCTCATTTTACTGAGTTCTCTTCTTCTTCTCTACTAAATATCTCTACAAAATTAAGTTTATCACAAGGATATCAAAGCTTTCACGTTTCTTATGGCTATTAAAGGAGCAACTATCAGGCTACAAAAGGAGTTGGGATAGCTTTAGCAGGAGTTGTCTCAGTTGTGTGTTGACATTGGTGTTAAAATGGAAAAAAAATTTGAAGGAGTTTCCGGAAGGTTTTAGCTCGATCAATTTCTTGGCCAACCTCAGCATGCGGGCGTTGGAAGTATTAGCCAGAGTAAGGGGAAAGGACTTTTAGGAGAATTTCCTCACGGTTTCTCTCCGTACGAATCGTTGGTATTGTCTCTTAAGGTTGATATAGAACACACAAGATCGTTTGCGAGGTGCACTGACTTAGAGCCAAAGATCAAGCAATTACGGTATGATTGTCCTCATTTTGATGGAGAGGATTTTAGGAGATGGTGGTTAAAATTAGAACATTTTTTTTAGGCTAAGGAGGTTGAGGATCATGCTAATGTCACGGACCGCGCATTGAGGCCCGAGATCAGCTCACATCAAGCTGCCCAAGAAGCACTCCGCAGCATCTTGGGCCTATCACCACTTAGCCCAACACTTGGGATTGAAGAGCCTTGCAAAGAAGATATGGCAAGTAGCACATAATCTAGCATATTCCCTTTTGATTCTTTCCATATCCTTTGTAATCTCTTATCTTAGGAATGTTTCATTTGAATTCCTTAGATTAAGGGATATTTTAGATATCATTGTATCTAGACCGTCGATGTACTCTAATCTTGACCGTTGGATGTAGGGGGCTTCAACTATAAATAGAGGCTTACCCCCACCTCATTTTGACACTTCACTTTTGAGAAATATACAGAGCATTCACTCAAATTTCTTCCTTGTCTTTTTGCTTTGCCTTTTCTTTCAGAGTTCTTTTGCTTCCGCTAGGATCTAAGCACTTTAGCTTTGATCAAGTTTCAGGCTTACTTAGGCGTTGCGTGATCGAAAAGCGTCTAAGGCCACACGCTCCAAGATTCAAGTTTTAGGGACGTGACAAGTGGTATCAGAGCCTGTTCGAGTGAGAGAGATGGCACCACAAAACGCAAGCGAAGTTCCAGCAACTAAACGAGAGACTCATGCTGCTGCTGAGAAGAAGAAGAGAGAGAGTTCCAGGGACATTGTTTCAGCCTTGGAGAGAAGGGTCGCTAGACTTGAAGATTCCATGAAGGAAGTCAAGGAGGCCCAAGACGAGACAGAACCGTTTCACTCCCTTAAAGAAGAAGTGATGGTTGCGGTTCAAGAATTTCTCAATGACATGTATGAGAAATTAGACCAATGGGACAATTCCCTTGAAGCAGCAGGGAAGGCTACTAAAGCCGAGTTGGTAGAGGAGATCGAGGATCTCAAGAGTGAGCTAGCCATTTACAAGAGAGCCATGAAGAATGGCATGATGGCAGAATCATCATCACCCACATCGAGGATCGATGTTCCAAAGCCGAAAATGTTTACAGGGACACGATCAGCCCAAGATGTAGAGAATTTCATTTGGGCCATGGAGCAGTACTTCTGAGCCATGGGGATCAGGGACGAAGCAACAAAGGTAAACACTGCTTCTGTCTATTTGACTGATATCGCGCTTTTATGGTGGCGACATAGGTGCTCCGAGATGGAGAATGGAGAAATTCCCATTGCAACATGGAGCGAGTTCCAATCTGAGTTCAAGGAACAGTTCTATCCCAAGAATGCGCAACTAGAAGCCCGAGCAAAGTTGCGTCAACTTAAGCATACTAGCTCGATTCGAGACTATGTCAAGGAATTCACCGAGCTTAAGCTTCAGATCCCAAAGTTGGGCGAAGAGGAAGGATTCTTTGCCTTCATGGATGGACTTCAACGATGGGCCAAAATGGAGTTGAAGCGGAGGGGGGTTGAAAAGCTTTCAAAAGCCTTGTCCGCAGCTGAGTCCATTGCTGAGTTCGAGGTTCAAAGGTCCGAGTCTACCAAACCAAAGCCAAAATCTAAAGGCAATAGTGAGGGAGACAAGGAAAGACCAGCCAAGAAGGGGTCTGAGAAGCCGACAGGTGGTAATTTCAAGCTTCACAAGCCGTGGGAAAAGAACAATGAGCCTTTCAAGTGCTACACTTGTGGAGGCAAACACTTGGCTAGGAACTGCCCTCAAAAAGCCGCTGCCATCCAAGGGAAGGATGCTGAGGAGAATGAGCTCTTAACATTAACTCCATCATTAGCTCCATGGAAGTTAAGAAGGGCCATAAGAAGAAGGGACTGATGTTCGTTGACATCACCGTGGCAGGCCAAAAGATGAGCGCTCTAGTGGACACAGGTGCCTCAGAATTATTTGTGTCTGAGCGGGCTGCCAAGAGACTTGACCTTCGTGTTGAGAAGGCAAGTGGGTTTATTAAAACCGTCAATTCTAAAGAGGCTCCGATTACGGGAGTGGCAAAAGGAGTCATGATAAACCTTGGAGGTTGGACCGGTAAGGAAAACATCAAGGTAATCCCTCTTGATGACTTTGATTTCGTAATTGAACTTAATTTCCTTGACCGGGTTAATGCGTTCCCTGTTCCCTTTGCCGATTGTTTGTGCATTTTGGATCCGAAACATCAATGCATTGTGCCGACAACCCGAGAGGCTGGAATTGGAGCCAAGATGATATCAGCCATCCAGTTTAGTAAGGGGGTGCGCAAGGAGGAACCAACTTACTTAGCTGCGTTGGTTGATGAGCAACCTTTCAAGTCCGTCAAGGTCCAAGAAGAGGTGGGACAAGTGTTGGCAGAATTCAGAGATGTGATGCCTACCGAATTGCCCAAAAGCTTGCCACCAAAGAGAGAGGTAGATCACAAGATTGAACTAGTGCCGAATGCGGAGCCACCCGCTAGAGCCCCTTACCGAATGGCTCCACCCGAGTTAGAGGAGTTGCGCAGACAGTTGAAAGAACTCCTAGATGCAGGATATATCCGACCATCCAGGGCACCCTTTGGTGCACCGGTACTATTTCAGAAGAAGCATGATGGGACGCTTCGAATGTGTATCGACTATCGAGCTTTGAACAAGCTCACAGTGAAGAACAAGTACCCGATCCCGCTTATTGCAGACTTGTTCGATCAACTTGGTGGTGCAAGGTGGTTCACCAAGTTGGATTTGAGGTCCGAATATTATCAGGTTCGAATAGCCGAAGGAGATGAACCAAAGACGGCTTGTGTGACGCGCTATGGTTCGTATGAGTTCTTAGTGATGCCCTTCGGTCTCACGAACGCCCCCGCTACTTTTTGCACCCTCATGAACAAGGTATTACAACCCTTTCTTGATCAATTTGTTGTTATCTACCTTGACGATATTGTGATCTATAGCAAGACACTTGACGAGCATTTGGGACACTTGAGAATGGTGTTCAAAGTCTTGCGGGAGAACGAGCTCTACGTCAAAGAAGAGAAGTGCTCGTTTGCTCAAAATGAGGTCCCTTTTCTAGGCCACATTGTGGGAGGTGGCAAGATCCGAATGGATGGGGCCAAAATTCGAGCCATTGAAGATTGGGAGCCGCCAACCAAGGTGACAGAATTAAGATCCTTCTTGGGGCTAGCCAATTACTATCGGAGGTTCGTCAAAGGCTACTCCAAAATAGCCACACCCTTGATCGAGTTACTGAAGAAGGACAAGGCGTGGGATTGGAGCATTGAGTGCCAACAAGCCTTTGCAGAATTGAAGAAGGCCATGGTGAGCGAACCAGTGTTGGTGTTGCCAGATTACACCAAGCCTTTTGAGATTTACACCGATGCGTCTGATGTTGCCATTGGTGGGGTGCTTATGCAAGAAGGACATCCGGTTGCCTTTGAAAGCCGGAAGCTCAATGAGACCGAGAGGAGGTACACGGTCCATGAGAAGGAAATGACTGCAGTAGTGCACTGCTTGCGCACTTGGCGACACCACATACTTGGGTCCAGGTTTGTGGTATACACAGACAATGTTGCCAATAGTTATTTTCTAACCCAAAAGAAGTTGTCTCCAAAACAGGTTCGATGGCAGGAATTCCTTGCAGAATTTGATTTTTCCATGGAGTACAAGCCAGGAAAAGTGAATTCCGTTGCCGATGCTTTAAGCCAAAGATATGACATGGAGTTTGTTAGCTTGCCACAGGGACAACTATTGGAGCGCATCAAAGAGGGGTTGTCACATGACCCAACAGCCAAGATGCTCATTGACTATGTCAAAGAAGGGAGAACCAGAAAATTTTGGCTCGAGGGGGACTTGTTATATGCTTGAGGACATCGCCTCTATGTGCCTCAGTTTGGAGAATTGCGCAAGGGGATCATGAGGGAATGCCATGATTCCAAGTGGGCGGGACATCCGGGGATGAATCGGACATTGGCACTGATTGTAGAAAATTATTACTGGCCACACATGGGCACAGATATTGAAGCCTATGTGAAGACTTGTCTTGTGTGCCAACAAGACAAGATAGAGATGAAAAAGCCAGCGGGACTGTTGCAGCCATTGCCCATTCCCGAGCGACCATGGAAAAGTGTTTCCATGGACTTTATTGTCGGTTTGCCTAACACTGACGGCCTGTCGAGTATTATGGTTGTTGTTGACAGGTTTTCAAAGTATGGGACGTTCATTCCAGCGTCTAAGGTGTGTCCAGCCGAGGAGGCAGCTCGTCTTTTCCTCAAGCACGTGGTTAAGTATTGGGGAGTGCCAAAGACGATTATCAGTGATCGGGACACACGATTCACGGGGAGATTTTGGACCGAGTTATTCAAGCTAATGGGATCAAGCTTGAATTTTTCAACAAGTGTCCATCCCCAAACCGACGGGCAAACTGAGCGAGTGAATGCACTCTTGGAGATCTATTTAAGGCACTATGTGAGTGCAACACAGCGCGACTGGCCAAAGCTGTTGGATGTGGCTCAATTTTCTTATAACTTGCAACGGAGTGAGGCCACAAACCAAAGTCCGTTCGAGATCGTGATCGGGCAACAACCGCTTACACCCAACACGGTTGTTACCAAGTATGAGGGGCCGAATCCAGCAGCACACAAGTTTGACACAGAGTGGCAAGAGCATCACGACTTAGCCCGAGCTTGTTTACACAAGGCAGGGAAGCGGACCAAGAAGTGGGCAGATCGAAAGCGTAGGGACGTGAATTTCCAGGTTGGTGATCTAGTCCTTGCCAAATTGACAGGAATCTTGCGCAACGCAACCGTGCACAAAGGGCTTGTGCGAAGATATGAGGGTCCATTTCGAGTTGTGAAGCGGATAGGCACCATGGCCTATCGATTGGAGTTGCCACCGACCATCCGAGCTCATCCAGTGTTCCATGTTAGCTTACTCAAGCCTTACCATCAAGATGAGTCAGATCCGGATCGAGGAAAATCACACCGAGCGCCAGTCGGAGTGAAGATCTCCTATGAGAACGAGGTTCGAGAGATCCAAGCCGAGAGAGTTATTCGACGACCAGGTTACCGGCCGAGGCACGAATATTTTGTGCAGTGGAAGGGACTTCCCGACAGTGAGGGGAGTTGGGAACTAGCCGAGGGCCTGTGGCAATTCAAGGACCAAGTGGATGGTTACCATGCTAGCCGAGTGACGAGGGCGTCACTAGATTTAGTGGGGGAGAATGTCACGGACCGCGCATTGAGGCCCGAGACCAGCTCGCATCAAGTTGCCCAAGAAGCACTCCGCAGCATCTTGGGCCTATCACCACTTAGCCCAACACTTGGGATTGAAGAGCCTTGCAAAGAAGATATGGCAAGTAGCACATAATCTAGGATATTCCCTTTTGATTCTTTCCATATCCTTTGTAATATCTTATCTTAGGAATGTTTCATTTGAATTCCTTAGATTAAGGGATATTTTAGATATCATTGTATCTAGACCGTCGATGTACTCTAATCTTGACCGTTGGATGTAGGGGGCTTCAACTATAAATAGAGGCTTACCCCCACCTCATTTTGACACTTCACTTTTGAGGAATATACAGAGCATTCACTCAAATTTCTTCCTTGTCTTTTTGCTTTGCCTTTTCTTTCAGAGTTCTTTTGCTTCCACTAGGATCTAAGCACTTTAGCTTTGATCAAGTTTCAGGCTTACTTAGGCGTTGCGTGATCGAAAAGCGTCTAAGGCCGCACGCTCCAAGATTCAAGTTTTAGGGACGTGACATTAAGGTTAGGCTGGTTATGTTGCATTTGGAGGGCAAAGCTCTTGATTGGCACCACTTCTTTGCTCAAAGGCAAGGTGGTTTACATCAGTTGACATGTGATGTATATGCATGAGGGTTACAGACTCAATTTGGATCTGACACCTACCAGGATCCTATGAAGGAGCTCGTTTCGCTCAAGCAACTTGGAATGGTGGATCAATTCCATGATCATTTTTAAGTTTGCTTAATCAAATTCATCTCTCTAAAATGCATGCTTTAAGCATTTTTATAAGTAATTTGCGTCCTGAGATTAGTCAGTATTTGAAACTCTTTAAACCTAAAAATTTGGTGGATGGATATCTAGTAGCTAGACAATTAGAATCCATTTTGAAGGGTGTACCTAAGAAACATATAATGTTGACTGAGGGGTTGGTGAATCCTAAGACTATGTTTCCTTCTACTACTAGTAGGGGTACAAGGTATTCTAAGCAAACTTTCAAGGATCTAAGACTCTTGTTCCCTATATTGGAGTACATTCTGCAAGGGGTCAACTTTTAATAGTCCTAAATTGCCTATTAAGTCACTTTCATAGAAATGGACGATAGATGGAAGAAGGGCCTTTGTTTTTGGTGTTTGTCGAAACCATTTTTTTGAAAAAAGTCCCGACTTTTATTTTAAAACCGAAAATGGAGTCGCCACCAATCTTTTTAATTTGGTATGATTGGATCACCGTAAAATACTTAAGTTTATTTAAACAAAAAGTTTTGGTCTTCGAAATCCAAAAAAATATGTTCAGGAGTCAGTTACGTGTGAGGAAGGATTAGCACCCTCACATGCCCAAAATTGGTACCTAGTCGATTATTTAAAGTCTTAATTGTTAACAATTTGAAAACTCTACTAAAATTTAAAATGTGATCTTTAAACGTGTGAATGGAGCAATTTGATAAAATTTAAATCTCACGAAAAAATGATTTTTTATTTCGAGTTGATTGAGAAAAATCACGTCCCGTAAGTTAGGGGCACGATATTTCGAGTTCTCGAAAAATAAAAATCATTTATCGATTGATTAAAGAAAATTTAAAAAGTGATATTTAAATATATAAATGATAGATTTTGGTGTCGTTTAAAAATTAAATTTCACAAAAAAACGATCTTTTATCACGAGTTAATTGAGAATAAAGTCACATCCCGTAAGTTAGGAACACAACATCTCGGGTACTCAAAAGTAAAGAACATTTATCGATTAGTTAAAATATAAACGCTTTAATTTTATATAGGGTATCCAATTACATAGATTCAAAGATAAAATCGTACCTCGTAAGTTAGAGCATAAATTTATCGAGTCCCTTAATTTACGAATATTGCCTCAATTTTCAAATTTCGCGTGTACAATGTGCAAAAATATATTGAGCGATTAATTTATTTGAGTACTGTGTATGAATGAAGGGATATGTGTAGGCTATGTGTGACATTACAAATGGCAAAAATAAACACATAAATAACAAAGCAAATTAATATTACTAATAATAATAATATAAATAGTAACATAAACAATAAAACAAAATAATAATAATAATAGCAATGAGGCTAATAACAAATGAATAATGATAATGGGGACTATGGTAAGGGTACGAATATGTTAAAATGAAAACGAGACCTCAAATAAAGATGCAAAAATAGATATAGCATATAAATAATTTAAAGATAAATAAATAAATTTAAAGGAGCAAAATATACCAACATGCATGGAATACAAATAAAATAAATGAAACTAGATAAAAGTAAAAATAAAAATAAAAGACCGTATTTAGAAATAATGGAAGATTAAAACACAAATAAAAATAAAAATAACAGAGGAAGGACTAAGATGAAATCTAGACAAAATTTTAAGATAGAAGAAATAAAAAAATAAAAAGAAATGATCACAAGGGTTAAATCAACCTATGTGCAATTCTTCAGGGACCAAAGGGGATATGATCCCACTCTCAATGCACGCGTCATCCCCTCAAAAGGTAAAATGATGGTCAAGGGACCAATGTGCACAAGAAATAAAATAAGAGGGTAAATTTAAATTAAATGAAAATATATAAAAAAACAGAATTGACAAGTATGAAAATACGAAAGGGCTAAATCCGTAAATAACCCCTTTAGTGAAAACAAGCGGATCCTCCACGAACGGGTTTGATAATCGGATTGAATCCCTAAACGACGTCATTTTGAGACCCTTAAAGCAGGGCCTAAGAAGACGTCATTTGGGATGTTATATAAACTAAAAAATCCTCAAAAAATTCATTTTATCACCTTTTTTTAAAAAAAACCTTTTTTGAATGTTTGTTTTCTCTCTTTTTCTCTCAAGAAAAAAACCTAGGGCTACTGCTTAGCCACCATCCGTCCGCCATGGCCACCGATCATCGACGACGGAATCAGTCGCCTACGATGGCCGGGAAGTCAAAAAAACACCTTTTTATTCTTTTTTTATAAACATAGATTTGAGGTTTTAATACTCAGATCTGACTTCAAAACTCCAAAAAAATCAAAATGAGGCACGATCTTTAGTTTTCTTTTTCTTTTTAAAAATAGATTTTTCATTTTTCCTTCGGTCGAAGGCCTTCCTATGCGAACATAGAGTTGTTCGGGGAGTCCCTCAACCGCTCACGGTGGTAGTGGTGTTCGGCAACACAAGGTAAAACCTAAAGATCTCTTTTTTATTTATTTTTTATAAATTCTTTTATTTCAAAAGAAATAGTGAAAATATACGTGAAAATAAAAATAACACCTTTGAAATTTTCTTCAATAGCTACTGCTTTCTTTTTTTGTATTGTTCGTATTTCACCGTTTTGTGTTTCGAATAAAAATAAGAATAAAAATGCAATCTTTGAAACTTTTTTGTTTTTTTCGATCTATTGATATTGTGTGTCCCCAAAAAATTACAGATCTGAGATGATGGCTTTATAGCCAAATAAATTACAAATATTGTTTTTTCTTTGATCTGATCTCTTCTTCCTTGTTTGCAGGTTCTTTTTCGTGATGGTGGCAGGGCGTCAACGATAGTGGTGGCATCAAAGTTTTCCATTTCGATGAAAGGGGCAGAGGAAGGGTTAGAAATCTCGTGGCTGACATGGCGTATGTTTACATTGCAGTGGTGGCTAGTGGCTCAAGTTGTTAGGGTTTCTCTTTTTTGTTAAGGTTTTGGGCTCCATGGGCTCATTGTAACTTTGGGTTAAGGTTTTAGGTTTGTAGTGAGTAATTGGGTAATTTGGCTTGAATGGATTTGTAGGTGTAAATGGGTTTAAGTGATTTTTGGATCTTTTGTAATTTGAACATTTAATAATTAAAGAAATCTTTAATTTTAAATTTTATTATTTTTTTGGTTTTTTTCTTTTTGTTGGGCCGAATAAAAATTGGTCTCTACAGCTTCCCCTCTTTGCTCTTTGTCGTGTAACGAGAATGGAGTAAAGACTTCAAGGAAGATCAATTTTATCTGGTCCTACTAAATCTTGACTTCTTTGGTGCTTCCCTTCTTCAATAGCCCGCTCTTTCGCTTTGTCGGTTACACATCTCCGCTGTATTCGCTTCGTTACAACTTTAGGAAGATAGGATTTAGCGTCATGACTTAATCTTGCCTCAAAGAAACTTTAAAGAGATAAAATTTGCTACTGCAGCTTTACTCTATTCCACTGCAACTTCAGAGAGATTGAGATTCGCTATCGTAGTCTTTGATTCAATCCACTTATACTTCAGAGATATAGGATTTGGTATTGAAGCTTCACTCCATTCTACTGTAACTTTAGGGAGATTAAGATTCACTTCTGTGAGGTGGTAGCTTTAATCTGCCCCTCTTGATTTAGGGGTTAAAGATTAGATAGTGGCTTCAATATTCCCCATGATCGAGGTAAGAGATTGGATGATGTCTTCAATCTACCCCATGATCGGGGTAAGAGATTGGATGATGTCTTCAATCTACTCTCTGATTAGGGTAAAAGATTGGATGCTTTAATCTGCCCCATGATCGGGGCAAGAAATTGGATGGCTTCAATCTGCCCCATGGTCGGGGTAAGAGATTGGATGATGTCTTCAATCTACCTTATGATCGGGGTAGGAGATTGGATGATATCTTTAATCTTCCCTCTGATTAGGATAAAAGATTGGATACTTCAATCTGCCTCATGACCGAGGTAAGAGATTGAATGGCTTCAATCTGCCCTATGGTCGGGGTAAGAGATTGGATGATGTCTTCAATATGCCCCATGATCGGGGAAAAAGATTGGGTGCTTCAATCTGCCCTATGATCAAGGTAAGAGATTGGATGATGTCTTCAATCTACCTTATGATCGGGGTAAAAGATTGGATGATATCTTCAATTTGCCCTCTGATTAAGGTAAAAGATTGGATGCTTCAATCTGCCCCATGATCGGGGTAAGAGATCCGAGTGTCTGCAATTTGCCCTCTGATTAGGGTAAAAGATTGGATGTTTCAATTTGCCCCGTGATTAGGATAAGTGATTAGTGTGTCTTTAATCTTCCCTTTTATTAGGGTAAAAGATTGGATGCTTCTGTTTGCCTCATGATCTGGGTAAGAGATCAGTGTGTCTTCAATTTGCTTACTGCAATTTCAGAGAGATAAAAAACTTACTTCTGTTGATCCGAACTACTGTAACTTCAGGGGTATTGGATTTGATGTCATAGCTTTCATCTTGCTCCATTGCAACTTCAGGGAGACAAAGATTCGCTGATGTGGTTTTATTTTGTCCCACTACAACTTCAAGGGAATTGGAACTGACGTCGTATCTGTTTCACTGCATCTTTAGGAAGGCAGGATTTGACATCGTAAGTTCATCTTACTCCACTGCATCTGCAAGGAGATAAGATTTGGTGTTGTCTGATCCATCGCGCCATCCTTTGAGGAGTAGGACCTTTAGAATTTGCTTTATGGACCTCTACTTAGGCCAAGTAATTAGAATGCTATGATTGGAATGTATCAAGAGCTCCTAACTAGATGGGTGTGAATGAGGAATGCAAAAATGTCATCTTTAAGAATGATTTTGTTTTTTTTGTCCTTATGTCAACATTGTTTGTCATTTTTCTAAGTCCTATCACTGATGTGTTACCATGTTCTCCTCTTGGGTCTGGTATTTTGACAAGAAACTCGATGGGGTAGTCATGATCTGAACTACTTGCTTCGAGGAACCATTCAACCTTCAGGTTTAGGTTTTTTTTTCTAAATAGTGGTCCTGTTTCAAGTCCCTGTACTACTTAGGAATTTTCAGAGCGATAGGTAGAAATTCTTTTGCTCCCTATATCATCATTAGTCCACTAACCGTTATTTCAATGCAAAAAATTCTTTGAATAGGGCTATGAAAATGGATAACATCGAAGTTATTTGAGACAAAGTTTGAATGAGAAAATGTCAAACATTGGTTAAAGATGGAAAACATTAATCAAATGGCCAAAACTTGTAAAAATTGGTAAAAAATAGCGAATGTTGGTAAAAAAATAGTAAACATTAATCAAGAGTTGTTAAACATCATAAATGAAATTAGGTGCCCCAAATATCAAAGTATGAGCTTCTTTGAGCAAACTTGATAAAGATCAGTTTGAACTCGATATGTGCTCATGAAACTTTAAGTACTTTGTCGATGCTCAAGATGTAAAGTTCCTCCACCTTGTTACTTTTGAAAGAGAAGACCATTTTGGATTCAAATTTGAGCCGCCCTTTTGGGTTTTCAACTCAAATCTCCTTAGGTTTTGAGATGCCTTTACGGGTTTTCATCTCGACCTCCTTTTTCTTCTTTTTTGTCCTAATTATATAGGCCATTCATAATTTTGTACAAGGAAGATCTTTTCAAAACCAAATCTCGCTCATGAAGTTCTTAAGGATAGACCCTTTTTTTCATAAGCTCGTATCATTCACTCTTAGTACATCAGACCATTTCGGGTAGCTTTCAGCCTTTTTTCCTCTATCGATGTTTAACTAATTAAATCTGGATTGGCTTCGTTCTGCTTTATCCAAATTCGCTTCTACCGAAATTCGGATGGAATGAATCTTGACTTCAAAAGTGTAAAATTACCTCTGTTTTTAAACCAATGAAAGAGGTGTTGCCCCAGTGTAGGTCCTGATGGATGTTCAAATAAGCATAGAAAGCAAATGTTGACTTCTCATGCCAAGCCTTTGTCGGTCTCTGCTATTTTCCAATCAATCCTTTGATGTTCTTATCGGTTTCCTCCATTGCCCTATTTTCTTTTTGGCGATGTAGTGCTGAGTCACGGTACTTTATCTTGAATTGGTTACAAACTTTTGCCATCGTGCTGTTGTTCAAATTCAAGTCGTTATCGGGTATGATCCTTTCTAGCATTCCATGTCGACATATAATATCTTTTCAAGGATTTTCTTAACCGACGATTGGCATATGAAGCGGCTTCTACCCATTTGGTGAAGTAGTGAATCGATGCCCATTGGAAACTTTTGGCAAATTTGGCTCAATGACGTCCATGCCCCATTTAGAAAGAAGCCATGACGTGAAGAGGTGAAGGAGATACATAGATTTTCAAGATTCCCTTTGTGGGTTTTCATCTTGACCCTTTTTTCTTATTTTTTTTCTTTCTTTAGTTTTCAAGATGCCCTTTGAAGGTTTTCATCTTAACTCCCTTTTTTCTTTTTCTTTTTTTTATCCTCTCTTTTAATAGCGTGTCAAGCCTCATTCTTCGAAATTTCCATTGAACTGGATTGCGTTCTTCCTTTATGGGAGCCTGTGTGTTACGACATCAATACTTAACCCGACATGCTTTGATTGGACCATGCGAAGACCTTTTCGAAATCTCGAAGCAACTATATGAGATCTCTCTTTGTTTCTGCGGAGGTACATGTCTCAATTTTCACCTATTTCTTTTTGTTTTTCCTAAACTCACAGTTTCTACTAACTTTGTGAGGTGACATTTATTCCTCGTCTTGCTCGACCATCCGTAGTAGATTGGGAGGTAAGTTACATTCTTGGTTATCTTTAAAATCCTGAGGTTTCTCTGAACATATATCTTACTTAAAAGGAGGCTCTGAGCTAGCCTCAGTGTCATTCATATTATTGATATCAAGGGACTCAGTCATAGGGGTAAAAAGGGATCCAAAAAATGAACGAATTTAAGAATGATTAGTATAAGTATGACTGAAAAAGAATAACAAAATGTTTGCCAGAATAGGAAAAAAATGCATTGTTTTCATTGAAATAAAGGTAGTGGCCATGTGCCCTCTTCACAAAACTACAGGGAGCAATAGGTATGTTCTGAACATTACTCTGAAATAATCCTAAAAACTACAGGGAGCTCCTCCACAGTCTAGTTGTTTAGAACACTTCTAAGGGTGTAGGGACGAATTATCGATAGGTTCCCCTCTCCATTTTTTATTTTTTATATTATTTTTTAAAACATTCCCACTATCTTAATTGTCTTGCTTTCTCTCAATTTCTATTTAGGGTTGATAACTCTCTTTAACACGAATGTTTCAGATATGTGGGATATTTTTTTTTGAAATTTAATGCATGAAGTGTAATGCAAATGAATGGTAAAATGCATGCAACAAGGCTTTGGTTCTAGTTCAATTCCATTAGAACAAATTTACTGAAAAATAATTTTTTTTACATAAGGCAAATACGTATATGGCCATGCTTTAATGCTCAAACCCTTAAACTTCCAAGCTAATTTTTGCTCCAGTTTGACTCTGATTTCAAGCTCAAAACATGGGTCTTGAATGGCAAAGGTCTACAAGTGGTTAGTCACTTCTCGTCTTTGGACCAAACTTTCTATTGTAACATAGTCCCTATCTTTGACCTGCTCGTGAAAGCATTGAAGTTGTTTTTCAATATTCACTGTTTGTTTCTACAGTTTCTTCGAAAAGCTCAACTCGTAGTTTGCAACTCCTCAGTGAGACCTCAAAGTTCTTCTACCTTTTATCTTCTCATTCTTGGCCTGGCTTGCCTTTCAGCTCAGTCACAAATTCGAGACCACATCCTCTATATGCACCGATGCCTTGTGGAAGATGACTGATCCATAAACACTTAAGGTGAATATGTTGAGCTTTTCCTTGCTTCAGTGTATACCAAAATTAAGTCTTGCGGACTCTTCCAAGTGATGCACTTATTATCCCTTTTTTCTTTAATTCGAGTCGTAACTTAATGCTCGCTCCTCGGTTATGCTCATCAGCTTCTTTAAAAAAAGTTGAGATATTAGCGGCTCTATAGTAAGCTTTATCGACCTCAATCCTCGGGCAATGGGGCAACGTAGTGTATTTTTTTATCGAAGGTACTATGTTTACTTTTCGAAAAGTGAATCAACCATAAGTGAGATTCCAATACTACATTAGGGCTCGAAATAAGTGTTTATCCACCTTAACATCGAGTAATCCTAAAACTCTGATACATACGCCTCTAGCAGGCTGTCATCTTTCTCTAGTTGCCTTTTCTTTGACCATATACACACGGCCACATTGTCTTCCACTTTATCAAAAAATTATTTTCCATGTTAAGTTATCTATTTGGTAATCGAGTAGGAATCAACACCTTTTTTAAGATGAAAATGCAATGCGAAAAGAAAAACAAAACAAGTCAATACAATCAATACAAAAATGAAATTGCAAATGAAAGTAAAGAACAAAGCATAAAACGTCTATCTTCTACATTCTTTTGGGTAACTGCTAAAGGTTCGGCGTGGCTCTACTTAGGGTAGGCTCCTACGGTCAATTACATGTGGTTTAAGTTTAAAGTAAGGGTACCTGAACCGACAGATTCCTTAATCCTCACCCATTATAGGCTCATACGGACGAGTTCAGTTCAGGGGGATACATTTTCATATGTTTGCACGGAAGTGAAAACTTCACGAAAACATAGGTACAGATGTATTCCCGAAAGCAATCCACTATCCAGCACGGAGGTGAAGTGTAACACCCAAATCCTGGACACTGTCGTCGGTTAGGTTTCCGGTGTTTCTATTCATTTAACTCTGTTCATCTTTTAGGATATCAAAATATTTAATATTTATTCAATACAAAATTCACCTGTCATATTTTGGATCAGTATTTAATCATAACATAATTTCATTAAGGGTAAAAATGACATTTCCAACACTTTAGGAGACTTCTACCGGTATCTGATTGTCAAGTATCGGTAGTAGTCAATTCAATGAACAATTTAGAACTGTTCAGATTTCTATCGGTACCTGTGATAGTTCTACCGATACAAGTATGATTTCTACCGATACAAGTCATGCAACTACCGATACCAAAAGCTCCAAAGAGCAAAAATCCTCATCCTGTAACTTCTACCGATATAAGCATACATACTACCGATACATTAGTGCTATAAACTACCGATACTTGTAATTCAACTATCGATACAAACTAAGTCAGAGAACAACCTCTCTCTTACCTTGTACTTCTACCGATACATGCATAAATTTTACCGAAACAAGAATGCAGAATCTCAAGGATAATGCCAAGACACAAGTTTAATGTCTCAAACACAACCAACAAGTTTAATGTCTCAAACACAACCAACACAAGTTATGCATTAAAACATCACACCACATACATAACTTCTAAGTCTTTACAAGTATCATAAGCTTAAGCATCTAAGTTATACTTCATGCATTTACACAATCAAAATGGTAAGATTTCAACATCTTTTGTTCAATATCAAATGTTAATATCATCCTAGTACATGCCATAAGAGCAAGTGATGCAAAATCTACTGACAAACTCCGCGATAGTGTGACTTCAGGTGAGGACGATGATCCGATCTTCATTTAGCAAAACAATCTACAAAACAAACAACAATAACTGTGGTAAGCTTTATAGCTTAGTAAGTTCGATAGTTAGAAATACTATCATGGTCATAAGCAACAATGACTCATACGATCCAATTTAGTTTTCATTGCTTTTTGAGTATTTGCAACTTCTCTTCCTGTTCATACTTTTCGTTACCAGTACCCGATACTTCTCACACGAGCTGTCGAGGACTCGTAGCCTATGCGGTATCCCAGCCATCGGTACGGTGTCTATTTGCACTATAAATTATTTCCTAATGATACTGCTCACACGAGTTGTCGGGAGTAAGCATAAGACCCAACCATCGTAGGACCTGTAATTCATATAGGATTCATATCTTTTTTTCGAATCATGATGCTGCTCACACGAGCTGTCGAGGATTCGCAACACATGCGGTACCCCAACCATCGTGTCGGTACTATTTCAACGGCATAAAGCCTACTATCTCTTACGTTTCATTTCTTCGATCATCTTCAATACCGAATGCTTCCAATTTGCTGTACATTGACAATATATATACATATACAAGGACTATTAAGTAAGATTTACACTACGAACTTACCGGACTGGATTGCAGTTTAGGAAAGACTTCAGGGACTAATCTGTTAATTTCCCTTTTATGCGATCGGTAGCACGATCGTAGTCTACATTCACAAATCATTCAATTCTCACATTAATTTACATAATTTAGTCATTAAACACAATCTAGCCCCTTTGAGGAAAATTATGGTTTTACCCCTAATAGTTTCCCTTTATTCAATCTAGTCCTTTCAACACAAACCATGCAAGATAACCATTCTCTCACACAACTAACCATAGCCGAATTCTCTTGGGTATCTATCCAAACCATTCACACATTTATTTTCACAATAATACATGTACTTTCACCATTTTCATATTTTAGTCCTTAAACCCTAATTTCATCAAAAATCACTTTATAAAAAGATTTAACCCAAGTATCAGACATTCAAATACATAAAAAACTTTCAAGAACAAGCAATTTCAACAATGGAAAGTTTTTTAACATTTGACAGATTCGTAAATTAGTCCTTGCATAAGCTAGATCAAGCTAATACGGACTCAAAAACATAAAAATTACTAAAAACGATCAAGGTTTACTTACTCAAATCAAAGCTCAAAGATTGAATGTGTAAACCCTAGTTTTTTCCTTCTTTTCCGTGGAGAAGATGAAGAAATAGTGAATTTCTTCATTTTTTTCTATTTTAATTCATATATATAGTCAATGGCAATTTTGTAAATATTAAGACTTTCATCATTAAGCTTTAATTAACCATTTTTAACCTTAATTAAATCTATTTACTCTTAATTTAACCCATACAAATCCACTAACTTATATACCTTTGGTTAATTTATTCATTTGGTCCTTCTAATTAAACATCTATACTTTTATCTTTTTTTATACTTTAGTCCTTTCTATTCAATTAACTATTTATTCTATGAAATTTTCAAATCATAATTTCATACGATGTATATATCACCAAAAATATTTAAAAATAAATAAATCTATGACTCAACTTATTAGAGTTGTGGTCCCAAAACCACTATTTCTGATACCACTGAAAATCGGGCTGTTGCTTGAAAACCACACGAAGGAGTAGTTTCTCATTTTCACTTAAAAGGGTAAAGTAACCAATCAATGCAATGCATGGAGAACCCTCACCTTCAACCCAAAAATTAATAAACAAATTTATTTAAATCAAACATATGAACAAAAAATGCAAGGATCACAAATTAAATTTAAACCAAGTTCTAAATTTTCAACAAAAAGACCAAAAAATAATCTACTCGTGACTTGACTCTCTTATTTTCCCTAGAGGAGTCACCAAGCTGTCGAAACCATTCTTTTGAAAAAAGTCTCGACTTTTATTTTAAAACCGAAAGTGGAGTCGCTACCAATCTTTTTAATTTGGTGTGATTGGATCACCATAAAATACTTAAGTTTATTTAAACAAAATTTTTGGTTTTCGAAATACAAAAAAATAGGTTTAGGAGTCAATTATGTGTGAGGAAGTATTAGCACCCACACACGCCCAAAATTGGTACCTAGTCGATTATTTAAAGTCTTAATTGTTGAAAATTTGAAAACTCGATTAAAATTTAAAATGCGATCTTTAAACGTACGAATGGAGCAATTGGATAAAATTTAAATCTCACGAAAAAATGATCTTTTATTTCGAGTTGATTGAGAAAAATCACATCCCGTAAGTCACGGGCACGATATTTCGAGTCCTCGAAAAATAAAAATCATTTATCGATTGATTAAAGAAAATTTAAAAAGTGATATTTAAATATGTAAATGATAGATTTTGGTGTCGTTTAAAAATTAAATTTCATAAAAAACGATCTTTTATCGCGAGTAAGTTGAGAATAAAGTCATATCCCGTAAGTTAGGAACACAATATCTCGGGTACTCGAAAGTAAAAAACATTTATCGATTAGTTAAGATATACACGCTTTAATTTTAAATAGGATATCTGATTACATAGGTTCAAAGATAAAACCGTACCCCGTAATTTTGAGCACAATTTTATCGAGTCCCTTAAGTTACGAATATTGCCTCAATTTTCAAATTTCGCGTGTACAAGGTGCAAAAATATATTGAGCGATTAATTTATTTGAGTATTGTGCATGAATGAAGGGATATGTGTAGGCTATGTGCGACATGACAAATGGCAAAAATAAACACATAAATAACAAAGTAAATTAATATTACTAATAATAATAATATAAATAGTAACATAAACAACAAAACAAAATAATAATAATAATAATAATAATAATAATAATAATAATAATAATAATAATAATAATAATAATAGCAATAAGGCAAATAACAAATGAATAATGATAATGGGGACTATGGTAAGGGTACGAATATGTTAAAATGGCAAGGTAACAAATTAAAACGAGACCTCAAATAAAGATGCAAAAATAGATATAGCATATAAATAATTTAAACATAAATAAATAAATTTAAAGGAGCAAAATATACCAACATGCATCGAATACAAATAAAATAAATGAAAATAGATAAAAGTAAAAATAAAAATAATCAACTAAGATGAAAATAAAAGACCGTATTTAGAAATTATGGAAGATTAAAACACAAATAAAAATAACAGAGGAAGGACTAAGATGAAATCTAGACAAAATTTTAAGATAGAAAAAATAAAAAAATAAAAAAGAAATGATCACAAGGGTTAAATCAACCTGTGTGCAATTCTTCAGGGACCAAAAAGGAAATGATCCCACTCTTAATATACAAGTCACCCCCTCAAAAGGTCAAATGATGGTCAAGGGATCAATGTGCACAAGAAAAAAAAATAAGAGGGTAAATTTAAATTAAATGAAAAAATATATAAAAAACAGAACTAACAAGTATGAAAATACGGAAGGGCTAAATTCGTAAATAACCCCTTTAGTGAAAACACGCGGATCCTCCACGAATGGGTTGGGTAATAGGGTTGAATCCCTAAACGACGTCGTTTTGAGGCCCTTGAAGCGGGGCCTAAAACGGTGTTGTATGGGGATGTTATATAAACCAAAAATCCTCAAAATTTTCATTTTATCACCTCTTTTTAAAAAAAACCTTTTTTGATCTTTTGTTTTCTCTCTTTTTCTATTAAGAAAAACACCTAAGGCTACCGCTTAGCCACCGTCCGTCCACCATGGTCACCAGTCATCGACGACGGAATCAGTCGCCTACGGTGGTTGAAAAGTCGAAAAAACACCTTTATTATTCCTTTTTTTATAAACATAGATCAGGTGTTTTAATACTCAGATCTGACTTCAAAAATCCAAAAAAAAATCAAAATGAGGCTCAATATTTAGTTTTTTTTAAAGAAAAATACATTTGTCGTTTTTCATTCAGTTGAAGGCCTTTCTACGCGAACATGGGGTTGTTTGGGGAGTCCCTCAACCGTTCACGATGACAGTGGTGTTTGCCAACACGAGGTAAAATCTAAAGATCTTTTTTTTTATATAAATACTTTTATTTTCGAAAGAAATAATGAAAATATGCGTGAAAATAAAAATAACACCTTTGAAATTTTCTTCAATTGCTACTACTTTCTTTTTTTGTATTTCTTCATATTTCACCGTTGTGTATTTCGAATCAAAAATAAGAATAAAAATGCAATCTTTGAAACTTTTTTTTTCGATCTATTGATATTGTGCGTCCCCAAAAAAATTACAAATCTGAGATGATGGCTTTATAGCCAAATAAATTACAAATATTGTTTTTTCTTTGATCTGATCTCTTCTTCCCTATTTGCAGGTTCTTTTTCGTGATGGTGGCAGGGCGTCAATGGTGGTGGCGGCATCAAAGTTTGCCATTTCGGTGAAAGGGGTAGAGGAAGGGTTAGAAGTCTCGTAGCTGACGTGGCCTGTGCTGACGTGGCAACGGCATTTGGTGGCTCAAGTTGTTAGGGTTTCCATTTTTTGTTAAGGTTTTGGGCTCCATGGGCTCATTGTAACTTTGGGTTAGGGTTTTAGGTTTGTAATGGGTAATTGGGTACTTTGGCTTGAATGGGTTTGTAGGTGTAAATGGGTTTAAGTGATTTTTGGGTCTTTTGTAATTTGAACATTTAATAATTAAAGAAATCTTTAATTAAATGTTTTTATTTTTTTGGTTTTTTTTCTTTTTGTTAGGCCGGATAAAAAATGGTCTCTATAGTGTTCTTTTAAATATACACTAGGCCATAGGTGTAATAAGGCGCAATTGTATCAATTGGTCAATGATCCCTTGAATGAAACTATTGATTTGGTGAAGGGAGTATGTGCTGATGAATTTCAAGATTGTTCAGAATAGTTAGAGGTGGACGAACTTGAGGTGGCTCATTCTTCTCCTATTTTATCATTACATGCGATGCAAGGAACTCAAGGTCATCAAACCATGAGGTTAGCAGCTCGTATTGGTCATTTGGATGTAATCTTACTAGTGGATATAAGAAGCACTCACAATTTTATTGATTTTCGATTGGCTAAGAGGTTAAGGGTTCCTATAGCACCTATTGATAGGTTAAAGGTGCTCACTGCTTGTGGAGATAACCTATATACTTAGGGCCTATGTAGAGTAGTTACTTGGGTTACGCAAGGATACCAATTTAGCACCAACTTTTTAGCCTTGCCACTTAAGGGGTGTGACTCGGCGTTAGGTGTCTAGTGGTTGACTTCTTTAGGATCCATTGTATAGGATTTCAGCCTTTTAACTATGCAGTTTCAACATCAAGGCCAACCATGTTCTCTCATAGGGTTACCTCCTGGCAATCTTCACTTAGAATCAGGTGACCACTTATCTAAAAATTTTAGTATGTTAGCCAATGGTCCTTGTCCTATGCTACTGTCTACTTGTGCTCAGGTATCCTTGACTTGCCACAGTCCAATTTGAGCCCTGATATGCATAGTCTCTTGCTAAATTTTGATGATGTATTTGTCATGGACCGCACATCGAGGCCCGAGACCAGCTCGCATCAAGCTGCCCAAGAAGCACTCCGCAGCATTTTGGGCCTATCACCACTTAGCCCAACACTTGGGATTGAAGAGCCTTTCAAAGTAGATATGGCAAGTAGCACATAATCTAGCATATTCCCTTTTGATTCTTTCCATATCCTTTGTAATCTCTTATCTTTGGAATGTTTGATTTGAATTCCTTAGATTAAGGGATATTATAGATGTCATTGTATCTAGACCGTCGATGTACTCTAATCTTGACCGTTGGATGTAGGGGGCTTCAACTATAAATAGAGGCTTACCCCCACCTCATTTTACACACTTCACTTTTGAGGAATATATAGAAGCATTCACTCAAATTTCTTCCTTGTCTTTTTGTTTTGCCTTTTCTTTCAGAGTTCTTTTGCTTCCGCTAGGATCTAAGCACTTTAGCTTTGATCAAGTTTCAGGCTTACTTAGGCGTTGCGTGTTCAGAAAGCGTTTAAGGCCGCACGCTCCAAGATTCAAGTTTTAGGGACGTGATAAGTGGTATCCGAGCCTGTTCGAGTGAGAGAGATGGTACCACAAAACGCAAGCGAAGTTCCAGCAACTGAACGAGAGACTCGTGCTGCTGCTGAGAAGAAGAAGAGAGAGAGTTCCAGGGACATCATTTCAGCCTTGGAAAGAAGGGTCGCTAGACTTGAGGATTCCATGAAGGAAGTCAAGGAGGCCCAAGACGAGACAGAACCATTTCACTCCCTTAAAGAAGAAGTGATGGTTGCAGTTCAAGGACTTCTCAATGACATATATGAGAAGTTAGACCAACGGGACAATTCCCTTGAAGTAGTAAGGGAGGCTACCAAAGCCGAGTTGGTAGAGGAGATCGAGGATCTCAAGAGTGAGCTAGCCATTTACAAGAGAGCCATGAAGAATGGCGTGATGGTAGAAACAGCGTCACCCACACCGCGGATCGATGTCCCAAAGCCGAAGATGTATACAGGGACACGATCAGCCCAAGATGTTGAGAATTTCATTTGGGCCATAGAGCAGTACTTCCGAGCCATGGGGATTAGGGACGAAGCAACAAAGGTAAACACTGCTTCTGTCTATTTGACTGATATCGCGCTTTTATGGTGGCGACATAGGTGCTCCGAGAAGGAGAATGGAGAAATTCCCATTGCAACATGGAGTGAGTTCCAATCTGAGTTCAAGGAACAGTTCTATCCCAAGAATGCGCAACTAGAAGCCCGACCAAAGTTGCGACAACTCAAGCATATTAGTTCGATTCGAGACTATGTCAAGGAATTCACCGAGCTCAAGCTTCAGATCCCAAAGTTGGGCGAAGAAGAAGGATTCTTTGCCTTCATGGATGGACTTCAACGATGGGCCAAAATGGAGTTGAAGCGGAGGGGGGTTGAAGAGCTTTCCAAAGCCTTGTCCGCAGTTGAGTCCATTGCTGAGTTCGAGATTCAAAGGTCCGAGTCTACTAAACCAAAGCCAAAATCCAAAGGCAATGGTGGGGGAGACAAGGAAAGACCAGCCAAGAAGGGGTCCGAGAAGCCGACAGGTGGTAATTTCAAGCTTCATAAGCCTTGGGAAAAGAACAATGAGCCTTTTAAGTGCTACACTTGTGGAGGCAAGCACTTGGCTAGGAACTGCCCTCAAAAAGCCGCTGCCATCCAAGGGAATGATGCTGAAGAGAAGGAGGCTCTTAAAGTTAACTCCATCATTGGCTCCATGGAGGTTAAGAAGGGCCATAAGAAGAAGGGACTGATGTTCGTTGACATCACCGTGGCAGGCCAAAAGATGAGCACTCTAGTGGACACAGGTGCCTCAGAATTGTTTGTGTCCGAGCGGGCTGTTAAGAGACTTGACCTTCGTGTTGAGAAGGCAAGTGGGTTTATTAAAACCGTCAATTCCGAAGAAGCTCCGATTGCGGGAGTAGCAAAAGGAGTCATGATAGACCTTGGAGGTTGGACCGGTAAGGAAAATATCAAGGTAATCCCTCTTGATGACTTTGATTTCGTAATTGGACTTAATTTCCTTGGCCGAGTTAATGCGTTCCCTGTTCTTTTTGCCGATTATTTGTGCATTTTGGATCCGAAACATCAATGCATTGTGTCGGCAACCCGAGAGGCCGAAATTGGAGCCAAGATGATATCAGCCATCCGGTTTAGTAAGGGGGTGCGCAAGGAGGAACCAACTTACTTAGCTGCGTTGGTTGATGAGCAACCTACCAAGTCCGTCGAAGTCCCAGAAGAGGTGGGACAAGTGTTGGCAGAATTTCGTGATGTGATGCCTGCCGAATTGCCCAAAAGCTTACCACCAAAGAGAGAGGTGGATCACAAGATTGAACTCGTACCGAATGCGGAGCCACCCGCTAGAGCCCCTTACCGAATGGCTCTACCCGAGTTAGAGGAGTTGCGCAGACAATTAAAGGAACTCCTAGATGCAGGATATATCCGACCATCCAAGGCACCCTTTGGTGCACCGGTACTATTTCAGAAGAAGCATGATGGGACGCTTCGAATGTGTATCGACTATCGAGCTTTGAACAAGCTCAAAGTGAAGAACAAGTACCCGATCCCGCTTATTGCAGACTTGTTCGATCAACTTGGTGGTGTAAGGTGGTTCACCAAGTTGGATTTGATTTCCGAATATTATCAGGTTCGTATAGCCGAAGGAGATGAACCAAAGACTGCTTGTGTGACGCGCTATGGTTCGTATGAGTTCTTAGTGATGCCCTTCGGTCTCACAAACGCCCCCGCTACTTTCTGCACCCTCATGAACAATGTATTACAACCCTTTCTTGATCAATTTATTATTGTCTACCTTGACGATATTATGATCTATAGCAAGACACTTGAGGAGCATTTGGGACATTTGAGAAAGGTGTTCAAAGTCTTGCGAGAAAACGAGCTCTACGTCAAAAAAGAGAAGTGCTCGTTTGCTCAAAAGGAGGTCCCTTTCTTAGGCCACATTGTGGGAGGTGGCAAGATCAGAATGGATGGGGCCAAAGTCCGAGCCATTGAAGATTGGGAGCCGCCAACCAAGGTGACGGAATTAAGATCCTTCTTGAGGCTAGCCAATTACTACCGGAGGTTCGTCAAAGGCTACTCCAAAATAGCCACACCCTTGACCGAGTTACTGAAGAAGGACAAGGCATGGGATTGGAGCATTAAGTGCCAACAAGCCTTTGCAGAATTGAAGAAGGCCATGGCGAGCGAACCAGTGTTGGTGTTGCCAGATTACACCAAGCCTTTTGAGATTTACACCGATGCGTCTGATGTTGCCATTGGTGGGGTGCTGATGCAAGAAGGACATCCGGTTGCCTTTGAAAGTCGGAAGCTCAATGAGACCGAGAGGAGGTACACGGTCCATGAGAAGGAAATGACTGCAGTGGTGCACTGCTTGCGCACTTGGCGACACCACATACTTGGGTCCAGGTTTGTGGTATACACTGACAATGTTGCCAATAATTATTTTCTAACCCAAAAGACGTTGTCTCCAATGCAAGTTCGATGGCAGGAATTCCTTGCAGAATTTAATTTTTCCATGGAGTACAAGCCAGGAAAAGTGAATTCTGTTGCCGATGCTTTAAGCCGAAGATATGACATGGAGTTGGTTAGCTTACCGTAGGGACAACTATTGGAGCGCATCAAAGAGGGGTTGTCACATGACCCAACAGCCAAGATGCTCATTGACTATGCCAAAGAAGGGAAGACTAGAAAGTTTTGGCTCGAGGGAGACTTGTTATATGCTTGAGGACATCGCCTCTATGTGCCTCAGTTTGGAGAATTACGCAAGGGGATCATGAGGGAATGCCATGATTCCAAGTGGGTGGGATATCTGGGGATGAACCAGACATTGGCACTAATTGCAGGGAATTATTACTGGCTACACATGGGCACAGATGTTGAAGCCTATGTGAAGACTTGTCTTGTGTGCCAATAGGACAAGATAGAGATGAAGAAGTCGGCGGGACTGTTGCAGCCATTGCCCATTCCCAAGCGACCATGGGAAAGTGTTTCCATGGACTTTATTGTCGGTTTGCCTAACATTGACGGCCTATCGAGTATTATGGTTGTTGTTGATAGGTTTTCGAAGTATGGGACGTTCATTCCAGCGTCCAAGGTGTGTCCAGCCGAGGAGGCAGCTCGTGTTTTCCTCAAGCACGTGGTTAAGTATTGGGGAGTGCCAAAGACGATTATCAGTGATCGGGACACACGATTCACGGAGAGATTTTGGATCGAGTTATTCAAGCTAATGGGATCAAGCTTGAACTTTTCAACAAGTGTCCATCCCCAAACCGACGGGCAAACTGAGCGAGTGAATGCACTCTTGGAGATCTATTTGAGGCATTATGTGAGTGCAACACAGCGCGACTGGCCAAAACTGTTGGATGTGGCTCAGTTTTCTTACAACTTGTAATGGAGTGAGGCCACAAACCAAAGTCCGTTCGAGATCGTGACCGAGCAATAACCGCTTACACCCAACACGGTTGTTACCAAGTATGAGGGGCCGAATCCAGCAGCACACAAGTTTGCCACAGAGTGGCAAGAGCATCACGACTTAGTCCGAGCTTGTTTACACAAGGCAGGGAAGCGGACCAAAAAGTGGGCAGACCGAAAGCGTAGGGACGTGAATTTCCAGGTTGGTGACCTAGTCCTTGCCAAATTGACTGGAATCTTGCGTAACCCAACCGTGTACAAAGGGCTTGTGCGAAGATACGAGAGTCCATTCCGAGTTGTGAAGCGAATAGGCACCATGGCTTATCGATTGGAGTTGCCACCGACCATCCGAGCTCATCCAGTGTTTCATGTTAGCTTACTCAAGCCTTACCATCAAGATGAGTCAGATCCGGATCGAGGCAAATCACACCGAGTGCCAGTCGGAGTGAAGATCTCCTATGAGAACGAGGTTCGAGAGATCCAAGCCGAGAGAGTTATTCGACGACCAGGTTACCGGCCGAGGCACAAATATTTTGTGCAGTGGAAGGGACTTCCCGACAGTGAGGGGAGTTGGGAACTAGCCGAGGGCCTGTGGCAATTCAAGGACCAAGTGGATGGATACCATGCTAGCCGAGTGACGAGGGCGTCACTAGATTCAGTGGGGGAGAATGTCACGGATCGCGCATCGAGGCCCGAGACCAGCTCGCATCAAGCTGCCCAAGAAGCACTCCACAGTATTTTGGGCCTATCACCACTTAGCCCAACACTTGGGATTGAAGAGCCTTTCAAAGTAGATATGGCAAGTAGCACATAATCTAGCATATTCCCTTTTGATTCTTTCCATATCCTTTGTAATCTCTTATCTTTGGAATGTTTGATTTGAATTCCTTAGATTAAGGGATATTATAGATGTCATTGTATCTAGACCGTCGATGTACTCTAATCTTGACCGTTGGATGTAGGGGGCTTCAACTATAAATAGAGGCTTACCCCCACCTCATTTTACACACTTCACTTTTGAGGAATATACAGAAGCATTCACTCAAATTTCTTCCTTGTCTTTTTCTTTTGCCTTTTCTTTCAGAGTTCTTTTGCTTCCACTAGGATCTAAGCACTTTAGCTTTGATCAAGTTTTAGGCTTACTTAGGCGTTGCGTGTTCAGAAAGCGTCTAAGGCCGCACGCTCCAAGATTCAAGTTTTAGGGACGTGACATGTTTCAGCTCCATACTAGTCTTCCACCACATAGATCATAGAACCATCGAATACCGTTGTAGGATGAAACTAAAGTGGTGTGACTGAGACCTTATAGATATCTTGTCATACAAAAGACTGAGATTGAGAAATTAGTTTAAGAGATGTTACAAGTTAGTGTGATTCGCAACAGTAACAGTCCATTCGCCTCTCTTATTGTCATGGTTAAGAAAAAAGATGGGAGTTGGCGCATGTGTGTCGATTATCGACAGTTCAATCAGCTTACAATTAAGGATAAATTTTCGATACTAGTTATTGAGGAACTTTTGGATAAGCTGGGAGGGGCAATTTTCTTTTCCAAGTTGGACCTTCGTTCTAGATATCACCAAGTGCTGATGTGTGAGCAAGACATTCCAAAAATTGCTTTCAGGACTCATAATGGTCATTATGAGTTATGGTTATACCTTTCGGCTTAACCAATGCACCCTCTAGCTTCTAAGATTTAATGAATCAAGTGTTTAAGCAATTTCTTACAAAGTTTGTTTTGGTGTTTTTTGATGACATTCTTGTCTATCCCAAGGGTTGGCCTCCTCATTTGAACCATTTGAGAGAGGTTCTACAATATTTACAAGACAACAAATTAATTGCAAAGAAGTCCAAGTGCAATTTTGGAACAGTTGAGGTTGAATATTTGGGTCATCTTATAGCTGCTAGTACAGTTAGTATGGACAAAACAAAGGTGGAAGGGGTAATTACTTGGCTAGTACCTCAATCTGTGAAATATTTGAGAGGATTCTTTGGGTTGTGGTACTACCATTGATTTATTAAAGGTTATGGAGTTCTTGTTGCTCCTCTTACTGCTCTTCTCAATAAAGGAGTGGTATGGCATTAGAATGACTCGACTAACTCAACTTTTCATAAGCTCAATGAAGCAATTTGTACAGCTCTAGCATTAGTTCTCCCTGACTTCACTGAACAATTTTGTGTCGAGACAGATGCGTGTGGTCAAGGTGTGGGAGCAGTCTTGTAGCAGAAGGGTGACTAGTAGCTTATTTCAGTAAAGCTCTTGGTGTTAGGCACCAAGCTTTGTATATTTATGACAAGGAAATGATGGTTGCTATCATGGCAGTCAAAAAGTGGCATTCTTACTTACTTGGTCGCCATTTTCTAATTAAGACTGATCATCAAAGTCTTAAGTTTTTTACTGATCAAAAAGCGATCACCCCTTACCAACAGAAGTGGGTGTCTTAGATGTTGGGGTACGATTTTCCAATTACCTATCGAAAGGGAATCTATAACACTGTTGTGGATGCCTTATCGCGAAGGCCTCATAAGGAGGTTGGTCAATTATTTCAATGCATGGAGCAAACTTCTCTTACTTGGTCTGATATTTGGACTCACATTTTGGAGTCTTATGTTCATGATCCAAAGGTTGAACAGATTTGTAAAAAGTTGCAGCTTCAATGAAAATCACATCTTAAGTACTCCTGGGATGGGGCTCTACTTCGAAGGAAAGGCAAAGTCGTAGGTAACAACACTACACTAAAGAAGACACTGTTTGATTATTTTCATGAACGGTCTATTGAGGGCCATTCGGGCATGCAGGAAACACGACATAGGTTTGCCAACATGTTATATTGGAAAGGCCTTTCTAAGGATGTGCGCAAGTGGACAAAGGAGTGTGTGGTTTGTCAAACTTGCAAGGGAGATAATTTTGCTTATCTGAGGTTGTTACAGCCATTGCCGATTCCTGAAAGGGCTTGGTCTGCTATAAGTATGGATTTTGTGGAGGGCTTTCCTATTTCTAGGGGCAAGAGTACTAACTTGGTTGTTATAGATCAGTTGACCAAAAATGGTTACTTTCTTGCCTTGAGTCACCCCTTTATTGCTGCAACAGTAGCTTTTGAGTACCTGCAGCATATTTACAAACTTCATAGCACTCCAGAGTCGATAGTGTCTAACAGGGATAAGATTTTTGAAAGCTATTTCTGGCAAGAGTTATTCAAGCACCTTGGCACTTAGTTGCATCTGTTAATAGCATACCATCTGCAAACAGATGGTCAAATAGAGGCTCTGAATAAATCTTGGAAGGATACTTGAGATGCATGTCGGGGGAAAAACCATCTCAGTGGCTACCATGGCTTCCTTTGGCTGAATGGTGGTATAACACCAACTATCAGTTAGCCATTCATATGACCCCTTATGAAGCTCTTTACAGGCAAGATCCACCAAATTGTCTTCCTTATATAGTTGGGGTTTCACGTGTGGCTGCAGTTGATAGGTGCCTGCAACATCAAGAAACTGTTAAAGAACTACTACAGTTTCATTTGAGGCGTATAAATGAGCAGATGAAGCAAATAGTTGATAGTTGGTAACTTGGTTTATGTGAAATTGCGACCTTATCGTCAGTATTTGTTGAAGCGGTTTAGGAACCAAAAACTTGCTCCACGCTATATTGGCCCTTTCCTTGTAGAGAAACGAGTTGGTAAGGTAGCTTATAAACTGACTTTTCTTGCTCCAACAAGAATACATCCTACTTTTCATGTTTCTCAGCTCCAGAAACATGTGGGCACAACCATTGTCTCTGCTCAGCTATCCTTCAGCAATACAAATGGGTCCTTGCCCAGGGAGCCAATTCGGGTTTTAGATAGGAGGATGGTCAAGAGGGGTAATGCGACTGTCACGTTCCCGGAAGATGCGACATAGGAGAACTGGAATTACCTTCATCTTTGTTTCCCACAATTCGATCCTTGAGGACAAGGATCTGCTTCAATGGGGGGATACTTGTTGTGGGTCAATATTATTACTGTTAATCACCTTTTAAATAGTAGTTATGTTAGTTACGTAATCTTGTTAATGCAAACGCTACATTTTGGTTTAATGTTTTTAGTATTAAACACACCGCTTTGGGTGTATAGGGAGTAATCATTTTCCAGTTGTAATGAGTTGTTGTTCCTCCTTATAATGCAAAAGGGGACAATAAAGTACATTTATGGAAAGAAATTTGAATTGTTCTTCCCTCTCTGTTCTCTTTCTTTTCTCTCATCTTACTGAGTTCTCTTCTTCTTCTCTACTAAATTTCTCTACAAATCTTGTAACTCCCCCATACTTGACGCAATCGTTGAGTCAAGGCACCGGAATGTCACATTCGTTGCCGGAGCAACTACTGAAAATTTTAGAATCAATTTATCATATTATTTAATTAATGTAGATCATTTATTCATTTTAGTACATATTGAATTTACGACAGAACTAATTATGAGTTAAAGGAGCTCATTAAAACATCCACAATTGATCAAAGACCAAATTGTAAAGTTTATAAAAATTTGGACTATCGTCGCGATATTGAGAGTTCCACGTCGTGACATGACGAATTTGTCGTCATGACGTCGTCTCCATTTTCCTACAAGTTTCACACTTTTTATTTATTTTTATTTCATTACCTAAACCGTATTCAGATGTCATAACCGCCACTTCATTTTACATATCATCCACTTACATCTATTTCTAATCTCAAGTCCTCATAAAAACATGATATTCAATCAAAGATAACAAAATTTATAAAATTAACAAAAAATTTTAAGTTTTACAAATAAGACCATTGGAGGAGTTGCCCTTTCAAAAGTAGTTTACCCACTTAATGTATATTTCATATTTATTTCTAAATTGTGCCAATAAATTTAATTTTTTATAAATTTTTAATAATGATTTCAATATCACATCAATTAACAATTATTCACTTATTATTATCAATTCGTTTAAACAAACTCACATGTATTAATCATTCCCTCACTTATAACCATTTCGAAACATTTCTCTACTATATATATTTTTCCTCCTCCTCCTCTCCATTCCACATCCTTTACGTATATATATTTATTAGAATCTTTAGCTTTTATTATATAGCATGCTTATATGTAACAATACATTATCTATAATTCCACTATTTACTTATGTGTTAATTTCAAAGATGTCCACTTGAGTCATAGTCACTAAATTATTTATATCTTAAGCTACAGAATTCAAAATTAAGATCCGCTTGATGTTTTTTTTTGAAACTAGACTCAAATATATTTTTACCATAAAAATTTAAGAATTTCTACTTTAGTCAATCCGTAAAGAAAATTCTTCAAATTTGCCCCTTCTCTGTTGCTTGATAGTTTCGACCTTTCTTTACAAAAAATTAATTATCTATTAGTACAGGGTTCGGATGATGTTTCTGTTTGTTTCTCTTGAAAATAGGCTAATTAAGAATTTAAACATATAAATTTCAGCCTCTAATAATTTTTTAAAATTTTTTTTATAATTTTCCAAAGTCAGAACAGGGGAACCCGAATCTACTCTGACTTTGTTTCAGAAAAACTAATATATCTCAAAATATACAATTTCGTTTCTTTCATTGCTTCTTCCATATGAAACTAGACTCAATAATATTTAATTACATATTTAATTCAACCCTAACTAAGTTTATACAATTTTTGGTGAATTTTCAAATTTAATTCACTGCTACTATCCAAACTGTTTTAATGAAAATGTTTCCTTTTTCATGTTTCTTTGCACTATGTTTCATTCAATCACATATAATTGACATACTTTTGATTACTATGCAATTTAATCACTTATGTTTATTGATCGTACTATGAACATCACAACAAATGTGCAACCGTACATTGTCGATGCAAGTATAATAGACAGAAGTGAATCTGTCGGATATCGATCCACGAGGATGGGTGTTTGTTGTCTAAAATTTTTTGTGCATTGAATAAGTAAAATGCAATAAATTGTGAGAATGGTTGTCGGAGCAATAATATGAAAATGTGATAAAGGTAAAATGGGATCCACAACGTGAATAGTCAGCAGAAAACTAAGTGTGGCTTACAAGGTTAAGAATAACAGGTAATTTGTCGGTGCAATGAAGTGCAATGAACATCTTACCAAACTTGGCTTTTCTATTAGATCAATGACTTTAGTATGCACACTAACCACACCTTCTAGTGCTGAAAATGTAACACACTCAAGAACAAGTGGACAAAATTCCATCAATCCCCAAGCAACTTCCATTTTCTTGCTTGTTATTTTAAACTATCACTGCACCTTCTAGTGACTGTGACTGCAATAACACTTCCAAGCTAAAATCATTCAAACCCAAAGATTAAACAGTAAATGCAAGCTTGAATACGATATCATTTAGTCTAACAATCAAGAGTACTTCCATACAAACTTGAATAAACATGAATTACCATCGTTTAAGAAAGAAATATAAAAGAACAAATGGAGAATACTATTCCTAGGCTACTCGAAATGCTCTCTTACTTTCCTCTTGTGTCACACTTAAGAACTCCTCGTCAGGAGCTGATCTGCATCGCCTTCATGTTGATTCACCCGAGGGGTCTCAAGCCTCCATAGCCAAAAAGTTCAAAAGCTAGATTAAAGAAGATAATAAAATGGGAGACTAAAGGAAGAGAGAGACACCTTCCTTCATGCTTTGTGTGTGCTTATATTTAGCCCCAAATGTACAGGTGTTTATTCTCCAAAATTAAGATGTACAAGTTGGTTATACTAGATTGGACAGCTCACACAATTTTATTCTTATCAGACAGCTGTCAGATGCGGCAATAATTCTGGGTGCAATTCTCTACACGTTCATGCAGCGACAATTCTGTACATATTCATGCAGTGACATTCCTGGGTGCAATTGAATACTTATGCAGCAATAGTTCTAGATGCAATTTGAAGAATATTTATGTAGCGATAGTTTTGGTACAATCTGGAAGTGCTCATGTGGCGACAATTTTTGGGCTCAATCTAGAGGTGGTCACGCGGTAACAATTTTAGGCACAAATTTGGATATTATTTTGCAACGACAACCTTGGATACCTTCATGTTGATCTTTCTGGACAGACTCCTGCACTAACATCTTTGGACTCAAACTGAACACTAATTGTGGCGACATTAATAGCAAAAACAGGATAAAATTAAAGAAAATTAAACCTAGCATCACTGAGTTAGAAAATGCAATTACTAAATATAAAATGCTAAAAATGCATGCTAAACATGATATAATAGGAACAAATTATACAATAAATAGGGAGAAAACATATATTCTTTTTAGTATCATCATTTATGTGTAGATTACATATTCATTTCTTAATCTTAATACTTTTCACCATACAGATCATATTCTCTATTACCAATTTAGTGTTTTTAAGCCTTTATTCTTCCAAATACTTTTTATTTCTAGTATTTAGATTAAATACATGTATCATACATCTCACTCAAAACATTTTTAACTCAATCTATTGAAATACAAGTAGGTTTAGTATGAAACTTACCTCCTTTGTCAAGAATTTCTTCCTTTCTTCTTCATTTCCATGCATTTCTCTTCTTCCCCACTTTTCTTCCTTTTTCTTCTCATTTTCTCCACTTTCATCTACTATTTTCTTGCTTCTAAATTGATGAACATATTCTCTAGAATCTCTACTTCATCTTCTCTCTCTAATATCTAAGGAAATTTCTAAAAAAATTTGGGTAAAAAAAAATAGGTTTTCATGGCAAAGGACCAAATTACAAAGAAAAGAAAATTTCCTTTTCTTACCCCTTTTACTCACGTTGGAAGGATAATAAATTTCCTTCCTCCTTCCTTTCTTTTTATACTACCATTTTCTAAATAAAATAATAATAAATATCTAAGTAAAATATTAATAAAATAATATTTAACTAATTAATTAATAAAAATATCTCCAAAATAACATTAACATCATCATTACGGTCTTTCAAATATCCATCCTTGAATCATCACTTAATTTGGAAAAATTATGATTTAGTCCCGCATAATTCTTCACTTATTTAATTTGATCCCTGCATGCCAATTCCATATCATAATAATTTGGTATATTTTCACTTTTGGTCCTTCAACTTTCTCATTTTTATACTTCGATCCCCTAAAATTTGAATATTTACAGTTGAGCCAAAAAAATTTCACATATTTACGATTTAGTCTTTACTTTTAAATCAATATGCTAAAACCTACTTCTTAATTATTATTATTATTATTATTATTATTATTATTTATTTTACACTCCTCAATCTTCTCTTTTATATCATTTTCTCGTCTTATAAAAAAATCAATTATACATTATTCAACTTATTACTTCTTTTATTATATATCAATTTTAAGGATGTTACAAATCTGATCTTGTCACAGAAAGACAATGATTTTGTAAGGGACTTTAAGGTGCCAAAGATTAATCCAAGCTTTTTGTAGATTTCCAAGAGGAAGGGTTAGTGGGTGCGTCTTGCAAAGCGGGTAATAGGCATTTTTCACTGAAAAAAGTTCGTTATGATCAAATTTCTAAACAATTTTATCTCTTTCTCCTTTTTCTCCTTGGTTTGAGAGAGTTATATTGAAGAGGTTATGGGCACAAGACAGGTCAAGAAGGTCAAAAGCTTTAATTTGGTTTTAGTTACATATATGTTAGGGTTGAGGCAAAAGCAAACTTGGGTATCATAATCAATATGTTTGTTAGTGTCCAAAAGTGGAAAATTTAGGTTTCTGTGAATCCAGTAGTTATTTCCTCCCCAAGGTTGGAAGTATTTCCCTTGATTGCAAATATTTCTTCTAAGTAAAATGCCTTTCCAGCCCAAGAGTTAGAAGGCTTAGGTTTTATGGTTTGAAAAGGTGTTGCTCACAGTACTTGGCCCTTAAAACTCTTAAGATAAAGCAATTATGATTTGTCATAATTTGCCAAGCAATCTTTGAGAGGAGGGCTTCATTAAAGAGCTTAGTTTTTCTACTTCCTAAGCCCCCTTCACACCATAGTTTGTAGAGTTATCCTTAGGGTTGTAAATGAATCAAGTTTGAATGAATAAATTTTTTTCGTGTTCGTTTGTTTATTTTTGAAGTTATTTGTGTTCGTTAATAATTTCAAATTTTTTGTTCATGTTTGTTTATTTTAAGATTATGCGTGTTCATGGTCGTTTGTTTAATGTTCACGAACATGTTCATTTAACTTAATTGAACATGCTCACGAACAATGTTAATGAATAATGAACAAACAAAAATAAATAAATACATACACACATATATTATTTTAATATTTTCATAAGAAAATATCATTAATAAATAAACGAGTCAATAAACGAGCTTGTTCATGAAAATAAACGAACTGAACAAACCTCTGTTTGTGTTTATTCGTTTATTAAACGAACATAAAAAATTTGTTCATACTCGTTTATTTAACTTAATAAATGAAAATAAATGAACGTTATACGAACATAAACGAACGTTATACGTTCTGTTCATTTAAACTGTTGAATTATGACTCCTATTTCAAGTCAAATTTGAGAAATAACCTTTCAGTTAAACTCTATTTATTTGTTTCAATTAAACTCTGTTTATTTGTTTGAGTCAAACTCTTATTAGTTTAGATTATTTTATTATTATTTGACCTAGAAATTTAGCCTATAAATAGGATCTTTTACAACCTTAGAAATACACCCATTAGAGTTTAGAACTTCTAACACTTTTGGAGAATATAGTGTTTACATTTTGAGGGTTCTTTGTTTTTGAGTTTTCGAGGTTTAGTTTTTATCTCAATCTTTTGTACTCTTCATTCTTTTGTCATTATAGTAAAATTATCTTTATTCGTTGTTTTTTATCCTCTTTGGAGGGGTTATTCCACGTTAAACTTATGTGTTCAATTTCTTAATTTATTTCATTATTTTTACTTGTTCATTGCTTAATCGGGTTGATCCCCACAAGTGGTATCAGAGCTAGTTAGATTTTTCGTAGATCAACCCGTTCAGAGATGGAAATAACAAGGTTCGACATTGAAAAGTTCAATGGTGTCATAAATTTCAATCTGTGGCAAGTTCGTATGATAATAATTCTAGTTCAGACCGGCTTGAAAAAGGCCGTTATTGAAAAAAAGCCCGAGAATCTAGATCAATCAAAATGGAAAGAGCTGGATAAAAGGCCTTGTCTACAATCAGTTGTGCCTCGTGAATAGGATATTGCAGGAAATATTGATGGAGAATACCTCATCCGCATTGTGGAAAAGGCTAGAAACTCTTTATGCGACTAAGTCTCTAGCTAACTATTTAGTGCTGAAATAACATTTATTTACGTTTCGCATGACTGAAGGTGAGCTTTTTAGAGATCACATCAGTTAATTTATTATCCTTTTAAATGATTTAAGTAACGTTGAGGTTTAGATTGATGATGAAGATCAGGCTATGTTATTATTATGTTCTTTACCCCATTCATACAAGTCTTTCAAAGAGACCCTGATTTATGGAAGAGACAAACTTTCATTCGAGGATGTGAAGGGTCATTTGTTGAGTAAAGACAAACTTGACAATAAGTTTGGTTCATATAGAAAGGCAAATAGGTAAGCTTCAATTTTGATAGCATCAAATAAGCGAGACAAAAGGTGTCGCTATTGTAAGAAGTTAGGTCATGTCAAAGCAGATTGTTATAACCTGCGAAATAAAAAGGCTGCTGAGAGTAACGAGGAAGATTTAGCTTGTGCAAATTTGGCCGATGAAAGTGATGATGATTTCTTGTTAGTGTCAACGAGCGAAAGCTCTGAGCTTACGTCCGAGTGGATCCTAGATTCAGGATGTTCTTTCCACATGTGTCCCAACAGAGAATGGTTATCCAAATATAGTTCAGTTGAAGGCGGAGTTGTGCACATGGGAAACGATTTATCCAGTAAGGTAATCGATATTGGTACTATTAAAATTAAAGTGCACGATGGTACAATTAGGACATTATCAGATGTTAGGTATGTACTTGATTTACAACAGAATCTCATCTCCTTAAGTATTTTAGACTCAAAAGGTTGCAGAATCAACATTGAGTCGAGTGAAATTAAGGTATCTCGTGAAGCTCTCATTTTTTTAAAAGGTAAAAAGATCGGTAGTCTTTATATTCTGAAAGGTTCTACAGTGACCGGTAAAATCGAACGTCCCTCGTCCGTCACGGAGTTAAAGTCAACTTGTTTCCAGCGGAGACAACTTAGTCATAGGAGAGAAAAAGATATGACCGTTTCGTTGAAGAGAGGTTCTCTTTTGGATGCATGTTTTGAAAAGTTATGGCACTTTGTTTGTGAAAATCAGACCTGTGTTAGTTTTGATTTGGTAGTACACAAGTCGAAGGCTAGAAGTCTTTTAGTTTCTATGTAATAATAGCTATCAATATAGTATTAAAATGGCACCATTCGAAGCATTATATGGTCGAAAGTGCAAGACACCTTTGTACTGTTCCGAATTGAGCGAGTCTAAGTTGATTGGAACCAATTTAGTTCATAAGACTGAGAACAAAGTACGGGTAATTCGTGATTGTTTGAAAGTGGTGTCTGAACGACAGAAGTCGTACGTAAATCTTAAGAGAAAAGATATAGAATTTGTTGTAGGAGATCGAGTGTTTCTAAGAGTTTCACCTTGGAAAAAGATGCTGTGGTTTGGTAGAAAGGGATAGTTGAGTCTACGGTTTATTGGGTCGTATGAGATCATAAAACGGGTTGGTCCTATAGCATATAAGTTGGCTTTACCACTAGAACTAGAGAAGATTCATAATGTATTTCATGTTTTGATGCTGAGACGGTATAGATCAGATCCTTCTCATGCGATTACACCTTGTGAGGTTGAGATACAGTCGGATTTGTCGAATTCGAAAGAATCGATGAGGATTTTGGCTCGCAAGGTGAAAGAATTACGAAACAAAAGGGTACCATTAGTGAAAGTATTGTGGAACCGACACGGGCTTGAAGAAACTACTTAAGAGATGGAGTCTTCAATGAGGTCACAGTACCCTAACCTGTTTATTGGTAAGAAATTTCGAGACGAAATTCCCTAAGGGGGAGAGTTATAATAGACTGATTTTCAGTGACGTCGGAAATAATGATTTTGGGATCACAACTCCGACGAGTCGAGTCATAAATTTATTTATTTTAATATTTATGATGTCAATAGCATCATATTAAATTTTGGTTTAAATAATTAAATCGATTAGATAGTTAATTAATAGAAAGGACTAAATTGAAAAAAGGTGCAAAAGTAGAATTGTTTAATTAGAAAGACCAATTGAATAAATTAACCAAAGGAGTATTAGTTAGTGGATTGGTATGGTTTATATTAAATGTAAATAGATTTAATTAAGGTTAAAAAATGGTTAATTAAAGCTTAATGATGAAAGTCTTAATATTTACAAATTTACCATTGACTATATATATAAATTAAAATAGAAAAATAAAGAAATTCATTATTTCTTCATCTTCTCCATGGAAAAGGAGAGAAAAACTAGGGTTTACACATTCAATCTTTGAGCTTTGATTTGAGGAAGTAAACTTTGATCGTTTTTAGTAATTTTTATGTTTTTGAGTCCGTATTAGCTTAATCTAGCTTATGCAAGGACTAATTTGTGAATCTGTCAAATGTTAGAAAACTTGGCATTATTGAAATTGCTTGTTCTTGAAAGCTTTTGATGTATTTGAATGTTTGATACTTGGGTTAAATCTTTTTGTAAAGTGATTTTTGATGAAATTAGGGTTTAAGGACTAAAATGTGAAAATGGTGAAATTACATGTATTATTGTGAAAATAAATGTGTGAAAGGGGTTGAATGGACACCAAGAAATTTTTCTATGGTTAGTTATGGGAGGAAATAGTTATTTTGCTTGCTTTGTGTTACAAGGACTAGATTGAATAAAAGGAAACTAGTAGGGGTAAAATCATAATTTTCTCAAAAGGATTAAATTGTGTAGAATGACTAAATTATGTAACTTAATGTGAGAATTGAATGACTTGTGAATGTAGACTACGATCGAGCTATAGACCGCGAAAAAGGGAAATTGGCGGATTAGTTCTTGAAGTCTTTTCTAAACTATAATTCAGTTCGGTAAGTTCGTAGTTTAAATCTTAATTAAAATTCCTTGTACACGTATATATATATATTGTCAATGTACAGCAAATCGTAAACATTTGGTATTGAAGATGATCAAAGAAATGAAATGCAATAGATAGTAGGCTTTGTGCCGTTGAAATAGTACCGACACAATGGCTGGGGTACCACATGTGTTGCGAGTCCTCGACTACTCGTGTGAGCAGCATCGTGACTTGGGAAAAAAGATATGGACCCTATATGGATTACAGGTCCTACGATGGCTAGAACTTATGCTCTATGCATACTCTTGACAGCTCGTGTGAGTAGCATCGTTAGGAAACAGTTTACAGTACAAATAGACACCGTACCGATGGCTGAGGTACCACATAAGTTACGAGTTCTCGATAGCTCGTGTGAGCAACATCGGGTACTGGTAATAGAAAGTTATGAACAGGAAGAAAGGTTGTAAATACTCAAGAGTAATGGAATTACGTTGGCTTAATGAAGTCATTGTTGTTTATTACCATGTTGGTATTTCTTAACTATCAAACTTACTAAGCTATAAAGCTTACCAAAGTTATTGTTGTTGTTTTGTATATCATTTTCCTGACTGAAGATTGGATCATCGTCCTCACTTGAAGTCATACTATCGCGGAGTTTGTCGATAAATTTTGCATCACTTGGTATTATGGCATGTACTAGGATGATATTAACCTTTGATATTGAACTAAAGATGTTGAAATATTACTATTTTGATTGTGTAAATGCATGAAGTATAACTTAGATGCTTAAGCTTATGATGCTTGTAAGACTTAGAATTTTTGTATGTTGTGTGATGTTAATGCATAATTTGTATTGGTTGTGTTTGAGACATTAAACTTGTATCTTGGCATTATTCTTGAGATTCTGCATACTTGTTTCGGTAGAATTTATGCATGTATCGGTAGAAGTACAGGGTAGGAGAGAGGTTGCTCTCTGACTTAGGTTGTATCGGTAGCTGAATTACAAGTATCGGTAGTTTATAATACTGATGCATCGGTAGTATGTTTACTTTTATCGGTAGAAGTTGCAGGGTGAGGATTTTTGCTCTCTGGAGTTTTAGGTATCGGTAGTTGCTTGACTTGTGTCGGTAAAAATCATATTTGTATCGGTAGAACTAGCACAGGTACCGGTAAAAATCTGCACAATTCTAAATTGTTTATGAAATTGATTACTACTGATACGTGACTATCAGGTACCGTAAAAGTCCCCAAAAATGTTGGAAATGTCATTTTTACCTTTGATGAAATTGTGTTATGATTAAACATTGATCCAAAATGTGACAGGTGGATTTTGTATTGAATAAAGATTAAATATTTTGATATCTTAAAAGATGAACAAAGTTAAATGAATAGAAACACAAGAATCCTAACCGACGACGGTGTTTGAGATTTGGGTGTTACATTTAATGGTATTAGAGCTTTCGGTTAGCCATTTCTTAGACAGTTATTATTGTATTAAATGATTTCATAGTACATGCCATATAAACCTATGATAGTGTGATACAGATGAATCCAATCTAACCATAGTTTTTACTGATAAAAGTAATTATGCCTGAATCTGAAAGAGATGAGACTAACGAAGTAAACAGCAATGACCCGACAAATGATTCTGGGGCTAGTCATAAGGTCCCTATTATACCAATGATAGAAAGAGAAGCTGAAAACATGTTTTTCGGTTTAATGGGACAGTGATTCTCGAAAGTTTTACAGAATAACCGAATTGCACCACCTCCTCCATCCTCAATTACACAACTTACTGCCCGACCAACGGTACCTCCTGTAATGCCTTCCCCTCTCCCGGTAATTGAATAGAGGTGTCGTATTCTAACAAATAGGGTAAGGAAGTACGGGGCAGAAGAATTTCATGAAAATGTCGAGGATGATCCGTCCAAAGCCGAGTATTGGGTAGAAAACATTTTGAGAGTGTTGAATGAAATGGCTTGTCCACCTGAAGATTTTGTGAGGTGTGTTGTTTCGTTACTAAAAGACGAAGCTTACAATTGGTGGGCAATGATAGTAGCGATGATACCAGAAAATGAAGTTACTTGGGAATTCTTCCAGATAAAGTTTAAAAAGAAGTATGTCAGTAAAAGATATCTGGACAAGAAGAAAAAAGAATTCTTAGAGTTGAGATAGGGAAGCAAGACAGTGACAGAATACGAGCGAGAGTTTGTATTTCTCAGTAAGTATGCCCGACAGGTCGTACCCACTGATGAGGCTATGTGTGTCCGTTTTGAAGACGGTTTGAGTGATGAAATAAATATGATAGTGGGTGGTTCAGAAATTCAACCATTTGTCGTACTGGCAGACTGAGCACAAAAAATAGAATAAGTATACAACCAGAAAAGATAGAAAGAGAAGAGACTTCGGGATTTCGGGAAGAAAAATCCTACCCGAACTTTTTCAATGCCACCATAGAAGAAATTTAGAGATAGTGAAGCCAGCGGAGCAGTCTCTTCTAATTTTTTAAGTATGAGCCGATTAGAACCACCAGTATCCAGATTTCAAAATCGACCTGTTGACAGTGTGGCAAGTGTTCGTAACGTGCCAACAGTAGCGTGCGAGCATTGCAAAAGAATTCATTCGAAAAAATGTCAATTAGTTAAAGGAGCCTACTTTAGATGTGAAGATACCGATCATTTCATGCAAAATTGTCTGATAAACTCGGAAGTAAAGGAAGATCGGAGTATTAATCCTCCGGTTACACTGTAAAAAGGTAGACGCCCGGGGCAGAGTAACGGTGCAGGTGGAAATTAAAGTGAATAGAGAGACAGTGGGAGCAGGTTAGAAGCTCGAGCACCTGCGCGAACTTATGTCATTCGAGCTAGAGAAGAAGCTACCGCTCCTGATGTGGTGACTGGTATGCTCTATCTTTTTAATAATATTATATGTGCTTTGATTGACCCAGGGTCAACTCATTCCTATATTTGCACTACTTTAGCCACTGATAAGAAACTGGTCGTTGAACTGACTGAATTTGATGTGCAAGTCACAAACCCTTTGGGTTATAGTGTTATGTTAACTTGGCATGTCGTAAATGCCCACTGAAAGTTCAGGGCTATAAATTTTCTGTCGATCTAATGCTATTTCCATTTACCGAGTTTGATGTGATCTTAGGTATGGATTGGTTATCTGAGCATGATGCGATAGTAAATTACAAGCAATGACAGATTAGTTTGAAATGTCCGACAGGTGAAGTAATTACAATGGAGTCCGATAGATTGAATAGTGAAATTAGAGTGATTTTGGCTATTTCGGCACAGAAGATGGTTCATAGAGGCTGTAAAGCATTCTTGGCATACATACTTGATACTCGGGGCTCGAGAACAGAATTGGATCAGGTACTAGTTATTCGAGAGTATACAGATGTGTTTCCAGAAGAATTATCGGGTTTGCCACCAGTTAGGGAGGTAGAGTTCGGTATTGATTTATTACCTGGTACCGCTCCGATCTCTATTCCACCGTAGAGAATGGTGCCGACTGAATTGAAAGAGTTGAAAGCTTAACTGCAAGAATTATTAGACAGAGGATTTGTACGACCTAGTGTATCACCGTGGGGTACGCCCGTATTATTCGTGAAAAAGAAGGATGGATCAATGCGGATGTGCATAGACTACAGGCAGTTACATAAGGTGACGATCAAGAACAAATATTCGTTACCTCGGATCGATGAGTTATTTGACCAGTTAAAGGGAGCAACCGTGTTCTCCAAAATAGACATTCAGTCAAGTTATTATTAAATGCAAGTGAAAGATTGTTATATAATGAAAATGACATTTAGAACTCGGTATGGACATTATGAGTTTTTAGTTATGTTGTTTGGGTTAACTAATGCCCCTGCAGCATTTATGGACCTGATGAACAGAATATTCCAGCCCCAGTTGGACAGGTCTGGGTTGAGTTTATTGATGACATATTGATTTATTCCAAAACAGAATCAAAGCATACTCAGCATTTGAGAGAGGTGTTACGGATTTTGGAAGAAAAGCAGTTGTATGTAAAATTCAGTAAGTGTGAATTTTGGCTTCGAGAAGTTGGATTCTTGGGTTATGTAGTATCATCAGAAGGAACACGTGTTGATTCAAGCAAAGTTTAAGCTATTCTGGATTAGAAGGTACCAAAAAATGTCTTCGAAGTACGTAACTTCCTGGGATTGGCAGGTTATTGCCGTCAGTTCGTGAAAGACTTTTCCATCATAGCCTTGCCGATGACAAGGTTGCTACAGAAAAATATTCAGTTCGTGTGGTCTGAGAAGTGTCAGCAAAGTTTTGACCAGTTAAAAAAGTTATTAACTGAAGCTCCGGTCTTGACGCAACTAGAGATAAGAAAAGAGTTCATTGTTTACAGTAACGCATCTTTAAGTGGATTGGGGTGTGTTTTGATGCAAGATGGGAAAGTGATAGCTTATGCTTCCTGACAATTAAAACCGCATGAAAAGAATTTCCAACTCATGATCTAGAGTTAGCTGTCGTAGTTTTTGTATTGAAGATTTGGCGAACCACCTTTATGGGGAGAGATGGCATATATTTACAGATCACAAGAGTTTGAGATATCTGATGACACAGAGAGAGTTGAATCTGCGACAGTACTGATGGTTAGAGCTATTAAAAGACTATGACATTATCATCTGGGTAACGCTAATGTTGTAGTTGATGTCCTGAGTCGAAAATCGATGTTTGCTTTGAGAGCGATGAATACCCATCTGTCATTGGAAGGCAATGGTTCTATCACCGCGGAGCTTAAGACGAGGTCGTTATTTCTACAACGGATTCAAGAATTACAGAGAAAGGATCCAAAGCTTATAACTAAAAGGGAGCAGATACAAAATAATACTACCACATAATTTACAGTTAATACAGAGGGTATGTTGTATTACAGAGGCAGGGTATTTATTCCAAATGATTCAGATTTGAGACGAGACATTCTGACGGAGGCTCATAATAGCACTTATTCCATACATCCGAGGAGTGTGAAAATGTAAAATGACCTGAAGAAATTGTATTGGTGGTCAAGTATGAAACAAGAGGTTTCAGATTTTGTGACTAGATGCCTTATATGTCAGCAAGTGAAAGCCAAACACCAGGTGCCATCTGGGTTACTACAGCCGATTTCCATCCCGAACTAAAATGGGAACGAGTTACAATGGATTTTGTCATAGGACTTTCAGTAACACCGAGGAAGAAAGATTCAATCTAGGTAATTGTAGACAAATTAACGAAGTCTGCTCATTTCATCCCTATTCGGGTGGATTATCCACTAGAGAGACTTGTTGAGCTATATGTGTCTGAAATAGTTCGACTACACAGGGTACCAGCCTCTATCATCTCCAATAGGAATCCACGCTTTACCTCGAGATTTTGGGGTAAGCTACATGAAGCTTTAGGGACCAAGTTAAATTTTAGTACTGCTTATCATTCACAAACGGATGGTCAGCCAGAATAAGTGATACAGATTTTGGAGGATATGCTACGATGCTGTACACTTGAGTTCGAAGGAAGCTAGGAAAAGTATCTGTCGTTGTTGGAGTTTGCTTATAATAATAGCTATCAATCTAGTATTAAATTGGCACCATTCGAAGCATTATATGGTCAAAAGTGTAGGACACCTTTGTACTGGTCAGAATTAAGCGAGTCTAAGTTGATTGGAACCGATTTAGTTCTTGAGACAGAGAACAAAGTACGGGTAATTCGTGATTGTTTAAAAGCAGCGTCTGATCGACAAAAGTCGTACGCAGATCTTAAGAGAAAAGATATAGAATTTGTCGTAGGAGACTAAGTGTTTCTAAAAGTTTCATCTTGGAAAAAGGTGATGTGGTTTGGTAGAAAAGAAAAGTTAAGTCTGCGGTTCATTGGGCCGTATGAGATCATAAAACTGGTTGGTCCTGTAGCATAAAAGTTGGCTTTACCACCAGAACTAGAAAAGATTCATAATGTATTTCATGTTTCGATGCTGAGACGGTATAGATCGGATCCTTTTCATGTGATTACACCTTGTGAGGTTGAGAAACAACCGGATTTGTCGTATTCGAAAGAATCGGTGAGGATTTTGGCTCATAAGGTGAAAGAATTACGAAACAAAAGGGTAACATTAGTGAAAGTATTGTGGAACCGACACGGGCTTGAAGAAGCTACTTGGGAGATGGAGTCTTTGATGAGGTCACAGTACCCTAACCTGTTTACTGGTAAGAAATTTCGAAACGAAATTCCCTAAGGATGGAGAGTTGTAATAGCTCAATTTTTAGTGGGGTCGGAAATAGTGATTTCGAGATCACAACTCCGACGATTCGAGTCGTAAATTTATTTATTTTAATATTTATGACGTCAATAGCATTGTCTTAAATTCTGGTTTAAAGAATTAAATCGATTAGATAGTTAATTAATAGAAAGGACTAAATTGAAAAAGGTGCAAAAGTAGAATTATTTAATTAGAAAGACCAATTGAATAAATTAACCAAAGGAGTATTAGTTAGTGGATTGGTATGGTTTATATTAAGTGTAAGTAGATTTAATTGAGGTTAAAAAATGGTTAATTAAAGCTTAATGATGAAAGTCTTAATATTTACAAAATTACCATTGAATATATATATAAATTAATATAGAAAAAAATAAAGAAATTCACTATTTCTTCATCTTCTCCAAGGCAAAGAAGAGAAAACAACTAGGGTTTACACATTCAATCTTTGAGCTTTGATTTTAGTAGGTAAACCTTGATCGTTTTTAGTAATTTTTATGTTTTTGAGTCTGTATTAGCTTAATCTAGCTTATGCAAGGACTAATTTGTGAATCTGTCAAATGTTAGAAAACTTGCCATTGCTAAAATTGCTTGTTCTTGAAAGCTTTTGATGTATTTGAATGTTTGATCTTGAGTTAAATCTTTTTGTAAAGTGATTTTTGATGAAATTAGGGTTTAAGGACTAAAATGTGAAAATGGTGAAATTACATGTATTGTTGTGAAAATAAATGTGTGAAAGGGGTTTAATGGACACCCAAGAAATTTGGCTATGGTTAGTTGTGGGAGGAAATAGTTATTTTGCATGTTTTATGTTGCAAGGACTACGTTGAATAAAAGGAAACTAATAGGGGTAAAATCATAATTTTCCTAAAAGGATTAAATTGTGTATAATAACTAAATTATGTAACTTAATGTGAGAATTGAATGACCTATGAATGTAGACTACGATCGAGCTATAGACCGCGGAAAAGGGAAATTGGTGGATTAGTTCTTGAAGTCTTTTCTGAACTACAATTTAGTCCGGTAAGTTCGTAGTGTAAATCTTACTTAATATTCCTTCTACATGTATATATATTGTCAATGTACAACAAATCGTAAACATTCGGTATTAAAGATGATCGAAGAAATGAAACGCAATAGATACTAGGCTTTATGCCATTGAAATAGTACCGACACGATGGCTGGGGTACCGCATGTGTTACGAGTCCTCGATAGCTCGTGTGAGCAGCATCGTGACTCGAGAAAAAAGATATGGATTACAGGTCCTACGATGGTTGGGACTTATGCTATATGCATACTCTTGATAGCTCGTGTAAGCAGTATCGTTAGGAAACAGTTTACAGTATAGATAGACATCGTACCGATGGCTGAGGTACCACATAAGTTGTGAGTTCTCGACAGCTCGTGTGAGCAGTATCGGGTACTGGTAATAGAAAGTTATGAACAGGAAGAGAGGTTATAAATACTCAAGAGTAATGGAATTACGTTGGCTTAATGAAGTCATTGTTGCTTATTACCATGTTGGTATTTCTTAACTATTGAACTTACTAAGCTATAAAGCTTACCACAGTTATTGTTGTTGTTTTGTAGATCGTTTTGCTGACTGAAGATCGGATCATCGTCCTCACTTGAAGTCACACTATCACGGAGTTTGTCGGTAGATTTTGCATCACTTGGTCTTATAGCATGTACTAGGATGATATTAACCTTTGATATTGAACTAAAGATGTTGAAATCTTATTATTTTGATTGTGTAAATGCATGAAGTATAACCTAGATGCTTAAGCTTATGATGCTTGTAAGACTTAGAAGTTTTGTATGTTGTGTGATGTTAATGCATAACTTGTATTGGTTATGTTTGAGACATTAAACTTGTATCTTGGCATTATTCTTGAGATTCTGTATACTTGTTTCGGTAGAATTTATGCATGTATTGGTAGAAGTTCAAGGTAGGAGAGAGGTTGCTCTCTAACTTAGGTTGTATCGGTAGCTGAATTACAAGTATCAGTAGTTTATAATACTGATGTATCGGTAGTATGTATGCTTGTATCGGTAGAAGTTACAGGGTGAGGATTTTTGCTCTCTGGAGTTTTTTGTATCGGTAGTTGCATGACTTGTGTCGGTAGAAATCATACTTGTATCGATAGAACTAGCACAGGTACCGGTAAAAATCTACACAGTTCTAAATTGTTTATGAAATTGATTACTATCGATATGTGACCATCAGGTACCGGTAGAAGTCCCCAAAAATGTTAGAAATATCATTTTTACCCTTGATGAAATTGTGTTATGATTAAACATTGATCCAAAATATGACAGGTGGATTTTGTATTGAATAAAGATTAAATATTTTGATATCCTAAAAGATGAACAAAGTTAAATAAATAGAAACACCAAAATCCTAACCGGTGACTGTGTTTGAGATTTGGGTGTTACATTCTAAGCACAGATTCGACTCAGTTAATTCCCTGCATAGTTCAAGATAGGTCCGCGACGGGCTTTGGCAAAGATGAAATTGTGGAAATATGAGTCAAGGTGGAGATTTGTTGAATTATGACTCCTATTTCAAGTCAAATTTGAGAAATAATCTTTCAGTTAAACTCTATTTATTTGTTTCAATTAAACTCTGTTTATTTGTTTAAGTCAAACTCTTATTAGTCTAGATTATTTTATTATTATTTGACCTAAGAATTTAGCCTATAAATAGGATCTTTTACAACCTTAGAAATACACCCATTAGAGTTTAGAACTCCTATCACTTTTGGAGAATTTGGTGTTTACGTTTTGAGGGCTCTTTGTTTTCGGGTTTTCGGGGTTTAGTTTTTATCTCCATATTTTGTACTCTTCATTCTTTTTCCATTATAGTAAAATTATCTTTGCCCGTAGTTTTTTATCCTCTTCGAAGGGGTTTTTCCACGTTAAATTTGTGTGTTCAATTTCTCAATTTATTCCGCTATTTTTACTTGTTCGTTACTTAATCGGGTTGATCCCCACATATACTCATATTTATCCCAAGGATAAAGGTGAAGCTTCCTTTCATAACTTTATGACCCCAACCAAAAAACACGAATAATTCTATTAATGTTCTCACAAATATTATTATAACACTTTAATCCTTTAGTCGGGAACATCTCAACTGATGGCATGCTTCATTTTATAAAATCAAAATGAGATAATTTTTAAAATAAAAGTATTATGTTGCTAATAGCATCATCAAAATTTGAATCTACCTCAAATTATAATGCATAATTTTTTAATAAATTAAACTTTAACCTTTAAATAAAATTATAATATAAAAACATTTAAACCTTTAACTTAAATTTCAAGATAGAAAAATAAGATATAAAAATTATAATACATAAGGTTTTTAATAAATTAAACCTTTTAATTATTTTTTACATTAAACTTTTAACTAAAATTAAAATGTAAAAAATTTGAAATACATGATGGCATGTTTTATGATTAGTTACACAATAACCATAATTTCATAACTATAATTGTTAATAAGATAAAAAATAACAATCAAATAACCAACCAAAATAAAAAAAAATAAGTAATCATCAAATAACCTATCAAAATAATTGTTGAATTATGACTCCTATTTCAAGTCAAATTTGAGAAATAATCTTTTAGTTAAACTTTGTTTATTTGTTTGAGTCAAACTCTTATTAATCTAAATTATTTTATTATTATTTGACCTAAGAATTTAGCCTATAAATAGGCTCTTTTACAACCTTAGAAATAAACTCATTAGAGTTTAGAACTCTTAACACTTTTGGAGAATTTAGTGTTTAGGTTTTGAGGGTTTTTTGTTTTCGGAGTTTAATTTTTATCTTTATCTTTTGTACTCTTCATTCTTTTGCCATTATAATAAAATTATCTTTACCCGTGATTTTTTTTTCATTTTCGGAGGGGTTTTTCCACGTTAAATTTGTGTGTTCAATTTCTTAATTTCTTCCGCTCTTTTTACTTGTTTGTTGTTTAATCGAGTTGATCCCCAACAAGTGGTATCAGAGCTAGTTCGATTTTCGTAGATCAGCCTATTTAGATATGACAATAACAAGGTTCGACATTGAGAAGTTCGATGGTGTCACAAATTTCAATTTGTGACAAGTTCGAATGATGGCAATTCTAGGTTCAGACCGATTTGAAAAAAGTCGTTAACAGGAAAAAACTCGATAATCTAGATCAGACAAAATGGAAAGAGCTTGATGAAAAGGCCCTATTTGCAATCCAGTTGTGCCTCGCGAATAGGGTATTACAGAAGGTATTGATGGAGAAGATCTCATCCGCCTTGTGGAAAATGTTAGAAACTCTTTATGCGATTAAGTTTCTAGCTAACCGTTTAGTGCTGAAATAACATCTATTTATGTTTAGCATGAACGAAGGTGAGCTTCTTAGAGATCACATTAGTCAATTCATTACTCTTTTGAATGATTTAAATAATGTTTAGGCTCAAATTGACGATCAAGATCAGGCTATATTATTGTTGTGCTCTTTACCCTCTTCATACAAGTCTTTCAGGGAGATCTTGATTTATGGTAGAGAAAAAATCTTATTCGAGGATGTGAAGGGTCATTTATTGAGTAAAGACAAACTCGATAATGAGTTTGGTTCGGATAGCAAGACAGATAAGCAAACTTCCGTTTTAGTAGTATCAAAGAAGCGAGACAAAAGGTGTCGCTATTGTAAGAAGTTAAGTCACATCAAAGTAGATTGTTATAAACTGCGAACTAAAAAGGCTACTGAGAGCAACGAGGAAGATTTAGCTAGTGCTAATTTGGCCGATGAAAGTGGTGATAATTTCTTGTTAGTGTTAACGAGAGAAAGCTCCGAGCTTACGTCCGAGTGGATCCTAGATTTAGGATGTTCTTTTCACATGTGTCCCAACAAAGAATGGTTCTCCACATACAGTTCCGTTAAAGGTAGAGTTATGCACATGGGAAACGATTCATCCAGTAAGGTAATCGGTATTGGTACTGTTAAAATTAGGACGCACGATTGTACAATTAGGACATTATCTGATGTCAGGTATGTACCTAATTTACGAAAGAATCTCATCTCCTTAAGTATTTTAGACTCTAAAGGTTGCATAATCAACATCTAGCCGAGCGGTATTAAGGTGTCTCGTAGAGCTCTCATTTTGTTAGAAGGTAAAAAGATAGGTAGTCTTTATATTCTGGAAGGTTCTACAGTGACTGGTGAAATTGGACGTCCCTCGTCCGTTACAGAGTTGAAGTCAACTTGTTTGGAGCAGAGGCAACTTGGTCATAGGAGGGAAAAATATATGACTGTTTCATTGAAGAGAGGTTCTCTTTTGGATGCAGGTTTTGAAAAGTTATAACACTATGTTCGTGGAAATTAGACCCGAGTTAGTTTTGATTTGACAGTGCACAAGTCGAATTATGACTCCTATTTCAACTCATATTTGAGAAATAATCTTTTAGTTAAACTCTATTTATTTGTTTGAGTCAAACTCTTATTAGTATAGATTATTTTATTATTATTTGACGTAGGAATTTAGCCTATAAATAGGTTCTTTTACAACCTTAAAAATACACCCATTAGAATTTAGAACTCCTAACACTTTTGGAGAATTTAATATTTACGTTTTGAGGGTTCTTTGTTTTTTGGTTTTCGGGGTTTAGTTTTTATCTCCATCTTTTATACTCTTCATTCTTTTGCCATTATTATAAAATTATATTTGCTTGTGGTTTTTTATCCTCTTCAGAGGGGTTTTTTCATGATAAATTGTGTGTTCAATTTTTCAATTTCTTCCGCTATTTTTACTTGTTTGTTGTTTAATCGGGTCAATCCCCAACAATAATTAAAAAATATAACTAATAATCAAATAAACCATAAAAATATTAAATGAAAACTATGTTTCAAACACAAAATCAACTCAAAGTCCAAATACCATCAGCCACCCGCCCATAATTTACCTACCCATTCCCACTCAAATGCCAAATCCTTAAACTTAGGCCGAACACATAAAAGAACACCATGCCCATCATGATTCGACCCGATTATAATGAAGGTCGGGTTAATGCAAAATTTTATGTTCGTTTTTAGGTTTGAGTTCAACTTAATTTGAAAAACGAGCATAAAATTTTAGCCAAGCTCGAACCAACCTGCCTGTATTAATTTTTTATATTAAAATAAATTTAAAAAATATAATACATCAAATACTAAAAAGATTAAAATAAATATTTCCCGACAAATTAAAAATATTAAAAAAAAATTTATACTTAAATAACACTAATACAATATCCAAATAATAACAACAAGATACTAATAATATAATAATAAAATGGAAGTAAAATATTATCAAAATGACAGCAAACAACAGTAAAACAGTAGCAAAACAACAATGAAAAAAAACATTCAGGCTAATTCAAGTCGAGCCGAGACAAGTCAAAAAATCTTACCCGATGCCATCCCGTTTAGAAAACGAGTCTTATTTTTTGGTCTAATCCAATTTTTTAAGCCTATATTTTTACTCAAATACTCTTACTTACGAGCCTTTGAGTTTGAATGAATGAATACAATATCTAAATAATAATAACAAAACATCATCAAAATGACAACAAATAATAGCAAAACAATAATAAAATAACAGTAAAAAATATTTAAACAAATTCGGATCGAACCGGACCAGACAAAAAAAATTTATCCAATGGCCAGCCCGTTAAGAAAGCGGGCCTTATTCACAAATTATAACCTTCTATTTTTGTTTCCAGCAATTGTTTTGTTTCTTTTTCGATCTGTCTGAAACAGAAAGTTCGAAAACGCTCTTCTTTAACCCCAAAATTCCCTATTCCCTAAAACTTTCTCCCATAAAAATCTCATGAATCTAAGATCTAACTTCTAACGCTTGCTTTGTCCTTCCTCTCCTCCTCATGCCTGCATCAAAAATGAAGAAACAAAACAAAGGTCAAGAAAGACTCAAATGATAATAGGTACTTGAAAATTTAAGCAATTTCTTGACTCTTGATGTGTATTTTGGATGAGGGAATGACGGGTTGCTTGGTTTTTGGCTGGATTTGAGTGTGTGTAATTTTTTTTTTGTTTTAGATTTTGAGTTTGAGGTTTGAGAAATGAAGTTGTGTTTTTAGTTTTTACTTTTGTTCTAGACTCTGTTTAGATAAATCGAGCTGCTGACTAAGCCATATTACAGAACTATTGTTGTTACCTTTGCAAAGTTTGGGCAACTGATATCAGTGTCCAGAAAGCACTTCATATCAGAAAGTTAACAATCGAAACTCAACAACAACAACAACACCAGGTAACTTAGCTAAGTTAAATTAATGAATTGTTGATGTTGAATACCAGGGAACAATCAAAGAATGGGTAAGATGTTACAAAAGCATGGACTATGACTATGATGTTGTGAGTGCTGTAAGCTATCATCTATGTCTCTTAAGTTTCTCTGTTTTGGAAGTTGGGTCTGTTACAGTGGGTTCTAAGTTTGGTGTTGGAGTGAAAAAAGACCAAAACGAGGCTACTGATAAAAGAGCTAAAAAGGCACCACCAAAGACAAGAAAGCCATCGAGCAGACACCAAAACCACTTCCGACTCCGACTCCGACCGCATTTTCAAATTCCTGCCTATGCATGCTTTCCTCAATCTCTCAACTCAGACTCAACAATGGGTACCAGGAAACGGGACCTCCACTCTGCTGTGCTACTCTGCCTTATCTTCTTCCTTTCAAGTTTTTCCTCCTTTGCATCTGCCCAGAAACTTTCTTTGGGTACTCTCTACCTTCTTTTTCTTTCTTACTTATTGCATGTTTATTTTAACTCTCTGAATTCTATGAATTAGGGTTTTCTTTTTGCCTTTTAGTGGTTAAAGAGTTAAATCTTGATGAAATTAGATGGATAAGGAATCAAATGTTCATATTGCTTTAGTTGGTTGGGTTGTCTGTGCTTATCATATTTCTTGTAATTGCTCGTAATAATGTCTTGGTAGTGGAAAATTCTTAAATTTTGATTGTATCATGTTGTTTTATGTTTGCAGTTGTTGGGGAGTTTAATAAGACGTTGCAATTAACTCCTGGCGTACAAGTGGAGAAGTCCCCTGGTTTAAAGCCTGGAACTAAAGTTTTTTGCGAAAGAGTTCATGTTGATGGTTTGCCTAGGTTTAGGAATCTCATGAAAATTGCTCATTCAGTCAAGCTGAAGGTTTCACAAGGGAATTCCACCCTACGCAGGCCTAATGTTGAAGTTTGCTTCCACAGGTATGTGGTTTCACATAACTACTTGGTTGAATTCAGCGATAAATTCTTTAAAAGAACAGACTTAGAAGGTTTCTATCTGTTGAAAGCTTGCAAAATTTGGACCTTATTTCTGACTGATATCTTTGTTTTGCAGGAATGCTTCACTTGGGATAGGGATGTGCCCTCAAGGCAAGTGGGAGAAGGTTTCAAACGGATTATGGGCTAAATCAATGTCTCCTTTCGATCACAAGCTCTTAGATGTACGAATGACCAGTTCTTCTACACAGACCCTTGAAGTGTCAATTGAAGAGGGTATATTTGTGATCCTTCTATCTGTGTTGCTTTATGTCTTGACAATTGAAACTTGTTTATGTACCCTGTTCTTTGTTCATTTACCTGTTCATCTTTTTTGCAGAAATTTTCAAATATCGTATAGTTTTTTTAGCACTGGGCATTGTGTTGTGGAGTGTGGCATATACTCTAAGCCAATCATTAGTATTTTACTATGGTGGTGCAATGGCAATTGGGGTTATCCTTGTTGTATTAATAGTCCTGTTTCAGGTAAATACTGTGATTGATGAATTACTTGAAAGTTCCTCAACTTGTGCTCACTGCTGTTGTCTGTTCAGCTATCAATCTCTGTTATGATTAATATTCTTATGTTTAATAGGGAATGAAGCTTCTCCCAACTGGTCGGAAGAGCTCACTTGCTATTGTTATATATTCATCTATGGTGAGTATAAACTGTACAGATGAGATGATCTCCTTTTTCTGCCACTTTGTTGTGTGTCTGTGTTTATGTGCACATCTCCATATGCATGAATATGTGTTTATGCCTATGTCTTTTAAATCTTCTCACGTATGGTATTGTCATTGTTTTAGCTTGGTTTGGGATCTTTACTTCTCCGCTATATACCACAGTTGGTGCAATCAGTACTTTCAGAAATGGGAATCACTGAAGACATGTATAATCCTGTATGTAAGTCTCCTGCAAATATTTTTATTCACTTGCTCTATGTTTCTCTACGATATAGAGCATAACCTCTAGGATGTTTCAGCCACTAATTATTATTGTTATCAATTACTTTGTTCATGTTGGATGAGACAATGTAAATTTGATTGGGTAGTGAGTGAACCATGAATGATGAAACCTGGTAGCTGACTTTAATAGATCTTATGGATTTTGGCCATCAAATCAAACTGTTTTTCATATGATATCATTATGTAAAACGAAATTGTAAAATCAATGTAGAAATGCTAAAGTTCTATTCTGTTAAGTGTTCCTTTATATTGAATACTTCCTGTCTCTAGAAAATTATGGTGTTTAATTTTTAATGGTCGTGTGAATTGTTTGAAATCTAGCTATTGTCTCCTCTTCTTTTGTTCCCCGTTGTAGTCAATATTTTATCATTGCATATAGGTGTTCTAAAGTAACAAAACAATCCATGTATTTTAAACCCCCAAAATATGCAAAAATTTCTGAATTAAATACTTGATTTGCAAAGTGGCTTAGATTTATACCTTCATTCTAGTATTGAGACTAGAGTTTCTCTACTTGCACACTTTATTTCACTTGGTTCCAGATTTGAATACGGGCATTTTTTTCATCTTCATTTTAACTACATAATTGGTTGCAGCTAAATGTTACATGTGTGACATGTATTTATGGCTCAGTGGTTTGAACTTTCATTAATGGATGGTAGCTGCTGAGAAGCTTTGCAAATATTTCCTGATAATACAGAGAACTGCTTTTTTTGTTTAAATTTCAGTTGGCTATATTTCTCCTGGGTTTTCTTGTTCTGGCTGGAGCTTGGTTGGGTTTCTGGGTTGTTCGCAAACTCGTCCTCACCGAAGATGGATCAATTGACATAACCACATCTTACTTTGTTGCTTGGACCATCCGGATAGTGGCTGCTATCATGATGCTTCAGGTTGTACCTCTTCACAAATCTCTCTACTTTCTCAAACTCAAATGAAAATATCCCCGACCCATGGCTAATTGTATTTTCATTCTTTGTTAAAACTATAATTTACCCTGTTTGCAGAGTTCTACGGATCCCATCCTTGCGGTAGAGGCATTTTTATCTGGGATAATGCTCTCATCAGTTTTGCGTAAAGTCACTCGATTGAGATTCCTGCGCCGTGTGTACAAGTATAAATTTATGCTTTGGTTTCATCCTTGACATTGTTCCTTTTTCATCGCACTAGATTTTATTGCATAACATTATGTGGATTACTTCTGCAGGAAGCTGTTCAAGTTAGCCAAAGTCATTGGAAGAAACACCCAAATTCCTGATTTATCACCAGATCATTATTCTCATGACGAATATACGTACAGGAAGCCTGAAGAATCTAATTTCCTTAATCAACGGTCTAACCGCTTTCCCCTTGCTTCTTGCAATACTTCTCTTCTAGGTTTGCTCGCGGATTTTGATCCTTTTATTTATATACAACCTAAGAAAAGTTAGTTGTTTTTCAATTGACCAATTAAGGAAAACAACTCATGTATTTTTCATGGCCACTTCTTCAGGAACTACCAAGACATCTCCGAGTCAGCTGTCAGATATGGACTCTTTCCCATCCATCTTTCACACCACACCAGGGAGGAGAAAATTTTCTAAAGATGAGTGGGAGAAGTTCACCAGAGACTCTACAAAAAGGGCTGTTGAAGAACTTGTTTCTTCGCCTGATTTCAGCAAATGGGCAGCCGCAAATGCTGAGAGGATCACTGTAACACCCAGAAGTAGTTTGAGCAGTGCTTCCACCAGATCTCGCCGTTGGTGGTTTCTTTGGTCGTAAAAAAGTAGCTAACTGTCGATTGTAGGTTGAATACATTATTACAGTTGAAAGAGGATGGCAAATTGAAAACCAACATTCGCCATTTTTAGGGCTCGACGAGCGAAGTTTTGGGATGACTGAGAATGGTGCCCGTGTTGTCTTAGGTGTTTTATGTTTGCAATGTTAGAAATTAGAATGTATCTGGTTTTTCATATCTTTACTTATTATTCTTTTAAATGTTCTCTGTTTTGCTATTATGATGAAAGAGGTAAATTTTTTAAGTTAAAATTACATTTATAAATAAAACATATATGAATTAATTAATCTAAATTAAGTATTATAGAGTACTAGATTAATTATGAAAGTTCACTTGAATTACAAAATATGTCTGATAAGGTATAGCCATTTGAAGCTTAGCCCTATTTGCCACCACAGTACGCCGTACCTCCGCCAAAGCAGCAACAGGAAACCGGCTTCCTTGGAGGATAGTAAACTAAGTTCTGTCTCTTAAATCAAAACTAGTATCGTTGGATTTACAAATCTTTTTTTCTTCAGTCGTGCATTAACATTTATATGCATCCTAATCGGATTTGAAGACTATTTGAGGGTTTAAAACTCTTTTTAGCTTTTCTGTTTTTCAAATTCAGGATCCTAATTTACAACATTTATTAGTTCACATAAATGATCCCAAATTAACATGAATTTGTGTTGTTTAATTTATTTTGCAGCTTAGCAGCTCTCACTTGTTGTTGCCTTCTTGATGCATGATTTTGGGGAGAATGAGAAAGAATTGTATGAAACCGTGATTCCACAGCATCTCTATCACTTTTCAATAGGAGAATGACAAATCAGTTTTTTGGTTTATTGTCAATAATTGATATTTAAGAGGAATGAGAAATGATTGTATGAAACTGTGATTCCATGATATCTCTATCATTTTTCAATAGAAGAATGACAAATCAAATTTTTCAATAGGAGAATGATTGTATGTACTTTTTATTTATTGGTGTTTTGAATGTATAACAAATAGAGACTTATTATATCTTTAAGCTATTCATTATATTTGAAAAAAAAACATCAATTATATAGCATTTGTTTAATTTTGTTTTTGAAGTTAATATATCTTTTCATTTTTGTCTATACTTAAAGTTACCAAAAGAAGTAATGTCTTATTGAATATCTATTTTTTTATCTAAGTTTATATGCACTTATTTTTATTGTCGTCGGGGCTTTTGATCTATGCACAAATTGATCGGATGTCGTTCAAGTTCATTGTAAAAAGTTAATAGTTGAAGCCTGTAAAGAAGATCACTCACAAAACTTTATATCTTTACCAAGATTTGTACAAAGTTTCATCATCAAATTGCTAAAAGTTAGTAATATCCATCTTAAGCTGAACACCCTTTTTAGAGGAAAGTATTTAGTTAGAAACCGATTTGTTAATTTATCCCATGAAGTAATGCATGTAGGTGGTTAAACATCTAACTATATAGATACTCTCTCACTTGAAGAAAAAGGGAATAACCTAAGTTTGATCTTCTCATCTGATACTACATTTATTTTAAAGGTGTCACATAAGGTTAGGAGTTTTGTTAAGATGTTGGTTTTAGTCCCTAAACAATATTTTTCTAAATTGAATAGTCGATTGTAACGTTTGCAAAATGGCGGACTTAATTTCAAAATTTTTTGCCACTATTTTCAATTGACCAATATTTCCTTGGACAACATCTAGAGTGGGCATGACATAGTCTCTTAAACTTTTATGAGCTTGGTTTAATTGAATTGGTATCTCTCTAGGGCTATGATTCTCCATCTTTATACACTCGAGTCAATAAGGCTCCACCACTTGTTTGGACTTCTTAAGAGCTTTAAGAGTTTGTTCACTTTCCAAATCTAAAGGCAATATTATCTTATTTACCTTATACATAAGACATTAATAAACTTGTGAGAAAAACCACAAGATAATACCCACAACCAATACCAAGTATCCACAATTTCAAGCAAGCCAATCAAACAAATAAAAAACTAGGTTCTATCAACAGTTAAGCAATTCTATCAAAATCATAAGATCAAAATTACTAAATCAAGAACTAGCACACAAGAGTTCGGAATTAGTACTAAAAGCAAACAATGTGCCAATTAACTCCACTTTCTTTTGATCGATATTCACTTAACTAGCTTGCGTATATTTGAAAAACTCATTTAAATTTCAAAAATATAAGACAACAACACCAAAAACTAGACCAATTTGTTCTGTGTATTAAAATAAGTAAAACTTAAAATTATATCAACCACAAGCGTACGATGTCAAGTTATAGTGTAGATTTTATTTACAACGAAAACTTTGGTGAGTAATCTAAGGAATGTACCTTAGGGAGAACCAAAGTGGTTAAATCTTTTTGTTGAGTTTGATACTTCACACTAGCAAGCAAAGTGTCAATCTAATCTAATCAAATCAAGAATTATCAACATGATCGAATTCATTGAAATTAACACTAAACTACTCAACTAATTGAATTTACCACAACAAATCCAACTTTCACCAAAGTCTTTTCTCAACAAGTCTCTAGTATTGTTTTGTTTAACAGTTATAAAATGAGATGTTAAATCAATTCTTGATACAATTTGTAACACCCCATACCTAGACCGTCAACGATTCTAGATAAATGATGCTACACTCGATGCCTAAAGGCACTTACATCTTTTCTTAACACATATATAGACTTTGAGAAACATGTTTTGGTGATGAAAGTCAATAAAAACAAATTTGTAAATTCGTGCAATTCAATTCAATAACCAATAGGTGATGGCGTCACATGAATTACAAAAGTCACTTATACAAACATATTAAAATTCAATAACACAAAAATATCCTATGTACATGTCTCATTGACATTAACTTATACAATATAAAGGATTCAAACACGTTTACACTTTTGTATGATGTGACTTGGCTTGATGTAGAACTTCAATGACTATCTCCTCGCGTCCAATCCCTAACCTACTCGTGGAAACAAATCCAACACGCTAAGCATACCTTTAAGCTTAGTAGTACTCAAGTGAATTCCAATAAACATACATTTTTACAATGTTTATAAATTACTAAAACATGATATAAACAAATAGTATGCAACAACTTATAATAGGCAAAAAGATCATTCTCACCATTTAAAGCATAATTGATTTATTTACACAACTTCCATATTATAATTCAACAATACACACATATATCAAAACAATTCATTATGGAAGTATATCATAATGTTTCAATTCAAATTTTATTGACAACCCTTAGAAACCTTTGGTGATTCATTCATCGATTGAACGGAATATAACCATCCATCACTCGGATATACGTACTAAAGTGCTCTAACCTACACTCCAAAATGAAATGCATCGAAGTGATCCAACCTACACTCCAAAATGAAATGCATTAAAGTGCCATAATATAACCTATAAACATCATATCTTGTACAAATCTCATATCCTGCACCAAATGCGCAAATCTCATATCCTGCACCAAACGCGTTTTCTATTACTATTGGCATGTTAATTAAATCACGACTAAAAACCACCAAAATACTAAGGTTACTAACAATTTCTCATATAGTTTATAAATCTCAATTAATATAACATACATTCATTCCATTCATGATATTATTATCCACATCTATTCACAATACAAAGAACACATACATATATGTACCATTTGTAATCAAATCATTAATATCAAATAGTATATCTCAACAATTCATTTGTCATTTCACAATCTGTGTTCTCTACTCTAGATTCAAACTTTATTGAAAGTCTTATTTCATTATCATTCTTTCGTGAATCAAAATAAAACATAGTGACTCATTTAATAACAGCTTGGTTTAGCATTTTCATTAATATGCACATTTTGAATTTATTTATTTATATTTCACATATCACAACCAATTCTTCCTATATACCAATTCTTTCATCAAACTTCTTCTTTTTAGGTGACATATAATATCTAAGAAAAACAATCTAACTACATAGAGAATTCATATTCAAAAGGCCTCTTGCATTACCTCTTTTAGTGTTGCTTGAATCTTTACAGGAGGCTCATCGAACATACGCAAGCCATCATCATTCTTCAATGCCTATTTAGCAATAGCATCCGTTATCTTCACTTGACAATACTTGTTGAATACGTCTAATCAAAAAGGAATACGATCCTACTGAATGATTATCGTAGATGGTTTTAACAATCTCAAGATTCTCTAACTGAATAGCGACCTTATCATATCCTTGTTTCTGCAGTAGAAATAGGCCTTCCAAAATGCCCCATAATTTAGCACCAAAGGCGAACATTTCCCCAAAAAATGATTGTAACCAAGGATCCACTTCCTTATTTCGTCTCTCACCATACCACCAGCAGTCGAAAGACCGATATCTCTCTCTATCTCACCATCAGTATTAAGGAAAAGGCCCAAACCTGGGAGAGTCAACTCAGGTTGAATTGTCGGGTCTAGCATCAAAACGGTCTTATTGATTGAGGTATATTGATTTGCCTAGCTAAAGAAGACTTTAAGAATTTCGTTCGAATCCATGTACTTATCTTGAAAGATGAAAAGATTTCGGTTCTTCCAAATGCGCCATAATACTAATCCAAAGAAACAAACCCATCTTTGCTCACTCGTGTTACTGTTAGTTTGGACCTGTAAAATTGAAAACAACCAATCAGATAAATTACCTGTGAAAAAAAATTGTTGATATGTAGGGATGACGCGTAGCCAAACACCTTCGCAGTCGGGCAATCTGATCTGCCGATTTCGTACCTAGCAGATTGAACTAGTTTTCACAATTGATGAGCTTGAAATCAAGTAACTTTCCTTATGTTTTATGAATTTTTAGTTTAGTTTTGTCTTTTAATAAATTGTGCTAAAAAGGTCATTTTGCTACTTTCAAGGCCAAATGAGGCCTAAAGATTAACTAACCTACTTCGTGAGTCATAAGAGACTAGTAGCAGTTGAGCCATAATGATACTGACCGTTTCGTCACGACATAGATAGCCTTATGTCTCAACAAAAGGATCAGCAGTGAAGAATCTAGGGACTGTCTGCTGTATCGTGACACAAGTCTTGATGTGTTGCGACATCGGCCTCAAACTACAACTCTGCATCAAGCGAGGGGCGTTTTTGTCTTCACAATGAAACTTAAGCAAGAGGGACGATAGCTAACCTACGGTTGAGGATAAAACGACCATCTAAAGCTATAAATAGGATCTTAGCACTAGGGTTTAAATACCTTTCATTAGATTTTAGTTTTTAGTTTTATTTGTATTTTCAGTTTTGAAAAGAGATTGTAAAAGTTCACATAAACGTTCGAGGAGTTTTTCCCAACAGATTGCTTAATACAATTCTAGTTTCTTTTTCATTCTCTTCTTTACTTATATGTTTTCATATATTGTTTTATTGATGATTAAAGAAATCATGAGGAACTAATTCCATTTTGGGGAATCAAGGAGTGGATGTATGAATAATTAATTGTTGTTTTACAAGGATTTTACCTTTCGGATCAGTTGTTTGGGAAAGGAAGAACATCGAACAAACACTAGGCCTGACAACCCTAGAAAGTCTTTTAGGTGGGAATGAATCCAAAATTAGTATTGTCCATCCATGAACACCTTTTCTCCAAACCAGTTTAGATTGTAACATCTAGCTATAAGTAATCTCTATCGACTTGCTATGCCAATGGAAAATCGAGAAATCCAACTGGGGTAGTGACTAGTTGATTGGAGGAAAATCCCCAAAACCCAACAATTGAAGAAATCATACAGAAACGATCTAATCTCCCCAAAGCCGTTTATAAGATTTTCTACATCTCAACTTTTACTTTTACTTTCTATTTTATTTTGTCTTTTTATCTTATGCTCTTAAAACACTCTTTTATTTTTCGTATTATAAACCCTAAAATACGTACTAATTAATTTTACTCTTTACAGGGATTTGATTTACTATCGCATTAAGCCTCTTTTGGGTACGATCCTCGGAATACTACCAAATGTTCCAATGTAACACACTATATTTACAACTTGACTCGTATACTTGCGAAAAGCTAAAATCTACGCCGAATGGGAGTACTTTCGAGGGCGATCACAATCTCTAAGAACATGTAATGCATCCTCGGTACCATGGCCACAAATTTAACCATTTATTATTCCAACTAAATTTAAAGTTTAGTTAGGTTTATTTCTACTTTCTTCTTGAACCCATCGTTTAAATATAACACAAAAGAAATTTCAGTATTTACACTCCAGCTTAACAAAAGGTAGCCTCTTCTTACTCAAATTTCAAGTATTATCACAAGTTTTGTCTCATTCACAACTCTTCTTAAATTTAAATTAATTTTGTATTCAACTTAACAAAAAAAAGTCCCCTAACAAAGTTGAATTTCAATATTTGTATACTTTTGGCTCAATCTCATTTATACAAAATTAATAATAACTCATTTATATTTTATTTCTTCATTCCATAGTAACAATTAATATCATTCTTATCTCATTGTCAAATAATAAATATCATGTCTTTTATGCTCAATTCATTTTCAATAGATACTCCTTTTCTTTTTCATTTCAAATTATATATATATAAACAAAATAATTTAAACAACCTAACTCTTTAAAACAAGATTGTCTAATTGTATATCTATCACTAAATTATTTATATCTCATTCCATAAAATTAAAAATCAAGACTCATTTAATGTTTTAGAAACTAGACTCAAAAAATTTTCTGCCATTAAAATTTCAAAATTTAATAGCAAGTACAAAAAGTTCAGCAATTTTTCAAAATCAAAACAAGGCTACTGCCAAACAGCTTTGAGCTACCTTCGCTAAAATATTTTTATCTCTTAATTCATAATTTGAGCACAACTTTCTTTTGTTTCGTTAAAAACTAGGGTCACTAAAAAATTTGAATACACCCTTAACCTGTCTCCGTCATTGGAATAAGGTTGCGGGATATTATGACGTTTAACAAATCCGATAAAATTAAAAATAATTCAATAATCAATTTTAAATATCATAATTCAATATTCAATCATTAATCATATCATTCATACAAAAATGACCTTTAAACGAGCTTACAGGACCTTAGAAACAATTTGGAAACATACAAGAATTAATTTGAAACAAAATAGAAAAACGTGGAAAATTTTGAAAATAGGTTTGTGGCTCAGGAACATGGTTGTGTGGCCAAATCGTGTACCTAAAAATCAGTATGACACACGGCCGTGTGACAGCCCGTGTCCCAGGCCATGTGCACCTAAAAATGGCTTCCAAAACAAGGCAAATCTTTACTCATCTCTTAGGTACCAAGTCAAACCAATATAAACCATTTTCACACCTTCAAAACACATTCAAACATGCTTGAAACATACCAAAACATCCAACCTATGTGCCTAACCAATGTACCCTCAATGGTTCCACAATTCAAACATTTAAAATCCAATTCACATACATCATTTACTAAATCACAAAATAGGTATCCAAGCATTTCAAGAGCATGAAACATACCACTTATGTATTCATGACTATACCAAACCTAAAAATACCTATTCAGTAGTACCTTGACCGTTTTTATAAGGTTAAACATACATATCATGGTTACATACATTTTTAGTTATAAATTTTTAGTACATGCCGATTATAACCTAAACATACATATTCATTTATTTTTGGTTTTTAATATTAATAACCATTTTTCTTTAGTTTTAGTCCTTTTGAGACCCAAATTGGCAAAATGGTGCCATTGGGAGTCTAATTGTGTAATTGAGTTTGTGTAGGGAGACAACAACAACCAAACCTTGAGGAGAACTGCATTTGACGTGGGTGTCGTGACACTGATGCTAGGATGTTGTAACACTGAGCCTTTATCACCTCAAGGGAGCAAGATTCCAACAAGAAAACAACCTGCAGTAGTCTGTTGAGGATATCGCGACACCAAAGGTGTTGTGTAGCGACACCAAATCTCTAAGGTTGCAATATCACTGTTGATTGTTGAAGTGAAAGATCTAAGGCCACTGCTGAGGATGTTGCTACACCAACTACTCAATGTCGTGACATCGAGAACCCTAGAGCCATGATTGTGCCACTGTCAAGGGTGTTGCGACACCGATGTCTGATGGAGTGAAAAACACTACAGGGTTAGTTCTATGTCCAACACAAACACAAGGCATCCCATACACTCCAAGGGTATTTTTTTTTCAAGTTTTAGGGTTGAATCTTGGATGTATTAAAGATGCTTTTGTTGTCAAACTTAGAGGAGCCAACTTTATCATCTTTTTAGCTTAGTTTTTATTCTCTTCTTCATATTTAGGGTTTACTTCCTAACCTTTCTCAACTTGGTAGTTGTAGTTGGTAGTTTTCTTAGTTTTTGCTGTAGCTTTTACTTCTTTGCACTTAGATACAAAAACCTTATTTTGTATTTTAATTTTCCTTTAAATCCTTCAAAAGATTTTAGCTTTGTTAACTATCAAAAGTGTAAAAATCCTTACTTTAGTTGTGCTTTCTTCTTCATTGTTGTTGTTGTTGTTGTCATCTTCTACAAAAGCTCCATCAAGAGTCCTTAAGATTTTCTTAACCTTGCTTTTATGCTTTCTTTAATGAACCATTTGAGCATATATTTAAGTGATGTTTGTATGTTGATGATGGTAGTAACTAAATCTCATGGTGGTTGATTGATGGAAATGTTGCATGATTAACTTTTTTTTGGGTTAGGATCTAAATTGTAAAAATTAGACTGAATCAAATAGATTTCAAAACCTAGAATTGATGCCTCTAGGTGAACATCTAGATAGGTGAAACCAAGAGGAGAGACTATTGAGAACCAATTCAATTGTCCCAATTTAGTTTAGTGAGATTGAAAGATAAATCAAACTAAATCGTCTAATTTGGTAAAATGGCGATCGGAAGATAAAATTGAACTAATTAGGAGTTTGGACCCTTTAGACCCCTAATCCAAGAATTAACTAGCAACATGGAAGTAAAACAACCACTTTAGCTCTTTGAATTGATAATTGTGCATTTTTTATTTTTATTTTTGCAATTTAGTCCTAGTTGATAGATAGTTTAATTAATCTTTGATGATGAATTATCGTACTATAATATTTAACAAGTAGCTAGCTAGACTTCATAATTACATGCATTTTTATTGTTAGTCACCTTATCACCCATGCTATCATGGGTTCGATCCTCAAAATACTTCGTGTTCCATTGTAACACAAATATTACAACAAACATGTCACACATGCAAATAATCACTTTAGTTCTGATAGTTTTGTGTTGATTCTTTGTCTTGGTGCACGCACGTTGAGACGCTATCAAGCTTCGAATTTTGAGTTGAGCTCATGCTTGAGCTTGATTGTATTTGAGCTCGACTAGGCTTGATTACACCCCTAAGTGTAAGTACTACTTTAATAAATATACTTTCATCTAATAATTCTCTCGAGTCCAAACACACCCTAAAATTTTCTTGCATCAGTGCATACCATTCAAGTAATATCTCTTTTTATTTACATGATTTTTTAAAGCTAGCTTGAACTATTAAAAGCTTATCAAGAAAAGGGTATGATCCTTTTCTTGATGTTCAATCTTATCTTCCCTAATACCAAGCAAGTCAAACTCTTCATTATAATAACAAAATGTATGGTGAAACACTTATATCTTGGCTAGCTAGGTTGTCCAAATTCAGGTAAATTAAATTTTCTTGTAACTTCAAAAAAGATGCTAAAGGCTACTTTCATTATCTAAGACATGACAAATCATAGTAAAACATAAACAAAGGTGACTACTAAGTGAATAAATTATTTGGTTTTTTCCTAAGAGGGTTGCAATTCAAGGATAACCAAATGGATGAAAAGGATACAAATGCCTAAATTGAAACTCTAGGCTTGTTGAATGGGATGATTATATTAATCAATTGAACTAAACTTTATATTCGGTCATAAGCAGTGGCGGAGTCACGTTGAGGTCTAAAGTTTAAATTTTTTCAATTTAGTCATTTATAAATTTACACTATGACCCCAAAAATATAAGTGTGTGATTACACTTTGGTAAATTTAAAATGGTAAATTTTAATTTAGGTCCTTTATAATTTATAAAATTTTAAATTAATAATGGTAAAATTAAACTTTGGTCCTCTAAAAATGATAAAAATTTAATTTAACCCTTTAACAATAATAAAGATATAGGCTATTAAAATAATGAAACTACATTTGTACTATCGTAAAAATATAAAATATAATTCCGCACAAAAAAAAATTTCTGACTCCGTCACTAATCATAAGTGTGTGATTATAAGTTGTATGTTCTAAAGCTCAATGTTTCATCCAATGAAACTTTGTCAATGGACCGTTTCCTAATAATCAAGTGCTTGGTTTAAAATTTCATTAGAACAAATTTTGTGACTAAATCAATGATGATAATGGTTCTTTGATTACTCAATCAATGATATGTAATATTTTAATATAACTAGCATGTGATACCTAACCTTTTTCAAATAAAATGTTTAAAGTAATAGTTTAATTTTCCTAAAAAAATTAATTTAATGAAATAAATATTTAAGAATGATTATGGTAATCTGCACTAACATTTTAACTATAGAGTTTTTTGTTTTTTTTTGTAAATTCCAAAAGACTTAATCAACTTATTAGGGGATTTATTATTTATTTATATCATTCTTCATCTACAAAGAGAGGGAAATTAGAACCCGTATGTTGGTTTGATAGTTAAGGTGTTTTACCACTTCAAGTGTGATCTGGATTCGAGACGTTTTAGTTACGTTGTTGTTAGGGCTTTGTGTGTTGGCCTAATGGCAGGGTGTTCATCACCTCAAGTGTAATCTGGGTTTGAGTCGCACTAATCGCGTTGTTGTTAGGAATTTACCTATCTCTTATAATTCAAAAAAAAAAATGCAAATAGAATATATTAATTTTTAAGAAAAGTATGATAAATATCATAAATGTATATTAGTGGATGAACAAACCTTTGAATTTATGACCTCTCCTTTCATGATTTATGGTTGTGACATAAATTTGGAACGTGACAATCTTTATGTTTGTTCTTAATTCTGTGTTTTTCTTTTCTTTTATGTATCAGTTAGTCTGGTGCTTTACATTTCGACCAAAAAAAAGTAAACCTTAGAAGGAGGAAGCAGTATGCACATTATAAACTATAACATTAGTCACTAAATTATGAGTAAATTTTCGTTTTAATCAGTTGATTAAGAAAAGTTATAATTTGATCAATAAACTATTCAAAAAATTTCATGTAAGTCATTTGACTGTTAAAATTGATGCTATATGACTTTCTCAGTTCGCACTACCAACACCAATTTAAAGCTCTCTTTTTACTTCTCTTTTAAAATTCAATTTTTTCATGAAATGACTGTAAATGTTAGGAATCTCTAAACCAAAATTCAAATATCTTTTTCAAATTTCTAACGTTGATTGTCAGATCAACTTAGACCTAAGATATGTTCTTCTGCTCATTGATAGATACTAATCTATCATATCGATTATCAAATTGTCACTTAAAATTCGTTGTCAGAATTTTTTTTTAAAAAAAAAACTTAATCTAATAACTTAAATAATTTTTTAAAATAATTTAATAATTAAATTATAATTTTTTTAATTAAATTATCAAAATAAATATTTACTAATTTAATGATTAATGATGCAGTTTACGTGCTAAAATTTGGTAACCTAAACCACAGATGGCATTTTATGGAGTGGCATAGGCTGTCAAGCAGTCCACATTTCAACCAACCTCTTAGATCATTTAATTTATTTTCAAAGTAAGGGTTGGAGTTGAAAACCTCTAATTCATCATTCTCTTCAACTGTTCTAATCCCATCCGACACTTTCACCTCTGTACAATTACATATCAACAAATGCTCTTTTTTATAATTACATACACATCCACAAATATTTTTCTTCATATAAATATAATTATATATATATATGAATAAATTATAATACAATAAAATATTATAAAACACAATCAAATTTATAATTAAAATAGTTCTAAAGAAAATTTATCCATAACAAAATTTAAGTCAAAATAAATATAGAAACATTTATGCAAAGTAATGAAACACAAAAATACTAATCAAAAAAAATTTTGTGTGTTAACTTAATGATTAATCATAAAAAAAATATTAATCAGTATATAATAACATTAGTTAAGAAAATATTTATAAGAAGAAATTACAAAATAATTTTTTAAAGTTAATTAAATTAATAACAAAATAATGTTTGTAAGCATGAATTAAACAAATCTTTACATGTAAAACATTTTATTACATAAATGTTGAATTGTGTAGAAGGAAAGACATGAGAAAGAGAGAGAAAACAAGACAGCCAATCTGACCCTCTAAACTTAAAACTTAAAAGTCCATGTTCCAAAGCTCAGAGATATGAACAAAGAAACAAAATGTTGATAGAACATTAATAGAGCTGAGTGGGAAGGGAGAAAGAAAAAGGGAAAATTCTTTGTTCTAAAGTCACCACCGTCTCCTTCTTTAGATCTTATTTTAAACAACCAGATACATACTTCCCAACCTCTCCCCACTTTGTCTTTTTCTTCTTGTCAAATGTTACTCCTTTTGCTCGTTTCCTTCTCTCTGGGGCTATAGTAAGATTGTTGGCAACTGTTTCTCTTTGGGTTCTTCTGTTCTTTTTTAATCTGACTATCATTTGCTTGATTTTTTGTTTGGAACTTTAAAGAAAGGGTAAAGCAGAGATGTCCTTGGACTGTGAATTTTCCTAGAGTTTTGTCAGGTTAGTTTTTTCCCCTTCTCTGGGTATCGATTGTTTTCTGTTAAGTTCATTTTTTTTATGGTCTGTGGATCTGCTGTATGGGTTTTTATTTTTATACTGTAAAGTTGATCATTTGGAAGTTCGATGATTTTTGAGGTGATAATAACGATGTAAATAGGCTTGTATGCTTTGACACTGAACTTCTACTTGTTGTTTGTCTATACTTGATTTCCAGTTTATTTTCTTGTTATTGGAATATGAAAGGCTGTGTTGAACTGAAGGTAAAGGGAAACATTAAACTTAATTCAATTATACATATTTTGTTCTTTCAAGATGGACCCTTATTTTTTTTCCCTGATTCAGAGTTGATAGTTGCCTATTTTAATCATGAAAATGTGCATTTTGACTATGTTCTGGACTTCGTTGCCATTGGTTCTCAATCTAAATCTAGCCAGCCAATATAGTTCTGGTGGATGGAGTTAAATTTTGATGAAATTGAGAGAGAATAGTAGATTGGCATGATTGTGATTCATAACTGGTCCTATTTTTATTTGATCTTTATAGGTTGCTTTTTCATAATTGCAGCACTATTAAGGAGATAGAAAAGGAAGAGATTATGAGGGCGAGGAACAAATACAGGAAATCAACAGCTTTCCCTTGCAATGTAGGGAGCAGATGCTCAATTTCTATCGTTGTGTGGAGCTTGGTGGGATTTCTTCTTATGCTTCAAATCTACTCTCTTATTAGCCACAGAAATACTGTCAGCGGAGATATCAAATTGCGTATGAGTCGTCATCCACTAGTCCGGGAACTTGAACAACTGGAGGAGGAGAATATTCAAATCCCCCCTCCTAGGGGAAAAAGGTCCCCACGTGCTGCAAAACGGAGACCCAAGCGAACTACCACTCTGGTTGATGAATTTCTTGATGAGAATTCCCAGATTCGGCATGTATTCTTTCCAGATATGAAAACTGCTATAGATCCACTGAAGGATGTAGGAAATGATAGCTACTACTATTATCCAGGGAGAATATGGTTGGATACTGAAGGAAATCCTATTCAAGCTCATGGAGGTGGCATGATATATGATGAAAGATCCAGTACATACTATTGGTATGGAGAGTATAAAGATGGACCCACCTACCATGCTCATAAAAAGGGTGCAGCACGAGTAAGTTTATAATTGGAATACATGATCTAATTTACAATATAGCAAAGCTGTAACTAGCCCTTATGCATCGACTGAGTTGCTGATATTCCTTGAAGAACCACCCATATGAGTTCTGCCTGAGCTAGGGTTATTGCTTAAACTAGCACAGTACTATTATTTGCTTAGCTTGGTTTACTATGACTGAGGAGCTAATGCTGGTTTGTTATTTTCTGACAACAGACATATTTGAGAAATGGGACTTCTGTGATTTTTATGAGTTAAGTCTTAATAAATTAGGGGTTTTAATATATATATATATTGTGTCTGGAAGAGAAGGCCTGAGGTGTAGGAGTTGAACACTGGAAAAGCCATAGGTTTATGGCTTCTGGGTTTGCTGTCAATGAAGAATATGTTGCTTGCTTTCTGTGACCAGAGCAAAGTCCACAGAAATAGAGAACCAAGATGTAGATTTTTTTCTTTGTGGGTGGGGAAAATGTTTTGAGGATTTAAGGGTGAATAGTATTTGAGGACTACGGGTTAATGGTTAGATAAAGATGAGACCGATCTAGTTGCAGAAACTCTGAAAAAAGGAACTGGGAATCACATAAATAGAAAAATGAATGAATAAGGATATAGAGATAAAAGAGTGAAACAAGGATTATAGACATCCGTGCCCCATTGCTAAATGATTTACAAATTCATCAATACGGGCCTCTTAAAGTGTGACGTATTGGCCTGGTTGTGACTCGTATAAAGTCTGTCTTAGAAGTAGTAAACTCCTATATAAGGAACTAGTGAATGCAAGTAGTTAAGTTTCAACTGTTTTTCTTCGTATGATATACATTATTATTAGTGTATTTGGGGGTATTGTTTCATGCTTAATGGTATCTTATAATAGACAGCCCATATTTTTAGTACAAAATGCAAAATACAGTGGACTCTAAGGACACATTTTGTAGATACTTTGTTAAATCCTTCTTTTGAAACTTCATGTTCAAATCTTTATGTTACCTCCAATTTGTTGCTATGGAATGCAACAACAATTTGGATGCAGAGAAGTTCATCTTCTTTGCAAAAGTTTACTTGTTTAGAAATGGAGAAGCTCAATTCTGAGCCTAATACAAGATGCCTGCCTATGCACCAGGATACTGATCAGATCCTTGCAGAATTATTAGTTTGATTTAGTTTGGATTTTAGGCTTCCCCGGTTGGTTTAGTTTGTAGAATGTTCAAGTATCTTGGTTCCTTTGGATTTGTTATGTTTTCCGGTTGATTTATACGAAATTTTTTCTCTTCCTATTAAAGAAAAAAAACATATGTTCGAACTATAAGCTTGAGTTATGAGTGGCTAATGGAGCTATCTCCTTTTAAGTTGCATGATGCTTGAGATACTAGAACAACCCCATTGTGTAATTTCTTAATTCGTAAGGTTTTAGTGTATATGTCAAAAGATGGTTATATAGGTGTAATGATATGCAATATTAATGCTTTTATCCAGACTAAACACTTTGGTCTCATGTTATTTTATCCTATTTACCTTAGTGGCAATGAAGCTCCTTTGTCATGTCTGCATATTTGTTTAATTTCCATTTTGTAAAAGTGCAATGCCTTCGATGACATGTTACAAAAATACGTAATATTGTAGAGGTCACTTGAGATTAGGATTTGTGATTGAAACTGGAGAGATTATATTCCATTCTATATTTTGCCTAGCTGCCGCAAGTGATGGAGGCATAAGTAGGTGGATGTCATGGTTTTACTGCACTAGTAATGTTCCTTATAAACTTGTTTTCGAACAATGGAAAAGAAACATTTCTTTGTTGTTAAGGTTGCCTCTATTGATGTAGTTCTGTTACAGGAATTCATATAACTTCTTGGTAATTATTATTCAAAGAGATATAAGTACAGCTCCATTATATTTGGATTAAGCAGACCATTCTGGTAGTAAATAAAAAATCTTTTAGCCTCTTCTTTCAGTAGTTCATTCTCGAAGGAAGATAAATACTACGTAATTACGTTTTATTCCCCGTACAATCATCTCCCTCTGTAAGCATCATTAACTTCAAGATGACTTTCTGAACCTATATTTTGCATATCTAATTCTTTAGTTCTAAGAGGTTTTCATTGAATAGTTTGGTTACCTTGTAATCAGGTTGACATCATAGGAGTTGGTTGCTATTCTTCCAAGGATTTGTGGACATGGAAAAATGAGGGCATCGTGTTGACTGCAGAAGAGTCGAATGAGACCCATGATTTACACAAATCAAATGTGTTGGAGCGGCCAAAAGTTATCTACAATGAGAACACAGGAAAGTACGTAATGTGGATGCATATTGATGACGCCAACTACACTAAAGCTGCTGTTGGTGTTGCTATTAGTGATTACCCAACAGGTCCTTTTGATTATCTCGGTAGTCAAAGACCCCATGGATACGAGAGCAGGGACATGACCATCTTCAAAGATGATGATGGTGTAGCATATCTAATATATTCATCCGAAGACAATAGTGAACTTCACATTGGACCACTGTCCAAAGATTATCTAGATGTCAAGCCTGATATGCGAAGGATTCTTGTCGGGCAGCACAGAGAAGCCCCTGCTCTGTTTAAGTACAGGGGGACTTATTACATGATCACCTCTGGTTGCACTGGATGGGCACCAAATGAAGCACTTGCTCATGCAGCTGACTCAATCATGGGGCCATGGGAGACAATGGGAAACCCCTGCATCGGAGGGAACAAAATGTTTCGACTTGCAACATTTTTCGCACAGAGTACATTTGTGATCCCTTTGCCTGGGATTCCAGGTTCGTATATTTTCATGGCAGACCGGTGGAATCCAGCTGACTTAAGTGACTCGAGATATGTATGGTTACCTTTAATAGTTGGAGGCCCTGCTGATCGGCCTTTTGAGTTCAATTTCGGATTTCCACTATGGCCGAGGGTTTCCATATATTGGCATCGGAAGTGGAGACTTCCCTCGAGTTGGAGAGTGACAAAATGATTCTCATTTTTCTTCTTTCCAAATATTTGGTTTAGTGTATTGTATATTAAGGCTCTTCACCTATTCTTTCACTGGTTCGCATGGTTGTCTCTATGATTTTGCCGAGCCTTTTCTGAGCTCACGCTCTGCAATAATTTGATGTACATGTTCGATATCTTGCACTGCCAGTGAACTTACAGAGTTTCTTCTGTATGTAGGTCACATTAGCTTATGAGGATTGTAGATTTTGACAGAGAAATATACTATTTGGTTGAGACTTGAGAAACTTTTTACTAAATAATTTGCCTACAGTTACCCAGTCTCATGCCATTTTTCTCATCACTTAATGAAATAGAAGGCTTGTGTTGGGCTGGTTTAAATTTTTTATGTTATAGTGGGACTAACTGTTTAAAAAAATAATTGAGACTCCCTTTAAAATTACTCGTAAATTTTGAATTTCTTCAATATTTTTACTCAAATAAGTAAATTTATTTTTAGAGTTTTGAATTTTGATACAAACGAAACTCCTCTAAATTCTCGTCCAAACATTTACACTTTGCATTGAGTTGATTTTTTATTTGTACCAAATTATAAAATAAAAATATGAAGATCAAAATATATTTTAAGTTTTTATACACTTCGTGCATTTGGAATTTAGTGTTTTTACTTTTACTTTTAAGAATTTTAGCTCTTCTATTCTTTAAATTTAAAAGTTCATTTCAAATTATATATAATCACGTAACATTTTAATCAAAAAGTTAATAACATTAACTATTTGAATTAATTAATAATAGGGATAAATCTCAAAATTATACATGAACTTTGATTTAATGTGTAATTTTATACATGAATTTTAATTTGGTGCAATTATACACGTGAAACTCTGATTGTGGTTCAAATGTATACTTGAAACTTTGATTTTGATTCAATCATACACATTTAAAGAAATAAATGCATCAATTTATTTTTATATTGGATAAATATAATATTTACGTATGCAATATATAAACATAAAATGATGTTATATCAATAATTATGTTAATAATTTACAAGAATTGAATCAAATCAAAATTTCATGTATACAATTGCACAAAATCAAAGTTCATGTATACAATTGCACATTAAATCATAGTTCGTGTATAGTTTTGGTATTTATCCCTTAATAATATTATACAACTATTAGCGTCAAATTATATTACTAATTAAAGTATAGAGATTAAATCTTAAATTAAGACATTTAAAAGGATCAAAATTAAGAGTTAAACCATTTTTACAAAATATAAGGAAAAGAAAAGAAAGTGAGCATAGTGGTTTGTCATGTGTCAACATATAGAGTTATATAGATTTAATAAAATAAATTATAATTAAATTTAAATAAAAATATTATTTTTTAGTAATTATGGTTAGACTAGTCTAAATTATAATTAACTCCATTAAAAGTATTTTTTTAATGAAAACAAATTGTTGAAGCCCAATTTATCCGGGCCCAACAGAGTCTAAATTTGTTTTAAATTAAATTTATTTTAGGTTTAAGTTTTTTCAAAATTTAAACTTAATATAAATTAAATGTCCAAATACAAAAAAAATCCATTTACAAGTCTAAAATTTACAAGCCCAATTGGGCTAAATTTGGCTAGCCCAAATCCAAATCCAAATTGTTAGCCCAAGTGCCCAAATTACAACTGACCCAAAGCTGCCCAAAGTCAGAAATTCTCACTTGCATTGCTCCGCCACCACATCAGCCAATTGAGATCCGTCACATCAGCACCAACAGCTCCAAGTTGCTTCTGCCACAGCCACCTTCTTCAACCTGCTCCAACCGCCACTGCCTTGGACCTGCGAAAGAAAGGGAAGATTAAGACTAGCATTAAATTGTAATAAACAAATTGAAATCATTGTATATTTGGCTATAAAAGCTAAATTTAATTCAGTTGTAAGGGAGGACCCCTATTCTTGAAATTGAAACACAAACCCTTTCTGAAAAAACTCAGTTCTTAAAGATCAATAAACAAACCCGATTCTCAGAAATCAATCATCCTTCTTAAAAATATAATCAATATAGAAATAGACTTAGTGTTTTGCAAATTAAGTAGAAGCAATTAATAGCAGATAAAGATTCGAATAGACACCAAGCGACAGAACAGATTCAAGATCCAAAGCATTTGGTTACTCAGGTACTGTTAATTTATATTTATTATCATTTATTATTCTAATCATTTCAAACATTTCAAACTTATCAAACCATTATCTATTGTATTAATTTCGATTATCTTTTCCCAAAATTGTATTAAATACGTATTAAGCATTAATTTGTTTATTAATAATAATGTCAACAATATTATCATTAATAGACAGTGGTAATAAATTACATTAATAATTAATAAAAAATATCATAAATAATAGTAATTAATAATATCATTAATAATAGTAAAACAAATAAAAAAGGAAAGTTAAGGGGTCACTTCCCTTTTGATCTGCCTCCGCCGCCGGAGCCACCACCGCCGACGTACTTTTGACTTCCGATCTCGCCTCCCGAACGCCAATCCCCGAACATGCAAGAGGGAACAAAGGGTTGTTAAAAGGAGTTTTAAACAAAAGGAAGAAATAAGGTTTTGGAAATAAAAAAGGATAAGAACGTTTTTTAAAAATAAAAATAAAAGGAATTGTTTTAGAAATTTCCAGATCTGGGTTTTGTAAAGATAAAAAACAAAGTTTTAAAGATAAGAAATGAAAATGGAAATAAAACAGTAAAAGAAAAGGAAGAGACTTTTTACCTTCGAACTGGCCACGGACGGCGGCTCGGCAGTCGGACGGCGTACGCGAGGGCTGGAGTGGCATCGGAGCATGGCGAGGAGTCCACGGCGGCGGCGCGTGGCCGTGGACGCGCGACGGGAAGGGGGCCAAGGCTCGACCGGAGTTTGGCCGGCCATGAGAGAGTTTGAGAGGGGAGAGAGAGTTTTTCAAGGTTTTTTTTTGAAAAAAATGAAATGAAAATGAATAAAACAGGGGGCTTTTGGGCTTTTATAATATACCAAAACGACGCCGTTTTGGTCTAGGCATTTATGCCTCAAAACGGTGCCATTTTACTTATTAAAGCCCATACCCGTTCGACCCGACCCGATCCGACCCGTAGGATCCCCGTGTTTTCAACTTTTGGGATATTTATGCATTCGATCCTTCCGCCTTTGTTAATTGTTTTAATTTAATCCTTTTCATACTTTTTATTATTTTTAATTTGGCCCAATAATTTTATTTACTTTTCAATTTAATCCTTGGACTTTTTGGAATGCACCAGAGGCTGCCATGTATCACTACTTTGGCTTATTTGTGCAATTAGTCCCTTTTATTTTGTAATTTATTTTAATTCGGCCCTCAAATCAACTTCTGTTTAATTACAAAAATGGCTTAAGAATTTTTCAAGATTTACAAATTAGTCCTTTGACTTCTAGATGCCTGTGGGGCTACCACGTGTCACCCATTCTTTGGTTTTATTACTTATAGGTCCCTAAACTGTTCAAAAATGATATTTGTGATCCCAAAACTTCAAAAAATTACATTTTGACCTTGAAACTTCCAAAAATTACCACTTTACCCCCGAACTTTCCAAAATCCCATTTTTAACCCTGATTTTATCAAAAATTACCATTTTACCCCCGAACTTTCTAAAATCCCATTTTTAACCCCAATTTCACCTAAAATTACTATTTTACCCTCGAACTTTCTAAAATCTCATTTTAACCTCGATTTTACCAAAAATTACCAATTTACCCCCAAACTTTCCAAGATTCCATTTTAACCCCGAATTTTCTCGAAATTACATTTTTGCCATCGAGAGTCAAAAATTACCATTTTGCCTCCGGGCATCCAAAGGTCCCGTTTTCAAACCCGATTGTGTCGTTTTTCCTCCTCATCAATATTTGCATTTATTTTAAACACTATGCACCTGCATTTTATATTTTTGCATACTATTTATTTGCTTACTATCTTGCTTCGTATTTAACTTCTTTTATTAATTGCTATTTGATATCTTAAACTTACATGTTCATTTTCAAAAAAAATTTTAAAGACGAGGCAATGTTCTTCTCGTGTGAAAGCTTCGGGAAATCATGCCCTAACGTGTCGGGTGTGATTTTTCATATAACTCACACGCGTCGAATATCCTCTTTTGGGATTTTTATACCTGTTAACTCCGAGATTCCGAGAACATCGTGTCATAACGTGTTGGTCACGATTTTAATTCTTCGCGAAAATTGAAGTAAACGGGTATTCCATATTTGAATCTTTTAAACTATGTGTCCGAGGGTTGCATTTTAAATTCAATACGAAATTTTCAAGTTCTCAAAACATATATCTATATATCACGAGTGATTTTGAAACAAAACGAATTTTATATATCTATATACAAAGGATTTTAAGACAAAAATAATGTCCTTTCGTGTGAAGACCTCGAAACACCATGCCCTAACGTGCTGGGTGTGATTTTCGTATAATTCACGCGATAAAATACTCTCTTCAAAATTTCTCAAAACGTCCTTCAATTTTGAAACTCCGAGAATATAGTGCCCTAATGTGTTGGACATGACTTCTAGTTCTCATAAAGGATCGAAACACGGGGATGAATTTTCTTAAAAAGATTTACTTTGAAATTACACAAAGCCTTCTAAAATAAACATCGTATTTTAAACCTTACTCAAGCTTCACTGTTTTCATAAAACAAGACCCGAAAGTAATCATGTGGTACCAATTTTGGGCGTTTGAGGGTGTTAATCCTTCCTCATGCGTAACCGACTCCCGAACCTATTTCTCTGAATTTCGAAGACCAACTTTTTAAAACGTTTTTAAACGTTTTGTGGTGATCCAATCACACCCAAATAAAAGATTGGTGGCGACTCCCATTTTTTCCAAATAAATTTTAAAATCAAATTTTCGAAATTTCGTTTTTGAGGTGGTTTCGACAGTTGGCGATTCCATTGGGGACTTTTCAAAATAAACGAGAGTCAAGCCAAAATTGATAATTTTTTGGGTCTTTTTTGAGAACTTTTAAACTTCGGTTTTGCTTAACATGCGATCCTCGGCATTTTTGTGTGGCATTATACTCTGTGATATTGCTAGTGTAATTTTGCATCCATATGCATTGTGCTATTACCCTTTTAAGTGGAAGCGGGAAACTACTCATTCGTGAGGTCTTCACCTCCATGCAGGATAGTGGATCGCTTTCGGGATTACAAAGTACCCTTATTTTCGTGAAGTTTTCACTTCCGTGCAAACATGTGGGAAATGCATCCCCCTGAACTGAACTCGTCCGTATGAGCCTATAATGGGTGAGGATTGAGGAATCTGCTGGTTTGGGTACCCTTTACTTTAGAACCTAAACTACATATAGTGAGCCGTAAGTACTCACCCTAGATGGAGTTAGGCCGAGCCCTGTTAGCATATACCCGAAATAATTTTTTAGGTTCTGTGTTATATATTTGTATGCTGATTTTTTTATATATATTTATTACCTGCTACTAACCATGTTTGTTTTGCCTCTTTCACTTGCATTTGCATCATCATATGAAAAGGTGTTGATTTAAATCCGTTTTACCGACTAGGCAGTTTTATCATGGAGGAAGGATTTCTTGATAAAGTAGAGGATAATATGGTGACACGCCTATGGTCTGAGGAGCAACAACGCGAAAAAGGTGATAGCTTGAAAGGGGGGCATTTGTCAGATTTTTGGGACTATACTCGTATTAATGTGACTCAGAACAACTTGCAAGAGTTGAAAGAGATTTGGGGACAGTGGGATAATGAGATAAAACAGATGTTTTATCGAGGTTATGGAGATCTACCTTACCTGCTGGAAGTAAAGATCGACAAGCATCATTTTCGAGCCCTTACTCAACATTGGAACCCCGCATATAGTTGCTTCACCTTTGGGCACTTAGACTTGACACCTACGATAGAGGAATATACTACTCTGATTCGATGTCCAAGGATTCAAGTCGATAAGGCATATTCGAAAGACGCGAGTGCTCCGACATTGCTAAAGAGATTAATGAATGTAACGGGGATGAGCAAACAATGGGTCGCTTCTCGTATAAAAGAGAAAGGAGACAACAGGTGCATCACTTGGAAGAGTTTGTGAAACCTGATTGTGACATATCCAGATATGATGAGACGCATTGACATCTTCGCCCTCAGTATATACGGGTTGGTCTTATTCCCGAAAGCATTGGGACACGTAGAGGATGCAGTGGTAGTATTGTTTGATCGACTTAGTAGAGGAATCACGTCCGTCCCTGCTATCCTGGCAGAAACTTTTCGCTCTTTGAGTGCTTGTCGGAGAGAGGGAGAAGGAAGATTTATCGGTTGTGCACAAATCTTAATGGTTTGGTTTCACAGCCATTTCTGAAAAGTGGAGAAATTTTCTGGTAAGGTTTTCTCGACTGACTTTTCGCCTTTAAAAAATTTTGTGGCTACGTAACGAGAACCGAAAGTATCTGAAGAAAAGTGGGCGATTATTCTTCAGAATCTCCAGGATGAGGACATTGAACGGTGCACACATTGGTTTCTTCCAGATGAAATCCTTTACCGCTGTGGCCACTTCGATTGGGTCCCGTTACTCGAAGTATGGGGTACCACTGGGTATGCTCCTTTGCTGGTTTTGAGACAATACAAGACAAGACAGTTTATCCCTGCAACTCATGGTCTAGCACATTGCGAGTTTTCATATAAGGGGAATGATTATAAGAAAAAGGTCCGAAAAGTGGCAAATGCGTGGAAGAAGGTGCAAAGAATGAAGAAGTTCAGTACGAACCCTTTAACAACCTCGAACTACGACTGCTGGAGGAGTAAGAGGGTTAATGACAACATTCTTACGCCAAATCCTGAAAATGTTCGTCCAGTAGAAGAATGTCCGCAAGAAGCTCCTTCAGAGTTAGACATCCTCAAACAAGATTTTGAAAGGAAAAACTCAGAGTTTGGTAAGAGGATAGAGGTATTGGAGGAAGATAAGATGAAGCTGGGGCTAGATGTAGATTTTCACATACTAGAGGTTGAAAAGTTAAGAAAAGGAAAAAACAAAGCCGAAGAGGACCTCGAGGACTTAAAGAAACATTACAAAAAGCTTCGTCAGTCTATGAAGATTGCAGGGCTAGGTAAGACGTCCGAGCAATGGTGCCAAGAGATTCAGATACAGAAAGACCAGGCAGAACAATGGCAGAGAAGGTTCCAAGATGGTCAGGCTCGCGAGAATGCCTTGAAGAGAGAGTTGCTAGAAAAACAGGTCGAGAAGGCCGAAATGAGAGCTAAGATGACCAGCTTAGAAGCCAGGATAGAGGAATTAGAAGAGTCATTACGGAGGCACCGCAATCGAAATACCGTACTGGAGCTCAAAGCCTGCATGGCTGAAAAATAAGAGTTAAGAGAAAGAGTGCAAGAATTAGAGGCCACGCTTCACAACAATGAAATCCGACTTGAGATTATGGAAAGAAATTTAGAAACTAGTGAATGGCACACGCGTCAAGCTCAGAAAGAAGTCGGGGAAAGAGATTGCATAATGGGAAAGGCACTGACTCAAATGAGAGAAGCTGCTGATCACATGCAAGAGTTGGTTGCCGAAGCTGATGTTTTGAGTCTTCAATACGAATCCAAGTCGGAGCGTGGAAAGAAGTTAGCTGGACTTCTAGAAAAAATTAAAGCTCTCGGACAAAAGGCCAAACCATTTGTGTAACTTCTGTTTTATGTAAAGATTTTTTCTCTCTCGAGAAGTTGCTCTAATGGAAAGTAGATTTTGGAATCAATGCCTTTTCTTGCATTGCATGCATACATTTCATTTGCATTATATTTTGCATATTCTTGCATAATAATCCTGATTAAATAAAATTGTCCAGTTAACACCAGTCATCATTGAAAATTCGCATCATTATTATACCCGCAAGAAAACAAAAGCCATGGAACAACGGCTTGAGCAAATCCAGAAAGAACTACAAGATCAAATGCAGGAACAAATGGCAGCAATGTGTAAGGAAATAAAAAACCAATTTTCGGAGGTACAAAAGAGTTTGATGACGGAATTAGCGCAAGTTAAACAGAGCGTGGCTGACAAAGGAAAAAGCCCTACTGTTGAGGATGACGAAGACCCGAGTGTTCCTCCAGGCTTTACACCAATACATAACCCGGCTTCACAAGAAATGCCGGCCAGAGAAGCCCATGTTACCATCAGACCACAATAGTAGACCACAGGCACGTCAAGACCTGCTAACTATGTAGTCAGATCTGGGTCAAATCCAGAAGATAATGCTGCAAACCTGGGAGTCCCAGATTTTGATGAGATGATAAAGGAGAACATCTCTAGGCAAATGGAGGAAAAGTATAGGCTATTGGAGGAGAAAATTCAGGCAATACAAGGAATTGAAAATTCTTACGGAGTGGATGCCAAAGAATTGAGTCTGGTTCCAGACTTGGTTCTCCCTCCCAAAGTTCCTGAATTCGAAAAATATCACGGAACGAGCTGCCCAAAAACACATCTGACCATGTTCTGTAGAAAGATGGTAGAGCATGTTCACAATGATCAATTGTTGATTCATTATTTTCAAGATAGTTTGGCCGGATCGACAGTCAGATGGTATAACCAACTGAGCCGAGCGAAAGTTCGTTCATGGAAAGATTTAGCACAAGCTTTCTTGAAACAATACGGTCATGTGACCGAGATAGCCCCCGATCGGCTCACGCTACAGAACATAGAGAAGAGATCAAACGAAAGTTTTAGACAGTACGCACAGCGGTGGAGAGAAATGGTAACACAAGTATAACCATCGTTGACGGATAAAGAGACCACGATACTTTTTGTCAATACCCTTAAAGCGCCTTGTCTTAACCATTTGCTGGGAAACGCCACCAAAAGCATCGCCGACATGGTCATCTCAGGAGAGATGATTGAAAATGTAATTAAAGCCGGCAAGATCGAAGCTGGAGAAAATGCTAGAAGACCCACCCCTAGAAGAAGGGATAATGAGGTCAACAATACAAGTGTGTACCGACCTAGTGGTGCCAAACCCTTCGTGGCAGGTCAGCATAAAGCACTAGCAGTCAATTATCAGAACACCCCGAGGCGAGAACCGAGTGCTAGGCCTGATAGAGCAAGAATTCAATACACTCCACTTTCGGTATCGTACGAAGAACTCTACAAGTTTTGTATGACGCATATGAGGTAGCTCCTCAAAGGGTGAAACCGTATGAACCACCGTTTCTGGCTTGGTATGATGCGAATGCTCATTGTGAGTACCACGCAGGTGCGAAAGGCCACTCAATCGAAAATTGCCCAGCTTTCAAAAGGCGAGTCGAAGAACTCATAAGATTTAGGGTCGTGAAATTGGAAGACCCAACTAGGCCTAATGCAGTTGGGAACCCTTTGCTGAATCATTCGAATCAAGGAGTCAATACCGTACTGGAGGAAAGGACACGAAAAATTAAAAGGAAAGTGGAAGAAATTAGGTCCCTGCTACAATGGGTGTGGCAACAAATGGTCAGAGTAGGGATGATTGTGAAGGATAAGAAGGATATGATGATAGAGGCTGATTGCGAGTTTCACGCCGTTAAGGGGTATGAAATCTAGGATTACGACGAGTTCAAAGCCCTGCTGCAAACATTAATGGGCAATCAGGAGCTAAAATTCTTCGAAGAAGAAAAAGTCAATTATGTTTGTACTTCCGAAGACGGGACGGCCAACCACCCGAAGGTGATCATTTGCAAACTGCCAAAAAGCGTAGCCAGAGGACAGACGACACCTCGTATTATCATTCAAAGACCTGCAACCTTCCCTTACAATGACAGCAAAAAGGTTTCATGGAATTACAATTGCAATGTGACCGTACCCAGAGAAGGGGAACCTAAGAAGGAGGTAAACTTGATTACCCGGAGTGGTAAAATTTATGACTCAACTGAAAAAACCAGAGAGATCAATAAAGGGAAAATGGTAATATGCGAGCCTGAAGAAGAGATAGCCACTAGACTTGAAGGATCCACCAATGAGCCAGTATCTAAAAGGGAGGCGAGAGAGTTCCTAAAGTTCTTAAGGCACAGTGAATACAGCGTGGTTGAACAGCTCCATAAATAACCTACACGAATATCGATCTTATCATTACTCTTGAGCTCAGAAGCGCATCGTGATGCATTAATGAAGGTGCTCAATGAGACTTACGTGACCAATGATATATCGGTATGTAAGTTGGACCGCTTAGTTAACAACATTAGTGCAGATAATTTTATCTTCTTAAGTGATGACGAGATCCCATTCGGAAGGATGGGATCAACCAAAGCCCTCCACATCACAACCCGTTGTAAAGGGTACACGCTATCGGGAGTACTCATAGACAATGGGTCAGCATTGAATGTACTACCACTAGCTACACTCCAAAGATTACCGATCGATAGCTCTCATTTGAAGGGATGCAACAATATAGTAAGAGCATTTGACAGGATAGAAAGGAAGATAACCGAAAAAATTGAAATACCCCTGTAAATTGGGCCGAACACATACAAAATAGATTTCCTAGTGATGGATATTAGGCCTACCTACAACTACCTATTGGGGAGACCATGGATCCACTCGGGTGGGGCAGTACCTTTCTCTTTACATCAGAAGGTGAAGTTAGTGAATGAAGAGAGGTTAATTACCATCAATGTTGAGGAAGAAATAATCGCCTCTGTAACAAGCGAGTCACCTTATGTGGGAATGGATGAAGAGGCTATAGAATGCTCGTTCCGTTCGCTGGAATTTGTAAATGCGACCTTCATTTCGAAAGGAAGCAAGGTGCTTGTGCCGGCAATATCATCGGCTACTAGAATGAGCCTACAGATGATGCTTGGGAAAGAGGCTGTCTCTGGAAAAAGACTCGGGAAATACCTCCAAGGGAGGACTAATGTACTGACCTTGATGAAAAAGTGAGATCGCTACGATTTAGGGTATAAACCGGATGCGAAGTAAAAAAGGAAAGAGATTGAAAAGAGACAAGAGAGGAGGAAGGCCAAACTATTTGGAAATGAACTCTCGTGGGAACCCATGATTTTCCCACCCATTTACAAGACTTTTGTTTTGGGAGAAATAATTAATCAGAAAGAAGAGTAAGAGAAAAAACAAGTAACCATTGGTACTGGGGGGAACACCATGAGGGACTTGAGCGTCAATGCTATATCGGAAGAAGACAGGGAAGGGAATCTATCAAGGATTGGTCCGTGTGCACCTGGAAGCACCCTGGATAATTGGACTGTGGAGGAACTTCCTGTAATTTTTAAAATTTCCTCTGAGTAATGCTTGAAAACACCTATTGCTTTAGGCTTGAAAGCAATATGGATCTTTTGTAAAAGACTCATGTTCATTACTTAGTTATTTTGAATGAAAAATGCATTTCCTAAAATTATTCTTTCACTTTCTTTGATTCAGCCTAATAAATCACTCGTACATAACTAACAAATACGACTAATCATCCTTTCAATACATACATACTCATATACATACCACAGAATCATTCTTTCATAAATTTATTTTGTTCTTTGGACCTTCCTTTTTATCCCTCGACAGGTCCTCAAATATCAATAATATGAGCAACTCTGAGGTTAACTTAGAGCCTCACTTTGAGCAAGACATGTGTCTAGAAGAACTTCAGGGCTTTGAAGAAAATCAAGATTGTGATCTCTCCCCGGATCTGCTAAGGATGATAGGGCATGAAGAAAAATAAATCCTGCCTCATTCTGACTCCGTAGAGATGATTAATTTGAGGAGTGAAGACGAAAAGAAAGATGTAAAAATTGGGACATGCATCTTTGCGGAAACTAGAAGGAATCTCATCGAGTTGCTCAAAGAGTTCCAAGACATCTTTGCATGGTCCTATCAAGATATGCCCGGTTTGAGTACTGATATTGTGGTACACAAACTCCCTATAAAAGAAGGATGCAGGCCCGTGCAGCAAAAACTCCAGAGAATGAGACCGGATGTGCTGTTAAAAATAAAAGAAGAAGTCAAGAAACAGTTTGACGCCGATTTTCTCCAGGTAGTTAAATACTCCGAATGGGTAGCTAATATAGTCCCTGTTCCTAAAACAGATGGAAAGGTACGATTGTGCATGGACTATCGAGACTTAAATAAAGCTAGCCCAAAGGACAATTTCCCTTTACCTCACATCGATACTTTGGTCGATAACACAGCGGGACATTCTTTGTTTTCCTTCATGGATGGTTTCACCGGATATAATCAGATAAAGATGGACCCTGAGGACATGATCAAGACCACATTCGTCACACTATGGGGAATATTTTGCTACAAAGTGATGCCCTTTGGACTTAAAAATGCAGGGGAAACATATCAGAGAGCTATGGTAACCTTGTTCCATGACATGATGCATAGGGAAATCGAAGTTTATGTTGATGACATGATAGCGAAATCCCAAACAGAGGAGGAGCATGTGAGAATCCTGAGGAAGTTATTTATAAGGTTAAGGAAATATCAATTAAAGCTAAACCCGGTTAAGTGCACTTTCGGGGCTACCTCAAGAAAACTGTTAGGCTTTGTGGTCAGCAAAAGAGGAATTGAAATCGACCTAGACAAAGTCAAAGCCATACAGGAGCTACCACCACCCAGCATGTAAAAAGAAGTGCGGAGATTTTTAGGAATATTAAATTACATTGCTCGGTTCATCTCACGATTGACCGAAAAGTGTGACCCTATCTTTCGCTTGCTTAGAAAGCGTAACCCGGGCGTATGGGATGCTGAGTGCCAGGAAACTTTCGATAAGGTCAAAGGTTATTTGTCTAAAGCTCCTATCTTAGTCCCTCCAATTCCTAACAAGCCTTTGATACTGTACCTGATAGTCTTTGAGAATTCCATGGGATGCGTGTTAGGCCAGCATGATGAATCTGAAAAGAAGGAGAGAGCGATATATTATTTGAGCAAGAAATTTAAATTTACCGATTGTGAGACTCGGTATTTGTCTATTGAGAAATTATGTTGTGCACTAGTCTGGACTACACGCAGACTAAGACAATACATGCTTTAACATACTACTTGGTTGATCTCGAAATTAGATCCTTTGAAGTACCTAATGGAGTCAGCTGCACTAAATGGAAGGTTAGCTCGATGGCAAATCTTGCTCTCAGAATTTGACATTGTTTACGTCAATCAGAAGGCAGTAAAAGGGAGTGCGATAGCAAACTTCCTAGCCAGCAGGGCCTTAGAGGATTATGAGCCGATAAACTTCGATTTCCTGAATAAAGATTTAATGTATGTTGCAACAGCTGAAGAAGCAACCACGAGGGGGCAACCGTGGATTTTAAATTTTGAAGGAGCTTCAAATGTCATGGGTAACGGGGTTGGAGCAGTCTTGGTATCACTAGAGGGAGACCATTACCCTTTTACCAGTAAGCTGGATTTTTACTGTACTAATAATATGGCTGAATACGAAGCATGCATCATGGGAATTCGCGCAGCCATAGAACGGGGAGTTAAAATTCTGGAGATTTATGGAGACTCCGCATTGGTAATCTATCAACTTAAAGGAGAGTGGGAAACGAAAGATGCTAAGCTAAGAGATTACCGCAAGCTAGTTCTCGAATTGATTACGAAGTTCGATGATGTCACATTCCATTATCTCCCTCGAGAGGAAAATCAAATGGCTGATGCCCTCGCTACTTTGGCCTCGATGATCAAAGTAAGTCGGCCAGAAGATGTGACGCCCATTCAGATGAGTATCTATGAAACTCCCGCTCATTGTTGTGATATTGAGACAGAGGAGGAAGTAGAAAAGGAAGATCACCCATGGTACCAGGACATCCTTCAATTCGTAAGAGATCGAAAATACCCCGAGCAAGCCTCAGATAACGAAAAGAGAACATTAAGAAGACTTGCTAGTGAATATGTCTTAGATGGAGAAATCTTGTACAAAAAGAGGAAAGACCAGGTACTTTTGAGATGTGTTGATGCAGTGAAAGCCAAGAATATTTTAGAGGAAGTTCACGAAGGAATTTGTGGGATGCATGCCAACGGTTTCACGATGGCCCGACAAGTAATGAGATTCGGGTATTACTGGTCTACCATGGAGAGTGATTGCATTAACTATGCCAGGAAATGCCACAAATGCCAGGTATGTGGAGATAAGATTAATGTACCTCCATCAAACCTTCATGTCATGACTTCCCCCTGACCCTTCTCTATGTGGGGCATGGATGTCATTGGACCAATTTCTCCGAAAGCTTCCAATGGGCATAGATTCATCTTCGTGGTAATCGACAATTTCACCAAATGGGTAAAGGCAGCTTCGTAGGCCAATGTTACCAAATCTGCAGTCAGTAAGTTCCTGAAAAGGAGATTATATGCCGGTATGGGATGCCAGAGAAGATTATATCCGACAATGCCTTGAACTTGAACAATAGCACGATTGCAGAAGTTTGCGAACAATTCAAAATCAAGCATCACAATTCCTCTCCCTACAGCCCAAAAATGAATGGAGCCGTAGAGGCGGCCAATAAAAATATCAAGAAAATCGTGGCAAAGATGATCGAGACTTACAGAGACTGGCACGAAAAACTGCCATTTGCCCTCTTTGCCTACAGAACTTCGGTCAGAACTTCTACTAGGGCAACACCGTTCTCGTTGGCATACGGTATGGAGGCAGTCTTACCTATTGAGGTTGAAATACCTTCTCTCCGAATCTTAACTGAGCTCTAATTAGATGAGGCTGAATGGATCCAAGCTCGATATGATCAGTTGAATTTGATCGAGGAAAAGAGATTGAAAGCCATCTGTCACGGCCAAATGTATCAAAAAAGGATGATGCGAGCTTATGAGAAAAAGGTCCGTCTTAGGGAGTTCCATGAGGGAGATCTGGTTTTGAAGAAGATACTCCCCATACACAAAGATTTTCGTGGAAAGTGGATGCCCAATTGGGAAGGACCTTATGTAGTAAAGAAAGCTTTCTCAAGAGGAGCTCTCATCCTAACAGAAATGGATGGCAAGGAACTGTCTAACCCCGTCAATTCAGACTCGATAAAGAAATACTTCCTCTAAAAAAGAGGTTTGAGATGAAAACCCGCAAATGGGCGTCTTGATTCAAAAAAAAAAAGGTCCACGATGAAAACCCGCAAAGGGCATCCTGGAACCAAGAGAATTTTGAGTTGAAAACCCGCAAAGGACGATTCAAGCCCAAAATAGGTCGAGGAGATAGAGAAACGTTACAACTTGAAGCATTGACCAAGCACTCCAAGTCTTCTCGACACACGTCTGGGCTAAGGGTGATTCTCAGCAAGTCAATGCAAGAGTGGCTCATTTTTGGCGATATTCAGGACAATTAAATTGCCCTTTTCTTGTACTTAGCCATCTTTGATTAATGTTATTTCCTTTGACTCTCATACATTTTTTAAATACAACTTTGTTTCCATACAATTTTTATGCAAGCATTTCACGTTTAAATAATGAGTAATGAACTGATAAATCATACAAAGATTCATGAGCATTATCCTAGAAATTTTTAAAAATTATAGGGGTCCGAAACAGGATCACCAGTGAGAAAACAAACTTGAAAATGAGCAATTCAAGATCAACATAGAAGAAGAGGGATCGACACATCAAGGAACCATACCGGCCCGATTAATAACGAATAAAACATTAATTATGCACACATAAAGTTAGAAGTATTTCAACTCATTTTGAGCATGGCATCCTAAACAAATTGGCCTACCAAGAGGCCCATTTGAGCATATTTTACAATTCTCGACACCCTGAAGCAAGACGAGAAATAACGAGTTCATGACGGACCGCGTGAAGTTATAAGGACAACCGTTTTTTCAGACAGATTACAGTTATTAGATCCTTTACCCAAGCTTGGGGCAGATCACCATCAATTGACCTTACTCCGACCACGGAGAAGTTTAACAAGACAGCGAGGCGGTCATCTTCCTGATGAGATACAGATACCAACTCAACACTCAAAACGAGCAAATCTTCGAACCAAGCTTCCTGATGAGACACTGAGAAGCAGGTCAAAACAATAAAATGGTTAGCTTCCTGATGAGATATAGAGAAGTGGACCAAATTCGTCTTCCTAAGGAGATCCAGAGAAGTGAATTAAAACAAGTGATGCGGTTATCTTCCTGATGAGATACAGAGAAGAATACCAACTCAAACGCTCAAAGCGAGCAAATCTTTGTACCCAGCTTCCTGATGAGACACTGAGAAGCAGGCCGAAACAATAAAATGGTTAGCTTCCTGATGAGATACAGAGAAGTGGACCAAATTCGTCTTCCTGAGGAGATCCAAAGGAGCGAATTAAAACAAGCGAGGCAGTCATCTTCCTGATGAGACACAGAGAAGAATACCAAATCAACGCTCAAAGCGAGCAAATCTTCGTACCCAACTTCCTGATGAGACACTGAGAAGCAGGTCGAAACAATAACATGGTTAGTTTCCTGATGAGATACAGAGAAGTGGACCAAATTTGTCTTCCTAAGGAGATCCAGATAAGCAAATTAAAACAACAGAGGCGGTCATCTTCCTGATGAGATACTCAATGCTCAACGCGAGCAAATCTTCGAACCCAGCTTCCTGATGAGACACTGAGAAGCAGGTCGAAACAATAACATGGTTAGTTTCCTGGTTAGTTTCCTGATGAGATACAGAGAAGTGGACCAAATTTGTCTTCTTGAGGAGATCCAGAGAAGCAAATTAAAACAACAGAGGCGGTCATCTTCCTGATGAGATACTCAACGCTCAACGCGAGCAAATCTTCGAACCCAGCTTCCTGATGAGATACTAAGAAGCAGGTCGAAGCAATAAAAAGGTAAGCTTCTTGATAAGACACAGAGAAGTGGACCAAATTCGTCTTCCTAAGGAGATCCAGAGAAGCGAATTAAAACAGATGATTGCGATCATCTTCCTGATAAGACACAAGGAAGAAGACCTGGTCAATGAAATCATACTCAAAGACTACGATGACGAATTCCAATCTCCTTGAAATTTCGAGAGAATGGGGTGAAGTCATAGTAGCAAATCTTGACTTTTTGAAATTGCCTAAAAGCAGGATGAAATCGCGGCATCAAAGATATAGAAAGGTGGATGTGGCGAAGATTGGACAACTGGCGACTAAAAAGTGGATCAATTAAAGAAAGAGCAGCGAAGAAATAAAACTTGACAAAATTGGGCTTTCCTTTTGATCTTTGCTCTGTTCCTGTTACACAGCAACGAGCAAAGAGGGGCAGTTGTTGAAGCCCAATTTATCCGGGCCCAACAGAGTCTAAATTTGTTTTAAATTAAATTTATTTTAGGTTTAAGTTTTTCCAAAATTTAAACTTAATATAAATTGAAATTTAAAATAAATATAAATTAAATGTCCAAATACAAGGAAAGTCCATTTACAAGTCCAAAATTTACAAGCCCAATTGGGCTAAATTTGGCTAGCCCAAATCCAAATACAAATTGCTAGCCCAAGTGCCCAAATTACAACTGACCCAAAGCTGCCCAAAGTCAGAAATTCTCACTTGCACTGCTCCACCACCACATCAGCCAATTGAGATCCACCACATCAGCACCAGCAGCTCCAAGTTGCTTCTGCCACGGCCACCTTCTTCAACCTGCTCCAACCGCCACTGCCTTGGACCTACAAAAGAAAGAGAAGATTTTAAATTGTAAGAAACAAATTGAAATCATTGTATATTTGGCTATAAAAGCTAAATTGAATTCGGTTGTAAGGGAGGACCCTTATTCTTGAGATTGAAACACAAACCCTTTCTAAAAAAACCCAGTTCTTAAAGATCAATAAACAAACCCGATTCTCAGAAATCAATCATCCTTCTTTAAAATATAATCAATATAGAAACAGACTTAGTGTTTTGCAAATCAAGTAGAAGCAATTAATAGCAAATAAAGATTCGAATAGACACCAAGCGGCAGAACAGATTCAAGATCCAAAGCATTTGGTTACTCAGGTACTGTTAATTTATATTTATTATCATTTATTATTCTAATCATTTCAAACGTTTCAAACTTATCAAACCATTACCTATTGTATTAATTTCGATTATCTTTTCCCAAAATTGTATTAAATACGTATTAAGCATTAATTTGTTTATTAATAATAATGTCAACAATATTATCATTAATAGACAGTGGTAATAAATTACATTAATAATTAATAAAAATATCATAAATAATAGTAATTAATAATATCATTAATAATAGTAAAACAAACAAAAAAGGAAAGTTAAGGGGTCACTTCCCTTTTGATCTAGCTCCGCCGTCGGAGCCACCACCGCCGACGTACTTGACTTCCGATCTCGCCTCCCGAACGCTAATCCTCGAACATGCAAGAGGGAACAAAGGGTTGTTAAAAGGAGTTTTAAACAAAAGGAAGAAATAAGGTTTTGGAAATAAAAAAGGATAAGAACGTTTTTTTAAAAAATAATAAAAGGAATTGTTTTAGAAATTTCCAGATCTGGGTTTTGTAAAGATAAAAAACAAAGTTTTAAAGATAAGAAATGAAAATGGAAATAAAAGAGTAAAAGAAAAGGAAGGGACTTTTTACCTTTGAACCGGCCACGGACGGCGACTCGGTAGTCGGACGGCGTACGCGAGGTCCGGAGTGGCATCGGAGCATGGCGAGGAGTCCACGGCGGTGGCGCGTGGCCGTGGACGCGCGGCGAACGGGCGGCCCAAGGCTCAGCTGGAGTTTGGCCGGCCATGAGAGAGTTTGAGAGGGGAGAGAGAGTTTTTCAAGATTTTTTTTTAAAAAAATGAAATGAAAATGAATAAAAAAAGGGGCTTCAGGGCTTTTATAATATACCAAAACGACGCCGTTTTGGTCTAGGCATTTATGCCCCAAAACGGTGCCGTTTTACTTATTAAAGCCCATACCCGTTCGACCCGACCCGATCCGACCCGTAGAATCCGCGTGTTTTCAACTTCTAGGATATTTATGCATTCGATCCTTCCGCCTTTGTTAATTGTTTCAATTTAATCTTTTTCATATTTTTGATTATTTTTAATTTAGCCCAGTAATTTTATTTACTTTTCAATTTAATCCTTGGACTTTTTTGAATGCACCAGAGGCTGCCACTTGTCACTACTTTGGCTTATTTGTGCAATTAGTCCCTTTTATTTTGTAATTTGTTTTAATTCGACCCTCAAATCAACTTCTATTTAATTACAAAATTGGCCCAGGAATTTTTTAAGATTTACAAATTAGTCCTTTGACTTCTGGATGCCTGTGGGGTTGCCACGTGTCACCCATTCTTTGGTTTTATTGCTTATAGGTCCCTAAACTATTCAAAAATGATATTTATGATCCCAAAACTTCATAAAATTACATTTTGACCCCAAAACTTCCAAAAATTACTATTTTACCCTCAAACTTTCTAAAATCCCATTTTTAACCCTAATTTTACCTAAAATTACTATTTTAGCTCCTAACTTTCCAAAATCCCATTTTTAACCCTAATTTCACCAAAAATTACCATTTTACCCCCAAACTTTCCAAAATCCCATTTTTAACCTCGATTTCACCAAAAATTACCATTTTACCCCTAAAATTTCCAAGATTCCATTTTTAACCCCGAATTTTCCTAAAATTACATTTTTGCCATCGAGAGTTAAAAATTACCATTTTGCCCTCAGGCATCCAAAGGTCCCGTTTTCAAACCCGATTGCGTCGTTTTTCCTCCTCATCAATATTTGCATTTATTTTAAACACTATGCACCTGCATTTTATATTTTTCCATACTATTTATTTGCTTATTATCTTGCTTCGTATTTAACTTCTCTTATTAATTACTATTTGATATCTTAAACTTACATGTTCATTTTCAAAAAAAAAATTTAAAGACGAGGCAATGTTCCTCTCGTGTGAAAGCTTCGGGAAATCATGCCCTAACGTGTCGGGTGTGATTTTTCATATAACTCACATGCGTCGAATATCCTCTTTTGGGATTTTTATACTTGTTAACTCCGAGATTTCGAGAACATCGTGTCCTAACGTGTTGGTCACGATTTTAATTCTCCGCGAAAATCGAAGTAAATGGGTATTCCATATTTGAATCTTTTAAACCATGTGTCCGAGGGTTGCATTTTAAATTCAATACGAAATTTTCAAGTTCTCAAAACATATATCTATATATCACGAGTGATTTTGAAACAAAACGAGACAATGTCTTTTCGTGTGAAAACCTTGAGAAATCGTGCTCTAACGTGCTGAGTGTGATTTTCGTAATTCATGCAAATCGGATATCCTTTTCAAAAGTTTTCAAAACATCCTTCAATTTTACATATCTATATACAAAGGATTTTAAGACAAAAATAATGTCCTTTCGTGTGAAGACCTCGAAACACCATGCCCTAACGTGCTGGGTATGATTTTCGTATAATTCACGCGATAAAATACTCTCTTCAAAATTTCTCGAAACGTCCTTCAATTTTGAAACTCCAAGAATATAGTCCCCTAATGTATTGGACACGACTCCTAGTTCTCATAAAGGATCGAAACACGGGGACGAATTTTCCTAAAATGATTTACTTTGAAATTACACAAAGCCTTCTAAAATAAACATCGTATTTTAAACCTTACTCAAGCTTCACTGTTTTCATAAAACAAGACCCGAAAGTAATCATGTGGTACCAATTTTGGGCGTATGAGGGTGCTAATCCTTCCTCATGCGTAACCGACTCCCGAACCTGTTTCTCTAGATTTCAAAGACCAACTTTTTAAAATGTTTTTAAACGTTTTGTGGTGATCCAATCACACCCAAATAAAAGATTGGTGGTGACTCCCATTTTTTCCAAATAAATTTTAAAATCAAATTTTCGAAACTCCGTTTTCAAGGTGGTTTCGACACAAATGGTTCAAAAGAGTGAACTTATATAATTATTCATTAATAAAAGAATTGTTAGTACATAATCATGTATAGGGGAGTAGTCAAAGGGGTAGGGAGGATTTTGACCCTGTTAGCTCAATGAAAAAAATTATTTTACAATCTCTCTCCAAAATTAAAATATTCAATTTAATTTTTTTAAACTTTTAATAAAATAAAAAAATTATAATTGTAGTCCTTTGAAAAATAATAATTTAATTTAAATATTTTTAATATAATTTTTTTAACTTTAACCCTTCTAAATTTTATAATCTTTATCTTAAGGGTCTGTTTGTTTCACTAAAAATGGTTTTTAAAAAATTATTTTTGAAAAATGATTTACTTTTTTGAAAAAACTAATATTTTATGATGTTTGAATAAATCTGTGTAAAATATTTTTTATTGTTTGACAGATTTCTTGAAAATATTTCATAAAAGCTGTTTTCAATTAAATAAACATATATTTGATATTTTTTTATCTTTTCATTATTTAATTGAGTTTATTTTATATCAATAAATTTATATTTTACAATTTTTTGCATATATTAAAAATATTTTATTAATTTCAAGTTCATTACAATGTCATTTTTTAGTTACATGGCTACCAAGTGAGTTTTATTTAAAAATGTGACATCAACAAAATTGATAAAAAAATTTAAAAATGTCAACAATTAGACTTGATTTTCAAATCTAAAAAGTAGAAAGACTAAATTCTTGAAAATAAAAGTACAAAAACTAAATTGCAAATTTGTGAAGAGTACATAGACTTATAACATATTTTAACCTTCATACTACAAAATATTTATTATTAATATATTTATAATTGTAATAAATATTTATTATTAAAATATTACTACTGAATATTTTTGATAATATGTGAAGAATATTATTTAAATTTTATTATTAAAATAAAATTGAAATACTAAATAATTTATTATATGACTAAATATACATGATTAAATATGTATGTTTAATAATATTAAAAAATATAATATTTTAATAATTTTTAAATATTTTAAAAATAAAAATAAAATTTATTATCAATATAATAATATTAAGTTTGATTTAAGTTAATTTTTATACAAAAATAAAATTACTTATATAGGAGTTCTTTTTCGAAAAACGACTTACGCTTTTCAAAAGGGTAAGTCATTTTACAAGAAAAAGAATTTATTTTATATTGATCTGTAAGTCATTTTCCGTTGACCATGCTGTTTTCTGTGACAAACACAGAAAAATGCATAAAAAAATTTCGGTAAAACCTTTTATATGTAAACAAATCTCTAAACAAAATTTTAAGCTTTACCCTCACAATGTAATACAATTAACAGACTGATTTCACTATAGAATTGAATTAATTATTTACCAATACTATATAGTAATTCATCATGGCCTGCAAAATACCCAAAAAACAGAAAGCGAAAATTTTTCAACTTCGACTCTAGAAAATGAGGCCAAGTAATAAAGCACATGCTCCCAATCGGCTGACATGCTTCCACCCGAGTCTTAGTGGCAACAAAATGACCAAAATGATCTCTAATAATTGCACCTTCTCCTATGAATTCGCATCGTCCTCCTTCACATGCATCAACATTTATTTTTACTAAGCCATTGGCAGACTTTTATCCATCAACTTGAAGAAGGAAGATCCACAAAACTCGGTGGATGTAGGTAACATGATGCTACTACCTGCTCCAAATAAACTTTGCACCACAATGGAATAGCTTACAGATCTAGACTTCTAGATCATATCACCACGCTGGTAAATATGATTTCGCTGTTACTAGAAAAGATAATGGAGAAAGCCTTACCTCCATCCTCTCCATTCGGTGTTGAGAGAAAAGAAAAGAAAGAAAAAGAAAAAATTCATGGTTTTTTTCACCATGCCAGGGTTAGTAATTTACTTTGAATTTTGGTTAGATTAATAGCTTTAAATGATAGTGGGAGAAAGCCCATTTTTAGATGCAAGATTAAAAATGAAAAATGATTGGATGATGATTGTTGAATGCTTAAAAAGTTTAGAGAGAGAATGGGAATAACTTAAATTATAGGTATGGTTTTGGATAACTTGAGATTTTTAGATTTTAATACAAGTGAAAGAATTAGATCTGAACGAGAGAATTTCAAGTTATGTGAAATTTGAACGTTAGAGTTTTAAGATATGTTATGATATATTGTCTATATGTGTGAAATGGCTCAACAACATGTGAAAAATGAACCATGATAAATTTGATATGTTATGCCTACTAATGGATTGAATGGTTAAAGGTTATGCTTAATGAACATTGGTAAAATATGTTAGTTAAGGTTGGATTGAGAAAATGATTAACTATGTATGAGAGAATGGCAAGATTTTAAATTTGATTGAGTTATAGCATTGTAATATGTTAATATGACCATTGTTATATCAAAATGAGAAATATAGTTATATGAGATCTAATGAACCCTTTTTCATATGAGATATTCATCAGAAAATAAGGATATGGAGATTATGAATTAAACTTGTTTTGCTTTTAAGCCCATGTAAACTTGGTAGAAAGCTTAAGATACTATTGGCATGCTAATTAGGGATTTATGTATTTTTCAGCAGATTTTTGTACATTGGTGTTATGTGGGGTTCGAGATTTTATGTTCTTATTTGGAATTCTTATATGTTACCCTTGGTCGAGAATTTATTGTAGACCAATGGTTTTATGCTACCTCTTCGGAGGCCTTCATGATATACTAGAGTTTTATTGTCCTCAGGCATAACACCTTGGTACTCATAAGGTGCATGTGGATTTTTCGTAGTGTTTGAAGTCCTATTCTACTAAGGTTACAGTGGTCGACATCATGAAACTAATAAGGATATAATAAGGAATTGAAGATGTATAGAATGTATGATCATAAGGACATCTGGACATCTATAAAACTTGTTTAGCCATGTGAAAGGAATACCTCTTAAGGCAAGGTAAGTATAGTAATTTTCAATTGACTATACTAAGCATTTTATGTTTATGCATTATTGTTTTTGCGCATAGATTTTTCTCTCCAATCCTTCAATACAAACTCTACTCACAGGCATCACACTATCAATAAGACTGTCAAAAGTATGAACATAGTGCATTTATGACTTGTGGCATGTACCTAGGGTGTCAACATGTAAATAGGCTACTTCATTATTTACTTGCATTTTGAGTTATTATGTTAGTGGCTCTAATGGTTATTTTTAATCATACTATGTTTGAAATTCTAGCTAAGTATGCGCTCATAGTACCATATCTTTACTAGGGAAATATTTTGAATGATATTAATGCTTCAGGTATGGTTGAACATGTTTTGGGATGGTTTTTACTTGTATCTGGGTAATCTTAAAGTAAGTTTTACGTATGCCATGTTTGAAGGTAATTAGGGGATCAATTTGGAGTGTTTTTGGGTTACATAATATATGACATCGCAGCCTTAGATTTCCAACATCACGACATTCTCCCGCAACGTCACGACATTGTTCTACGATGTCTCAACCTTGCCTTTATGTTTGAAGGAATAATATATATGGTGAACTCTGAAGGAACGACTCTCTATGGAATGTTATGGTGGATCCTGAATAGTCTTAAGGTAAGATCAGAGAAACTAGAACACACTAGAGCATGTGGTGAATTCAAAAGGATGGGTCAAATAGACTTGAAGAATAAATATGAGTGGAGGCTATGTTTGGTAAAATGAAGAAGATTATTTTTTTGTTGTATTAGAAGTAAAAAGGATATTCCCCAAAAAAGAAAAATTGGATAACAATATTTTGACCGAATGGATCAAAGAATGAGAAGGGTTATGAAATCACGAAAGGGTTGAGTGAAGAACGTAAGTAATGAATCGAAGATACGAAGGGTAAGGCATGGTCATAAAGAAAGGTATTTGCCAGAGACAACTTGATGAATAAGAACAATGAGATGGACAAATTAGGTTGCTAGATGCGATGTATATGAATGAATCAGGTAATTGCTAGGTATCTCACTAAGTTCTCATGAACTTACTATTTTATGTTACATGTAAGCTGATTCAAGTTTACGCTAGAAGGGACAATGCCAAGGCTACGTCAAAGGAGTGGCGAGATGGGCTATTATGCATACAGAGCGAGCTTGGGCTAGAGTGGTCGAGTTTGATCCAATTAATAGGAATAATGAAATTAAGATATGAGATTCATCTATAAGTCCTTATTACTAAAATTCTTTGTACAATGATCGTAGTTGTCTGTTGTAAATTCATTTGTAATTTTGTTAAAAGATCATCTTGAATAAGTTGTAAACATTGTAGATTTGTATGAATAGTTTAAGTGTAAGTCTGTAATAGAGAAGTAACACCTGAAATCGGATCCGATAAATCTGATTAGGTTAAGGGTGTTACACAACGTTTTAAGGTACTTACGTTAGATCGTGAGTTAACCATAGATATCACTGGAAATTAATTATTATACGTTGTACCTGTAATCATATATTGTACATACTTAGGTAATTCGATTTGGAGTTTTTAAACTATGTAATAGTCATGGATAAGTATTCATACAATAAAAAGTCAACTTACATTCGTACTAGAGTGTGACACCCAATATTTAGGTCCGGTTTATCGGATTGGGTTTGGGGTGTTACAAATTTAGTTCCACGGAGCATACGTGATACGTGCAAGAATCTCGCCTCTTTCAAGTGTTGTTCAATAACACGCAAAGCTCTCGCACTTAAATTTTTGCATATATGTCTCAATAATCTGATCTTCGTCTTGATTATATAAACATAAAAAATAAAAAATAATATTAGCAACTTAATAATTATTTTAGTTCAAATAAAAAATATGATAATTACTTCTTACCATTTGTAATTGAATGTCGAAAATGTGTTTGTGATCCAAACAAATTAGAGGCATTAACATTTTTAAAATTTTATTAGTTTAATTGTTAAAAAATGATATTTGAATGATTCAGTAGTATGAAAGGCATGTTAACTAATTATGTAATGGATAAAAATGTGAAAATGGATTTATACAAGTTAAGTAGTAATGTAAGCTTTGGCATGAGTATGTATATGAATTTGGGTGCTAGTTGGGTCATAGATATGTTTATATAAAGATGAGAGTGTTTTGGCATGAAATGGAATTATATTAGGTCATGAATTGAGTTTGAAATAAATATATTGTTTAATTTGTTTTTAATTGACTTGAATCATGGAAATATCACTGAGCGTTTTCGCTCAACATACGGTTTGTTATATCCGTGTGCAGGTGTAGTCGATCCTCGAGAGTACGAGCAGTAGATCCAAAATCCAACAAGTGATCCCTAACTTAGAAAAGTTTATTAATCTCATTTTTGTTTCAAGTATGGCATGTATCTAACTTGAGTTGGTTTTAGTATAATAATATGTTTTTGGTAAACATTTGAATTAGAAGTTGGTATATAGCATTGGTTATATGAATGTAACATGTGCTTGAGTTTAATATATGGTTGAAATGTTTAGAATGTTGATGTGTTCATGGCCTAAATGATTAAGCATATATGTTAAAGGTTTGCATGAATTGTTCTAGGTAATATGGCTTTTGTGTACCATTGAAGAAGGTATTTTTGCTCATGTTGAGTCATGAGGATTGTATATTTTGGCCAACATGTGTTCTAGATGTGTATTTGGGATGATTTGGTGCTTGTAGGTTGGTGTCAAATTCATACTAGTTAGAAACATTATGAATTGGTTCTAATTCGACCTCGAGTTAGTTATAGTGCTTTCGTAAGCTCGTATAAGATCCAGAAATGAATATGAATCATTTTATACACCTATTTTGTTTATATTTAATTGTTTAATAGTTTAATTCGAGTGTAAATTGATCGTAGTTGCTCCAGCAATGAATGTGGCACCTTGTAGCTCAGACTTGGCTATCGGGTTGGGTAGGGGGTGTTATACTGTCCATTTTTGTTCATTTGATTCAACATGCAATCCATTTCTAGTTTCGATGAGCTAACGGAGGGACCGGTTGGATATATGTGATTAAGGCTAAAAAGATCTATAATTAAGTTTTAGGTTTTTGCCTATTAATTATAAACTCATTTAATCAAGAAGTAATTCCAATATAGTATCATGACTGAGCTCTCCCCAGTTACATACTATTACGAAAGCTACTCGATTAGTGCTCATCCAATGACGTTGTCATAAGTGTGTTAGCCTCATAGGATATCATTAATCTCTTTAGGATAAATCTATTCTCCCAATATGATCATATTTTATCTCATGGTAACCATTACATCTTCTTTTATTAAAAGTCAACTACTATCAAATAGTAATTCAATCATTCATCACAAAGGCAAGTGACTCATGACCGTATTTTCTTTTCATCTATCATGTAATGCCAATGAGAGGATATCATTGACCCATGTATTAGGCTATGAATTTACTATTCTGAATAATGCTACGTACTACAGAAGTCGTATACCCAACGTACCAGCTTTCGGTTCATTATTTATTTGAACTCAAGCTTTTACTTACATCAAAGTATATGAGTCATGCATACATAGTCTATCACCCACTCAGGATTAATGTATGTCACACTATGAACGTCACAAGTGAATAAATTTATAAACAGATTCAGGATCTATTCTGTTTGGGTCCAATCCGATGTATTGTCAGTCAAATCAGTCACATCTATATCTCTATCTTCTAGGAGTAATCCGCTCTTATGCCCAATAAAAGCATCTCCCCAATTAGACTTGATAGATGTCATATTAGTCTTTCGATCAATTTGTTTATTTTTTATTAGACTAAAGACATGTTTAGGTTCGTCTACTAATATGAGTTGTTTTTCCATATTACGATGAGCTAATATTTGTTTCTTTTTTGCTTTACATGCAAAAACCACATGAGGACATTATACAAAGGATATTAATGTAATTCTTGAATAATTTTATTAACCAATCTGTTCAAAAATTAACAGGTGTACAAATGGATATACTACACTTAGAGCACCAAATCCAACCGTTATATCACGAGTTGAGTTTGATGTAGTTTTCGAGGGCCGAGCAGCTAATAAAGTACACCCCGAACCTTTTGAATTGCAGTAACGGTGGGTGAGTGATCTGCAAAGTCTTCCTGACTTTTTGTTCAAAAATGACCTTTTACTATTTCGAGGTCGATTGGTTCTTCCTTCGGATTCTCCTTTGTGTTTACAATTATTGATAGAATTTCACTCTTCTCCAATGGACGAACATGCTGGCATTACCCATACTTTTTATCGTATCTTCTAATTTCTATTGGAAATATATGCGCAAGGATGTTAACCGGTTTGCTAGTGAGTGTCAAATTTGAAAACAAATGAAAGCTTCTTGTTTGAATCCGGGTGGGTTACTTCAACCATTACCCATGCCGACTATGGTTTTCGAAGGGATTTCTATGGATTTTATTGTCAGTTTACCTCCATCAAAAAGGATGACTATTATTATGGTGATTGTTTATCGAATTTCTAAATACGATAACTTCATTAGGTTACCAACTAATTTCTCCAATTTTGTCCAAGAAGTGGTATGTTTACATGGTGTTCCAGTTGAAATTGTTACGAATAAGGATGCACGATTCTTGACTGAGTTTTTACGTAAAGTTTACTGTCTCCAAGGCACCACATTGCTCACTATCCGAAGCTCTTAACAAATGCTTGGAGATGTACTTACAGTGTTATGTAGTGGATCACCCTTCTTCGTGGATGAAAATGTTGCCATGGGTTGAATATTTGTATAACACAACCTTCCAAACTGTTTCCCAAATGACCCTATTTGAGATTTTATATGGTAGGATGCCACCTACGATTCCTCGCTACATTGGTGATTCAAGTGGCAATGTCATGGTTGATAGTTACATGCTTGATCGCGAAAAGGTTTTTTCTTTGCTCAAGCAGAATTTACTGAAGGCACAAGTGGAGATGAAGTTTTTAGTTGACCAACATCACAGGGAGGTTTCTTTTGTCGAAGAGGATTGGGTTTATGTTAAGATTCAACCATTTCATCAGCATTCGATTCGCTTGCAACGTTACAACAAGCTGGGCAGATGATATTTTGGTCCCTACAAAGTTCTGAAACGTTACAAGCTCAACTTCCTGACTCTGCCCGTATTCACCCTATCTTTCACATTTCGTTGCTTCAAAAGTGCATTAGCCAATCAAATCAGCAAGTTACGCCTATGAACTTGGTCGATGCCACTTCTTTAATATTGCAACTTACTGCCATATTGGATAAACGAATGGTGCATCATTCCAATTACTCGGTTGAACAATGGTTGATTCAGTAGAAGGGTTTTCCCATGAGTGCAGCTAAAGCCAATATATCCTTTGTCTGGCCCCAGAAATCTCTTTCATTTCCTTTTTCTGCTTTTACAACTTATCTATGGATTTTGCTTGTAAAAGAAGAAAAAGAAATTGGGAAGAATGAAGTAGATTCATATGTAAACCTCTAAATGATGGTATTTCCTATTTTGTGGCCCAAATAGGGAGCAAAACATATGTTTTATGTTATGGGCAAAACCAAAGCTTTCCCTTTCTGAAATAAATAAATAAACTTGAACTTATAATTAAAATAATAATATTTAGGCTAATTATTTTCAACGCCATGTGTTTAGGATTAATTATTTTACTGTTTTCGATTTTTTTTAATTAAAGGATTTACGTTGAATTGACGTTTAGCCTCGAAATTAAATTACAATTCTTTCCTTTTCTTATACATAATAAATTTTAATCAAACCTTCTTTTTTTTTGTTATTAAAATAATTAATTTCCCTAAGCTGATATCACTCTTTTACATCAAATACCAACCCCATTTCATTTTTGGACATATATATTAACGATGATTTAAAATATTACTTAGCCTTGCTGATTATTTATTTAGGTCAATGCCAACCTTATGTTTAACTTAAGAAAATTGTTTCTACCCCAAATTCTTGATTAAAAATTCACATCAAATCATTGCTCAACAGATTTATATTTAATAAGCACAATTTTTTTATTTATTTTGTGCTATGATTGTATAATATTATGTTTTAAATGTTACATGTTTATAATATAATAACCTTTCATTCAATAATTATACTATATTTTATAATATAATAAAAGAGAAAGGATTGTATCAAACTGTAATTTTATGTCATCATTTTTCTTTTTCAATAGGAGAATATCAAATCAAATTTTATTTAAATAAAGAATTTTAAATATAATAATTTGAATTTTCTTAAAAACAAATCATGATTTAAATAAAACTTTTATTTGGCTAACTGAACTAAGAACCGTTCCAAAATGTATATTCAGTTCAATTTATAAAAATAAAATTATACAAATCGATTTTGGCTATTTCAGTTGGCAATTTTTTATCCTCCCATGCAAAAAAAAAAAAAAGCCTACCACCGTCGTCAAGGCCGCCAGGCACTAGCCCAAACCACCGGCTGATCTTTCCAAGACAAGAATATTCCGGAGTCGGAACACTGTGTCATGGACCAACCTTCCTTGTACCTTCTCAACAAGGCGCGTACATCATCGCACACTTCATCACTCAAAACCAGGGGGCTAAACCCACTTCCATGGAACCGTCTTGACCATCGCGTGGCCGGCTCGCGTCTCTCTACGGACTCGGATGGTTCACAAGCCACCAACTCAACTATGGCTTGACCAGCTGCACGTTCCAGCATCAACTTTTCATTGCTTATTCTAGGAAAGCTCTCATCCAAGGCTTCAAAATAAACCCTAAACCATCTTAAACATTCTTGGAAACCCTTTACGAACTCCATCCCATCAACCGCGACATCAAGATCAGCTTCTTCTTCCACAACCGTGATTATTCTTGGCTGCAGTTTCTTGAAATTCGATATCATCATATCTCTACGATTATCAACGGCTCTGATGGAATGCAACGTGCCAACGCAGTTGATGGCTAAGGCCTCATCTTCTTTGATATCAAGTTTTGCTAAATCTAACTCACATAAATCACCGCCATGGTATATTACCTTGAATTTGAAGGGAACTCCCATAAGCCTAGCGAACTTTTCCATTCGGTTGCCTATTTCTTTCATTATACCTTGGAGTTGGACTGCAGCTAAGCTTCCTGCTGCTGTTCCTGAAGTACTACTCCCTGAAACCCCACCGTTTTTGGTAGCAACGATTGTGGTCAGCTTCAAATGTGGGGTCTCATCGGTGCGGGTCGCTAGGGATTCTAGCAAGGTTGGCCACTGAGTGCAATAAGTGCTGCTTATATCAATTATATGTAATTTGCTTTCACCTTCGAAAGCTTCCATGATTGCACCATTACAAGCAACGTGACCAAAGGTAGTCCAGGGACTTACCTCTTGAAACTTCAATAGCATCTTCCTTGTTGTCTCGAAACTACAGGTTTTCTCAGATACCGAGGCTAAGGTTCGATAGCAACGCTCACCAGAGTCGGTCATGCGGCTAAACCATGCTTGGAGAAAGTAAGAACCAAGCTTTTGGTCGGTGTCACCGTAAGGTGAACTAATCTCGTTGACCATCCACATGAGTTGCTGGAAACGTCTGCTGTTCCGATCTGCATAAGCAGTTGCTGTTTCCAGGAGGAGACCGGTAGCCCACTTACCGGATAAATCAAAGGTCAGGTCACGAGCAGGGGAGAAAGTGGAGAATTCAGAAGTTTCAAAGGCATGGTGTATGCTGGTGGGCGTATTGGTGGTGGTGCCAGTGGCAGAAGGGTGGGGTTGGGGTTGCCGATAGTAAGGATGGGACTGTTTAGAAGAAGATGCAGAGAAATCTTCTTCATCCATGAAAAAGTTGAAGCATTCTTAGTGTGATATGAGACTCACAAGTTTAACCCATCTAATACCAAATAACAAGACAATCATTCTAAACCAATCAGATTTTTCCTCCTAAAAATTCAAACAATAAATATAATTAGCACGATTCGAACCCAAATTATACTTAAGACAATGAACTCTTTAACTATCATGTTACAAATAACATAATTTTAATTTTCAATAAATAAAGTTGAAAAAGAAAAAAAGCTTATGTCACATTATAAATGGTCAAAAAGTTTGCTCCACTTAAGTCCATGTCAATAACCTTTGTTGGTAGCTAGGGTCTTGGGGGATGTTTGAACAGATAGGTGAGATATAGTGGAATAAAAGAAAGGACTAAAGAAAAAAAGATTGGGAATCTAAAAAAAGATAGGTTTCTTTTGAGGTAATCGATGAGAAAATGGAGGATGGATTAGCTGGCTGGTGCTTTAAGAATAGAATTTTTGTCTGACAAAAGATGAAAGAGAGATTCCAGTATTTTCATGGGGGAGATGATATAAGAATAATTCAAATATACCAAAAGATGAATATAAATATATATAAATGTCTTATAATCTTGTTAATATGGAATATTAATAATATTTAAGAAAATATGTATGAAAATATGATGAGGAAGTGAATGGTTGGGTCTAGGTATTAGTGGGAGCAGGCAGGCAGGCGTGCGAAGATGGTTGGAGAGAGATATTGGGAGCGTAAAGCTGCGGGCGTGCATCACCATCATCACACCCACTACCATTAACAGAGCAAGCCATTCTTCAATCACATTGATTGCCTCCTAATCCCTCTCCAAACTCTGCCACATTTCTTCTTACTCTTTCCTTTACTTTTACATTATCCCATATAATAACGGGATGTTTTCTATTATAAAAACTAGAATAAACTAAACTAGATTAAATTAACCTCGGATTATTTAAATGAATCGGTTACTTTTAATAATATAACATTTAAATTGATTTACTTTTAAAAACCTTAAATTTTTTTTCTCCAAATCATTTGTTTCTTTTTATTTTTGTCTAGTGACGATGTTAGCCTTCAGGTTAGCTACCATTCGTCTTTTTTTCTTCTTCTTTTTATTCACTACATGCGTCATTCTCTTTTCAGTTTACAGATCTATTTTGTGGGTATTTTTGTTATCTTCACAAGTTGTGATGAACAAATAACAGTTTCTTTTAAAAAGTGGATAACTCTACGTTAACTTTTTAATCTATTTCTGTTTTGAGAGTTTTAGAATAATAAATAATTTTATGAGTCGATTTGAACTCGTGTTATCTTAAGTTTTATATGTTTTTTCTTTATTTTTTCATTGTTTAATAAGTCTTCACTTTTAAAAGTTTTTGTTTACTCTTGTAATACGCTTTTTAATCTTGTCTATGCATATAGTCTTGCTTTTGCAAGTAATTTTAGGGTTGATTTTGTCGTCATTCCCTCTAATTTGGTGGTTGCTCGGTTCTTTTGTCAATTTATACCTGTCACTTTGAACCATACTGGGTTGATTTCCTTATTGTAGTAAGTGTTTGCAGTCACTCCTGACATGTTGTGCTTGAGTTGTGACAGAACCGATTGTCAACGGCCATAATGTTTTATTGATGCTGAAGCTGAAGTTTTTGTTGGGTTGATGGAGCTTGTCCTTTAACACGTGCAACGGGTGTTTGTTATTTTTCCCCTCGAATTGTATGGTCTTATTCATTGAATGAAATAAAAAAATTCACTTCAAAAAAATTAAATTAATTTATTGAATAATAGAAGAACTAATTTGATTTAATCCGTATAATATAAGAACCTTTCAAATATTTTAACCTATAAAAACACTATGTTTAAGAAATATTAATTTAGGAAAATAGTTAAGAAGGAAGATGTTAAAATTTTGGTAAAAGTATTCACACTTGTTAGATAAAAAAAATTATTTCATAAGTGTTACAGTGGGAAAATATATTACACTCTCAGAAAGAAAGCTCAAGTTCAAACCTTAAAGATGATATTATTGGTGTGGCACCAACGAACCCAGAAAATATTAATGTTCATGAATTGTAAAATGGACATGAATAATGCTTTGTCCTTCAAAAAAAAAAGAACTCAATTACCATGGTGAGGCACATTGTATTTCTAAAGAGAGAACTCAAGTTCAAGTCCTGGAGACGATATTGTTGGGAAGGGTAGTCGTAAACATTGAAAGGAATGGTCCTCACGGATTGTAAAATGGACATTAAAGATACCATGGTCATACAAAAAGAAAACACACTTATCTCTTAAGGTTTGATGAAAAATCCACTAACCCCTTAAAGTTTATTTATTAAACAAATTTTAAATAAAAAAAATTATCATTGTAACACCCTTTACCTGAAAAACTCGAGTGATGAATGTTACGTTTAGCATTAAACATTTTTGACAATATCAAATTCTTATAATTCAAACCATATCAAGGTCACGTTACACTTTTTAGAACTTAGTTAGACTAACAAGAAAGTTTAATTTCATTCAAACTCATTTCTAGCCCCTTTAGGCCCAACTAAAAATTTTCAATTTTAAGTTTATATGTCTCGAGACATTGTCATATTACTGTAGAACTTTAACTTCGAAGCTACCTTGTCTCGAGACAAATGGGTATAGGTCTCGAGACATTAGAGCTTCTGTCTCAAGACAAAGTCTAGTATATTTTGAGACATGACCCTATTAATATAGCTTTTTAGCTTTTAAGTTCTTGTGTCTCGAGACCTAGAACAGGGGACTTGAAAAATCTTCTTTCAAACACGACCAAACCTTACCAAATTCAAATCAAACATTTCCATACTTATATTAATCATTTTGACTCATCAAATACTCTAAATATCATATAATTCATCCTATACTCAATATATAATTCAAAATATTTAAGCTTCTTTTAAGTACTTTCATTAGTAATATTACACACACATATTAAGCTTAAGCTTGTGAAAGCTTAGTAATTACCCATAAATTTCAATCTTACCATTACTTTAATATATATATATGCTCAAATTACACTTATGTACATGCCATAATCTATACTATGAGATTAATTTCTTACTCTTTCTCCCAAGTCATGATGATGTGATGAGATGTGTTGATGATTTTTTTCTATCAAAAGCTGATCAATATGATCTTTCACCTACGTGTTGAAAAATAATGCGTTAAGTTTGTGAAAGCTTAGCATGTACCCATGAATTTCAATCTTACCACTACATTATTTATTTAATATTAAAAATATCACAATTATAATTTCATGAATATATCATATTAATCAAGAGATTTTCAATATTTACAAAGTTCAGTATTACTTTGATTCACAATTTAATAAGAATTAAATTGTCAAAATCACATACCATGATTTTTTAGCCCATGCTAGACATGTTTGAATGAGATAGATATAGGAAACATATCACGATACACGGAGCACATAAGTGCTAGAAACACAGGCACCGAAGTGCATTAACAGAATAGGATGCATCGAAGTGCAATATTGCAACTTTCATGATTAACACGGGATCGCTCGGGTCCCTATGACATGCTAGCTATATCCAAGAAGTTTAATACAAGTCTACATGGGCATTCCACGATACTAGATTTACAATAATTGCTTGCAAATACTTTATTTCATGATTTCATTACACTTTCACATTTCTTTCGTTCTAGTTCACTATTTAATATTACACAAACATATAATTTCAAACATTAAGATTTTCAAGAGCATTTTCTTCACACTTTCATTTCATGACTAATCATGATCTTTATTCATACTAGTATTTGTTTCACGATTTTCACAATTTAGCTACACTTTCACACTTCTTCAATTTAGTCCTCATTTTCACGATTTAAAGAATAATTGTAATTTCAACTACAATAATAAGAAGATTTTATTCACTAAATCCTTGGTCCATAATTCATCATATATTTCGTACTCTCTACATCATTTTCACTTATCTAATAACAACAAATAAAACTTTTACATACTTTCAATTTAGTCCTTTTTACCACAAAATTCATTATTGACTACTTAGTCACTTTAAATCAGATCTCTTCCATGTAACAGTTCACTTGAATAATTCTTTTCAACAATTTTATTACTTGTAGCCATTTCTGAATATTGTACAATTTACTCATTTAAAAAATTTTAACAATTATTATAACATCATTCTAATTACACATTTCATTCAAATTCATTACCACTTATTACTTTAATTAAATAATTCATCATAATATCTTATTTCACATGTTTAGATCTATACACATTACTTTTCTAATTTAACTATAAATTTACAAAGCTCACAATTTAGTCCTTGATAACAAAAGAATTCAAGTGTATGTACCTCTCTTCAACCTTAAATCACTTGTTTTTCTATTTTTTTTTGTCACTTGAATCACTTCCTCTATCTCTCTCTTCAATAACATATCAAGAACATAAAATTATTCATGAGAATTATCTACTTTAACATCGCTTCCTCACTTTTTTAACAATATTAAACTTGGAAATATGATGAAACTTTGATATTCTTACCTTGTTCTCTAAATTTCAAGCCTTAGCTTCATTTTCTCTCTCCTCCAATATGAACATACAATTTCCTTTCTTGAAATCTATGTTCACTAGTTTGATAGAGGCTTGATTTTACTAGAAATTTTAATGGAATTTTCAGGATTTCTCTCTTAATTTCAATGAAAGGACCAAATTACAAAGAAAATAAAATTTATTTTCTTCATGGATGGTGGTAGCATGAACTTGAAAGAAAGATGGAGAAAGTTATTATCTTTTTCATCTTTTATTTAATCATTAATTAATATAAAAATATCTTAAAATAAAATAATAAAAAAATTTATAACGCCCTAGATCTGACCAAATCCGATTCGTCGGATCCAAATATCGAGTATTACCACTCCATAACAGACTTACACTTACTCAAAATTTGAAAACTTTCTTCCAATACATCTACATCTTATTTAATAATGCCGACCAACAAAACTGTGTCTGAGTATACAAGAAATAATTACAATCGTTAAATAAGCTTCTAGTTGGCGAAAACTTACAAGAATACACAACAAACTAGCTACATGACTCTATTTGCTCTGCCCTTAATCGATATTGTGGATTACACATTACTGTTATCATATTTTGCTTACTCTACAAGTTTCATAAATAATTTCATAGCTTATCCACAATGGTCCTATCCGACTCAAATATGTCGGGTCGCTCAATCTGTATGCATAACAGCCCAATACGTCCCTCCTTAGGCATAGCCCTGACGTCATCCCTCCTGATGATGCTTTACCTCGACTTACCTGAGACATAAAAGACATAGAGATAAGTTCACGTGAACTTAGTGAGTAAACCCGTTGTTACCTGAGACTTGTTTGAGAACTCGTCGTCTATCTTTTTGTTCTTATTCTTCGATCTAGTTTTTGGCAAGTACGTCTCTAAGATTCTCTTCATGGGCGCAACGCTACACACTGAGGTCACATATTGTCTTTCATACCTTAGATGCCTTGTTTACACTCTATGTCTTGTCCTTTCATGATTCCTTAACAATTCCTGTTACAGAGGGCTTTACAGATGGCTCATGGTTCACCAAATACTCTAGCGTACTTTTAACTTCTAGATTCTTATCATGCTACTATATTGGGTTAGCCATAACTCTTCTTGCAGAGCCCTTCTTTCAGAGTTCACCATACTTATCGTTCTTTTAGAATACCACATACGTTGTTTCATTAGAGTTCGCCCAAGTTCCTTTTCGTCTGGGTTCGCCATAAAAGCATTCCCTTCCAAAAGTTGCCTCAAAGGTGTTCCTTTCACGAAGATAGTCACAAAAGCTTCCATTCAGAGACTCACTACAAAGGCGTTCCTTTCATGGAACAAAGCGATGTCAAAGCTTAAAAAGGTTGACCAAACTCACCGACACTTGGGGTAGTGGTCGGTTGGTGGGTGGGTGGGTGGTTGGTTGGCATCGAATGTTGTTTTAAAACCCACTTACTTCCAGCATTGCTTCATTCAACATTTCACCGAAAGCTGAACCATCAAAAAAGTTTTCCAGTATTTAAAAAATGAAAAAGAAAACTGAATTTTATGTTCCAAAAAGCTCTCATACATCATACCAAGTTGTAGTTAGACAAGATGAAGAAATGGAATGGAAGTAAGAAAATGACATTTGCAAGGTGGTCCATAGTGGCTGTTGTTATTTGCAGCTGAGGTCTGGAACTTGGAAAAAGCCCCCCCATTCATTCTCAAAAGTGATTTTTGCTTCCTATAGCATAGAACTAATACTGAGGAAGGTAACGTCAACTGCAACATCCAAAACCCTCTCCAACTAATCATCAAACTCACCTGTTTTCTCCACATTTCAACAACTGGTGGGCCACCTTTGTGTGCTTCTTTATTTCCACCTGCCAATTATTCATGTTATCTTTATGCACAACTGTGAGCAAAAACATAGTCGATAGCCAAATGGACTTGGTCATGAATCATGATATAGATTAGATTTTATTAGTACCAATGGATAAGTTATTTGTAATAACTATTTTAAAATCCAATGTGTTTATATTATTATTACTCAAATCCGAATAGGTTTTTAAAATTTTTCAAAGTCGAATTCGGAACTCACAAACATAACCCAAATTTGAATATTGAATATTAAAACAATGGAATTATGATATTTGAAAATATTATCCAAAGAAAACAATATTTGAACCTACAAAAAAGAATAAATAAATACCTGCAAAAAATTTAGGTCTACACTATTCCTATTAAATTTGAGAAGAAATACAAAATTATAATCATATGCGATGAACCCTTTCTTTGTGAATTCCTATACAAATATTAGTAAATGCGTTTCCCATTCATTATTCTACTTCTATTAACTCTCCTACAATACAATTTTCTCTTGAATAATATTTAAAAGATTTTGGGGTTGACCTAAGAAATGGGCAATGGCTTTGACGTGGCTAATCAACCGTCTTATGGGGTCAACACCTTGAAAATTTTTAAAAAGAAAATTCTTAACACTAATGGCCAATAATGGAAGTGTTCAAATGTCACATCCTTACATCTTTTACAGAGGCTAAGTTACAAACGGAAAGTTATGAAACTGGTTTTTCACTCCTCTTCTTTTCACCAACTTGAAAAATATAATTTCAGTATGCTGACTGTCACTACCACCACCAGCATCTGAATTCTGCCATTGAATCTCTTACTCCCATAGTGTTGCAGAAGTGGTTTTTGTTAGAGCAGTATTGCACAAATGGCAAATTCAAATTTGAGCATCACTTGCTTCCAAGCTCCCCAAGGCACATGTTGTATCATTTCAAAGGATAGAAGTGCATTAAGGAACCTCACCATTCACCAAGCAGAAAAATCTTTAAATTCTCCAGGAGTGGCTTTCCTTTTCTTTGTTACAGAAATTGCTGTTATATTGGTATCAGCAGTAGCAGACTCACTTTGGGTGTTCCTAGCCTTTAAGTACTTCCCAACACCACCACCAACAGCTCCGGATTCTGCCGTTCCTGTTCCTGGATTGCTATACCAAGACCCAATCTTATCCTGGAAATTCAAAGAAAATGCCTAAAATGATTGGCTGTAAAGAAATATGAAGTAATAATAATAAAATAAAACTAAAATCCAGATTCTGAGGATCACGGGTCCAAACTAACATTATCTTCATCCTCAGCTGCCTTGTCACCATTGCTCTTCTCTTTCTCTTCCTCTTCCTCTTCATCAGGTTCCAAGTACGGATTTACAAATACTGTGACACTAATTATTTTAATCTCTTCCTGCACAAGCAACAGAGGAGAACAAAGAAATTAGCCCTGGAACATAAAATAATCCAGAAGCCCATCCTTCAAACAGTACCGATGCTTAAATACGACAAAGGGAACATTCAGAGGCATACAATCATGACAATCAGGCTTTTCCTAACAAACAGTTTATCAATAGCAAATAATACATGAATGGAAAAATGCAGCAGCAAACACCACACAAACAGATATACAAGACTTACTGTAAACAAAAATTAGTTTTGACCTCAATATCATTTTTTATGCAGAACTTACTAAAACGAAAGAATATAGAACCAAAAAGCTAACAATTTATAAATAGAGAAAAGGGGAACTCGCATTTGTAATCAAAAGGCACATGCAATCATGCAAAGATATACATACTCGAGATATTACTAATTATGGAAAGAATACTCAACATTAGAACTCACCAGAGGTTTGTCATTGTCATCCACAGGAACCTTCTCCATAGCTGATAGTGTCGTCAAGCCACCAACAACTCCACCAAATACAGTATGTTTGAAGTTTAAATGATTTGCAGATTTGTATAGAATGAAAAACTGCGAACCATTTGTGTGAGGACCACTGTTGGCCATACTAACAACACCTCTTCCTGAGTGAAGCAACTTAGAGTTAAGTTCATCATTGAAAGGCTTCCCCCATATAGATTCACCTCCTCTCCCAGTACCAGTTGGATCACCACCTTGTATCATGAAATTCCTAGAAACCAGACAGTATAACATAAGCAACATGAGTCATACTACCAAGCCAAGTGATGAAAACAGTGGACAGAATTTGCACTGAGCAATTGTCACAATACCGAATGTTTCTATGGAAAGCCACTCCATTGTAGTAGCCACGCTCACAAAGAGTGATGAAGTTCTCACATGTCCTTGGAGTAATATCACAGTGCAGCTCAATGTTCAAATCACCATGTGTTGTATGCAGCTGGACATAACCTTTCTTTTTAGGATTTTTCTCAACTTTAACATACTCAAATTCATTTTTGGTAACAGGATCATAGGAGGTAGAAGTAAAGGATCGTGAAGCAGCACCAGTTGTATAACGGCTCTTCACCTGATAAAGAATCCAATGTTAACACTGACCAAGGTTCAAACTGCATAAAGACATCTTGAGGCATTTTGTACAAACTAAAAACCTGTCATGACTAAGAATATCCATGAAAGTCTTCCTAAAGGAATTAAACTTTTCAACACTATCAATTGATTCATGATAGAATGACAGTAATCACAAGTCATTATCACCAGAATGTTGAATCAACAAATTGACACCAAAAAAGATCTCTAAAAGACTACTAGTTAACAGAAGGAGATAGAAACATAGAACAATGATAAACTTGGCACTAGCTTAGGATGAAATGAAGCTCTATGATAAGTAGTTACGCCCAAAAGAAAAGCCAGGAAACTGAGGAATATACCATCTTAGCATTCACTGGTGCCCTCTCTCCAGCCATGTGCATAGCAATTCGAGCAGCAGTTTTATCACTTGATGCAGCTTTTGCTGCAGCAGCACTTCTTCCATGTACTGAAGCAGATGCAGCATCTACAATACTAAACGCAGGTTGACTTTTACTCTCCCCATTTGCATCTGACTTGGAATCCTCTTTAATGCGAGACCTGGCAGCTAAAATGGCAGCAAGAGCAGCAGCCCTCTCATTTTGAGCCTTGGTCCCACCACCTCCAAGCAGAGCAGCTTGCTTTGCTTTGTCAGTTCCAAGCTCTGCTAGCATCTGCTTGATATCCCCAGCGACATTTATGTTATAAGTTGGATCTGAACTCATTTTCCTTAGTTCTGCAACAAGATTATACGAAAATCAATACCATAAATTAGGAGGGGAAAACATAGCTAATCCTACCAGCAAGCACAGACAAAACAGCAATAGAATACAATACCTTCATCATCAACCTTCAAACTATTCTTTACATGATCAAAATCCAGGGTAACCTTACTGTCAAGTGCATTAGGATTCTGCAAACATGACCAGCAATACGAGAAGTAACTTATAATCATTATGTGACACTGGCGAAACAAATAATTGATGTGTTAATCAAATAAAAACAGAATATAAATTAAATGTACTGCTTACCTGAATTGTAATTATATCTTCCTTAGTGAAAGGTTCATCTGTAAGAAGCTCTTTCCAATTTTTGGTCTTGATGTTTAATTCTTTAATTGCCTGCAATAGAAACAAAAAGGAAAAACATTATCGTGCTTTAACACATCTATCTGATCACAAGAGGAAACATTGACAATAAGCAATAAACTATACCTCATAACAGAAAACATTTCCTGAAGTCTTCACAGCAACTATGTGTGTGTACTCGGTAAAAACTTTGTTCAGCACAGGGCAATGATACTCTCCTGCATTAAGGCACCATTTCAATATCCTTGAGGCATGAAAAGTAAACCAGACGTGCAAATACTAAAGACATCCAAAATAAAGTTGATTCTTAAATATATATAATTGAAAAGAATAGCAATCAACATACCAACACAGTCGCACAAAAAACAATAAGTTGAACAACATTGATGAACAGCATTTTACCAAATTGCACCAGTATAATCAACATAACAACAGTAACAAGAAGACCATAGCAAGGTTTACATCTATTACCCATGAGAATTAATAGCCTTTATTTACACCATCACCAAAGAGTATTTCAAGCATTTATTCCATTTCTCATTTAGTTAAAATTGATTCCCCAAACATATGATTTCAAAATATAACAAACATAGGATTTATTAGTATGTGCAAGTGCAATTTCCCCTACTACCCTTTGTTACCAACTTCACAGTAATCGCAGAAGGTTGTCTTGACAGAACCTACAAATATTAAACTGTGACACTGAAGAACAAGGCCATAGACAAGCAGACTCTAATTCCAACTTCTTGATTTTCGGCTCAAAATTAAACCAAAGATGAAGTGCCCTCTAGTCTGGCAGAACATTAACTATTTAAACTAATAAAGAACAGGAAGTAACTACAAAAGCGGGCAGAAATTGAATCCTTCACAGGCTCGTTTATAGAGAAAATGATAATAATAACCTAAATATAACATGCAACAACCATCCCACGGTTTTGTTTATGCAACCCAAAACAAGGTAACTATATAACATCCAAAATACACATGTCATAGCTAAATGAAGAGACACACACACACACACTCAAGTTCAACCTTGTTGAAAAAGTTATAAGAAGTCAGGTAAAGAATAGAAGACCAATATATAGACCAATATCTCATGCAAAATATACATCCACCATTTATCTCATGCACCAAATAAAAGAAACTAGAAAGCTATTAATGTAATCTATAATCAAATCGACAATTCACACAAGGAACAGCATCTTAATTAAACTATATTTTTTTAGTAAAAGGAACAATGTTTCAAACAAGTATCCCCTTTTAACATGAACTTTAGAAACATTACTTCTAAATCTACAACATACCTTGTTGAAACCTGACACAGGCAATATATTACATGGCTCGTCAATTTCTTTGGTTCATTCAATTAAAACGTGAACTCGAAAATAAATATTTCTAACCTTCAGAGTTCTTGTGGAAAGTAAGATTGATAAGATCCTCCTGCTTCAATGGAGCCCCAGTAACCGGATGCTTCCCATACTTCCTAATATAGGGAACTATATTCCTGCACCAGAAAACAATAAAAAAATAATAATAACCCCCTAAATTACACTATATATATGCTTGAAATAAGTAACAACGAAATGAAAAGATACCAACATTAAATCGAAGACGCTGCCATCCTTCGTGCATACAGGCAACTCGAAGGGCGTGAATGTAAGGCTGAATAAGACAACCAGAAAAAAAATTAAAAAAAATGAATATAATAAGATATAAAGCAAAAATGGGAATGGAAAGTGAGGCATACGCGCAGCAATAGAAGGGAAGGCGTTTGAAAGGGGTACGATTTTCTTTGGATTTAGCGCCGCCCCACTCGGTAGCCCACTCCGTCTTCGTTATGAACATTCGATCTTTGCTGTGCTGTTTCTTTCCCATCTTGGCGACCTTCTCCGGGACAATTCAATTGCTATGGCTAGGGTTTATGATTTGGGGAGGGGGAATTGGATTTTTTCTGATTAGGTATTAGGGATTATGGAGGGAGGTTTTGACTTTTGACCGTTTTGAGACCCTGAGTTCTGATGAGTATCGCTTCCGATAATTACCGACCTTTTGAATCAGCTAAAACGGCCCAATTTAAAGCCCGTTGAAATAATTGGGCTTATTTTCATTTATTGAAAAAACTTGAGAACTTCCGATTTTCTTTTTATTTTTTATATGGTAAAAATTCATATTTTTACGATAAAGTACCATGTAAGTCCCTATAATATATTTCATATTGCATTTATTGATAATTTTAATTAGAACTCCTATGGCTCTTTGATAATTTTTTTAGAGGGCCAAGCCCCTATGGCTCTTCTTATATTCAGTCTTTATATGCAATGTCAGTAAATATTAAAAAATATTTAAAAATTTAAAATATATAATAAATTCTTAATAAATCCTGAAAATTTTATAAATTATAAAAGTAAAGGATAGAAATGTAATTAAACCTCTCCATTTTCAGTTTTCAATTAAATTTCTTGTTCAATCGAACCATAGTTATTTGAAGTGGATCAGACTGATTAGATCAAAAACTGATCGAATGTTATAATTTAAAAAAAAGTATCAGAACAATTGATTGGAGAATCAATACAAAACGATTGAATCAAGCGATTAAATCAATTGAATCAAAAGTTTTATGCCTTTTTAATATTTTATTTTAATAATTTATTTAATCAACCCACCAATGCACTACCTTTACTCCAAAGTCCAAACAATGAATTGCCTTCACACGTTTCTCCACTAGTCAAGTCAATAATAACCGGAACTTCTTCCGAAAGAAAGGCTTTTCCAGAGTTTCTTTACTTTTCAAGTATTTTAATTGTTTCGTAGTTTAGACAAAAACTAGAAAAGCATCATTTGTCAAATTCGGCTTTAATAATTGCATAAATTTATAGGTAGATTTGAAAGTATCCTATGAGTTAATATGAAATTCTAAAGTATTCTATTAAGATTTGAAAAGGGGCAATATAAAAATTTAATTAGGAAAAAAAAGAAAAAGATGTGGAACTCTAATTCTATTGAAATTTTGAGGAATGGCAAGATATGAATTCTAATTAAAAAAAGAATTGATTAAATTCCTAAGATTTGAAAATATTAGAGGTGATACATGAAATTTACCCAAATTAGGAACAAAGAGGCAGCATTTAAGCTTAGAATTAAGGGTTTGTCAAAAAATTAGATATAATGAGAGGGATTCAAACCTTAGACCTCCAGGAAGGGTTCTTTATGTTTAATTGTTGAGCTTGTAACTCATTTCTTGTTTATTTTAAACACTTAATCGTATATATATTTTGAGGCCTTTTTTTGTCGAAATTTACAAAATTAAAAGGGGAAGGAGGGGTTTGAACCTAAGACCCTAAGATTGATACTCTAACTCTTTACCATTAAGCCTCAAGCTCATTTCTTATTTAATCTTATTTTTTTAACCATATATATTTATTTCGGGGTGTGACTTTACCCTAGTTTATCGAAAATAATAAAATGAGAGGAAGGAAGCTTGAACTTAAGATCTCTAAGGATAGCTACATTACTTAATTTCTAGTCCAGATACTCAATTTTGTTTAAACTCATACAACATTTATTCTTAAAACAAGGCATGGCACTTGTTAGGGTTTGGAGAAAAATTGCACAAAATAAAATTAATGCAAGGGAAGGGAAGGAATTTGAACTTGGGTTTCAATGACAAATTCACTAATCAATGACAAATTCACTAACACTTAACCATTAGGCCAATAACTTTCTTATTTAACAAATTCATAATGATAACCTTATTAATAGGGGCGTGACCACTCTCGATTTCACAAACTTTGATTCTAGTAACCTCATTTTTTGGGATGTGACAATGCCAATCTATGATTTTGCTCTATTGGCGATCCTACAGGCTTTGCTCCAAAAAGACCCGTCTCTGAAATAATATCAAGTGCGTATTTCATTTGACAAAGGAATATACCCAAAGAACTACGAGCTACCTCTATCCACAAAAAATATTTTAAAACGACAAGATCCTTCATATGGAAGCAAGAATTAAGATACCTCTTAAAAGTTTTCAAAGCAACAAAATCTTTTCTAGAAATAAGCAAATCATCAACATAAACTAGCACATTGATGTGTACAGATCCCGTAGTGTATGTAAATAGAGAATAATTACAATATGATTGAAGAAATCCATACCCTTTCCATACGGTAACCAACTTAATAAACCAACACTAAGGAGCCTATTTTAACCCATACAAAGACTTGTACAAGCGACAAACCATTCCAGGCTTATCATGGACAAAACTTGGAGAAAGCTTCATGTAAACCTCTTTATCAAGATCATCATGCAGAAAAGACATATTATGTACATCCATCTGATGTAACTCCCAATTTTTCAAAGTTGCAATAGCTAAGAAAGTACGAACAATCACCATTTTCACCACAGGAGCAAAAGTTTCATTATAGTCAATACCTTCTACCTAGTAATTACCAAAAATAAATATATATGAGATTTAAGTCTCTCAATACTTCCATCGGAGTTATATTTAATCTTGTATATTCACTTACTATCCGGAGCTTTCTTTTTGGGAGGAAGTGTCTCCGTAGACCAAGTGACATTATCCTCTAGAGCATGAATCTCCTTTTGCATAGGATCACGCCATCCTGCATCTTTCACAGCCTCTTTAAAAGATTGTGGCTCAACCCTTGCAGTAATAGATGCAAGAAAATTTCAATGTTTCACAGTAAATTTGTCATAATCACAGGAAATGAAGTACCTGAGGAAGGCTCTGAAGCAGGTGAGGCAGGAGATGGACTTTTTTTTATGATAGTATGAATGACAAAATCCCGAAGCTTTACTGAGGGAAATTTCTCCCTATGCCATCGTCCAAATTCAGATGCATCATTACCTAAAGCCTCTTGTACCATCATGTCATTGGAGGAAGAAAAAGACACCACAGGTGTCGAAGAATTTGCATGTGGCGAACTCACAGGCTGCGAAGGAACTGTCGTCGACTACGACACCTTTGACTCACCAAAATATGTATAAAAAATTGTGTCTGCACTCCCATATGGCAGAGCAACATGGTCGGGCTCAATGGTTGTAGCATTCCCATCCAAATACGGAAAAATATCCTCAAAAAATTTCAAATCACGGGACACAAAAAAACTTCTTAGAATCCATTTCATATAAATACCAACCTTTTTTGCCAAAAGGATACCCAACAAAAACACACATTCTACTCTGACTAGCAAACTTATCACCCTTAGAACATTGATTGTAAGCAAAATATAAGAAACCAAACACATGAAGATCATCAAATGAAGAAGGTCTACCAAACAACATTTCATAGGATGTTTTACAATAAAGAAGAGGTGAAAGAGTTCGATTAATAAGATGAGAAGTAGCCAAAAGACACTCCCCTGAAAAAATATAGGCTGATTTCCTTGGAAAGCACGAGCCACATTTAAAATATGATGATGTTTCCTCTCCACTCTCTCAATTTTTGAGGGGTACCAACACAAGATTTTTGAAAAATAATGTCATTTGTAAGAAAATAATCTTGAAGACAATTAAATTCCTTCCCGTTATCACTTCTAACAAACTTTATCTATGGAGAAAATTGACGATCAATCATAGCAATAAAGGACATGAAAATCTTGAAAACCCCATTCTTAATAACCAGTAGATATACTCAAATAGCACGGGAGAAATCATTAACCAATGTCAAAAAATAATGAGATTCACAAGATGAAGGAGTGTTATAAAAACCTCATAAACCACAATGAACTAACTCAAAAATACGAGTGGCTTTTTGTTCACTAATTGGAAAGCTATTTCTAGTTTGTTTGGCACGATGACAAGTTTCGCATGCTTTATTCAAATGATCTCTATAGTTACTAACATAGGAAAGTAACTTTACTACTTTCGGAAGGGTGACCCAATCTGCTATGCCAAAATTTCAAAGAGGATGAAGCTTCAATCAAAACCGCTTTGATTGTTGATACCTTTCGGAAGTAGTAAAGTCCATCTCGTCTCTCACCTGCTCTTGTCAACTCCCTCGAATTGGCTTGGAGTGGATGACTCATTTGTGATTATCCTCCAAACTTCATAATCGTTGGCTTGGACGAATAAATTCATTATTGTTCTCCAATAAAAGTAGTTTGTGCCTTTGAATAGAGGAGGCCTTACAGTGGAATATCCTTCTCCCATCATGATGGTATTTTGCTCCGATACCATGAAGCGCATCTCTTGATTTGTGATCTCTATCTTAGATAACTTTAGGATCTTTTCTCTTGGTTGTAAGATCGTCTCTAGAGTTCTAGCTCTGATGCTAATTGTTAACTTGATGGATTGAACTGAAATTGTCAAGAGAGGTGAATTCACCTTTTTAAGAATTGTTGGAAGAAAATAAAGAAAATCAAAACAATTTGACACAAAGAGTTTAGAGTGGTTTAGCCCCAAATGCCCACTCCACTATTTAGAGTGGTTTAGCCCCAAATGTCTACTCCACTACCTTAACTTTCCACCACTAAGGATTTTCCCAAATCTACTAGATTTGTAGAACCTTTGAGGACAAGATTTAACCTTACAATCACTTAAGATTTCTACCCAAATCTTAAGTCTCAAATTCTCTTAAAAGAGATACAAATTAACAAATAAGAGACAATCCTAACAAGATCAAATTGTTTGCAAATTAAGCTCACAATACAATGAAAATACACTTGTGTAAAGAAATGAAAATAAAGCTTACGAGTGTATGAAAGAAAGATATGAAAATTTAAACTCTTAAGATGTTTGATTGAAGATATTTGCTTGTAATTGCTTTGTTAGTTGTTGTAGGTCCTAAAAAGATGGTATTTATGCCCCCAAATTGATTTTTAACCATTGTGGTTGTTGGTGTCACAATTATAGCCGTTAGGGATGAAAAATCAAAGCATTTATGTCACCTGCAACTTCGAGTATCGATACCGTACAAAAGGGTATTGATATTTTTTACAATTAATGCAAAGTCAATGACCATTGGTACCTTTAAAAATCGATACCACAAATTATCGATACCTTCTCCAAAAAGTATTGAAACAGGATTGATACCTCCTAAGATTTGTGAAAAACAAAATGCTCTTTTGGTATCGTTTTTGAGTAAGGGTATCGATGCTTTTCAAAAATTATCGATACCCTAAAAATGGTATCAATATTTTTCAAGGCTTTTCATAGAATGAAAGTTTGGTCTCGATTTTACAAGGGGTATCGATATTTCAAGAATTATCGATACTTGGCAAAAAAAGTATCGATACTTTTTGGCCTAGAGCTATTTTGACTTATTTGAAAATATTTTGAAGTGTTAAAATGATTTTGACTTAATTCGAATTATTTTAATATGTTTAAAATCATTTTAACTTGATAAATTGTTTTAAACTTTTCTAAGAGTTTAATATAGAAGTTTAAATTTTATCTCTTAAATTTTTTAAAATTGATAAATAATTTTGCCAATTTTAATTTATATTAAAAAATATTTTAATTTGTTATATCAAAAAAATTATCAAATAAATCTTAGTTTAACAAAAATAAATGATATGTACTTACACTTTTTTACCTACATAATAAAAAATAAAAATAAAAACCTAAATGGTATGCCAATACCATTTGTTTACCAAAATGATATCTTTCCAACAATACCAAGGGGTGGAGGACATGGAGGAGACGATAGCTAATTTTTTTCTGACACAATTATTGAAACATAATTACAAAATGATGTATTTTTTTTAAATATATATATATATATATATATATATTTAAGGGTGGAGGGTGTGTGAGAGGTGGGGCCAATGGAGGGTGAGAGAGAGGCGACACTAAAGTTTATTTTTGTATTTATTTATTTTACCACTTGAGTTGTTTTTTTTTTTTTGTATTTTTAGGATAACAAAGCCAACAAACAAATACATAATAATTACAAATAAAAATTTGAAAAGATCACATTCTTGGACATAATAATCGTCTTTATACTAGTTAAGTAAATAGCAAAAAAAAAAAACTCTCAAAAATTTCAACACAATGGGATCATGCACAGGCGTATTTAGAGGGGCTGGCAAAGGCCCCGGCCCACCTAAAATGGTTATTTTTATCATTTTTGCTTTTTAAATTTTTAAAAATTTTAAATTAGTAAAAGATAAATTGCATTTTGATCTTTTAAAATGATAAAAAATTAATTTAAAAATTTAAAAATTATAAAGATATAAATAATTTAATTTCGAGCCCCTTAAAATTTTTTCCTATCTTTGTCTCTAGGGCCATGTATTAAGTACATAAAAAAACAAAAAAAAAAAATTAATATTAAAAAAAGCAGAAATATACATGCTCCCTTTCTTCAAAACACCCTCTCTACCAAATAAAGTATCAACAAAAATTAAACTAATAGCCTTTCTATTATTTGCATTTAAATTAAAAAACAAATATTAAAAAAACAGAAACACATCTATTTTTCTATCAAACACACACTTTCTACAAAATAAAAAACTTAATTAAATCAAAACAACCATTTGTAAAATAAATAAATACAAAAATAAATATTGGTATCGCCTCTCTCTCACCTTTCACTAATTAAACTGTATTTCTACACCAAAAAATACTAGTGTCGCCTCTCTCATGCCTTCCACCCTTAAAAAATATTCTTTTTTTTTAAAAAAAATACATCATTTTATGATAAAGTTTCAATGATATGCTAGAAAAAAATTGAGTATCACCTTCTTTATGCCTTCTACCCTTTCGTACTGTTGCGAACATACCATTTTGATGAATAATGGTATTGACATACCATTTAAATATTTATTTTTTAATTATGTAAGTAAAAAAATGACTTGCACACTATATGCTCAATCAATATGTTTTCACATTATCTTGACATTTTTCATGCATTCTTAATAAATGTTGTGTGATATATTTCAAGTAGGATTATTATTCAAAGCTCCTATGTAGTACACAATATGTTAATGAAAATTTAGTGAATCATTTACTTTTGAGAGCACTGCCATTATTCCTCCTGCATTACTAAAGTAATAAAATGAAGGATATGATTATCTTTAGATCTGATCATGGGTGGGGTTACTCGATTCGACCCGAAGGTCCGTTCAAAAAATGGAAAGGTTTGGACAAAAATATAAGCTCGAAAAATGGGTTTGGACAAAAAGTGAGGTCCATTTTCTAAACGGGCCGGGTCTCGGGTAAGAGTTTTTTGGCCCGAGCTCAATCCGGCCTGACTCGAATAAATTAACTATTTTTAATAAAAAAAATTATATTGTTGTTTTGGTACTTTTTTTTTTTTTACTGTTTTGGTTGCTGTTTTTTACTATTTTGGTGTTGTTATTTTACTGTTTCGGTTTTTTTACTGTTTTGATGCTATTTTTTTATTGTTTTGATGTTGTTATTTTTGTTGCTATTTTTGCTGTTATTTTTGTTGCTATTCTTGTTGCTATTCTTGTTATTTGTTGTTATTTTTGCTGTTGTTTTGGTTGTTTGGATATTATTTTTATGCGTTTTTACTATTATTTTACTATATTTTTAATATTATTTGAATTTTGTAGAACTTATATTTTATTGTTAATTTTTCTACTACTTTATTTGTAACTATATTAATATAAAGAATTTTTAATATATTTTAAATTTGTTTATTTTTTAATTTTTGTTTTAATGTTTTTAAGTTTATTTGATATATTATATATTTTTTAAATTTGTTATATATAATAAAATAATCTAAAAAATTAATATGGACCGAGCCGAATCGAGCTCGGACTTGATTTCTATAATTCGGGTCGGGCTTGAACAAAATTTTAGGTTCACTTTTTGAATCGGACCAGACTTGGGCCTAACAATTGGACTTAAAAATTTGTTAAAACCGGACATGTCTCACGATCAACTCTAATCATCCCTACCCAACAAATTGACTTTAAAGATAGGGTAGGAAGCAATAATGAGGTCCTTAATGAATCAACAATGATTACCAAGGAAACTAATGCCACTCAAATAGGACAAATAAATGAAAGTTCCTCAATTTCCTTACATACTTTGCAACATATGTAAATTAAAACTTTAACATATATTGTATATTTTTTTTCAGGGTAAAACTCAAATAATAAATGCGATTAATACAACTTGAATCTAAATTATATTTGGAGTAGTGAACACCCTTAACCATCATACCATCATATGAGATTCACATATTGTATCATTTTACTTGTGATTTAATGAATAATTGCATCTTAATAGTTATTAGACTTTTCAAATTCAACTATTTTAAGAAAGAAAAAAAATTTAAAATATATTCACCTTCCTGCTTTTCAATAATGTATTTTTAAATCAATTGGCCCTTTAAATTTTCAGTTAGGAGTTCTTTTTCATCTTTTGTATAGAAAGAAATTTTGAACAGATAAACCCAAATTTAATCTAATTGATTACAAGTTTTACGTGCTACCTATTCCTTTGTTATTAGATAACAAAAGAAAGATGAAACCTAAAGAGATAAAAGACAAACAAGTTTGTTAACCAAATTTTGTTCTATCAAAGCTTTTGCTGACGCTATTAACTCCTTTTTTTTTTTTTTTAGTAAGACCCTCCTATCAATTGGTCTCACAAATAGTAAAAAACCATATCGAAAGTGAAAAATGGGGAAGCAACGGGGAAGGGTCGGGCCATTGTTATTTAGCACCAAAGTGTCATCTTTGAAACTATACAATGATGAAAACACCCCTATTTTATAAAGAGGAAACTAAGAAAAAGATGCCAATCTCACTCACTCAACCCCTTTTCCTTAACTTGCAATCCACACTTCCCCGAGTCTTATTTTAGCCCCCTTTTGTTTTAGCTGAAAGAGGTAGTTTCTGAGTTCTAATCAAAAATATTTTTAGTGTCATCTGTGTTGTAGTCTTTGCTTTCAGTTTTTGAAGATGGCAGTGGTGCTGGCAATGGTGGTTCATGGTATGGGATTGCTTGTGAAGACTCTTTGGGGTGTGCAGGAGAGGCGCTTCTCTGCAACTTTTGAAGCTGTGCGTTCAGCTGCTATTTCCATGACAACAGCATTTTTTTTCTGCCTTTTGTCCATTCATAGGCATGCAAGACCAGAGATTGGTCTTGCCTTCATTTGATCTTTTTTTTTTCTTTTTTGTTCTTGAATTTTATAGACTGTCCATCTATCAGTAATTTAAGATCAGTTTGTTCTGTAGAACTGTTTTCTTGTTGCACTTCAAGCTTTACTTACTGATCAACAAGAAGATTATATGTGTAATATTTTCAGACATGGGTTTAAATGGTGAATTTGTTTACTCCGACTCTTCATTTCTTCTAAAGTAATAGTGTTTGAGACCCGTCGAAGGATCTCCAAGGAAAATATGAAAATGAAAGTTGAACAAGGCCATGTTAGACACATAGCTACCTATGGATGATTAAGCTCTATGCTTCATTCAAGGCAAAGTAAGGAAGAAATAAACGAATTTTAATGGTATCTTCAAGTGAAAACCTGAGATAGCCTTTTCTTCATAAGCAATCATTACAAAGCTTATGATACAAATTCATACACCAATTCAATCACAACGTGGCTTTTAGAAGGCCTACCAAAGGACACTGACAGTAATTAATCCAGAGATTAATTATCTAATACATGATATAAACTACATGTACAGGAAACAAGAAGTTTCCCTGAAGCCGGAAACAGGCTATGGATACAGGAAACAAGAAGTTTCCATGGAGCCGGAAACATGCTACGGATACAGGAAACAAGGAGCTTCCTTGGTGTCAAACAGGATATAGATATAGGAAACAAGAAGTTTTCTTGATGCTAGCAACAGGATATGGACAGAGGAAACAAGATGTTTCCCTAATGCAGGGTGCTTAATTTAGAAAAGGATCAATTTTAATTGATCATCATACTATATTATAGGTGATTATGGCAACCTGATATTGCGGGATTCTCTCTTCTTAAGCCTGCAGATACCCCTCCAGGTAAGATATCACAATCTCAGCCATTTCACATGGGGAAGCACAGTTGTTTCCCTTTTGTGGCAATTCCAACTGACGACATAGAAAAAAAGGTTGAGCTTCGATTAGAATGTTGGAATATGAGATTCAAATAGAAACAAAGAGGAAAGCATTGCCATGACACAAATTAGTCTTAAGTATGGCCTTGACATGTTCAGATGGAGATGACTAGAGAAATATCAGATGCTTGAACTATGACAGAATATCTATCATATTCATATTACCATAGCCATCCACAAGTTCACTGGCAAGTGAACCTGAACATGCTTGAATCCATTCTAGATTTGTGCCAGCATAATTTTTCATGTTTGGAACATAAACATTGTTTAGGTGCATATTTGAACAAGCGTGAGCCTATGCCAAGTAAGGAAGTTACTCCAACAATATATATACCTCACAGTTCAGGGGTGGTTCATACGGATCATCAATACCAGTAAAACCTACAAAGAAAATATTAAATAAACTATTACTAAATATGAGACACCAATCTTCAGATACAATAACCAGGGGGATAGACACCTTTGATTTTTCCAGCTCTTGCAAGCTTGTAAAGGCCCTTTGGGTCCCTCACCTCGCATATTTGGAGCGGCACGTTCTTGAACACCTGTTTGAAGCATTGCCTAGTTTTTTCTTAGAGCAAATAAAGAACCTTCTGATGCAAAAGCCTTTATCATAAATAAGATCAAAGACCTCAATATTTTCAGGCTTCTTAAAGGCAGCACATACCTCAATGAAATCTCCTTCTGGCAACAGTGAACGACATGCATCCCTGTCTTTTCTGTAGGGAGATATTACACTGGCAATGCATATGATGCCAGCATCGGCAAAGAGTTTTGCTACCTCTCCTGTGTGAACCATAACAAGTTGAAACTTGAAACCATCAGAATAAGAGAAAACAAAAGGATAAAGCAAAAAAGCACTATGATGTGGAATCAAACAGCATTTACCAATCCTTCATATGTTTTCTGCCCGATCCTCTGCTTTAAAACTAAGGTCACGGTTTAAACCATGCCGAACATTATCACCATCAAGGATGTAAGCCAACTTTCCCCTTGAATACAAGGCTTGACACAGCGCACATGCCAAACTGCTCTTTCCTAATTTCATAGACCATAGTAAGAGAGAAAGAGTAGGAGCAACACAATGCGAAAAAGCTATGATTTTTTAACACACTCTTCAGTTTAGCAAGGAGAAACTAACAAAGAAGCCTAAGTTATTGATTTTGACTTTATAGGTTCCTCCAGAGCTAAAGACCAATGTTTCAGTTTTTGACAACTTCCAACTTCTGTTGTTTTAGCACACAAAAAGGACTTCTAAAGCACATCATAAACAAGAAGCCATCTTATTGGAAAGCAGAAAACAAAAAGTTACTAGCAATAAATTGCTTAGCATGAATTTCAGTATCCAAATATATTTGCTTAAACAAACCTGAGCCACTGAGACCTGTAATCCATATGACACAACCATTTTGCTGAAGCAACTCTTGCCGATGAACTTTACCAACTGAACTTTTGTGCCATACAATGTTTGTTGCCTTGCCGTTAGTAGCTATCTGGTGGAGATTTTCACCTAGTTAGACGATTGAAATCAGAACCCTAAGTAGATCCAAGCGGAAACAAACTCTATATTTTAGCATTCATGCCTTTGCCACTAATTAATTCCATGGAATGGCCAAAAGTGTTCATATGAACATTATAGAAACAGTGTGTTCCACAACGAGAATTCATTTACTAAAACATCAGCATATAAAGATATAGTAAAATTATAAAGATTCAAATCTGAAAGCTGGTGCTTAGGAATTCGGTCGTATCCAGTTGACTTATTCGGTACTGTGGTCACAAAAACAAGAAGCCAAGCCAAGCAGTATAAGCAAAGGGTTTATTTTACCGATTACTTCCCTCTTTTTGAAAAATATTATAGTTTAAGTCATTCAGAGAAAGTGTTTAGATTGTTCCCTAAACCTCCATTTCAATCTGGAATATCCACCATTTCACATAAATTTTACTTGGCCATAACAATTAATGCTTAAGGTCTACCTTACGACACTCCAAAATTTACCAACAATGAGAGAAAATGGAAATTTAATATCACTGTCAAAAAACTAGAACAATAACCTAGTCATAAATGTTAATGCTTGAAAGTCTGCAAATCCAATTCAGCTGAAAATAACTTAAACTAAAAGGTATTGTTATACAATTATAATTAGATAAATAATAAACTGACCAGTATCCGACTCGAAATATCCATAATTCGATCTGACATCCTAGAATATCCATAATTTAAATAGCCACAAACACTCCATTTGAGAGGGTATTGTACGGAAAATACCCTATCTTTACTATTTTTTTCCTCTCTTCCCCTGGACCAAAATTCTTCTCCCTTTTTAGATAACTACCATTAATACCGTGTATCAAAATATATGAATTTCTATAATAACAGTAAAGTATTGATTAACTAACATTCTAAGATTTCTACATTTAATACATTACTTGTTGCGATAAAGGTAATGTATTAATTTCATTTTACTATAATTATTTAATACCCGTCTCCACGAACAAGATTAAGGTGTTCCATTTCTTTCATAAATAAATAATGAAGGAAAACCAAAGATTTTTCTTAAATACCTTTAATTGGGATAAAAAAAACCTGAAATAAATACTTGACAAGAAAATGAAAATTAAACACATGATCACCTATGAAATTTAAAAAAAAATTACCAGAAAAAACAGCAGCACGACCATTCGTACTCGCCGTGGACGATTCCTCCGTCGTCTGAACCAAACACAACTTGGCATTGTTGCCGCTACTCGACCTCACAGAAAGCAAAGACGCCGGCAACGGCAAGTTCACAAAGCTAACCTTATGAAGCGGTACCAATTGGCCACCATCGAAACCGGAAGAAGAACAAGAAATCGCTGGCCGTATCGCCTTGAGGACAACCATTTTTATAATATTTTTTATAAAAAGCAAAACAAAACAATGATTGAAACAAGAGAAGTTAACGGCAAATTAGTAACCAAAATGATTTCAATTTCCTGATTTATAGAATGAGAAACTCACGTGGGAAAGGTGCGTTTTTTAGTTATTAGCGGGCAATGGCAGCTATTCTATTTTTCTCTTTTATTTTATTACAATAAATTCTTTTCCTTCTTTAGTTTGTAGTTTTATTTTATGATTAACTTGAATCATTTAGGTTCTAAATTTATTAGATTAGAAAATTTTTAAATTTTAATTTTTATACGTTTAGATTTTTTTTAAATAAATTATATATTTTTAAAATATCAATTTTGAATTTTTTATAAATATTTGAAATTTTTGAAATTATTTTGAATTATTTTATAATTTTTGTTGAGAATTAATTTACTTATTTATAAAATTGATAGGGATTAAAGGGATATTTATACCAATTTTTTATTTAAATCATTCGAGTTATTCAAATTGTAAAATTTAACTCTATTCGAACTCAAAACTCAAATTGCTTATTCAAGTTGGCTCGAAAACATCGAATAACTTAGTATTTTTTTCTATTTTTGAATCAAATCTAGTTTTCCTCACCCCTAAAATTCACAATCCTTTTATTATTGAATTTATTAATTTAATTCTTTTACTGTTAAAAATAATTAAACTAAATTAAATTTTAATAAAGTTAATTTTTATCGTTTCAAAAATAATATATTTTTATTTATATTTTAAATTCAAATAAAAATTTCATTTATTAAAATCATAAAAAATTTAAATTTTTTAATCATACTAGTATATTTATCGTATATGTATACGTGTGGAAACTACATATTTAAAATACAAAGGTTAGTTTACAAATAACATATAATAAATAATAAAACATATAGTTCGAAACTAATTAATAATAACACATAAAACATGTATTTTCTTAAAATGAAAGAATAGATTAAATTGTGAGTTAAATGAAATTTAAACACGTAAATATCTCATATTATGCACCATAATTATTTATCTCGATGTTGTCATCAATCTTAAGTTAAGTTGAGTTAACTTATGATACCAACTCAAACAACAACATTATTAATATATATTATTGATGAATTTAATAAAATATGCATAATACAATTAAAATGTAAATATTATATTGAAATAAAGTTGTGTTTTAGTAGTAAAGTTAAATTTTAATTAATGTAGAATCTAACAAGTGACTCTAGTGGAAAAGAGGATGTTATTCATTTTAAAGGTCCTGGGTTTGAGTAGACTTGTTCTTGACATTTTTGGGGTCCTAGTCAAAATAATAAAAGTTGGAGAAAAAAATTTTAGGTCTTCTAAAAGTTGATAAAAACAATAAATTTGGGCCCTTAAAAACTAAAAAAAAAAAATTTGGGACCCTTAAAAATTGATAAAAAAATAACTTATAAAAGTTAAAAAAAATTTTGGCCCCTTAAAAATTAAAAAAAAATTTAGACCATTTTAACCTTGGGCCCTAGGCAGTTGCACCTCTGGACAACCCCCAAGGCCGAGCCTAGGTTCAAGCGCCTATATGTGTGAGATGTGTGTGCGTCTATTTGACTCGTGACACTAATTCAATTAAGGACTAAAATAATAGCAAAAATAGATATACAACTGATGAATGTAATAAATGTAAACAAAAAAAATATCTAAATCAATTTTTGATTGAGTGTTAAATTTAAGATTTTATTAATTCAATTGGTGTAATTTTAAATCACACCATCTCTCTATATATTTATTGTTTTTTATTAAAATAAAAGGATTAAAATACCCTCAAATGATATACACTAATTTAACTATAGAATGAAATTTTCGTAATTTTTATAATCAAGTTGATATCCAATTAACTCGTGATATCAATTTAATTAAAAACTTAAATAATGATATAAATTAAATTGTAAAGACTTCATTTTTACAACTGCTTAAAAAACCTCTGATCTCGATACAAAATTTATTATTTGTCGATGATAATATGTTATTACCTGACTAAAGTTAACAAAGTTGATATAATCTCTTAATGTTATTTCTTTTTTACCAATTTTTTTTTAAACCCAACTCTTATAATAAAAAGACTTGTGGTATACAATACAAATCATTTGCCTCTAGTTATCTAAATTTGAATATAACATCTATGGCAAGAAACGTGAATCATTTGTCCGACAGATTTGACATGTGTTGTCCACGTTTCTGTATTAGGTTTAGGTATCTTGAATGGAAGATTTTGACCGTCATGTCATAGTCATAATTTTAACTCAATTTAAAAAGATAAACTATACTCCAGATTATTAAATTATTTTTAAATTTATTATAAAACAAGAATAATAGATAAAAGATAAATATGGAAATATGAAGATTTTTATTGTATTTTATTATTTTTTATCATCATTATAAATAGTATATTTTTATATATAGAGAGAGAAAAATTAGATTTTTTATTTTCTAATACATAAATAGGAAATGGGTTACAAAGAGATGAAAGTTGAAAGGTTGAACATCCACTTAATAGCATTCATAACATTCCCCTTTGAATGTTCATTGTATAAAAAATATGTCATTAAAAACCTTACTAGGAAAAAACCTATGGGACAAAAACCTAGTGAAGGAAAAAAGTATACATAATCCTTTGATACATAGTATATCACAACAAAAAAATGTAGTGCGAATTTACTCCCCTTCATATAAGCATCACTTAAGATCTTTGAGACAACACAATTCAATGTTGAAAATTAACTTCTCAAAAGTACCAGTAGGGAGCGCCTTAGTAAAAAGATCTGCCAAATTCTCACTTGAATGAATTTGTTGAACATTTATATCTCCATTCTTTTTTAGATCATGAGTGAAGAAAAATTTTGGTGATATATGTTTTGTTTTATCACCCTTAATATATCATTCTTTAAGTTGTGCAATGCAAGTTGTAATATCTTCATATAAGATTGTTGGAGCTTCTTTTCGGAGCATAAACAATAATCTTTTCGTATGTGATGAATTACAAACCTTACCCACACACATTCATGACTAGCCTCATGAATTTTCAAAATCTTAGCATGATTAGAAGAAGTAGCAGCAATTGTTTGTTTTATAGAGCATCAAGATATTGCAGCGCCACCATATGTGAAAACATAACCAGTATGTGATCGAGCATTGTGAGGATCAAATAAGTACCCTACATTTACAAAACTAACCAATTCTATTTTGGGTAGGTTAGGGAAGAACAAACCCATATCTCTTGTACCTTAAAGATAACAAAAATTACACTTAACCCCATTCCAATGTCTTCGAGTTAGACAAGAGCTAAATCTTAGTAATAACTTGACAACAAATGATATATCATAACAGCCCGATTTTTAGTGGTGTCGAAAACAATGATTTCGGGATCACAAATCCGATGAATCGAGTCGTAAATTCATTTATTTTAATATTTATGATGTCGTTAGCATCGTATTAAATTTTGGTTGCGAAATTTTATCGTTTAGATAGTTAATTAAGTAAAATTGATTGAATCGTAAAAGTGGCAAAAAGTAGGAATCATTGATTAAATAGGTTAGTTTGTAAATGGAGGACTTAGAAAGGTCCTTAATGAATAATATACCTTAAACAGGTATAGTAGACGGTTAGGGATCATTATTTGGTGAAAATTATGTTAAATCATTAAGGGTATTTTAGTAATTTGAAAATAAGTAAAAATTAAAGATAAAGGGAATTTGGATGAAATTCATTCATCTTCTTCAACAAAATACTTAGGAAACCCTAAAAACAAATGAAGAACATTTGGCCAAGCAAAACTCTTCAATTGGTAGGTGATTTATCACCCGTTTCTAGTAATTTTTATGTTTTCAAGTTCGTATTAGCTTAACCTAGTTAACTCAGTGACTAATTTGTGATTCTGTCAAAATTTAAATGTTTTTCCATTGATGAATGAGCTTATTCTTGATATTTTATGAAAGTTTTGGAAGCTTGGTCGTTAGATTGGTTTGTTTTGTAAAGTGATTTTTGATGATTTTAGGGTTTGAAGACTAAATTGCTAAAACGGTAAAATACATGTACTTAGTGTGAAATAAATTGGATGTATGAGTTGAGAATGTATCCTAGTGTATTTGGCCGGTGTGGGTTGAACTTAGAAATGGTTATTTAGCTTGTTTGAGGTCTAAGGACTAAATTGAATAAAAATGAAAGTACAGGGGTATTTTTGTAAATTTTTTGAAAGGGGTATAAATGCAAGAAATTATTCGAATATCATGATTTAATGTAAGAATTTAATGATTTATTGACTTAGATGACGAGCAGACTGCAGATCATGAAAAAGGGAAAATTACGGAATAGTCCCTAAAGATTTTCCATAACTGCAATCTCATCCGGTAAGTTCGTGTAATCATAGCTCTATTATTAATTCTAACCTCTATTGTCATTGCTGTGTTCTTGACGCGGAAGATGAGATAGAAGACGATGAAGATATTCTGTCTAGCTCGTAAGAGCGATATTTTGTCTGGCTCGTGGGCGATATTCTGAATTCTGGCTCATAAAAGCATTAATTTGTGTGGGCTCATTAGAGATAAATTTTGGAAGACTCAAAGACATCGACTTGATGAAATATTACGGGATAGCAGAGTTGCTTATTTACTCTTTCTGAATTCAAATATAACATTCTGTAAGTTAATTGTTCTACGTACCTACTAAGCTTTATAAGCTTACCTGTGTATCTGTTTTCTTATTTTGTAAATTCATTTTTGCTGTTAAAAATCGAATCCTCAAGAAGAATCACACTATCTTGGGAGTTCGTTCGGTAGACTTCGTGTCACTTGGCTTATGTGGCATATAGTAAGATGGTGACACTTGATATGTTTGATGTTTACGGATTATTAGAATGTTTCAATTTGAAATGGCACATGAATGTATTTTGTGGTTGTTGAACTAGTATCATCATGTTGTAGACTTCATAGAAATGTTTTTGGGTGAATATTATGTAATGTAAAGGCTCTTGAAATATATTGATAAGTTTTGTTGCAACACTTAGAAGAATCTGGTGTATTTTGATAATCTGCATACTTGTTTCGGTAGAATTCATGCATGTATTGGTAGAAGTATAGAGTGGGAGAGAGGATGGTTACTAACTTGCATTGTATCGGTAGTAAAATCTAAAGTATCGGTAGTTCTAAACATAGAGGTATCGGTAGAAGTTACAGGGTAAACTTCCTAGCTCTCTAGAGTTTGTTGTATTGGTAAAAGCATGAGTTGTTTCGGTAGAAGTCATACTTGTATCAGTAGAACCTCTACAACTATCGGTAGGAAACTGCACCTATTTACAATTAGCTCTCTAACTTGACTTCTACTGATACTTTTCCAACAGGTACCGAAAAAAGTCCCAAAATTTGAAAGATGACATTTTTTCCTTTTACGTGTATTTGGTTAATTAAGATTTTGTTTAATTTAGTGCACGTTATTCTTATAATATTAAAAATATGAGTATTTGAGAAATTTTACTTAATAGAATTTGAATGGAAAAGCACCGAGACCCAAATCAGCGACGGTAATGTGTTTCAGGTCTTACATGTAAGACTAGTAAGATACATCAATGCACCAATAACACTTAAATATGGTACTTTAAGACCAAAAAAATCTTCATCATTTTCCTGAGGATGAAAAGGGTCTGTATTTACATCAAGTGACCTAACAACCATTGGGACACTCAACGGATATGCATTATGCATGTAAAATCTTCTTAGCACTTTTTTTATATATGTTGTTAATGCACAAGGATTCCATTCTTTAAGTGCTCAATTTGTAGCCCTAAACAAAATATTTTCTTTCCAAGATCTTTCATTTCAAATTCTTTCTTTTAAGTACTCTATTGTCACTAAAATCTCTTCAAAAGTCCCAATGTGTCGCACCTTAAAAATGACAGGTCCAAAAAGGCGAGTGAGGCATGCATGTTAACAGTTTTGGTGCATACTAGTGTAAAGTATTTGCCCGTTGGAGGTATTTAAGGATTTAATTACAGGGCATCTTCAAGTGAAGAATGAATACGCTCAAGAAAGAGTATGCCTAAGGAAGATTACGCCTCATAGTTTTGCCTGAGCACGAAAAGCCTACCAAGTGTATGAGAAAGCTACAGGAGACTTAATTGTCTTTAAGATCATGTCATTCGCGATTCACCGCCAAGGTATAATACGCTTGGTTTGTATTAGCATTGTTCAAGTTAGTTCTTGTAACAGGATTAGTTAGGAGTCAATTAGATTAATTTGACCCTCCCCATGACTAGTCAAATAGTAACGTAAATCTTCGTCAGATTTTCTTTTACCTACCCCGGATTTGGTAGGAAAAATCAGTGGACAATTTCAATAAACATCATCACTTGTCAAAATCCATAAAAGGGAGATCAAGAGTTTATATAGAGAGAGTGAAGGGGGTATTCCAAATGGTTTTTCTTTCTTCTCGACGTCCTAGTCCTTCTTTCTAACCTAAATGTTCTCTTCTTCTTCGTTAAGTTAGAGTTAAGATTTCGTTTAATTCGGGGATGATTAACCTTCTAGTAAGTCTTATAGTTTCGTATATTACAATTGTTGAAGAGTAAGAATATTAAAAGATGTAAGAATAGTCGGGTGTGAGAGGAAGGTATTGCATAGGGGTCGCATGTAGTTGAAACATTAGCAAACTATTTGTAAATGAGGATTTTAATGGAAATTCCATGATTTTGTAAACAATTGATGTTGCTGGATCGAGAAGGACAATCAAAATAGGAGCTTTAGACCGAGGTAAAGGTGAGTCTCTAGAGTCGACTCCTGCACATTATTTTATGATGATTCTTTGTATGGTTGATGTCCATGTAGTTATGCATATCTTCTTGAGGAGTTGTATGTATGTATGTGTGTGTGTATGTGTTTTTTTTTCTATAAAGCATCTGTATATATGTACGAAAATGTACGATGTGCTGAATGAATATGACGATGAGTGGCAAGAATGCATGGAAAATTATTTGTCGGTATAAGTAAAATATATGTAAATGTGTCCATTATGTTATTTGAATAATTCATGACAAAGTATGGTCGGTGATAAAGAGGTTTGGGTAGACTATCAGGAAAATAAGTGAAATGCTAATGAACCCCGCGGTGGTGATTTAATAACGTCCGTCAGGACAGTAAACACGAAGGTTAGAATGGAAAAAATGTAGTCCATCTGGATTGTAAACATGAGGCCCATTAGGACAGTAAACATAAGAAAAGGCTAGTGTGACAGATATGTGGAAATATTATGGCCATGAGACATTCTAGAAATAGCGGATGAGCCACATTTGTTTACTAGGGTTTTTGCCTATCCCCGAGGGCGACGATGGGCAAACCTCAGGCGATGCTGAGTTTAGGTAAATCCATATCATCAAACACGACAGTTTATGTGGTGCCTTGGCTGCAAACCAAACAGAGCCTTTGTGGCAAGTTATCTAAAAGGCCTATATGGCATATTGTCTAGAAAGCCTTTGTGGCGAGTTATTTGAAAGGCCTATGTGACATATTTTTTGGAAAGCCAAATGGTGAGTTATTTGAAAAAACCTACGTGACATATTATTTGGAAAACCTAGTGGCAAAGTTATTTAGGTAGCTTTTACGATAAGTCATTTAGAAAGTCTGTATGGTGAATTCTGTAACGTCTAAGTGGCAAGTTATTAGTCCGCCCTTGTGGTTAGATCTAGGTATGCCTATGAGGTATTTTCTAAAAGAGTTATCGATAGTGTACTTGACTAATGAATCCGCCATAGTAATCCGCTAAGATGGAGCTCTTGGCATATTTGTAGTTATGAGTGGTATAACTGTTTGCCAAACCTGAAAGTTTTCATATTATGTATTGAAGCAATCTGAGTTTTTATTGGATGATCTAAATTATTGCATTCATCGGACCGAGTTCGATTGTATGAATCGACTTGAAGATACAGTATGACCGACGTTCTTACAACCTGCCAAAGCCAATATGAGAATCTACCAAGAGTAGTATCTATATGTATATCATTCTGAGGAATGCATCCAACTTCTATCTTCAAAGAGATTGTGAAATAGGATCTGGAATAAGGTGTGAAATCTGTGATCCGTCAATCGAGCAGAATGTGCATTAAGGGTCAAGTGTAGAGGTTGGCGTATAGTTATCCACCAGGAATAAAAAAAGTATCTGTCAAAGTCTGAAAGAAAGTCCAGAATCCTTAAGTCGAGGGATTCAATAACATTGTTTAAATGTAATATTGGTTGAGACTCACTGAGTCCCGTTAAAGTTACAAACATCTATTTGTAATATAGGTTTTTGGAATTGAACCAGTGCGCCAAGAGGGACCAAGCTAGGAATGCGTCAAGGTGGCAATTTGAAGAGCGATATTATGCATACAGAAGGACACTCTTGGAAATATGACAAACAGTACTCTAAGCCATGATTAAGTCAGGTTGAACAAATATTTAAGTTGTAATGTCTTATATTGCTTTTGAGAATTTGTTGTAATTAATAAACGTTTCCTTCAAATCTTTTGATTTAGAAAAGAATATAAATAAATAAGAAGTATGTTCAGTATGGTTTTCACCAGTTGTAAAATTTTGTTAAGTATTTGAGTATTGTGGCATCCTATATCCAGATTCGATAAATCGAATAGGGTATATAATGTTACAATTTAATTCGTATCAGAGTTTTCAATTTAGTTGATCCTCTAGAAATTGAAATAGAGTTAACCCTACATGCATGATATGTCAGACCTTACTTAGTCCCTTGGGTAAGTTAAAGAATTTACTAATGGCGAATACTCTGGTACACTGTTAGCATTAAAGAAGGTGAGTCCAGTTGGAAAGAAAGAAGATAGTTCTATTGATAAGAGAGGGAAAAATATAGAAGTTGAACATATAAATTTAATACAAAAGAAAGAAAAGTTTCAATTCCCCTCCTCTAAAGGCTAGTTAGTAGGTTCAGTGGGAACTTCTTCTGGTTGTGGGCATTCTTGAGGGGCTTCTTCAGGAGCATCAGACTTTTTCGAATTTGCTTCCTCTCTTTCTAGCTCTCTAGAGATAAAGAAGTTGGTCGATTACCTCCATTCCTTTTGGATATTCTCCAACATTCGTTTTTAGGATTATAAACATTAAAGTTCAAGGACTCAACGGTGACCTTTTATAAGTAGTTGAAGTTCACTTGACTTAGATTAAGAGGACCCACATCATGTTTGGCGTGAAGGACCAAGTTGGATCGTAATATGAGCAATGCATTTGCTAGATTCTTCTTAGTATCCTTTTGGTATTTTTTTAGAGCTTTCACGTTGGATTAGCGTAGACGCTCAAACTTTGATAAACGTTGTTGGCCTTGATATTTGAATTTCTCATCCCAAGAGGATTCTTTGGCCCTTAGTTGATTGGTTTCTTCCTCCACCTGCTTGGCCCGAATTTTTAAACCTTCATACTTGGCCTTCTAAGAAGAGACTGATGAGTCAAGCTCTTTAATTTCGCTGATAAATTCCTCATGAGTCTAGCGTAGTTGAGCTAAGGATTGTTCTCTAGAATGAACCAGTTTCTTCTAAGCTGGCCAGTTTGATGTTGTTGCAATTGCAAGTCTCTTGAAGGGCCCAACTCATAAGCTCTCATTTAGTTGCTAAAACTTGAAAGGACCCCGCCAGCACTGAGAGTGAGGGTAGATAAGGATTTGAGGAATAAAAAGAGAAGGATGTTTCTTTTACCCATTGAGGCAAGTTATTTTTTTGCTAGTACAGGTTAGCGTCAAGAGAGTAGGGATGTGGCCTTGGTATTAAATGATCCCACCATGAGAAAAGTTTACCTGCTTCGCTAAATGGAGTATTAATGAGTAAGGAACCAAGAGGGGCTTCTGGTTGGCCTTGGTGTATTATCTTTGGCGTGAATACAATCGTAAGTCGATTTGCAGCGTAGATTGGAGAGTCTGTATAGTTGACAGACTTTACTAGCATTAAAAGAGTAGGAGAAAAGGCAAGATCAAGATGAGTGATGACTCTCAAGGGAGCAGGCCCTCTCCTAAGTCTACGACAAGTCAATTATGGGCGGTGACTGCCTTCATTATCCTGAGTGCTCCTTTTTACCCTTGGCTTTTTCTGAGTTCTATCAGCCATTGTTCTTGCAGTGCAGTGGTAACTCCTTTATTTTCGCAAACCGCATCTAATAATGCTAAGGTGTTTGTGTTATCAGCTGGAGTAAGTGAGGATGTACTAGATGTACGAGAAGGAGAAGAAGATCCTATAGCAACAGGAGAGTTAGCCTAGTCGAGAGAAAGAGCAGATGACGTACCAAACAACTAATATTCTAATGGAGTGGATGTAGTCCACAAGTCTCATAGAAAAAGAAGGCAGGCTCCCTCATCCTCCCCACTAGAATTCGTGCCAAATCATCATTAGTGTTGTAAAGGTAGACCACCTTAACAGAATGAACATTCTGAGAATCCACCTATAGTAGAAGGTCATTCGCGCGATGACCATTTGGACTCAACCCTTGCAGGAAGTGATGAAAAACATTTTAGATAGTAACGATCTGCCCCAATTCTAAGGTACGCCTCTTCTTTTATCGCTTAAATTGCTTCAAAAAAAACTTTTGAATCAACATGTTGGCTTTGTAGGTAAATGTCCTCTCTAGGCATGGATCATTAGGTGGGGAAGCCAAAACCGATTTCGAGCTTACATGTGACTCTCATGAATTTATCCTTTCTGATATGGAGGCTTAAGGCCTAATTTTGGATGATGGGCTCGTAACTCTAGCATGTGTTAAAAAATATAGATATGATAATAAGAGGATTTTTATTGCATTCTATTATTTTTCATCATCATTACAAGTAATATACACCTATATATATAAATATAGGGAGATTAGACTCCTTATTTTCTAATACATAAATAGGAAATGAGTTTACAAGGAGATGAAAGGTGAAGAGTTAAGGAAGATGAAAGGTAAAATGTTAAGGGAGATAAAAGGTGAAAGGTTGAACATCAATTTAATAACATTCATGACAAAGTTTATTTTTAGTATTACAAAATGATTATTTAAGTAACCATATTTTACTTATTTTCTTTTTAGGAAGAACAACTTTTATTTAGAATAGTTGTTGTTCAGAATAACTGTTGTTTGATAATAGCTACATTCAGAATAAAGCTCTAGTTTAAAACAAATTTAATCCAATGTAGCTATCATTTGAGAATAACTAAAATTCGAGAAGACTCTTCTTTAGAATAATTGCATTTCAAGAATGATTATGTTTAGAACAATTGTTGTTTGGAACAACTTCTATTTAAACAATTGCATGTTTTTTTTAAAATCCATTCTTCAGAACAAGTTATTCAAAGAAAATCATTACCATAAAATAACTCTGCTTTGAAACAACCTTTACATTGAGAACAACTCACATTTGGAACAAATCAAAATAACCGTTATTCAAGAACATCCCTCGCCTTGCATCCTAAGGGATGTTTCGTAGAAGATGTTTCACAAGGTACTACCTCATTAAAATAGATATAGAAGTAACCTTGGAATATGACAAGGTTCTTGGGTTGTCTTCAATCTTAGGATGTTCTAGAGGGCTTGACTTTGTGGATCATAACAATACAGAATCACAATTTTCAGAATACTTGTTGTATATGTTCATGTATGACCATGTAGTTTTGAGTTACAGAGAAATATCCTACCCAACACCACTACACACCACAATAAGAGTTACCCAGAATTCATCCATCCCTACACACCGCGTTGTGGACAAGCCACTAGTATTTGTAGATAAACTATCATAGATATGTAAGCAAACCACCAGATATGCAGATAAACTGCCAAAAATATGTGGACAATCCACCAGTAGTGTAGATAAACTGTCAAAACTTCCTCCTTTCATAATCGACTCAACCCTAATGCAATGCAATATGACATACAGTGACAGTAGCAAAATTAGTACAATAGGCATGTTTCTACATGCAATCAGATTTAACAAAAACAGTGACATGATTTAACATATAATAACAGATCACATTAACGGCCAACAAAAATTTCAGATTTACTTCTAAGCTGAATGATTCTCACCTAAACCTAACTCCTACTTCAATTCTGACTTTTGCATTTGTTTTTTTCATTTTAAAATTTTTGTTATATTTTATGATTTACCTTGCTATTTTATTTAAAAATATGTATAATAATCACCTAAATGATATCTTACTAATTTTAAAATAAACCCTATTCTAATATTAATCTAACAATAATCTCTAATGTTAATCTAATAGTTATCCTAATATTGTTGTCAACACTAAAAAGAAAAAGATAGAAAAAATTGAAGTTGTCTTGTTACCTAATCGAACTTTAAAAAGTAAACCTAAGCAAATTATTTAAATTTCCTATTAGATAATGTTGAAAACACAAAAGTAAGAATGTAGATTCAGTTATTTCGTTGAAATAATTTAACAATGTTATTGTAAGTGACTGAAGTTGTTAATAATTAAAGTTAAATAATGTAATTTGATTAAATCAAAAGTTTATAATTTTTTGAAAGTTGAGATTAGGTTCAATGATTTATAATGTAGGTTACCTAATATACACGGTACTTATTACTGCTAAATGAGAATTACAAGTTAAAATCTCTAGTAGTAATAATTAGTAGCAAGTTTTGTTTTTTTCTATCTTTAATTTGTTGGCACATATGGGAAAATTTATAATTTTTTTTATTTTTTCTATTATTTTTAATAATTAAAGCAAAAATAAAAGGAGTAGGGGTTAAGTTGATAAAATTTGTAAAGTTTTAGGGGTTAAATTTGTGATTGTTCCTAATTTTTTAACAATGTTAATTGAAAAAGTTAATAGACGGATCGAAAATGAGACAATCTAAAAGTACAGGGACCAAATTTGAGAAAATAAAAGTAGAGAAACTAAATTCGTACAAATCAATAAGTGTAGGGACTATCCTCAAAATTTAAACTTTTAATGGGTTGCAAAAATGATTTAAAATGTGTGATGCAAGCCTAACTTAAATACCAATTTGAAAAAAAAAAGTACTAGTTTGAACATTAAATTCAAATTTAGGTGCCAAAAAGTATATTTACCTTTTTTTAAGAAATAAGTAGGGTTTGAAGGTGTGCTGTTAAACTTAAAAGCAGTTAGCCGCCCATCAAAATTCAACTTCTCTTTCCCGTCCATCCTTGAAGCGAAATCCGACGGTCTAAATTCGTTAGGTTTTGCAAAAGGAAAGGATCCGCCTGAATCTAGTCAGCAGCCCGTCGATAGCCGTCTCCACTCCGCCTCCCGCTTTCTCTGTCGCCAGCGTTCACCACTGCCGTCGCCCTCTCCGCTCCAGCCTTCGGCCGTCGCCGTCCCGCTGTGCCGCCGGTCAATCTCATCCATTTCCAGGTATCTCCATGACTTTTATGGACGGCTGCAATTTCTTGATTTTGTTGATGACAAATTAATTTTTGTCTTTATTAAAGTTGCAATTTTTTTAATACATATTACATTTTTGTCTCCACTCCACTCACTCCACCAATTTCTAAATCCCTAATAGTAACAAAGAAAATACCACCAATTTCTCCAACGGCCACCACCATCATCGTTCCATATGCAGTTAGGCACTCTATTTTTGCAGCTCACCCTTTAATAGAAAAACTGAAAAAGGCCTATAAACCGGAATAAACCGCTCGAACACGGTTCATGAAACAATACAATAGAAACCTAGTCCCTTACAATTCAAGAGAAACTATGTTTTTTTCAATCTCTTCTATATTCAATCCTACTTGTCCTCGAAGCTGCCAGTAAATCAAATTTTCTTTTTGGGTTTTTGCTTGTTTAATTTATTGATTAATCGGTGAGTTCTTTTAGTGTTTAATGTTATATTGAATTCGTTGTTAAAGATTGTTTCTTTGGTCTATTCTTTGAATGAGAGATACATGGATATTAAGTTTTGAATTCAGTGTTAAATTGTATCAAAAGCTTGAATTCCCAGTTATTTAAAGGTTCTTCAACTTTACTGTAGTTAACTATTTAGCCCTAGAATAGGAGTAATTCATGGATTAGAAAGCTTTGAACTTTTTTTTTTACCCATTGATGTAGTTGCTGGAGATTCATACTAATTTACATGTGATTTAAGTTTATAGAAAAATGGTTAATTGTTAAGGGTCAGAATGGGATTGATCCTAGTTCTCAAGATTCAAGCTTTGTAACTTTAATTTTCAGCTTAAATTATTTACCCTTATACCAAACTATGTCAGCTAGATTAATTCTTAGCATTAAAAAGAACCCGAACGACGCAATGTCAAAGAAAGATAGTCGAGCTATAGTAGAGCATAATAAGCACATGATAAGTTGTATTCTCAAATCAGAAGTGATAATTGTTTTTTTGATCTTTTATTACATTTGGGGCTACTTCAAGTTTTAATTCTTTTTTTTCACTTTAAATTTGGGCATTTAAGATTATAAATGTTTGATTTCATTTCTTTATGTGGAAAAATTTGAAATTGTTGGTTCGTTTTCCTTTTTAGTACCTTCAATTATGACCAACCATCTCTTACATCAACTATGTGGAAAAATCATGATTTCTGCCCTCCTTTTTTGTTTTCTATTTATTCGAATTATCTTTTTTATGTATTTTTAGTTTGATTGTGATTGTACTTTTGGCCATTGAATCAAAAACATAAATTTTTTGTCACAATTTTAATCAATAAGCTTGCTTAATTTTAATAGCATCAGAAATTTAAAATAAATATTTTCCTTTTTCTAAAATTATAAAATTATCTCTAAACAAATTAAAATTAAAATATTTGCACTTTTATCTCTCCATTTTACTTGAAAGCCCTAAATGTACTTAACAAAAAGAACCAAAAACCTCAAAAACACAACAAAGCCGCCATTGTTGCATGTTCGAAAACCTCTCTATTTCTTTAATTAAACTGGTAAAATTGTAAAATAATAACTAATCTTTTCATTACCTTTTTGTTCTTTGGTTTTTCCGAATTATTTAGAAAAAAAAATGGGAAAATTAGGTAAAAAGGCGAGGAAGTTTGCGAAGAAGAATCTTCAATCTGTGTTGAAAAGAAAGCGGCAGTTGAAATCTATGTTCAAAAGGAAGGTTTCTAAAAGTAAGTTTTTTAGGGAAAAAAGAAAATGTGGTTTTATTGCCTTGTCTATGATTTTTTTTTTTTAGTTTAAATTGTGGCTTGTTCATCTGCTCTTGAGTATGTTAATTAAATTTGTTAGTGAAACTCTTACTTTTGGTGAAAATTTTATAGGAGATGAGCAGGATGAAGCTGAAAACCTGGAAGAAGATCAAATAGGGAAGTCAAGTGGAAGGTAAAAAAAATTAAAGTTTGGGCTTTTATGAATAATACAATATGGTATGATTTAATTTTTATATTGGTTCAATGCATTGTAGTTTTTTTTTTCTGTTCATTTTTTTGTTAAGTATAAGTAAAATCATGGTTTGTTGAAAATGATCTTATATAGTTATAATCATATATTTCATTTGAATTCTCCTCTTTTGCTCTTTAGTTTCTGTTCTGATGGTGCTTAGACTATACTGATATGTGATGGTTTGCATTTTCTTGATACATTTAAAATATGTTTTCAGAGACTTGGAATGTGAAAATATAGAGGATTTTGAGCTTGATGCGGTATTTAGTGATGAGAGTGATGTGGTTGAAGATGATTCGGAGAGTGATGGATATTTATCTGAGGTTTTGAAATATAAAACCCCTCAAAATCTTGAGTTGGCTTTCTTTTGAGGGTTGACAAGGTTTCTCATATTGATGCTTGAATTTATTTATCAGGGCTCGAGCTGTCCATATACAGATGAAAATGGAACTAAGAGTGATCAAGATGGTGAAGACATATAAACAGTTATTTCTCTATGTGTTTTTTTCCCTTATTGTTATTGCTAATATCTCCAATTCATTTATCTATGCTTTTGTAGATATGGATGTAGACAACGGTGGTGCTATTGAGTTATTGGAGCAGAACAGGGCGATTTTTATAGAGCTTACAGAGAAGAAGAAAAAATTAGAGAGGCTACAGAAAAAGGTAATTAGTTCTTATTGATAGCAAACTGCTGATGCTGTGGGATTATATAGTGTTTCGAGAGTCGATGATTGGTTCGTTCTGATACCAACTAGGAGTTAAAGGTGACTTAAATGCTGATATACTCAAATGAGTGCCTCATTAGATTTGTATAGTGGAAGTGATACTCGAATTAATTACTTCATATAAGTGCTTAAGTTGGATGTATTTGCACTTTCCGTTCTCACTGATCTTTAGCTTGTAAGTTTGCTGTTGAATAAAGCTTACAAATAGTTTCTACCATGTTAATCTCAGGATCCTGAATTTTCTAAGTTTCTGGAAAGCTATGAGAATGGCCTTGGGAAATTAAGGGATGACGAGAATGTAAGTCATTTAATGTCCTTTTTTTCCTTTTTCTTTTTTCTTTTAGCTAGATAATGTGTTATTAGATCTGAAAATGCATCAATCTTTTTTGTTTCTATTTCTCGCTATCATATGGTCTTGATTTGCATCCAGTTGCACTTAGGTTACAATAAGAAAGAACTTATAAGCTTTATTAACTTTGATCCAGCTTTTCTGCGTCTGAAGTTTATGAAATTGTAAGTCTTGGGGTGAAAGCAACACTTATAATTATTATTTCAACATATAATTATTATTTCAATGTTGCTTGGTGCTAAGTGAAACCAAAAAGAAAATAATACCATGGGTTCAGATACTCAGATGTATTGTATGCTAATAAAATATGTTACCAAAGAATTATGAACTCATAATCATTCACTAGTATTTATGAAAAAAAAGAAGGAAAAATAAGTGGTAGAATTCTTTGATTCCTACTTTCTGCCCTTATTTTGTCGATCTGATGGCTGTGCATGCCTTTCTAAACTTTTTATTTTTAATTTTTTGTAACAGTATTCTGATGAGGACAATACTAGTGAAGATGGCACAGAGAGTCCTGAGAAAGGCACTGTAAATTTAAGAAAGGGCAAGCTGTTGACTAGCTCTGCCCTCAATTCGTTGTGCCAACTAGTCAGAGAGCATCGTAGTATATCTGCACTTACTAGTTTATTGAATGAGTATAGAGCTGCATGCCATTATGGGTCTGAACCATCTGATCTTCATGATGTTGCCTCGTGCTCTGGACCTCAAGACAGCAAAACCTTTTCCGAGATTTTAATCTTCATGCTTCAGGAGGCTGATAATATTTTTCGAGAAATGCTTGGAATATCAAGTTCTAGTTGCAAAAGGGAGGCCACTTTAGAGTTGAAGAATAGTTCAAAATGGAAAACTATGAAGCCACTGATCAAGTCTTATTTGAGAAGTACACTTTTTCTCCTGAATCAAGTTACTGACACTGAGATACTTGCCTTCTGTTTGGTTCGAGTCAGAGCCTCTATAATATTTTTTGCCACTTTTCATCCATTGCTGCGCAGACTAATCAAGGTATCATATAATCTATGAGATATGACGCATGAAATATATATTTCATCGCCTGTTTTGTTATTACTAGTAATTTTAGGAATTAGGATATGATTAAGGAATGTTGATATTGTCTATATTAGTGTATGTACTATTCAGTTGGCACATAAGGTTATATACCCTATACTTTTAATTAGTAATATATTTGGGAATTAGGAGAATGCTAGACATGAGGAATTTTAATCTCTAGTTGTATCTGTATCTTTCTTGTAATGTTTCTTCTTAATTTTCATTTTTTATTTTTCTATTTCCACCTTATACCTTCTTGCCCTAGAAATAACTCTCTAATTGTTACTTTTTTCTTGCTCAGCCGTAACTCTTTAAATTTATTACAGATTGCAGTTCATTTATGGGTAACAGGTGAAGGGGCACTTGCATCACATTCTTTCCTGGTCATTAAAGATGTGGCTTCTGTGTTTAGCTCAGATTGTTTCAACTCATGCTTGATTAAAACATACAAGGCCTTCATCACTCACTGCAATTTTGTCGATCCAGTTTCATTCAAACATATACAGTTTCTGCACAATTCCTTTATTGAGTTATGCTCTCAAGATGTTCAAAACTCATCTAGAAAGGCAATGGTTTGTGTTGAACTGCTTTCTAAGATATTGCAAACAGGTCTAAAAACAAAGAAGAAGGTATGCATGCTCATGTCTTTGGTGTCCTGTTTAATTTGATGAGATAAGATTAGACATTGTTTCATCATTCCTTAACTTTGATCCCTATGGATATACGTAGTTGATTAATAATTTGATGTTATTAGGCTAGGCCAAGGTTCTGATGGTGCTTGTTTGTTATTGCTTGTAAGCAGGAGGCTGTCAAAAGGATATGCAGTTGGCAATATACAAACTGCATCAATCTTTGGGTTTCATTTATATCAGCAAACGTGAAAGATAATGATCTTCAGCCATTGTTATACATGATCATTCAGATTATCAATGGAGTAGCTGTCTTGTTTCCTGGACCAAGATATTTACCTCTAAGAATTAAATGCATTCAGTGGTTGAATAACCTTTCTAGTGCAAGTGGGGTTTTCATTCCTGTTGCATCATTTGCTATGGATATTTTGGAATATAGAACTGGGAAGGACAACGGGAAACCCGGAAAAGATTTCAACTTCTCTTCCACTATAAAGGTTAGGATTGGTCGTCATTATTATTATGAATTGAAATAACCCTAGGGCACAATATCTATGTATTTCTGCTATAATTAATGTGGATGTTTACGGTGCAGTTGCCAAAACATTGGCTAAAATCTCGTAAGTTTCAAGACAAGTGTGTTTCATCTGTCATTGAATTACTTGCAATGCACTTTGCTCAATGGAGCTGCCACATAACTTTCCCTGAGCTGGCTACTATACCCCTCATCTGCCTTAAGAAGTTTCTTGAGACTACAACCATCGAGCGCTTCCAGCGTGTGGTGAAGAGATTTGTTGATCAGGTACCGTCTTTTAGGAGCTTCAGAGTTGTATTTTGTTGAACCAGATCCCCCTTGTCAGTGTTGAGCTAAATAGGAAATAAGAAAGTACCCTCAAACCTATCCTCCCTGAAATAAAATAAAAAATGAAACCTTTTAAATCATGCTATGATGATTTTGGCTCACCTATGGCATATTAAACAATATAATTGATAAGTAGGATTTTCTTACGTTGTTTGCCAAGGCTGTACTGACCTTGAAAAAAGAAAAATTAAGTGAAAATGGGAAAAAAGATGATAAATCTTTTGTTCTTTCGGGTGTATTTTAGGTGGAGCAGAACATTGAATTTATGCAAAGGAAGAGAGATGAGGTTGCATTTTCACCGAAAGATCATCAAACTGTTGATTCATTTCTGCAGGTTTCCATTCTTACTTATTATACCTAGATTTTCTAGAATTGTAATAAAGGGAATTTTCTGAACTTCATAAATGGTTGGGTTGCAGTTTGAAAAGTCCAATGCTAATGCTTCATTCACACAATATTACAAGAGTATAATCGTGATGGCTGCTTCCTCAAAACCAGTTATGAATCAGAAGATAAGGTGCCCTTCTTTCTCTCTCTGACTTGGCTCTGATCTTACATCTCTTTGGTTTATAATTCTGGTGAATTTCAAGTTATTATTTAGTAACACTATGAATGCATTGATCTTGCTGTGGTTGGATCTTTTCATTTAGAGCTAATCTGTTATTAGTACTGCAGTTCCTTGTCTGAAAAGAAGCCAAAAAGGAAAGAAAGAGAGCTGCCAAACGAGACTGTCCATTTGAATGCTATTGATGAAGTTTTGGAGGAAAAAAGGAAGTCGACCGATAATGGAGGAGGCGGAAAAATGAGAAAGAAAAGAAAAAACTAAGACATCGCCTCTGTTTACAAACAAATAGGGAAGAGTAAGAAAGTTTATGAATCATGAATTCCCAGACCCATTATTTAATGATTTGTAACTGTAAAGGGAAGGAAAATTTTGTTAGCAAAAGCTAGGTTTGAACATCAAGACAAACAGGTTTTGTATGAGATATTTGTTATAAAAGAATGTAATCTTGGATCATCTGTTGGTGGCCGATGATGATTGGAATATGAAAATGGAACCTTTACAATGATTTATGGCTGGTGGGTGCTACTAGGTGGTGTTGCTCTTCACATTAACTTTTTTGTTAAAGTGAAAATTTTAAAAAAATTTCGACTTCACAACAGGCAAAATGCATTAGGATGTGTTTGGTTTCATTTTCAGAAAATACTTTTCATATTTTTTATTTTTTGAAATTTGGAAAATATGTTTGGTAAATGAAAATGAAAATAGTGGAAAAGTGTTTGGTATTTATTTCCCAAAATAGAAATGAAAAAGTTAATTAAAATTTATTAAAAAAGTATTATAATGATAAAATAAAATGTAATCAAATAAAAAAAGTAAAGGTTATAAAATTATAAAAGTTACTTTTAAAAGATTAATTTAAGGGTGTAAAAAGCTTTCTGTTTTTTTTTCACTCATTTGGATACTTTAAAAAAAAAATTAAATTTTTGATTTTTTTTTCATTCAATTGAGTATATGAACTGTTAAATGCATTCAATTTGGTCTCTGTAAGAATGTTCTCATCTTATCGTTTTATTACTTGATCGACATATGTACTTGCATTACAATTTTTCGTCATTAGTTTAAAGCATTACTTTTCTCATATAAAATAATCTATTATCTCAAGTTAATGGACTAATTTGCATGATGATTACATTAGTATTTATTCCAAAAAACTTAAGTTATTCTATCTAATGGAGTCGTCATGGTGGGTCATATTTGATGCACTTTCCAAAACAAGCATCCATGGTTGTCTGTCAAGTCTCTCTCTTCAACTTATGGAATCGGCTGCATACATCCAATGTATGTAGGCTCAACAATGCTAGTCTATAGAGCATTACCAAGGCACTATCTTGGCAATGCATTGACTAAGAACATTTTTAAGAACATGGCTTTGATGTTTAAGGATCCCATACTAACAACTTGTTTACAATTATTTTGAATGACTTATCTATTATTCGTGTTAACATTAAAGAAAATCTTTACATTACTACTCATTAATATGCAATTTTTTTTTATTAACAAATATATCCAAGTCCAATCAAATTGCCACTAAAGTTTATATTCTTTCACAGCAAGCAAAACTCACTTCGCAAAATAATTAATTTCTCTAAATAAGACTTATTCAAATCAACTGTAAAAAAGAGTCAGATCATTAATGCATGTTTTTCTTAGTTGACCTTAAGGAAACCACAATCACATTATATCATGTCTCATAACTTTAAGATCAACTCCTTAACTTGGCTACATCAAGTCACATTCGACTACACTCCAGTAGAACTCTTCATGATTTTAGGGTTGATCCTAAAAAAATAAGATAAACAACCAATGGTTCTATATGAATCTCAAGATTATATAAATAAAACCCTTATTAACACAAAGAGAGGGCAACTGCGAATCTCCCAACAACTTAATATACACTAATGGCTCTCGACACCATCAAGATGTGAACCATTTCTAAGCCTTAATGATTGGATATTGAACCAATAATCTCAAGTCCCACTTATTTTGAGAATTATTAAAAAATTATATAATATTTGAATAAAAGGTTTATATAATTTTTTGCTCCTTAAACTTTACAATTAGATCTACTTTGCTACATGTATTTTTTTTTGTCAAAAGGATAAGAAGATTATAAACAAATATTATCATGTAATCACATCTGTATATTAAAAAAAAATCCATTTTAGTTATTGAACTTGATTTTTAAAAAAAAAAATTAAATAATGAGTCACAAACTCAAAATGGCATGTTATTAAATATCGATAAAATCCAAATTTAAAGACCAAAATAAATTTAATTGTAAAGTCAAATAACAAAATTGATAAAAAAAAATATAAATACCAAAATAAAATAAGGGTTAAAAAAATGACAATATTCCCAATTATTCTGGAGACCTCTCTTTTCTTTCTCCCCAAGCTTTGGAGAGGTGTTTAGTAAAAAAGAGCTCTTTACCTATCCCCTATTACCTAAATATGGCCCACACCCGAAACCAAATTCAAATGCCATTCAAAACTTGAGCGCGTAAAAACACGTTACCAATAATGATGGTGTGTTTAAATCACGCGATACTTAAAGCACGTGTACATGAAGCCACCCTTTAACTAAGAAATATTTGTCAAAACAATAACGCAGGCAAACCTGATTATAAAATAGAACGAGAGGCTCGCTCGAAAACCTATACTCTCTGGTTATCTCTCTTCTTCCGAGCCGTTAGGTTGTACTGTTTTAGCTTCAAGTCTCTCTTTTTTGAAAGGTTTGGCATTCAGATCCTCAATTATTTAAACTCATTTTCATTTCTGTCTTGATTCATTGTTCTGTGTTTTCTGATTTTGATTCGTTTGCTTTAATTCCTGATTAAGGTCTCATTTCCATATTAGTTATAATTTCTAAGGTCTGTTGGCTGATTTTCTTCGATGAAATTGTTTTTGTTTTGTTTCATTTTTCCTGTATTTCGATTCTGATATGTTGTTATTAGATGATAATAGATCTGATCTTTTTATGTGAATTGTTTCGAGGTCGTTGTTTTTATTTTTATTTTGTTATAGATATATTTTTAGTATGAATTATGTATATTATATAAAATAAAATTGGGGGGGGGGGGGTTGTATTTCAAATAATTTTTTTAGGATTTTATTTTATATAGAAGTAAAATAATTGCATGTATAGTAGTTTGATTTCTAAAACTATTAATGGATGGGACGATTAAAAAGAAAGGTGAAATCAAAAAGCTTGCTCGATTATTGTATTTGCTACTTGTTTTTAACTTTGAAAGCATGAAGTATTTGACTAAACAAGTATGGAACCATGATGTTAGAACTTAGAACTCATGTTAATGTTTATCTTCTCTTCAATTTTAAATTCATGATGTTAAGGGGCACGTGATAAAACTCTGAACTGGGTTCACATGTTCTTTGCTTTTTTGGTTGCTCTTCCTGCTGATTGTTTGTACAGGATTTGGTTTTAACCTTCTTTTTTATATGTTCTCACAGTTCCTAGTTAATACTGCATAATGGGTAAGGAGAAGGTTCACATCAACATTGTTGTCATTGGCCATGTTGACTCTGGAAAGTCGACCACAACGGGTCACTTGATCTACAAGCTTGGAGGTATTGACAAGCGTGTGATCGAGAGGTTCGAGAAGGAAGCTGCTGAGATGAACAAAAGGTCATTCAAGTATGCCTGGGTGCTCGACAAGTTGAAGGCTGAGCGTGAGCGTGGTATCACCATTGATATTGCCTTGTGGAAGTTTGAGACAACCAAGTACTACTGCACTGTCATTGATGCTCCTGGACATCGCGACTTTATTAAGAATATGATTACGGGTACTTCTCAAGCAGACTGTGCTGTCCTTATCATTGACTCCACAACTGGAGGTTTTGAAGCTGGTATTTCCAAGGATGGGCAGACCCGTGAGCATGCTCTCCTTGCCTTCACCCTTGGTGTCAAGCAAATGATTTGCTGCTGCAACAAGGTTGAATTTTGCTTCTTTTTCCCAAATATGATGTTTTATAATTTGATTTTCAGCTTAGTTATAATTTGATTGGTTTTTTTGCAAATTATTCTGTTAATTCTCTATAGATGGATGCCACAACCCCCAAGTACTCAAAGGCTAGGTATGATGAAATTGTTAAGGAAGTTTCTTCCTACCTGAAGAAGGTTGGTTACAATCCTGAGAAGATTCCATTCGTCCCCATTTCTGGTTTTGAGGGTGACAACATGATTGAGAGGTCCACCAACCTCGATTGGTACAAGGGTCCAACCCTCCTTGAGGCTCTTGATCAGATCAATGAGCCCAAGAGACCGTCTGACAAGCCCCTCCGTCTCCCACTTCAGGATGTCTACAAGATTGGTGGTATTGGAACTGTCCCGGTGGGTCGTGTTGAAACTGGAATCCTCAAGCCTGGAATGGTTGTTACATTTGGACCTACTGGATTGACCACTGAAGTTAAGTCTGTTGAGATGCATCATGAAGCTCTTCAAGAAGCTCTTCCTGGTGACAATGTTGGGTTCAATGTGAAGAATGTTGCTGTCAAGGATCTCAAGCGTGGATTTGTTGCCTCCAACTCCAAGGATGATCCTGCCAAGGAGGCAGCCAACTTCACCTCCCAAGTTATCATCATGAACCACCCAGGACAGATTGGAAATGGCTATGCACCGGTCCTCGATTGCCACACCTCCCATATTGCTGTCAAGTTTGCAGAGCTCTTGACCAAGATTGACAGGCGATCTGGTAAGGAGCTTGAGAAGGAGCCTAAGTTCTTGAAGAATGGTGATGCTGGTATGATTAAGATGGTTCCGACCAAGCCCATGGTTGTGGAAACATTCTCCGCGTACCCTCCACTTGGACGTTTTGCCGTTAGGGACATGAGACAGACTGTTGCTGTTGGTGTGATCAAGAGTGTGGAGAAGAAGGACCCAACTGGAGCCAAGGTGACGAAGTCTGCTGCCAAGAAGGGCAAGTGAACCTCAGGGGATTTTGTTGATTCAACAAAAGTTTATCATGGTTACTACAATAAAACTTTGGTTCATGTTAGTAGGTCCATCACTGGACGTTTAGTTACATGTTTTAATGGTTCACCGTCATCTCCTGGATATTGTTCCCAGAACTGGGTTCTTGATAGGCGGTGGTGAGGTTTATCTTTGGAGTCCATAGTGTGTCATCATTAATATTATTATGCCTTGATGATATTTTTTGTTCCCATTTTTCCACCAAAGTGGCCCTGGAGTTTTAGGTCTGTTCCTGGGCTCCTTTCCTTCAGTCAATGTTCTATCTAAACGTTTTATATTATCCATAGTGCGTCTAAAACTTGGTTCTATTTTATTTTTGCCCTGGTTTATGATCTCATCTAGCTCTACTATCAATTTTTATCGCTGTTTTAGCACTTAATTGTATCACCTTTCAGAATCACATCTATATTATTAGAATTCATGAATGTAATGAGGGCGTAATGGTCCCAGGATATGCTAGGAGGCAGTGATAACATACTAGGGTGTAATCTTATCATGATGAATGGTGTAGTCTTATAATCTCATCTTATATTAGGTAATGTTGAATGGTGTGAATTCTCTTCTAATGATATGCGTGGGGTTTTTTTTTAATTAGTTATTCAAATTTAATTTTATAGAAAAACAAAAATTATTAATAAAATTGGTAAACTACGATGGTCATCTAACTATGGTCAAATTTTTTAAATCATTTGATTGTAAAAATTTTAAAATGGCCTTGAGTTTGTTTATTTTATCAATTTGATTATGATTACAAAAAAATTAACCATCTACGAATTATCTCCATAATTGAAAATTTTCATAAAATTTTAAAATATAGAGCATACATTTAGGCTAAATAGACAATATAGGTCGATTTTTTTAAGATTTAGGGAAATAGGTCGATTTTGGAGGGACAATGTGAAAGTGTGTCTAATTGGACACGCTTTCCTCCAACGGTCATTTCCCCAACCGTACAAATTCAAATGCGCAAACGGAAAATTTTTGAAACATGGTAACTTTAATTTCCTATAAATACCAAGTCATTTTTCATTATTTTCACTCAAGTCCAACTATCTCTATTCTCTCTAAACTCTCAATTCTCTTAATTTTCTCAAGATTTGTTCGAAAATTTCAAATTAATTTGTATAAAGATATTATAGTTTTATTTTATTATTTCATAGATCATTCATTTTGATTAAAATTTCACGAATGACAAGTTATCTTATTTGTTTCGACGATAAGCACATTTTCGTCGCTCAATCGGTAATGGTAAGGAAAAAATTTAAATTCCGTTATTTTCAATTAAGTTAATTTTAAAGTTTTTAAATTTTGTAAAATTTTAAAATTATTTTATTTTTTTGAGATAAATAGGCGAATGATCATGTTTTGGAGGGGTTCATACACAATTTATCAAAGAGCCCACCAAGTGAAATTCATGGTTATTTACAAGATGTAAGATTCTTACATACGTCTCGTATGCTCAGGGGCTGTAAATTGGATCCTACAATTATCAGCATGTTGGTGAAAAGATGAAGATCCGAGACACAAACATTCCATCTTTCATACGGTGAGTGTACAATCTCACTTGAGGATGTAGCTTTACAACTCGGTTTACCTGTGAATGGGTTAGTCGTTACAGGGTCAATGGTCATTCCCGGTAAAGAGGATCTTTACGAGGCATTTTTGGGGAAGGTGTCAAACAAGTTTCAAGGTGGCTATATAGAGATGAGATGGTTGCAAGATAATTTCAAAGACCTTCCTCTAAAAGCGACTGACGTCATCAAAGAACAATATGCCCAAGCATTCACCCTGAGGTTAATCGAGGGCATTCTCATGCTCGATAAATCTCAAAATTTGGTACACATAAGGTGACTAATACACCTCGTCGACTTCAAAGAATGTGGTCGATTGAGTTGGGGATCAATCGTGTTACCCCTGTTGTACAAGGAGTTGTGTCGGGCGACTGAACTAGATAAGATGTCAATCAGTGGTTGTCTGCTCCTGTTGCAATCATTAGGTGTGATGGCAACTACCATTTTTAGTCCCCGAGTGGATGACCCTTATACATTCTAATTGGTGAAAAAGTAAAATTCATTTGATAATAATATATAGTTACCATAGTAAATGTTTATTTATTATATGTTTGAATTGACTTATTATTTAAGTAGGTGGAACCATTGGTCGAGTTATGTGGGACTACTGGAGGAGCTTGAAGATATTAGAATGTTGTTAGATCAATGCTCGGAAGCTGATGTTAGTTATTGAAATTTTCATACCTATAACAATTACGTAATGGTTTGAAATTTAAAATTTTGTAGATAACAAAATTTATAATTGTGCATTACAGTTTGAATGGATGTCATATGCTAACCTGGATATTGTGGAATGCGCCCCGTTCGAATTTTTGGTCATTCGGAGTATGTGGGTCGTGAAGGTGCCATTGATAGTTTATGTGACGATGGAGATGCAAGGATTGGATTGAGTGATGCAGCTATTCGAGTGGAGGCAAAATATTTCGCAAACACCGTAAGACATCGAAACACTTAACAAGCTTGATTTACGGGGGAAAAACCAACAAAAATTGGCGAGGTTTCCACGATGAATATATCAACATTTGGGATCATAGGATGATTTCATACTCATTTGTGACCCTTTTTTCACACCAGACACGATGACCTCTATGGAATACATGTCTTGGTTTAGACTCGTCGACAAGCCATATCTACTGTCAGTGGAGGTGAGGAGTAGGTAAATTCTTCTGAAGAGGCCACGACGATTGCCTCAGCATCGTAGGTTCGGAGCAAATGCACGACAGGTTCATCATCGGCTCCAACCTAATAAGGGGCACCGATGTTTGCACCACATCTCAGTCAGCTCCCTTCATATATTCTTGTTCCTTCCACTAACCCCATTTATTTTACATAAGCACCACATTATGCACCACACTGTGCACCACTACAGTATCCTGCATCTACACCTCCTGTAGGTGTGTATTTTGCGGCACCTCCGTCCCCAGCATATTACACCCCGATGCCAACATCGATGCCAATACAAATGTCGATATCAATGCTGACATATCTGCTGACAACAACAATTCTCGAATATTATGTGCAACTGAGTTTTGTGGTATTGTACGCTTATTTTTCAGTAGTGTCACAAACACCTACTGTCACATCCTAAAGTTCGGATTAGTAGAAATTGGGTTAACGAAACGATAGTGGTCACGCTCGAATTTTTTTAAAATGATCATTTACTTATTTGATAATAAATAAGTAAATATTTATTTGATAATAAATAAGTTAATTGATTTAACGAACCGATAGTGGTCACGCTTGATAACCTGTGTTCAAACCCCTTCACTCTTATTAATTTCTATTTGGTGCAAATTTGTTTCAAACCCTTAGCAAAGATAATCTCATGTGTTAATTATTTTCTTGTTAAAATGATCACAAGTGAGTGGAAGAGTGGTTAAGTGTTTAATTAATATCTTATGAGTCCTTGGTTTGAGTCCCTTCATCAACACTTTTTTTATTTAATTTTTTTTGAATTTCCCCATGTGCTAAATGCCCTTGCCGTCCAACCCATAGTTGCCATGCTTAGAAAAATTCTTCCCTTGCTTACATGGTCAACATTCCCTCAATAGTCCTTTTTTCACTCTCATGATCCCCTTTTCACTCATTTGTCCCCTAAGTTACCATTCTCTCCATTTTTGCCATATGAATGGTTCATTAAACCTAGAAAAGGTTGATCACACTTTTTCCATCCATTTCTCTCACTCACCTCCCCTCATTGTAGCACCTCCTTTTACTCCTCCTCATTTTTTCTCTATTCTCTCTTCTGTTTAGCTCTCAACCCCTTTTTTGTTTTTTTTTCTTTTTCCTCCACCATTCCTAGCCTTTCACGACCATCCACACCGCCGAACCACCACCTTGCCACCTTTTCCCTGTCATTTTTTCTCCAAACGCCGCCCCTAACGCTGCCCTCCACCATCGTGGCAACCACCACGCAACTTCTCCTTTTTCTTATTTTCTTTTCTCTTCTCATTTCTTCTCTTAGAAAGCACGAACACGACTCATCCCTCCTCGTATAGATTTTATACGTGTGTCTAACATGGATACTCGTTGGACATGTCCGAATACGTACGGGAAATATCGAAATACGTAAAAAAAAGAGGTCGGACATGATCCAGACATGGTCACGATACGAATGTCTAAAAATGAACACGTGCTAGATGCAGGAAAAGTAGATGGTGGCCGATGGACGATGATTGAAATTTTGACTTTCAAAAGTAGCAGATAAAAAGTCAGCGGCGGGAAAAAGATAATGTAAAGAAGAAATGTGAAGCTTAGGGTTTCCTATTAATGAAACGTTGAGTTTTATTGTCAGCTTATGTAAACGTTGGAAAGACTTAAAAGTTAAAACATTAAATAGCCAATCAAAATAGTAAATAAAAACTAAAAAAATTAGCTTATTTGAGAAGCTTTCGAGCTTTGTGCTTGCTTTGCTACTTTTGACGTTTCCATTTCACATTTCAAAAAATATTTTAAACATTCATCACTCTTATTTTCATTTTCCTACTTTCAACAAACATGAAAGTTTGAAGCAATTGAAGGTAAGTTTAGTACTTTATTTTGTTTATGCTTTGAATGAGTTACAATTTTTTTTTTGGATAAATTTGAATGAGTTACATTATTTTATTTGTTTAATTATTTTTTTTTATTTTTTTGTATATTTGTATGTTAAATAATTTATTTGTGATGATCACTCTTATACATCGCTTTTTTTAAAATTTTTGTTAATACTTTAATTTTTTTAATTGGCATAATTGCATAAAATGCCCTTAACATTTAGGTTTTTGGTTTTGTGCCATTGACTTTTTTTTATTGAGACCCTCAACATAATAATTTTCCCACAAATCAACCCAATTTTAACGAGAAACGTCAATTGATTGTTAGTCAAGCGCCGATCAACATAGTTGTCTATGTGGCATGCCAGGATGAAGGATGACATGTCAAAAAAATAATTAAAAGTAGCAAATAAAAAGAAAAAAACTAATTTGAAAAAACCCCAAATTGTGAAACCCAAATTGTTTAAAAAAAATTGAAATTCCCAAATCATGAAAACCCCAAATTATGAAATCCCTAAAAACTTCAACAATCTCCTATTTGAATCATGGATCGAGGAAATTTTCTACATCCTTATTCCCAAATCATGAAATCCCTAATCCCTTATTCCCAAATCGTGAAATCCCATAAACTCTAGAAAATCGTTATTTTTTCCTTTTCGTCTGAAATCATGGATTCAAGAAATTTTCTCAAATCTAAATCACATAGTTCGAATAGATAGTCTAAATAATGGGTATCGCATGGTGCGAGGAAAAAATCGAGGTATGCAAATATTTTTTCTTCATCGTAGAGGGAGTATGTGTACGATGGGGGAGCAGTAAAATGTCACTGCAAAAAGCTAGCTCCAAGAGACACTTCATGGAGCGATTTAAATCCGGGGAGGAGATTTTATGGTTGTTCAAATTTTTAGATAAGTGAAGAAGAATTTTATTTGTTACTTCAGCTTAATTTGGATGATTTCAAAATTTTCCCTAGGTTGAGGGTTTTTTATTTAAATTTTCTATTATCACTCATTTGGGGTTTGTTTGTAGAGCGGTGGCTGTGATTTTTTCAAGTGGTACGATGGGCAAATGTGTGACCGTGCAAATGAGTTTCTACGTCAATTGCGTGACAGTGAACGAAATATTTCAAAGGAGAATTTAACACTTAGAAGGTTATGGATTTGGTTGCATTTGATGGTAGCCATAATGGTGGAAGTAGTGCTGTTGACACTAAGGTTGAAGGAGGTAGGCCAATTTGTGGTATTAAAGGAGAACTAGAATTAAGGAACAAAATGATGACCATGAAGCAAAAAATGAAAGTTATCAAGAAAGATAAGTCAATGTATAAGATATTATTTTCTTACTCCATGTTATGTATTGTATGCATCACCATAGGTTTCTTTGTTGGTAGTAGTGGTAAGAGGCATATGCAGCTAGCCGTTGAAAATGTTGATTGAATATAAAAATTTTCAACATAGCTCCATGTTATGTTGTTTATGTAATTTGAAACCTTGATATACATTATGCTTTGAACTAATGACCAATTTTTGTTGTTGTTTATGTAATTTAACATTATGCTTGGGACTAATGATTAATTTTGGTTGTTGTTTATGTAATTTAATTTAGCTTAGTAAATAATGCAGTGAAAAGAAACATAAGACTGAAAAATATCCCTCATTTAATCATATGATTTCCCCATTGCAATTGGATAAATGTACTTTACAAAAGCTTTTCATAAGTGATGATTTAGCCTATACACCATTCTTGCTATACCTGCCAAAAACAAGTTTGACGTAATAGATATAACATACTATTGTAAGTGAGCTATACCTAACTACATCAACCACAAAAAAAAACAACATTTTGGTTATTACTAAAACAAAATAACATTCACCCTTGGCAACTATTTCTTCGATGATTTACTCATGCTTCCTACAACTGATTCTTGTGTTCCCAGATGGTCGAGAGAATCCTTTCTCTTGTTCTTTGGCGGCTTGGGTGTTGAAGAATATTGTTTACTACTGTCCTTACATGAACCTATCATCATGCTCCTTGTGGTTCTACAAAACTGTAAGAGTATTTTAAGTTGATCCAAACAATATACAATGTTTGATCAACAGTAAAAGGAAGAAAACTCACATAAAATGTTTGATTCTCATTATTAAAGTCTGTATACAACCCTATTTCATGTATTTTGCCTTTCTTGGGTTGATTCCCTTAGATTTATCTGAGGTAGTTGACCTTTTAATGTGAGATTTCTCCTTTTGTTTCGGTGGTTGTGCATCTTGCTGCAAAATATGGTCAATAATGAAAGTGGTTAGACAAAATAAATTTACTCAATATAAATAAGTGAAGAACAACATTGTACCTTTTTAGCATGTTCAATTCCTTGTGTGCAAGATCGCTTGTTATGGCCATGTTGGCCACATTGAGTACATGTCATGATTAGACCTTTCCTACTCAAGTGGCTAGACTTCAATTTCTTCGATTCATCTTTGGTCTGCTCTTATTTTTTTTGGGTCTCCCAGGCATATTCCTTTCAATAGGAGGTAGCATTGGCTCAATACCAGTTTTTGCCTAATCATGTGGCCCATTTATGGGCTACATTGGAAATGAGTAAGCTTTCTTGTATGTTTCTATGTGATAACATTCATGCAGATAGCCATATGGTTGAAGCCCTAGGTGACACATGGCAGCACATGCATGGACACATGGAATCCCACTAATCTGCCAACTTCTACAATTACATATCCTTTGACTTAGATTCATTGTATATTGATAACTTCCTTTCCTCATCTCACATCCATTTTCACCATTCCATATCAATTGCCACTCTACATAGTCCTTCTTGTTGGCATGAAACTTATCTTTCCCCAATGAACCATAATTTTGCTTCTATCCATTACATAACTTTCTTTTTTTAACTATTCTAGTCATAATCTTGGTCATAAAATCCTCAAGCATTTTGATAATGCTTTTGAACCTATCTTCAACAATGCTTGAATTAAATGCTTCACATAGATTGTTGTTAACTATATCTGATTTACAAGTAGTCCCTAAAAAATCCCTAGTCCACATCTTTGAAGACTTTCTCATCAAATTATCATAAGCATCATTACCTTTCTTCTCCAATGCTGCACATAGTTCCTCCCACTCCCTCTCAGTCGTGGACTTCACAATCTGCCAGAAATCATACTCATAAGATTTCCCTAGCTTCCTCCTTGACCAATTTGCAAACACATGTCTTGCACAATTCCTGTGCTTCACCCTTGGTACTATGTCAGAAAGTGCAATCTTAAGGCCTGAATTGTGTTATAATGAACCAAATAGATTGTTAGAAAAATATAATTAATTTTACTTAATAGAATTATGTTGAAGCTCAATTTTGACTGGGCTTGAACTTTTGATTTTAATTGAGGTTTAAATTGGTTTTAAATTTATCTTAAATTTAAATTTATTTATTTTAAATTTAAATTTACTTTAAATTTGAATTTAATTAAATTTAAAATTGTATTAAACTTAATTAGATGAAAGACCATTTACAAAAGAAAAGTCCAATTACAAGCCCAATATCCACAACCCAGATTGGGCCAGTTTCGAACCCAAATAATAGACACTCAAATCAGCCCAATTGACCCAAACCCTAATGTATCCTGAGTCAAACCTAAACAGAGGCTATTCCCACTTGCACTGCTGACCGTCCACCTCAACCACTCAAGGATCGCCACGTCAGCAGCGACTGGCTTCCATCTCCAGCATCAACTTGCTCCTGCCACTCCAACCGCCACTGCCATCGCCAGACCTGCAAAAAGAAAAAAAGATGTACATTTAGTTGCATAAGACAAAAGGAAATCATTGTAAAACAAGGCTATAAAAGCCGAATTCAATTAGGTGTAAGGGGTTACGAACCCTTTTTTGAAAAATCAATATACGAACCAGGTTTTCAAAACTCCCAAAAGGCTCGATACAAACAAGCAGGAATTCCCAGCAATCCACAATTAGTATTTGGATTCCAAACAGAGAGGCAAACAATCATTATCGACAACCAAAAGACAGTATATCATCTAAGAGGTACCAATAAATACATTTGTTGTATATTTATTGTTCTGAGGTATTGTGTTTCCAATATGTGCATGTATGTATATTTATTATCTAACACCCGTATTAATCGCTCATTCAAAAGATTTTTTTGAAACTGTAAATATGTTTCATGCATAACATTAATGATTAATAACAATTCAGTTTCTAAAATAATAATAAATATTTTGGTAATAAATATAAACGGCATTAAAAACGGTAATAATAATAAATATTAATAAATAATATTAATTTTTAATAAAAAGAAAAAAAAGAGAAAGTGAAAGGGCACATCCTTTGATTGCTGCTGCCATCGCCGGAGCCACCACCACCGTCGTTGTTTGAACACCTGCACAAACAACACTAAAACGGATTTAAACAAACAGAGATGAAAATCAAGAGGTTTTAATAATAAAAAACAAAGGAAATCTTAAAAAATGGATTTGAAAACAAAAAGAAAAGGGTTTCTTAAGTTTTAGATCTGGTTTAAGAACCAGATCTGATTTTCACGGGACTAAAAAGAAAATCAAAACTGATTTTTAAAAGAAAAAACAAAACAAAAAAGTAGAACAAAAGAGGAAATAGGAAGCCTTACCCTTGCACCTCAGCGGCGCATGACCGGAGGAGACGACCGGAGGTTTGATCGGCGACCGCAGGCGATGGCGCGTGACCATCGACACGCCTTGGACGGTGGAGGTTGGGATCGGCCGGTCATGGTCGGCCATGAGAGAAAAGGAGAGAGTGAGAGAGGGTTTTGAATGACCTTTTTTAAAAAATGAAAGAAAATAATAAAAAAAACCTAAAAATGTTATTTATAGGACCCGTTGGACCGACCCGACCCGACCCGAACCGGCCTAGGATCCGCGTGTTTTCGTTAAATGGGTTATTTTCGCGTTTAGTCCTTCCGCATTTTTAATTGCTTCAATTTAGTCCTTTTTATACTTTTAATTATTTTTAATTTGGCTTAATAATTTTGTTTACTTTTCAATTTAATCTTTTGACATTTTGAAGGCACCAGAGGCTGCCACGTGTCACTATTTTGGCCTATTTTTGAAATTGGTCACTCTTATTTTTAATTTGTTTTAATTTGGCCCTTAAATCAATTTCTATTTAATTACACAATTGGCCTAGGAATTTTTCGAGATTTATAATTTAGTCCTTTCACTTCTAGGTGCCTGTGAGGTTGCCACGTGTCACCCATTCTTTGGTTTTATTGCTCTCTAGTCCTCAAACTTCCCAAAATTCCATTTTGAACCTGAAACTTCTAAAAATTACCATTTTATCCCCAAACTTCCCAAAATTCCTTTTTTAACCCCAATTTCACCAAAAATTACCATTTTACCCCTAAACTTTCCAAAATTCCTTTTTTGACCCCAATTTCACAAAAAATCACCATTTTACCCCTAAACTTTCCAAAATCCCATTTTTAACTCCAGTTTCACCAAAAATCCCCATTTTACCCCCAAACTTTCTAAAATCCCATTTTTGACCCCAATTTCACCAAAAATTACCATTTTACCCTCGAACTTTCCAAAATATCATTTTTAACCCCAGTTTCACCAAAATTCCATTTTTACCCTCGGAAGTAAAAAATTACCATTTTACCCTCAGGCATCCAAAGGTCCCATTTTCAATCCTGATTGCATCATTTTTCTTCCTCATCAATATTTGCATTTATTTTTAATCATTATGCACATGCATTTTACATTTTTGTGTTCTATTTATCTGCTTATTATCTTGTTTCGTATTTAATTTCTCTTATTAATTGCTATTCGATATCTTAATCTTACATGCTCATTTTTAAAATAATTTTAAAGATGAGGCAATGTTCCTCTCGTGTGAAAACTTCGAGAAATCATGCCCTAACGTGTCGGGTGTGATTTTTTTCGTATAACTCACGCGCGTCGAATATCCTCTTCTAAGATTTTTATACCTGTTAACTCCGAGATTCCGAGAATATCGTGTCTTAACGTGTTGGTCACGATTTTAATTCTCCACAAAAATCGAAGTAAACAGGTATTCCATATTTGAATCTTTTAAACTATGTGTCCGAGGATTACATTTTAAATTCAATACGAAATTTTTAAGTTCTCAAAACATATATCTATATTACAAATAATTTTAAAGCAAGGCAATGTCTTGTCGTGTGAAAACCTCGAAGAATCACGCTTTAACGAGTTAAGTGTGATTTTCTTAATTCATGCAAATCGGATATCCTTTTCGAAAGTTTTCAAAACGCATTTCAACCTTATAATTATATATGAAGTGATTTTAAGACCAAAAGAAAAAACAATGTCCTCTCGTGTGAAGATCTCGAAACATAATGTCCTAACGTGCTGGGTGTGATTTTCGTACGATTCACATGATAGAACACTCTTTTTAAAATGTCTCGAAATGTCCTTCAATTTTGAAACTCCGAGAATATAGTGCCCTAATGTGTTGGACACGACTTCTAATTCTCATAGAGGATCGAAACATGAGAGCGAATTTTCCTTAAAAGTTTTCCTTTGAAATTATATAAAACCGTCTAAAATAAACATCTTATTTTAAATTTTACTCGAGTTTTCATTGTTTTCATAAAATAAGACCCGAAAATAATCATGTGGTCCCAATTTTTGGGCGTATGAGGGTGCTAATCCTTCCTCATGCGTAACCGACTCTCGAACCTATTTCTCTGTATTTCGAAGACCCACTTTTTAAAAAAAAATGTTTTAAACGTTTTATGGTGATCCAATCACACCTAATAAAAGATTGGTGGCGACTCCTATTTCCCATTATTTTTAAAATTTTAAAATGATTTTTCGAAGCCCCATTCCCGAGGTGGTTTCGATAGCTGGTGACTCCACTGGGGAGGTTTTTCAAAATAAACGAGAGTCAGGCCAAAATTGATAATTTTCGGGTCTTTTTTTTGAGAACTTTTTAACTTCGGTTTTATTTAACATGCGATCCTCGGCATTTTTGTGTGGTATTTTACTGTGTGATATTGCTAGTGTAATTTTGCATTCATGTGCATTGTGATACTACCCTTTTTAGTGGAAGCGGGAAACTACTCCTTCGTGAGGTCTTCACCTCCGTGTAGGATGGTAGATCGCTTTCGAGATTACAAAGTACCTTGTTTTCGTGAAGTTTTCACTTCCGTGCAAACATGCGGGAAATGCATCCCCCTAGACCGAACTCGTCCGTATGCGCCTGTATTGGGTGAGGATAGAGGAATCTGCTGGTTTGGGTACCCTTTACTTTAGAACCTAAGCTACATATAGTGAGCCGTAAGCACTCACCCTAGATGGAGTTAGGCCGAGCCCTGTTAGTATACCCGAAATAATTTTTTTTTAGGTTCTGTGTTATATATTTGTATTCTGATATATGTTTATTTATCACCTGCTACTAACCATGTTTGTCTTGCCTCTTTCACCTGCATTTGCATCATCATGAATGAAAAGGTGTTGATTTAAATCCGTTTTACCGACTAGGCAGTTTCATCATGGAGGAAGGATTTCTCGATAAAGTAAAAGATAATATGGTGACGCACCTATGGTTTGAGGAGCAGCAACGCGGAAAAGGTGACAGCCTGAAAGAGGGGCATTTGTCAGAATTTTGGGACTATACTCGTATCAATGTGACACAAAATAACTTGCAGGAGTTGAAAGAGATTTGGGGACAGTGGGACAATGAGATGAAACAGATGTTTTATCAAGACTATGGAGATCTACCTTACTTGCTGGAAGTCAAGATCGACAAGCACCTTTTTCGAGCCCTTACTCAACATTGGAACCCCGAATATAGTTGCTTCACCTTCGGACACTTGGACTTGACACCTACCATAGAAGAATATACTGCTCTAATTCGATGTCCAAGGATTCAAGTCGATAAGGCATATTCTAAAGACGTGAGTGTTCCAACATTGTTAAAGAGATTGATGAATGCAACGGGGATGAGCGAGCAATGGGTTACTCCTCGTATAAAAGTAAAAGGAGACAACAGGTGTATTACTTGGAAAAGTTTGCGAGACCTGATTGTGACACACCCAGATATGAGAAGACGCATTGACATTTTCGCCCTCAATATATACGGGTTGGTCTTGTTCCCGAAAGCATTGGGGCATGTGGAAGATGCAGTAGTAGCATTGTTTGATCGACTCAGTAGAGGAATTACGCCCGTTCCTGCTATCTTGGCAGAAACTTTTCGCTCGTTGAACGCTTGTCGGATAGAAGGAGAAGGAAGATTTGTCTGCTGCGCACAACTTTTAATGGTTTGGTTTCACAGCCATTTCTGGAAAGTGGAGAAATTTTCTTGTAAGGTTTTCTCGACTGACTTCTCGCCTTTGAAGAATTTTGTGGCTTCGCAACGACAACTGAAAGTATCTGAAGAAAAATGGGCGGCTGTTCTCCAGAATCTACGAGACGAGGACATTGAATGGTGCGCTCCTTGGTTTCTTCCCGATGAGGTCCTTTACCGCTGTGACAATTTCGATTGGGTCCCGTTACTCGGAGTTTGGGGTGCCACTGGGTATGCTCCTCTGCTCGTTTTGGGATAATACAAGACAACACAGTTTATCCCTGCAACTCATGGTCTAGCACATTGCGAGTTTTCATATAAAGGGAATGACTATAAGAAAAAGGTCTGAGAAGTGGCAAACGTGTGGAAAAAGGTACAAAGAATGAAGAAGTTCAGTGCGAACCCTTTAATAACCTCGAACTATGACTGATGGAGGAGCAAGAGGGTTAATGATAATATTCTCACGCCAAACCCTAAAAATGTTCGTCCAGTAAAAGAATATCTGCAAGAAGCTCCTTCAGAGTTAGACATCCTCAAACAAGATTTTGAAAGGAAAAACTCAGAGTTTGGTAAGAGGATAGAGGTATTGGAGGAAGATAAGATGAAGCTGGGGCTAGATGTAGATTTCCACAGACTAGAGGCGGAGAAGCTAAGAAAAGGAAAAAACAAAGCCGAAGAGGACCTCGAGGACTTAAAGAAGCATTACAAGAAGCTTCGTCAGTCTATGAAGATTGTAGGGCTGGGTAAGACATCCGAGCAATGGCGCCAGGAGATTCAAATACAGAAGGACCAAACGGAATAATGGCAAAGAAGGTTCCAAAATGGTCAAGCCCGGGAGAACGCCTTGAAGGGGGAATTGCTAGAAAAACAGGTCGAGAAGGCCGAGATGAGAGCTAAGATGACCAGCTTGGAAGCACGAATAGAAGAATTAGAAGAGTCATTATGAAGGCACCGTAATCGGAATACCGTACTGGAGCTCAAAGCCTGTATGGCTGAAAAATAAGAGTTAAGAGAAAGAGTGCAAGAATTGGAAGCCACACTTCACAGCAATGAAATTCGACTCGAGATTATGGAAAGAAATTTGGAAACTAGTGAATGGCATGCTCGCCAAGCCTAGAGGGAAGTCGGGGAAAGAGATCACGTAATGGGAAAAGCATTGACTCAAATGAGAGAAGCTGCTGATCACGTACAAGAGTTGGCTGCTGAAGCTGATGTTTTGAGTCTTCAGTATGAATCCAAGTCGGAGCGAGGAAAGAAGTAAGCTAGAATTTTAGAAAAAGTTAAAGCTTTAGGACAAAAGGCCAAACCATTTGTGTAACTTCTATTTTATGTAAAGATTTTTCTCTCTCTCGAGAAGTTGCTCTAATGGAAAGTGGATTTTGGAATCACTGCCTTTTCTTGCATTGCATGCATTCATTTCATTTGTATTATATCTTGCATATTCTCGCATAACAATACTAATTAATTAGAATTAATAATCAGTTTAATACCAGTCATCATTGAAAATACGCACCATTATTATACCTGCAAGAAAACAAAAGCCATGGAATAACGGCTTGAGCAAATCTAGAAAGAACTACAAGATCAGATGCAGGAGCAAATGACAGCAATGTGTAGGGAAATGAAGAACCAATTTTTAGAGGTACAAAAGAGCTTGATGACAGAATTAGCGTAAGTTAAACAAAGCATGACTGATAAAGGAAAAAGCCCTACTATTGAGGACGACGAAGACCCTAGTATTCCTCCGGGCTTTACACCAGTACACAACCCGGCCTTACAAGAAATGCCGGCCAGAGAAGCCCATGTCACCATTAGGCCACAACAGCAGACCACAGGCACGTCAGGGCCTGCTAACTATGTAGTCGGATCTGGGTCAAATCCAGAAGATAATGCTGCAAACCTGGGAGTTCCAGATTTTGATGAGATGATAAAAGAGGACCTCCCTAGGAAAATGGAGGAAAAGTATAAGCTATTGGAGGAGAAAATTCAGGCAATACAAGGAATTGAAAATTCTTACGGAGTGGATGCCAAAGAATTGAGTCTGGTTCCAGACTTGGTTCTCTCTCCATAGTTTAAAGTTCCTAAATTCAAAAAATATCACGGAACGAGCTGCCCAGAAACACATCTGACCATGTTCTGTAGAAAGATGGCGGGGCATGTTCACAATGATCAATTGTTGATTCACTGTTTTCAAGATAGTTTGACCGGATCGACGGTCAGATGGTATAGCCAACTGAGCCGAGCGAAGGTTCGTTCATGGAAAGATTTGGCACAAGCTTTCTTGAAACAATACGGTCATGTGATCGAGATAGCCCCTAATCGACTCAAATTAAAAAACATGGAAAAGAGGTCAAATGAAAGTTTTAGACAGTACGCACAACGATGGAGAGAAATGGCAACACAAGTACAGCCACCGTTGACAGATAAAAAGACCACAATGTTGTTTGTCAATACCCTTAAAGCCCCCTATCTTAATCATTTGCTGGGAAACGCTACCAAAAGCTTCACCGACATGGTCATCTCAGGAGAGATGATTGAGAACGCAATTAAAGCTGGTAAAATCGAGGCAGGAGAAAACACTAGAAGACTTGCCCCTAGAAGAAGAGATAACGAGGTCAACAATACAAGTGTATACAGACCTGGTGGTGCCAAGCCCTTCATAGTAGGTTAGCCTAGGGCACCAGTAGTTAATCATCAAAACGCCCCGAGGCGAGAACCGAGTGTTAGGCCAAAAATTCAATACACTCCACTTCCGGTGTCGTACAAAGAACTCTACAAGATGCTGTACGACGCCCATAAGGTAGCTCCTCAAAGGGTGAAACCGTATGAACCACCATTCCCGGCTTGGTACGACACGAATGTTCATTGTGAGTATCACACAGATGCGGCAGGTCACTCAATTGAAAATTACCCGACTTTCAAAAGGCGAGTCGAGGATTTGATAAGATTCGGGGTCGTGAAATTGAAAGACCCAACTAGGCCCAATGTAGCTGGAAACCCTCTACCGAATCATTCCAACCAAGGGGTCAATGCCGTGCTAGAGGAAAAGGCACGAAAAGTCAAGAAAGGAGTGGAAGACATTAGGTCTCTGCTACGATGGGTATGGCAGCAAATGGTCGAAGTCGGGATGATTGTGAAGGATGAGAAGTGTATGATAATAGAGAGTGACTGTGAGTTACATGCTGTTCGGGGCCATGAAATCCAAGATTGCGACGAGTTCAAAGCCCTACTACAAACATTGATGGACAATCAGGAGCTGGAATTCTTTGAAGAAGAAGAAGAAAAAGAAGTCAATGATATCCGTGCTTCCGAAGAGGGGTCGGTCAACCACCCGAAAGTGATCATTTGCAAACCACCAAAAAACGTAGCCAGTGGCCAGACGACGCCTCGTATTATCATTCAGAGACCTCCAACCTTCCTTTACAATGATAGTAAAAAGGTTCCATGGAATTACAACTGCAATGTGACCATGCCTAGAGAAGGGGAGACTAAGAAGGATGTAAGCTTGATTACTCGGAGTGGTAAAATTTATGACTCAGCCGAAAAAACACAAGAGGTCAATAAAGGGAAAGCAGTAATGTGCGAGCCTGAAGAAGAAATAGCCGCTAAGCTTGAGAGATTCACCAATGAACCAATATTTGAAAGGGAGGCAAAAGAGTTTTTAAGGTTCCTAAGGCACAGTGAATACAGTGTGGTGGAACAGCTCTATAAATAACCTGCACGAATATCGATCTTATCTTTGCTCCTAAGCTCGGAAGCATATCGTGTTGCATTAATGAAGGTGCTCAACGAGACTTACGTGACTAATGATATATCGGTATGTAAGTTGGACCGCTTAGTTAACATTAGTGCAGACATTTCATCTTTTTTAGCGATGATGAGATCCCGTCTGGGAGGATGGGATCAACCAAAGACCTCCATATCATAACCCGTTGTAAAGGATACACGCTACCGGGAGTACTCATAGACAACGGGTCAGCATTGAATGTCTTACCACTGGCTACACTCTAAAGATTACCGTTCGATAGCTCTCATTTGAAGGGGTGCAACAACATAGTAAGAGCATTCGACGGGATAGAAAGGAAGGTAACAGGAAAATTTGAAGTACCCTTGCAGATTGGGCCGAACACGTACGAAATAGATTTTTTAGTAATGGATATTAGGCCTACCTACAACTGCCTATTGGGGAGGCCATGGATCTATTCGGCCGGGGCTGTACCTTTCTCTCTACATCAGAAGGTGAAGCTAGTAAATGAGGGGAGGTTAATTACCATCAATGCGGAGGAAGAGATAATTGCCTCTGTAACAAGCGAGTCACCTTATGTGGGGATGGATGAAGAAGCTTTAGAATGCTCGTTCTGTTCACTGGAATTCGTAAATGCGACCTTCATTTCGGAAGAAAGTAAGATGCCTGTGCCAGCAATATCATCGACTACTAGAATGGGTCTGCGGATGATGCTTGGGAAAGGAGTTGCCTTTGGAAAAGGACTCGGGAAGTACCTCCAAGGGAGAACCAACATGCCGACCCTGGTGAAAAAACGGGATCACTACGACTTAGGGTATAAGCCGGATGTGAAGCAGAAAAAGAAAGAGATGGAAAAGAGACAAGAGAGGAGGAGGGCCAGACTATCTGGAAAGGAACTCTCGTGGGAACCCATGGTCTTCCCACCCATTTACGAGACTTTTTTTTGGGAGAAATAATTAACCAGAATGAAGAGCAAGGGAAAAAGCGAGTAACCATTGGTGCTGGGGGAAGCATCATGAGAGACTTGAGCATCAATGCCATATCAGAAGAAGACAAGGAAGGGAGTCTACCAAGGATCGGTCCGTGTGCATTTGGAAGCACCCTGGATAATTGGACCATGGAGGAACTTCCTATAATCTTTAAAATTTCCTCAGAGTAATGCTCGAAATCACCTATTGCTTTAGGCCTGAAAGCAATAAGGATCTTTTGTAAAAGGCTCATGTTCATTATTCAGTTATTTTAAATGAAAGTGCATTTCCTATCTTAAAATTATTCGTTCATTATTAATTCAACTTAATAAATCGCTCGTACATAACCAATAAATACAATCATCCTTTCAATACATACATACTCATACACATACCACAGAATCATTCTTTTATAAATTTATTCTGTTTTTTGGACTTTCTTTTTTATCCCTCAACATGTCCTCAAATATCAATAACATGAGTAACTCTGACGTTAACTTAGAACCTCACTTCGAGCAAGTCATGTGTCTAGAAGAGCTTCATAGCTTTGAAGAGAATCAGGATTGTGATCTCTCCCCTGATATGCTTAGGATGATAGGACATGAAGAAAAACAAATCTTGCCTCATTCGGACCCTATAGAAATGATTAATTTGGGGAGCGAAGATGAAAAGAAAGAAGTAAAAATGGGGACATGCATTTTTGCGAAAACTAGAAGGAACCTCATCGAGCTGCTCAAAGAGTTTCAAGACATCTTTGCGTGGTCATACCAAGATATGCCCGGTTTAAGCACCGACATCGTGGTACACAAACTCCTTATAAAAGAAGGATGCAGACCCGTACAGCAAAAGCTCCGAAGAATGAGACCGGATGTGCTGTTGAAAATAAAAGAAGAAGTCAAGAAACAATTTGACGCTGGTTTCCTCCAGGTCGTTAAATACTCTGAATGGGTAGCTAATATAGTCCCTGTTCCTAAAAAGGATGGAAAGGTACGAATGTGCGTGGACTATCGAGACTTAAATAAAGCTAGCCTAAAGGACAATTTCCTTTTACCTCACATAGATACTTTGGTCGACAACACAGCAGGACATTCTTTGTTCTCCTTCATGGATGGTTTCTCGAGATATAATCAGATCAGAATGGACCTTGAGACACTGAGAAGAACATTAACTCAGCGCTCAAACACGAGCAAATCTTCGAACCCAACTTCCTGATGAGACACTGAGAAGCAAATCGAAGCAATAAAAAGGTTAGCTTCCTGATGAGACACAGAGAAGTGGATCAACTTCGTCTTCCTAAGGAGATCCAGAGAAGCGAATCAAAACAAGCGAGGTGGTCATCTTCCTGATGAGATACAGAGAAGAACACCAACTTAGCGCTCAACACAAGCAAATCTTTGAACCCAGCTTCCAGATGAGACACTGAGAAGCAAGTCGAAGCAATATAAAGGGAAGAAGACCAGGTCAAGGAAATCAGACTCAACGACTACGGTGATAAACTCCAATCTCCTTGAAATTTTAAATGGAGTGAAATTACGGTAACAAATTTTGTCTTTTTGAAAATTGCCCAAAGGGCAAGATGAAATCACAACATCAAAGAGGCAGAGGCAGAGGCAGATGCGGCAAAATCAAACGGTTAACGAAGTAAAGGGCGGACCAATTGAAGGAATAGCAGCAAAGAAATAGAACTTGACAACATTGGGCTTTCTTTTGGTCTTTGCTCTGTTCCTGTTATACAGCAACGAGCAAAGAGGGGCAGCTGTTAAAGCTCAATTTTGACTGCGCTTGAACTTTTGATTTTAATTGAGGTTTAAATTGGTTTTAAATTTATTTTTAAATTTAAATTTATCTTAAATTTATTTTAAATTTAAATTTACTTTAAATTTGAATTTAATTTAATTTAAAATTGTATTAAACTTAATTAGATGAAAGACCATTTACAAAAGAAAAGTCCAATTACAAGCCCAATATCCACAACCCAGATTGGGCCAGTTTTGACCCAAATAATAAACACTCAAATCAGCCCAATTGACCCAAACCCTAATGTATCCTGAGTCAAACCTAAACAGAGGCTATTCCCACTTGCACTGCTGACCGTCCACCTCAACCACTCAAGGATCGCCACGTCAGCAGCTACTGGCTTCCATCTCCAGCATCAACTTGCTCCTGCCACTCCAACCACCACTGCCATCGCCGGACCTGCAAAAAGAAGAAAAGATGTACATTTAGTTGCATAAGACAAAAGGAAATCATTGTAAAACAAGGCTATAAAAGCCGAATTCAATTAGGTGTAAGGGGTTACAAACCCTTTTTCGAAAAATCAATATACGAACCAGGTTTTCAAAACTCCCAAAAGGCTCGATACAAACAAGCAGGAATTCCTAGCAATCCACAATTAGTATTTGGATTCCAAACAGGGAGGCAAACAATCATTATCGACAACCAAAAGACAGTATATCATCTAAGAGGTACCAATACATACATTTGTTGTATATTTATTGTTCTGAGGTATTGTGTTTCTAATATGTGCATGTATGTATATTTATTATCTAACACCCGTATTAATCGCTCATTCAAAAGATTTTTTTGAAACTGTAAATACGTTTCATGCATAGCATTAATGATTAATAACAATTCAGTTTCTAAAATAATAATAAATATTTTGGTAATAAATATAAATGGCATTAAAAACGGTAATAATAATAAATATTAATAAATAATATTAATTTTTAATAAAAAAGAAAAAGAAGAGAAAGTGAAAGGGCACATCCTTTGATTGCTGCTGCCATCGCCGGAGCCACCACCACCATCGTTGTTTGAACACCTGCACAAACAACACTAAAACGGATTTAAACAAACAGAGATGAAAATCAAGAGGTTTTAATAATAAAAAACAAAGGAAATCTTAAAAAATGGATTTGAAAACAAAAAGAAAAGGGTTTCTTAAGTTTTAAATCTGGTTTAAGAACCAGATCTAACTTTCACGGGACTAAAAAGAAAATCAAAACTGATTTTTAAAAAAAACAGAACAAAACAAAAAAGTATAACAAAAGAGGAAATAGGAAGCCTTACCCTTGCACCTCAGCGGCGCGTGACCAGAGGAGACGACCGGAGGTTTGATCGGCAACAGCAGGCAATGGCGCGTGACCATCGACGCGCCTTGGACGGTCGAGGCTGGGATCGGCCGGTCATGGTCGGCCATGAGAGAAAAGGAGAGAGTGAGAGAGGGTTCTGAATGACCTTTTTTAAAAAATGAAAGAAAATAATAAAAAAAACCCTAAAAATGTTATTTATAGGACCCGTTGGATCGACCCGACCCGACCCGACCCGAATCGGCCTAGGATCCGCGTGTTTTCGTTAAATGGGCTATTTTCGCGTTTAGTCCTTTCGCATTTTTAATTCCTTCAATTTAGTCCTTTTTATACTTTTAATTATTTTTAATTTGGCCCAATAATTTTGTTTACTTTTCAATTTAATCCTTTGACATTTTGAAGGCACCAAAGGCTACCACGTGTCACTATTTTGGCCTATTTTTGAAATTGGTCCCTCTTATTTTTAATTTGTTTTAATTTAGCCCTTAAATCAATATATATTTAATTACACAATTGGCCCAGGAATTTTTCAAGATTTACAATTTAGTCTTTTAACTTCTGGGTGCCTATGGGGTTGCCACGTGCCACCCATTCTTTGGTTTTATTGCTCTATAGTCCTCAAACTTCCCAAAATTCCATTTTAACCCCGAAACTTCCAAAAATTACTATTTACCCCCAAACTTCCCAAAATTCCATTTTTAACCCCGGTTTCACCAAAAATTACTATTTTACCCGTAAACTTTCCAAAATTCCATTTTTGACCTTGATTTCACCAAAAATCACCATTTTACCCCTAAACTTTCCAAAATCCCATTTTTGACCCCAATTTCACCAAAAATTACCATTTTACCCCTAAACTTTTCAAAATCCTATTTTAACCCTAATTTTGCCAAAATTCCATTTTTACCCCCAAAAGTCAAAAATTACCATTTCACCCCCGAGCATCCAAAGGTCCATTTTCAATCCCGATTGTATCATTTTTCTTCCTCATCAATATTTGCATTTATTTTTAATCATTATGCACCTGCATTTTACATTTTTGCATTCTATTTATCTGCTTATTATCTTGCTTCGTATTTAATTTCTCTTATTAATTGCTATTCGATATCTTAAACTTACATGCTCATTTTTAAAATAATTTTAAAGACGAGGCAATGTTCCTCTCGTGTGAAAGCTTCGAGAAATCATGCCCTAACATGTCGGGTGTGATTTTTTTGTATAACTAACGCGAGTCGAATATCCTCTTCTAAGATTTTTATACCTGTTAACTCTGAGATTTCGAGAATATCGTGTCCTAACGTGTTGGTCACGATTTTAATTCTCCACGAAAATCGAAGTAAACGGGTATTCCATATTTGAATCTTTTAAACTATGTGTCCGAGGATTACATTTTAAATTCAATACGAAATTTTCAAGTTCTCAAAACATATATCTATATTACAAATAATTTTAAAGCAAGGCAATGTCCTGTCGTGTGAAAACTTCGAAGAATCACGCTTTAACGAGTTAAGTGTGATTTTCGTAATTCATGCAAATTGGATATCCTTTTCGAAAGTTTTCAAAACGCATTTCAACCTTATAATTATATATGAAGTGATTTTAAGACCAAAAGAAGAAACAATGTCCTCTCGTGTGAAGATCTTGAAACATCATGTCCTAACGTGCTGGGTGTGATTTTCGTATGATTCACATGATAAAGCACTCTCTTTAAAATGTCTCGAAATGTCCTTTAGTTTTGAAACTCCGAGAATATAGTGCCCTAATGTGTTGGACACAACTTCTAATTATCATAGAGGATCGAAACACGAGGGTGAATTTTCCTTAAAAGTTTTCCTTTGAAATTATACAAAACCGTCTAAAATAAACATCGTATTTTTAAATTTTACTCGAGTTTTCATTGTTTTCATAAATTAAGACCCGAAAATAATCATGTGGTACCAATTTTTGGGCGTATGAGGGTGCTAATCCTTCCTCATGCGTAACCGACTCCCGAACCTGTTTCTCTAGATTTCGAAGACCCACTTTTTTTAAAAAAACATTTTAAACGTTTTATGGTGATCCAATCACACCTAATAAAAGATTGGCGGCGACTCCTCTTTCCCATTATTTTTAAAATTTTAAAATGATTTTTCGAAGCCCCATTCTCGAGGTGGTTTCGATAAATTAAAAGACAATACCAAGCCCAAATTAGTTAATTCACTAATCTTTTGTTGGTCACTGATAATTGTGTACACATACCCATCCTCCAAGCCCAAATCAGTTGATAGAAGATTGAGAAACCAGGCCCATGAATCAATGCACTCCATTTCAACCACAACCCATACAATAGGGAACATCTGGTTGTTTGCGTCCCTTCTAACAGCTGCGAGAAATTCACTCTTAAATGGGCCTTTGCTTATTAGCCTCTCTTTAGTGCATCAAAGCACAAATAAAACCTCTTAAAATGAGGAGGGGAGTCTATTGTCACCCTTTGAGCAACCATTTTTATTATGCTATCCAACATCTTTAACTTTAACGTAAGAGCATGGTCTCATAACTGGCCAAATTTATCCTTATGATTCCTAGCCAATTTCTCCTTTACTATTTTTATTGGCTCTATAACAACAATCAATGCTCACATTTACATGCATCTCTAAAGCTCTTATTCTTTGAATTTCCCTCAGCTTTATCTTAGGGTGATCTTTGATAGTTGCTTTAAAATGTTGGGCAATCATAGCAGCAACCACCATTTTGTTTTTAAAACTAATCGAACAATGGTGCTTCTCCTAAAAAGTTTTGCAAGCACTTGGGAACAAGACCATAGCTATCCAAAATTCTCCATGGACAATTAGGGGAAGCAATGCACTTCACAGCAACACTTTTCAGTTCATTCTTAAGAAACTTCAATTATCTTTTACATTCTTTGGAGTAGTTTTGAATTGCACTCTTAAACTGTTTGCTATCCTTAAACAACATTCCCAAACTAAATTTTAACGGATCAAATAGATCATTGTATAAAGGAAACTTGCTTCTCCTTCTCTCACTATCTTCATGTTCTTCATATTCATCTAACCCAACCAAGTTGTCATGTTCATCTGAGTCCCATACCTAAGTCTCATTCCCATCCTTCTTTTCTTCACTAACTGTAGTAGCAACATTGTCCACTCCATCTGATGTTGCAAAATCAATAGCATTTTCATCACAAATAGATGATCCAAAACCACTATCATTATCTTCTCCAACAGTTGATCCTAAACTTATCTGCCCACCACTTTCCCCACCACCATACTCATTTGCCTCAAACTACGTAGCAGTCACACCCTCCCTATCAGCTTCTACCCCTTCAACATCACCTTCCCCATCAGCTTGTACCCCTTTTACATCACCCTCCCCATCAGCTTGTACCCCTTTTACATCATCCTTCTCATCAGCTTGTACCCCTTCAACATCACCCTCCCCATCAGCTTCTGCTCCTTCAACATCACTCTCCTCATCAATCAACAGTAACAGATCATCTACAATGACAAGGTTATCCATCTCATGTTCAACATATAGGTTAGTCTCTTTAAACTTAACCCAAATGTTTAAAATAACTATTGTGGAAATGTCATCATAAATCACACCCTTAGATTATTTTGTAACCCTACTGTACTAAGCTCATGAAAATATATTAACATGACAGTGTGAAACCATAAACCAATTTTCACTATTTTACATAATTCAAAATAGGATATTATGTCTGGGTCCTCTTTAAGCTTAATCACTACCTACATATCTAACATATGGATCCTTTACAAAGTTCCCACCCACGTGCAAAATAAGGTAATATTCCTCGTCCCATAACATTTGCAAGCATAAACAAATGATTTACTCAACAAACACTAAGACATTACTAAAAGTAAACAATAGAACATAGTAGGCATCCACCCTTTTCAATATTCAAACATATTTCAAAATATTTTTGTTTGGAATTATTGTTTTTCTATTTAATTCGGTCCCTACATATTATACCCAACTATCGCATCAAAAATCGACAACACTAATAATTTTCAACCATCACTGTTGTTTAAAAAACTCATTTTTGTGGCAACTGAAACTGCAGTAGACAACAACCCTAGATTGTTGTCGTAAACTTTTCAGTTTTGGGTATCTAAACTATAAAAAATTACAAATAAAAAAATAACATTTCCCAAAAAACCCAATAAAAAATCACATACCTTTCGATTTGGGTTACGGAGTTTGCCCTAATCGTATCAATCTTTGGCTCCCTTCCTTCCATTGAGATTTTTTTTGCAATCAAACTCTTTTGTTGTCGTAGGTTTCTTGAAGATTGGAGATTGCTAAAGTTTTCTTTATCGTAAGAGTTTTAGGGAGTTAACAATGATTTGAGAATTACAGTTTTTAAGGATTTCACAATTTGAGAATTTCAATTTTTTTGGACAATTTGAGTTTTCACGATTTGGGTTTCTTTTTCAGATTGTTTATTTATTTTTATTTGCTACTTTTATTTTTTGACACGTCATCCTTCAACTTGGCATGCCATATAGACAACTATGTTGATCGATGCTTAACTAACGGTCAACTAACGTTTCCTGTTAAAATTGGGTTAATTTGTGGAAAAATCGTTACATTAAGGGTCTCAATAAAAAAGGTAAAGGGCACAAAACCAAAATCCCCTAAAAATTAAGGGTATTTTATGAAATTATGCATTTTTAATTATGACATCTCAAAGTGGTAGTGGTAGTGTTGGCTCATCAAATAATGTTACTAATGTTAGTGTGTCTTAAGATGATATTAGTAACACCCCTCTTTGGAGATATGTTACTAAATTACCTAAAACTGTTGAAGGAGGTGGAAATGTTAGTTTTTTGTGTAATTTTTGCAATGCTACATTTAAAGGGTCATATTCTAGGTTTAAAGCACATTTATTGAAACTAAATAGCTAACGAATTCGAGTGTCTTAAAGTAACACTACAACATCTTGTTGAAATGAAAAAAAAATAGTTGAAGATGCGAAACTCAAGTTGCAACAAAAAATAGTTCCATTGCCACCTAGTTCTCAGACACTAGCATCTTTCTTTGGGCCGAACACAACCTTAATTTAAGTGCATAGTTTAGGTTCTAAAAGAAGAAAAGGCCTTTTAGAACAATCATTAAACCTTGCTGCTCGAGAGAATTTAGATAGTGAAATTGATTGAATGTTTTATTTAGGTGGATTGCCTTCTAATCTAGCTAAAAACCCTCATTATGTGAATGCATTCACCTTAGCTAGTAAGAATCTGATTTCGAGTTACATACCTTCGACGTATGATGCTTTAAGGACTACATTGTTGCAAAAAGAATGAGTAGACATAGAGAGGTTGTTACAACTTATAAAGGGAATGTGGAGGGAAAAAAGATATTAGTCTTGTATGTGATGGATGGACGGATGCACAAAGACGACCATTGATTAACTTTATGGTCATTTCTGATGGTGGAGTTGTTTTCTTGAAAGCCGTTAATTGTGAAAGGAGTACAATGGTAAGTTTTATGTGGCAACTTTAATTAAAGTTGCCATAAGTGAGATTCGGGCACAAAATATTGTTTAAGTGATAACCGACATTGCATCAATTTGTAAAGCCACAGGATTTTTTGTAACAGCCTATTTTTTAGTGGTATGGGAAATAGTGGTTTCGGGCATAAAATATTGTTTAAGTGATAATCGACATTGCATCAATTTGTAAAGTTAATAATAATTTTTATATGGAATTTTGAAATGGTGAATTTTAATTGACTTAAAAATTAATATAAATGGTTTGGTTTAAAAGTCAAGTGGTTTTAGAAAATGAGGTATCGGGACCTCGTTTATGAAATTAAGGGTCATAAATATTTTTATTAAATATTTACAGATTCTTATTATATGTGAATTGAAGTTTCCTTGAGTAATTTTGATAATTAATTGCTTAATTAAGGAAAAAAGAGTAAATTGTAAAAGTGGTAAAAATTAATTGCTAATTGATTAAAAATAATAAAGGGACCAAAATGGTAATTAAACCATGGTAAAAAATCCAAGCGATGGTGGATATGATTGATTCCACTAAATTTTGGATTATTTACTCATTTAGTCCTAATTAGTTTAGGTTAAATTGAAATAAAGTTTGTTTAATTGGAATTTAACATAATTGAAGGACCAATTGTGTAATTGGACTTTCTTTAAAAGACAAAATGATAGGAATGATGTTGAATTCTTTAATTTTATGGGTAATTGCAATTAGATCTTTATTAATTAGTAATTGTGTAAAAAAAACTAAATTGAAAAAAAAGAACATAAAAGTTAATCGTTATTTATTTCTATTAGCTAAAGTGCATACTTAATGTTTGTTTAAGGACTAAAATGGAAATTTACCACCTTTTGAATGTGGGTGACGATCATTTCTTGTTATTTGTTAAATTATATGTTATTTTAATGATAAATAAAACTTAATGATTAAGTTAAAATATAAGTAAATAAAAAACTAAAAGGTAAAAGCCATTATCATCTTCTTTTCTCCCTTTCTTCACCGTTTTCCCCATTGGAGAGAAAACTAAGCTTCGGCCAAACTTTGGTCCTTCAATAGGTGAGCGAAACCTCGTCCATTTTTAGTAATTTTTATATTTTTGAGTTCGTGTTAGCTTAATCTAGCTAACCCAAGGACTCATTTGTGAATCTGTCAAATGTTATAAATTTTACCATTGATGAATGAGTTTTTTCTTGAAAATTTGTGGAAGTATTATGAGTTTGGTTGTTAGATTTGATGATTTTGTAAAGTGATTTTTGATGATTTTAGGGTTTAAGGACTAAATTGTTAAAACAATAAAAGTACATGTATTTTTTGTGAAGGGTTTAAGGACTAAATTGTTAAAAATAAAATTACATGTATTTTTTGTGAAATAATGCCATGTAAGGACTATTATGAAGCCATTAAATATTTGGCTAAGCTGAAATTTGAATAAAAATGGTTATTTTGCATGTTTAAGGCTTATGGACTAAATTGCATAAAAGTAAAATATTAGGGACAATTTTGTAAAAATGTCAAAAAGGACTCAATTGCATAAAATAAGTTTATTTTACTATTGAAATTAGTTAATTGAATGAAATTATTATTTTAGATCAAGAATGGGTAGAAATCGAGGCAAGGAGAAATTTATGGAATAGTCTCTGTACTGTATACTACTGCAATTTAGTCAGGTAAGTTCGTGTAACTATATTTCAATTTGATAATTCTAACTTCAATTGTCTTGGTTATATTCTTGATGTTTAAACGAGATGGAAGACTCTAAAGGAATTACTGAACTGGCTTGTAAGAGCAATATATTGAACTAGCTCGTAAGAGCGATACTGGTTTGTAAGAGCAATATACTACACTGGCTCGTAGAAGCGATATATTGTCTGGCTCGCAAGAGTGATTTACTGACTGGGCTTGCATGAGCTAAATTTACTGGGAGACTTAAAGTGATCGTCTGGGATACGAATGTAGAAATAATGAAGATGTTTATTTACCCTTTGTGTTCAAATAACTTATTTTGTAAGTTAATTGCTTAAACGAACTTACTAAGTTCTGTAAGCTTAACCGTGTATCTGTTTACTGTTTTGTAGATTCATTTTGCTATTGAAGATCGGATCCTCAAGAAGAATCACACTATATTGGGAGCTCGTTTAGTAGTTTTTGAATCACTTGGTTATATGGCATGTACTAGAATGATAAACTAATATTTGCTTGAGTTTAGCTAAACCATTAGAATGAAGATAGTTTAGAAGAATGAATTATGATGATGTTGAATGCTTGTTGTGACTTGAGTGTTTGATATGTATTTTGAAATGGTAATGAGTTTATTTAGATGAATTGATGAATGTGAATAGTATGGAAATTATAGGAATATGGATTGCTTGAATTATGATACATAATTATAGGAAATTGAATCGTGGTAAGCTCAGTACATGCTGAGTTAATTGTATGAAATTGTACATGTTAAATTGGGCATTTCGCAGGTACACACGACCTGGAACACGGGTTACCACACGGGCGTGTGCCTTAGGAAAATTAGGTACAAGTCTCACACGGGCTAGGACATGGCTATGTGGCCTATTTCGAAATCACACACGGCTTAACACACATTCTCGTACATGGGTGTGTTAGGTAATTTCGCATGCTCACACGGCCTAGCACACGGCTTGTGACAAGGCCATGTGAAGGTGGTTTGAGTGTGCCCACAGCCTAAGGCACGAGTGTGTACAACAGGGAACATGGGCGTGCGTTTGAGACACACGGCCATGTGACCCATATTTTTTGGAAATTTAATGTTTTCGTATGTGTAATTCAATCAGATTCCTGTCAATTTGAAATGTTGTAAAAGAGAATAAATATTTAATTGAAATGTAAATTAGTTTGATGGGTGCAACTATTTGAAATGATGTTTGGAATTGTAATTATTCCGATTGTAAATGAGCTGAAAGATCTCAAAACCCTAATCGATGACGGTGTCGAGTTTTGCGTATTACATAGTGATAGTAATAATGATTGATGTAGCTTGGCTGAAGTTGTGGTATTTTGGTAATATGAAACATAGATGTAATGAAATTTGATAGAAGTATTGATTTTTTCTTGGCAAAAGTATTGATGAATATGTCTTGGGTTATAAATTGGCTAATTAGTGATGAAAGTTGTGTGTTTGAGATACAAGACCATGTGACCCCTATGGGGAAAATTCCCGATTGTGATCCTAAGTTCTTGTATGGTTCAAATTGATCCCTGTTTGGTTGGAATGTTGCTAATGAATGTGAAAGATTAAATGGAACTAGTATTCTAGGTTGCTAGTTTGTAATTATATGGATTTGTGATTGATTTGTATGAAAAAGAATTGTAAAGTTTTGTAAACCCCTGAGGCCCTAAACTGGTGATGGTTACGGGTTTTAAGTGTTACATTATTAGTAGTGACACAACATCCTCATATCTTTTGGACACCTTGTGTGATACATACTCTTAATCTTGCTCTTAAAAATATATGTGCTACAAAAAACAATGAAAAGAATGAGGTTATATATGATGTTTTTTGTTGGATAAATAATGTTGGTGATGATGCTATCTTTATAAGAAGCTTCATAATGAATTAGTCTATAAGGTTAACAATATTTAATTCTTTTGTGACTTTGAAATTACTTGTCGTTGTGGATACTCGATTTGCTTCTATGATTGTGATGTTAAAAAGATTCAAGCTCATTAGGGTCTCCAAAACATGGTTATTATTGATGAATGGTCTACTTATAGAGAAGATGACGTTTCCAAAGCCCTTTTGGTGAAGGAAAAAATTTTGGATGACCTTTGGTGGGATAAGGTTGATTATATCATTTATTTTATGGGACCTATTTATGATATTCTTCGAATTATGGACACAAATAGGCCTACTCTTCACTTGGTTTATGAGATGTGGGATGAAATGATTGAAAAAGTGAAAACAAGCATTTATAGGCATGAAGGGAAGAAAAGATACAAGAGATCAATCTTTTATGAAGTGTTATATGATATTCTTATTGATCGATGGACTAAGAGTAGTACACCATTTTATTGTATGACTCATTCTTTAAAACCAAGGTAAACTTAGATAACAATCCTTTACTTAAATTTTCTGTCACTTGTCACACACACATACCTTATGTCTACCTTACTTGAATTTGTGGTTAAGTGTCAGATACTGTAATGTGTTCAACATGATTATATTTTTTGACATATTTGGAGGATCATGCCTTTATGCTCGTTTCCAAATATTTCTAGGATTTGAGTGTCATACATGATTACTTCAAGAACAATGAACCTGATCCCGAAATTGTTGTTTTAGGAAAATGTCAACCGAAGATAAAAAAGAAATCTGGGGACTACCATAGTTAGATTGTCTACAAAGGATCTTAATAAGGCATTGGAGATTATTGTTCAAAGTAATCCAGGGTTTCAGGCAATGGCTGCAGAGGTGGAGATCGACATTGATTCTCAGGTTATACTTAAACTTGATAATTCTTTCTTTTCATAAATCTCTCTTTGATTCTTATTCAATCTTTGCTCAATCAACTGCTCTAGTACAGACCTGTTTTATTGTACTTTATTCCATACGCAAAGTAAATACCCCTATGGAGGTTAATTTTATTTTGTGAAGGATGTTTTTGAAAATTATGATAAGAGTACGACTGGCAACAACAACAAGAAACGGAAGAAAGAGATTTGTGATGCTATTGCAAAAATCGTTAAGAAGAGTAAAAAGCCTTCCTCTTGATCACATCACATTGTACGAGTGCAACATAAGATTCTATCGTTGTGTGCATAACAATTAACCCTTGGAAAGCACATCTAAACTTAAAAAAAGAACACTTAGGCATTGAAACTATCTCGGCTTCGACTTGATAACGGACTCTATTGTGTTTAGCTTTAACTATTGGATTGTTCAATTATAAATATAATTGAATATTAATATTGTAGGTGGCTTTGATACCCTGTAAATATCCTTACAGTGTATGTATTGGAACACTAGACTAGTATTAGATATGGTTGTGTGTTGCTAATCTTTGTATTACGTATCATATTATATAATCGATTTCTTTAGTTTATTTTCTCATCTTATTGTCATGTTTTCTTCTACGAACCAAAATTGATTTATTATTTCCTTATTTTTCTTGTTGTGAAACAAAAATAAGGTAATGTAAATTAGTTCTTGGTAAATGATAACAATAATTCAAATACAATATGTTATAAAAAAAATTCAAATTCAATAATTCCCAAGGGTCAAGATATTCATTTTCTGGCTCTGTGAAAAAAACTTTGCATCAACCATTTGATTCAATGATTGATGCAATTATTTAAACCGAGTTTAAATTTTGTTCTCTTGATAAAAATCGAGGGCTAAAAATCAAATAAGTCCTCTAAAAATAATTTAAAAAATCAATTAAGTCTGTCATCGACAAGTATACTCAATTTAACCTTTTGAATCATGATTTATATTCAATTGAGCCCCATTGAGTTCATTAGTGACAAGTTGACATGGCAGCTAACGTGAAAAAATAATGACATGGATAGCTTAATTGATTTTTATTATTTTACGAGGGATTATTTACGTCTATTTTTTATAAAAATTATTAAAATAATATAAAATCATAAAAAAATATTGAAACATCATTAAATATTATAATTTATAATAAAAATATTATAAAATTTTTAGAAATTATTAAAAAGTAAAAAACTATAAATAAGTTATAGAAAATTATTGTAATTACAAAAAAAATTTAAAAAAATAAAATTTTATAAAATAAAAAATTTATTAAAATATTAAAAATCATAGAGTTTATAGAAAAAAAGTTATTATTTTGCTAGTTTGGAGTCATTGGTTTGGGTAATAAGGAAATGGGGAGATTGAAGTGAGATGATTGTACTTGTGTGGGGTGCCAAGAAATAAAAAAATATTATTATATTATATATTATATAATTAAATTTAAATAAAATATTTTCACCAAAATTTTTTGAAATAAAATAATATTATTTTTTAAAATAGTAAAACAAATCATTTTAGTGGGTCAGTTGTGGTTGGCTTAGGCTTGGAAATTTTTGAAATTGGTCTAAAGTTCAATTCAGCTTATGAACACCTTTAGTGATGAGTAAGAGTGAGCGTTCGATCGAATCAAGTGAAAAATTTTTGAGTTAATTGAGTTTACGAGTCTTATTTTATCATCCTAATTTGATTTGAATTTTTTTTCGAATTGATTCGAATGAAATGAAATTCGAGTCGAGTTTAATCAAGTGAAATTAAATTAAAAAACTAAACATATCAAATTAAAATATTGTTATAATAAAACTAATTCCATGTTAGAGCACATAAATTTGAAACCATATATATTTGAAAACTTTTTCAAAACAAAACTAAAAAATAAGATACTTTAATATGATAAACTTGAATCATTTATTAACTTAGTTAGTCTCCAAAATTATTATTTTAAATTTTTTTTAAAATTTTAACTTTCTTTATATATTTTTAGAATTTTTATATATTTTAAAAATATATATATAAATTTTTGAAATTTTTATAAATATTTTGAACTTTTTAAAATTATTTTGATTATTTTGTATTTTTATTGAAAGAGAGACCAATTTGCTCTTTTTCAAAGTTGACATGGAACAAAAGAATATTTTTCACCAATCTATTATTTGAGTTATTCAAATTGTAAAATTCAACTTGACTCGAACTCGAAACTCAAATCGAGTTGACTCGAATAATTCAAATAACTCGATTCGATTAACTAGAAATTTAATTTTTTTTCGATTTTTTCAAATCGAATTGAATTTTGTTCAAACCTAATGATGATTGATGCGAATGAAGTTAATCAAGAAAGATTGATGTATTAGGACCGAGAGAAAACAAAAAGGTGTAGCAATTTTTAATTTTTATAATTTTTTATAATATTTGAATAGTTTAATAAAATTTATATTTTTAAAAATTAATTTTTTTAATAATTTTTAATAATTTTTATAAATTCCTAATAATATTTTTATAATTTATAATTTTTAAAAATTAGAATTTTTAAATTTTTTTACTTAAATAATGAATTAAGCCCTCATAAAATAATAGAAAAATAAATTAAGCTCTTCATGTCATCATTTTTTAATGTCAGCTGGCCACGTCCCCATTTTCCATGTCACTTGCCACATCAACACTTAACGGGTTCAATTGAGTGCATTTTTCAACGATGTGCTTAATTGATTTTTTGTTTAAGGATGTAAAAAATTTTCAATTTTTTCCAAAAAAAAATAATAATTAAGCTCTTGCTCTCTTTTTTCCCCACTAAATTGAGTACTTGAACTGTCAAAACACATCGAAAAAACTTTTTAACCGTTAACTTTAACAGTTAACCGTTAAAATTAACGACCCTTATTTTTTTTTTCTTTTTTCAATTAACATCGTGTGACATGTGGTAGAAAATGATGAAAACATTTCAAGTTTATTAAAATTTTAAAAAATATTAAAAAGATAAAATATAGAAAATTATTTCAAACGTATAAAAATTATTATAAAAATATAGAAAAACTTTATATACATCATAATTTTTCCTTATAAATGTAATTTACTACGTTTTATAAAATTATGTCACAATTTTATTGTGATACATGGCAAAAAAATAAAAATATTAAAAGAATTAAAAATATAAAAAATATAAAAAAATTTACAAAAATATAAAAATATTTAAAAAACTATAAAAATAAAATTTAATTAAAAATTAGAAAAAATTTACAAAAATATAAAATATTTAAAATTTTCATTAAAAATCATTAAAATATAAGATATATAAATTTATAATTTAATAATCTCAAACTTTACATAAAAAAAAAAAATAATGGCATCGTCTAAATGGCATGTGATTACTCTCTCATCGTGACCATTTTTTAAGCCGCTAAAATAAGAGGGCAAGCTTGATAGGCTTTAGTCTAGGTCTCATGATGCTTGTTGCCTAACTTTTTCTCATAAACATTTTCAAAGAACCTAGACTGAAGTCTATCAAGCATTCTTTGCCGTTGAATGAAAAAATGTTTGTGGTGGGAAGTAAGGGTGAGTATTTGATCGAGTCGAGTAAAATTAAATTAAAAAATTTTGAGTTAGTCGAGTTGACGAGTCTTATTTTTGCAACCGAATTCAATTTGAAAATTTTTCAAATCGAATCGAATCGAATCGAGTAAAAAAATTTCGAATCCAATCGAGTCGAATTAACGAATTCTATTATTTATACTCAATGTTGCGTTCACATGGATCAATTATTTAACTAGTAAACGAAATACAAGATTATTTAACTACAAAAATAGGTTTTACCTTTTAACTTAATAGATAAATATTTATCAAAATGACATAAATTTATCTTTTAACTTAATGGTTTTAACTTTTAACTTTAAAAAGGGTAAACATTTATCAAAACGACGTAGTTTTATCTTTTCTTATTCGGATTTTATGATAACTCGAATTGTGTAATTTGTATCCGAGTTAAACCTAAAAACTTAATTTTTTATTAAAGTTTATTCGAATAACTCGATTAATTCAAATAACTCGAATTTATTTAATTCAAAATTTAAATTTTTTATCGAATTTTTCGAATCAAATCAGATTTTATTCATCCCTAATGGAAAGAGTATCATGGGTCATTTAGACGATATCACTGCTTTTTATGTTTGAGATTATTAAATTATAATTTTTGTGTTACAATTTTTATGATTTTTTAACAATGTTCAATTTTTTCTATATTTTTATATTCTATAATATTTTTATATATTTTTAATATTTTTCTATAATTTTCTATACTTTTCTATACTTTTAATAATTTTTTGTATCTTTTTCTAAATTTTTTAATAAATTTTTTTATACTTTTTCAACTTTTTTTTAATATATTTTATAAATTTTATATTTTTATTGATTTTAATTTTTTTATCATTTTTCTCCATGTGCCACAATCACGCATTGAAAAAGAAGATGTTGTTCATCTTAAGGGTCTCGGGTTCAAGTGCCTATATGTGCAAGGTGTGTGTGCATTGTCAAAGGGTTAAGAAAGTATGAACAAATACTACCATATAATCACACTAGTATATTAAAAAAAAATTTAAAATTTATAAAAATGTAGTATTATGAATATTATGGATATTCAACCTTTCATCTCTCTTAACTTTTAACCTTCTATCTTCTTTAACCTCCCTTGACCTTTAACCTTTCATCTTCCTTAACTTTTCATATTCTTGTAACTATTTTTTACTATTTATTTATTAGAATATAAAGAGTCCAATCTCCCTATATATATATAGTGGAGTATGCTACTTGTAAAATGTATGAAATATATAGAATACAGTACAAATTATCTCCTTATTCCCATCTATTATTCTTGTGTTCTTTATATCATTATTATTATTTTGTAACACGTTATCAGCACGAATGCTCACATTAATCCAAGAGTCTTGCATTTTTCGTTAGTTTGGATCAAGATATGTGATATATTTTATCATGATGTTCATCATTATTGTTCTTATGTTTATAATTTGTTCATTTTATCATGATGCTCATCATTTTTGTTCTTATGATTTTACAAGGGTTTCACCAATCCTGTAATTTGCTAAAACTTCTAACATAGTCAAATTATTTGTAATTTATTTTATGATTAAATTGTTATAATTATTTGTGTATTTTTTTATTATATTATGCTTGCAAGTTATAATTATTTGTGTATTTTTTTGTTATATTATGCTTGCAAGTTTTGTTAAGGGATTACTTATGTTTACTTAAAAGTTTATTAAAGGACTACCTTTATATTAAATTTATATTGTAGTTATATCATCAATGTCGAACCTTACAAAACTTGAATTTGTGGGTCTTGATATTACTGGAAAGAATTATTTATCTTGGATTTTAGATGCTGAAATACATTTAGATGCAAAAGGTCTTGGTGAAACTATTACTAAAGGAAATGAAACATCTAGTCAAGATAAGGCTAAAGCTATGATATTTCTTCGCCATCACCTCCACGAGGGACTAAAAACTGAATAATTGACTGTTAAAGATCCATTTGTCCTTTGGAATAATCTAAAAGAAAGGTATGTTAGAAAAAACATACTCCACATTTCATTCAAATAATGTTGTCGTGCAGACACAATATCGAGAAAAAGGTTTTAAGAAATATTCTGAATTAATATCTTGTCTTCTTGTGGCTGAGCAAAATAATGAATTGTTAATGAAAAATCATGAGTCACGTCCAACCGGTTCTACTCCATTTCCTGAAGTGAATGTAACATCATATAATAGAAAGGTTAAAGGCCACACTAGTAGTCGTGGTCGAGAACATGGTCATGGCCATGGTCGTGGTCGCTATCGAGGACGTGGATGTGAACGAGGTGGTCATTTCAGAAATACCCACCAGAAATGGGATCATAAGGATAGAAAGAATGATAAAAATACAACTGGAAAAGTGGAAGTTTGTGTTATCGTTGTGGAGGTAAAAACCATTGGTCTCATACCTGTCGTACACCAAAGCATCTTGTAGAACTATATCAACAATCATTGAAGGATAAAGGGAAGAAAATAGAAACAAATTTTGCTTGCGAAGATGGTAAAGATGATTATGGCTTCGTTGGTACAACTCATTTGGAAGCTGTTGATTTCTTCACCACCCCTGAAGGGAATAATTGATATTGATCTTTTAATTTTATTATTTTAGTTTTAAAGAATAATTTTTAAGCAACATGGTTATTATATTATGTTTTAAACTATTTATAAATATTTTAAATATTTTAAAAATTTATGTGACATTTATTTGTTTTTCTTTGAAGAATATGAATACTTCTCAAATTCAATTAGCGATAAATGGTGAAGACTTATGCTTAGCAGACAGTGCAACTACTCATACTATACTTAAGAATAAGAAATATTTTTCTCATTTGACAATGCAAAAAGCTAGTGTGAGTACTATATCTAGTAGTACCAAAATCATAGAAGGCTCCGGAAGAGCAAATATATTGTTGCCTAGAAGAACAAAGTTTCAAATTAATGATGCATTATACTCACCTAAGTCTCAAAGAAATTTGTTGAGTTTTAAAGATATTCGTTATAATGAATATCATATTGAGACAATAAGTGAATGGAGTAATGAATATCTCCAAATTACGAGTATAATTCAAGGAAATAAAATCATTTTGGAGAAATTGTCTGCATTCTCCTCTGGTTTGTACTACACAAGAATTAGTACAATTGAAACACATGCTATAATAAATCAGAAGTTTATTGATGATTTTGTCATTTGGCATGATCGGTTAGGCCATCCCGGTTCAATTATGATGCAAAAAAAATTATTGACAATTCATGTGGACATTCATTGAAGAGCCAGCAGATTCTTCAAGCTAATAATTTTTCATGTGATACTTGCTCTCAAGGCAAATTAATCATTCGGTCATCACCAGCCAAGATAAATTATGAATCTACCTCTTTTTTAGAACGAATACAAGGTGATATATGTGGACCAATACACCCTCCATGTGGACCATTTAGATATTTTATGGTTTTACTCGATGCTTCAACTAGATGGTCACATGTATCCTTGTTATCAACTTGAAACATGACATTTACGAGGTTACTTGCTCAGTTGATCAAATTACGAGCACATTTTCCAGATTTCCCTATCAAGACAATTCGTCTTGATAATGCTGGTGAATTTACTCCCCAAGCTTTTACTGATTTTTGTATATCTATTGGAATAAATGTTGAACATCTTGTAGCACATGTTCATACACAAAACGGTCTTGCTGAATCATTAATCAAACGTCTTCAATTGATTGCAAGTTCATTACTTATGAAGTCCAAACTTCCAATTTCTGCTTGGGGACATACCATACTACATGCAGCATCACTAATTCGAGTCAGGACAACAAGTTATCATAAGTTCTCCCTGTTACAAATGGTTTTTGGTCAGGAACCAAATATTTCCCATCTAAGAATTTTTAGATGTGTTATATATGTTCCGATTGCTCCACCACAACGCTCTAAGATGGGTCCTCAAAGGAGGTTAGGAATATATGTTGGATATGAATCTCCATCAATAATTAAGTATCTTGAGCCATCAACGAGGAATTTATTTACGGATCGATTTGTTGACTGTCATTTTAATGAGTCAGTTTTCCCAATGTTAGAGGGAAAAAATAAACAGTTGGAAAAAGAAATAGATTGGAATGAATTATCATTGTCACATCTTGATCCTCGTACGCAACAATGTGAATTAGAGGTTCAGAGGATAATTAATTTATAAATTTTAGCAAATCAATTGCCAGACGCATTTACTGATCCAAAAAGAGTGACAAAATCACATATACCAGTTGTAAATGCTCCAATCAAAATTGATGTCCCTGAAGGACAAACTCTAGTTGCTAGTGAGTCTAAAGCACGTTTAAAGCGTGGTAGACCAATCGGTTCCAAAGATAAAAATCCTCGAAAAAGAAAAGGAGCAAAAATAGATGGTCAGATCGAGGAAGAAATGACTTTAAAAGGATCTCCAGAAGAGATTTTAGACATGACTACAGTCCAAGAAAAATATCAGGTACTTGATAATGATGAGATATCAACAAATTATGTCATGTCAAGAATTAAGTGGAACCGAAATCAAATCGACGTCGATGACATATTTGCATGCAATGTAGCATTAGATATTTTGAATGATAATATAGATCATGAACCAATGTCAGTTGATAAATGTAGACAAAAAGACGATTGGCCAAAATGGAAAGAAGTAATTGAGACGGAATTAAAATCTCTTGCAAAGAGAGATGTATTCGGACATGTAGTTCGTACACCTGAAGGTGTAAAACCTATGGGATATAAATGAGTTTTTGTGAGAAAGAGTAATGAAAAGGGAGAAATTGTGAGATATAAAGCACGTTTAGTTGCACAAGGATTTTCACAAAGACCTGGTATTGATTATGAAGAGACATATTCTCCTATGGTGGATGCAACTACTTTTCGGTTCTTGATTAGTCTGGCAATAAGAGAAGGGCTTTATTTACGTCTGATAGATGTAGTTACAGCCTATTTATATGGCCCATTTGATAATAACATTTACATGAAACTCCCAGAAGGTTTTAATCTGCTAGAAGCAGTTAATTCAGGTTCTCGAGAACATTACTCAATCAAATTAAACAGATCCCTTTATGGATTGAAACAATCTGGGTGCATGTGGTATAATCGCCTTAGTGAATACTTATTAAGGGAAGGCTATAAGAATGACCCTATTTCCCCATGCATTTTTATAAAGAAATTTGGATCAGGATTTGTTATAATTGCTATGTATGTTGATGATCCAAATATTATTGGGACTCCTGAAGAGATTTTAGTAATAATGGAATGCTTAAAGAAAGAATTTGAAATGAAAGACCTTGGAAAGACAAGATTTTGTCTAGGGTTACAAATTGAGCACCTAAAGAATGGAATCCTTGTGCATCAAACAACATATATAGAAAAAGTGCTAAGAAGATTTTACATGCATAACGCACATCCGTTGAGCACCCCAATGGTTGTTAGGTTACTTGATGTAAATAAAGACCCTTTTTGTCCTCGAGAAAATGATGAAGATTTTTTTGGTCCTGAACTACCATATTTGAGTGCTATTGGTGCATGAATGTATCTTGCTAGTCATACACGACCTGATATATCATTTGTTCTCAACTTATTAGCAAGAGTTAGCTCTTGTCCAACCCGACGACATTAGAATGGAGTTAAGCATGTTTTTCGTTATCTTCAAGGTACAAGAGATATGGGTTTATTTTTCCCTAACCTACCTAAAACAGAATTAGTTGGTTTTGCAGATGCAGGGTACTTATCTGATCCTCACAATGCTCGATCATAAACTGGTTATGTTGGTGGTACTGCAATTTCTTGGCGCTCTATGAAACAAACAATTGCTACTACTTCTTCTAATCATGCTGAGATTTTGGCAATCTATGAGGCTAGTCGTGAATGTGTATGGCTAAGGTCTGTAATTCATCACATACGAAAAGATTGCGCTTTATGCTCTGAAAAAGAAGTTCCAACAATTTTATATGAAGATAATACAGCTTGTATTTGTCACGGACCGCGCATCGAGGCCCGAGACCAGCTCGCATCAAGCTGCCCAAGAAGCACTCCGCAGTATTTTGGGCCTATCACCACTTAGCCCAACACTTGGGATTGAAGAGCCTTGCAAAGTAGATATGGCAAGTAGCACATAATCTAGCATATTCCCTTTTGATTCTTTCCATATCCTTTGTAATCTCTTATCTTTGGAATGTTTGATTTGAATTCCTTAGATTAAGGGATATTATAGATGTCATTGTATCTAGACCGTCGATGTACTCTAATCTTGACCGTTGGATGTAGGGGGCTTCAACTATAAACAGAGGCTTACCCCCACCTCATTTGACACACTTCACTTTTGAGGAATATACAGAGCATTCACTCAAATTTCTTCCTTGTCTTTTTGTTTTGTCTTTTCTTTCAGAGTTCTTTTGCTTCCGGAAGGATCTAAGCACTTTAGCTTTGATCAAGTTTCAATCTTACTTAGGCGTTGTGTGTTCGAAAAAGCGTCTAAGGCCGCACGCTCCAAGATTCAAGTTTTAGGGATGTGACAAGTGGTATCCGAGCTTGTTCGAGTGAGAGAGATGGCATCACAAAACGCAAGCGAAGTTCCAGCAACTGAACGAGAGACTCGCGCTGCTGCTGAGAAGAAGAAGAGAGAGGGTTCCAAGGACATCATTTCAGCCTTGGAAAGAAGGGTCGCTAGACTTGAAGATTCCATGAAAGAAGTCAAGGAGGCCCAAGACGAGACAGAACCGTTTCATTCTCTTAAAGAAGAAGTGATGATTGCGGTTCAAGGACTTCTCAATGACATATATGAGAAGTTAGACCAACGGGATAATTCCCTTGAAGTAGCAGGGGAGGCTACCAAAGCCGAGTTGGTAGAGGAGATCAAGGATCTCAAGAGTGAGCTAGCCATTTACAAGAGAGCCATGAAGAATGGCGTGATGGTAGAAACAGTATCACCCATACCGAGGATCGATGTCCCAAAGCCGAAGATGTATACAGGGACACGATCAGCCCAAGATGTTGAGAATTTCATTTGGGCCATGGAGCAGCACTTCCGAGCCATAGGGATCAGGGACGAAGCAATAAAGGTAAACACTGCTTCTGTCTATTTGACTGATATCGCGCTTTTATGGTGGCGACATAGGTGCTCCGAGAAGGAGAATGGAGAAATTCCCATTACAACATGGAGCGAGTTCCAATCTGAGTTCAAGGAACAGTTCTATCCCAAGAATGCGCAACTAGAAGCCCGAGCAAAGTTGCGACAACTCAAGCATAGTAGCTCGATTCGAGACTATGTCAAGGAATTCACCGAGCTCAAGCTTCAGATCCCAAAGTTGGGCGAAGAAGAGGGATTCTTTGCCTTCATGGATGGACTTCAACGATGGGCCAAAATGGAGTTGAAGCGGAGGGAGGTTGAAGAGCTTTCAAAAGCTTTGTCCGCAGCTGAGTCCATTGCTGAGTTCGAGATTCAAAGGTTCGAGTCTACCAAACCAAAGCCAAAATCCAAAGGCAATGGTGGGGGAGACAAGGAAAGAACAGCCAAGAAGGGGTCCGAGAAGCCGACAGGTGGTAATTTCAAGCTTCACAAGCCTTGGGAAAAGAACAATGAGCCTTTCAAGTGCTACACTTGTGGAGGCAAGCACTTAGCTAGGAACTGCCCTCAAAAAGCCGCTGCCATCCAAGGGAAGGATGCCGAAGAGAAGGAGGCTCTTAAAGTTAACTCCATCATTAGCTCCATGGAGGTTAAGAATGGCCATAAGAAGAAGGGACTGATGTTCGTTGACATCACTGTGGCAGGCCAAAAGATGAGCGCTCTAGTGGACACAGGTGCCTCAAAATTATTTGTGTCCGAGCGGGCTGTCAAGAGACTTGACCTTCGTGTTGAGAAGGCAAGTGGGTTTATTAAAATCGTCAATTCTAAAGAGGCTCTGATTGCGGGAGTACCAAAAGGAGTCATGATAGTCCTTGGAGGTTGGACCGGTAAGGAAAACATCAAGGTAATCCCTCTTGATGACTTTGATTTCGTAATTGGACTTAATTTCCTTGATCAGGTTAATACGTTCCCTGTTCCTTTTGCCGATTATTTGTGCATTTTGGATCCGAAACATCAATGCATTGTGCCGACAACCTGAGAGGTCAAAATTGGAGCCAATATGATATCAACCATCCGGTTTAGTAAGGGGGTGCGCAAGGAGGAACCAACTTACTTAGCTGCGTTGGTTGATGAGCAACCTACCAAATCCGTCGAGGTCCCAAAAGAAGTGGGACAAGTGTTGGCAGAATTCAATGATGTGATGCCTGCTGAATTACCCAAAAGCTTGCCACCAAAGAGAGAGGTGGATCACAAGGTTGAACTCGTGCCGAATGCGAAGCCACCCGCTAGAGCCCCTTACCGAATGGCTCCACCCGAGTTAGAGGAGTTGCATACACAATTGAAGGAACTCCTAGATGCAGGATATATCCGACCATCCAAGGTACCCTTTGGAGCACCGATACTATTTCAGAAGAAGCATGATGGGAAGCTTCGAATGTGTATCGACTATCGAGCTTTAAACAAGCTTACAGTGAAGAATAAGTACCCGATCCCGCTTATTACAGACTTGTTCGATCAACTTGGTGGTGCAAGGTGGTTCACCAAGTTAGATTTGAGGTCCGAATATTATCAAGTTCGTATAGCCGAAGGAGATGAACCAAAGACTGCTTGTGTGACGTGCTATGGTTCGTATGAGTTCTTAGTGATGCCCTTCGGTCTCACGAACGCCCCCGTTACTTTTTGCACCTCATGAACAAGGTATTACAACCATTTCTTGATCAATTTATTGTTGTCTACCTTGACGATATTGTGATCTATAGCAAGACACTTGAGGAGCATTTGGGACATTTAAGAAAGGTGTTCAAAGTCTTGCGAGAGAACGAGCTCTACGTCAAAGAAGAGAAGTGCTCGTTTGCTCAAAAGGAGGTCCCTTTCTTAGGCCACATTGTGGGAGGTGGCAAGATCAGAATGGATGGGGCCAAAGTCCGAGCCATTGAAGATTGGGAGCCGCCAACCAAGGTGACAGAATTAAGATCCTTCTTGGGGCTAGCCAATTACTATAGAAGGTTCGTCAAAGGCTACTCCAAAATAGCCACACCCTTGACCAAGTTACTGAAGAAGGATAAGGCGTGGGATTGGAGCATTGAGTGCCAACAAGCCTTTGCAGAATTGAAGAAGGCCATGGCGAGCGAACCAGTGTTGGTGTTGCCAGATTACACCAAGCCTTTTGAGATTTACACCGATACGTCCGATGTTGCCATTGGTGGGGTGCTTATGCAAGAAGGACATCCGGTTATCTTTGAAAGCCGGAAGCTCAATGAGACTGAGAGGAGGTACACGGTCCATGAGAAGAAAATGACTGCAGTGGTGCACTGCTTGCGCACTTGGCGACACCACATACTTGGGTCCAGGTTTGTGGTATACACCGACAATGTTGCCAATAGTTATTTTCTAACCCAAAAGAAGTTGTCTCCAAAGCAGGTTCGATGGCAGGAATTCCTTGCAGAATTTGATTTTTCCATGGAGTACAAGCCAGAAAAAGTGAATTCCGTTGCCGATGCTTTAAGCCGAAGATATGACATGGAGTTTGTTAGCTTACCGCAGGGATAACTATTGGAGCACATCAAAGAAGGGTTGTCACATGACCCAACAGCCAAGATGCTCATTGACTATGCCAAAGAAGGGAAGACTAAAAAGTTTTGGCTCGAGGGAGACTTGTTATATGCTCGAGGACATCGCCTCTATGTGCCTCAGTTTGGAGAATTGCAAGGGGATCATAAGGGAATGCCATGATTCCAAGTGGGCGGGACATCCGGGGATGAACCGGACATTGGCACTGATTGCAGAGAATTATTACTGGCCACACATGGGCACAGATGTTGAAGCCTATGTGAAGACTTGTCTTGTGTGCCAACAAGACAAGATAGAGATGAAGAAGCCGACGGGACTGTTACAGCCATTGCCCATTCCCGAGCGACCATGGAAAAGTGTTTCCATGGACTTTATTATCGGTTTGCCTAACACTGACGGCCTGTTGAGTATTACGGTTGTTGTTGACAGGTTTTCGAAGTATGGGACGTTCATTCCAGCATCTAAGGTGTGTTCAGTCGAGGAAGCAGCTCGTCTTTTCCTCAAGCACGTGGTTAAGTATTGGGGAGTGCCAAAGACGATTATCAGTGATCGGGACACACGATTCACGAGGAGATTTTGGACCGAGTTATTCAAGCTAATGGGATCAAGCTTGAACTTTTCAACAAGTGTCCATCCCCAAACCGACGGGAAAACTGAGCGAGTGAATGCACTCTTGAAGATCTCTTTGAGGCACTATGTGAGTGCAACGCAGCGTGACTGGCCAAAACTGTTGGATGTGGCTCAGTTTTCTTACAACTTGCAACGGAGTGAGGCCACAAACCAAAGTCCGTTCGAGATCGTGACCGAGCAACAACCGCATATACCTAACACGGTTGTTACCAAGTATGAGAGGCCGAATCCAGCAGCACACAAGTTTGCCACAGAGTGGCAAGAGCATCACGACTTAGCCCGAGCTTGTTTACACAAGGCAGGGAAGCAGACCAAAAAGTGGGCAGACCGAAAGCGTAAGGACGTGAATTTCCAGGTTGGTGATCTAGTCCTTGCCAAATTGACAAGAATCTTGCGCAACTCAACCGTGCACAAAGGGCTTGTGCGAAGATACGAGGGTCCGTTCCGAGTTGTGAAGCAGATAGGCACCATGGCCTATCGATTGGAGTTGCCACCGACCATTTGAGCTCATCCAGTGTTCCATGTTAGCTTACTCAAGCCTTACCATCAAGATGAGTCAGATCCGGATCGAGGCAAATCACACCGAGCGCCAGTCGGAGTGAAGATCTCTTATGAGAACGAGGTTCGAGAGATCCAAGCCGAGAGAGTTATTCGACGACCAGGTTATCGACCAAGGCACGAATATTTTGTGCAGTGGAAGGAACTTCCCGACACTGAGGGGAGTTGGGAACTAGCCGAGGGTCTATGAAAATTCAAGGACCAAGTGGATGGATACCATGCTAGCCGAGTGACGAGGGCGTCACTAGATTCAGTGGGGGAGAATGTCACGGACCGCGCATCGAGGCCCGAGACCAGCTCGCATCAAGCTGCCCAAGAAGCACTCCGCAGCATTTTGGGCCTATCACCACTTAGCCCAACACTTGGGATTGAAGAGCCTTGCAAAGTAGATATGACAAGTAGCACATAATCTAGCATATTCCCTTTTGATTCTTTCCATATCCTTTGTAATCTCTTATCTTTGGAATGTTTGATTTGAATTCCTTAGATTAAGGGATATTATAGATGTCATTGTATCTAGACCGTCGATGTACTCTAATCTTGACCGTTGGATGTAGGGGGCTTCAACTATAAATAGAGGTTTACCCCCACCTCATTTGACACACTTCACTTTTGAGGAATATACAGAGCATTCACTCAAATTTCTTCCTTGTCTTTTTGTTTTGCCTTTTCTTTCAGAGTTCTTTTGCTTCCGCAAGGATCTAAGCACTTTAGCTTTGATCAAGTTTCAGGCTTACTTAGGCGTTGTGTGTTCGAAAAAGCGTCTAAGGCCGCACGCTCCAAGATTCAAGTTTTAGGGACGTGACACATTGCACAACTTAAGGAAGGATATATTAAGGGTGATAGAACAAAACATATATCACCAAAATTTTTCTTCACTCATGATCTACAAAAGAATGGAGATATCAATGTTCAACAGATTCGATCAAGTGAGAATTTGACAGATCTTTTTACTAAGGCACTCCCTACTGCTACATTTGAGAAATTAATTTTCAACATTGGATTGCGTTGTCTCAAAGATCTTAAGTGATGCTTACATGAGGGGAGTAAATTCACACTACATATATATATATATATATTTGGTTGTGATATAATATGTATCAAAAGATTATGTACTCTTTTTTCTTTCACTAGGTTTTTGTCCCACAGGGTTTTTCCTAGTAAGATTTTTAATGAGGCATATCCTTTATACAATGAACATCCAAGGGGGAGTGTTATGAATATTATGGATGTTCAACCTTTCATCTCTCTTGACTTTTAACATTCCGTCTTTCTTAACCTCCTTTGACCTTTAACCTTCCATCTTCCTTAACTTTTCATATTCTTGTAACTATTTTTTATTATTTATGTATTAGAATATAAAGAGTCCAATCTCCTTATATATATATAGTGGAGTATGCTACTTGTAAAATGTATGAAATATATAGAATACAATACAAATTCTCTCCTTATTCCCATCTATTATTCTTGTGTTCTTTATATCATTATTATTATTTTGTAACAGTAAAATACATTTATAAAGAACAAATTTTATGATTTTTTTTATAAATCTTTATAATTTTTTCTACATTTTTATATTTTATAATATATTTATATAATTTAAATAATTTTCTATAATTTTTATGATTTTAAAATATTTTTATATTTTTCATAATTTTTATTTGATTTTTATTATTTTTCCGTCACATGTCACAATTATACCATGACATGTGACCGCATTAATTGAAAAAGGAAAAAAAAAACTTCTTAATTTTAACATTCAACTTAAGGTTAACGGTGAAAGGACTTTTATAATGCATTTTAATAATTAAAATATCCAATTAAATGAAAAAAAATTAATTGTCTGTTGGAAAATGTTGGAGAGTTTTTACATGATTAAATCTTAAATCTTAAATTTTCAATTGAGTTTGAATTATTCAAAATTGATTGTCATGATGAATCCAATAAGTGGTTTCAGTAAAAAAAAATGTTGTGCATTTTAAGATACTCGAATTCGAGCACCTGTATGTGCAAAGTGCGTGTGCATTATCAAAGAGTTAAGAAAATATGTACAAATACTACCATTTAATCACACCAATAAATTTTAAAAAATGACACTTATAATGAAACTGAGTTGAGCTGATAAACAATGGATGATATTTTAGAAACACTATTTGCCGCAATAATAGTTATTTGATTTCATTTAATCCATAACTAAAAATAAATAAATTTCAAAATCACATATGACCGTTGGATCATTATGCAATTTGATATTTAAACTTTAATTTTGTAAAAGAAATTTTGACTTAATTAAATTTTACAAACAACTTATTCTGTTACCAATAGTATTATTTTACATTTTTTTTTTCAAATATGTATAATTAAATCAATATAAAATTTTTATGTATATCAATCAAAATTAAAGTTTGAAAAATGAAATTTATGTATCACATTACAAATTGAAACTCTAAAACTTGAAAAAAAAAGATAAAACAAGTGATTGAAGTGTAGTTTCGGGTAAAATTCTCATTCTTCACAGACAGGAAGCTCCTTATAATTATTTTTTTTTCATGCTTTGCCAATGAATTCCACGTCAAACAGGAGAACTGAATCTGGGGGTATAATACATGAACCTGCAACACATGCAAAGATTAAACTATGCAAAATTCCTTATCCCATTGTTCCTTGCAACTTTGTTTTTGCCACAAAAAAGCAAGATTGAACAAATTGAACAAAAAACTTTTGTTGGGGTCTAGGTTAAAGAAAGCAAGAAATTTCAATTACTAAATTTGTATTTAGTCCACTTCCAAGTTCTTTTGGCTCTAATCCACTTTCAACCTATCTTAGGGTGTGCTTGGTTGAGTGAAAAAGTGGGAAGAAAATAAATTTTGAGTGTGCTTGGTTGGGAAAAAAAGTAAGGAGGAAAGAAAATAGAAGAGATTACCGTTTTCCATCCTAATGCATAAAAACTAATCCTTCTAAATCCAAAGATGAGAAGGAGTGATGTGTATGTTAGATCAAAATTATGCATTTCTCAAATATTTTTTTTCTCTTTCCATTTTACCATCTTTCCAACCAAGCACAGTCATGGAAAGAAAAATTATGTTTTCCTTCCTTCTAGTTTTCTACCCCTTCAATTTTCCATTCTTCCAATTTTCTTTCTACTCTACCAAGCAAAGGTGATGATAAAAGGGTACTCTTTTAAGAGAACAAAGGTAAGTTTTTACTTCTTAACCTATATAGTTCAACAAGCAAAAATAGATGTGAAGGCAGACTTTAACTTAGTTGACAAATAGAGTTATGAGATGGCATGCGGCAAGTCGAAGAATTTAAGTATAGTCTATGACCCTTTTTCTATACTCAGAATGCAGATTCTTGTGTATAAAAATGAAGTGTAGAAAACTGTTTTAGTTGCTTACCTCCCTTACAGCCTGCACCTCTCATACCATATCCGAGCTCTGGAGGAAGCCTTAATGTTCGTTTCCCACCTAAATTATGTTGCAAAATAATGAAAATATTTCATCTAATAATTGCTACTATTTAGTATAGTGAATTAAGAATAAGATTAAGCTTTATATCTCATACCAGCAAGCATAGGAGGAATTCCATCACCACCTAAAATACCTTGGTCCCAGCCTTTGATCACCTGTGGCAATTCCCATGAAATACCTTAATATTCATGTTTTTCTTTTTCTTTTTTGTCGACTCTATAAAATTGGAACCTTAAATAAAAGATTAACTTGGCTAGTGTTGTCGGATGACCTGCAAAAGTTGAAAATTTTTCAATTTTATTTTGGGAAAACAAGTGAAAGAAGAGAAGAATGGAAGTACCTCACCAACGCCAACACGAAATGTAAGAGGCTTTCCACGATTATAGCTGCTATCAAACACTTTCCCATTCTCCAATCTCCCTACATAATGTGCCTTTTTTTTTTTTTTTGCAAATTAAATTCGATAAGATTTTACTTTGAACTCATGTTTTCCAGACTCAAGAAAACTGTCAATCAGATAAAATATATTTGAACAATCCCACTTTCATACTCACTCACTATTAGAAAATATGAAATGTCAAGAGTAATATAGCCCCAGCCTATGCACCTCATGTTGCTAAATCATTTCCCTATACTCGGTTATCATCTTTTACTGTATCATCAAAAAGGAGAAATGATGCTGAAAGGCTTGCTTATATGAGCATATTGCATCTTCTATGGGATTTAGAACTTCCTATGAAAGTTATTATGTTCCTACGGAAATTCTTAATAATTCTCTCCTTGTAAAGCTGAAATTAAGAGGACCCCTAAAACTGAGGCATTTTGATCTTTCTGTTACAAGCACGAGGAAACTCTGGCCCCTATGTTTCTTCAGTGCAAATTTGCTAGGGTAGTCTGGTTCGGGATGGATTCAGGACTATGGACCGGTGACGTTGTGGCGGATAGTTTCCAGGATTGGTTGATTAATTGGATTAATACTACAAGCTCTAGAAACTTAGAAAAGACCAGACTTGTGCAGCGCATTGCACTGACGTGGTGGTGAATTTGGCTTGCTAGAAATCAGAATACTTTTCATGGCCAAAATTCTAACCACGTGTCTACTATTTTGCAGGCTAAGCAATCCATCTCTCACTGTGTTAAGGCTTTTGAGTCAAATGAGGCAGGTCCAAGAGTAATTCTTGTGTTTGTTTGTGACAAAATTTGCAACTATAAAAACCAGTATGTAATTTAAGCTTCATGGGAAGATACACCAGAGCACGTTAAGCTAGTTTAAAGTCTACTTATAAGTGAAAGGCCTAAGCATAACAAGAACATAAGATTGTAGGAAAAATGAGACTAACCATTTTCATATATATATATATATATATACATACATGAAATTGAGTACACTATTTAAGCAATTGTGTATTGCACATAATACTTGAATTAGAAGGAATATAACACATAAAACTTGAATTTTTATGCTAACCTTTATCAGCTGCCCTTTAACAGCCTCAGGGCCTTTCCCTACAACTTTATCACAGAAGGCCAAGCCTGAAGGACTAACAGTCAATTCACAAGCCGCTGGGGCTACTTCAACAGCTGCACCACTGGGACAAGGTTGTGGCAGCAACTGCAACAAAACATCAGCAATTCCAACATATAAACCAAGACCAACCCCTTCTCTCCTCTTCAACAACACTGTGGCTTTCTCATTTGGTTGCTCAACAATGTCTATTGAACCCATTTTTGACTTCGTTTTTGACCATCTAATCACTGGGTTTTCCACATTCTTGTTTTGGATTTTAGGGTTGGGGATTTTGGGGATGTAAGTTCCTGCTGAAAATGGCAGCGACTTCATTTTCACTGACCACAATTTTTTCTCGGGAATATAGGATAAGCTTCCAACAACGTAAGCTGAATGAGATTAAAGAAGGGGAATTTCCATTTGTCTACATGCTCTCCACATGAGAATAAATATATTTATATAAATAATTTGATAATTTTTTTAGTGGGGATACTACACCATATGTACCTAAATTGTGTTTAAAATTACATTTCAGTCATTAAACTTTTAAAAGTTACATAATAGTCACTTGGCGGTTAACTTCCATTAAAATATACTGTTTTGATATTTTTAAAATTATCTTAACAATAGAACCTAACAAGTGGCTCCAATGAAAAAGTGGATGTTGTTTATCCTAGGAGTCCCGGGTTCGAGTGTCTATGTGTGCCTTATCAAAAGGTTAAGAAAGTATAAACAGATACTACCATGTAATCATACCAGTATATTCAAAAAAAAACCTTAAACTAAAAATAATTTAAAAATCATAATTTTTTAAAAAATATAAAAATATTTAAATATGTATAAATCTAAAAATTCTTAAAATTAAACATATAATTGTTTCTATGTATTTGAACGATGAATAAATAAATAAAAATAATTTCACATTTCACTATTATATCTTTTGTGTTTCCGTCTTTCAATGTTTTGCATACATAGTGAAATTGTGAAAAACAAATATTAGCTCATTGATTGTCTAAGTTCGAATTGATGTACTTTAAGAACGTTTACGTGAGAAAGACAACTTACTTTAGTAGATAATTGTAAACTGAAAAATATATAGGATTTTTCTTATGTAAGTTATTACCTTTTTACTTAAATTCATTGTTAAAACTAAGTAAATGTTTAATAAATTAATGAAATATGTGAAAATATGAAATTAAGACATAGAAATTATTAAAATGTGATTTTATACTTTATTATATAGTTTTCATGCATAAAATGATTAAATTAAATAATAAAACATAAAATTATATTTAATAATTCATTTTAAAATATTTTATTAATAATTTGGGTTTTAATTAATTATTTAAATTGGATAAATTTTATTCTTGGGTCCTTTAATTTATTGATTTGTTTTGGACAGGTCTGATAGATTTGTTGGATTACAAAACTGTCCAAATTGAATACCAAATCAACCCAATTTCGGCTACACATGATTGTCCACATAAACCACTTTTTGGTTTAATCACACAAGGTCTTTGCAATGTTGAAAAAATCAGAGATTTGCCCGAAGATTTACATTTGACCAAGTCTTAGTCCTGAGTTGCTATGGCATTTAAATTGCTTAAAAATCAAGCAAAATTCAACTCAAAATTCACTAATCATGGCCGGCCACCCATTGAAGAAGCTTGAAGAGACTAAACCTCTCTATTTTTAGCAAACTACTTTCCTCTCTTCACCTATAAATAAAACCCCATTTCACCATTTCTAATCATCCCTCATCCCTCATCTTTCTTTCCTTACTCTCAATTCTCTCTAGCATTTCCCATTTCTCATGCCTAGCATCATCTCTTCATAGAGATTTTAGCAATTAAGCCTCTTAAAGAGCCCTTGATCGGCCACCTTGGAGAGCCATCAACAAAGGAGCAAAGTGAAGGAACGAAGGAGCCCTCTTCGATCAGAGTCTTAGGTGACAGCCACTTTGATTTGGGTTTAATCTTTATTTTCTTTAATTTAATCTGAAAATGTTTGCTAGGTGTTCTTTGTTCTTGTTTACAACAATGTTAGCTTAATTTTATTTAAGCTAGGATAATTGTTTTGATTTAATAATATTTATTTGATTCATGCTTATGTTCATACGTGATTGAAATGCACTTGAATTAGCTGAGCGATCCTAACCAGACGACGGCTAGTAGACACATAATTGAAATGTGCATGCTCAATTTAGATCCTAATCCGATTAAATTGCAGGTTACATAACAACTCTAACCAAGCTCTGTTATTTGCATAGTTTTTAGATTTGTGTGATTAAACTGTTTCAAACCTAACATGTCCCTGTTACCTCACACGAATGCTAAGAAACCCTTAGTAAATAAGGATCAGTAAAATGCATATTTACTAAGTAAAAGATTTCGAAAGGACCTAATGTGGTTTCTAAACTCATGAAAGATCGAGTTGTCATGGAATGTTTTTCCGAATGTTATTAAGCATGTTGATAATAAATTAAATTTAATCAAAGTAATTGTCCTAGTTTATTTATGTTATAATTGTTACAAATTGTGTTTAATCTTGCTAAAATCCATTTCATACATATACCCTGCATACTTAGGTTAATTTGCATTAGGGATCATTGCATTTAGAATATTTAATCATCACTTCTCAATCATATTGTGTTTTTAAATTTACCAAGTTGTTAATATAATTTTACAATTAAGTGATTTAACACAAATACAATCTCTATGGAGACGATAACTCGATACTTACTTATTACTTGATAACGACTGTGTACACTTACACAAACCTACACGTTACAATAATCTAAACTAATTTGTAATCCCATAAAAGAATCAAAGTGAGCATTTGATTCAATACTTAGAAGGATTATTATGTTGTCTACAATTTCAATTTGAGAAATGGCTAGTCTTGGCTATCGGAGCAGCTGACTCCACGGGTAAAGTCATATATATACTCATTAGAAAAATGATATATTGGCCTAAATCCAAGTTGAATTAATTCTAAATCCGTTTGTGAATTAATTCACTTGTGATGTTCATGGTGTGACTTACCTAATTCCTGAGTTAGTCACTGACCATACGTATGTAACTCATGTGTTTTGATATAAGTGGTGGCTTATGCTCTAAAGATGATCAAGCTGATAGTCGGTATGTTGGGTCATGACTTGTGTATGACATGACTTTACTAGCAGCAATGAAATTTATAACTTGATTAAAGAGTTAACCATATTCTCTTGTTGGAATTGTGTGGATTGAAAAATATGAAACGTGACCACAGGTTGGTTATTCTCAAATGAGCAATTTATTACAATCATTTTTTTACAATGATCATATTAATCATTAAGAAGGCATAACGGTAACAATGAGATAAAATATAATTGTATTGAGTGAACGGATTTAACTCAAAGGAATATATGATATAATATGAGGGTAACACACACATGATGAGGTCCTTGAACAATGAATATCTTTTGTAAAGAGTATAAAATAAGGAGTTTCCAATTATGGTACTTCTTGTGGAATAACTTCATAATTAAATAAATTGCGAATTATCGAAACGATGCTTCTGGACATAATTGCAATTACTCGAGTCTAATTGTATATGTCTGATTGGTCTCTTCGCTAACTCAACAAAAGCTCGACCAGACTGCATTTGAATCAGAAGAAAATTTTACGACATTAGAAATAATTTAATTGAGTTAATTTATTCAATGTGAAATTAAATTAGGTGGTTGTGAGAATTGTTCAACTAGAGAATTTGATTAAAAAAATTTCTTGAAAATTTAATTTGAAAAGTCTTAGTAATTTTTGAGAAAATTAATTTTGATAAAATAAATTTAAATTAATAAAATTAATTAAAATAAATATTATATTTTTGGAAATTAATTTTTAAGTAAGATAATTGACACAATGTGTAATTAAACTTGAAAATTGGATCCGAGATTGAAAATTGAACCCGAGAACCAAAAACCTAAGATCGAAACTCAAAACTGGTTGAACCTAGACCTGTGTGTGAAACAAAGCCGACGATCCAAATGGTGGGTGGACCAGATTGATAGAGCCGCCATTAGTCCAGACTAAACTGGCAGCAACTGAACCGGCCAAGCTTATTCGGGTAAAATGGCGACAATTCAAGGTGTCGGGGAGAAGGCGACAACAACGGTATTGTGGGGCCCAGTGGCAACAATCTAGCGATCGACGATTATGATTCTTCAGTGGTAGAGCAGTGAAAAAATTAAACTTTTAGTGAGACTCTACCAGGTAACTTGATCATTATAAAATTGTCACAAACATAACCCAAAACATGCTAATAATTATAAGATTGTCACATGTTATCAAAAATTAACCAAACTTGAAGAAAAGAGAAACTTCAGTATTAGTTTATATTATAAACACAAAACAACTAGGCACTGATACCAATTGTTAGAAAAAAATTCGGTTTAAAATGGTTTTCTATCATAGCGAAAAATTAAATTTTTGAAAACCGAGTTGCTTTGTGATATTTATAACAATAAACATTTCTTGAAAAGTACCTGTGCTTTGTGCTAGATGGACCCTAGACATTCTCAGATTTCAACCAAACGACCTTCTCCTCTATTTTCATAACATGAATTGCTTCGAGTGTGGGCTCGAATAATCATGAATCAAACACGGAGCAAAATAATCTCTTACATTCAATAGGAAAGTAATTCTCTCTCAATAGAAACTAGTAGAATTGTTATTTCCAAAAAAATAAAACTTGTAACATCCGCGTGCTTGAACCGAATTTGGAACAGTGATAAAATAGAATTAAGAATTAGAAATGTTTAGTTGAAGTGATGAAGGTTAGAAAAATTTAAGGATTAAATAGAAAAGGAGAGAAAATATGGGGGACTAAATAGCGAATTATCCAAATTGAATTTTGAGTCATCATGGGAATTAGATTGATTGGGGAGGGGCAAAAGAGTAATTTGGTGGAAGATATTTTGGAGGCAATGTTTTGGGCCCAAGTGTAAAGTTGGAAGGTCCAAGGACTAAAAATGCAATTTTACCATTATTAAAGAAAGATATTTTCATAAAGAGAAATTGATAGAAAAATCTAGAGAAATGAAGAAAAGAAATGATGAAAAGGCTATAAAAGCCATCAACCATTGTGTTTCACGTTGGCCACCAATTTCCACCATTTCAACTTTTGCTTTTCTTACAAATTAGTCCTTTTTCACCAAATACAAACCAATTAAGCTAGTTTCTTCCAAATTTCTTCAAGATTAGTGAATAAAATTAATAGAGAAGTGTAATAGCTATCCAATTGTTAAGATAAATGCATCCATACTTGTCTTGGAGGAGAAAGAAAATGAGAATTAGTGTTGAATACAAGTGATTAAGGTAAGAAAGCTAAACTCCTCTTTAAATACATGTTAGTTTTTGGTTTAGAAACATAGATTATGACATGTTAGAAGGATTTTAATATGAATATATGTGTTTTGTATGAAATTGAAGAGAAAGAAAAGAAGGAGAAGAACCAAATTGAAGGAAAAAGGAAAGGAGAAAGCCAATGAGTGAAAAAGGAGATTATCTACAAGAATTGTAAGTACTACAAGTATTAAAAGGTTTAGGATTAATTAAGTTAAAGTGTTTATAATTTTAACATATATGATTAATTATGATAAAATGATATGTTTAATTATAAATGTTAATTATGTATGATTAAATGAAATTTAGTGTAAAGAGTCATGAAAAAGAAAGCATGTCCATTAAAATAGTTTGGACAGAACAGAGGACTAACTTCGAAAAATCACCAAAAATTGTATAAAAAGAGTTAATAGTTGAATTAAATATGTAATTAAATATTATTGAGTTTAGTTTCATATGGAAGACAAAGTGAAGGAAAATGAGTTGTATATTTCGAGATATACTAGTTTTTGTGTAACAAGGTCAGAATGTTTCTGACCTTGAAAATTCATAGAAAATGGTAGAAAAATTATTAGAGACTGAAATTTATATGGTTGAATCTTTAATGAGTCTATTTTCAAAAGAAACAGACGATAACATTATTGGATCTCTGTACTAAAAGATAAATAATTTTTAGTGAAGAAAGGTCGTAACTGTTAGACAGCAGAGAAGGGGTAAATTGAAAGAATTTACTGTACAAAATGGATAAAGTAAAAATTTTGAAATTTTTATGGTAAAAATATATTTGAGTCTAGTTTCAAGAACATTAAGCATATATTAATTTCGAATTCTGTAGTTCAAGATATAAATAATTTAGTGACTGTGACGCAAGTGGATAGTTCTGAAAATTAATGTGAAAATAAAAGTAAGAGGTATATGATGATGAATATGTGAGAAAAATATGTGTAAAATATTATGTGGTTAATTATAAAGATTGATTGTGTGATTAATTGGTGAAATTTTGGATTTATTTAAGGAAACAAAGGTGAGAAATACATGAATATGTATATTTGAATTGAATTTGAATGATTGGTAATCAAAATTGAAAGTGAAAGTGAAAGTGAAAGTGAAATTATAAATTGAAAATCCCTATTAACTAGTCGGGCTGAGCCGAATATAGTTGGCATGCCATAGGATTGGAAGAGTTTAGGGATACTTCGACCTTAAGTCGATGAGACACTGGGTGTCATTATTTTACTTCGGATAGATTCAATGAGGTACTGGGTACCACTTTACTTCGGCTAGGCCGATGAGACACTGGGTGTCACTTTATTGCTTCGAACTATCCGATGAGGCACTGGGTGCCATTCTGGTGTGTTTGGTTGGATCCGTGTATCCGCCAAGGTCCGAGTCTTGTTAATAGGGTAAATAATGTGAAAAAGAAAGAATGTGCAAATTATGACATCGAAGTAAGTGAAATGATAATCGCATGAAAGGTAAGTGTAATATATCAAAGAATGATAAAAGTGTAATATATCAAAGAATGATAAAACTAAGTAAGCTAAGATACTAGAATGGCTAAAATGTAAAATGAGGAAGAATATGTGAATTCATAACACTAATGTAAGTTAAATGTTATATACATAAAAGCTATTTATTTTACATGAATAAGTAATTATATGAATAAGTTTGAAATGAGTAATTAAAAGATGAATGATTAATGACACTTGTAGTACTTGCTAAGCCTTCACCGGCTTAACGCGTTTATTTCAACGCGTAGGTACAAAGTTACGAGGAGTAAAGTCAAGTTCAGGGACCTCTCATCACATCACATCATCTTTTGGAGAACTCCAAATATAGGTATTTATTTTAAAGGAAATGGCATGTACAATAGTACTTGTATGAGTCCTTAATGAGTGGGAAATATGTTATCTCGAATGTTATGAATTATGAAATTAAATGATTAGTATACGATATTTTGACTCGAATGGTCTTAAAAGATATCGGTTTTTAAAGAAAATTTTTTGTTACTCGACTTTTTGTATTGTACTATAATGTAATGCTTCTATATTGGGTTTATACGTATAAGCCGAGTATAGGGGTATTACAAAACTTATACTTTAAAAATAAATTCTCAATATTTTTGGGAATAATAACAATATCTCAAAGTTTTGTATATTTAGCTCTACCAATGTCATTTATTTATATAGAGAGATAGGAGAATCCTAGTTGAATTAGGAGAAGACAAATAATATTTATTTGATAGAAAAACTAGTCTCCTAGTTTAACTAGGAGAGGGGGGCAGTACACCCTAGTTAAATATACTAGGGTTGTCATCCCTCATATGTATTATGAAGTGTTTTTGGGCATTTCTTATATTGAGTTCAATTATATGTGCTTCTTATACTTTTAATCCAACACTTTATAATTTAATCCAACTCAATACATGTTTTTCTATTTGTCAAAATAAATATTATTTATTAAATTAATTTAATTAGATAAATTAATTTTTCCAATTAAATAATTTTCTCAATCCAATTGTAAGTATAGCAACTTTACCATAAAAGAATCTCTGATAAAATATATTTAATTTCATTTCAACATTCAATTATTTAATTAAATAATAATTCAAAAAACTTAAATTAATTATTAAGCCATTTCCATAGTTAGAGAAAATGTTCATTTCCAAATGTGGCCCATTTCTTTAACTTTAAACTTTCCTTCCATTTCTGTTTCGAGCTAGTAAAGGGACCGATTGGACATATATAATTAGGGATCAAATTATTTATAATTAAGTTCTAACATTTCATCTATTAATTATATAAACTCATTTTGTCACAAAATCATTCTACTATAGTATAGTAATTAAGTTCTTCCTGATTACATATCATTACGAAAGCGACTCAATTAGTGCTCATCCAATGGTGTTTTCATAAGTGTGTTACCCTTAAAGGGTATCTTTAATCTTTTTGGGGTAAATTCGTTCTCCCAATATATTCTTATCTTATCTCATCGACATTACATGATAGATGAAAGTAACATGATCATGGGTCATTTTTCTTAGAAATAAATGACTTAATTACTACTTGTTAGTGGTTGACTTTTAATGAAGGAAGATGTAATGTTTACCATGAGATAGAATAGGATCATATTGAGGGCATGAATTTATCTCAAAGAGATTAAGGATAACTTATGAGAGTAACAAATATATGAAAAGGTTATTGGAAAAGCACTTGGTAAACTAGATTTCTTAATGATATATAATGGGGAGAGCTCAGTCATGATACTTTAGTGGAATGATTTAATAACTAAATAATGTTGCAATTAATATATGAAGAGTCAGCACTTAATTACAAATTATTTGAGCCCTAATTATATATGTCCAATCAGTCCTTCTGCTAGCTCGATCTAACCTTGATAGTTTGCATTTAATTGATGAAATAGATGAATGTGAAACAACGAACTAGAGAAACAAATCAAATTAATCACTGTCTACAATGAATGTGTTTTCTTTCCATGAACAAGAAATGACTTGGAAACTAATTTATATGTTCGAATTGTAACAACCCAATTTCAGTGGTGTCGAAAAACGGTGGATGAGACAACACTTTTCGATAAAAGAGTCAGTAAATATTATTATTTTAATATTTATAAGTGATGAATATGGTTATATTAATTTTAGTTATGCAATTTAGGTACTAGACTTGTTAATTTAGAAAAGAGGATTTAATTGTAAAAGTTGCAAAAGTAAATTTTATTAATAGAATATAGCTATTAAGCAAGGTTGAAGGATTAAAGGAACTTTGGTGCCTAATTAGGAAGTTTAGTAGATGGGTTAGGTGACCAAAATCTAGATATTTTGATGTGAAAATTGTTTTTAAAATAAAAACAATAGAAATATAATGGAGAAGAAAGAAATTAAAGAAATTTCATCATTTCTTCTCTCCAATGTGAAAACCTCCATTGGTGAACCAAGGGTTTGGCCAAGCTATTTTTCTTTGATTGAAGGAGAGCTTAAGGTTGGTTTTTAATGATTTTTATATTTTTTATTTCAATTCAACTTGATTTAACTAACTCGAGATTTATTTGTAACAACCCTTTTTTAGTGGTGTCAGAAATAGTGGTTTCGGGACCACAACTCTGACGATTTAGGTCATAAATATTAATTATTTAATATTTATGATTTCATTAGTGTCATATTAAATTTTGGTTAATAAATTTTATCGTTTAAATAGTTAATTAAGCGGAAAGGACTAAATCATAAGAGGTGTAAAAGTTGTATTCTATTAATTAAAGGCCTTAGATGCTAATTAAAAGGTAAGGAAAAGTCCTTAAACGATAAATATACAATGGGGATGTGAGTGGACGATAATGGGTTTTGAATATTAAGAGAAAAATGTTAATTAAGAAGGGTAAAATGGTAAAGCGATAAATAATAATGTTTTAATCTTAAAACTTAAGAAAATAAGTTATTTTCTTAGTCTTCTTCCCCTTCATAGTCGAAAAACCCTAGGATCCATTAAGGGAGCTTCGTTTGAACTTTGGTTCCTTATTTGAGTAAGTAAATCTCATTCGTTTTTAGTAATTTCTATATTTTTTTAGTCCGTATTAACTTAATCTAGCTAACCCAAGGACTAATTTGTGAATTTTTCAAATGTTATAAGTTTCACCATTGATGAATAAGCTTGTTCTTTAATATTTATGGAAGCTTTGTGAGTATGGTTGTTGTTTTGATGATTTTGTAAAGTGATTTTTTATGATTTTAGGGTTTAGGGACTAGATTATTAAAATGGTGAAAGTACCTGTATTTGATGTGAAATAATTGCATGAAGGGATTGTGGGAAGACCCTATAGTATTTAGCTGGTATGGGTTTGGAAAGAAAATGGTTATTTTGCATGTTTAAGTTCTAAGGACAAAATTGAATACATATGAAATGTTAGGGGTAACTTTGTAAATTTCTTAAAAAGGACTTAAATGTAATAAATGATTTAAATTTCATGATTTAATGAGAAAATTGAATGATTTGTTGTGATAGATCAAGAACGTGCTACAGATCGAGGAAAAAGGAAAATCGTAGAATAGTCCTTGAAGTTAGTACGTAACTGCAAACTAGTCCGGTAAGTTCGTACTGTATTTTATCTTAACATTTGATATTTCTATTTACATTTACTTTGGAATTTCTTTTGGACGAATTGTCAAGCGGAAGATTTAATTACTACTTCGAATGGTGGCTAGGGTAGAGCTCTAATTCATTTATAACTCGGGTAGAGCTTTGATTCATTAATAGCTTGGGTAGAGTTTTTACCTATTACAGCTCGGGTAGAGCTTTGAATCATTTATAACTCGGGTAGAGCTTTGACTTGTTTATAGCTCGAGTAGAGCTTTGGTTTGGTTTCGACTCGGTTAGAGCATAAAGCCTTTTCAGCTCGGGTATAGCGTTAATCCGAAATGAGACTCGAATGGGATATGCTAAGTGCAAAGCACTAGATTATCTGGTAAATCATTCTATCTCTATGAACTTACTAAGCTTCGTAAGCTTACCTGTGGTTTTCTTTATTGTTTTGTAGATTTTATTTTGTTGTTAGAAGATTAGATCATCACGAAAAATCACAATATCCTAGAAGCATCTTCAGTAGATTTTGTATCACTTGGCTTATGTGGCATGTACTAGGATGATGCATTTTATAGCACAAGAGTTTGGGTTGATTTATATGAATGATATAGCCTAATTGAATGAAGTATACTTTGATAACCAAGCTAAGTGCTTTAAGTTGGGCATATATAAGAATGGTGTGAAATGTTATATTGATAATGAATGAATTTTGAATGTTTTGCCACTTACATGTGTGAGAATGTATGTTTTATGATGTGTATCAATAAAACTATTCAGGTAGTCAAGATTTTTGTATGTCAAGTTTATGGTATGAAATTTTCTTGCATTATTTTGGACTTTCGTAGGTATACACGGGCCACCACATAGGCGTGTCCTTTGGGTAAATAGGTGCAAGTTACACACAGGTTGGGACGTGATCGTGTAGCTCTAATTCGCATAGACAGACAGCCCAGCACACGGTTTCATACACATGTGTATGGGGTGTTTTCGCATGCTCACACGGTTTATCACATGGCCGTGTGATGGTATTTCGGGTATGTACACGGTCTGGCACACAGTCTAAGACATAACTGTGTGGCCCTTGTTTTAAGAAATTTGATATTTAGTGTGATGTTTCAATTGCAATTTAATCAGGTCCCTATTGTCTTGAAATGTGTAAAAGAGAGAATAAATTATTTAAATTGAAATGTAGTCTATCTAATTGAGTGAAACTTTGAAATGATACTTTAAATTGTAATTATCTAGTTGTAAATGAATGCTTGACCCTTGAAACCTTAATTGGTGACGATATTGAGTTTTTGGGTGTTACATTTAATGGTATTAGAGCTATGGTTCAATCGATTCTTGAATTGTATGTGATAAGATTTAATGTTTAGAGGTACATGCCATATAAACATGTGATTGTGTGATATTGATGGATTCGATCTAACTTCATTTTTTGCACATCACTAAAGATGTTTGATTCTGATCGAGATGAGACAAACAAGGTGAATAATAATATTCTGACTAATAATTTTGGGGCAAGTCATGGTGTGTCGATACTACTGATGACAAAAAATGAAGTTAAAAATATGTTCTTCGATTTAATGGAACAGTGGTTCTCAGAGTTTATGAGGAATAACTCGATGACTCCGTAACCTCCACCTCCTGCGATACAGTCTGCTGTATGACTTGTGATACCTCTTGTTGTGCCTTTACCTCCTCTAGTGGTTGAACAGAGGTGACGTATTCTAATCGATAAGGTAAGAAAGTACGACGCAGAAGAGTTTTGAGGTAGTATAGAAGATGATCATTCCAGAGCCGAGTACTGGTTAGAGAACACTCAGAGAGTTCTTAATGAAATGACTTGTCCTCCTGAAGATTTCTTGAGATGTGATGCGTTATTGCTGAAGGACGAGGCTTATAATTGGTGGACAACAATGCTAGTAGTGGTTCCCAAAAATAAAATTAATTGAAAATTCTTTCAGACCAAGTTTAAAAAGAAATACACCACCAAAAGGTATTTGGATCGAAAGAATAAGGAGTTTTTAGAAGTGAAGCAGAGAACAAATCAGTTACTGAATATGAGAGAGAATTTGTACATCTCAGCAAGTATTCTCGGGAGATTGTACCGACATATGAAGACATGTGTGCCCGATTTAAAGACGGATTAAATGATGAGATTAAAATAATGGTGGGTGGATTTGAGTTGCGATCGTTTGTTGTTTTGATTGGTCGAGCCAAAAATATGGAGGAAATTTATAACCACAAGAGACAGAGAGAGAGAAAGTTTCGAGAATTTAGTAAAAAGAATCCTTTTAGGGTTTTTCCTATGCCACCATCAAATAAATTTAAAGAAAATGATAATTATGTGGCTGTATCGTCCAGATTTAAGAGCAAGAGCAGATCTGGGCAACGTGAGTCAAGATTCCAAAACTGACTTACGGATAGTGTAGCCAGTGTTTGTAACACACCAAATCCTACATGAGAATGCTGTGGGAAATTCCATTCTGAAGAGTGCGGGTTGAAGAGGGGTACATGCTTCAGATATGGAGCTACTAGTCATTATATATGGAATTGTCCGATAGCACCTAAGGTAAAAGAAGACCAGAGTGTGAAACCCTTAATTACACCTCAAAAAGGTAGATGATCGGGTCAGAGCAATGGCATGGTCGAAAGTCCGGGTGACGCCAAGGATGTTACAAATAGGTTTGAAACTTGAGCACTTGCACGAACATATGCCATCCGACTAGAGAGGAGGCTACCGCGTCTGATGTTGTTACTGGTATATTTTATCTTTTTAATGATATTGTGTGTGTGTTTTGATTAACTCAGGGTCAACTCATTCATATATTTGCATTGCATTGGCAACTAATAAAAACTTGTTTGTTGAGTCAACTGAATTTGACGTTCAAGTTACAAACCTATTGGGTCATAGTGTTATAGTAAATCTAGTGTGTCGTAAATGTCCACTAAAAGTTCAAGGTTGTGAATTTCCTACTGATCTGATGTTATTATCGTTTCACGAGTTCGATGTGATCTTGAGTATGGATTGGTTTTCTAAGCATGATGTGGTGGTTAACTGCAGACAGAGACAGATTTATTTGAAATGCCAAACAGGTGAAATGATCACAGTTGAGTTTAGCAAACTGAATAACGATACTAGAGTGATTTCAGATATTTCTGCACAGAGAATGGTTCGTAAAGGTTGTAAAGAATTTTTTACCTATATATTTGACACCTGGGTTTTGGGAACGGAATTGAATCAGGTACCTGTTATTAATGAATATACAGATGTGTTTCCTGAGGAGTTACCAAGATTGCCTCTGATCAGATAAGTGGAATTTATTATTGATCTGGTACCCAGCACTACACCTATATCGATTCCATCGTATAGAATGACACTAACTGAGTTGAAAGAATTGAAGGCGTAGTTGCAAAAATTGTTGGACAGAGGTTTTATTCGTCCAAGTGTATCACCCTAGGGCATACCAGTGTTGTTTGTGAAGAAAAAAGATAGTTCTATGAGATTGTGTATAGATTACCGATAATTGAATAAAGTTACAGTGAAGAATAAATACCCGTTACATTGTATTGACGAGTTATTTGATCAATTGAAAGGTGTAACCGTGTTTTCTAAAATAGATCTCTGGTCAGGATATTACCAAATGCGAGTAAAAGACTGTGATGTACCGAAGATTACATTCAGGACTCGATATGGGCATTATGAAATTTTGGTGATGCCGTTTGGGTTAACCAACGCTCCGGTAGCATTTATGGATTTGATGAATAGGGTTTTTCAACCCCAATTAGATAGATTCGTAGTGGTGTTTATCAATGACATATTGATCTATTCCAAGACGGAATCGGAACATACTCAGCATTTGAAAGAAGTGTTACAGATTTTACAAGAAAGTAAGCTATATGCAAAATTCAGTAAATGTGAGTTCTGGCTTCGAGAGGTTGGATTTTTAGGTCATGTGGTTTCTTCGGAGGGAATATGGGTTTATCTGGGTAAAGATTCTGCAATTCTTAATTGGAAGGTTCCAAAGAATTTTTTAGGAGTACGCAGTTTCTTGGGATTGGCGGGTTATTACCGTCGATTTGTTAAGGATTTTTCAATAATAGCTTTGCAATAACCAAGTTACTACAGAAAAATGTGCAGTTTGTTTGGTCAGACAAGAGCCAGTAGAGTTTTGATCAATTAAAAAAATTGTTGATAGAAGCTCTGGTACTGACACAACCTGAGACTTGAAAAGAATTTGTTGTTTACAATGACGCTTCAATAAATGGGTTGGGATGTGTACTGATGCAGGCTGGAAAAGTAATAGCTTATGCTTCTCGTTAATTAAAGCTGCATGAGAAGAATTAACCGACTCATGATCTGGAGTTAGTTGTCTTTGCATTAAAGATTTTGCATCACTATCTTTATGGTGAGAGATGTCACATATTTATAGATCATAAAAGTCTGAAATATTTGATGACTCAAAAGGAGTTAAATCTGAAGCAATGTCAATGGTTAGAACTGTTGAAAGACTATGATCTTGTGATTGATTATCATCCGGGAAAAGCTAATGTTGTTGTAGATGCCTTGAGCCGAAAATCTTTGTTTGTATTGAGGGAATTAAATGCACATTTGTCCCTAGAGGGTGATGGTTCTATTACGGCTGAACTCAGGACGAGACCATTATTTCTACAACAAATTAAGGAACTGCAAAAAAATGATCCGAAGCTTGTAGCCAAGAAAGAACAGATTCAGAACGATTTCACTACGGAATTCACTGTTGATGTTGAAGTTATGATGTACTTTCGAGACAAGGTATGTGTTCCTAATGATCCGGGTTTGAGACGAGATATTTTGGTAAAAGCTCATAGTAGTACTTACTCCATTTATCTAGGGAGTGTAAAGATGTATAACGATTTGAAGAAAATGTACTGGTGGCCAGGTATGAAATGTAAGTGTCGAGACATTTTTTTTTAAAAAGAAAAAGTTTCGAAAAATATTTTAAAAATCAAAACATGGGAGTCGCCACCAATCCTTTTTATTTGGTGTGATTGGATCACCATAAAACGTTTTAAATCTGTTTTAAAAATATTTTGGTCTTCGAAATCCAGAAAACGGGTTCGGGAGTCGGTTAAGTGTGAGGAAGGATTAGCACCCTCACACGCCCAAAATTGATACCACATCGATTATTTTTCGGTCTTGATTGTTAAAAATTTGAAAACTCAAGTGAAATTTAAAATACGATCCTTAAATGCATGATTTATTTGATGTACACGTTTAAGAAGGAAATTGAATTTTGTTAGGATGTCTCGTTTTTTCGAAATGATCGAGGAAGGAAGTTACGTCCACTGAGTTAGAACATAACATTTCAAGATTCGAAAACAACGAGCATTGCTTCGTATTGCTTCGTTGCCAATTTCAAATATTTTAAAAGGGTATTCGATTATTCCAATTTGAAGAAAAAAAATCGCGCCTAGTAAGTTAAGGCATAATTTTTCAAAATCCGAAATAAAGGAATATTGCCTCGATTTTAGAATTATTTGTATATATTTTTTTGAGACAAAATAATTTTATTTTAAAAATGAGTGCGTAAAATAAATACGAATATACAATTAATGACGAAATTAAATAACACAAAGACAGAACAATTAAGCAGATAAATAAATATGGAAAAATCAAGCATAACATTAATATAATACGAAATACGAAAGAATCATGAATCAAAATTAATGAGAAAATGATAAGATTAATTTAAAATACGAAGAAAATAATTTAATTTTGTGTACAAAGAATCGAAGAAAAAGAAAATAAAAAATGGGGTCGAAAAGTGAAGTTTTTGAGAATTTTGGGGTTAAAATGTGATTTTGGGAAAGTTTAGGAGTTAAAATGCAATTTTGGAGAAGTTTAAGGGTTAAAATGTAAATTTAGGAAAATTTAGGGTTAAAATGTAATTTTAGAAGAGTTTAAGGGTTAAATGTAATTTTGAAAAAGTTTAAGGTTTAAAATGTAATTTTGAAAAAGTTTAAGGGTTAAAATATAATTTTAGAAAAGTTTAGGGGTTAAAATTAAATTTTTGGAAAGTTTAGGGACCTCTTAAGCAATAAACCCAAAGATTTGATACGTGGTAGCCCAAGGCCATTTATGAGTCAAGGAAAAAATTGTAAAAATTTTAAAATTATCGAGCTAAATTGCAATAAATTAAAAATAGCATAAAATGACTAAATTGAAACAAATAAAAATATTAGAGGATCAAAGGGAAAAATTACCCATTTTTTAAAAAGTTCTGATTATAAGGCATAGGCTAAAACGATGTCGTTTTGGGTGTTTTAAGTTATTCCCAAAACACATTGTTTTGGGAGCCTATATAAACTACTTTAAGCCTTTTTTTTCTTTTCACTTTTTCACTCTTCTATTCAAAAAACCTCAAAAAATCCTCTCAACTCTCTCTCACCTCTCTTCTTCTCTTTTTTTTTGGTGAGAGTCCTACCGACCGCTAGTCACCGCCGATCGTCGTCGCCATTGTCCGAGGTAATTTTTTTTGCTTCCAAAAGATAGATCGGGGCTAGATCTATCAAGATCTAGCCCCTAAACTTTAAAAAGTTTCAAAAAAATGATTTTTATTGTATTTTTGAAATGTATTTTGGATTTTAAACCCCTTTCTGTGTTTTTTTCTTTACTTATTTATTTTTATTGAACTCTCGAAAATATAAAAACAAAATAAAACATAAAATAGGAAAATTATGTATATATTACATGTATACTATTTTCGAAAATAAGAATAAATAAATAAATATATGTATATATGTGTATGTATAATTGCTAATATACCTTGCACGTTAAACTTCTTGAATCTTTTTTTTTGCTCTTTTTATTTATTTATTTTGTGTCTAAATCGAAGGAGAAAAAAGGATCCTCTTCACAATTTTTGTTGGCTTTTTATAGTCATTACAATACAATGCACTTGGTTGTTTCTTGTCTTGTCTACTTTATCTTTGTAGGTGCAACAATGGTGGCAGCTTTTGGTGGTGCTGGTGGTGATGGGTGACGTGGCAGCAACTAGTTAGTGAGGGCAAGTTGCGGCTGGTGCAAGTGGTAGATTTAGGATTTGAATTTTTTTTGTAAAATTAAGCTTATTGGGCTTGCTAGGTAACTAGGTTTGGGTGTAATTGGGTTTGGGTTTAATTGAGAATTTGGACATTTTAAATTTAAAATTTTATTATTTGAGATTCAAGTTGGGTTTTAATGGTTTTAATATTGGGCTCGGATAAAATTGGGCTCCAATAGCTGCCCCTCATTGCTCGTTGCTGTGTAACAGGAACGGAGCAAAGACTAAAAAGGAAGACCAATTTTGTTCGGTCCCTATAGTGCCCCTTGTCCTGTCCAGCTACCGAATCCAAGCAGGTAGCATTTATCTTAATATTTTTCTTAATTAACTTAGTTAAAAACCCTTTTATTTCCCTTAAAATGAGGTTCTGTAGACATACTAAAAGAAGTTTTCGATATTTTAGATTAAAAATAAACATTTTTGAGAATTTGATAGACTTCTACCGATACCCAATTGGACAAGTGTCGGTAGAAGTTAAGTCAGAAATCAAGTAAAAATACCTACAAACTTCTACCGATAGTAGAGAGAATTCTATCGATACTTATATAAGTACTACCGGAACAACCAATACATCTACCGGTAGTAAAAACTCCAGAGAGCTGAGTAAAACTTTGCTGCAGTTTTCTACTTATACAAGTCAGGATAACTACCGAAACTTTTACAAATACCGATACTATAAGTTTCAACTACCGATACTAAAAAGGTCAATAACCAAACTATAATTTTGCCTTGTACTTCTATCGGTAGTTGCAAGAGTACTACCGATACAAGTACACAAGTTTATAAAATCATCATATCTTCAAGTTTACATTTTCCAAAACATAAATCCTCATTTTCCTAAAGATCAATCAATTCCAACAAAACACATAATGGACCTTTCACTTAAGTGATTACAAAAAATAACAAAATATCCAAACCTATACATGCCATTTAGAAACCTAAGATAAGAAATTAAGAACTACCAAATAGTGGTCGGACAGTGTGATGACGCTCCTAAGATCCCAGCCATCGATAGGACATCTAAGACCAACACCCATATAACATGTATTGCTCACACGAGCTGTGAAGTGGGCCTGCTCACACGAGCTGTGGGTCAAGATGATAAACTACACGATGCTACTCACACGAGCTGTGGAAAATCCGCAACATATGCTAGATCTCAGCCATCGGTAGGACATCTAAGACCAGCACCTGTATAACATGTAAATCCCAAAATCGGGTCCTATAACTCCCAATAATCCTCCAAATCGAGCGGGTATAAATCCATGTCATTTCATATTATACTATCACCAAACCAATCTTTCTTCATTAAATATAAATAAGTAATTATATATATATATAATAAATGAAGTTCATGTATAAGTAAGTAAACATTTTAACTAAGTAAGTTACGAACTTACCTCGACTAATCCAAAAGTACAAAAGAAGTTGAGACTATTCCGCAACCTTGTCTTTTCCTCGACTCGAACCCGATTATTCCGTGTCTTGACCTATAAATCATTTATTCATTCCATCATTCATTATGAAAACTAATAGTTTGAATAAAGACCATAAATCTTTATTAAGGCAACTTTTTTCCAAATTGTCCACATCACTTTAATATTCAAGCTATTTAGTCTTTGACTAAAGCTTTTATATTTAATGCACAATTCTAACATAAATCCATGCTTTTCATATTATCTAAAACCCCATTAAACCTATATTTTATATTTTTCTTATGCTTAATCCTCTTGTATTTTATCAACCACATTTATGAGTGCTTGATCTCAACTCAACTAAATAGCCTTAACAGATCCTCATAAATGATATTCAAACTAAAAGGGTTAAACCTTTAAACTCCTAACAAGTTTACCTCTTCCATGTAAAATCCTAATTTGTTAAGCTAATTTCATAAATTAGCTTTTGAATTCTCGAACCCAAGTTAAAACAACTATAAGGACATGAAAATCATGAAAACTTACCTCAATAGTCTTTTATATCAAAAGGAATTTTCCACCACTAATTTTCTCCTCAAGAATAGAGGTGCACTGTTTAGGGAAGAAGAAAAGGGCAAGAGTCAATTTCATTACCTATTTTTCCTTTTTCTTTTTCCTTTCTAAATCAATTTGAAAGGTTTTTCATCATGACATTCCCATGCCTTCTCCACCTAATCCCACCATCTTCTATTTCCATTATTTTAAAATTGAAAATTATAACCACAAATATCTCTAAATAAAATGCCCTTACCGTCCAAGCACCTTAGTTTTGGAAAATTTTTAGTTTTAGTCCCTTTGCTTTATAAAAATGTTCCCAAATGTTGTTCTCCACTTTTTACAATTCATAGTAATTAACCCCTTTTCCTAATTTATTCCTTTCTAAGCTATTTATTCCATAACTACAATCTCACACCTTTCATTATAAATAATAAAATTTAATAATTATTAATGATACTTGGCAAAGAGTGTGGTCCCAAACCACTATTCTCGATGTTACTAAATACGGGTCGTTACAACTCTCCCCTCCTTCAGAAATTTTCATCCTCAAAAATATTACTAGAGAATAGAGTCGGGTATTGCAATCTCATTGCCTCTTCTGTTTCCCTAGTTGCTTCCTCGATTCCATGGCGATGCCAAAGAACTTTTACTAAGGCTATGCATTTATTCCTCAACTCTTTGATTTCTCGAGCCAAGATTTTGACTGGTTCCTTATCATACATCATATCGGGCTGTATTTCTACTTCTATTGACGTGATTACGTGTGAAAGATCAGATCTGTATCGCCTCAACATCAACACATGAAAAACATAGTGAATCTGCTCCAACTCAGATGGTAAGGCCAAACGGTAAGTTACTGGTCCAATTCTTTCAATGATTTCATAAGGTCTGATGAATCGTGGGCTAAGTTTTCCTCTATGGCCAAATCGAAAGACCTTTTTCCACAGTGAAACTTTCAAAAATACTCTTTCTCCAACTTGGAATTCAATATCTTTCCTTTTCAAATCTGCATAGGACTGCCGATGATCAGAGGCAACTTTCAAACAGTCATGTATCACTTTAACCTTCTCTTCTGTTTCACGAACTAAGTCTACGCCATAAATCTTCTTTTCACTTAGCTCGGACCAGTACAAAGGAGTTTTACATTTCCGTCCATACAAAGCTTTATATGGAGCCATTTTAATGCTCGACTGGTAGCTGTTATTATAAGAGAATTCAACTAACGGAAGAAATTTTTCCCAGCTACCCAAAAACTCAAGAACACAACAACGCAACATATCTTTGAGTATTTGAATTATTCGCTCTAATTGTCCGTCCGTTTGGCGATAAAAGCTGTGCTAAAATATAACTTTGTGCCCAACGCTTCATGCAATTTACTCCAGAATCTCGAAGTAAATCGGGGATCTCGATTCGAAATAATTGATAGTAGCACTCCGTGTAATCTCACAATCTCTGCTACATATAATTCAGCTAACCTTTCCATGGAATAATCTATCCGAACGGAAATGAAATGGGCTGATTTAGTCAACCGATCCACTACTACCCAGATAAAGTCTCTTTTTCTTGGAGATAACAACAGTCTTGTCACGAAATCCATACTAATTAACCCTTTTTTCCTAATTTATTCATTTCTAAGCTATTAATTCCATGACTATAATCTAACACCTTTCATTGTAAATAATAAAATTTAATAATTATTAATGATACTCATCGGAGAGTGTGGTTCCGGACCACTATTCCCGGCGTTACTAAATACGGGTCGTTCCAGTCCTGCTGGATTTGGCTTTCACAGCGCTTCTTTTTTTTCACGCAGCTTGCTCTATTGCATCCGCTTCTCTACAACTTTAGGAAGCTAAGATTTAGTGTCGTGATTCCACCCTGTCCCAAGGTAAAATGACAAAATTTTCTACTGTAGCTTCACTTCATTCCATTGCAACTTCAAGGATTTGGTATTGCATATTCATTTTTTGGTCCTCTTCTCTGAATCTTATCAGGAATATGGGGTTTGAAGTTTTACTCGTATTGAGTTTAGCTTCATTGATTTAGTCTACTTCTCTGTATCTCATAAGGAAGATGGTTGCTTCATTGTTTTGATCCACTTCTCTATATCTCATCAAGAAGGCAGATTTAGTCCACTTTTTTGTATCTTATCAGGAAGATAACCAGTTTATTGCTTTGACTCACTTCTCTGTATCACATCAGAAAGATGGGGGTTTGAAGTTTCACTCACATTGAGCTTTACTTCATTGATTTAGGTTTAGTTCTCTGTATCTTATCAGAAAGATGACCACTTCATTGATTTAATCCACTTCTCTGTATCTCATTAGGAAGGCGGATTTGGTCCACTTCTCTGTATCTCATCAGGAAGATGACCGCTTTATTACTTTGACCCTCTTCTTTGTATCTCATTAGGAAGATGGGGGTTTGAAGTTTCACTCACATTGAGCTTTGCTTTATTGATTAGGTCTACTTCTCTGTATCTCATCAGAAAGATGATCGCTTCATTAATTTGATCCACTTCTCTGTATCTCATCAGGAAGGCGGATTTGGTCCACTTCTCTGTATCTCATCAGGAAGATGATCGCTTTATTACTTTGACTCACTTCTCTGTATCTCATCAGGAAGATGACCACTTTATTGCTTTGACTCGCTTCTCTATATCTCATCAAGAAAATGGGGGTTTGAAGTTTCACTCACATTGAGCTTCGTTTTATTGATTTGGTCTACTTCTTTGTATCTCATCAAGAAGATGACCGTTTAAAGTTTCACTTACATTGAGCTTTGGTTCATTGATTTGGTGTAATTCTCTATATCTCATCAAGAAGATGTCTGCTTCATTGATTTGATCCACTTCTCTGCATCTCATCAAGAAGGTGTATTTGGTCCACTTCTCTGTATCTCATCAGGAAGATGACCGCTTTATTGCTTTACCCATTTCTCTGTATCTCATCAGGAAGATGGGGGTTTGAAGTTTTACTCACATTGAGCTTTGCTTCATTAATTTGGTCTACTTCTCTTCATCTTATCAGGAAGATGACTGCTTCATTAATTTGATCCACTTCTCTGTATCTCATCAGGAAGCTGAACGTTTTATTGCTTTGACCTACTTCTCTGTATCTCATTAGGAGGATGGGGGTTTGAAGTTTCACTCACATTGAGTTTCATTTTATTGATTTGGTCTACTTCTCTATATATCTCATCAGGAAGATAGTCGCTTCATTGATTTAATCCACTTCTCTATATCTAATCAGAAAGACAGATTTGGTCCACTTCTCTGTATCACATTAAGAAGATGACCTTCTTATTGCTTAGACCCACTTATCTGTATCTCATCAGAAACATGAGAGTTTGATTTGCCCCTCTTTACTATCGAAATGTGCTCTTCAATCTGCCTCTCTTGACTTAAGGGTAACAGATTCAAAGATGACTGTAATTTGCCCCTCTTGATTAGGGGTAAAAGATTGGAATGGCTCAATCTGCCTCATGATCAGGGTAAGAGATTGGTGTGTCTTCAATCTTTCTAAAGGTATCGGGTTCGTGTTACAACCTCAACCTTTCCATTCATATCTTCATGGTACTGGATTCGTCGATGTGGCCTTAATCCTTCCCATCATATCTTCTATCGGGTTCACTGTTGTAGCCTCAACCTTTCCCTTTTTCCTATGGCACCAAATCCGCCGTTGCGGCCTCGATCTTTTCTATCACATCTTCTAAGGTATCGGGTTCACCGTTGTGGCCTCAACCTTTCCCTTCATATCTTCATGTTTCTTTGGTTCATTGCCATTTCGTGGTAATGAAAACTGTAGAATATGCTTTAATGGGCCTCTATGTAGGCCTGATATTAAGATGTCATGAGCAGAATGAATCAAAAGCACCTAAACAGGTGAGTATGAATGATAAATGCAAAAAATGTCATCTTTGAGAATGATTTATTTTTAGTCCTTAATCGACATCCATCGTCGTTTGTCTAAGTCCTATCACTGATGTGTTATTATGTTATTCTTTTGGTATGGAACCTTTGATATGAAACCCAAAGAGGTAGTCGTAATTTGAACTATTTGTTTCAAAACTCTTCTAACCCTCGGGTTTGGTTATTTCCAACTAGTGATCATGTTTCAAGTCCCTATACTATTTAAAAAATTTTCAGAATGATATGCAAAAATCCTTTTATTCCTTATATCGTAAACCACTAACCGTTATTTCAAATGCAAAGATACTTGAATCAAGGTTATAAGGTGGATGAAATTGAATTTGATTGCAAACAAAGATCGCTTGAATGAAAAGATCGTTGGCTCATTAATCGCTATTTTGATGCAGAATTGCTTGAACATGGTCGCAAGGCGAATGAAATTTTATTGGAGGCGAAGCTCACATGAATTAAAAATGACCCATATTGGCCAAAAAGTTGTCAAACATAAAGTGAGCAAAGAATAGGGTTAGGTGCCCCAGATATCAAAGTATGAGCTTCACCGAGCAAACTTGATGAGAACCATTCTAAGCTTGACATGCGTTCATGAAACATGGAGTACTTCGTCAATGCTTCAAGGTGTAAAGTTTCTCCACCTTGCTACTTTTGAGAGAGAAGACCATTTCACACTCCTTTTTTCAAAATTGAGCCGCCCTTTCAGGTTTTCAACTCAAGTCTCTCCTTAGGTTTCGAGATGCCCTTTATGAGTTTTCACCTTGACCTCTCCTTTTCTTTTTTTCTCTTTTTATTTTTATTTTTCTTCTTTTTTTCTTTCTTATTTATTTATTTTCTTCATCAGGTCCGAGTTCACAAAGTTGGGCAGGTCTTTACTGTCCATTTCGATCAAAATCAAAGCTTACTTTCTTCACCTCAGGGGGCCTTTCCAATTCGACAGCCATTTTCCTTAGAAGTCTTTTGTAAGCAAGATCCTTTTCAAAACCAGAGCTCTCTCGTGAAATTCTCTAGAGCGGATCATTCTTTGTCGTAAACCCTTGTTATCTGAATCATGACGGATGACTTTTAGTATCTTTTCTTCAATCAAGTTTAGCTGATTGCATCTGGATTGGATCCATTCTGCTTTAACAGCTCTAACAAAATCTAAAGGGAAAGAAACTCGACTTCAATGGGTAGAACGACTTTCATTCTAGTGAGAAAGGTGTTGCTCTGATGGATGTTCTAATAAGCCTAATAAGCCTCGAAGGCAAATGGTGACTTCTCATGCCGAGCCTTTGTAGGTCTCTGCTATGAATCCTTTTGATGTTCTTATTGGTCACCTCCAATACCTCATTCACTCTTTTTTTTTACGATGTGGTGCTGAGTCGTGATACTTGTACTTGAATTGGCTGTAGATTTTCATTATCGTGCTGTTGCTCAAATTCATGTCATCATATGATATGATCCTTTTTGGCATTTCATATCGACATATAATCTCTCTTTTTCAATAATATGCTTAACCATCGATTGGCATAAGAAGTAGTAATCAATGATCATGAGGACGAATTGATGCTCATTAGAAACTCTTTTGCAAAGTTGGCTCGATGGTGTCCATGCTTCACATAGAAAAAGGCCACGACGTGGAAAGATGAAGGAGAATAATAAATTTTCAAGATGCCCTTTGCGGGTTTTCGTCTTGAGTTTTCTTTCTTTTCTTTTATTTTTCTCCCTTTTTATTGGGTTTTAAAATGCCCTTAGTAGATTTTTCGACCCATCTTTTCTTCTTTTTTCTTCTCTTTTTTTTATTTTCTTTTTTATAACACGTCAAGCCTCAATTTTTGAAGTTTCTGTTGAATTGGATTGCATTCTTCCTTTATGGGAGCCTGTGTGTCATAACATTAGTTCCTTAAACTTGGCATGCTTTGATAGGACCATGCAAAGACCTTTGGATTCTCGAGGCAGCTTGTCTTGTTTCCACAAAGACAAATGTCTCATTCTCACTTAAAATCACAACTCTTCGAGGTGATGTTCGTTTCTAGTCTTGCTCAAACATCCATAGCAGATCGGGAGACAAGTCACATCCTTGATCATGTTCAAAGTTTCAAAGTTTTTCTAGACACATGTCTTACTCAAAAGGGTCTAAGTCAACAACAGTTTCGCTCGTGTCCTTGATATCAAGGGATCCAACATATGGGTAAGAGAATGAATTTAAGAATGAACAACCATTTGGTATGAGTATGGTTGAAAAAGAAAAGCAAGATGTTTGCCAAGTGAGACACAAAAAAATGCATCATTTTCATCGAAATAAAAGACAGTAGTCTCGTGCCCTTTATAAAAGGATCCATATTACACTCGGGCTTAGAGTGATAAGTGTGTTTTGAATATTTTTCTAAAAAAGTCCTAAAAACTACAGGAAACTCCTTCACAGTCTAGCTGTCTAAAACACTTCCAAGGGCATAGGGATGAACTCTTGATGGTTTCACTCTTAGTATGGCTCTTGCTCAATTTTTTTTACCTTTTTTTAAACATTCCCAAATTATCTTGATTTATCATGTTTTCTCTCAGTTTTTATTTAGGGTTAATGATTCTCTTACACACGAATGTTTCAGATATGTGGGATCTTGTTAAAATTTAATGCATGAAGTGAAATGCATATGAACGATAAAATGCATGCAAAAGGCGTTGATTCTTGGTTCCATTCCATTAGAACAACTTTACTAGAAAACATATTTCTATACATAAGATAGATACAAGTATGGTCGTGCCTTATGCTCAAAGTCCTAATCTTCCAAACTAATTTTGCTTCGGTTTAAACCTGATTTTTAGTTCAAAATATTGGTTTTGAATGGCTAAAATCTGCAAGAGGTTAGTCGTTTCTTGCACTTGGTCGAATTCTTACTTGCGACATAGTCCCTATCTCAGACTTGCCCCTAAGATAGTTGGAGTCATTCCCCATTTATTTTCAATTTCTTTGGCGAATTCATCTTGTCTTTGGATAGCCATAAATTCCTTCAACAGAGGGTAGTCGTTAAAGAATACTCGATAAGAGACTTTTTCGACTTTCCAGAACTGGCCACGAAACTATACTAGCAAAACTTGTACATCAATACACCTTTTACCCCCTTCTTCAACAGGTGTTTAGTGGCTAAGATTGATAGAACATGTCAAATTGGTCAAACAAATCCGCAACCTCAACACTTTAGGGAAAACGACTAACTCATACGAAAATGTCAACATTCTTTCTTACATCTGAGTGTACTATGCACTCGTTATCCCTTTTTCCTTGATCAGGGCTGTAACCTAATGCTTGCTTATCTAGAATAGGCCTTATTATTTTGGATCCTTGGGCAATGGAGTGGCGTATCGTATTCTTCTATCTCATGTTCATGTTTCTGAAAGTGAAGCAACTAAGCCTGAGTAGGTAAGGCAGATCACCATATTCGAATTAAAACATCTGCTTTATTTTGTCTTCCATACTGCATTTAGCTCTTGCGAACTATTATGGGTTTCATTTATTTAGGTGTGATCCCAAAACTCTGATATGTACCCCTTTGATAGGTTATCACTTTCCGTTGTTGTTTTTCTTTGACCACATACGCACGACCACGTTGACTTTTACCTTATCAAGGAATTTGTTTTCTTATGACCAGTTCTCTATTTAGCAATAGAATCTGAATCAACACTTTTTTTTGATGAAAATGCAATGCAATCAGATTCAAAATTTGAAAATAGATTGCAATAAAAAATAAGAATACAATCGTATAACCACTAACGGTTTGACACAGTTCTTCTTGAGGTTGTCTCTCATGGAAATATATGCAAGTTAATAAAATATGTTGCTTATGAATGCATGTATGCAATGTAAGAAAAGACATTGATTTTGAGCTCAATTTCATTAGAACAACTTCTTTAGAAGACAAATTTCTTTACATAAAGCGAATGACATGAACGGCTTTACCTTACTGCCTAAAGCTTTGATCTTCATAAGAAGTCCGACTAATTTTCTCCCCGCCCTGGTTTGACTCGTATTTCATGCTTAATATATCATCTTCAACGACTAACGTTTACATGTAATCAGTCGCTTCTCTCATTTGAGTGAATGTTTTCCCCATTACATAGTCTCTATCTTCAATCTATCTCTGAGCTTGTCGAAAGTGCCACTCATTTGTTCCTAGATTCCTTTCGAGGATCACGATTCGAATCTTATTATTGTGGAGAGAGACCTCAAGTTCTTGCATCCTTTCCCTCAACTCCTTACTCTCGACTAGAATTGCCTTAAGTTCCATGAATGAGTTTCGATCGTGATATCTGCTTAGAGACTCTTCTAGCTCCGTTACTCTATCTTTTAGCTCAGCTATTTAGACTTTCAATTCAGTCTTCTTTACTTGACTTTCCTTTTGTTGCATTCTCTCGAGCTTGACCATCTTGAGATTTCCTTTTTCATCGTTTCACTTGATCTTTTTGCTTCTGAACTTCCTGCTGCCACTATCTTGATGTCTGCCTAATCCAACGGTTCTCATGAAGGGACGAAATTTCTTATTATCTTTCTTCAAGTCTTCTAAGTATTTTTTCGGCTTTGTTCTTTCCTTCGACCATAAGTGCACGGTCATGTTATCTTTCACTTTATCAAGAAATTCGTTTTCCATGACAAAACTGTCTATTTGGCAATCGAGTTTAAATCAATATCTTTTCTTGTATGATGATACAAATACAAGCAAAAGGGACAAAATAAAACAAGTTAGCAAAAACATCAGTATTAATATACAGTATAGAATAAAGAACCTAAGAACTTGTCTTGGATAGTTTGCTAAAAGGTTCGATATAACTCCTTCTAAGGCAAGTACTTGTGGCTCATTACATGTGGTTTAGTCTATAGAGAAAAAAGGTACCCAAACCAGCAGATTCCTCGATCCTCACCCATTACAGGCTCATACGGATGAGTTTGGTTTAGGGGGACACATTTCTCACATATTTGCACGAAAGTGGAAACTTCATGAAAACATGGGTACGGATGTAATCCTGAAAGCAATCTACTATCCTGCACGGAGGTGAAAACCTCACGAAGGAGTAGCTTCCCGCTTCCACTTAAAGGGCAGTAACATATGCATATGAATGCAAACTTAATAGCAATATCGACATAATATAGCATCACACAAAAATGCAAAGGATCGTATATTAAATAAAATCGAGTATTTAAAAATTTTAACAAAAAGACCCGAAAATAATCGATTTTTGGCTTGACTCTCTTTTATTTTAAAAAAATGTTCCCAGTGGAGTCGCCAAGCTATCGAGACATTTTTTTTGAAAAAAGAAAAAGTCTCGAAAAATATTTTAAAAATCGAAACATGGGAGTCACACCAATCCTTTTTATTTGGTGTGATTGGATCACCATAAAACGTTTTAAATCTGTTTTAATTTTGGTCTTCGAAATCCAGAAAACGGATTCAAGAGTCGGTTACATGTGAGGAAGGATTAGCACCCTCACATGCCCAAAATTAGTACCACGTCGATTTATTTTGGGCTTGATTGTTAAAAATTTGAAAACTCAAGTGAAATTTAAAATACGATCCTTAAACGTATGATTTATTTGATGTACACGTTTAAGAAGGAAATCGAATTTCGTTAGGAAGTCTCGTTATTTCGAAGTGATCGAGGAAGGAAGTCACGTCCAATGAGTTAGGACATAATATTTTGAGATCCGAAAATAACGAGCATTCTTTCGTTGCTAATTTCAAATCTTTTAAAAGGGTATTCGATTATTCTGATTTGAAAAAAAAATCGCGCCTAGTAAGTTAAGGCATAATTTTTCAAAATCTTAAATAAAGGAATATTGTCTCGATTTTAGAATTATTTGCATATATTTTTTTGAGACAGAAAACAATTTAATTTAAAGATGAGTGCATAAGATAAATACAAATGTGCAATTAATGACGAAATTAAATAACATAAAGACAAAACAATTAAGTAGATAAATAAATATGTAAAACTCAAGCATAAAATTAATAAAATACGAAATACGAAAGAATCATAAATCAAAATTAATGAGAAAATGATAAGATTAATTTAAAATACGAAGAAAATAATTTAATTTTATGTACAAAGAATCGAAGGAAAAGAAAATAAAAAATGGGGTCGAAAAATGAAGTTTTTGAGAATTTTGAGGTCAAAATGTGATTTTGAGAAAGTTTAGAGGTTAAAATGTAATTTTGGAAGAGTTTAGGAGTCAAAATATAATTTTGGAAAAGTTTGAGGTTTAAATGTAATTTTGGAAAATTTAAGGGTCAAAATTGAATTTTTGGAAATTTTAGGGACCTCTTAAGCAATAAACCCAAAAAAATTTGACACGTGGCAGCCTCAAGGCCATTTATGAGTCAAGGACAAAATTGTAAAAATTTTAAAATTATCGAGTTAAATTGCAATAAATTAAAAATAACATAAAAGGACTAAATTAAAACAAATAAAAATGTAGGAGGGCCAAAAGGGAAAATTACCTATTTTTTTAAAAAATCTAATTATAAGGCATAGGCCAAAATGACATCGTTTTAGGTGTTTTAAGTTATTCCCAAAACTACATCGTTTTGGGAGCCTATATAAACTACTTTAAGCCTTTTTATTTTTCAGTTTTTCACTCTTCTCTTCAAAAAACCTCAAAAAATCCACTTAACTCTCTCTCACCTTCTCTCTTCTTCTCTTTTTTTTTGTAAGAGTCCCACCGATCGTCGGCCACCGCCACCCACCGATCGTCGGCCACCGCCAATCATCGCTGTCGCCTGAGGTAATTTTTTTTTATTCCAAAACATAGATCGGGGCTAAATCTATCAAGATCTAGCCACTAAACTTTAAAAAGATTTCAAAAAAAATGACTTTTCTTGTTGAAATGTGTTTTGTATTTTGGATTTTAAACCTCTTTTTGTGTTTTTTTCTTTGCTTATTTATTTTTATTGGACTCTCAAAAATATTAAAAAAAAATATAACATAAAATAGAAAAAAATATGTATATATCACATATATACTATTTTCGAAAATAAGAAAAAATAAATAAATATATGCAAATATGTATATATGTGTATGTATAAATGCTAATATACCTTGCATGTTGAACTTTTTGAATATTTTTTTTTTGCCTTTTTTTTATTGATTTCTTGTCTAAATCGAAGGGGGAAAAGGATCCTCTTCACAATTTTTGTTGGCTTTTTATAGTCATTACAATACAATGCACTTGGTTGTTTCTTGTCTTGTCTTCTTTATCTTTGTAAGTACAACAATGGTGGCAGCTTTCGGTGGTGCTGGTAGTGGTGGGTGATGTGGCAGCAACTAGTTGGTGAGGGCAAGCGGCGGTTGGTGCAAGTGGTAGATTTAGGGTTCAATTTTTTTTTGTAAAATTAGGCTTATTAGGCTTGTTGGGTAATTAGGTTTAGGTGTAACTGGGTTTAAGTTTAATTGAGAATTTGGACATTTTAAATTTAAAATTTTATTATTTAGGATTCAAGTTCGGTTTTAATGGTTTTAATATTGGGCTTGGATAAAATTAGGCTCCAACGGTAAGATTTTTGAGTATGTGACTAGATGTCTAGTATGTCAGCACGTAAAAGTCGAGCATTAGGTACCGTTAGGGTTGCTACAGCCTATTACCATTCCTAAGTGGAAGTGGGAATGAGTTACTATGTATTTTTTTCAGGATTATCGGTGACTTCGAGGAAGAAGGATTCAATCTGGGTTATAGTTGACAGATTGACTAAGTCCACTCATTTTATTCCTATTCGTGTGGATTTCACACTTGAGAAGCTAGTAAAATTGTATGTGTCGGAGATTGTGCGACCGCACTAGGTGCTAGTATCCATCATTTCTAACAAAGATCCATGATTAACTTCGATGTTTTGAGGTAAGCTCCATGAAGCCCTTGGAACCAAACAGAATTTCAATACTGCATATCATCTGTAAACAGATGGGTAGTCTGAGCAGTTGATACAAATTTTAGAAGATATGTTGCGCTGCTGTATACTGAGTTTAAGGGTAGTTGAAAAATATGTCTATCGTTGGTAGAGTTTGCACATAATAACAACTATCAGTCCAGCATTAAAATGGCACCATTTGAGGCTCTGTATGGTAAAAAGTGCAAAACATCACTATACTGGTCAGAGTTGAGTGAATCTAAACTAGTTGGTTCTAATTTGATACATGAGACAAAGGATAAGGTCCGGATAGTCCGTAAGTGTTTACAAGCAGCGTCTAATCGTCAAAAGTCTTATGCAGATCTCAAAAGGAAAGATATAGAGTTTGTAGTAGGAGATCGAGTGTTTCTGAAAGTTTCACTTTTGAAAAAGGTGTTGCATTTTGGCAGAAAAGAGAAGTTAAGTTCACGGTTTATTGGGTTGTATGAGATCATTGAAAGAGTAAGTCCTGTACCTTATAAGTTAACTTTGCCTTCAAAAATTGAGAATATTCATGATGCCTTCCATGTCTTGATGTTGAGGCGATACAAATCAAATCCTTCACACGTGATCACTCCTTGTGAGGTTGAGATACAACCGGATTTGTCATATTTAGAAGAACGGGTTAGAATTCTAGCTCGTGAAGTGAAGGAATTACGAAACAAGAGAGTACCGTTAGTGAAAGTCTTATGGAATCGACACAAGTTAGAGGAAGCTACATGGGAAACAAAGACTTCGATGAGATCACAATACCCTAATCTGTTCGCTGGTAAGAAATTTCGGGATGAAATTTTCTAATCGAAGAGAGTTGTAACGGCCCGTTTTTTAGTGGTGTCGAAAATAATGATTTCGAGACCACAACTCCGATGGTTCCGGGACCACAACTCTAATGAGTCGGGTCATAAATATTAATTATTCAATATTTATGATGTCATTCGTGTCATATTAAATTTTGGTTAAGAAATTTTATTGTTTAGATAGTTAATTAAGTGGAAAAGACTAAATCGTAAAAGGTGTAAAAGTTGTGTTCTGTTATTTAAAGGCTTAGATGCTAATTAAAAGGTAAGGAAAAGTCTTTAAATGGTAAATATATCATGAGGATATGAGTGGATGGTAATGCCTTGGCTTTTGCTTAAATATGGCATGTACTTAGGATGATGTTTTGAAATAGTGAAAATGTTTTAGTGTTTGATTTTGTATAAATGTGTTTTGAACTAATATTCAAAGTTGGGCCCTTTGCCTAAGTATATACATATATTGAATACCCTAATTTGAATAGGTCTTAGTTGTTCTTGGTATGTTTTGGTGTGGGTTGAATGTATTTGGATATAGAAATAATTGAAAAGATGTGTTGATTTGGTGCTTAGGCAAATTGGTCCATTTTAGGGGTATTTTGTTGTGTACACAGGTTGCCACATGGTCGTGTACCACAAACGGCCTGGCCACAGGGTCATGTGGCACTGTTCATTTAGGTGCAGGGATCACACGGTTTGGGACATAATCGTGTGTATCAAGTCAAAGAGTTACACTATTGGGCACACAGTCTGAGACACGATCGTATGATCCACACGATCGGGGACACGGTCGTGTGTAATAAGTCAAAGAGTTACACGATCCAACATACGGCTTGCGATTTAGGTGTGTGAATAGGCCACACGGGCATGTGGAAGGGCCACATGGCCATGTGGCCCCTGTAGGTGAATTTTTTTTTAAATTTTCTTAAAATATTTTATTTTATTCTGATTTGATCCCTGATTGTTCATAAACTATTTTTAAGGCCTCGGGGACCCGATTTAAGGCTTGTATATATATATAATTTATATTAAATTGATTTTTAAAGATCGAACGTTTATGAGAATGTTCCAATATGTATAGTAACTCACTGTATCCCTATTCCGATGATAGAAACAAGATATAGGTGTTACACGAATTTTTATTTAATAAGAAATTAAATAATTGAAGTTCGAACTAGGAATTAAATCAATTAAGTCATTATAGTTTCATGAGATCAAGTTAATTAAATTAATTTTTTCATAAATTTCAATGCGGTAAAATTATCATGACTTCATCGAGATTTGAATTGCATTGAGAAAATAATTTTATTAGCATAATTAATTATTTAATTAATCAAAAATAATAATACTTTTGGGGAAAGGAATATATATATATATAGTTTAGATAAATTATTTAAGTAGGTTTAAAGAGTAGATTACACATATAAGTGACCCAATATATAAAGAGGCCTGACAGCCTCAAACTAATGGTAAAGGATGACAAATCCTAGTCACAAATAGAGTTATTGCCGCCAACCCTATGGTATACTCCTAATAAGAGTTATATTTTTCTATTTAAATATTATTATTCGATTAAATACTTATTCGATTGAAATACTTGTTACTTTCTCTCTCTCTATAAATAAAGACTAAGGGCTAGACGAAACATATATTTGATATACATCGATATTTATCAAAATATAAAAAGATTATTTTTCCAAATAAATTCTATCTTTTGACAAGATTTTTTCATCTTTTGATTTTTAGCTTTTAAAAAATTATGTTTTTCTTTATATTTTGTCCAATAAAATTTTTATTTTTTTTCCAAACTATTATAGACTATATTTTAAAATAATAATAACCTAAAAAGTAATATTTTATAAAAAATAATATTAAAAATGTAATTAAAATAAATTTTCAAAAAGCTGTATAAAAAATGGGCCCTTTCTCCGTACTAAACTCTTCACGAGGCAAAGGTGACCCACCCTACTCATCATAAATTCATCATCAACCTTTAACATTTGAAACAATTGGGTCTTTTAAATATAGCGGGCCAACAAAACCTATAATTTATGCCTAGGGAACACCTTCACAATTTCGAAATTTGAAATTAAAGTTATATGTTTTTTTTTAATATATCAATGTAATTAAATTATAGTATCTGTTCATATTTTTTATTTTTTGATAATATATATATATATTACATACAGATGCTCAAATTTAAATTTTTTAATATGAACATCATTTTTTTTTCACTAAAAGCACTCGTTATATTTAAAAGTTTTAATTATTTAAAAAGCTAATACATGATATATGAAAAAATATAATTAATACATGAAATAGAGGGAAAACAACTGATAACAAAAGCAAACCAAGATTTGAGCACTGATTATGAATGCATGGGTAAGACTAAAATGGGGATCAGTATGTAATATTCCATTCAGCTAGTTAGTTCTTCTGTATTAAAAAGATATACCATTTTCGGGTAATGTTAAACTTTTCTTGTGATTAGTGCCATTTTTTGTTGCAATGCGCATTTTAACCCTTTAATCAACCTCTGCCCAATGTTTTTCTTCATGGCTGAATTCTCCGATGATGAAGACCCCGATGCCCTCTCTTCTGGACCACCGCTAAACCGAAAACTGGCTGAAGCAGGAGCTCCAATATACGCTCTTTCAATCTTTCTCCCTGAACCGAAATGGAAGCTAGCAGACCGGCCCGATTCCAGCACATCTCTACACCCACCACCACCAGTTCTTTCAATAACATTATCATGATCAGATTCTTGCAATATCTTTTTCATGCAAAGAAGCTGTTTCTCCAGGGTTTGGATGCGGGAACTGGTGGCGTCCATTGCTGCCTTGAGCTGAGCCGTTTCACGCTTGGTGGCATCGCGTTGGAGGATTTCACCGAGGGTGACGTTGTTGTTGTCGTCGTCGTCGTTGTTGCTGCTGTTTGTAGGGCGATGCCTGCGAGAGTAGTATTGGTGATTGGCGGCTGATAGAATGGAGCGGCGGGTATTGAGTTGTTCCACCAACATGGCTCGGACCACGAACCGCAATGGCATTCGAGGGTTTTGCACTGCATGTAAGAGCAGTTGAGGTGAGAGCTTGTTGCAGTCTATGGAATTACATATCTGCGTCTTCTGCTCTTCCGTCATCTTCCCATTGTGCTCCTGCACAAACCACAAGTTTTTAAGAAAAGTTCACACTTGAATAAATTGAAAATTAAAAGATATTAATATTTTTATTTTATTATTTAATAATATAAAATTTTAAATTTATATATTTTAATTGAATAAAAAAACTAAATTCCAATTAAGACATGTTAATCTAACAGAAATAAAAGTAGTGTAGTGCCGTGTCGTGTCCTTACCTCGAGATAAAAGTCAACGATTCTGTAAACCAAATCGTGGTACTCAAATCGTTGGTGCATAGACTCAGCAACGATTTTGAAATCATCGGCGCGCAAAGAAATAACGTCCTCAAAATAACCGTCCAAGCCCTTACCATCATCCGTTAAATTCATAACCTCCACGCATCTACTAACGAGAAACGACGTAGTTTCCGCCTCGGGGAGCAACGCGAGGCAAGACTTGAAAACAATCGCCGCGTACTTTCCGTTAACGGCGATGAATTTTTGGAAGTAATTCTCAGTCATCTGCTTCAAGTTACTGTCGTCCTCACCTTTGGCCTCCGTCATTCCAAGGAGGTCCGCTGCTACCAAGAGTGACGCTACGTTGAACGGCGTTACGAGGAGGTGAGTCCCGTAACAGAAATCGACAACGAGAGTGAATGTTTCGGCGGTTATGTTTAACGGCGGGGATAACGTCAATTCTGATTTTTCAGTTAATTTCCGCCTTAAATAGGTGCTCCTGGATATCAGAGGATCCTATGAAGACAAAAACAAAAAAAATTGCTAAACGCAGCGTTTAGTAACATTAAATACTACCGTTTAATCGTTGAATCAAATGGAATTAATTAGAAAATGACTATAATTTGACTTAATTGTTCATTGGATTTTTTGTTATTACAGAAAAACTCATTTTAATTATTTGAAACTGTAATTTTTTTTATAATTTTTTTATTTTTATTTTTATTTTCTTTTAATGATTTACAATAACAGGATAAAACTCGAATAATAAAGATAATTAATGCAACTCGAATCCAAATTACACCTGTGACGGTGAATATTTTTGACCATCAAATTAATACACAGGATTCAAATAATTCAAATATACGCAACCTAAACTTCAAACCCAAAACCAAAAAACAACAAAATACTTAACCATTGAACCACTAAATTTATCATTTTCATTTTAAATATTCTTCTAAAAAGAATTTGATAAGTTTGTAGTAATCATTAAACCCACAGAAGAGAGAAAAAACAACACATACCTTATGAAGGTGAAAAGCAGTTCCCTGTACATGTATCAACACGTCAGTTTTACACCCCATTGCCGATGACCTTATAATATACAATACCCAAAAATAAAATAAGAAAATGTCATGAATTTTTTAAAAAGAAAGGAGAGAGAGAGAGAACAAATAATTTAAGCAAATATATAAAATACCAAGCTTGTGCACTTGAATGGAGAGGTGAAGGAGGAGAAGAGAGAAGTGAAGGAGAGTTGGAAGAGTTATCATCATCTTCTTCTTCATCATCATAAACTTCATCTTCATAAATGGTTTCCACAACTCCTAAATTTCCCCAAGGCTTCATTTTTTGTGTTTGTTTTTTCTTCTGGGGTGTGATCTTTGTTTAGTGTGTTAATGGTGTTGCTATAGGCATTGGCAGGCAGTAGGGTTTTTGGGATTGGAGTGGGGTGGGGAAATTCCTTTGCTGGTTGGGATATTAATGGTGCATGTGATGACTCATAAATGCTAGCTTTCAATGACCCTTCTCTTCAAATCAAAATATTTTGGATTTTTTAGATTTTTAGTTGAGTTTGGATGGATAGTGTATTTATTCGCGGTTAGTATAAAAATAGTGGTGGTAATGAAATTAAATATTGTAATGTAAAACAAAAAATAAGCTAAACACATTGTAATCTACCGTCCATCTAAACCCACCCTTAACTAAATGATTGTGGGAATATGACTTTTACTCTTTTTTATGTCTGTAAATTTAGATATGGTAATATGATTATAATAAGTAACATATTTATATGATTAATGTAAAAAAAATTGACAGATGCATGAATTGCTAATGAAAAAAGGAAGAAAATCTATTAGATTTTTGCACCTAACTACATAAAAGAAACAACAATTAGGTTTAACCATATTTGTATGATCTATTTGGTGAATATGTTTTTTCCAAATCTGAAAATTTGACAAATGTTGGAAGCTATGCTTAGCTATTTGCTGATTTTGAGTGAATTATTATTGAGGGTAAAGAATCAATCATTGATTTTTAGAAGTATCTTAAATTTATTTACTATTTTTCATGTCCGTTTTATGATTCATGTTTAGGATACGTGATTATCTTTCTCAACAATATTCATGTTTAGGGTACGTGATTATCTTTCTCAACAATATCAAATAAAATCTATTAATTTCTATCCAATTTGCTTCTGCCGAGATGGAAGCACGTCTAACGGTTAAAATAAATTTTGGTGATTTATTTGTGGAAGTTAATCCATTCTCATTAAATTTCGATTAAATTTAAGATAAAATTAATTAATATTTTTAGAATTATAAATATATATTCAAATAATTATAAAATAAAATATACTTGAATAAAAAATTAAAAAATAACCGAACAAACCTCATACAAAATAACCTCACATGATGAAATTGAAATTGGTCTCATTTTAGGCAAAAGTTATAGATTTAGTTCATAATTCTTTAAATGAATTCTTTTTAATTTTTTTAATTTTGAATTTCAATCCTTATTTAACCATTATATCAATTAACTATAATATCACAATTATTTTTAGTATTATGTGAGAATAATAAGTTGTATAACATTACATATATGATAATATAATCAGTGGTGAAGTGTAGTAGAGACTCAGAGGGCATGACCCTCTCTAAAATTGTAAAATTTTAATTTAGGCTTTTTATAATTTATAAAATTTTATTATTATTACTTTAAATGTTATAAAATTTCATCATTTTGAAGGGTTAAAATATAATTTTACCATTATTAATTTAAAATTTTATAAATTATAAAGTAACTAATTAGGGGGTCGGGGCCTGTATATATATATTTTAATTTATTATATATGCTAAGTAGTAAAAAGAGTATTTTTCTTCATTGTTTAAAATTATGAGGTTTATTTTTCAGAAAGAAGAAACTATGAGGACTAAACTTAAATTGGAATAATTTTCATAATGCAATGGGGAATTTCATCTGAATTAAATCAATGATATTAAGGTTAGGCGTTAGGCCATATAGTAGAGTTAGTACTTCGAAGAAATGAGTAATGAAGGTAATTTTTTATTAGCGGCGGTTATATCGAAAGGAATCTTCTAATCACCCACTTTATTAATAATAAAATAACATAAAATAGTTAATATTTATACTTAAATTTAATATAATATACACCTCTGTATAATACATAACTTGAAAAAAAAGTATAAAATAGTTATTGATGAAAAGTGATTGATTGGTTGCGGTTAATATGCTTAATGATCAGACAAAATATGGTGTAAATTCCATGGAAGCATCAGGAAGAAATTGTCCCCTTAATTTGAGAATTAATGATGTTCCCCAAAAAGATCGAGATGGAGATTCTAGAAGATAGTATTGGTGTCAGACATAATTTCTATTATGACTAAATATATTTAGCTTTTTTATCTACCAAAAATAAAACAAAATATAAAAAAATATTATTCAAATATTTTATTTTAATAGTTAATAATAAATTAATTTATAAAAAATTAAAAATTAATAAATTAACTTCAAATTTTCATTAAATAAAAAAACCTTAAAAATTAAAAATATAAAAAAAATTAATTTCATTTTTTTTATAAATAAAAGTTTTTATTAATATTAAAAATCTTACCACACGTGTATATTTGTGAAAACTATTGATTTAAAATACAGATATGTGTTTAAAAATAATATATAATCTGTACATTGATTTAAAAGTTTTTCTTTTTAAGTTTTCTCAAGTATTGTTATTAATGTGGTAAAAAATTGTTTATAAATTTATTAAACACGTATTTAATCTTCATAGATGTTAATTTTAATTTTTTATTTAAAAATCATATAAAAATATAAAAAAATTAAAAACTGTTAAAAAATAATAATAATTATTTAATAATAAAAAAATTAATCATTTCCTAATTGAATTGATATCCAATGAATCCGTGCACCAACCCAATCATGAGTTTATTAATTTTATAGATGTAACGTTATATTGTTAATTATTAAACATATTTTTATTAGATTTGTCTTCAAAATATTTATAGTAAAATTTAATCAAAAATCAAACTTTTGTGCAAAATATCAAATCGAAAAAAAAAATCAAAAAGCTTTCGAACAATTAAAAGGAAGACCTCGACAAAACAAGGCTTAAGTGTACCATTATCAAAATGGCTCAAAACTTACAATATTGAATCATGGAAAAGCCTAAAGTATCATCAAACATCCATCCACAGCCTTCGAGAACCTAGAAATGAATATTTATCATTTGTGGAACTATTTATTGCCACCCTTCATCAATCACCAAGAACAAAAATATTGAAGGTATCAAATTCCAAAAGCATCATTGAATAGCAAAAAATAAAAAACCTAATTAGGGCTTCAGAACAATCACCAATCCGAACCGGGGACTTTTTTCTAAGGCCTTTGTGTCAAACTCACTGGAGATTGTCAACAACGACTTCGGTATGATTTCGTGTTGCAGCAGTGCTCCAAGCTTCCCATGACTGTTGAGCTTAGCTTTAATCAGAGTGAGATGATCAACAGCATACGCCCCTCTAACAGTAAACGTGTTCTCATTTGTGGAAAACCTTCGGCTGATCTCAGCCACGGCAGCACTCTTCTTCAGCTGGTCCATGTAATGCACATATGATGCTTTTATACTGTCTCCCTTGTCTTCCCTGAAAACAATAAGAGAAAGAAATCAGGGTCAAAGATTAGAAAATTCTCAATTCGAATCACTGTTAAAATCATGTGGAGTAAATACAGTAATGTACAAAAGCTTACAGAATTATCGAAGCACAGGAATCTGGTTTTGTCACGCTAATACCAGCAGTATACTTTGTGAAATTTCCAGAGGTGGTATCATAACCTGCCTCTGCACCAAAAGCAATAGTGGGTGTCCCAATGGTTGTCGTGACATCAACGCCTGGTGTCTGGTTTAAACCAACCGTTGTTGTAAAGGTTGCATGGTCATGGAAATACTGAACCTCCAACTGCAAAATAAATAGCAGATGCATACTATTAAACATCAAAATCATCAACATGGAAAACATTTCTGCTTAGGAGAGGTAGCTTCCTACATTGCCGGTGTTATAATCAAGTACTTTGAACGATGCAATAGTCTTCGTGGATGGAAGAATCTTAGTGAATGTAAGTGTTGTCGAGATCTGGAAAAACAATGTAAGAATGTAAAATGCTCAGCTGGATTAGGCTACTGTTATTTAATAGTTTCAAAAGAAAGAAAGTGAAAACCGTAAGAACCCACATTAGAGTCAGTATCAACTTTGACATCTAATTGAGTATTCTTGTACTTGTATAATGCAGCAACATCCCCAGTAGAAAGTCCTCCTTTCTTTAGAGCAGTTGATGTAAGGGCCTGATATATGTATATATATATAAGGGGACAAATGAGGAATAAATTAGAACAACTCCACCTGTTGGAAGTTTCAAATTATAGGATCTAGCTAAAGAAGACCACATGAAAGTTCATTAACCTCAGCAGACAAATCAAAACTAAAACCACCAAGGAAAACTTTGAGAACAAGTAAAATTTAAAACTTTTGGTTCGGTTCAGAGCGGTGTATCCCTTGCATTCATTCGAATTACACCTTTTGAATTGGAAAAAGTGGTAATATCAGTTCAAACGAGAACAGTCCCATCTGGAAACACAGGTTCACCGACAATAGATTGGCAACAAAATGTTTGAGTCCAAAGATTCATTAGAAATCCAGGAAAATCACCCTAAAACAGATTTCTTTTCAGTGGAAAAGAATAAATAACAAGAACATTGATTTCTTAAATGCACGATCTACATTCAATTATAAGTTAGACCATTTTAACATTGTTTTTTTTTTTGGTTGTAAATTAGACCTAATTACTCCAAAACTAAGGTTCACAATTACATAAATAGAGCCTGAAATTATGAAAGCACTAGTTTTACACAAATATGGACCCCTCTCTCTATATATCAAGTCCTAGTGAGCGTATCGGAGTGTCATTATTGAATAACTATCACACCCCAGCTAAGATATAAACATTAATCGAAATTCAATATGCAAAAGAGATGAATTTGGCATACCACTCCAGCGCCAGTGTAAGTAGAAACAGTGAACTTCTGATCCGAGGTATAATCTTTAGTCAACAGATCTAAGCATTCAAAAAAGGGAGAAATGAAAACAGGTAATTGAAAGGAATATAAATATATATATCGAAAGATGGAGATAGAGGATTTGATTACCTTTGGCTTTCTTGCCGATATCGACGAAGAGTCCCGGTCCCTTACTCATGGTTGCAGAAAAGACTGGGAAAGATATGAGAAATTGAGAGGATTTAAAAGATGGTGAAATCGAATCGATTCGATTCGAAGGACGCAGGGGTTTTTTTGTAGTGGTGGAGACGAAAATAAAAATGCCAAAACTTTTGAAGGAGGTGAATATCAGGTGTGACCCTCTTTTGGAACTCCAACTGTTGTGATCCGTTTGATTTGATCGAAACTATGATCAAATTCAACCTTCATCAAATATATGTATTTATTTAAATAATCACAATGCTGGTTGGATCTGGGAGGAATATTATTACAGGCAAATCTTACACTAATGGATGCGTTTCAAAAGGTAACAACTACACATTTTTGTCAGGAAAGTAATGATTTCAAATAAATAAATAAATTATTTATAAACTCCTTTTTGGTTATAATATTTCAATAAATTTTTGTTTTTTTTAAATAAAATTTTAATCTAAGAACTGTTTAGACTTGATCACAAGAATTATCGAGATTTAATATTAAAAATGGGTTTGCAAGAATTTCAACTTAAGAATGGATGAAATGATCTTTGAGATTTAATTGGGCCTCGTTTCTAAAGTCATTAAGACTTAAGCCCTGTTACCAATGCTTTCAAAAAGCACTTTTCACTGTAAAAGTATTTTTTGGCTAAAAACTGTGCTAAACAAGCAACTTTTGAAAAAAAAATTGACTTTTCAAAAGAACTTTTCCTTAGATGGAGAAGTTAAAATTTTTAGCTTTTCCATCCCAGAAGCATTTTTGACAGTTCAATTACATTTTCACCCCTCCAACACATGTTACTTTCTTTTCTTTGATTAATTGTTTAAAAAATATTTAAAATTTATATTTTATATATTAAAATATTAATAAAAATATAATAAATTATTTTCTATATTCTTATTAAAATATCATAATATTAACTAATTTAAATATTATTTAAATGTTTATTTATTACTTTATAACACATGTCCAAAATGAACATTTTAATTCTCAAAAGTAATTTTTGACCGCTATACTAAACACTTAAATCTTAAATCAAACTTTTCAAAAGTACTTTTCAAAATTCCTTTTTCAACACATTTTTTAAAAGCACTTCTCAAAAGCAATGCTAAACAATAGATTGATTTTAAAAGATGAGGTTTGTTCTCTTATGTGATATAGTAACAAAATTGGAGAACCTTCTGATCAAAAGGGTTTTTGGGAGATCTTGGATGGTTGAACCGTCGTCAATGGTCATCAAAATTTGATCTTAAAACAAGAGTGATTTTTTATAACAACTCGAAAGTTACTAATGTGGGAAACAATGATTTTGAAACTCCATTTTCGATATTCAAGTTTAATATTTACGAGGTTAACATAAAGTGAAATTAAAGTTTGACCTACTCTTTTTGTCAAGTGGATAGTTAATTAAGGTATAAGGATTAAATCGTAAAATACAAAAATTAATCACCATAGATTTTTAATTGGATCAAAGGTTTAAGGACTATACAACAATTTACACCAAGCTTTAAATGAAAATTTGACCACTTTATTAAATAGTGGACGGTTGATGGATGTTTGTTTTTAAATAATTGTTAAATTAATGATATAAACAAATAAAATGTATATAATAAAATTAATAAAACAAAGGTTAGTGGAAGGAGAGAAACATTTTGGGCTGTCATCTTCTTCCTCATGAATTGAGAAAGCAAAAATTAGGGTTGAAGCTTCGCCTTTGCATTAGTAGGTTATTTTAGTCATTTTTTTATAATTTTTATGTTTCTGAAATCGTGGTAACTCGATTTAGCTAACTCGTGGAATTGTTTTCAAAATTGTCAAAATCTTATAAGGTTTCCATTGATGAGTTCATGAAGTTTTTTTATGTTAAATGGTTAGAGTTTATACTTAGATATTAAAAAGGATTAATTTGTAAAGAAAAAATTGTTAGTTTTGAACATAGGGATTAAATTGTAAATATTTCAAAATTGATGTTAAAGTTCTATAATTATTGATAATAGAGAGTTTTAGGGGGATGAAATTATGATCAGTATCAAAATCGAAACTCAAATTGAAAGTTATGATAATTTCAGTTTTAGGGACTAGATTGAATAAAATGTAAAACTTTAGGGAACATTCAATATATATGAAATTGAACTTATATACGCACATAATAGGATGATATAAGAAGCGTGGAATTGATCAATTGAATGTAATTATCATATAGATCAGAAATTGGACTAAATCAGAAATAATCGAGAAAAAGATAAAATTATTGAATAGTCATTAAAGATTTAATTTGTCTACTAATTTAACGAGGTAAGTTATATGGTATGGTTATATTTATTTTTAATATATTCTTGACTAGTGAGTTTGTTTTTATATGATTGTAATTTGAATTATTTATAATTTAGTGCAAAAAGGTGTGATATGGACTAAATCGTAAAGGGATGATAAATTGACTGATAAATTCAATATGGTGAATTAAAAATTGATATATTTAATGAACCAATATTTAATTATGATTGATCGAATAATATTGGTATGAATTTGATTGATTATCTAGACAAAGGATTAAATTGAATAATTCGTAAAATATGTAAGACCTTGTAATTAAATGTGATTTGGATGGAATTTGATCTCATACTATTACTGAATTATTATTCGTATCTAAAAAGGGCACAAGATCATTAAAAGGGAAAGGAAAGGTGAAAGTCGATGATGAGTGACACAAGCTTCCTATTTGTATTTTTATGACCTGAAACCAATTTAGTTATTGTGCATTCATAATATACTGTTATTATGGTATTTTCGATTACCAACCCGAAACCCAAATATAACCCAGACTACTGACCCGCGACCCGAGCTTGGGCCTTACCATGTGGATACATTAAGGGCTCACGGGGAGGGCTCGTAAGCCTAGTTCGCATGACTCTGGTGTTCGCAAATAGAGGATACGAAGTCAAATAAGTGGACCGTCGAACACGTGTTAAGTCTAGGACAACATACGAGTTGGCATGCATGGAGCCTACCTAGCACATCACTTCGATGAATAATAACCATGTCTTATAAATACGCAATTCTCCTCACCAAGAACACACACAACAAAATACTCTAACAACTATATTATACAATACTGAGGTAAGTTACTAATTTTTATTGAGTGAAATGTTATGGTTGGAATTGAATATTGAAATAGAGATTAAATTGAAAAGAATAGAAAGTTTTATGATATAATTTATACATGAAATTGCATATGAATCACAATAGTACATAATAGAGTATGTACTTGGTCAGGGATGAAACCAGAAAATTTTTTTATGGGGGCCGAAGTTAAATTGTAATTTTTACGATAGTAAAAGTGCAATTTTTAAAGGATTAAATTAAAATTTTATCATTTTTAAAGGGAGCCAAAGTGCAATTTTACCTTTATTAATTTAAAATTTTAAAAAAATTTAAGGGCTTAAATAAAAAATTTTCTATTTTAGGGGGGCCAGGGTCTTTGCTAACCCTCTGGTTTGTCCCTTATACTTGGTAGAGTCTCTTGTATTTTTCTATGTTTGGAATGCTTAGATCGGTGAATTGGTAATTGAGAAGCGAATTGGTATGGAACCATTTAGGAAATGGTTAAAGTGTGCATTCTTAACAAGAAATTGTAGGATTGAATGTTAAATTGATAGGTAGAATGCATATGGTATTTGGTGTACGTTTTAGTCATGTTATATGTGATAAGTTGATATGAATTAGCTAAATAGCATAAATAAGTATACATAGATAAAGTGGGCATTTGTGGTATAAATTGATAATAGGTTGAATCTTCAATATTAATGATTTATGGTTTATTAATGCTAGTTAAGTATATGTGTATATGTAATCTAAATTGTCATAACTTAATCATGATATGATATACACAATGGTAATGTGTTCATGCTAAGCCTTTTAATCTTTTGCATGTATGCTTACTGTTGGTGCTAAATTTTGACCGAGCCCAACATTTGAACTAAAAAAACCAAAAAAATAATAAAGTTTAAATTTAAATTTACTTTAAGTTTTAAATGTTCAATACATTTTTAAACTTAAATTTATTTAAATTTAAAAAGTCTAAACCCAATTTACAAAGGCCCAAAGTGCCCTATACCCAAACACCTAAACCTAATTACCCAACAACCCCAATAAACCCAATTTTACAAAAAAACTCAAACCCTAAATGGTAACTTGTTCTTGCTGTTGCCCTGTCTTGCCCACACAGAAGCCGCCACGTCAGCATTCACCATCTGCTACCACCAACAACTTGCCTCTGCCACCATCTGCTACCACCATTATCACCTGCAAGGGAAGAAAAGATAGCTATTAAGATAGAAGAACAAAAGAGAATCATTGTATTTTAGGCTATAAAGCCGAAATTGAAATCAGTTGTAGGGGATTACAAAATTTTTCAAAAATCAATACACACAGACCTTCTTCATTTTGAAATCAATACAAAAAAGACAGACCTTCAAACATTCAAAAAAATCAATACATACAGAGCATTCGAGACAATTAATATCAAAATTAAGGGCAGATTCCAAGCATTCACATACTCAAGTATATATTTTTAAACGCATATTAATTATTAATATATTTCATTGAATGCCCATTTATGTTTAAAAAAAAAACTATTCAAAACGTTTCAATATATGTTAATATACTTAATATATCATTATTATCATTTATTACTATTTATTTCCAAGATTTTACTTAAAATAAATAAAAATATTTAATAATAAAAGAGGAAGTTTAGAGTCATACTTTCCTTTCGCACCGTCACTGCCACGGACGATGGCCGAGAGACTCGCAGACATTTCCTGTTCGTGGGTAGTCCTCCGAAGATTGAGATTTGCAAATAAAACAAACAAAAAAAATAGATAAAAAAAGAAATAATGGAAACATATTTGAATAAAATGAAACTAAAATTTATTTTTGTAGATTGGAAAGATCTAAGTTGTTTTTTTCGAAAATACAAAATAGATCTAAGTTTGAATCTGTTTTAAAAACAAAAATGAAAGAGAGAAATCAAAATGTTTTTTTATACCCAGATCTAAGGTTTTGTAAAGAGAAAGAAATAAAAAACGAAACTTTGGTGTGGTTGGCTCGGATTCAGGGTTCTTAAGCCTTGATCTGGGATTTTCTTTTAAAAAAGATGAAGTTTTTACCTCAAACCACCGTGGTCGACGACGCGTGGTGGCGCGTGGCAACGGAAGCGATAGATGGGCGACGACACCCTTGGTCGGAGCAAGGCCGGCCTTTGCAAAGAGATATGAGAGAAAGAGAGGAAAAGAATTTTTTTTTAAATGGAAAGGAAAGAATGAAATTTTAAAGCAAAGTTTAGCTTAAATACCCACGTCAAAACAGCGTCGTTTTGGTGTCTGAACTTAGAGGCCAAAACGACATCGTTTTGCCATGATCCAACCGACCCGACCCGCCCCAACTCAGGATCCGCGTGTTTTCAAAAATTGGAATATTTATGCCTTTGATCCTTTCGTATTTTTTGATTGCTTCAATTTAGTCCTTAATGCCATTTTTAATTTATTTTAAATTGGCCCAATAATTTTAGATCATTTTTAATTTAATCCCTTGACTCTCCAGAAGCTTGAGAGGTTGCCACGTGTCTTTGGATCATTTATGCAATTGACCCTTTCTACTTTTCATCTATTACAATTTTGTCCTCAAATCAGGTTTTGTTTTATTTTAAATTAGCTCAGTAATTTTAAAAGATTTACAAATTGGTCCTTTGATCCTAGAATGTCTTAGAAGCTGTCACGTGTCCCATCTTCTTGGTTTTATTTCCCTTGAGGTCCTTGAATTTTCCAAAAATCATGTTTTGACCTTAAAACTCTCTAAAAATTACATTTTAACCCTAAACATTCCAAAAATTACATTTTGACCCCTAAACTTTCCAAAAATTACATTTTAACCCCTAACTTTCTAAAAATTACATTTTAACCCCTAAACTTGCCAAAAATTACATTTTGACCCTTAAACTTCTCAAAAATTACATTTTACCCTCGAGCATCCAAATATTACCATTTTCCCACAAGATGTCCAAAAATTACATTTTGACCCCTAACTTTCCAAAAAGTACACTTTAACCCCTAAACTTTCCAAAATTACTATTTTACCCTTGAACATTCAAAAATTACCATTTTACCCCTGAACATTCAAAAATTACATTTTTGACCCTAAACTTTCTAAAAATTACCATTTTACCCCTAAACATCCAAAAATTATATTTTACCCTCGAGTATCCAAAAATTACAGTTTTACCCTCGGATATCCAAAAATTATCATTTTATCCTCGGCATCCAAAAATTACATTTTTGACTCCATTTGTTTTGCTTTTCTTTCTCTTCAATATTCATACTTAGATTTTAATTATTATTATTATTCTTTCATATTTTATATTCTCTTATTTTTGATTTTTTTGTATGTATTTATCTGCTTAACTATTTTGTTTTATGTTATTTAATCTTCGTTATTAATTGTCCATTTATGCTTAATTCACATATTCGTTTTCAAAATTATTTTTACATACAAATAAACTTAAAATCGGGGCAATGTCCTTTTCGTGTGGAAATTTCGAAAAATCATGCCCAATGTGCTGAGAGTAATTTTTCGTATAATCTACACAAATCGAATATCCTCTGCAAAGCCATCTTCACTTAGGCTCTGTTTGTTTGACTGGAAATGGTTTCCGAAAAATAATTTCTGGAAAATGAATTACTTTTCTGGAAAAGTTAATATTTTTTGGTGTTTGGATGAATCTGTGTAAAATATTTTCTATTATTTGACAGATTTCCTGAAAATATTTCAAGAAAACTGTTTTAAATGAAACAAACATACATTTGAGAATTTATAAATAAATAAATACATCAAATTAAATATATTAATAATCATAAATTGAAAACAACCAAAGCAAATAAATGATTTGTAATTATGTTACAAAAAAAAAACAAAGATTGAATAATATTAAATTGGGTTCCAAATCATAATTAATATTACATTTTCCACAATTTCAATCCTTATATAGTTCTACATACAGTGAGTTTCCATTATTTTCTGTCTTTTGTGCTCCAAGGGAAGAGGTATTTTTGCTTTGCTTTATAATTATTTTATTTCTCAACTTTATTTTTTAGGGGGGGATTAATCTGGTTTTCACATTCTTAAGTCATGAGCTTCGAAAACTAATTCTCCAAGGGAAAACTTGTTGGAACATATCAAACAAGAAGGGTTCATTATGAAATTTCCAACCAACTTTCAAATTTGTTTACATATACGACTACCCTAAATTTGGAGGTGTAAATGTTAACAATGCTTAAGTGCTATTAGCTTAAATGCTATATAATTTATATTTTTCTTTACATCAATGAAAATAATATAAAATGTAATTGTTAACCGGTCTCAATTATTAGTAATGCTAATAGCAGTTAAGGCCATTTGTAAGCGTATTAATTAAAAAAACATTCGTTAATGTTCTTCAGAGTGGTCCATTGAGTCTAAACAAGCACTTTTAAAGGCAATTAAAGGCAAGAATAAGCAGATTTTGAGTGTTAAACAAGATTGAAAAAGAGGAACTTCTAATCATTCATGTTCTTCAAAAGTTTCAACATAGCATCAAACAAAACTCTAGAAGGTATTGATGGGATACAATCCAGCAAATCAAAGGAGAAAAAACCAACAAAGTGGTTATAACATCAAAGCTAAGATTATAAGTAGAACCAATAAATGGCATTATTTTATAAGTAGAAATAGCAATGGAAGTCCACAAGTTGTAGAACCAGTCAATGGCAATGTTCGAAGGAGAAAGAAGCTTGAAGAGTTAGGTGATAAAGTCGATATCATCTTCACTAAACCAAATTGTAGACACCAATTTGTTGAGCACTATTAGGAAGGAACATTTTGTTGCTGAGAATTACGCCTTATCCATTTTGGAAGTTGGCTTAGAATGTTCTGTAGATTTACCAAATGAGAGGTTTCATAAGAAAGAGATTGTTACAAAGTTAAAGAAGATCAAAGTGAAGTTATTAAGGGATATGGAATGGGTTTGATGAAGAGGCAATTATTACAAGTTTAAGGAACTAGCTACTATGGCCATGCAACTAGTCTATTATGCTCTCGCGAGACATGCTGAAACTTAAGTTGTCACCTTGCTTGCATAAATCATGCATTAAACGAAGTTTAAAAAAATTATTATCCACCGCATAATCGTTCCCAATTATATCAATTAGCAGGATACCTTAGGTGTAGCTACATACCTGTTCAAGAAGATGGAATAAGATAGAGGTAAGAAGTTGTATCTCCTTCAAATTTGCAGAATCTTCAGATCTTTTTGAAAAAAGTTGGACGTGAAAATATGAGATAGGGAATCATATATTTAGGGAAATCATTTTTTTCATTTCCTTTTGATAAAGATTAAAATCTAAAATGACAAAGATTATCACTAGCTATAAACATGCACAAAGATTATCAACACAACATAAGTCCTAAACATACTTTACCAAATAAAACACATAACCATCTTATAAACTTAAATTTGATTCGAAATAAGCGTATATTCCAGCCCATCATAAAATGTTTTGGAGTTTTAACAATATCAACAAGTTCATCAAATTGAAGGGGAAAAAACCCAAGAAAAAGACGGAAAAGGCAATATTATCATGATCGCAATAAAAAATGTAAACCCATCACCAAAAAATTTACCAAACAAAGTATCCAAACTGACAAATAAAATCGCAGTCTTTGAAAGAAAAAAGATGAAGAAAAAAATACTAAATCGAAAACTGAGGTGGAATGCTACCAATCCAAATCTCCTGTTTAGGCTGTAACAACCCGAATAGTGGTAGAGTAAATAATTATGGAATTTAAGCGATAGGAATGATTATTATTAAATATTCTATCCTAGAGAAATATCTAATTATTTAAGAAATTAAATTGTGATGGTGAGAGATTAGATGAAAAGGATTTAATTGAATTGAATGAGAAATGGTAACAATTGGCTTGAGGAATTTAATTGTTATAAAGGTGTAAAATGAGGTGTTAAATAAGAAATTAGTTTATATGGATTTAAGTGGACAACATTGGGATTGGGAAAATAATAAATTAAAAAGGTAAGTGGAGGTTAAATGGGTAATTAGATAAGGTTAAAATAAACTAAAGAAAAGTAAAAATAAACTTTGTCTTCTTCCTTCTTGGGCATTACCGAAAATTGTAAAAGAAAAGAAAGGAAAATAGCCATTTTTGGAAGCTTGTACAATTGGTTGACTAAAGTGTCTTGCATGTAAGTAATTCTTACTTTATTTTGATTATCATGGGTGTATCCATTGAGTATGAAGTTTTGACCATGCTAAATGATGTTGATTTCATGGAAAAACTACGTATTGATACCTAGCATTTGAGAAGAAAATTTATACTTTTGTGGATGGTTTTGGATGAGCTCATGAGGTGATGATGTTTTTGTTAAGCTAGTTTTAAATCATGTTTATTTTCCTTAAATGGAGGGCTTAATTGTTATGAAATTAAATGTTCATGATGTTTTATTTAGAAACCCAAATTTGTAGGGAGTGGTTTGAGAGCATAAAAGTCCAAGTATAAATTCCATATTTATTTATTAAAAATTTATCAAGTAGATAATTGTTGAGGGACTAATGTGCGAGAGGAAGGAAGCTTGGGGTGCAAATATATAAATTGTTTTAAGTTTTGAGGAGTTGGTCATAATTTAATTAAATTATTATTTAATTTTTTAGAGCAAGAGACAAGCACAGCAGTGGATAACCGGGGAAAGGGTAAGGTCGTCGAATAAATATTCTACAGTTTCGCCATTGCCAGTAAGGTAAGTTCATAACTTACAAGTATTTTTGTTTAAATTAATGCCCTTTAATTATTATTTTAAGCTTTATACATGTTAACTGTTAGATTCATGTATTGAATTGTTTTGGGTTTGAATGTGGTTATTTGATGAGAAAAAGATAGAATGTTAAGTTATGTTTCAATAAATTCAAGCTTCGGCTTAGCAGGCTACGAGCTGGTGGATAAATTCAAACTTCGGCTTAGCAGGCTACGAGTCGGTGAATAAATTCAAGCTTCAGCTTAGTAGGCTAAAAGTCGATGAATAAATTCAAGCTTCGGCTTAGCAGGCTAAGAGTCGGTGAATAAATTGAAGCTTCGGCTTAGTAGGCTACAAGCAGATGAATACATTCAAGCTTCGGCTTAGTAGGCTATGAGCCGGTGAATGGATTAGTAACAAATATGTAGTGATGGGCAAAGAATGGTAAACGAGTTATTTACAAAGAAATTGGGAGAAAAGTAAATAAGCAAGAAAAAGATAAGAATGGTAAAAGAAGGCCTCTCATGTATTTAAATGTATGAGTTCTTTTGGAGATACACTTATGGTTGAGTTTTGGAAGAGTAATATATAGCCTTCTAGACATTGTGAAAATGAATTAATGAACTTGGTCTTTAAACTTAAAGAGTTTTTATGCATACTTTTGTTGTTGATATTTCTTTTGTGATGTAGGTCATCGGATATAAATAGTACATCGGAAGGCTTGGAAGATCTCACTATCGACTTCTTTTGGTAGCTTTTGTTCCTTCATTTTGAGTTCAAAAGTGGCATGTACATAGGACTAGGGGTTAAAGCCTTTGGGTAGGAATTTAGCAATTACTTGGGTATGAAACCATGTGTTTTTATTTTGGTTGAATGATCAAGTTGTGGTAAATTGCTATGTTACAAATCTTATGGAACGATATGATGATTATATTTTGAATGGTGAAATGAAGTTGTGGTTGAGTAATAGAAGTACCTAATACCTTTAATGAATTGTTTATGCTTGAGCTTTATGGAAATTCTTTTAATGCATATATAGGTATATATGTATATTTGATCAATGCTTAAAATGTTTTGGTTGATGTGTGTGTAAAGAAGAATTTAATGATGTTTTACCATTTTGGTCATAGCATGAGGTTTGTGTTATCTTATTGCCCAAGTTGGAGTTTAGTTTTAGCTTGTTTAAGGGGTTATCTTGTGACACACAGCCTGGGGCACGGGTAGCCACACGACCGTATATGATTTTAAAATTGATGCAAACTTAATTCGTGTATACACACGGGCCGAGACACGGTCGTGTGTCTTTATATCGTATATGTACATGGGGAAACACGCGGTCTAGTACACGAGCGTGTGTCCCTATTTCAAATGCTCACACAGTTTGGGCAATAGTCATACGGCCTGGTCGCACGGTCGTGTAACTCCTATTTCCCAAATTTCCAACTTTCTTTTAAACACCTCGGTTTGTTTTGATTATGGTTTTGTGTTATATTACAACTGATATATGATTAGAAATTTATCTATTGATGTGTTGTATCATTGTTGTTGTATATAATTAGTTGAACTTGACGGTGTGATGAATAGGGAATTACGTAAGATGCTTTTAAAATCATTTGAGATGTGTTTAAGTGTTTGTACCGGGATTAGGGTGCTTCATAGGCATTCTTATAAACAAAGGGAGGCAACTTATAAACAAAGGGAGCCTTAATGTTGCCTCCCTTTCCCCTCTGCTCAATTTCTCCAATCCAAATTGTGATGCAAAGATAAATTTTAATGTTAAAACATATGATAAGCAGCAGTTGAATGTTTAGATATAACAAACATCAAAATCATACCAAAGTGATTCAGATTTCATATTCCAAAACAACACAACATAACATAACATAACATAACCATGGAGTTTGGAAGGGTTCCCCACCAGACAGATAGGAGAACATAAGTCTTAAACATACTTTACCAAATAAAAAAAAACCCATTTTAGATTGCCCTAGATGAAAGCAAGAAAAAAATGCAAACTTTTTTTGAAATTGAAGCATGGACTAAAAAGCAATTGAAGCATCCTAAACTGAAAAAACAAAAATAAAAAAAAATACCTTGATGCTTAGAAAAGTTAAACCCAGAGACTTTTTTTGTTTTTGCGAAGGGAAAAAAAGGAGAGAGGCAATGAACGTGTGGCAAAAGGGAGAGGAAAGGGGAAAGGGAGAAGGGGCAAATAACCAATACAATGGTGTGGCAAGGAAAAGGAAAGGAGAAAGGGGGGAGGGAAAGGGAAAGGGGAAATGGGGGAGAAGCTTCGGGAGAAAGAGTTTTGGAAAATATCTTACCGAAATGAAAATAGTAAGACATTTTACTAAAAGTGAAGATGCTTTTCCCTTGTTTTGGAAGTCATTTTACCTGAGTATTTCACTTTCTACCAAACAAACAGTGGAAAACAATGAAAATATTTTTTGTAAAATATTTTACAGGTAAACAAACGGAGCCTTAATTTAAAACATTTTCCCTTTTTCACAAACTCCCATCCACTCTATCGGACCTCCGCAAAGCCATTTTCCATTACTCAAAATATCTTCTCTAGACAACATAAATCAATCAACAAAGCAGGACATAAAGAAGACAAATTAACAACATCATTAAGTCACATTAATATAAAAACAATTATTGAAAATCTAGCATTCGAACAACATCAAATTTTAGCAATTGAACAACAGGATTTTCCTCCATTTTAGATAGTTTTAACATGCTCCAAATGAACAACCTTAAATCATAAAAACATGACAACATCATTTTGTAATAAGGCACAATTTTGGAGAGCACTAATTTGTACAGCAGCAGAACTTCATTAACTCGCACAACAGTAAAATTACTCCAATTCAAACAAAAAATAACTCACATAAATTTAGAAAACTACATTAATTCAGATAGTATGAGCATCCTACAAATTTGAATAGCATTTAATTTCGTAAATTTGGACATCATTAACATATATTAACTAAACATCATTAATCTTACCGAATCTTGGGCAGCATTCAAACATGTAATATACGAACCTAATTAACGCAAGATGGTCACAAAATTTAAGGACATTTACGGTCATTGAACCAAAAATTTTCCTTCGAAACCTCCAAAACCAAGACATCAACATTGATATGATGAATTTTGAGCATGAAATAACAAAACGAGTCTAAAGAGAAGTTACCAGAATATCTTTCAAATCATTCCTAGCTTCAAACGTACTCTTTCCCCTTCTTGCTACCGCTTCCCTCCTCTCCTTTAGCTAAACAAAATTAGCCTTGTTAGAGAAAAGAAACACTTGCCACAACAACCAGATTCTTGTTACAAACATTGAAGAAATCTATCATCCTTTTTTTTCTAAAGCTTTTGGTCAAGCTTCTCAAGCATTCACTCATTCAATTCATTTCAACACAAAACAAAAATGAACTATACTAAATCATGAAATGCAAAAAATTTTACTAATTGATTTCAAGAATTTTGCATCACAAAGGTCTTATCCTCTACATGCAGTCATGACCTGGGAATTTTCTCCCCCTTCGCATTCAAATGAGATGAAGATACGAGTAGAAGGGAAATTAATTTTAGTCACACTCTTTCTTTTTTTCTAATGTGTCCCTAACCTTTTGTTTTTACTTCCCATTTACTTAATAATAATAACTATGTATAATTAAAAAGTTTTTGGCCATCCATGGCCCTTAGTTGGCTACCAATCTCATATCATTTATTCCTCTTAAAACTTAATACATGCATTTAATATTAATAACCATCCACCCATCCATCATGATCCCATGCACTTATTCAAATAATTAACTTAATTACCAAAGAGTTTAATTAACTTTCCCTATTAGCTTAACTAACTAATTATTCTTAGAGAACTAATATATGTTTATACCCCAATTCATAACGACGTGCTAATTCCTCCAATCACTTCGGATCAAAATTCTCAGTTTCATCCATAAATTTATTCAATTTAACATAATTTACCTAGGTTAGATGACATTTAAAATTAAAAGTCATAAATGAATAAATTCGAGTGTGGTAGTACGAATGAGTAAACTTAAAGGATTTGCACTAATGTATAGGATTGATGATGATATAGGTTAGTGTATGTGTTAGATATGCCTTCGGCATTGGAAATGATTGGATGGAAGGAAATGGTTATTTGTGCATATTGAGTGTCTCGAGATTATCCGATGGATGTGCAAGTATACGCAATCATTGACAAGTAATAAAGTAATGAGTAAGAGTTATCGTCTTCGCAAACCAAGTATTGCAAAATTAATTACTCAGCAAATTGGTTGGTGATGAAAATAAATTAAAGTGTGATGGATTTCTATTTCTATTAAACTAATCTAAGTATGCTTAAAATTAAATTAAACAAAGAAATAAATAAGTATGCAAGTTCTAAGAGTAATTACAATAGCATGCATGTGTTAGAATAATTTTCCTTCCTAACAAAGAAATATTTAAATAATCCTAATGATGTTATGGAATAATTCATGGCAACTCAACTATATATTAGCCCTGTTTTTATGAGTACTTAGCTTCTCTTCAATTCCTAAGCTTAACATTTTAGTTTGCATATTTCTATGTCTATTTTGACTTCAAGGTTACCTTTTCAGGCATCGTCTAAAAAATCATACTTATTAAATTATTAAGTCTAGCATATGTCTATGTCAAACAAATTAGTATTTAAAATAAGTAGAAAACAGATTATGGTAGGTAACAATAATATTTCTATATTGAAACAGTTTAATCACATTAATCCTAAGATTGTTGTAACACCTTATACTCGACCCGATTATCGAGCCCGAAGACTAAGATGCCACATCACCGTCTCACATCGTACTTACCTCATTTTATCATTTTATTTCGCATGCAAATTTTTATTTTAAGAGAAAAATTGAAGAAGTGAATGTGAACTATGCACCAGGTAGGGTCCCAAGAAAGGGAGGTGAGTCAAATTTGACCGCTTAAAAACCAAGTCTTTCCTAGCTAGAGCCAATCCTAGACATGCACCTTCTCATTGCCACAACTTCTTACAGTTATCGAATAATCAATTTCATGTTAAATCATTCCATCTTACATCAATTTATCATCTATCAAATATTTATTATCATGCATGAGGATCGTTTAGCAAATTTTCCCAAAATTGCTTCGTAGGTATCGGTATTTTGAAGAAGGTATCGATATTTTTATAAGGGATATCGATACTTCTTGAAAAATCAATACCAAAATAGCTTACTATTTTCAAATAAAAAACTCAACTGTAAAAAAAAATCGGTATTTCAATACATGTATCGATAATTTCCCCTCAAATATCGATACTCGTATCAAGGTATCGATATCGACAAGCAAAACTGTCTTCTTGTACTTCGAAGATTTCAGAGGTATCATTTTTAAAACTCGATTATCGATACCTCTATTCCAGACTTGAAAAATACATTATATATTATCATATAAATTATTCCAACTAATTCCTAAACAACATCCAACATTTACCACATAAAATAAACCTCAATGGCATGCAAATAACTAAAAATCCAATGGTTAAAAGGAGTGGGTGAGCTTAACAAGCTCAGTGAGTGCTTAGAATAACCAGTACATAAACAATCATCATGCATCAACTCAATAATCATACATCACATTCTTATCATCTCACTTGTATTTATTTACACATTCTTTACATAGTTTTCATCATACTTTATTCACATACAAGCATATTTAGTCATATAATCACATTCAAACACAACTTATGATAATTTGACTGTTAAGACTATGAAACGTATAGTGAGCTCTATCATCACACATTGGATATGCATATCTCTAACACATCAACACTGGACTCATAGAGTCGAAACATATCTCATAATTGAAGCATATAGCTAACACTCTCCAACACACCAAACATATCCCGTTGAGTGGAGCATAGCTCACATTCCCTTATCTCTCCAACATGTCCTTGGGCCTTAACGCCCCACATATATCACAACACAAAGGTGAGTACTCACAATCCTATTGCATGCCAACTATATCCAACGGTTTCATAAGATCATAAAGCCAAAATATCCATATTATTATTACATATTTTCTTATACATATTCACTGCATATTCACTTTATTGGCATAACATAATCAGTCACATGGCATGAATAATATACCCACATATTTTCTGTCACATGGCATGAAGAACATACCCACATACCCACATATTCACTTTCACAACAGTCATCATAAGCTTATAGCATATGTCACAACATCTCGTGTTTATTCACAATATCACATCTTAATTCTCTTTTTCACAATTACGCGAGCACATGTTTCACATATTAAGCATAAGTATAAGAACACTTACACTCGAAATTTAAAGTAGGGGTTTAGGTTATCTTTAAATTCCCAAATACATAATGAATCGTCTACAAGCAGCAATTTCAAAACACTCACAAAAAAGATGCTTCCTTTAAAACCCCGAAAGCTTAAACAAGCTTTCCTTTGCCTTTATTTTTGCTTATTGAAGGTCCTATCAATTCCAATGCTTCAAACACACATACACAAGCAAAAATCAATCGTCCACAGATCTTATATAGTCATAAACAATAGCCGAAGCTATGTTCTCTTAAACCGAAACCTTAAACCAAGTAAACTTTAAACTCTAATATTTCAGTCTACACTTAATCTTTTCGCATGAAATGAACTTTGTTCATTTACATATTTACCCATGACTAATTCCCAACCTTTAAACTACACTTTTCGACATACAATGGTCATTATGACGAAAATTCATTAAAACTTAAGAAATCTTTAACGAAACTTTAAAGCAATTTTAGAAACCTTCTAATCATGTTAAAAAAAGTTGAAAAACACTTTAATATTAAGTTTTTATACACAAACCCAAATTTCATCATTAAAGATCCTATTTTCAGCTTTTATTCAAAACTTACGTTTTAATGGATAAAAACTTAGTTTAAAGGACTAGATATTGTTAAAAACTCATAGAAAGTCGATTGGTTACCTTTACTTGAAGAAAAATGAGCTTTGACATGAATCTAGAAAAATACACATTTGGAGAAGATGATGAAGTTGATGATGGTTTTTGGGTGTTTCTCTTGTTATTATAGGCATTTAAGGTTTTAAGGTTCTTAGAATTCAAAAGAAATGAGGAGTTGGTGTTTAAAAGAGATTGAGAGAGATTGGAAGAGCAAAAGATGACACAAAATATAGGGAGAAGAAGTTGACGTTAAATTAAATTAAAAAAGGAAGTTTTTAAGTTTATTTTGGACATTTGGTCAAATTCTTCATAAAAACTCTTAATTTTGACTCTTTTACAAATTAGTCCTATTTTGAAAATTAAAGCTATTTAAAAATTATTTTCAAAAATTGATTTAATTTTCTAATAACCTTTGTCGAAAATATTATCTGTTAGCAAACTTATAAAATTTCAAACACATTTGGTCAAAAATCCCTATTTTACACTCGAAACTTCTAGGCCCAATTTTGAGGTGTGATTATTATTATTATTATTATTATTATTATTATTATTATTATTATTATCACCACTATTATTATCATTATTATTATTATCATTATTGTTGTTGTTGTTGTTGTTGAAGCCCAATTTGTTCGGGCCCAAACTAAACCCATTTGTTTTTAAATTTATTTTAAGTTTAAATTTGTTTTAAAATTTAAATTTAATATAAGTTTAAATTTATTTTTAAATTTAAAATTATTCTAAATTTAAATTAATAATGTCCCAAAAATTACAAATTCAAAGTCCAATATACATTACAAGTTTTGAGCCCAATTACAAACCCAAATTTATTTTTACAACCCTAAAACCCAATTTACAAATTAGTCCTAAGCCTAAACCCGAATAGCCCAATACATGACCCAACACCAAACCAGGCCTAATTGGCCCAAACCTAAGTCAAAGTATTGTAGCAAGTGGCCACTAGCAACCTCCATCCCAGCCACTCACGTACTGCCACGTCAGTAGCAAGTTACTCCACTTGCCCTTTGCCACCGTTGAAGGCTACACCACCGCCATTGTACTTGCAAGGAGAAAAGACAGATTTTAAATAAATAAATTTTCTAAACATGCATTTATTGCATTTATTGCATACATTAAGTATAATAAATAAATATTAAATAAAAAATAAAAAATAAAAGGAAAATCTGAAAAGTCTCACCTGGATCTGAACGGCCACCACCGGAGCTGTGAACGAAGCCCTTTCGAGCTGTCATCATCTTCGCAGCCCCGAATGTTGTCATCGCAATCTCAAAAATGGCAGAATTAGAATATATGTTAAAGCAGATCTAAAAAAAACAAAAGGAAATACAAAAATGAACCAAATAAACAGATTTCTTGTTTTTAAAACACAAGAATCGAAACGTTTTAGATCTGAGTTCGATTTAATGGAATTTGAACCTAGATCTGGGTTTTAAAATAAAGAAAACATCTTGGATTCAAGGTTTTTAAGCCTTGATCTAATTTTTTTCTAAAAAAGAAAAATAAAAAAGGGAAACTTTTTACCTTCCAATAGCAGTGGACAACGACGATCGACGGTAGCGCGTGGCGATGCGTGGCAACGGACGATCGATCGGAGCATGGCCGGCCATGGAGAGAAGGGAGAGCCTTTGAGAGATTTTTCAGGTTTTTTTTGGAGAGAAGAAAGTGAAAAAAAAAAAAAGGCTTGCAATGGATTTTATAAAGGACCAAAACGACGTCGTTTTGGTTTAGGCTCTTAAGCACCAAAACAGCGTCGTTTGGTTCTTAGACCCATGACCCGACCCTATTCGACCCTTACACCCTGAGATCTGTAGAAAAGGGGCTATTTACCCATTCGGTCCTTTTGTTTTTTTTATTTTTACAATTTCGTCCTTTTTGAACTTTTGATTAATTTTTAATTTCCCCATTAATTTTATTTCATTTTTAATTTAGTCCTTTAACTCTCTAGAAGCCTGAGAAGTTACCACGTGTTCATTTTTGGGTTATTTGTGTAAATGGTCCTTTCTATTTTTGATTTGTTTTAATTTCGTCCTTAAATCAGGTTTTATTTTATTTTAAATTGGCCCAATAATTTTAAAAGATTTACAAATTGGTCTTTTGACCCCAAAATGCCTGAGAGGCTACTACGTGTCTCATCTTTTTGGTTTTATTGCTCAGAAGGTCCTTGAACTATCCGAAAATCATATTTTGACCCTTACACTTTTCCAAAATCACATCTTGACCCCCCGAACTTCTCAAAAATTATATTTTTACCCCCTGAACTTCCAAAAATTACATTTTTACCTTCGAACTTCTAAAAATAACATTTTGACCCCCGAAACTTCTTAAAAATTACATTTTTGCCTTCAAACTTCCAAAAATCACATTTTGACCCTTAAACTTCTCAAAATTACATTTTTGCCCTCAAACTTCCAAAAATTATATTTTTTCCCTTTAACTTTCAAATATTACATTTTTACCCTCGAACTTCCAAAAATTACATTTTTACCCTAAAACTTCCAAAAATCACATTTTGACCCCTATACTTTTCCAAAATCACATTTTTACCCCCGAACTTCCAAAACCCCAAACTCTCCAAAACTTCATTTTCGATCCCATTTTTTCTTTCTTCGACTTTTGCATATAAATGTTTAACTTTTTTTAAAATTAATTTTGTATTTTCTCATTTATTTTTCTCATATTTATTTTCGTATATTTGTTCATTCTTTATGTTATTTAAATTTATCATTAATCGCGTAGCTCTATTTAATTTGTATACTCATTTTTATCTTTGTTTTTTAATTAAAGTTATTTTTTTATTTTTTTCTCCAAAATATTTAAAATCGAGGCAATATTCCTTTAGGGTTTTGAAAATTCATGCCTTAATGTACTATGCGCTATTTTTCTTCAAATCGGGATAATAGAATACCCTTAAATCGAGGCAATATTCCTTTATTTCGGGTTTTAAAAAATTATGCCTTAACTTACTAGGCGCGACTTTTCTTCAAACTGGGATAATCAAATACCCTTTTTAAAGGTTTAAAGTTTACAACAAAGGAAAGCTTGTTATTTTCGGATCTCGAAACATTATGTCCTAACTCACTGGACGTGAATTTCTTTCTCAATCACCTCGAAATAGCGAGACTTCCAAACAAAAATCGATTTCTTTCTTAAACATGACTTATGCATTTAAAGATCGTACTTTAAAGCTTTATTCGAGTTTTCAAAATTTTACAAACAAGACTCTAAAATAATCAATGTGGTATCAATTTTGGGCGTGTGAGGGTGCTAATCCTTCCTCTCACGTAACCGACTCCCGAACCCATTTTCTGGATTTCGAATATCAAAATGTTTTCCAAAACGAATTTTAAATATTTTGTGGTGATCCAATCACACCGAATAAAAGATTACTGGTGACTCTCATTTTTCCAATTTTTGATTTCTTTAAAATATTGTTCGAGACCTGTTTGTTTTCCCGAAAATAAACATTTCGATAATTATTGTTATTATTGTTATTATTATTATTATAGTCTCGTTATTGATTTTGTTATTTATTATTTGTAGCTTCATTGGTATTATCATCATTTCGATTATGATTTTGTTAACATTGTATTGTATATATTTATTTGTTTTTGTAATACTCGAATAAATTAATCCCATGTCAAATTAAAATGTCATATTTAATTTTCGTATAAAGTATAAGTGATTTTTTAAAAACCGAGGCAATGTTATTTATTTAGGGGACTTGAGAAATTGTACCCTAACTTACTGAGTATGATTTTGTCCTCGAACCTATGCAATTGAATATCCTATTTAAAATTAAAAATATATAAGTTTTGAGTAATAACTAGAAACGTTCTTTACTTTCGAAGATTCGAGATGTTGTGCCTTAACTTGCTGGACATGACTTTTCCTCTCGATTGACTCAAAATAAATGAGCTTTCTTCACAAAATTTAATTTATATATATCATCGAATCATGTCATTCACGCATTTAAGGATCGCATTTTAAATTCTCTTCGAGCTCTCGATTTTCAACATTAAGACACTAAGTAATCAATTATGTACCAATTTTGGGTGCTATGAGGGTGCTAATCCTTCCTCATATACATAACCAACTCCGGAATCCACTTTTCTGATTTTGTAGACCAAAAATCATCATTTTAGTAACTTTAATATTTTATTAAAAGGAATAAATTTCGAGGTGATCCAATCACACCTAATTAAAAAGGATATTGATGACTCCATTTTCGTTTTTTAAATAAAATTCGGACTCAAAAAAGGATTTCGACAGATAATTTACCCTAAAAAAAATAAAAGTAGTTAAATTATTTTTTAATCTAATTCAATTGGTTTGTATTAATTAATGACTCGATCAATTTAAAATCATTCTTTAAATTGATACCCTAATCATTTATTGATCCTTCCAATCTAATCTAATTTAGATAACCTTTATATAAATATTTAAAAAAGTCGTGGAGTCAAAAATGGTTAAATTCAAGCTTACACATAAAATATATATTTTAGAATTGGAACTCTCGATAATCTTTAGTCAATTTGAAATAATTTTAATTTTTGAGAAAAAAGACGCAAAGAAGGGTAAAACTTGATTATAAAATTATTAATTCAATTATTTATATTATTATTTAAGTTCCCGAATGAGTTGGTGTTATTTTCAATTGAGTCACTAATTTGATCAGAAAAATTATAAAAATATTATTTAATAATTAAAATAAATTATATTATTCGAGAGTATTTTAATTTTATCATTTTAAAAACCAATAAAAATATGTACATGACGAGATTCGGACCTGAACCAATTACGTTAATAAAACCTTAAATTCACTATTGAGTTAAAGCTTTATTTCAATATTTTTATACATTTTAAATTTATTATGCACATTTTATGATTTTCATCATCATGTTTTTGATTGAGTTGGTGTTGAGTTAACTTGTGACACCAACTAATAAACTATTTAATTTTATTTTATTAAATTTAATGTCGTACATATCTCATGTGTTGTTATTATTATTTAGTTTCAAACTATACATTTTATTAATTATTAATTATTATTTTTAAACACACATTTATATTTTATATTTGTGATTCCTACGTGCATACGCATATAATAAAATTTTTAATATTAATTAATCAATTTAGATTGTTTCCCCTTAAACCATATGAATAAGCCTACATTAATATCATCAATTCATACCCTAATTTATACATCTAAGTATGAAAAAACACGGTTTGAACATGGATAATTACACTTGTTTGAGGTAAGAAATATAGGAATCCAAATGTCTTACTATCTTATAGCCTCTCATTTTTCCATTGCAAATACTATATTTTAAGCTTAACTTCGTATGTTGGCCTAATGATTAAAGGTGTTCATTGTTCCAAGTATGGATTGAGTTTAAATCGTGTCAACCGTGTTGTTGTAAGAGCTTTACTCTCCTCTTGTAATTCACAAAAAAAAATGTGTAAGTTTAAAAATAGTCCATTTATCTCACATTATTTCCTCTATTAGCACATGTTTGCAATCAAGATAACCCCATATCATCTTAACTAAACATAAGCCTAGTTTTCGCTATGGATTGTTATAAGTAAAATAATCTTTGTATGTTAAATAAAAAAGTAAATTAATCTTTCCGTTAAAAGTTTCATTTATTTCTATTGTTAAAAATTAATTTTTGTATTTCAGCATAAGATACATGTGTCACGCTAAGCATTACTGTTTGATTATTCTATCAATTATATCAATTTTTAATAGTATAAAAAGATGAAACTTTTAATATAAAATAAACATAATGTAATTTGGCTCATTTTACTGTTAGCACACATAAAATTTTGACATATTCATATCTAATAATCATATGGGAGTTTTAGGAAGTAGAGATGAGCAAAACTCGATTCAACTCGAAAAAATAAAAAAAAATTCGAATCGAGTTGTTTGAGTTAATCGAGTTATTTGAGTCAACTCAAATTTTTAGTTCGAATCAAGTTGAGTTTTCGAATTCGAATAAACCGAATATCAAACTATAATATTTTACAATTTTACCCCAAACTCCCAAATATTTTTACTTTTCCCCCAAAACTTTTACTACTTCCTATTTTTCCCCGAAACTTTTACTTCCCTCTTATCCCACTCTCAATCTACCCCAAACCCATTTCCCTTCAATTTTTTAATATTTTCCCTTCAAAATTTTGCTCTTTCAATTTACTTGCCCCCAAAATCCTCAAAACTTTTTATTTTCCCCTAAAATTTTTACTCCCTTCTACTTTCCCTCTAAAACTTTTATTCCTCTCTCATCTCACCCCCCATTTACCCCAAACCCATTCCCTCTTCAATTTTTTTTGAATATTTTCCTTTCAAATTTTTACTCCCCTATTTAATCTTCAAAATTTTACTCTTTAAAACTCCAAAACTTTTTATTTTTCCCTTAAACTTTTATTCACACTTCACCCCCAATAAAAAAAATCAAAATCATCAAAAAAAATCCCCAAATCTAAATAGTAATAATTTTATTTATATCTACTATTTAATTATTAAATTAAAATTCACATTTTGTACTATTTATATTATTGAATTATTTAATCATACTAAATATTTATATTAAAATTAAATTATTAATGATGTCATAAAATATTCGTATTAAAATTTTATGCTAGTATCAATTTCATATTTTATCTTTAAAATAATTTTTATTAAAAAATCACATTTTTACATTTAATATATTTTTTAATTTCAAAATACATAATGACAAGAATTAGAAAATAATTGAAGCAACCAAGCAAGCAAAGAAGTTAATCATATGTAAAAGATTAATAAATAAATTATGAGATGATAAAAGTTAATAACAAATTTAATTACGGTAGATGACAGTGGATTATAATGACCTAAAGTTATTTTTTTAAAATTTAACTCAAATAAATATATTTGATTCAATTCGATTCAAATTCCATCACACTCGACTCGATTCAAGAAAATTTTAATTCGAATTAGAATGATAAAATAAAATACATCAATTCGATTAACTCAAATTTTTTTCATTCAATTGGATTCAACGATGATCTTATTAAGAAGGCTAAAAATGCAGAAGAAAAAAGAAATTGAAAATCTGTATGTATGATTTGACAGATTCTATAAACGTTGCAGTCTCTACTGTCTACAGAGTCATTTGACAGAACAATGAAAACCACATTGTCCAACTTTGATGGAACTTTGAACCACTGAATAAATATGTGTTGGGAGAGACACCATATGTATATTCACAAGACATATATAGTAATCACTGGAGACTACAATTCAATGCCGTACGATGCCAGACTGGATCTCCTAAGAACCCCATGAAAGCATGTGGAAGGGCTGAGCCTCTGACACCCAATTCCCCAACTGCATTCCACCCTTTCAATCCCCCAATCCACCTCAAAACAAAGTCATTCCAACTTTGGGTCCTACACCATCCCCCAAAAGGAGCAAATATCAGGATTCACATGAACCATTTTACAATGTGGTTGGTGTGAACTGTGGCACCAATCTTACTCACCTTTCTGCATCATCTATCTTAATTATCTGTTTACTTCATAATCAGGGTAGAAGATCCCCTTTGATTCCTTAAAAAAAATACTTTTGGGGTTCTTAATGGCCCTCTAATCCTAGTGCTGCTTCTACCTAACAGTGACAAAGAAACTTCCCACTCATCAAAAAGGCAACCACAACATTCCAGGCAAATCCAATCACCATTCATCTTATTGGAAAATGGAACCCTCAATCATCATCAACAAAAATCACAATGAAAAAACCTAAAGTAAAATCTAATTCCAAGAATTTTTTTTTTTAAAAAAATCAAAATAACCCAAATCTTATCTGCAAAAAGATGGCCAACAGATTTTCATTGATCAGAGTCGTTGAATGTAAGTTTTCTCTTAGTGCCAACCCCATTACTGACAGCAAAAGAGTTCTCAGGAGCATGATATACTGAAGAATAATCTGAGGAAACTACACATTTTGGTGTCTTACAGATCCTCATCTCTATTTCATGCATCATATTATAGCAGCAAAATACATTTTCCTGTTATCAAATTCAATTGCAAGATTGACATTAGTGTAGTGTTGAAGTCATACATAAGAGGGAAAATATAATACAGAATAGCTCACAATTTCTAGAGATCCCCAGAATGAAATGAAATTCATCTTGAGCTCCATTGCTGTTCTTGTTAATCTTTTATCAGAAGAAGCGGCTAACACAGCAGCTGCAGCAATAACCGATGATCGATGATCCACCAAATTGATTTCTGCAAATCGATTCATAAACATAAGCATACGAAGCTAAGTTCATAACTACATTCAAAGCTGGATTTTTAGAGTTACCTTTTATCATAAGCACAATAAGATGCAGAGCTTTTGAGACTAATCCTTTAGGTGTAGATTCACCATGAAATCTATGGATGAAGTAAGATAAATAAGCAAAGGGTGTGATTGCACTCATCTTCCATTCCAAAGTACTGACTACCAATAACTCCATTCTTTGAATTGCTTCGTTTTCAAAGTGGTAATCTTGTGTAGGATATTCTGATAAAACAGGTACTCTGTGCTCTTCCATTTTTGCTGCTAATGATAAACACGCCACCGACAACAATGGAATAACCCACAACTTCCCTTCCTAACATCCAAAAATACTTTGTTACAAACAGAGACCAGAAACCTTGCATTTGACCATTGCTTGAACAATAAAAGAAAAGAAAAAGAAGCTTACATCAATGGATTTCTTTGAGAGAAATCGATCCAAGTACATTACAGACATATATGCTGTAAGGATTTGAAACCCAAAGAGCGTTCTTGTCTAGATCAAAGAAAAAAAAAAGGTTTCATCAAACCATCCCTATTAAAAATGAAAAGAACAAATAAACAAAAAATAGAAAAAAAATACAAACATTAAACATCCATTCGATAGCATTCAAGCGAGCACATTGCAGCCATTTGTTTCGAATGGTAATGGGATAATCAGAGATACAAGAAGTTTCTCTTTGAACCAAGTTGTCAATATATTCATCATCATTATCATCATTCAAGTAAAGATTTTCATCGTCTTCAGCTTCTGTTTCAAAAAAACAAACTTCTTCTTCAGCTTCATGACACAAGAGATTAGAGCAAGAAAAGTAAGTCTCAAACTCCCCCATTTGTCTGTGGACCTCAAATCTCAACCAAAAGAAGAAAAACAAAACATAGGTTTGGTCGTTTATTTCCTACAAGACTACAACTGGTAGTATATATGTAAAGTATTGAATACACGTTTGAGGAGATTAAGGAAAATCCTAGAGAATTGGGAGTCCCCAATTTAATATTTTTTTATTCAATTTTTATGGTATAAAAATAAATATTTTATATTTATAAATAAAATTGAATTGAACTAAATTATAATAAATAATTTAAAAATTTTAAAGAATCCAACTAAACCAAAATGACCTCAAAAGAAAATTGATTAGTGAGGAAAGCGGGAAAAGGGAAGGTGATGATGAGAGCCACGGTTTTGGTGCCGCCAAATTCAGCGGAGGAGATAGAAGAGAGAAAGAGGCGTTATTTGGTAGTTACGGTGAGTGTGCACCGTAGGGAACAGGCGCTTCTATCCCTTAATTCTCTGCATCTTTTGGGAGATTCTGCTTATATACTCCTACTAGGTTTAAATGATTCTGTGTTTAATAAATTAAAATTTTAAATATTATTAAATTTTATAAGTGATGAATTGATATTAGAAAATTATTTGGTAAATTAGTAAATATAATTATAATTTTTGATAAAGGTAAATATTGATTATTTATTTTTAAATTTAATCTTATTAAAAATATTATTTTAAATAGTTTTAGACGAAAGATAAATATAAGAATTTGAATATATCACTTTTAAATAGATGATATATTTTAATTTTTAATAAAATAAAATCAACTTAATATTTTTTTAGCTTAGATGATAAGAAGCAATTTATTTATCTTATTCAACTATTTTTTATTGAAAATTTTATATTATGTAAAAGATTAAAAATGATTATCTAAAATGTTTAAAATACTAAATGTTAAAAAATTTCATTTTCAATGAAATAAAAATTTTCAATGGTTTATCAAACACATGGTAAAATAAAAAAAAATTAATTAAAAAAGACATTTGTCATCATCTACACCTGCTTGTGGAGTACTTTTACTCCATTAGAGGTGAATAGAATACTCACCCAAAATGTATAATGATATTAAGTTAACATATAGGCGAACCCTATAATGCGAGTCAATATGCAAAATTGCGTAGGAACTAGTGTGTGAACCCTTAGGATAATCATGCGAGCCTATCTGTTATGTGAACCCTTGCTACATGCGAGCCTATATGTTGTGCAAACCCTAGGTGCATGTTAGCCTATATGTTATGCGAGCCCTGTATGTGTCATAAGCGAGCCATGTTATGTGAATCCTGTAGGTTTAATATGCAAACACTAAATGCTTTATGTGAACCCTGTAATAACAATATGCAAACCCACAACATGCGAACCCCAAACTTGCGAACCCTACATTCGCAACCCTATATGCGAACTTGTATTTGTGCTAGATAATTAAGCCTTTTAATTCACATAAAAATCATGTACATGTGATACTGAATGTTTTTACTCGCAAAAATTATATGAGAATATTGCTATGAATGAATGCTTGAGAGCATGGCTTTTGATGATAGTATGTGACAATAAATGTGCTAAAAAACATAATATCAAAATTGATAATGAGCATGATATGATGAGTATATGTGCATAATACATGAAATTGGGAATAGAGGATGGAGGAGTTTTGTTAGAGACAGTGGCAATTTAAGTCCACACCTAAAGTCAGTACTGCATGAAGTAAGCGACAATGTCATCCAAAACAGATAAGCCGAGATGGTAGGTTAAAAAGCCACCAAACCAGGTCGACCTTGATGATAGTTTATTGTAGTAAAAAGCCATCAAAATCGGACAACCGGGATGGTAAGTTATTGTAGTAAAATTCATCATCACAGATGACAAGTGAACGACCATCGTCACCGGAAATCAAACCCGGGATGGTTTGTCGAGCAATGCTCAAGGGCGGTTAGGATGGACGGACGGAAAATTTGCATTTGCAATACATCATACATATATAAATTATGTATATGCATTGATTTATTATATGTCCTTATATTATGCTTAAATTGTTATTATGCTATAAATTAAATGTTGTATTGTTTGATGATTATATATAATGGTTTAGGATTAGACTCACACTAGCCATTGTATGCTTATTCTCCCTTTTCCTTATCTTCCCAGTAACACAACGAGTTAGGATTCGGATCAGCATCAGAGGGACTCGAACTAGCAGCTCATTTTTCGTTATTGTTATTTTTAAAAGAATCATTAAAGCTTTTCCTAGTTATTTTATTTTGGGATTGTAACACCCAAAACTCGAAACAGCCGCTGATTAGGGTCCTAATGTCTTTTCGATCCTCTATCGCAGTTTATTTCATATTACTATTTCATTTAATCATATTTTAATAAATTAATGCATCAAGTACGATGTAGTTCATCAATTGATTATCAACACATCTCAAAAAGGGCAAAATGTCATTTTCACGATTTTTAGAGACTTCTACTAGTACTTGTTGGACAAGTATCGGTAGTTGTCAAGTCAGTAAACAATTCAAAAATAGTGCAAACTTCAACCGATACCTGTGACATTTTTACCGATACAAGTGAAACTTCTACCGAAACAAGTCATGCTTCTACCGATACTAAAAACTCCAAAGAGCTAAGAAGTCTTACCCTACAACTTCTACCGATACAAGTACATAAACTATTGATACTCCAATGAACAAAACTACCAATACTTATTATGCAACTACCTATACAACTCAAGCAGTGAACAACCTCTCTCCTACCCTGACTTCTACAAATACATGCATGGGTTCTACCGAAACAAGTATGCAAAATTCAAATAATCATGTCAAAACTTAAGTTTATCCAACATTCACCATTTCATAACTTCAAAATACATTAGACCAACACATTGCTCATAGTTTCCAAGTCATTACATCATATTTCCTAAAGTCTATGTTTCATCTTGAACAAGCATACAAAATTATATTCAACATTTCATAAACTTCACAACAAGTAATACAAAAGATAACACCATCCTAGTACATGCCATATAACCAAGTGATGAAAAACTACCAAACAAGCTTCGCGATAGTGTGACTTCTTTGAGATGATCCGATCTTCAAGTAGTAAAATAATCTACAAAATAACAATAACATCATTGGTAAGTCTTATAGCTTAGTAAGTTCGAAGAGTCTAAAAGAGTTACCAAACATATGCATAGAGTAGTTATAACTCAACCGAGCTAGGATAAACCATTGCTTCCTCAAGCCATATTTAGCATTTCAATTTCCCTGTCTATTTCATTTCTATTACTAGTACCCGATGCTGCTCACACGAGCTGTTGAGGACTCGCAACATATGCAGTACCCCAGCCATCGATACGGTGTTTGTTTATATAATTGTCTCCTAACGATGTTGCTCACACGAGTTGTCGGGAGTATGCACTTATGCATAGATCCCAACCATCGCAGGGCCTGTAATTCATTCTAGGATCCATATCTCTTTTTTGACTCACAATGCTGCTCACACGAGCTGTGGAGGACTCGCAACATATGCGGTACCCTAGCCATTACGTCGATTTCATTTCAACGGCTTAAAGTCGGCTATCTTTGTCGATCCCTTTCTTTCAACCTCTTTATTTCCAAATGCTTCCATTTTTTGTTAAAAAGAATAAATTAAGAACAAGTAATATCAAAATAAAAATTTACATTACGAACTTACTGGATTGAATTGCAGTTACGGATAGGCTCTAGGGATTATTCTACTAATTTTCCTTTTCCGCGATCCATGGCACGATCGTAATCTAATTAACAAATCATCCAAATTTTCACATTAAATCACATAATCAAATCATTTAACACAATTTGATCATTTTTTGGAAAATTGCAAAATTACCCCTAATACTTTCTTTTTATTCAATCTAGTCCTTTTAACATAAAACATGCAAAATACTCATTTTATTCTAAATACTCTCCAACTGAACATTCTTGGTTCTTATACAAATCCCTACCAACCAATTATTTCTACCAAATGTACACAATTTCATCACTTCTACATTTTAGTCCTTAAACTCTAATTTCATCAAAAATCACTTTACAAAAAGATCCAACCCAATCATCAAGCATTCAAAACTATCAAAAGCTTTCAAGAATAAGCATATTCAACAATAGAAAGTTTCATAACATTTGAAAGATTCACAAATTGGTCCTTAGATTAGCTAGGTTAAGCTAATACAGACTCAAAAATATAAAAATCACTAAAAACGATGAAGGTTTACTCACCTAATCAAGCTTTAAAAGTTAACAATGGAAAAACCTAGTTCCTCTCTCTTTTTTTTCCGTGAAGAAGATGAAGTTTGAGTGAAAATACCCTTTTTTCTTCTTTAATTTCATATTTATACTTAATGGTAATTTTGTAAATTTTAAAACTTTCATGATTAACTTAATTAATCCTACTTATATTCAATATGTGTCATAATAAACCACCCACTAAAATACATTAGTCTAATTTTCCCATTTGGTCCTTCTAACTTAACAACTCCTACCTTTGAACCTTTTACAATTTAATCCTCTCTATTCAATTAACTACTTAAACATCAAGATTTCATAACCAAATTTTAATATGATGCTAACGATGTTATAAGTATTATAAATAGATAAATTTACGACTCGACTCGTCTGAGTGATGATCTGGAAATCACTGTTTTCGATACCACTGAAAATTGGACTGTTATAGGGATAGAGATAGTAATTATTAATTATTTTCTTGCCTTTATAACTTAGGTTTGAATTTTCCTAGCTTATTTTTTTAATCATGAGGTTTAGTTAAATTGTAACACCTTAAAACTCGAAACTATCGTCGATTGGGGTTCCGATGTCTTTTCGATCATGTATAACAGTTTGTCTTTTTAGTACTATTTCATTTAATCTCAATTTAGTAAAGAAATGCATTAAACACATCATAATTCACTAGTGAGATGAAATTGTAATTCAAAAAGGGCAAAAATGTCATTTCCACGATTTTTTGGGACTTCTACCGATACTTGTTGGACATGTATCGGTAGTAGTTAAGTCAGTGAGCAATTCAAGAACAGTGCAGACTTCTATCGATACAAGTGATAGTTCTATCGGTACAAGTGACTCTTCTACCGAAACAAGTCATGCTTCTACCGATACTAAAAACTCTAGAGAACTAAGAAGTCTAACCCTGCAACTTCTACTGATACAAGTACCTTAACTACTGATACCTTAGAGAACAGAACTACTGATACTTCTATTGATACTACCGATACAATGCAAGTCAAAAAGTAACCTCTCTCCTACCATGTACTTCTACCGATACATGCATGAGTTCTACCGAAACACGTAAACAGAATTCAGTGAATCATGCATAAACTCAAACATTTCAACCATTTGTCATAGCATAACTTCAAATATATTAGGCTAATATATTGCACATAGTTTCAAGATATTTCATACTTCATATAGAGTGTGTATATCACATAGGACTAGCAAACACAACAAAGTTCAACATTCAACTAACATTCACAACAAGGAATTCAATAAATCCCATACAAGTAGTACAAAACAACTTCATCCTAGTACATGCCATATAACCAGGTGATGTAAATACTACCGAACGAGCTCCCAGGATAGTGTGATCTCTTCAAGAAGGTTCGAACTTCAAGCAGAAAAAATTGAATCTACAAAACAACAACCAATTCACAGGTAAGCTTTCATAGCTTAATAAGTTTGCAAGGTTTATCAATTTACCCAGTAGCATATATTGTGAAAATCTGTAAATCAATCGAGCCAGAACAGAACCGTACTTCAGCGATCGATATTCGTTTTACTCTCTGTTGGCCCTAAGGTTATGCCTATTACCAGTATATGATGCTACTCACACTAAGCTGACAAGGACTCGCATCACATGTCGTACATTAGCCATCGATATGGTATAACTATTCCTTACGATGCTACTCACACTAAGCTGACGAGAATACGTAAATTAGCATAAATCTCAGTCATCGTAGGGCCTGTAATCCAATCTTGGATTCTATTCACTTTACAGTGACTCACGATGCTGTAGAGAATCCACAACAAATGCAGGATCTCAGCTGTCAGACCATTTTGAAACTTTGGCACAAGGTCGAGTAATTTTCCTTCCGTCGTTCTCATCTTCCACATCTTCAATTGTCGTTTCCCATTTTTCAACATTCATAAAGAAGACAATTATAAGCAATTACAAGTAAAAAAATTAACTTTATGAACTTACCAGACTGGATTGCAGTGAGGATAAGCTCCAAAGACTATTTTGCCAATTTCCTTTTTTTGTGATCCGTGGCACGATCCTAATCTAAATCAACAAACCATCCAAACTATCACATTAACCACACAATCAAATCATTTAACACAACTTGATCTTTTTGGAAAATTTATGATTTTACCCCTAACCTTTTACTATTATTCGATTTAGTCCTTAAGCATAAAACATGCCAAATAATCATTTTCTTTTCAAACCTACACCATTCAAACATCAATGGGTATATTTTCACACCCTAAAAGAAATTTTTTCATACCAAATACATGTAATGTCATCATTTTAGCATTTTAATCCTTAAACCTTAATTTCATCAGAAATCACTTTACAAAAAGGTTCAACCCCATCATCAAGCATTCAAAACTTTCAAAAGCTTTCAAGAACAAGCATATTAAACAATGGTAAGATTTATAACATTTGACAAGTTCACAAATTAGTCCTCTGGTTAACTAGATTAAGCTAATACAAACTCAAAAACATAAAAATTACCAAAAGCGATTAAGGTTTACTTACCTAAATCAAGCTCACAAGTTCAACAATGAAAACCCTAACTCCCTTAGCTTTTTTCGTGAAAAAGATGGTGAAAATGAAAGAAAATATGCTAATTTCTTCTTTAATTTCACTTGTATACCCAATGATAATTTTGTAAATATTTAGACTTTCATAATTAGCTTTATTAATCACTTAATTAAACTTAATTAAATCTATTTATAATTAATTTAACTCATGTTAATCCACCTACTAAAATACTTTAGGTTAATTTGCTCACTTGGTCCTCCTAATTAACCAATTTAACTTTTACACATTTTACGATTTAATCATTTTTACTCAATTCACTATCTAGACATTAAAATTCCATAACCAATTTTTAATGCGATGCTAATGACATCAAAAATAATAAAATAAATAAAATTTGAGACTCGTCTTGTTGAAGTTATGGTCCCAAAACCACTATTTCCGACACCACTGAAAATCAGACTGTTACATAAACTCTGATGATTGCATGCTTTTCGATTAAAAAATCATTACCTTGAAATGATTTCCGTTGCTTTATAAATACTTAATGTTTTGAAAGCACATTTGGGTTATTATTAATAATAACATTGGACCCTAAAGAGCCCATAAGTCTTTTCCCTAAAAATTTCTCCCTACTCTCATTAGAAATGTGACCCACATCCTCCATCTACCCATTATTCACCATTAGGCCGTTGTAACCCACCCCATCATTATCCAATAAAGAACCCGTCCTTCAGCCTCTTCCATGATGCCCACCACCTTTTTTCTTACTAAAAACCTTATCCCTTGAATTTCCCAAAGCATCAGCCGACCTTCAATCTAAAAATTCTCTTAGAATCTCGCCAACATTAACACCTTCAACATCTCCAGAATTGGCAAACACCTCATTCGTCGAGTCTAACGTTGAGAAAAGAGAACCCAACGTTCTGTTATCAGATTTCGCACCCTCATTAACTTGAGGATCTCGCTGGTCACGCTACCCATAGCGAGGTCTCCGCTCCACGATCATCCAGGGCCCAAGCCCCGGCTTAATAGAATCGCCACCATTACCGATCACCTCACCGGGGAGATTCGTCGCAACCTCCCTTTATGAAGGAGAGATAAACTCATCCTTCTTTAACAACAGGCACATTTCCTTGACGTGTCCATACCTGTCGCAAGAGAAGCAAATCGTCAGTAGAGCTTCATATTCAACGCTTTGGAAGGCACCCTCAACCACTACCTCCGAGATCAGAGGTTTGTTCAGATCAATGAAATCGGCTAGTCGAGCAAACCGCCCTCTAGTGCCATTGTTTGTTTGAAAGTCCAACTTCACAACCTTCCCGATTAGGCCTCTAATGGCCTCAATGATTTGTCTTCTCTAGACGTATCTCGGGAGCCCCGGTAAACGGATCCAAGCTAGCACCACACTCGGGTAAGGTTGCACGGGACTAAACTCCTTAGTCCATGGTTGTACCGTGAGGTACTGCCTGTAGACAATCTAAAGGCCTTGGGTCAATGCCTTGCTATAATCATCCATGTCCTGAAATTTTACCAAAAAATAACCATTAGTGATATCCATTAGATGAAAAGATTTCAATGGTTTCCAAAGACTTAGGATACGATTGTGGAGAGCGGTATAGCCAATGCTACACCCAAGGAGCTTGAGAACAACCGTTAACTCCATCCCTTTGAGAAGAAGTTCCCTGATTCGACCAAAGAACGCTATGTTTGGAACTCCGTCGATCACCAAGGTATTGACATCCTTAGCTCTTAATTCAAAGTCACTATCAATATAATCATTAAACCCAAGGCGATTTTGAATAGAACCGGCTATCCCATTCCCCAAAAGTTTGTCTTTCCATGAAAATTTTGGTGATGAGGTCAAATCTACTGCCATGGAATCATCCTCCCCTGCAAGACCATCCTTAAATCGAACTTTCTTTGTGTTCCGGTCGTCATCAGGCCGAAGGTCGCCACCCAAATCCTCGTCGAAATTTACCATAGTTGAGAGCGTTTTTGTATTTAAATTTGGATTCTTTTCTTTTTTGGTTGGTGACTAAATTATAGTTTTGATCTTTTGTTATGCTCACATTTGAGATTTAATCTCGAGAATGATCGAATTGTACTTTTAATCTTTCTATTATGCTTAAATTTAGAATTTAATCTTTTTTAATCATTATAAGATTATGATCAAATTGTAATTTTGATCCCTCTACTATGCTCACTTTTGGAATGTAATCTTTATATTTAATTTTGAAATAATTTGATTCTTTATTTTTTCAATCGCATTAATTAATTCAAATAGTTAATAATAATTAATGATATCATATTATTACCAAATAATTAAATAATTTATGTTATCAAGTTTTAAATATTTTCTCCCCATAATATAATATAAAAAAAAGCAGGACAAAGGACTAGCAAATTAATAAAGCTTATTTTGATAGCATTTTTATTGAATATACTGGTGTAAATATATTGGTGTGATTACATGATAGCATTTATTTTTATAGCATTTTTACTAATAGACGAAAATAGATAAGTTAGTACTCACTTCAAGTATATCATGACATCAATATAAACAAATTTTATCTAGAATATTTTATTTCAAAATTTAGGAGTTCTGCCTTATTATTTTTTCCATTTAATTAGGAAATTATATTTTTAATTTAATCTTTAATAATTTAATTATTTTATTTTATTAAGTTTTAAAATAAGGATAATTTATCAACAAGTGTTTGGTATAGTGGTAAAGCATATTGCATTTTCAAGAAAAGAACTTAGGTTTGAATTTTAAAGATGACATGTTAAAAGAGATAGACACGAACATCAAACATGTATCATAAAATGGATATGAATAGACTTGTTCATGGGTCGGGTTACCTACCCAGACCTGATGGCCTGCCCGAAATTTGGGAGGGTTTGAGCAAAAATATTAGGCTTGAAATGGGTTTGGGCCAAAAATTAGGCCAATTTCAAAATATGAGTTGGGCTCGGGCTTAAAATTTTGAGTCCGAATCCGGACCAACCCGTTTTAAGTTTATAATACTTTATATTATCTTGTTTTTATATTTTATGTAATTTAAAACACTTTAAAAATATAAACATATACTAAATATATAATACTATTCTAATGTAAATATTAAAATAATATTAATATGACTATATAAAAATTTTCAATAAATAAAAAATGTATAAAATTCTTAAATATTAAAATAATATAATATAAATATTTTTTAAAAAAAATTAAAAATAATATGGGCGGGTCTAAAATGAGATTGAGTTAATCTTTTGCAAATATGGACGGTTTGGATAAATTTTAGGCCCAGATTTCGGATCAAACCGAGCTTGACAAAGATAATATGTTAATATTATGTTTAGACTTAACCCGACCCATAAACATCTCTAGATATGAAAAATACCAAAAAAATAAAAATAATTTAAATTTTTTTTATTAAAAATGTAAAGTATCTTATCAAGAATGTGGCAATAAGATCGGGCAAATCTTTTTAAATAAAAAACTTATTTTTGTTTGTTATATTGTGTTTAATTTATTTTTATTTATATAATTTTAATACATTAATAATTATATTATATGAATTTTAACATATTCGTATATTCATCTGAGTTATGTTTTAATTAATTTTTTAATGTCATCCTCTCACCCTTGAGATTATTTTAGTGAAATAACATATTAAAATAAAAATAAAAATAAAAAAGTTGAAAGCAATAAACGGCACACGATCCAAAATTTTGCACTGTCCAAAAAAATTATTGGTCAAACTGCATATTGACAACTTACTAATAGGCAGAAACTTAAAAAATTTGGTTTTATGTTTAGTTTTTTTAAGATTTGGTTTTGATTTTTAATTGTGAAAATTTTAATCGCGGCTTGTTTAAGCATTTAGAAAAACATTCAAAGATTAAAGTTTTGGGTTTTTAATTGCGCCATTTAAATAACTTTATTTTGGATTCCTTTGAAAATTGCAGTGTAATTAGAAATTTCAATTCTGACATTTTTTTATGAAAATTTTAAATTTGAATATCGGTATGTTTATATTTTTTTTTAAAATTTATTGTTATCTTTCAATTTGATTGAAAGATGAAATTAAAATAAATATTTTGAAACAAATAAATTTCAGATTTTAGCTTTGATTTTTAATTAAAAATATCTAATATTTTAAATAGATTAGTTGAAATAAAATGCCACAAAAGTGACATTTTTTTGTGTAGATTAATTTAATTAAAATATCAAGATGATTATATGTATTCGTGATTCATGCGTTTATTAATTAATCCAAAAGTAAGTTAATATTTTGTAGAATATATATGGTGATAAAGAGTGACAATTATAAGGTACTTTATGTGAGCAATATATTAGTCCAAAAATTGATTTATTGTTTGACATAATTTATTGTCAATGTTTGATTGCTACAACAAGAGTATCACTTACTGTTAATATTACTATTCAAAGACTTGATATTAATATTGTGTTTGGTATTTTGAGATGGAATTAATCATTGTTTTGAATTTATTGTTTACTTATTAATATTGATGTGAACTTATTTTTATTTATTTTAGTTCTATATTCAGCTAATTCATCTTCTGCTGCCAGAATATATACTAATAACAATTTTATACTCATATTTAATGGGACCCAATTTCAAGGAAAGAAAAAGACACTCACTTATAGTGCTTGGTTGTATGGACATAGACTTTGCGCTAAGGAAAGAACAACACGCACTTCTCATTGTGGCAAGCACTCTGATGCTAAGAGGAATTTTGAGAGGTGAGATTGTTCAAACCGCATGAGTCTAATGATCATGAACCACATCATTTCATAAGCCTTTAGAGGCACAAAATCTAAAGAGATTACATAGGCCAAGAGTTTCCTTGACGAAATTGAGAAATGTTCTGTCAAAAACGATAATATTGAGATAACATCACTTTTAAATTTTTTTTATGTCTATGAAGTATAAGAGTCAAGGAAATGTGAGAGAGTACATTATAGAGATATTTCATGTTGCTTCAAGACTTAAGGCACTTAAGATCGAGCTTTCTGAGGAATTGTTTGTTCTTATAGTTTTGGTAACGCTTCTTGCAAAGTTTAACCAACTCAAAATTAGTTACAACTGTTAAAAAGAGAAATTGACTTTAAATGAGCTCATTTCTCAAGGGTGGTTAGGTTAGGAAAAAGAAAAAGTAGAAAAGAAAAAGGAAGAAAAAAAACGAAAAATAAAAAAGAAGAAAAAGCAAAAAGCTGCAAATAACGGTCCACGTGGCGATGTGTGAATGACCAGCGCTACCATGTCAACAAAAAAAGTATCGAAGTTAGGCTCGGGTACCAATATAATGGACGGAGAAAAAAGTTCAGGTACGAATCTAGGACAAAAAAAGTCATAAGTATCAATATGGGATAAGTGAATAAATCTTGATACCAATTTTATATTTAACCCAAAAAAAACCTATCATATTTGTATTATGTTTCCATATTATGTGATGTTTTTTTTGGTGAATTACAGTAACAGGACAAAGCCCGAACAATAAACGCGACTAGCGCGACTCAAATTCAAACCACACTTGGGGCGATGAATCCCCTTGACCATCAGGTCATCACATGGGGTTCATATTATGTGATGTTTAATATTATATTTTAATTACTTTCATGTATATTTAATTTTATCATCTCCTCATGTATATGAAATTTTCGAAAATAACAATCATGTATAATAAATTTAACCCTAAACATTTACATATTGTGTCAATTTAATTATAAATTTAAAAATTTATCCCTGCAACATCACAAATTATTTCAAATTGATCCTAATTTTTTTTTAAAAATATAAAAATACACAAATGTTTTAAAAAAAAATATATAATTAAATTAAATATTTTCAAAAAACCCCTCAACATTACAAATTATTTCAAATTAATCTTAATTTAGCCCTAACTTTTAATTATTGTGCAATCAGTGTTTTTTTTAAATAAGATCCGACTTTTTTTTTGGGTATGGGTTGAATTTTAGTAAAGTGTTTGTATCGTTTTTTTGTTTGAGTTGTATCTTTTTTAGCATTGTTTCCAATATACTGGAGCCTTGTACTCCTTTTCCTTGTTATGATTTATAAATCAATGAAAACTTATTTGAAAACAAACATTTTTGGATAACTAATAATAAAGGAAGGTCAATTTTTGGTCTAGCCCCTGTATTGTATGTAAGTTGTGGATTTAATTTATATATTTTTAATTTGGATAATTTTAGTTTTTATTTTTTTTATTTGGTCAATTTTAGTCTTGACTCAAATGGTAGTAGTTAAATTTGTTTGGTAAAGCTTTGGTATTAGTCCTATATTATGCATAAAATTATAGATTTTGTCCATTTTCTCCGACTGGATCATTATTAGTACTTTTTGAATTTTAAAATTTCAATTTTGATGCAAATGACAACCATTAAATTTATTAACTGATTTTTTGTGAGTAATATGAGGATATAACAAGATAACAGGATATTACTCATTTGATAATATGCTTGTTGTATCAAATTTTGAAAATAGTAGAACTTAATGATATTAACAACAACTGTTTTGGTCAAAAATAAATTTTAAAATTTAAAAAATACGAAGACTAAAATAATCAAATTAAGATACAAAAACTAAACCTACATTTTATCCATAAAATGACCAATAGCATAATTTAACCTAATGTTTGAATTAAAAATAAGAAAGAAAGGAAAGTTTAAAAAAATGATTTATAAATTATATTGTTTGGATAGTTAAAATTAGTAAATAAAATAAAATAAAATAAAATAAATTTGACTATTCTTGTTTGGCTAAGCAATGGAAATGAAAGAATTAATTATAATGAATTTTTATAGTTTTAACCTTTTTATTAAATTGTTCATAAAAGAAAGAGATCTGTAATTTTTTAAAGTTGTAGATTTAGTCTTCATATTTTTTTTGATCTATTTTAGTTTCCGTATTTTTTGAATTAGTCACTTGTAGTCCCTATACTTTTCAAAATTTAAAATTTTAGTCCTAACTCAAATAGTAACAATTAAATTCGTTTGATTAAATTTAATTACCAATCATGTACTATGCCTATAGTTATAGATTTAGTCTATTTTCTCCAATTGGATCATTCTAAATCTCTATACTTATTGAATTTTAAAATTTCAGTCTTAAAGCAAATGATAATTGTTAATCCATTAATTGGATTTTTATTTAGTAGGAAAAAGGGTCTATAGATAGCCCTCGAACTATTCCAAAAAAAATTAATTAAGGCTTCGTAAAATTTTGCATTCAATTGAGCCCTCGAACTGATAAATTCCATCAAAAAAATCTCTTTAATCGTCTTTGGCGAATTCAATTAACAGTCAAAGAAGCTCAAAGGGTTTTTTTACGGAACTCGCTATTTCGAGGGTTCAATTCAGTGCAAAATGTTACGAGGGCTTAATTGATTTTTCTGGAATAGTTCGAAGGCTATTTGGATCCTTTTTCCTATTTAGAAATATGTGAAAATAATACACTGACATAGCATTACATGTATGATAATATGTTTGGCGCATCATATTTTAGAAACAGTAGTACTTTACTTAATGAAGTTAGCAATTATTGTTTGGTGGTGACTAGAATTTTAAAATTTGAAAAATATAAGGACTAAAAATGACCAAATAAAAGTACAAGTATTAAATCCACAACTTTTGCAAAGTACAGGGATTAATGACAGATTTTAACCTATTTTAAATATCAACTACGGATGTATATTACCGTCCATGTTATCTTTACATTGCATTCGATACTTACTGTGATAGATTTTTTTTTTTTTTTAACTTCACTTCTATAAATCTCAATTTAATTTATACAAATATAAATAAAACAAGAAGTATAATTTTGTTGCGAATGCTAAATATAAAGGGAAAAAACCTGACTCATCTTTGGGTGATCATAAGATTAACCCAAAAATAATTAAGTTTAATCTATGGAGCTTTCTCACACTTATGTAGACTAGTGAAGATAGGGGAAAGCAATGAAAACCTACACTAATGTCCCAAATCAGCAGTAGAGGTATATATAATAATGCTCCACACATTACACGTTTGTTAAAGTAAGGGATATATATATACGTGTGTGGAAAGCATGGCAAAAGGGCATAGGTGAAGATAATTGCAGGAGGCAGCTGAGATGGTGAGTGCGGTGAGGAGCGTCTTCAAGTGCCAAACACTGGACCACTCTACTCTCAATATTCTGGTTTTTTATTCATATGTACGAAGATGAAGAAGACGCTCCTCCACTCTTCTTTGCTATACTAAATAATTTCCACCGCCCCCTACCTACCCTTGCCAACCCTTCCCTCTCCCATCTATACAATATCAATAATACGATAACTTTTTCTTCTAAAAAGTTGTTCGAGAATAAGGAAAGTAATTGTTATGATAGAATTGAATATTTATATTTTATGAATAATGTTTAAATTGATAAATTTTGACAAAAAAAAATTTATTGGGCTGCCAATCTTCTTGTTATTTTGGAAAATTGTTAGTCCATCTTTGATATTCAAACTATACATGGCAATATATCTTAGAGATTGATCTGGATTTGGATAGAAGCAATTAACTTCCCAAGTTTGGTAGATCAGATCGAATCGAGCAAAACTTGAAAGTATATTTTGAAGATTCAATATTTATCTTGAGCTACTTGAAGGTATTCTTTATTCATATTATCCTACTTATTTTGAGGGAAGATTGATTGTAATTTATATAGAATGTTAAAAAGTCTCAATTACTTATATATTTAGAGACTTATATAGGTAATGTACTGAAATAAAAGCACGTACTTATTCATTGAGAACGTTTTCTTAAGTGCATTGAGTGAAATGATCAACTGTGTGACTTGGTTAATGTCTTTTCATGAGTAAACTTAAAAGGGAGTTGTCTAGATCTTAGGTACAAAAATGAAAAGTCTAAACATGTGAGTGCTAGAGTTTGAAAATACTTTTTGTACAAGATGCAAAGATAGTCGATATTTTCTTTAAACAAGGCCTCACAAATGTAGAGAACTTGCATTGCATAAACATATTGTCTTCATCATTTTTCTACGTTGTTCATTTTTGGCGCCTAAAACGGTTGAAACTATTCTTAATATTGCTCATTTTCTACTTGAAAATATATTAATCATTAAAACAACATGTATAATTAGTGTGTTAGGCATAAATCTCAATATTATACATTTTTTATACAATATTAAGGATAAGAGATGGAAATAGCACAATTTAGATCCGTGCTAAATAGATATTTGATAAATACTTTAATTATCGCTCCATTCAAGTTAAGACATCTTAATATTATACATGAAATTTTGATTCAATATGCAATTTAATGCAAAATTTTTAATTTAGTCCAATCAAACACATGAGATTTAAGTTTCGGTTTAATTGTATATATTTAAATAAGTACATCAATTTATATTTATATTGAATAAATATAATTATTTATATATGAAAATATATAAATATTATATAAATAATTATTTTATTAATTTATAAAATTTGAATAAAGTAAAAAACACATATACAAAATAATTTACACATTATTAATTTTTATTATATAAATAAATAAAATATAACAAAAAGGTGTTGTGGTGTAGTTGGTTATCATGTCAGTCTAACACATTGAAGGTCTCTAGTTCGAGTCTGGGTGACGTCAAAATTTTAATTTATAGACGTTTTAGACGATCACGACAGGGGTTCAAAGGAATAATATATTTTCTTTTTGTTCAAAGAAATTTTTGTGTTTTTGTTTTTGTATTAAGTATTGTTATAGATTTATTATTAAATTTATTTTTCCAATAAATGCATATTATGTTTTTATGAGTTAATAATTTTTTATATATTTTTATTTATGTTGCATTTATTTTATTTTTCGTGTTGCATTCTAATTATTATTTTTCATTATGATTTAATTTATAAAAAAGTTTAAGTTCTCATCGATTTAATTTTAAATGATCTAAATAATTTCTCACTATAATTTAATTTTAAACAAAGTATTACTTTTATTTTGTTTATAAATTTAATATATTATATAGATTGTATATTTAAAAGGGTTGAATCTCAATTTAGCACTTGTGTTCAACCAACTTGGGGAAAATGTTTAGAAATTAAAATCATTTAAATAAGGATTTTTTACCAAATAATATAAAAATAATTATTAATTATAAAAAATATGAAAAACAAATTAATTAAAAAAATAAGTATTTGTTACAGTATTCTGATAGTACTGTCTGATAAATTGACGACACCGAACTAAAATGTAATGATTTAAAATATTCAAGGACCTAATATGTAAATTAATTTTTTAGTTGGCAGCTGCAAAAAAAGTTTAAGGTGCCAACTAAAAAGGTCAATTTACATATTAGATAAGAGACCTCTCTATTTTTTGTATTAAAAGGGAATAAAAGAAAATAATAAAAAAAAGAGATTTATGAAGCAATTTATTTTTTTTAATGTTTGGTGCCACCACACTATATCAGGCAGCACTTAATTTTTTTTTTCTTAAAACTGCTGATTAAAAAGATAAATTTACATATTAGATCCATGAATATTTAAACGAGTTAATCTACACAATTAGTCACCAAGTGATTTGCATTATTTATATTTAGGGATTTCATTCAAGGAATAAATCATATATAGTTTTCATTTCAATTTTTTGTGTATTATGTTTTAATCTTCTCATTTCAATTTAAACATTGTTATTACCTTTATTTTATTAAATAAATGTAATTATCAACAACGTTATCATGGTGTAGGTGGTTATCACGTCAGTTTTACACACTGAAGGTCTCCGGTCGAGTCTGGGCGACGCCAAATCTTACTTTAAAGATTCTTTAGACGATCACGGCGGGGCAGCTTTGATCAAACCCTTAATGCCTTATTGTGTTCAACCCAATGGACCGGGCTACTTCCTATTTCGGGATAGTGGAATTTTTTTTGGTTCAAAGGAATAGTATTTTTTTTGTTCATAGAAATTTTGTGTTTTTGTTTTTGTATTAAGTATTGTTATAGATTTATTATTATAAATTTATTTATTTTTCAAATAAATGCATATTTTTTATTAGTTAATATTTTTATATTTTGTTTATTTATTTTTCGTGTTGCATTCTAATTATTTTTTTGTTTTTGTATTATGTATCAAATATTTACATAGTTTGTTATTGCGACTTAATTTATAAAAGTATAAATTCACAATTTGATTTTAAATTATTTAAATAGTTTCTCACTATAATTTAAAAGGGTTGAATCTCAATTTAGTACTTGCATTCAAATCAAAATTTTGTAAAAAATTATCCAAATCGAAATTTATATATAAAATTATACATTAAATTAAATTTTATATATAATTTTAAAATTTATTTAAATTTCCAAGGATCATCAATAATCTTAAAATTTATCTGGCAGACTATAGAAGAAAAGAACATGAGATAGAGTGATTGTCAAACAAGTCATGCCATCAGCCACTCTGTTTCTCTCTTTTCTATCCCCTCAACTACAAAAGACTATATTATATATTAATAATATATAAACATGGAACACATGACAATATTTTAATTTTACACGTAGAATTAAAAAATAAATTATTCGTGTATCAAATATCGACGTTTAATTTTTTTAAATATTATCTTTTTGTATATTTTAAGGATTACAATTTTATATTTATATTAGAATACGTTCATAGATGATATATATTAGATTTTTAGGAATAAATTTTAGGATCACACATTAACTTTAATTTAAGATGTAATTTATTACATAAATTTTAATTTGTTATAATTATACATATGAAATTTTGATGATGGTTTCAATGTACACATTTAAATAGATAAATATATCTATTTATTTCTATATTAACTAAATAATAATTTATGTATACAAATATATAAACATAAAGTGATGATATGTCAATAATTATATTAATAACTTATAAAAGTTCATACATAACATAATGCTTATAGCTTTTGTCTTCCGGTATAAGTGATACATAACAACAAACGTTCAATCGGTAGTTTCTTTATAATAAATTAAGTAACGTATATTCATGATAATAGTGGTGTCGTGGTGTAGTTGGTTATCACGTCAGTCTAACACACTGAAGGTCTCCGGTTCGAGTCCGGGCGACGCCAAGTTTTAATTTTTATGCTTAGTATTATTAATTCTATTAGTAAAAAAAATGACGCATAGCACATAAGGTGTCGTGGTGTAGTTGGTTATCACGTCAGTCTAACACACTGAAGGTCTCCGGTTCGAGTCCGGGCGACGCCAAGTTTTAATTTTTATGCTTACTATTATTAATTCTATTAGTAAAAAAAATGACGCATAGCACATAAGGTGTCGTGGTGTAGTTGGTTATCACGTCAGTCTAACACACTGAAGGTCTCCGGTTCGAGTCCGGGCGACGCCAAGTTTTAATTTTTATGCTTAGTATTATTAATTCTATAAGTAGAAAATATGACGCATCGCACATGAGGTGTCGTGGTGTAGTTGGTTATCACGTCAGTCTAACACACTGAAGGTCTCCGGTTCGAGTCCGGGCGACGCCATGTTTTACCATATCTCTTTCTTTTTATACAATCAAAGCAAGGCAGCTTCGATGAAGCCCATATCCAAGTGTGCCTCTTATTGGGCTCATCCAGATTGATCTACTCTCTTTTCTATTTAGGGATAGTGGATTTATGTAGCAGTAACAGATTTTTCAAATATGGTTTCTATGTATGCATTAATGGTCAAATTCCAATTCCTATCCCTACGTTATGTTAATTTTTGGGATTTAGTGTTTATATCTTAATTTGACATAATTTATGTCTCTATTTTTACAATTGCATTGGTTAGTCTAAAAACTTAATATCCTTAGTTATTTCAGTTAAAATGCTAGCGTAAGTTTTTGTTAAAAACAATTTCCTAACCCACCCAAAAAATTATATTTTGGCATGATAAGTTAGACTGAATATTTAAGACAAAATATTGCCTCAAGATTTTAATCAAAATAATTAAGGATTTCAATTATTTAGACTAATGATATTCTAAAATTAGAAGAGCTAAATTTTGTCAAATTAAAGTATAGATATTAAATTTAAAATTTAAAATTAATAAAAAAAATCATAATTTGATTAAATTTATACCTAACAAAATCGTTTCTCATTTGGTTTAATAAAAGTTAGTATTTTCTAAAAATTTGTTTTAATTTATAATTTTTAATTAATAAAAAATTAATTACAATCATTATAATTATCTTAATATATATATTAAAATTTTAATAAACATCTAATCATATATATATATATACTATAACAAAATAAGGTTAAAAAAATGAAATAGAATTTATGCAGCTAATGCATGTCGAATCATCAAATATAATTCTTAAGAAAAATAAAACTAAAGAGTATCTCTTTTTCTTTTGAACAAAATTACTGTCGCGGGAATGGTTGAACCCTTGACTTGTGATGAGCTTCTTGAAAATAAATTAAAAGGGGATTTAGTGATAAAGATAATAAAAAAACAACAAATATAAAATGAAATAAATAAAGTGAAAATGAAAATTTGTTGTAAAATAAATTAAATTGGAGAATATTATATATTAAATCTTCGCCTCAGTCTCGGTTCACTCCGAACTTGAACCGTTCCTTGAAAAGTGATTTTTTTCTTTTTCAATCAATAAGTTAGTTATAGCGCCCGAGAACGTCCCAATCGTCAACTTTTATTTTTGTAATCGGTTCCGGTACGACCTGCAAACCGACCCTTACCGAATGTCTAATCACATTAGTCATGCCCATAATTTAAGATTTAGACAACTTTGCAATCTAGAAAGCCCAGCTCGAATTAACAGCCTCAACTGCGTGGGTCGTTTAAATCTGATCATTGTCTCCCTTGACGGAATCCAAATAGCTTTCTCCAATTGAACATACCAATTTGTTCACGAGAATTCGAATACAATACGATTGACTCAACTTCCCAACTATACGCCAAACAATCTCAACCCAACACATGCTTTTTGAATTGAAACCGAATTAACTTTAAGCGACAAATTTGTACTATCCCATATAATGGAGAGAAATCGAATACCATGCTGAAAGGTTTTTTAGTACAGGTTCATGTCTTAGGATTTTTTTTTTGTCGGAGCGATAATAGGGCTAAAGCTAAAAGAGATTTAGTTGAGCATGAAATTAATCATACTTGGCAAGTGTTTGGAAATGAATTTAATAGAAATGGTGGAAGATGAAAAGGGGAAAGACTTGGAAGGCAATTAAACAAATAAGAAAATGTGAAAGAAATTGAAACGAAATTGGCAGAAAGAAATTGCTTACATGCGCATGAAAATGGAAATAAAATGAAATAATTGCATTCAATACTAATCAATTCAAGTGTACACTAAGTATTTATATACATTTATTATGCTAAATTTAGCATAGACTTTCTTAAGAAAAAGTCTCCACTAATTAAAATAAAAATCATTTCAACTAAAAATAAAAAAAATATTACCTTATAAAATCAGATTAGACTATTTGACAATTTCAAATAATCCAATTTTTGAGTTAGTCAATCCACTAATTCTTCAACTTCTTTTAATTTGGCCTCTCTCTTCACTTTTAATTCCATTTTAGCCCCATTTTATTTGATTTTGAATTTCGGCACTCTTATTGTATACTTGATAAGAAAAAAAACACGAGTTTATAAACATCTTATTCGTAATTTAGTCAAAAATAAATAAATAATAGCACCAAATTAATTTTCTATCAAAATCCCCCTACTTAGCCTATGTTTATCCTCAAGCATGATGTGTATTTTATACTAAAATCATTCAATAATATTTTTCGAAATCAAATCTCCTTCATTAGCCAAATGTAATGCAAATAATTAGGTGATAAAAAAAGCAATTGTTATGTTCAATCAATAAGCATTTATAAAATTTCAAACATTATGTAAAAATCAACTACTTCACTAAATTAAGGCTTAATCAAACTTGCGAGATAATCGTACTTAATATTTACATTCTTATTTTTTTCTTCTTTTATTAACAAATTTGAGGCATAGTCAAATCTTTTTATGCGAAATGAGATGACAACCCAAGCACCTCATCTTGGTTACTCAATTTGACATATCCTTAGTTTATTTCTCAAGGCAACTCAATTAGTGGAGTGTTACAAGTTTCGGTTCGTTACTCAAATCTTTTTACACGAGATGAGATGACAACCAAAACACTTTATCTCGGTTACTCAAATCTCCTTATATCTCAACTGGTGTTTCGAGATCGTGAAATCCAAAAATCCTTAAAACTTCAATTTTGGTGACATTGTGTAGGTGCACCCTCACTGGTTGCGTCTATTATTTCTTTGAGGATAACGCTCTTCTACCAGACTGTTCGATGAACTCGGCACATCAACAACATCAGTATTGTTGTTCTGCATTGACTCTAGCTCTTCTCTTTGCTAGTTTGATGATTGCAATCTAGAACGTGTGGTGACTAACCTTGTTTGGCTTGAAGGTGGTTGCTCGTTTCGATTCGTTGGTTCTACATCATTATAATTTGAAGTGCTGGTTTCGACCGAATGACTTGCAGGATTCGTTAGTGACGGAAAAACATAATGTGAATTTGAAACATTATACCTCATTTCGTCGGAAGCGTCTGACTGAGACTGTGGGTCTTCCGTTTCAATCAGTGTCAAACTTCTTCGACGTTGGCGACAATTCGATCTAATAGCATGTATCGATAGTGGTGAGGGTGAATTTGAGTCATCGTCATCAACGTCGATGATCGAGGGTACTAAAAAATGATTTCGCCAGTGATTAAGGGAAATCGAGAATTTGTCAGCCGAATGGTTTCTAGTGCAAACCATGACCTGCGTTCGAGTTTGGGGAATGAACGACAGTGACGGCTCGAGACAGCAGATAGTGGCAGATGACGAAAGATGACTCACGTTTGGGCAATGGCATGATAGATCAGAACAGTCTTCAAAAGGTGGTGGTGGGGGTTGTAGAACTAACATCGCTTTGGAGGAGAAGTGTAACAGCCCGATTTTTAGCCGTGTCGGAACAGTGATTTCGGGATCACAACTTCGACGAGTTGAATCATTAATTTATTTATTTAAATATTTACGACATCGTTAGCATTGTATTAAAATTCGGTTAGGAAATTTTAATATTTAGGTAGTTAATTGAATGGAAAGGATTAAATCGTAAAAAGGTGCAAAAAGTAGAATTAAGTTGATTGGAAGGACCAAATGAGTAAATTAACCTAAAATATGTTAGTGGGTGGATTATCATGAGATATTATGATTAAAATTAGGATTGATTAATGTTAAGCAAGTGATTAATTAAACTAATTAAGAAAGTCTAATTATTTACAAAATTACCCTTTAGTATATAAAGGAAATTAAAAGAAGAAAAAAAATAGAAATTTCACTTGTTTTCTTCTTCTTTTACACGGCTAGGGCAAGAGGAATTAGAGTTTCCAACCCCAAAGTTTGAGCTTTGATTTGAATTATGATCAAGCTACGGATCGTGATAAGGGAAAGATTATGGAGTAGTCCTCGAAGTTTATTCTTAACTGCAAATCAATTCAGTAAGTTCGTATGGTTAAATTCCAATTTAAATTGCATATTCTTGTATTGTAAACAATTGCTGTGAGTTGAAACGATGATCAGAAGTGAGGAAGACAGGAACAAAGGAAAGAAAAGGCTAATGAGCTTTGAGCCGTAAATGAAATAGGTCCGATGACTATGTGTCATCGTGAGTATATGAATCCTTTACAGATTATGAGGTCCGATAACTATGTGTCATCGTGAGTATATGAATCCTTTACGAATTATAAGGTTCGATGACGATGTGTCATCGTGAGTATATGAATCCTTTACGAATTATGAGGTTCGATGACTATTTATCATTGTGAGTATATGAATCCTTTACGGATTAAGAGGTTCGATGACCATGTGTTTATAGGTTTAAAGTACTATGTAATGACTTGAGATTTATGTATATGTGTTGGCTTAATGCATATTGAAAACATGAACGTTTTGTGTTGAAAACTTGCACTTTGACATGATTCTTGAGATTCTGCATATTTGTTTTGGTAGAACCCATGCATGTATCGATAAAAGTATAGGATAGGAGAGAGGTTGTTCACTGACTTGGGTTGTATCGGTAGTTGAGTAGCAAATATCGGTAGTTTTGGGTTTAAAAGTATCGGTAGTTTGTATAATTGTATCGATAGAAGTTGCAGGGTGAGATTTTTAGCTCTCTGAAGTTTTTAGTATCAGTAGAATTAAGACTTGTATCGGTAGAAAAATCACTTGTATTGGTAGAACTGTCACTTATATCGGTGGAGGTCTATATTATTCTTGAATTTTTTACTGATTTGACAACTACCGATACTTGTCCAACAAGTACCAGTAGAAGTCTCCAAAAATGTTAGAAATAACCCTTTTACCCTTGTTGAATTGTGTTTATAATTAAACGACGACATATGATGAGTGGAGTAAAATTGTTTAAATAAAAATAAGATTGAATGACATAATGTTAAAGATGAACAACGATAAATGAATAGTATGACATCGAAAACTTAACCGACGACTATTTTTGAGTTTTGGGTCATATTTAGTGGTATCAAAGCTTACGATTTAGCCATTTCTTGGACTGTATTGATTGTGTTTAATGATTTAAAAGTACATGTCATATGAAATTGTGATAGTGTGATATAGATGAATCCGATCTAACAATGATTTTTGCAGATAAATACAGGATGTTTGACTCAGAAAAAGATGAAACTAACGAGGTAAACAATAATATTTCGACTAATGACTCTGGGGCTAGTCACGGTGCATCAATATTATCGATGACAGAAAATGAAGCAAAGAATATGTTCTTTGGTTTGATGGGGCAATGGTTCACGAAATTCATGAGAATAATCCGATGGCACACAGCCAGCTGCCTGACCTGTAGCACCTCTAGTTAGGCCTCCACCCTCTTTAGTGGTAGAATCTAGGCATCGCATACTAATAGATAGGGTTAGAAAGTATGGGGCTGAGAACTTTCGGGGAAGCGATGATCCTGCCAGAGTTGAATACTAGTTGGAAAATACGCTGAGAGTTTTAAATGAGATGACTTGCCCTCCGAAAGACTATGTAAGGTGTGCTATGTCACTATTAAAAGATGAGGCTTACAACTGGTTGGCGATGATCGTGGCAATGATGCCTGAAAATGAAGTCACCTGGGATTTATTTCAAACAAAATTCAAAAAGAAACAAATTAGCAAGCGATACTTGGATAAGAAGAAGAAGGAATTCTTAGAACTGAGACAGGGAAACAAAACAGTGGCAGAATATGAGCGAGAATTTATACAGCTTAGCAAGTATGCCGGAGAGGTTGTACCGACAGATGAAGCCCTGTGTGTCCGTTTTGAAGAAGGGCTAAACGACGAGATCAAAATGATGGTGGTTGGTTCTGAAATCTGACCGTTGGTAGTTTTAGAAAACAGAGCTCAAATGATGGAAGAAATCTACAACAGTAAGAGACAGAGAGAAAGGAGGTCTCAAGAATTTAGAAAGAAGAAAATTGCCAAAACTTTCTCTATGCCGTCGTCGAAGAGATTCAGAGAAAAGGCTAGTCGGGGGCTAGTTTCTTCAGGATTTTTGAGCAGGAGTAAGTCAAGACCACCAGAATCTAAATTTCAGAGCAGACTCACAGACAGTGTAGCTAGCTTCGCAATATACCTACTTCAATATTTGAGTATTGTAAGAGGAGTAATGTAGGCGAGTGTCGTAAAATGAAAGGGACATGCTATCAATATGGAAGTGCAGATCATTTTCTTAAAAACTGCTCGATGAGATTTGAAGCAAAAGAGGAACAGAGTGTAAAACCCCCTGCCACACCACAAAAGAATAGACGTCCGGGGCTGAGTAGCGGTACAGGTGGAAACCGTGGAGATAATAGGGACAATGTAGCTAGATCTGAGGTTCGAGCACTTGCACAGACTTATGCCATTCGAGCCCGAGAAAAGGCTACCGCTCCCAATGTTGTAACTGGTATATTCTATCTTTTTAATAATATTGTGTGTGCACTGATTGACCCGGGATCGACTCATTCATATATTTGTACTGCATTGGCTACTAAAAAGAAATTGTTTGTTGAGTAGACTGAGTTTGACGTACAAGTCACAAACCCATTGGGTCATAGTGTCATTATTAATCTGGAATGTCGTAAGTGTTCACTGAAAGTCTAGGGCTGTAGATTTCCTATTGATCTGATGCTATTACCATTCACTGAGTTCGATGTAATTTTGGGAATGGACTGGTTATCTGAGCATGACGCAGTGTTTAATTGTAAACGAAGATGGATTGACTTGAAACGCCCAATAGGGGAGGTAATCACAATTGAGTCTGGGAAATTGGACAGTGACACTAGAGTAATTTCAGCTTTATTGGCACAGAAGATGGTTCGTAAAGGCTGTGAAGTATTTTTGGCTTATATACTTGATACTCGGGGTACAGGAATAGAGTTAGAACGAGTGCCGATTATTAAGGAATTTATAGATGTGTTTCTAGAGGAGTTACCAGGTTTATCGCCGATTAGAGAAGTAGAATTTGACATTGATTTAATACCTAGCACTACACTGATTTCGATTCCATCGTATAGAATGACACCTACTGAATTAAAAGAGTTAATGGTGCAATTGCAAGAGTTGTTAGACAGAGGTTTTATCTAACCAAGCGTATCGCCTGAGGGCGTACCAGTATTGTTTGTGAAGAAGAAGGATGGTTCGATGAGAATGTGTATAGACTACAAATAGTTGAATAAGGTAACAATTAAGAATAAATATCCGTTGCCTCGTACTGATGAGTTGTTTGATCAGTTGAGAGGTGCGACAGTGTTCTCTAAAATAGATCTCCGATCGGGTTATTACCAGATGCGAGTAAAGGATTATGATGTGCAGAAGATAGCATTCAGAACCCGATATGGACACTATGAGTTTCTAGTAATGATGTTTGGGTTAATTAACGATCCAACAACATTTATGGATTTGATGAATCAAATTTTTAAATCACAGCTGGATAGATTCATAGTGGTATTCATTGATGATATATTGATTTATTCCAAGACGGAGATAGAGCATGCTCAACATCTGAGGGAAGTTTTACAAATATTGCGAGAAAAGCAGTTGTATGCGAAGTTCAACAAGTGCAAGTTCTGGCTGTGAAAAGTGGGATTTATGGGTCATGTGGTATCATCGAAGAGGATTTGGGTTGATCCAAGTAAATTTTCGGCTATTCTCGATTGTAAGGTACCAAAGAATATTTTTGAGGTATGTAGCTTCTTAGGATTAGCAGGTTATTATTGTCGGTTCGTGAAAAACTTTTCTATCATAGCCTTGCTGATAAAGAAATTGCTATAGAAAAATATCCAGTTTGTATGGTTAGAAAAGTGTCAGCGGAGATTTGATCAATTAAAGAAATTATTGACAGAAGCTCTGATATTGGCGCAACCTGAAACGGATAAAGAGTTTGTCGTATACAGTGTTGCGTCCTTGAATGGCTTGGGTTGTGTGTTGATGCAAGCTGAAAAGGTGATAGCTTATGCCTCTCAACAATTAAAGCCGCATGAACGAAATTATCCGACCCACGACTTAGAGTTAGCTGCCATTGTATTTGCTTTAAAGATTTGGCGATATTATTTATATGGTGAGAGGTGTCACATATTCACATATCATAAAAGCCTAAAGTATCTGATGACTCAGAAGGAATTGAATTTGAGGCAACGTCTGGTTGGAATTATTGAAAGACTACGATTTGGTAATTGAATACCATCCGAGAAAAGCTAATGTCGTCCCTGATGCTTTGAGCCGGAAATCATTATTTGCATTGAGGGCAATGAATGCCATTTGTCACTTGAGGGTGATGGCTCTATTATAGCTGAACTTCGGACGAAATCATTTTTTCTATAGCGGATACGAGAGTAGTAGGAATATGACTCAAAGCTTAAGGCTAAGAAGGAACAGATGCAGAATGTTGCAACTATTGGATTTACTACTAATGATGGTGGTATGTTGTATTTCTGAGGCAGAGTGTGTATTCCCGATAATTCTGACTTGAAACGGGACATTCTAGTAGAGGCTCACAGTAATACTTACTCCATTCATCCGGGCAGAGTGAAAATGCATAATGATTTGAAGAAGATGTATTGGTGGCCGGCTATGAAACAAGAAATCTCAAAGTTCGTGACTAGATGTTTGGTGTATCAACAAGTAAAAGCTGAACACCAAGTACCGTTTGGGCTATTATAGCCTATTACCATTCTCGAGTAGAAATGAAATCGAGTCACTATGGATTTTGTTAGAGGATTACTGGTGACGCCGAGAAAGAAAGACTCGATCTAGGTTATAGTGGACAGACTAACGAAATTGACTCATTTTATTCCTATTCGAGTGGACTTTCCACTAGAGAAGTTGGCAGAATTATATGTATCAGAGATTGTACGACTACATGGAGAACCAGTACCTATTGTCTCTGATAGGGATCCACGTTTTACCTCGAGGTTCTGGGGTAAGTTGCATGAAGATTTAAGAACTAGGCTAAATTTCAGCACTACATATCATCCGCAAACGAATAGTCTGTCAGAGCGGGTGATACTTGAGTTTGAGGTTAGTTGGGAACAATATCTTCTGTTGGTAGAGTTTGCATATAACAACAACTATCAGTCTAGTATTAAAATGGCTTCGTTTGAAAAATTATATGGTAGGAAATGCAGAACAACTTTGTATTGGTCAGAGTTGAGCGAGCCTAAGTTGGTTGGAATCGACTTGATTCATGAGATGGAAGACAAAGTGCGAGTGATCCGCGACTGCTTGAAAGCAGTGTTTGACCAGCAGAAGTTATACGTGGATTTTAAAATGAAAGATATAGAAGTTGCAGTGGGAGATTGAGGTTACTTGAGAGTTTTACCTTGGAAGAAAGTGCTAAGGTTTGGTAGAAAAGGAAAGCTGAGTCCACGATTTATCGGCCGTATGAGATCATTGAACGAGTTGGTCCTGTAACATATAAGCTGGCTTTACCACCGGAACAAAGAAGATTCATAATGTATTTCACGTTTCGATGCTGAAACGGTACAAATTAGATCCTTCACATGTGATTACACCTTATAAAGTTGATATACAGTTGGATTTGTCGTATTCAGAAGAACCGATTAAGATTCTGGCTCGTGAGGTAAAAGAGCTGCGAAATAAAAGGGTACTATTAGTGAAGGTACTACAGAACCGACACGGGCTTGAAGAAGCTACATGGGAGACAAAAGCTTCGATGAGATCACAGTACCCTAACTTGTTCACTAGTAAGAAATTTCGGGACGAAATTTCCCTATAGGGGAGAGTTATAACAGTCCGATTTTTAACGGTGTCGAAATAGTAATTTTGGGATCACAACTCCGACGAGTTGAGTCGTTAATTTATTTATTTAAATGTTTACAACATCTTAGCATTGTATTAAAATTCGGTTAGGAAATTTTAATGTTTAGGTAGTTAATTGAATGGAAAGGATTAAATCGTGAAAGGTGCAAAAAGTAGAATTAAGTGATTGGAAGGACAAAATGAGTAAATTAACCTAAAATATGTTAGTGGGTGGATTATCATGGAATATTATGATTAAAATTAGGATTTATTAATGTTAAGCAAGTGATTAGTTAAGATAATTAAGAAAGTCTAATTATTTACAAAATTACCCTTTAGTATATAAAGAAAATTAAAAGAAAAAAAATAAAAATTTCACTTGTTTTCTTCTTCTTCTACAAGGCTAGGGCAAGAGGAATTAGGGTTTCCAACCCCAAAGTTTGAGCTTTGATATGAATTACGATCGAACTACGGATCGTGAGAAGGGAAAGATTGTGGAGTAGCCATCGAAGCTTATTATTAACTGCAATTCAGTCTGATAAGTTCGTATGGTTAAATTCCAATTTAAATTGCATATTCTTGTATTGTAAACAATTACTATGAGTTGAAACGATGATCAGAAGTGAGGAAGACGGGAACAAAGGAAAGGAAAGGCTAACGGGCTTTGTGCCATAAATGAAATAGGTCCGATGACTATGTGTCATCTGAGTATATGAATCCTTTACGGATTATGAAGTTTGATGACTATGTGTCATCGTGAGTATATGAATCATTTACGGGTTATGAGGTTCGATGACTATGTGTCATCGTGAGTATATGAATGCTTTACGGATTATGAGCTCCAATGACTATGTGTCATCGTGAGTATATGAATCCTTTACGGATTATGAGGTTTGATGACTATGTGTCATCGTGAGTATATGAATTATTTACAAATTAAGAGGTCCGATGACCATGTATCATTATGAATATTAAATGAAATGAATCCTATTACGGATTAAAGGTTCGGTGACTATGTGTCATCGTGAGTATCAAATATGCATGGAAACCTACCCTGGGTGTATACAGCTTATTCAATTCAGTTGATTAGATTTTACAACTCTTGAAGTTTGGAAAATTTATTTAACTTTATGAACTTACTAAGCTTTGAAATGCTTACCCGTGGAAACCATTGTTGTTTTGTAGATTCAATTTTGCTGTTCGGAGATCGGATCATCTTGTAGCATTACACTATCCAGAGTTGTTCGGTAGTTCTTACATCACTTGGTTATATGACATGTACTAGGATGATGTTATCTTTGTTTATGTAATTGAGATTGTGAAAACCTTGTTATGTTGATGAGATGTTGAATGTAATGATGTATATTTGTGCAAGTTAGTTTATAGGTTTAGAGTACTATGTAATGACTTGGGATTTATGTATTTGTGTTGGCTTAATGCATATTGAAAACATGAACGTTTTGTGTTGAAAACTTGCATTTTGGCATGATTCTTGAGATTCTGCATACTTGTTTCGATTGAACCCATGCATGTATCGGTAGAAGTACAGGGTAGGAGAGAGGTTGCTTACTGACTTGGGTTGTATCTATAGTTGAGTAGCAAGTATCGGTAGTTTGTATAATTGTATCGATAGAAGTTGTAGGGTGAGATTTTTAGATCTCTAGAGTTTTTAGTATCGGTAGAATTAAGACTTGTATTGGTAGAAATGTTACCAGTATCGGTAGAATTGTCACTTGTATCAGTAGAGGTCTGCACTCTTCTTGAATTGTTAACTGACTTGACAACTACCAATACTTGTCCAAAAAGCACTGGTAGAAGTCTCTAAAAATGTTGGAAAGGACCCTTTTACTCTTGTTGAATTGTGTTTATAATTAAACGACGACATATGATGAGTGGAGTGAAATTCTTTAAATAAAAATAAGATTGACTGACATAATGTTAAAGATGAACAATGATAAATGAATAGTATGACACTGGAAGCCTAATCGGTAATGGTTTTCGAGTTTTAGGTGTTATAAGAAGGGTCATTAAAGGCGATGGTTTGACAGGTAAGGGGCGTGGTTCAATGGCGTTGTGTGTTTGGGGAAAGGAATCGATAGTCATTGGAGGTGCTGTGTGTGAGGAGAGGTTTTTTGAGCGGTGGTCGACGGTGGAGGAATGGAGAGGAGGGCGATGGAAAAAAATGGATGACGATTTTCGAGGGTACGGGGGTACGGTGGTTATGGTGGTGTGGTGTGGGGAAACGAGGAGTTGAACAGCAATAACGGTTGGCGGTGTGGTGGTGGTTGTGAAATCGATTGCTTGAAATGGTAAGGGATCTAGGGGTTTTTATTGAGAAGAAATGTGATGAAGAAGAAAAACACCTCATCTCAGTTACTCAATTTGGTCACATTTCTGAATCTTTACTCTTAACCAAGCCATTAACAGATTTTATATATTTAATAATTTGAGTACTTTTATTGGGAAAGTTTAAAGAGCTTCCAATTTTTGTGAAGTGTTTGACTTTTCCATAACATTTTTAATTCTACAAAATGCTTATCAGTCAAAGTAAGTAATCATTACTTAATTATTTAAATAAACAAATCATAGAAATTAAACTTGCATTTTCGAAACTAATTAAAGAATAACGTTAGTATATGAAGTAACATATGCAAAGAAGAAATAGCATGTCATGCGTAATCCCCCTACTTAATCCATATTGCCCTCATTGTGAAAATTAAAAGACTAGAAAAAGATGGGGGTAAGGAGTATTCCCCGTGTATATTTAACGAGGCAGAGGATGGTGTAAGTGATGGCTTTGTAGTATTGTTAGGATGCTTGCGATGTTGGCTTTAATTATTTCCAAGTGAGCCTTAAAATGCTTTAGTCTCTTTTCCATAGTGGAATGGGGTTGCTCTTCTCACTCCCAATGAGCGAAATCGCATGTCCGTCGGAACACTCTATTACTTCGAGTAGTATATGTACCTAGGGGAACAAAGTTAAAAGTAGTTGGGGTACCGTCAAGCAATCCTATAGAATCCAAACAATATTGATCTACGCATGTGTAAGAGATGATAAATCAATTGATGAATAAATGGTCGCGGCTAAGCGTGATGTATGGGCCTAGTATGAGAGGTCGACGAGCCCTGATTATGGTATGGAAACTACGTGCAAACCAATATCCTAAGTTTACTCTATATTCATAATACATACACCACACAAAAATACTTTCGTCTTAGTTAAGATAGCTAAGAATCATTATAGCCGAAATAGTTACAAGCAAGAAATCTATGAATATTATAAGCATGTGTGAGAGATGATAAATCAATTGATGAATTAATGGTTGTGGCTAAGCGTGATGAATGAGCCTAGTATGAGAGGTCGACGGGCCCTGATTACGATGTGGAAACTACATGCAAACCAATATCCTAGGCTTACTCTATATCCATAATACATACACCACACAAAAAATAATTTCGTCTTAGTTAAGACAGTTGAAGAATCATTACAGCCAAAATAGTTAAAAGCAAGAAATCTATGAATATACCTAAGGGTCAGTTCATGCACTAACAAGGCTTTCGAGGTTTTAGAATTGTAAGGGTGTGAAATTGAGTTAGTCAAGGCCGAGTAAGCTAAGTTGGTAACAAAATCGCGAGTTTTCTCTAGTAAAGTAGTATGTTACGAGTCGGTTTGAACAACGTCAAGATCAGTGAAACCCGTGGCTACATTAAAATCATAAATAGACATATTAAAGGTATTACCAAGTAATCTAAATTCAATCACATTTGGGGTTTCAACAGTCCTATCAACATACATATCGAAGCTAAAAGTTGCATAGAATTCATACACGAGCTCATAAAATGTAGGACAGTGAATATCAACATACAATGTCCAACCAATAGCATTGAAATAATTAAACATAGAATCGCACATGTTAAGTGTATCAAGGGTAAAAAGAAAGATGTTTTTACAGATTGGGATAGGACGATGTTGAATCTCCTCATATCTCGATTGGTGTTTCGAGGTCTGTTAGTCAAATGGTTTCTAGTGCGAACCATGGCATGCGTTCGAGTTTGGGGAATGAACGAAAGTGGTGGCTTGCGACAGTGGATAGCGATGGATGACGATGAATGACTCACGTTTGGGAAATGGCATGACAGTTCGAAACAGTCTTTAAAAGGTAGTGGTGGGGGTTGTAGAACCGACACCGTTATGAAGGAGAAAGATCGTTAAAGGTAGTGGTTTGATAGGGAAGGGGTGTGGTTCGATGGTGATTTGCATTTGGGGAAAGGAATTGACGATCGTCGGAGGTGTTGTGTGTGAGGAGAGGTGTTTTGAGTTGTGGTCTATAGTGGAGGAAAGGAGAGGCGAATGGAAATGGAGAAAAATGGGTACGAGGGTGTGGTGGTTGTGGTATGATGGTGTAGGAAAATTAGGAGTTGAACGACAACATTAGTTGGCAGTGTGGTAGTGGTTGTAGAATCGACTGTTTGAAAAGGTAAGGGGTTTACGATTTTTTGGAGAAGAAAGGTGATGAAGAAGAAGAAAAGCACCTCATCTCAGTTACTCAACTTGGTCACATTTCCAAATCTTCACTCTGAACCAAGCTATTAATAGATTTTATTTATTTAATAATTTGAGTGCTTTTATTGGGCAAGTTTAAAGAGCTTCCAATTTTTGTGAAGTGTTTGACTTTGCCATAACATTTTAAACTCTATGAAATGCTTGTCGATCAAAGTAAGCAATAATTATTCATGATTTATCTAATTATTTAAATAAACCAAGCATAGGAATTAAAAGTGCATTTTCGAAACTAATTTAAGAATAACATTAGTATATGAAATAGCATATGCAAAGAAGAAATAGCATGGCATGTGTAATCCCCATACTTAACCCACATTGCCCTCAATGTGCAAATTAAAAAAAGAGAAAAAGATATGAGTAAAGTGTACTCCCCGTGTATATTTAACGAGGCGGAGGACGGCGTAGGTGACCGCTTTGTAGCATTGTGAGGATGGTTGCCATGTTGACTTCCATTGTTTCTAAGCAAGCATCAAAATGGTTTAGTCTCTCTTCCATAGCAGAATGGGACTGCTCCTCTCGCTCCCAAAGAATAGAATCACATGTTCGTCGGAACACTCTATTATATTGAGCAATACATGTACTTAAGGGAACAAAGTAAAAAGTAGTAGGGGTCCCGACAAGCAATCCTATAGAATCCAAACAATATTCATCTAAAGGATCCATACTATAAGCATGTGTTAGAGATGAAAAATCAATTGATGAATAAATGATCGTGGGTAAATGTGATGTGTGAGCCTAGTATGAGATGTTGACGGGCCTTGATTATGGTGTGAAAATTACGTGCAAACCAATATCCTATGTTTACTCTATATCCGGAATACGTACACCACAGAAAAAATAATTCCATATTAGTTAAGACAATTGAAGAGTTGTTACGACCTGAATAGTTAAAGCAAGAAATCTATGAATATACCTAAGGGTCGGTTTATGCACTAACAAGGCTTTCGAGGTTTTAGAATTGTAAGGGTGTGAAATTTAGTCAAGGGCGAGTAAGCTGAGTTGGCATTAAAATCGCGAGATATCTTTAGTAAAGCAATAATTTACGAGTCAATTTGAACATTGTCAGGGTCAGCAAAACCCATGGCTATATTAAAATCCAAAATAAACATATTAAAGGTATTACCAAATAATCTAAATTTAATCACGTTTGGGGTTTCAATAATCCTAACAACATACATATCGAAGCTAAAAGTTGCATAGAATTCGTACATTAGCTTATAAAATGTACCACAGTGAATATCAGCAAACGATGTTCAACCAATAGCATTGAAATAATTAAACACAGAATCACACATGTTAAGTGTATCAAGGGATAAAACGATGTTGAATCTCCTCATATCTCGACTAGTGTTTTGAGGTCGTGAAATTAAAAAATCCTTGAAACCTCAATTCTTATGGCATCGTATAGGTATGCCACCGCTGTTCGCGTCTATTATTTCTTCGAGGACAACGCTCTTCTACTAGACTGTTTGGTGAACTCGGCACATCAACAACACCAATACTACTATTCAGGGATGACTTTGACTCTTCTCTTTGTTGGTTTGGTATTTTCCATCTAGAACGTGCAGTGATTGATCTTGTTTGGCTAGAAGTTGGTTGCTCGTTTTGGTTCGATGGTTCTACATCATTATAATTTGAAGTGCTGGTTTTGACCGAATGACCTATAAGATTCGTTAGTAACGAAAAAATAGAATGTGAATTCGAAACATTATACCTCATTTCATCGACAGTATTCGATTGAGTTTGTTCGTATTTCGTTTTAACCGGTGTCGAACTTCTTTGACGACGACGTCAACTTGGTCTAGCAGCATTTACCGATGGTGTTGAGGGCGAATCTAAGTCATCTTCATCAATGTCGATGATCAAGGGTGATGAAAAATGATTTCGTTAGTGAATAAGGGAAACCGAAAACTATCAGCCGAATGGTTTCTAGTGCGATCCATGACTTACGTTCAGTTTTGGGGAATAAACGGTAGTGGCGGCTTGCCACAATGAAAGACGGTTGACAACAATAGACGACAACGGATGACTCATGATTAGGAATTGGCATGATGGATCGGAACGATCTTCAAAAGGATATGGTTGGGGTTGTAGAATCGGTGTCGTTAAGAAGGAGAAGGGTTATTAAAGGCGGTGGTTTAACGGGGTAAGGGTGTGGTTCAACGGTGATGTGCATTTGGGGAAAGGAATCCACAGTCGTCGGAGGTGCTGTGTGTGTGGAAAGGTTTTTCGAGTGGTGGTTGATGGTAGAGGAAAAGAAAGGCAAACGACGATCGAAAAAATAATGGACGACGATTTTCACAGGGTACGGGGGTGCGATGGTTATGGTGTGGTGGCGCAGGGAAATGAGGAGTTGAATGGCGGTAACGACTAGTATGTGGTAGTGGTTGTAGAATCGACTGCTTGAAAAGGTGAGGGTTCAGGGTTGTTTTGGAGAAGAAAGGTGATGAAGTAGAAGAATATCACTTAATCCCAATTACTCTATTTGGTCTCATTTTTGAATCTTTACTCTTAAACAAGCCTTTAATAGATTTTATTTATTCAATAATTTGAGTACTTTTATTGGACAAGTTTAAAAAACTTTCAATTTTAATGAGGTGTTTGACTTTACCTTAACATTTTCAACTGTAGGAAATTCTTGTCGATCAAAGTAAGTAATAATTATTCATAATTATCTAATTACTTAAATAGACCAAGCATAGGAATTAAAATTGAATTTTTGAAACTAATTAAAGAATAACACTAGTATATGAAGTAGCATATGCAAAGAAGAAATAGCATGGCATTCGTAATCCTTCCTACTTAACCCACATTTCCCTCAATGTGCAAATTAAAAGAAAAGAAAAAGATAAGGGTAAAGTGTACTCCCCGTGTATATTTAACGTAGTGGAGGATGATGGAAGTGACCGCTTTGTATTATTGTGAGGATGCTTACGATGTTGGCTTGTATTGTTTCTAAGCGAGCCTCAAAACGGTTTAGTCTCTCTTCCATAGCAAAATGGGGCTGCTCCTCTCGCTCCTTAAGAGCGAAATCACGTGTTCGTCAAAACACTCGATTACTTCAAGTAGTATATGTACCTAGGGGAACAAAGTAAAAAGCAATAGAGGTGCCGAAAAGTAATCCCATAGAATCCAAAGAGTGTTCCTCCAAAGGATCCATATTATAAGAATGTGTGAGAGATGAAAAATTAGTTCATGAATAAATGGTCGTGGGTAAGTGTGATGTATGGGCCTAGTATGAGAGGTCGACAGACCTTGAATACAATGTGAAAATCACGTATAAACCAAAATCCCAAGTTTACTCTATATCCAGAATACATACACCACAAAAAAATAACTTCATCTTAGTTAAGACAGTTGAATAATCATTACGACCCAAATAGTTAAAGTCAAAAAAATCTATGAATATACCTAAGGGTTGGTTGATCGCCTCCAAACGTACACTCGTTTGGTATGTGTTTTCGGTTTCCACAAGTATACAAGTCAGGTTGTGATATAGATTGTACGATGAAATACTTGGTAGTATTCCGAGGATCGTACCCAAATGAGGCTTAAGGCGATAGTGAATTAAATCCCTATAAAGAAAAGAATTAATTAGTACTAACTTTATGGATTACAGTACGAGAATAAAATAAAGAAGTTTGTTGTGAAAACATAAAAAATAAATAAAACAAAGTAAAGATGAGATGTGTAGTTTTGATAAACAGCTTTGGGGAGATTATATCGCTTTAGTATGGTTTCTTCAACTGTTAGTTTTTTAGGATTTTACTTCAATCAACTAGTCATTACCCCAGTTGGATCTTCCACTAGCATAGCAAGTCGATAGAGCCTACTTATCGCTAGATGTCACAGTCTAAATTGGTTTGGAGAAAAGGTTTTCACGGATAGGCAATACCAATTTTGGGTTCATTCCCACCTAAATGAATTTTCAAGGTTAGTGTTTGTTTCATGCTTTTCCTTTCCCAAACAACTGATCCGATTTAGAATCCCTGTTTATGCAACAATTAATTATCCATACTTCCACTCCCTAATTCCCCAAAATGGAATTAGTTCCTCATGGTTTTCCTAATCATCATAAAATAATAATATATAAAAATATAAAATTGAAGAAATGAAATGAAAAAGAAAATTTAATTGTATTGGCATCTGTTTAAAAATAATTCCTTGAACGTTTATGCAAAAATTACAATCTCGTTTTTAAAATGAAAATAACAAAGTAGAACTTAAAGCGGGTGTGTTAAACCCTAGTACTAGAGGCCCTATTTATAGCCTTGGTCAGTCGTTCTTTCTCATCCCTAGATCAACTACCGTCCTTCATGTTTAAGTTACATTGTAAAGACTAAAACGCCCTTCACTCAGTGTAAAAACTGTGTCCAGGGGTCGATGTCGCAACGAAGAAGTCGGTCCCTTCATTTGGTGTCATCATGCAGGCGTTGTCGCGATAAAGAAGTTAGTCCCCTTAATCTTCAAGTCTGGTCCCTTTATAGTGATGTAGTCCATCCTATGTCATGACGAAGTGATCAGTTTCACATTTGTTCAACTTCTCATGGTCTCCTACACACTCACGAAGTATGTTAGCTAACCTTTTGGCCTCAATCGGCCTTAAAGACAATAAAATAACTTCTTAGCACTTAGTTTACACAATTTATTCAAAGATAAAAACTACATTAAATCCTACAAAAAACATAAAGAAAATGCTTAATTTCAAGCTGTTCAAGTGTGATAACTAGTTCAATCTGCTAAGTATAAAACCGACAGATCAAACTCCCCCACACTTAAGTCTTTTCTTGTCCTTAAGCAAACAAAGCAACAAAGAAATTAATCAAAAGGTGCTTGAGTTCATATCATACAAAGATTAGGGTCACAACATCTATTCTAGGCATTATATACTTCTTAATAATTCTAACCTGATGAGTGAGCAATTTTACCATTTTTGGCTAGAAACAATACAAGTTCAGTAAGTTACAAGAATTACAAACATCAAGTTTTACCGGTATACATCCATCAATGCTTAATACAAGTACTTTGATTATCCTAGTACAATACAAATAGCCATAATAAGATCATGCAATTTTCACATCTATTCATGCATAGAGTTGTCAAGTCACATAGGGTTTTTCGACTTGTAATATGTTGAGGCTTAGGATAGATATGAAACTTAAAGAACAATAAAGCACAAAAGGTTACAAACACGAAAATAGTTTGGCACATTGTATTGCTCCCTATTCTTCCTTTTAATGTCCCATTCCATCTCACCCCCTTATTTCTCCTTCTCTCGCCTTCCTTTTCTCTCCAATTTAGGAATCTTAATATAGTCTAATATCTTTAGCTAGCCTATGAGTATTCTTTTTTTTTTCTTGAGTAACATTTCTTTTTCTTCTTTTTCTTTTTGGTATTTTGGTGACTTTGTCACTTTTCTTATGCTTTCTTACTCTTTTGTTTCTACTCATTTTTTTCTTTTTATTTTTCTCTAGTTCTCTCTTTTTGGCTAAACTAAATTGCATACACAATGTTGATTTTCCTATTTTACTCTTTATTTATAACCTCCACCATAATGTGTCTACTTACCCTCAATACATATGACCATACGTCTATTATCATGAAAAATAGGAGCAAAAGAAAAAAGTACACACAAATAATCGTTTTAGGCTTTAGAGGCTTGTAGTGTGGTTCATCAAGAAGGGTCATAAGGCTCAAAGACTGGTACTAATTGGAAATTCAGAATAGGGTTTAGCTTTTTAGCTCTAAATGTAACCAAACAATACCTTAGGTCATCCCTAAACACCTCAATATGCATAAATATCAATTTAGTCACATAATTCTCAAAATTACTATTTATCATATATATTAGCATGCTTGTTTCTTCATATTATGCACATTATTTGGTATCAATAATACCTTTCTATCTATACTTAATGTAACCTATAAAACTTACTAATTTCATGCTTAAAAATTTAAAAATTCCTCATCATCATGCTAAATTTATCAAAAAACTACAATCAACCTATTATACGTGCTTCTAACCAATCATTTGTATTTCTATAAGCTCAAGAACTTGTCAAAGAAAAACATAAAAATTAAAACTATATGCTAAAATTCATATGTTACCCCCCACATTTTAGATAACACATTGTCCTCAATGTGTATCCCAATAAATAGTAAGGAAAGAAGTTACCCGATCGATCATAAAAAGCTTTTCTTCTCATGGTGTTTGTCCTTCTCCCTTTTATCATGAATGACTAAAAATGTTGTGTGTGGGGTTAAGATATATGTACATGTATAATAATCCCTTTTTTTAAATGAATAACAATTAAACTGATATATATATAAGAGATTAAAACAGATGAATAAATAATGAAATAAATTCTAAATAAAAACTATGAAAGAAACCATTAAAACCTAATCATAAACAAAAGCTAAAATATAAATCCATATTCATCTTCGTCATTCAATCCTCTTCTCCTCCGCTCTTCACTTTGACTTTGTTGTAGTAATGTAAACTGAGCGAACAAATCATCACCTAGCAATTTAATAGGCAGATTCATTGTTCGATCAAACCTTTCAGTTGGTACCCCTGCTTTCTTACACATGGTAGTTATTAGATGACGAAAAAATATACCTTTCCCTAATTTCTTTGCACATTCCACCATGCTTCGGTGGATCCACTTACCCACACATATTCGTTTCTTCTTGAGAATCCCATATGTCATAATGGCATGAATTGGGCGTATCTCTGTCATATCTAAAGTAAAGAGTATCCTATAACAAATGAATTTCATCCACATCATAGTCTTGGGTGTCATTAGTTCTTGGTTAAAAGTTTTTGGGATTGTAGTGCCTTCTTGATAGGTATATAATTCTTTTCCAACTGTCAAGAAAATCAGAATCTCCTCAGTGTTGATATTCTTGAACTCTTTTAAATCAATTCTGTGAAGGTAGTCTTGGTAGTAATACGATACATAGTAAAACCTACAAATTTGTACTTCATTCATATATACCTCGACTTCTTGAATTTTCAAAGGACCTTGAATTTGCCTACAAGATCTTTCGCTTCCTGTTTCTTTATGGACAAATAAAATCCTTGTACTATAGAGATATTTACAGGTTCTTTCTAAAGATAGACAAAATTGAGTCCACTCATGATCTATCATAGTTTCCCAAATACCTTTACAGACTCGCATTAAATGATCAAAACCTTGTTCTTGAATTAAGGTATACGACTACAGTTGTTGTAAATACCTGTTTAGATCATTCTCTGGGAACTCAAAAATAGGGTTAGAAGTACTTGCACTTGGATCAACCATTTGACCAGAGATTTTTGAATTTAGGGTTTTTCTTTTGATTATGAAATAAAAGATGAAGAGAGGGGAAGGGATTTTATACTAAATGATTAGAAAGACTTTTAGTGAGTTTAGAAGTTAATTTTTTTTACATAAATTAGAGCATCTACATTGAATTTAATCTGTTTCATAGTTAGAATCTACCTGAAATATTATCGTGTACGTCGGTATATTGCGACATGCACCAGGTGTGTCGTAACATCAAGGCCAAAGTCGATGTTCTGCAAAGCAGGTATTATCGCAACATGGAGGTGGCATGTCGCGACGTTGAGGCCAGTGTCCTTGTTCTTCCTATGTTTGGCGGTCACGACATAGGCTATGTTCATCGCGACATTGAGACTAGGTTTCCTCTGGTTCTGAATCTAAATTGTTGTATATTCCTTGGGTGTTTCTGATGTTCAAAGCTAACATTGGTTATTTACTCCATATTGTTTTACAACATAAAGATTGCTCATCAATAAGTACATATTTAGTTCCCCCATAATATGACTTTACTCTTTACCCATTGACTAAAAAAGGTTGACCATTCTTACCTAACAACTCAATTGCTCCATATGGTTTTACTTGGTTCATGGTATATGGTCCTTTCCATCTTGATTTGAGTTTCTCGAGAAATAATTTTAACTTGGAATTAAATAGTAATACCTTCTGTCCTGTCTCAAAAGTTCGTTTCTGAATCTGAACATCGTGGCACAATCAAATTCTTTCTTTATATAATTTCGTGTTTTCATAAGCCATGAAACGAAATTTCTCTAAATCTTGTAATTGGAACAATCTCTCTTTCTTTGCTAATTATGAATCTAAATTCAGTTCTTTGATAGCCCAATATGCTTTTTTCTCCAATTCAATAGGTAAATGACAGTTATCTCCATACACAAGTTTGTAAGGAGACATACATAATGGTGTTTTGTAAGTTGTTCAATAGGCCCATAAAGCATTATCTAATTTTGTCGCACAGTCCTTGTGATTAGGGTTACTGTCTTTTTGAGAATCTGTTTAATTTCTCTATTGGAAACTTCAGCTTGTCCATTGGCCTATAGGTGATATGTTGTCGCCATTTTATATCGGATGATGTATTTTACAAGAGCATCCTCGAACTGTTTGCTGCAAAAATGTGACCCTTCATCACTAATTAAGTCTCCAAGGGTTCCAAATCTTCAAAAGATATTTCTTCTCAGGAATCTCACCACCCTTCTTGCTAAGTAGTTTCACATAGTTTGTGTACCAAGGCATCCCTGTATTCGATAATCGTGTTTCTACTCTAAATAGTTACTCGTTTGTGAAGGTTTCTTTTATCTCCTCAAAAGGTGTAAAAATGTTATGGTTCTCTAATCATGACAAATGGTCAGCAATATGGTTTTTTATCCCTTTTCGATCCATAATCCATAAGTCAAACTCTTGTAACAGCAATACCCATCTCATTAATTATGCCTTCGTCTCTTTTTCTTCATCACATACTTTAACGCTGAATGATCTAGCCATCAAATAGGGATGAAATTTTTCACAGGCAAAAACTACTACTAACATTTCCTTTTCAGTGGTTGAGTAATTGCATTGAGTTGGGTTAAGAGTTTTGCTGGCATAATGAATTGATAAACGATCTTTCTTTTCTCCTAAGACAGCACCTATAGCATAATCACTGACATCACACATAATAATAAAGGGTTCGTTCCAATTTGGTGTGATAATTATGGGAGCAGACACTAATTTTTCTTTTATTTTCTCAAAGGCTTCCACACAACTATTATTGAATAAAAAAGGAACATATTTTTGTAACAATAGATTTAAGGGTTTAGATGTGAGCAAAATCTTTGACAAACCTTCTGTAGAATCCTACATGTCCCAAAAAAATTTGAATTCCTTTGATATTCGCGGGATGTGGTAGGTTCTTTATTACCTCAATTTTCACTTTGTCTACTTCTAACCCCCTTTGTGAGATTTGATGTCCCAAAACTAACCCTGCTCTTACCATGAAATGACATTTTTCCCAATTAAGCACTAGGTTAGTTTCCTCGCACCTTTGAAGCACCTTTTCTAAATTCAGCAAGTATTCTTGGAATGAATCTCCATATACTAAGAAATCGTCCATTAAGACATCTAACCCTTCTTTCAGCATATTTGCAAAAATAACAATCATACATCTCATAAATGTGGCAAGAGTATTACAAAGTCCAAAATACATTCTTTTAAAAGCATAGGTTCCAAAAAGGTATGTAAAAGTTATTTTCTCCTGATCACCAGGTTGTATAGGAATTTGATCGTAACCTGAATACCCATCCAAGAAGTAATAATACTCTTTTCTTGCCAACTGATCTAACATTTGATCAATGAAAGGTAATGGGAAGTGATATTTTGTTGTTGCATCATTTAGGTTCTTGTAATCAATGCCCACTCTTCACCTTGTAACCGTTCGTGTGGGAATTAATTCATTGTGGTCATTCTCTACTACTGTCAACCCACCTTTTTTCGATACGTATTGTGTAGGGCTAACACATTCACTATCGAAAATGGCATATATGATACCCACATCTAACCATTTTAATAGTTCTTTCTTCACTACTTCCTTCATGGAGGGATTGAGTCTTCTTTGCGTATCTACTACAAGTTTCCTTCATTCTTCTAACCGAATTTCGTATTGGCAGAATGCTGGGTTTATCCCTTTGATATCAGCAATCGTCCACCCAATGACTTTCTTATGAAGTTTAAACACATCTAGCAGAGCTTCCTTTTGTGGCCCATTCAACCCTACTGCAATTATAATAGGTAAGTATTTTGTTCTCCTAAATACCTATATTTCAAATGTTCTGGTAACGGCTTTAACTCTACCTCTAGTGGGCCTTATGATTGACGGTATCATATTTATGGTAGTCGGTGTCGTTTGTTTTCTCACCTCTTTGCTTTGTTGCAACCATTCCAATTGGGTGATTATAGATTCGACATGTGAGTCTTCCTCAATTGGTTCTTCCCCTTTAAAATCTTCTTCTTCTTTACCTTGACTGGTTGCAATATGTTTACAAATAGGTTCACCGGAACCGCTTAAGGGTTCATGCTGTTCTTCCCAAAATATTTCATTTGCACTTGCTATGTTTAGTATGTTCGTGAAGTCTTGCCAAGTCTTGGTCCAAATACTTCCCCAAGTTATAATATCCACCTTGCGTCTATTTTTTGTATTCAACCCATCATAGAAGTGTTGAATCTGTATAGTGATAGGAATGCCTCCTTCTAATATAGAACGGAGTATGATTTTAAATCTTTCCCAAGCTTTCCCTAATGTTTCTGTCATAGTTTGCCTGAAATGAAACATTTGTATGTATCCCTGCATAATTTTAGGCATGAAAATCATTCGTTGAAGAAACATGTATACAAACTCTTTCCATGTGGTGATAGTGTTTGGGGGCAAAAACTGTAGCCAATATTTTGCCTTCCTATCAAGAGCAAAATGAATCAATAATAATTTAATCACACCCGGAGCTACCCTTGCGTATGAGATTGTACTACAAATTGCCTCGAATTTTCGCAAAAAATGTGGCAGGGTCTTCTGTTAAAGGATCAGAAAATGTAATATTGTCAATAATCTAAGATATTAGAGAGGGATTTAATTCAAAATGATTATGATAAATTGGTGGTCGAGCAATACAAGATTGTAACCATAGCTTAAACAACAATAACGAAAATCATATCTTTAGCCTAAAAAATTTTCTAATTATTCAAATAACAAAGAAGGAATAGAAATCACTAAAGCGTTATCTCCCCGGCAACGACGCCAACAACTTGACCGCCTTCAAATGTACTCCCATTCGGTATGTGTTTTCGGCTTCCGCAAGTATTATAGATTGTACAACAAAATACTTGGTAATATTACGAGGATTGCACCCAAAGAAGGCTTATGGCGATAGTGAATTAAATCCCTGAAAAGAAAAGAATTAATTAGTACTAACTTCAAGGATTATAGTACTAGAATAAAATAAAGAATTTGTTGTGAAAACATAACAAGTAAATAAAACAAAGTAAAGATGAGATGTGTAGTTCGATAAGCGGCTTTGGGGAGATTAGATCGCTTCAGTATGGTTTCTTTAATTGTTGGTTTTTGGGGATTTTACTTCAATAAACTAATCACTACCCCAGTTGGATCTTCCGCCAGTATAGCTGTCGAAACCATTTTTTTAAAAAAAAATAAAAACCAGTCTTGATTTATATTATGGAAAATGAAAATGGAGTCGCCACCAATAATTTTTAAAACAGGTGTAATTGGGTCACTTTACGAGGTTTTTTTTGTAAAAAAATCATTAAAATAATATTGGTCTTTGAAACCAAAAAACGAGTTCGGGCGTCGGTTATGCATAAGGAAAGATTAGCAGCCTTACACACCCAAAATTAGTACCTAATCGATTATTCAAAATCTTATTTGTTGAAAATTAAAAATTCGAGAAAAATTTAAATCGCGATCCTTAAATGCATAAATATCATATTTATTCAATTTTGAAAATAAATTTTTTTTTCGAAGAAAGCTCGTTGTTTCGAATTAATCGAGAAAAAAGTCACATCCAGGAAGTTAGGACATAACAATTCAAATATTCAAAAATAACAAGCTTTTCAAATAAATCTCGTATTTAAATTTTTAAAAGGATATTTAATTATCCCGGTTCAAAGAAAAAAATGACACCCAGTGAGTTAGGGCATGATTCTTTCAAATTCCCGAAACAAAAAAACGTTGCCTTGATTTATTAAACGGTTTATGTATTTTAAAAAACAAATTACGATGTAAAAAATATGCACATAATTTACAGGTATAAATAATAAGAAAACAATATATACATAAAATATAATAAGATTATAAATCGAGTAAATAAATAACTGAATGAATGAATAAATAAGAAACAAACAAATAAAATAATATACATATGCATATAAAAGGGATTAATAAAAAATAAGATAAATAAGAAAAATAAAAAAAATTAATATATACATATTGGATAAAATAAAAAAATTACATTAAAACTGGGTCACATTTAAATTTTTGGAAGTTCAAGGGTTAAATTAGAAATTTTGGAAAGTTCGAGGGTCAAATTTAAATTTTTGGAAAGTTTAGGGGTCAAATTTGAATTTTTGGAAAGTTTAAGGGGTCAAATTTGGATTTTTAGAAAGTTTATGGGTTAAATTTAAATTTTTGAAAAGTTTAGAGGTCAAAACATATTTTTAAAATAAAGTTGGGGCTTCACGGGCAATAAACCCAAAATCCTGATACATGACAGCCCTTGGACACTTTTGGGTCAAGGACCAAATTGAAAACCAAGTGAAATTGTAAGGCCGAATTAAAAATAACAAAAAATAGGCAAAGGGACTTGATTGAAATGATTTTTTAAAAAAGGACTCATTGGGCAATTTGCCCAATTTAAAAAATAGCATGAATCCCTTTTGCTAAATGGCGCCTTTTCACTAGGGTTTTAAAACCCATTTTTTCTTCTAAAATTTCATTTTGCCCATTTCTTTTCTTTCTAAAAAACAAACCCATTTCTTTTCTCTCAAAATCAAAATTTTTCCTTCTTTCTCTCTTTAGGCTGATCGGCCAAAATGGATGGGGAGCCTTCCGCCATTCATCCCACTGTCATCGTCATCGTTGACCACCATCCACTGTGGTCAGATTTCGACAAAAAAAAACCTTAATGTTTTTTACCCCCACAAACCCAGATCTGGCCTCCTTTTCACCAAAATCGACTCTGATGAGCCTCCGACGGATAGACACAGTGAGGGTGGGGATGGAACGACACCAATGGTAAAAATCGAGTCCCTTTTCCTTTTTTTTGCTTTCGAAAAAAATAGAAAAACAAAGAAATTATTAGTGCTAAGATTTTGAAAAAAAAAGAAGGTACCTTGCTTGACTGAGATTTGCGAATACTTGCTTGTATTTTGGTTGCTAAAAATGCTTATTTCAATTGATTTTTTTTGTGATTTTTTCGTAAAAAATTTGTGTATAAAACACATGATTTTTATTGTGCCTTTTATAACACTTTTTTTACAACGTTTTTTCGGATTTTTCGGTGTGAATCGAGCAATGTGCAGATCGTAGAGTCCAAATTCGGGGGCGATGGCGGCGGTGGCGGTGATAGTTGGAGTAACAAAAAGGGCTAGGGTTTTTTGTGTTTGAGTTAAGGGCTAGGGTTTTTTGTGTTTGAGTTAAAGTTTTGGGCTATTTAGGGTTTTAGGGTTTTTTTGTTTTTTGGTTTGTAATTTGGGTTTATCATTTATTTATGTATTTATTTATCTATATTCATAAAATAATAAATAAATAATAAAACAAAATTAATATTATTTTATATTTATTTATTTATTTATTTATTTATATTCATAAAATAGTAAATAAATAAATAAAATAAAAAATATGAAAAACAAAATTAGGTTTCGAGGCCCAAACAAAATTGGGCTTGTACAGTTGCTCCTCTTTGCTCATTGTCGTGTAACGGGAATGGAGCAAAGAAAAAGAAGACCAGTTTCGTCCGGTTCTATTGAATTTCGACTTTTGATGTTTCTTATTTTTAGCTATCCATCCTTTCACTTTATTAACTGCTCTATTCCATCGTATTCGCTTCACTGCAACCTCAAGAAGATAGGATTTAATGTTGTAGCATTATCCTGCTCCACTCCATCTTTAGGGAGATAGGATTTGCTAATATAGTCTCCATCCAATCTACTGGATATAGGGTTTGATGTTGTAGCTTCATCTTGCTCCACTATAACTTTAGAGAGATAAAGATTTGCTTTCATGACTTTAATCCGACCACTACAATTTCAGGGGTATAGAATTTGTTCTTGTAGCTTCATCCCGCTCTACTGCAACTTCAGAGAGATAAGGATTTGCCTTTGTAGCTTCACTCCATTTCTCTACAACTTCAGTGAAGATCGAGGTCTACTACTATGAGTTTTAATCCTCTACTCTACAACTTTAGGGGTATAGGATTTGCTTCTTTAATTTGCCCTTCCATAGATTTAGGGGTAAAAGACTTGATGGTCTTTAATTTGCCTTCTAATTAGGGTAAAGGATTGGATGGTTTCAATTTGCCCCATGGTCAGGGTAAAAGACTGGATTGCTTTAATCTGCCCTATGATCGGGGTAAAAGATTGTATGGTTTTCAATTTGCCCCATGATTGAGGTAAAAAGATTTGATTGCTTCAATCTGCCCCATGGTTAGGGTAAAAGATTGGATTGCTTCAATCTACCCCATGGTGGGGGTAAAAGATTGGATGGTCTTCAATCTACCCATGATTGGGGTAGGAGATTAGATGTGGTGACTTCACTCCATTCCATTGTAACTTCAGGGAGATTAATTTGGCTTCACTCTATTCCACTACAACTTTTGAGGAGATCGAGGTTTGCTACTGCGAGTTTTAATCCGCCGCTCCACAACTTGAGGGGTATAAGATCTGCTCTTGTAGCTTCAATTTACCCTTTTTCAGCTTCATGAGTATAAGATTCGCTCTTGTAGCTTCAATCTGCCCCTCTACAACTTTAGGTGAATGAGATTCGCCATTGTGGCTTCAATCTTCCCCCTACAGTTTTAGGTGTATGAGATTTGTCATTGCGGTTTCAATCCGTTCCTCTACAGATTTAGGGGTATAAGATTTGATGTTCTATCGTCTTCTCTAAGGATATGACCTGTAGAACCTATTTTATGGGCCTCTATTTAGGCCATATAACTAGGATGCCATGATTTGAATGAATCAAATGCTCCTATCTAAATGCGCATGAATGATTCTGATATGCATGCAAAGATGTCATTTTTAAAATGGTTTTTTATTGTTTTAGTCCTTAGGTTGTCACTGATCGTCTTTTGCCTAAGTTCTAACATTGATGTGTCACAATGCCTTTCCTTCAAGTCTGGTGTTCCTGATACGAAATCCGAAGAGGTAATCATAAGCTGAACTTATTCGTTTTAGGATCCCTTCAACCCTCAGATTCAGTTATTTCTGACTAATGGTTCTATTTCAAGTCCCTGTACTATTTATAATTTCCTAAAGTAATATGCAGAAATCTTTTTATACCTTATATTATCAAGTTCATTAACCGTTATTTCAATGCAAAGAATGCTCTGAGCAGGGTTACGAAAATGGATAAAATTAAATTTATTAGCAATAACGCTTGAATGGAGATAAATGAGAAGACATCAAATATTAATCAAAACATCAGCCAAAATAGCTAATGTTAGTCAAATAGTGAGCAAGAGAAATAAAATTGGATGCCCTATATATCAACATATGAACTTTTTCGAGCAAACTTGACGAGGACCACTTTGAACCTAATGTGTACCCATGGAAGTTATTGCACTCTGTCGATACCCAAGATGCCATATCTCTCCATCTTGTTACTTCAGAGAAAGAAGTTCATTTCATGCCCAATCCTTGATCCAAATCTGAGCTGCCCCTTCGAGTTTTCGACTCAAAACTCCTTAGGCTTCGAGACGCCCTGTGCAAGTTTTCATCTCAGCCCTACTTTTTTTGGGTTTGAACTGCCCTTTACGGGTTTTCAACTCAACATTTTTTTAGGTGAAGTATCTCTTCACTGAATCTGAGTTCACGGGATTTGACAAATCCTTGTCATCCATCTTAACTAAAATCAAAGCTCCTCTAGAGAAAGCTTTCTTTACCACATATGGGCCTTTCCAATTTGCCATCCATTTGCCTCGAAAATCCTTTTGTATATAAAGGATATTTTTCAAAACTAGATCTCACTCCTGAAATTCTCTAGGGTGAACCTTTTTATCATAGGCCCGCATCATCTTTTTTTGGTACATCTGGCCATGTTGGATAGCCTTCAGCCTCTTCTCATCAATTAGGTTTAGCAAGTCATATCTTGATTGGATCCATTCTGCCTTATCTAACTTTACTTCTGATAAGACTCGAAGGGAAGAAATTTTGACTTCAATGGGTAAGACTGCCTCCATTTCGTATACTAATGAGAAAGTTGTTGCCCTGATAAAAGTTCTGACAGATGTTTCATAAGCGTAAAGAGCAAATGATAACTTCTCATGCCAATCTTTGTAAGTCTTTGTCATTTTCCCAACAGTTTTCTTGAGGTTTTTATTAGCTGCCTCTACCGCTCCGTTCATTTTCGGGCGATACGATGCTAAATTATGGTGCTTGATCTTGAACTGACTGCAGACTTCTATTGTGCTATTTTTCAGGTTCAAAGCATTGTCGGATATAATCTTTTCAAGCATTCCATACCGACATATAATTTCTTTCTTCAAGAACTTGCTGACCGTTGATCTCATGACATTAGCGTAGGAAGCAGCTTCCACCCACTTAGTAAAGTAATCAATGACCACAAAACTGAATCTATGCCCATTAGAAGCTTTTGACAAGATTTGCCTGATGACGTTCATGCCCCACATAGAAAAAGGTCATGGGGAAGTCATAATATGGAGAGGTGAAGGAGGTACATGAAGGCAAGAGTAGGCTTCATATCTTCTTGCTTATTGACCATGATCATGGAGGCAAGAGTAGCCAAAGCATCGACCATCTGATTTTCCTCTCGCGGGAAGTAATGAAAGGTGATGTCTTCGAATTCTTTAATTAGCTCGAGAACTAACTTTCGATAATCCATCAACTTGGAATCTGTCATTTTTCATTCTCCCTTGAGTTGATAAATTACCAACGCAGAATCCTCGTACACTTCTAGAATCTTAATCTTGCGTTCTATAGCTGCCCGAATACCCCATGACACATGCTTCATATTCTGCCATGTTATTTATGCAATCAAAGTCAAGCTTGCTTGTGAGGGGATAATGATCTCCTTCCGAGGATACCAGAACTGCCCCAATCCCTTTACCAGTAGCATTTAAAGCACCATCAAAATGCATTTTCCATGGTTGCTCTTCTGAAGCTTCTTCTACTGTGGTTGCAACATACATTAGATCTTCGTTTGGGAAATCAAAATCTAATGGCTCATAATCCTCAAGAGCTCTGCTAGCCAGAAAATCTACTATTGCACTCCCTTTTATCACCTTCTAGTTCACATTGACTATGTCAAATTCAAAAAGTAGCATTTCTCATCTGGCCATCCTTCCATTCAATGCAGTCGACCCCATCATAAACTTAAGAGGATCCAATTTTGAAATCAACCAAGTCGTATGATATAACATGTATTACCTCAACCTTCGGGTAGTCCAAAATCAAAGCACAACATAGTTTCTCGTTCGGTGAATATCTTATCTCGCATTCAGTGAACTCTTTACTGAGATAATAAATCACTCTCTCTTTTTTTCCTGACTCATCATGCTGGCTTAATACGCATCCCATAGGGTTTTCAAATACGGCCAAGTAAGGGATCAAAGGTTTGCTCGGATTCGATGGCATCAAAATTGGAGGATTAGACAAATAATGTTTGACTTTGTCAAAAGTCTTTTGGCATTCATCATCCTAAACTCCTAGGTTGTGCTTATTGAGAAGACGGAAGATAGGATCACATTTCTCAGTTAGTTGTGAGATGAATCGAGCGATGTAATTCAATATCCCTAGGAAACCTCTAACTTCCTTTTGAGTACGTGGAGGTGGCAACTCCTGTATAGCTCTAACTTGGGTTTAACTTCAACTGGAACTTTCTCAATCGTAAGAACAACTTTCTCAAAACTTTCACATGTTCCTTTTCTGTTCGAGACTTTGTGATCAGATCGTTGACATAGACCTCAAACTTCTTGTGCATCATGTCATGGAACAGAGTCACCATAGCTCTTTGATATGTTGCTCCTACATTCTTCAATCCAAATGGCATAACCTTGTAGGAAAAGTTTCCCCACATGGTAACGAATGTAGTTTTATCCATATCCTTAGGATGCATCTTTATTTGGTTGTATCTAGAAAAACCATCCATGAAAGAGAATAAGGAATGACCTACTGTATTGTCCACCAGGGTATCGATATGAGGTAGCGGGAAATTATCTTTTGGACTACGCACATTAGTACTTTCCCGTCCTTTTTAGGAACTGACACTATGTTGGCCACCCATTCTGAGTATTCTAACACTTGTAAGAAGTCGACATCAAAATATTTTCAGACCTCTTTTTTATCTTTAGGAGTACATTCGATCTCATTCTTCGAAGCTTCTGTTAGACCGGTTTACACTCTTCTCTTATAGGGAGCTTGTACATCACGATATCAGTGCTTAGTTTGGGCATATCCTGATACGACCATGCAAACACATCCTTGAACTCTTAAAGCAGATCAATAAGATCTTGCCTCGTTTTTATATAGATACAGGTTCCAATATTTACCTCCCTTTTGTCAACTTCATCCTCTAAACTCACAACTTTTATTGATTCTTTAGGAGGTAGGATCTATTTCTCGTCTTACTCAACCATCCCTAATAAATCAGAAGATAAACTACAATCTTGGGCTTCTTCAAAATCTTGAGATTCCTCTGAACACACATCTTGCTCAAAATGAGGCTCTAAGTCAACAACGATGTTACTCATATAGTTGATATCTAGGGACCTGTCATATGGACCAAAAGATCTAAAAGATAAATTAATTTAAGAATGTTTATTGCGATATGAGATAAATGAAAAGAAAAATGAGAATTTTTTCCCATTTGGGTGAAATAAAGTGCATCTTTTTTATTAAAAATAAAAAATCAATGAACATATGCCTTTTACAAAAAGATCCCAATTGCTCTCGGGCTTAGAGCAACAAGGGTGTTCTGAACATTACTCTGGAAAAGACTTAAAAGTTACAGGGAGCTCTTCCGCGGTCTAGTTGTCTAGAACGCTTCTGAAGGCGTAAGGGCGAATTCTTGACAAATTTCTTCTTTCACTCATCCCTTCGGAAATAGTGCTGATGTTCAGATTCTCCATTATTCCTGCCAACCTATCTTCTATTGGCTTTCTCTTAGGGTTAATAATACCTCCCGACACGAATGACTTTGAAATGTGAGGAAGGACCATTAGCTTGCTTTTGATCTCTTCCCACTTATTCGTGCTCTTTTCTTCTCCTGTTTTTTCTATAGCTTTTCCTTTTCTATTTCATATTTGGCTTGAATGCTAAGCCAAACTGATCACGTTTTTGTGCCAATATTGGTGCTGTAATCCTTCCTTGGAGAGATCTTCCTAATCCTCTTCCATGTAAAACTCCTTTTCCAATCATCATTTTCAGCCCCATCCTAGTGGTCATCGATATCTTTAGATTGAGTATCTTATCTCCTTCAGCCACAAAGGTAGCATTCACAAACTCCAACGATCTAAAGGAGCACTCCATGACCTCCTCATCTGTACTTATGTAGGGCGCTCTAGTCACTGATGCAACGATGTCCTCCTCAATATTAATGGTGATTAATCGACCCTTTGTCACAATTTTAACCTTTGATGTAGGGATGACGATACTGCCCTTGCCGAATGGATCCACGATCTTCCCAACAAGTAATTGTAAGTGGGCCTAATGTCCATCACCAAAAAGTCTATCTCATACGTGTTTGGATCAATCAGGAGTGAAATCTCAATTTTGCCCATCACTCGTCTCTCCGTTCCATCAAAGGCGCTTACTACACTATGGTATACCTTCATGTGAGAGTTATCTATCGGTAACCTATTCAGTGTTATTAGTGGTAGCACATTCGAGGTTGAGCCATTATCTATCAATACACCTGGTAAAGTGTACCTTTTACATCGAGACGTAATGTGAAGAGCTTTCGTTGAGCCCATGCCCCTTGGAGGTATTTCATCATCATTGAAGAAAATGAAATTATCTGCACTTAAGTTATTAACCAACCGGTCCAACTTGTTTACCGAGATATCCTCCGCCACGTACGTTTCGTTCAACACTTTCAGTAGCGCGTTACGGTGGGCTTCTAAACTTGATAGCAGGGCTAAAATTGATACTCGATCTGGTCGCCTATGCAACTGTTCCACCACATTGAACTCACTATGCATTAATAATTTCAAAAATTCCTTGGCCTTCTCATCAGTTACTGGCTCATTCACTGGCATCACGAATTTGTTGTTTTCTCTCTTCTCAAGCCTAACCATCAAGGCTTTCTTATTAACCTTCTTCTCTGTATCTGTAAGACTTGCATTTTCATTCGACCCTTCCTCATTCGGTACCATTATGCTGCAGTCATAACTCCATGGTAACCTTTTATTGTCATTATAAGGAAATGCCACGAGTTTTTGAATAATGACCCATGGTGTCATTCGACCTCCAACCTCACCCCTTGGCTTGAATATAATTACCACTGGTAGGTTGGCCTTAAAATCCTTTTCCGGTGCCCCTTCCTCAAAAGCAAAAATATCATTTATCTCTTCATTTTTCCTCTTCTCAAAGAACTCAAGTTCTTTATTATCCATCAATTTTTATACCAAGGTTCAGAATTCGACACACCATTGGATTTTATGCCCCTTCATGGCGTAAAACTCCCAGTAATTTTCAGTTGTTGTCACCATGTCCTCTCTCTTACACGATCAAACCCCTATTAACCATCTGTTGCCAAACCCATTTTAATGGAGACTTGACCTCTCCCACATCATTCTTAATCCTCTTGCTTCTCTCTTCCGTTATTGCATTCACCCCTTAATCGAGATGATTTGTCAAGGATTTTCAGCCACGTTAGGTCTTGCGGATTTATCAAACCTTATGATCCCCATCTTAATAAATCTTTCAACCAACTTCTTGAAAGCAGTGCAGTTCTCGATGGAGTGACCTGTTATTCCTGCATGGTTGTCATATTGAGCATTTGTGTCATACCATTCCGGGAACGAGGGTTGTATTGGTTTCAAGTAATATGGGGATACCACTCGAGCATCGTATAAACTCTTGTAAAGCTCCTTGTAAGTCATCAGGATGGGAGTGAATTGGATTCTTTTAGTGTTCGACCTCGAGCCCGATTCTTGTCTCGATCTACTTTAATAATCAATTATCGGGGCTTTAAACTGTGTCACCATAACCGGTTTTGTAATATTTTCCCGGTATAATCTTATATTATTCACCTCACTATCCTTCCTTCTAGGAGTAGACCTTTTGGTACTCTCTCTGGCATCGATTTTCCCGCTTCGGATTGCATTCTCAATCATTTCTCCCGACATTACCATATCGGAGAAACTTTTAGTACCGTTTCCTAGTAGATGATTGATATACAGTGCCTTCAAAGTATTGACAAAGAGCATGGTTGTCTCCTTTTCAAATAGTGGTGGCTGTAATTGGGTGGCCATATCTCTCTACCTTTGAGCGTATTGCCTGAAACTCTCACTCGACCTTTTCTCAGTATTTTGCAACGTGATCCTATTAGGAGCTATGTCGGTGACATGACCATATTGCCTCATGAAAGCCTATGCAAAATCCTTCCAAGAACTGATCTTGGCACGACTTAATTGATTATACCACCTTGCAGCTGATCCTGTCAAACTATCTTGGAAACAGTGAATTAGTACCTGATCATTAAGGACATACCTCGTCATCTTTCTGTAAAAACATTGTGATATGTGCCTCCGGGCAGCTTGTCCCGTTATATTTCTCGAACTCTAAAACTTTAAATTTGAGGGGAAGTACCAGGTTAGGCACCAAACTCAGTTCCTTAGCATCAATCCCACAACACCCCTCAGCTCCTTCTAAAGCTCTAAACCTCTCCTCTAACCATTTACAACGCTCTTTCAATTGGTTAGGAAGTTTGGTTCTTGTTTTTTTTGGCTCTATCACCTCATTTAAATCTGGTATGCCAAAGTCGACAGTGTTTTTTCCTGGGTTAGAACTAGAACCCATTTGGTAGTTTACTAGTTTTGGTGTGCTAAACAAGCACGACTGCAGGTTAATAGTAACAGATACTCCTTGAGCACATGTTTCTTGTGGAACTTGGGCCGACGTGGGGGTAACATTTGAAGGACACAAAAGACCATCACCATCTTCCTTTGGGTCAATTACAATACCCTTTCCCTTATCAGTTTTCCCAACCAATAATTGAGTTAACTGATTAGTAATGTCTTTCTGGGACTCAATAATCTGGTCCTTTATATCTTGCTGCAGTTTTGCTAACTGTTCATGCAGCTGATCCTGCATTTCTTTTTGCGACTATTCCAACTTTTCTAATCGCTGATCCATTGCTCTTGTCTTAGCACGAGTGTAGTAACGGTGTGGTTTTTCCAGAGTAACTTTTAAAGGAAAATTTTAATTAATTAGAAATGTCTTTCTTGAAATTTTAATGAAAATATGGTGCGAAACTTTATGAATGCATGTGCAAGAAAGGTATTGACTCTCAATCAAATTTTGATAGAATAACCTTACTAGAAAATGAATGTCTTTACATAAGATAATTACAAATAAGGTCTTGCCCTAATGCTCAAAGTCTTAATTTTTTGAAGGAGAAATGCTAATTTTTGGCCTTTATCAGACACCGACTGATACTCTATGCTCAATGCATCTGCCTGGATAGCTAACTTTTGCGAGTATTCTGCCACTTCTCTCAATTCTGTTAATGCTTCATTCATGACATGGTCTCGATCTCTGACTTGCCTCTGAGAGTGCTGAAGTTGCCTATTACTTGTCTCCAAATTTCTTTCAAGGAACTCAATCTGAATCTCACAGTTCTATAATGAAGCTTCAAGTTTTCCAACCCTTCTCTTTAACCCTCAATTTCATCACAAAGTTATGATTACGATGCATACACAAAGACTCCTCTAATTCGACTATTAGGGCCTTCAGCTCAGCTTTCTCGACCTGGCCCTCTAACAGCTCACTTTTTATGGCATCCCCTTGGACTTGAGCATCTTTGAATTTTCTCTTTCACTGATCCGCTCGAGTCCTTTCCTCTTGGACTTCTCGTTCCCACTGTTCTGACGTCTTACCCAAACCAGCAATTCTCATTGATTGACGGAGTTTTTTATAGTCCTCCTTCAAGCCATCCAACTTTTCATCAACCTTTCCCTTCCCTTTCCTTAGTTTTTCGGCTTCTAACTTTTGGACATCAACATCCAAACCCAACTACATCTTTTCCTCTTCTAATGCCTCTATCTTTTTCCCCAATTCAAAACTTTTCTTTTCAAAGTCTTGCTTGATGAGCTCCAATTCTGATGGGACTACTTGCAAATGCTCTTCAATTTGGCGAACATTGTCGGGATTTGGTATGGGGATGTTATCATTGACTCTCCTACCCCTCCATTCATCATACTCTTGGGTTTTCATGGGATTTACAATAAATGGCTTTATTTTACGGACTTGATTCCAAGCATTTGACATCTCCCGAACTCTTTTCTTATTTTTCTCGCCTTTGTATACAAACTCACACTAAGCCAAACCTTGAGTTGCTGGGATGAATTGTCTTGACCGATACTGTCTCATTAGTAACAAATGAGCATACTCTACAGCTCCCCATATCCCTAGTAACGGAACCTAATCAAATCACCGTATTGATAAATAATTTTCTTCGGGAATGAACCACGGTGCTCGTCATTCTATGTCTTCATCTTGGAGACTATGGAGTATTGCCATCCACTTTTCCTCAGAAATGTCCTATCGCCTTTGTGTAGTAACAAATTCCCTCAAAGGAGAATAACTCACAGAAAACACCCGGCAATGAACCTTTTCCACTTTTCAAAAGTGGCTATGAAACCAAACCATTAGTAGTGGTGCGCAACCAATAAATCTCCCTTCTCCCTTTCTTCGGCATGCATTTAATGACCTAAAAGTTTCAACCAGAATTACTGGAATAGGTGTAACCCCCTTGTCAAGCCGATCGAATAAATCAATAACTGCCTTATCTATGTTGTCCCAACGCCTTGGGAAATATAACCAGTTTGTACAAACTGAGAGCAAATATATCAACCTTTTTCCTTGCATCAGGATGAGCTAAGATAAAATCTCTTAAGCTTTTCCAGGTAATACATTTGTTATCGCCCTTCACCTTAATTCAAGTTGTGATCCATTGCTCATTCATTCCCATAATGTTCATCAGCTTCTTAAGGAAAGTTGGCACATTAGCGGCTCTCGGATAGGCTTTATTTACTTGAATTTTAGGGCAACAAAATAGAGTGGTATATTCCTCAATCGTGGGCACCATATCCATGTTCCCATAGGTGAAACAACTATAAGCCGGGTTCCAGTGCTGTGCAAGGGCTCGAAAGAGATGCTTGTCCACCTTAACCTCTAGCAAGTACAGTAGATCCTTATACTCTCGGTAGAAAATCTACTTCATTCCATCATCCCATTGATCCTAGATTTCTTTCAACTCTTGTAAGCTATTTTGAGTCACACTGATCCGAGTGAAATCCCAATAGTCTGATACATGGCCTTTAGCTAAACTATCACCCTTCTCATGTTGTCTATCCTCAGACCATATACGCACGGTCACATTATCTTCTACCTCATCAAGATACCCTTTTTCCATGACCAATTCTCTACTAGTAATCGAACTTAAGTCAATACCTTTCCTAATATGAGGATACAATGCACAATAAGGGAAAAAAACCAAGTTAGTACCAACAATTATAAAATGTATAAACAAATATACCAAAGAGAACCTATGCATCTATTAGGTGGTTTCTAAAGGTTCGATATAGTTCTACTTAGGGTGTGCACTTAGGGCTCATTATATGCGGTTTTTGATTCTAAAGTAATGGTACCGAAACCAGTAGATTCCTCAATCCTCACTCATTATAGGTTCAAACAAACGAGTTCGGTTCAGGGGGACACATTTTCCGTATGTTTGCACGAAAGTGAAAACTTCACGAAAACATAGGTACAGATGTATCACGAAAGTGATTCACTATCCTGCACAGAGGTGAAAACCTCACGAAGGAGTAGCTTCTTACTTCCACTTAAGCGGTGTAGTAACAAATGCATGTATGCAAAAACATAGACATATAATATTAACATGCTATTATCACAACAAACATATAAAACACAAAAAATGTATAGGATCACAAATTAAATTAAATCGAATTTAAAATTTTTAATAAAAAAGACAAAAAATAATCAACTTACGGCTTGACTCTCTTATTGGTCCCTAGTGAAGTCATCAAGCTGTTGAAACCTTTTTTTTTTGAAAAAAACAAAAACCAGTCTCGATTTATATTTTGGAAGATGAAAATGGAGTCGCCATCGATAATTTTTTAAAACAGGTGTAATTGGGTCACCTTTCTAGATTTTTTTGTAAAAAATCATTAAAATAATTTTGGTCTTTGAAACCATAAAACGAGTACGGGAGTCGGTTACGCATAAGGAAGGATTAGAACCCTTACACACCCAAAATTAGTTCCTAATCGATTATTCAAAATCTTATTTGTTGAAAATTAAAAATTTGAGAAAAATTTAAATCGCGATCCTTAAATGCATGAATGTCATATTTATTCAATTTTGAAAATAAATTTTGTTTCCAAAGAAAGCTCGTTGTTTCGAATTAATCGAGGAAAAAGTCACATCCAATAAGTTAGGACAAAACCATTCGAATATTCAAAAATAACGAGCTTTTCAAATAAATCTCGTATTTAAATTTTTAAAAGGATATTCAATTATCCTAGTTTAAAGAAAAATATGACACCTAATGAGTTAGGGCATGATTCTTTCAAATTCCCGAAACAAAAAAAATATTACCTTGATTTATTAAACAATTTATGTATTTTAAAAAACAAATTAGCATGTTATGCAAAAAATATGTACATAATTTACAGGTATAAATAATAAGAACACAATATATACATAAACTACAATAAGATTACAAATCGAGTAAATAAATAACTGAATGAATGAATAAATAAGAAACAAACAAATAAAATAATATACATATGCATATAAAAAGGATTAATAAAAAACAAGATAAACAAGAAAAATTAAAAGCACATAATATATACATATTGGATAAATTAAAAAAATACATTAAAATCGAGTCACATTTAAATTTTGGAAAGTTCAAGGGTCAAATTGGAATTTTTGAAAAGTTTAGGATTAAATTCAAATTTTTGGAAAGTTTAAAGGTTAAATTTGAATTTTTAAAAAGTTCAAGGGTCAAATTTAAATTTTTAAAAAGTTCGTGGGTCAAAACATAATTTTAAAATAAAGCAAGGGCTTCACGAGCAATAAACCTAAAATCCTAACACGTGGCAGCCTTTAGACACTTTTGAGTCAATGATCAAATTGAAAACCAAGTGAAATTGTAGGGCCGAGTTGAAAATAACAAAAAAATGGGGCAAAAAGACTTGATTGAAACGATTTTAAAAAAAAGGACTGAGTGGAGAATTTGCCCAATTTAAAAAAAACATGAATCCCTTTCCCCAAATGGTACCGTTTCACTAGGGTTTTAAAACCCATTTACCCATTTCTTTTCTTTCTAAAAAAACAAACGCATTTCTTTTTCTGTCAAAATCAAAATTTTTCCTTCTTCTCTCTTTAGGCTGATCGGCCAAAATGGATGGGGAGCTTTTCGTCGTTCGTTCCACCATTATCTTCACCATCACCATCATCCATGGTGGTCAGATTTTGACGAAAAAAACACTTTAATGTTTTCGACCCCCACGAACCTAGATCTGGCCTCCTTTTCACCAAAATCGACTCCGATGAGCCTTCAACGGATAGACACGACGAGGGTGGAGATGGGTTTTTTTGTGTTTGAGTTAAGGTTTTGGGCTATTTAGGCTTTTAGGGTTTTTTTTTGTTTTTGGGTTTGTATTTTGATATATTTGGGCTTGTAATTTGGGTTTATTATTTATTTATTATTTTATGAATATTATTTTATATTTATTTATTTATTTATATTCATAAAATAATAAATAAAATAAAATAAAAGAAAAGAAAAATGGAATTGGGTTTCGAGCCCGGAACAAAATTGGGCTTGTACAATAGCAAGTCGATAAAGATTACTTATCACTATATCTCACAGTTTAAACCTGTTTGGGTAAAAGGTTTCCACGGATAGGTAATACCAATTTTGGGGTCATTCTCACCTAAATGACTTTTTAGGGTTGTTAGACCTAGTGTTTATTTCATACTCTTCCTTTCCCAAATAGCTGATCCGATTGTAAATCCCTGTGTATCCAACAATTAATTATCCATGAGCTAGAGGCCCTATTTATAGCCTTGGTCGATCGTTCTTCCTCATCCCTAGGTCAACTGTCATCCTTCGTTTTTAAGTTGCATTGTAAAGACCGAAACGCCCTTCACTCGATGCAAAAATCGCGTGCAGGGGTCGATATCGCTATACACCAGGACTTGTGTCGTTACGAAGAAGTCAGTCCCCTTATTTGGTGTCATCATGTAGGCGTTGTCGCGACATAGCCTATGTATGTCGTGACAAAGAAGTCAATCACCTTAATCTTCAAGTCTAATCCCTTTTTTATGGCGTAGAGCATTCTATGTCGTGACGAAGTGATCAGTTTCATATTTGTTAACTTCTCATGGTCTCTTGTACACTCACAAAGTATGTTAGCTAACCTTTAGGCCTCAATTGGCCTTAAAGACAGTAAAATAACTTTTTAGCATTTGGTTTACACAATTTATTCAAAGATAAAAACTACATTAAATTCGACAGAAACATAAATAAAATGCTTAATTTCAAGCTCTTCAAGTGTGATAACTAGTTTAATCTGCTAGGTATGAAACTGGCATATCACTGGTTAATGCATTAACAAGGCTTTTGAGGTTTTAGAATTGTAAGGGCGTGAAATTAAGTTAGCCAAGGCTGAGTAAGCTGAGTTGGTATCAAAATCATGAGGCATCTCTAGTATAGTAGTATGTTACGAGTCGGTTTGAACATCGTCAGGGTCAGCGAAACCCATGGCTATGTTAAAATATAAAATAAAAATATTAAAGGTATTACCAAGCAATCTAAATTCAATCATGTTTAGGGTTTCAATAGTCCTAAAAACATAAATATCAAAGTTAAAAGTTGCATAGAATTCGTACACGAGCTCATAAAATGTACCACAACGAATATCAGTATACGATGTCCAACCAATAGCATCGAGATAATTGAACACAAAATCACGCATGTCAAGTGTATCAAGGGTAAAGAGAAACATATATTTAGAGACTAGAATAGGACAATGTTGAGTCTCCTCATATCTCAATTGGTGTTTCGAGGTCGTGAAATTTAAAAATATATGAAACCTCGATTATGGTGGCATCGTGTAGGTGCACCATCGCTGGCCGCGTCTATTATCTCTTCGAGGATGACGCTCTTCCGTTGAGCTAATTGGTGGACTCAACACATCAATAGCATCAATACTACTGGTCGGGGTTGACTTTGGTTCTTCTCTTTGTTGGTTTGATGATTGCCATCGAGAACGTGTGGTGGCTGAACTTGTTTGGCTTGAAGGTGGTTGCTCGTTTCAATCTGACGGTCCTACATCATTATAATTCGATGTATTGGCTTTGATCGAATGACTTGTAAGATACGTTAGCAACGAAAAAATAAATTGTGAAATCGAAATGTTATACCTCATTTCGTCGACAGCATCCGACTAAGTTTATGGGTTTTCCTTTTGAACTGGTATCAAACGTCTTCGACGTCAGCATCGACTCAGTCTAGCAGCATGTACCAGTAGTGGTAGGGGCGAATCTGAGTCATCATAAATGTCGATGACCTAGGGTGCTTAAAAATGACTTCACCCTCGATTAAGGGAAATTAAAAATCTATCAGTCGAATGGTTTGTAGTCTGAACCATGGCTTACGTTTGGGTTTGAGGAGTGAACGATAGTAGTGGCTTGTAATGATGAACAGTGACGGACAGTAGTGGATAGTGGAAGATAACTCACGTTTGGGTAGTGGCGTGGTAGATCGATATGATCTTCAAAAGGTTGTTATGGTTGTGGAGGAGAAGGGTCATTATAGACGATGGATTGACGGGGAAGGGGCGTTGTTCGATGGTGATGTGCATTTGGGGAAAGGAATCAACTTTGTCGGAGTTACGTGTGAGGAGTGGTTTTTTGAGTTCTGGCTAACGATGGAGGAAAGGATAGGCGAACGACAATGGGGAAAAAATGGGTGATGATTTTCGCGGGGTACGAAGGTGCGGTGGTTATGGTGTGATGACGCGGGCAAATGAGGAGTTGAACAGTGACGACGAGTAGAGGTGTGGAAGTGGTTGTAGAACCGGCTGCTTAAAATGGTGGGTCATCTAGGGATTTTTTGAAGAAGAAAGGTAATGAAGTAGAAGAAAAGCACCTCATCCCAATTATTCTATTTGGTCACATTTCTGAATCTTCACTCTTAACCAAGCTATTAACATATTTTATTTATTCAATAATTTGAGTACTTTTATTTGGAAAGTTTAAAGAGCTTTCAATTTTTATGAAGTGTTTAAGTTTTCCATAACATTTTTAACTCTACGAAATGCTTGTTGATCAAAGTAAGCAAAAATTATTCATGAATTACCTAATTATTTAAATAAACTAAGTATAGGAATTAAAAGTGCATTTTCGAAACTAATTAAAGAATAACATTAGTATATAAGTAGCATATGCAAAGAAGAAATAGCATGACATGCGTAATCCCCTTACTTAACCCTCATTACACTCAATGTGCAAATTAAATGAATAGAAAAAGATAGGGGTAAAGTGTACTCCTTGTGTATATTTAACGAGGCGGAGGATAGCAGAAGTAATTGCTTTGTAGTATTGTGAGTATGTCTGCGATTTGGCTTCCATTGTTTCTAAGCGAGCCTCAAAACGGTTTTGTCTCTCTTTCATAGCGGAATTGGGTTGTTTCTCTTACTCCCTAGGAACCGAATCGTGTGTCCGTCGGAACACTCTATTACTTGGAGGAGTATATGTACCTAGGGGAACAAAGTAAAAAATAATAGGGGCGTTGGCATGCAATCCCATGGAATCAAACAATATTATTCCAAAGGATGCATATTATAAGCATGTGTGAGAGATTTAAAATCAATTGATGAATAAATGGTCATGGCTAAATGCATGATGTATGGGCCTAGTATGAGAGGTCGATATGCCTTGATTACGGTGTGAAAACTACGTGCAAACTAATATTCTAGGTTTACTCTATATCCGGAATACATACACCGTAGAAAAATTAATTACGTATTCGTTAAGACAGTTAAAGAATCATTACGTCCCGAATAGATAAAAGCAAGAAATCTATGAATATACCTAAGGATCGGTTCATGCACTAATAAGGCTTTTGAGGTTTTACAATTGTAAAGGCATGAAATTGAGTTAGTCAAGGCCGAGTAAGCTAAGTTGGCATCAAAATCACGAGGTATCTCTAGTAAAGCAGTATGATACGAGTCAGTTTAAACATCGTCAGGGTTAGTGAATTCCATCGCTATGTTATAATCTAAAATAGACATATTAAAGGTATTACCAAGTAATATAAATTCAATCATGTTTGGGGTTTCAATAGTCCTAACATCATATATATCGAAGCTAAAAGTTGCATAGAATTCGTACACGAGCTTATAAAATGTACCACAATGAATATCAGCATACGATGTCCAACCAATAACATCGAAATAATTAAACACAAAATCACACATGTCAAGTGTATCAAGGGTAAAGAGAACGATATATTTATAGACTGAAATAATACGTTGTTGAATCTTCTCATATCTCGATTAGTGTTGTGGGGTTGTGAAATTCAAAAATCCTTGAAACCTAGATTCTGGTGGCATCATGTAGGTGCGCCTTCACTAGCCACGTCTATTATTTCTTCGAGGACGATGCTCTTCTTCCTAACTATTCGACAGACTCGGCACATTAGTAGCACCAATACTTCTGTTCGTGGTTGACTTTGGCCCTTCTCTTTGCTGGCTTGATGACTGTCATCTAGAACGTGCGGTGATTGACCTCGTTTGGCTCGAAGGTAGTTGCTTGTTTCAGTTCAACGATTCTGCATCATTATAATTCGAAGTGTTAGCTTCGATTGAATAACCAGTAGGATACGTAAGTAATGAAAAACTAGAATGTGAATTCGGAATGTTATACCTCATTTCTTCGACAGCGTCTGACTGAGTTTGTGGGTCTTTCATTTCAACCGGTGTCGGACTTCTTCGACGTCGGTGTCAACTCAATCTAGCAACATGTACTAGTGGTGATGGGGCTGAATCTGAGTCGTCGTCAATAATGTTGATGATCGGGGCTACTGAAAAACTATTTTGCTCGCGATTAAGGGAAACGAGAAATTTGTTGGCCAAAAGGTTTCTAGAGCAAACCATAGCTTGCGTTTGAATTTGGGGAACGAAAGACAGTGGCTGCTCGTTACAATGAACTCTGGCGGATGACTCGTGTATGGGCAGTGGCGTGATAGATCAAAATGGTCTTCAAAAGGTGGTGTGGGGGTTGTAGAAACAATGTTGTTTTGGGGGAGAAAGGTCGTTAAAGGCGATAGTTTGACCGGGAAGGGGTGTGGTTCAATAATAACGTGCATTTGGAGAAAGGAATGGATAGTCGTTAGAGGTGTGTGTGAGGAGAGGTTTTTTTAACATTAGCCGATGATAGGGAAAAATGGGCGACAATTTTCAAGGGGCACGAGGGTCTTGTGGTTACGGTGCTATGGCACGAGGAAATGAGGAGTAGAACGATGGCGACGGTTAGTGGTATGGTGGTGGCTGTAAAATCTACTGTTTTAAAAGGTGAGGGGTTTATGGTTTTTTTGTAGAAGAAAGTTAATGAAGAAAAAAAAAGGTAAGGGGGTTTGGGCTTAATTTCTTTTCTTTTTTTCTTTTTTTTATTGGGTTTGTTTGGGTTGCATTTGGGCATATTTCATTTTTTCCCTTGGCTGCATTGGGGCATGTTCTCTTCTCTTTCTTTTCTTTTTTTTTCTTTTCTTTTGGATCATATTTGGCCGCTCGACCCTTCCTCTTTTCCCCTTCTTATTTTTAAGGTCAATTTGGGCTTGGGATTTTGGGTTTAAGTTGAAGGGATGGATTGGGTTTTTTTTTTTTCATTTGGATTGGTATTGGATTTAGGGGTTTTGGGTTTATTTTGTAGGCTATGTGGATTTGGTTTTTGGTTTCTTTATTTTGGTTTGGAGTGTTGGGTTGTGAAGAGTATAATTGGTAGCATTAAGTACAATATGCCCATACCACAATCGGTATTCGATTTTCAAAAAATTGACGACCTCTACCAACTTCCTAAAAAATAACACATAAAATGGATTAAATAATTATCTTTATTTTTCAACCTAAACTAAATTTGAATTCAAAATTAAATTAATTAAAATAAATTTGGGTTACCACCCAAAAAGCTCTCTTGTTTAACATCGTTGGCTCAATGACATGAAGGTTTATTTTTATGGCTCCTTGAGAATCAATTCGTCCACCACGTGCATTTGAAAATTTTCATAATATGGTTTTAACCTTTGGCCGTTGACTTTAAAACATTTTTCGGTCTCCTCGCTTTTAATTTCAACTTCACCATGAGGAAATAATTGAGTAACGACATAAGGACAAAGCCATTTGGTTCGAAGCTTACATGTAAAAATTCTTGGCGTGGGATCGTAAAGTAACACTTTGTGACCAACTGAAAATTGTTTACGGGATATTTTCTGGTCATGGAACGTCTTGGTTTTGACCTTATAAATTTGGGCATTCTCATATGCATCACATCGGATTTCCTCAAGTTCTTGAATATTTAATTTTCGGTAATACTTGCGGCATCCAACTCTATATTGAATCGTTTAATCGCCCAAAATACATTATGTTCTAGTCCACTAGAAGGTGACACAGTTTACCAAATACGAGTTGATAAGGGGACATACCTAATGGTCCCTTGTAAGTCGTGCGGTCTGCCCATAATGCACCGTTCAAACATAGGCTCCAATCCTTTCGATCTGGTTTCACGGTCTTTTCTAGAATTGACTTTATTTATTGGTTTGAAATACTCGCTTGACCATTTGTTTGTTGGTGATAAGACGTGGCCACTTGTTGTGTTACCCCATAACTTTTCAGTAGTGCACTGTTTACCTTGTTGCAAAATGTTTTCCTTGATCACTGATCAATGCTCGCGACGTGCCAAACCTTGAAAAAAGAGAGATCTTTAGAAAATCCACTACGTTTTTAAAATCATCACGATGGGTAGCTCTAGCTTTTACCGACTTAGACACGTAGTCTACAACAAGAATAATATAAACATTATCAAAAGATGAAACAAACGAACCCATGAAATCAATGCCCCACACATCAAAAATTTCGCATACATGTACAGAAGTTAGGGGAATTTCATTCCTTTGGCTTAAATTTCCCACTTTTTGGCATCTCTCGCAAGTCTTACAAAATAAGTAAGCATCACAAAAAATGTGTGGCCAACACAATCCACATTCAAGTATTTTATGTGCAATGCATTTAGGGCCGAAATGCCCTCTACAAGCGTAAGAATGATAAAAAAGATAGATTATACCTCGATTTCTATGACACATCATCGAATTACCTGATTGGAATAATGTTTCCATAGATATGGATCGTTCCAAATATAATACCACTAGTCTCGCTTGATTTTTTCCTTTTTGAAACGTGTTAAGTTAGAAGGGATAGTACCTGTTACGAGGTAATTTTCCATATTTGCATATCATGGATAAGCTGCTTGTGTCGAAAATAGATACTCATCCAAAAAATCATCCTTCATAGTTGTACTGTCTTTTGAGGTCGAAAATCGCCTTAAATGGTTCGCTACTAAGTTCTTGCAACCCTTCTTATCATTTATCTCAAGGTCAAATTCTTGCAAAAGTAGAGTCCATCTGATCAACATTGGTTTCGCCTCCTTCCCGATTACGTATTTCAAAATTGCATGATCAAAGAAAATAGTGATTTTAGTGCCTAATAAATATGATCTAAAACTTTCTAAAACAAATACAATAGCTAAAAGATCTTTCTCAATGGTTGAATAATTGCTTTAGGCGGCATCTAATGTATTAGAAGCATAAGAAATGACATGGGGCTCCTTCTCGATTATTTGTCCAAGGATCATTATGGTCGCTTGCATCGTACATTAGCTTGAAAGGATACTCCCAATTCGGTGGCTGCACTATGGGAGTTGAAACAAGCTTATGCTTGAGAGTGTCAAATGCATCCTTGCACACTTTATTAAATTCAAATTCTTTGTCTTTCTACAACAGGTTACAAAGTGGTTGTGAAATATTCAAAAAATCTTTTATAAAGCGTTTGTAAAAATCTGCATGGCCAAGAAAAGAACAAATTTCCCTCACAGTTGTGGGGTATGAGAGTGAGTTAATGACATCAGTTTTAGCTTTATCGATCGCAATTCCTTCAGCGAAGACAATATGTCCTAGAATAATCCCTTATTAACCATAAAATGACATTTTTCATAATTTAAAACGAGATTAAATTCTAGGCATCTTTCCAAAATTTTACCAAACAATGTGAAATAATCCATAAATACCTCTATTATTCTCTCGACATAGTTAAAAAATATGCTTACCATACACATGAAATGTGGTTGGCACGTTGCAAAGTCCAAACGACATTCGTCTATAGGCAAACTGCCAAAGGGGCAGGTAAACATCGTCTTTTCTTGGTCCTCTGGTGCCACTAGAATTTGGAAAAAACTTGAATAACCATCAATAGAGCAATAATAAGACTTTCCAGCTAAACGTTCTAGCATTTTGTCTATAAAACAAAGTGGAAAATGATCTTTTCGAGTTGAAGAATTCAATTCCTATAATATATGCAGACTCTCCACCCGTTTTGGATTCGAGTGAGAACCATCTCACCTACCAAATTTTTAATTACGGTCATGTCGATTTTCTTTGGTACTACATGAATTGGGCTAACCCAATTGCTATCGGAAATGGGGTAGATCATCTCAAAATCTAGTAACTTCTGAATTTCCTTTTGCACGACCTCCATTATCGGTGGATTGAGGCGTCTTTGAGCTTCTCTCCTTGGATTCACATTCTCCTCCTCCAATCTCAAAAGTTTGATAGAAACTATCACCGGTAAAGTGTTTCCATCTCCTAAGAAGGCATATTTTAAGTGTTCCGGTAACGGTTTGAGTTTCAGTTCTAGAGCTTACAAAACAGAAGGTAACAATTTAGTTTTAGGAGGACATAGTTCAAAATATTTACCTTGACTTCTAGGAAATTGTGGAGCCTCCATAAGAACAACGGCTTCACAAACTGGATCTTCGAACGTCATTAACTCCTTTAGGTTTTCCATAGTTTCGAGGTATAAACTCCTGCAAAGGACAGTTCGTAACCCATCCACCTCACGATATTCAAGATGTAACTTCGTTAATTGTTCAATAACATCAACACTAGAAACATTCAACATTATACTAGGTCGACCCATTGCCTCATAAACATTAAATTTAACCACCTCACTGTCGAATTCCATAGTGGGCATTCCATTATGTGCATCAATTTTCGTATGCACGGTACTTAAGAATGGTCTCTCAAGTAGAATGTCAAAAGAATTTTTTGAGTTTTCGTCCTCTATTTTGATGATATAAAAATTTGCAGGAAAAATTAGTTCATTTACCTTAACGAGGACATCATCCAACACCCCTTTTGAATACACACAAGACCTATCTATCAATTGAATAATCACCCTATTTCTTTCAAAGGACCTGTGTTTAGCGATTTAAAAATAGATAAATGCATAACGTTAATAGATGCTCCTAAATCACACATGGCTTTCTTTATGCTAACATTACCTATTTTGCAAGATATAGAGAACATACCTTGGTCCTTACACTTAGGATTTTTCTTTGTAATATTGTAGAGATGTTTTCTCTTATATTTACCCATTCGTTTCCTTAGAGTTTCTTTTTGCAAATGGAAAATTCTTTCAAGAATTTTGCATAGTGTGGAACTTGTTTGACTGCATCGAGTAAGGGAATATTAATTTCTACCTTTCAAAACATCTCTAAATTTGTCTCTCTCTTCTCACTCCTTTTTAACATTGTACCACATGTTAATGTCATAGCACTTGAATTATGTCGAGGAATGTGTTCCATTTGAGATGGTAACCTACCTTGAGACTCCAAATGGCTAATAGTGAGCGCAAGCATGCTCACCTGCTTATCTATTTCCTTCGAAGATGATTTTGGAGGTGGTAATTATTTATTCGAAAGCAACCTTTATTGGTATGGTTGATTGAATTGATGATTCAAACCATAACTCAAATTTGGATGGTCTCTCCACCCCACATTATAGGTGTTTGAATATGGATCATATCACCTTTGGGGTGGACCTGTAAAGTTTTCGACAACATTCACTTGCTCTATCGAATCCTCGTGTAAAATAAGACATGAGTTCATCGAATGATCTGGCATAGCACAATTTAACACAACCCATGAACCCGTCTCGCGGATTCTGTAGCTAGTCAGAATTGTTAAGAATTCGCAGCCATGGTCAAAAGTGCCCTCCACTAGCAGCATCTATCATATTCATTTCCATTAGGAGTAACCCCTCACAGAAACACTACAAAAGTGACTGTTCAAAAAGACCATTTTATAGGCAACTTGCACACAACTTTTTATACTGCTCCTAATAATCGTAGAGCGATTCAGTCTCCTTTTTTTCAATTCCTATAATGTCTTGTCCTAATTCGACTGCCTATGTTGCTGAAAAAACCTGTCAAGAAATAAACGAGACATATCATACCACGTATTTACTGATCCAAGAGGTAAATAAAATAGCAACTCTCTAGTAAAGTCGGCTAACAAGAAAGGAAAAGCACGTAGTTTAATTTTATCTTCGGTTATTACTTGAGCTTTCATGCTTGTGCAAACGATGTGAAACTCTTTTAGATGGGTATGTGGATTTTCATTTTGAATTTCGCAAAAGGTGGGCAACAAATGAATTAAGCCCGATTTTAACTCGAATGGCTTTCCTCCCACTAGATAAGTTATGCACAATAGCTGTTGCTTGTTTGGTGCTGTTGTGAGTTGGAGAATGGTTTGATCTGCCATTTTGTTTGGTTCATCGAATAAGAAAATATCTTTGGTAAAATATCCTTCTTTGAATACGGGTTGTGGTCGTTTACCGCGCCGAATTGCTTCCTTTCGTAGTGTTTAGACCAACTTCTTTATTTCCAGTTCAAATTCAAGAGTTCTTGTTTCTGACCTTGTCATAAAGAAAACAAACGAAAATTAGAAAAAATATATTACCAACCCCTGGCAACGGTGCCAAAATTTGATGCGTGTTGAATCACCAAATATAATTCCTATGACAAAAATAAAACTAAAGAGTAGTATAGAGTAGTAAGGTCGAATCCTCAAGGACTGGATGTCTAATTTCGCTTTTTCTTTTGGACAAAATTATTGTTGCGGGAATGGTCGAACCCTTGACTCGTGATAAGCTTCCTGAAATTAAATTAAAAGAGGATTTAGTGATAAAGATAATAAAAAAAGAACAAATATAAACTGAAATAAATAAATTGAAATCAAAATTTTGTTATTATTGAAACCATTTTTTTTAAAAAGTCCCAACTTATATTTTGAAAGATGAAAATGGTGTCGCCACCAATGTTTATTAAATAGGTGTGATTGCATCACCTTGTAAATTTTTTAAAATTATTAAAACAATAATTTTGGTCTTTGAAACCATAAAACGGGTTCGGGAGTCATTACGCGTGAGGAAGGATTAGCACCCTCACATGCCCAAAATTGGTACCTAGTCGATTATTTAATGTCTTAGTTGTTGAAAATCGAAAACTTGAGAAAAATTTAAATTGTGATCCTTTAATGCATGAATGGCATGTTTCGATGTTGTTTTAAAAATTAAATTTTACGAAGAAAGCTCATTATTTTCAGTTAATCGAGAAGAAAAGTCATGTCCAGTAAGTTAGGGCACAACAACTCGAGCTTCAAAAATAACAAGCATTTCTAATTATTATCCCAAATCTCGTATATTTTAATTTTAAATAGGGTATTTGATTATCTTGGTTTTAAGAGAAAACTACACCCAATAAGTTAGGACAGAATCCTCTCGAATTCCCAAAATAAAGAACATTACCTCGATTTTTTAAGGTGGTTTATGTATATTTTTAAAAATGTCATGCAATTTATTTGTTAAAATATTTTACAAAAAAGATGAATGAGTATGTACATAATTTACAATTATAATGACAAAATAAAAAAACATACATGAATATAATAAATCAAATGAATACAATTAAATACAATCAATAACACAATAAAATAAAAAATAGTAGTAAATAAAATAACAATATAATTATAGTAATAATGGCAATAAATATTAATTAATTAATAATATAGGTAACAATAAATATATAAAACACAAATATGAGAAAACTCTAAAATAGGACACAATAAAACATACAAATAAGTAACAAATAAAAAATATCAATGAATAAATAAAATTAAATAAACGCAAGAATATAACTAGCATAAAAATAACAAATAAAAAAATTACATAAAAAAATAATAAATTAAATTAAATAAAAGCAAGAATGTAAATAACAAAGAAAATGAATAACAAATAAAAAGAAATAAATAAAAATTAAATACTATATAAAAAATGCAAATAATATAGAAATATAAATGGGCCCAAATTAAATAAAAATTAAAGCAGTAGAGGTCTAAATTATAAAAAACATAAATAAAAGGGAAAATTTAAATAAAGGACTATATTGTAAATGAAAGCAAATTAAAGGTGCGAATTAAAAATAGAAAGTAAATAAAATTAACTAAATTAAAATGAAATAAAAATTACAGGGACCAAAGGGATAAATATCCCATCCTCTGTACACGTGTCCTTCCTTGAAAAGGTCTACTATTGGTTAAGGGACCAAATTGTACAACAATTAAAATTAAAGGCTAAATTAAAATGTATAAAAAATGAAAAAGGACTAAATTGAAATGTCTTAAAAACACAGAAGGGCCAAATAGGAAATTAGCCCAAAATGACGTATTTTTTAGGCCTATGAACTTAGGCCAAAATGATGTCGTTTTAACCCTTTCTTTTCTTTGCTCTCCAAGAGAGCTCATGGCTAGCCATGGGTCCAACGACCCTGTATCATTGCAGCACCTTGGGTCACCGTGAATTGACGCCGACGACCACCACCAACGGTGGTCGGAGGTAACAAAAAAACCTTTTTTAAAAAAACTCCTTTTCACAATCCAAACACAGATCTGAGATTCTTTTTAGAAAAATCCCTACCAAACATTTAAAACAAAAGAAATTGTTTTCGTTTCTAAGGGGAAAAGCCCCTCTGATGAGGCTTAGGCTCTTTCTCCTCAACGAAAGCCACCCATAATCGGGGATGGCACCCTCGACTACTATCAACGACAGCGGAATACGAATCGAAAAAGGTAAAAAAAAAACCTTGGATCTATATTTAGTTTCGAAAAAAAGAAATAAAAAAAATAAATTTGCTACTTTAAAATTTGCTTCGAATTTTGATTGAATGAGTGTCTATTTAAAAAAATTCTGTCCTTTTTACATTTGGATTTGTGTTTTTATAACACGAATTACATTATCTTTTTTTATTTTGTTTCCTTTTTTCTCTGATTTTACAGATTTGCGGATCTTGGAAGATCCTTGTGGTCGGGCAAGGGCAGCGTCCGAGAGGCAACGACGGCGACATCCGATGGGTAGTGCTATTAGGGTTTTAAAAAAATGGGCCTATAATTTGGGTTTGTGTATTAAGTATTATGGCTTGGGTATTTTGAGCATTGAATTTGTAATTGGACTTGTTGTATTTTTTTTATAAATAATAAATTAATAAATAAATAAATAAAGAATTGGGTTTTTATAAAGGTATAGGTTCGAACGAAATTCGGCTTCTACAGTTGCAAAATAAATTAAATTAGAGAATATTATATATTAAATCTTAGCCTCAACCTCGATTCACTCCGAACTTGAACCGATCCTCGAAGAGTGGATTTTTCCCTTTTTCAATTGATAAGTTGGTTATAGCACACAAGAACGTCTCAATTGCCAACTTTTTCTTTTGTAGTCAGTTTCGATACAACCTACAAACTAACCCTTGCTGGATGTTTAACCATGTTACTTGTGCCCGTAATTTAAGATTCCGACAACTTTGTGATCTAGAAAGCCTAACTTGAATTAACAGTCTCAATCGTGTGGGTCGTTTAAATCTGATCACTATCTCTCTTGACGGAATCCAACTAGTTTTTTCCAATTGAACATGCCAATTTGTTCGCGAGACTTTGAATATAACACGACAGACTCGACTTCCCAACTATACGCCAAACGATCCCAACCTAACACACACTTTTTGAATTGAAATCGAATTAACTTTAAGGGAAGAATTTGTACTATCCCATATACCGAAGACAGTGGATACCATGTTGAAAGGTTTTTAGTACGAGCTTATATCTCACGAGGTTTTTCTTGTCGAAGCGATAATCGGGTTAAGGCTAAAAGTGACTTAGTTAAGCATGAAATTAATCATGCTTGGTAGGTGTATGGAAATGAATTTAATGGAAATGGTGGAAAAGGAAGGACTTGGAAGGCAATTAAAAAAATAAGGAAATGTGAAAAAAATTGGCAGAAAGAAATTGCTTACAAGCGCATGAAAAAGGAAATAAAACGAAATAATTACATTCAATGTCAATCAATTCAAGTGTATCTTTAATTGTATCCAACACTAGGCATTTATATAAAAATTATTTCAACTAACTAAAATAAAAATTATTTCAACTAAAAATAAAAAAAATCACCTAAAAAAATAATATTTGACTATTTGACTATTTCAAACAATCAAAATTTTGAACCAGTCAATCCACTAACTCTTCAACTTTTTTTAATTTGGCCCCTCTCTTCATTTTTCGTTCCATTTTAGCCCCATTTTGTTTGATTTTGAATTTCGACACTCCTATTGTATACCTGATAAGAAAAAACACGAGTTTAGAAGCATCTTATTCTCAATTTAGCCATAAATAAATAAATAATAGCAGCAAATTAATTTACTATTAGTGGCATAGTTTATGTAAACTAGAATGGGAAATAAGTGCCACAATCGTAATTCACAACAATATTTTTAAGAAGAGAGAATATAGAAAAATGGAAGAACTTGTTATTTATTGTTGAACCAAATACGTTTTATATCAAAACACAACAATGTTGGCATATTTTAAGCACATATTGTAGCTAACGAAGACTCAACTAACTGTTAGAAAATAGGATTACTACTGACTCTAATGTGAACAATTCAAAGACTAAAAATCAGTAAAATATCTCAACAATTATTTACCTCAATAACAACTAAACAAAAGCAAATCAGTTGGTGTTGTAGTTCAACACTCATCTCAACACCAGCTTGTGTCCTTCTCACCATGCTAAGCCTATAATGAGAATTCTCAACCTTGTTAAGACTCAGGCCTTTAGTGAACACATTTGAAATGTGATAATCTTTTTTAACCTTCTTCAACTCAATCTATTCTAGAAGAACTGTCTCTCTAATAAAATGATAATGGATTGCCACATGCTTTATTCTTGTATGTAAAATTAGATTCTCTGCCAAACATATTGTTGATTAGTTGTCGCAAAATAATCGAAAAACATAATTTATTGAACAATTAAGATCCTTTAGAAACTGTATAAGCCACATAATTTCTTGAGCTGTCATTGTTGTTGCTCAATATTTTGCCACTGCTGTAGATAATGATACAATTTGTTGCCTTTTACTACACCACGAAACAGGTCTTGCTCCTATCATGAAAACACACCCTATTGTTGAACATTGAGTATCATGATCTCCCGCAAAATCAACATCACGGTAGCCAATCAATGTGCAATTTTCACTTTTTTTGTAAAAGATATCATATTCAAGTGTACCTTTCATATATCGCAAAATTTGTTGAACTCTTTCTAAATGTGACTTCTTTGGACTTTTCATATAACGACTCATCACACTTACTGCATACGAGATATCAAGCTTGGTTAGAGTTAGATAGATTAGACTACCTACCAATTTTCGATACATAGTCACATCTTCTAAATCTTTCCCTTCACGAGAACAAATATTGGCGTTTGTCTCCATTGGATTTACAATTGGCTTGCACTCAAACATTCCAAACTTTTCTAATAAATCTCTGGAATATCTTTGTTGATGGAAAAGAATTCCTTCCTCTGTATGATCAACATCTAGACCGAGAAAATGTTTCAACTGTCACAATTCTTTCATTTGAAAACGAATAGACAAATTCTCTTTTGTTTGGAGAATTTCTTTTTCACAATCTCCTATTATTAATAAATCATCCACATACACTAGGACAATAACCAACTATCATTCTTTGTTTTGAACGAATAGACTAGAATGTACGGATGCCACTAAGAACCCATCATGAGTAAGAAATTCTAAAATTTTACCATACCAAGCCCTTGGTGCTTGCCTCAATCTGTAGAGTGCCTTTTGAAGCTTGCACACATAATCAGGATGAACTGCACATTGAAACCCAATTGGCTGATTCATATAAATTTCATGATCTAACTCCCTATGCAAAAATGCATTCTTTACGTCCATTTACCACAACCGCCAATTTCTGCTAGCTGCTAGTGCAAGTAAGACTCGAATCGTAGTAATCTTAGTAACAGGACTAAACGTTTTATCGGAGTCTTGTCCATAGTGTTGAGAGAACCCATGAGCTACCAATCGAGCCTTTTGTCTTTCAATTGATCCATCGGTGTGACGCTTTATTTAGTAAATCCACTTGCAGGAAATTGGTTCTACATATTTCGCCTTTGGCACAAGCTCCCAAGTTTGGTTGTGTTTAAGTGCAGCAATTTCATCCTCCATGGCCTTGGTCCAATTTGCATTTTGAGTTACTTCTTCAAACATCTTTGGCTTCATTATATCAGCTTCTTTTACTATGGCAGCATTAACTTACTGTGGCACCAACTTGTCAAAACTCAACTGAATATGTTTTGCATCATCAAAAATTTCTAAATTCAGCAATTCATCCTTTCCGAAGTCCACAAGAAGAAGCCTCATCGAACACTACATTTCAAGATGTGCATCATTTGCCACTTACAAGATCGTAACATCTCCAACCTTTTCTTTGGCTGTCATATCCTATAAAAATACATTTTACAGTTTTCTTGTCCATTTTACTACGCAAATGGTTAAGTATGAACATATAGCACACACATCCGAAAACTCGAAAATAACTAACCGAAGGTTTTTTATTCCATAATTTTTCAAAAGGTGATAGAAAACATGACCTTTGTTGAGGTAGATGATTGATAACAAATGTTGTTGTCTTCATTGCTTTTGTTCAATATTTATCATGTACATTCTTTGCGTGAAGCATACTCTAAAAAATCTCAACCAAGTGTCTATTCTTTCTCTCAGCCACGCCGTTTTGTTGCGGCGTGTTGGCACATGTAAGCTGATGATGTATTTGATAATCTAAAAGACATTGAGAAAATTCATTCAAACTATATTCTCCACCATTATTTGTTCATAAGCAACAAATTCTTTTTCCAACCTCTGCTTCAACCGTCTCCTTAAACTCCTTAAATTTAAAAAAAGTGTCAGATTTTTCCTTTACAAAATAAACCTACACATACCTTGAAAAATCATCAATGAAGGTCACCATATACTTCATTCCACCATTTGATACTTGCTTGACAGGTCCAAACACATAAAAGTGCACCAACTCTAATGGTTCTATTTCTTGAAACTTAGAGTCTGCATATGGAAATTGATAAGTTTTTCCATATTGACAACTAGCGCAAATCGAATAAGTTCTAACTTCAAGTTGTAGAAGACCCCTCAACATCAATCTCTTCATCATCACATCAAGTTTTGAATAGCTTATATGACCCAATCGCATGTGCCACAAATCCGCTGTCTCATTCTTCCTAGTCTTATCTACATATGTAACCTCCGCTGACATCACATAAACTAATTCTGATCTTTGCCCCTCCATTATTTGCTTTTTTGAAATATTAAGATCTCGATATACCTTCACATCTTGTGGGCCAAATAAGGCAAAGTGACCCATAGATGTTAATTGTGCCACCGAAAGTAAATTCTTCTTCATACCTGGAACATGGTAGACATTTTGAAGTGATACACCATCATCCTTATGCTTTGGAGAAATTATAGTGTTACCAATGTGGCTATTTCTAGCTTTGAGTCGTTTGTTGTCACCACCATGCGAGTTCCCTTGTACTTCGATAAAATTTACAACTTTTTTATCACTCGTTAAATGATTTTAGTAGCTCGAGTCAATGATCTAGTCCTCCTTATAATTAATTTGCTTTGTTGTCATAGTTAAAGTTGACTCCTCCTCTTCTATCACCATAAGAGCCTCGATATCCCACTCTTCTTCGCTTTTGGATGTAGCAGTGTTGCCCTCAATAGTCTTTTTCTTGACCAGCAATCTTTTGCCATGTAACCCTTATTTCTGCAATTGTAACACTTTCTTTCAAATTTTTTGGTGTTACCATAATGCTTTACTGCACCTTCATGATTACCCTTTTCCTCTTAATTTCTTTTTTTTCCCAAGCAGCATGTTGCTTGAAATTTCGTTTACTCCTACCAACATAAAGAGCTTCCTCTTCACTTTTCAATGAAATTCATGTCATTTGCTTATCCAATGCTTCTTGAGCAACCAATAAATTCTCAAACTCAACAAGTGATGGTTGATTCTGCCATCCCTGTACTGCTATGATGAAGCGTTGATATTATGGTCTCAAACCAAGAATGATTAACCTCTTCATTCTAGTTTCACCAATTAGAGCTTGTGGATCCAATTCAGAAGTCTTTCGACTGGTGAAAATACCGTGCAATTGTCATGCTACGCTGCATTATTGACAATAATTTAGTCTCTAAAAGTTGAAGACTTGTCTCATTTTTCTTCGAAAACAGATCAACAAATGTATCCTAAGCTTCTTTTGGGGTCTTTGCATTCCAAATGTGTTCCAACACATCTTCTTTCACTATTGTCTTCAAGGCAAACATGGCTTTACCTGCCTTAATCTTCCATTTCCTTAGAACACAATTTTTGTCCTCTTCTGATTGTGTACTTTCAATCTGTTAACTACCTCCCATTGATCTTGGCCTTACAAAGACGACATAATGCATGTAGACCATGAATTATAATTTTGATTGCTCTACTTTTAGATTCCACCGATTACTTGTATATCAGCCATCTCACCAACAACAAGAACAACTCTCAAAAAATTAATATGCAGGCCTTTTAATCAAACCAACTTTGATACTAGATTGTAAACTAGAATAGGAAATTAATGCCACAATCGTATTGTAAACTAGAACAGGAAATGAATGTTACAATCATAATTCGCAGCAATATTTTTAAGAAGAGAGAATACATAAAAATGGAAGAACTTGTTATTTATTGCTGAACCAAATACATTTTATATCAAAACACAAATAACAATGCTGCCATATTTCCAGTAGATATTGCAGCTAACAAAGACTCAACTAACTGCTAAAAAATAGGATTAGTACTGACTCTAACGTGAACAATTTAAAGACTAAAATTTAGCAAAATATCTCAGCAATTGTTTGACTCAATAACAACTAAACAAAAGCAAATCAGCTGGTGTTGCAGTTCAACAATTTATACATTATCATTTGGTGCACTAATATGATGACAATTGTAGTTAATAGATTTCATTAAAATAAATCTTATAGGTTGCAATAAGCATATAATTTCATGTTAGAATAAAAAAACTCAACCAAAGATATTAAAATAAATGATAAAAAATAAAAAAAATTAAATAGAAGGTAATTAAAAATAATAAAGATTACACATATTTTCATATACGTTACAATTTTATTCTGTAATGTTAGAGTATAGATGAATATAATATTATAAAAAAATTATATTAATAATTTTAACATTAAAATAAAATAATTTAACAATATATATTAAATAAATAATCTATAAATAATTTAACATTAATAATTTTATATTACGTTTGGCCCATGCGATAGTTTCTCAAAAACGAGGCGTCAAAGCAAGGTTAACCAAAGAACTTGAAGACATGTTGCTTGATGATGTGAATGACGAAACTCTGGCAAAGATCATAGACAACAAGATCCATTTGAATCTCGAAATAGACAAGGACGAACGATTTTGGGAGCAGAGAGTGAGAGCCAATTGGTTAAAAGTGAGATAAAAATTCTACTTTCTTCCATAAATACGCTTCTGTACGTAGATCCCGAAATCGAATTCTATCCCTCCAATCTAATGAAGGCAGAGAGACAGCTGAAGAGAGCGAGATGCATTCTATTGCTTGGGGTTACTTTATGGATTTATTCTCTATGAAGGGCGTAAGTGATGCGTCTCATATTTTGGAAGGGGTGGAGCGGATGATTACGCCTGATATGAACTCTTCGTTATTAGTGCCTTACACTATGGAAGAAGTTCGAATAACTTTATTTGAGATGGGTCCTACCAAAGCTCCCGGAGCTGATGGTTTTTCAACTCTTCTTTTGCAAAAATTTTGGCATATAATTGGCAGTGACGTCTCCAACTTCTATTTACAAGTGCTAAATGCTAGTATGGATTTTGATACTAGTAATGCTATGAATATAGTGCTTCTCCTTAAAATAACTCAACCCACTAGCTTGATGAATTTTAGACCTATAAGCCTTTGTAATGTGCTTTATAAGCTAATTGCAAAAATGTTGGTAAATCGCATGAAAGGTGTTATGAATATTTGTATAGATCAGGCGCAAAGCACTTTTGTCCCAGGGCATTTAATCTCAGATAATGCGCTTATTTAGAAAAGAACAGGTTGAAAGGGGTTTATGGCCTTAAAACTAGATATGAGTAAAGCCTACGATAGGGTAGAATGAGTTTTTGTTGAGAATATGATGATTGGTATGGGATTTGATGCTCGTTGGGTAGCAACCATTATGAAGTGCGTATCGACGGTATCCTATTCGGTTATTGTGAACGGTAGTGTTGGTAATAGTTTTAAGCCTAGTAGAGGGCTTCATTAAGGGGATCCATTAAGTCTATTTTTAATTTTGATCTGCAGTGAGGGCTTGTCCAACTTGATGCGGCTGGAAAATCGAGCTAGCATTTTAAAAGGCGCTAGAGTCAGCTAACAAGGACCATAGATTTCGCACCTCCTTTTAGTAGATGACTTTATCTTGTTTGCAAAAGCGACAATTCGTGGGACTGAGATTTTGAGGCATATTTTATTAGAATATGGACACTATTCTGGGCAGTGCATTAATTTTGCCAAATCTACTATTTTTTTCAGTGCCAATACTATTGACGTAGTGCAACACTCGGTCTCAAATTTTCTTGGTGTTCGTCTTTCCAATGATCTCAAAAAATATTTGGGGTTGCCTAATATGGTTGGGCGTAGGAAGAAACTCTCTTTCCAGATTTTGAAAGATGAATTTCAAAAGCGCATTGACAATTGGAGTGTTCGTTATCTATCGCAAGGAGAGTGTGATGTTTTTATTTGTTCAGTTCTACAAGCACTTCCAGCTTACCCTATGGCTTGCTTCTTACTACCTAAGTCTCTTTGTTAGAATTTAGAAGGGATTATGTCAAAATTTTGGTGGCAAAAAGGGCCGGGAAAATGAGGTATTCATTGGTGTTCATGGTCTCATTTAAGCAAACCTAAGAAAATAGGGGGTTTGGGTTTTCGGAGTCTAACGAAATTTAACATCGCGTTATTGGCTAAGCAAGGATGGCGTATTTTACATTATCCAAATTCGTTGTTAGGCCATGTTCTAAAAGCTAAATACTTTCCAAATGGTGATTTCTTAAACTTTGATTTGGGTAACTTACCATCATATTCTTGGAAGAGCATTTGGGTCACAAAGGGTTTGCTAAGAGATGGTCTCTGTTGGCAAATTGGGTCCGGTACAAACATCTTTGTTGTTCACGATGCTTGGCTCCCCGGGTCGATAAACTACATACCTTCCAAGAATGGAAGCACATGTTGGGTTACAAGATAATGTCAAAGTGTTAGATTTTATTAATATAGATTCTATGAGCTGGAATGAAGACTTGATTTCACATACCTTCCCTGAGGAGATTGCTGTGCGTATCCTGAGAATTCCTTTACCGAGAGAGCCAATGAAAGACGTCTTTGTCTGGCGTTGGGAATCGACCGAAGAATTTCCCGTTCAGAGTGCCTATAAACTATTTCATAAAGGTAGTTTTCGCCCTAGTTATACAAATTTTGTCTCTACTACTTTTTACATGAAACTATGGCAAACATAGATTCCTCACAAAGTAAAATTACACATGTGGATAGCCACTTGGAATTTTCTTCCCACGTTCGTCAATCTTTGCAGCAAGAGAGTTTGGACTGACTCACTATGCCTGAGGTGCTTAGGAGCCCCAAAAACTCTACACCATGTGTTTCGAGAATGTGAGTCATCTAAAATGGTTTGGCATAATCTTATTCTGGAATTTGTAGTCTCACAAATATCTATTAATAATGAAGAGTGGTTTACTTGGGTTTTCGAATATTATTCGCCCTTACAACTGCGACTGTTCATTTGCGGGATCTGGGCTATTTGGTCTCATCGGAACAAAAAAGTACATGAAGATTTGATTAGTTCTGGGAAACAGATTGCAGGCTGGGTTATAATATACCTATCGGAAATAGATGTTGTGCAGGATAAGAAGCTTATAGTAGTACGGGAGTTGTCGACTTGGCTTCCTCCCCTGAACCCAATGATTAAAGCAAACTTCGATGCAAATTTCTCCCAGGCTGAAGTGCGATCAGGTTTTGGTGTGATGATCCATGACCACGATGGCAAGATTTTGACTTCTAGGCAATTCCTACACTCAAATGTCAATTCGGCTTTCGTCGCAGAGGGTTTGGCTTCTTTTAATGCTGTCCAGATGAATGCAGATTTGGGGTTCTCATCCGTCATTATCGAGGGAGATGCAAAAACCATTATCAAGAAATGTAAGTCCGAATCTAGAGATTGGTCGCTTATTTAGGCTATTATTCAGAATATACATGCTACGCTACACCAGTTTAGATCTATACACTTTAACCACACTCAGAGACAAGCAAACACACTAGCACATAATCTAACCACTGACTGCTTGAGGAATAATCGAGAATCTTACCTGGTACATGATGATAGAACGTCCGATACGTTGATGGCAGTACGACGGTGGGTTAGGGAACTTGATTGATAAGAGCAACGTTTTGTTTGAAGAAACAACAAATCATTGATGAAGAAGACTCTCGAATCTAGAGACTGCTATTACCTTTGTCTAGCACCCTTTCATATTCAAAGTTTCCTTTTCTTTAAAGAATGGGTGGTTTTCAGCTCACTTTTGGCTGGATATACTATTAGGGTCATAACTGTTTATTTTTATTCTCTTTATTTAAACTATTTTTTTAGTTTTGTTTTGTTGGGCTAATCTTTGCTTATTGGGTTAGCCATATGTTAGGGGTGGTTTGTTTAGGGTGCCGTTTTGGCATTGTTTAGTTTTACTTTTCTTTTGTTTTGAACTATGGTTATTTTATTAATTCAAAATCCAATGAGGCAGTTGTTTCAATAAAAAATATCATTTAAGATATAAAAATTAATATCCTTTTTTTTATTGTTTTAGTATTAATATAGAAATTCCAGCATTAATATTCCGTCTGTTTATATGTAAAAGGTTTTACGGAAAATGTTTTCTGCATTTTTCTGTGTTTGTTTTAAAGAAAATAATTTTGTTAACGAAAAATAACTTACAAGTCAACATAAAATAAGCTCTTTTTACTATAAAATAACTTATCCTTTTGAAATGTATAAGTCATCTTTCGAAAAGAGCTCCTCTATATATAGATTTGTTTATATAAAAATTAACTTAAATCAAGCTTAATATTTTTTATTGATAATTATTTTTATTTTTATTTTTAAAAATATTAAATATTTAAAATATTATTATAAAATATTATATTTTTCAATATTATTAAACATACATATTTAATTATTTATATTTAGTCATATAATAAATTATTAATATAATTAATATAATTTATTATTTTAATAAATTATTTAATATTTCAATTTTTTAATAACAAATTTTAAAAATAATAATTTTAAATAATAGTCTTCACATATTGTTGAAAATGTTAATTATTAATATTTTAATAATAAATATTTATTATAATTATAAATATCTTAATAATAAATGTTTTGTAATATAAAATTTGTCATAAGTCTATGTATTCTTTACAAATTTACAATTTAGTCTTTGTACTTTTATTTTCAAGAATTTAGTCATTTTAGTTTTCAGATTTGAAAATCAAGTCCAATTATTGACATTGTTTAGTTTTTTTGTCAATTTTATTGATTTTAGTATTTAAATAAAAAATACTCACTTGCAAGTCATATAACTAAAAAATGACGTTGTAATGAACCTGAATTTAACAAAATATTTTTAATATATGCAAAAACAATGTAAAATATAAATTTATAAATATAAAATAAACTCAATTAAATAATGAAAAGATAAGAATGAAAATTTCAAATGTATATTTATTTCATTGAAATCAACTTTTATGAAATATTTTTAAGAAATCTGTCAATACAATTAACTTTTTCGATTTAGTAACCCATTTTTCAAAATTAATGAAAGAAGGAGACCTTAAAGAAAACTTGTTTTTAGTATGTCAATACATTTTCTTTTGAATATTGGTTAAATTTTCCTTGCTTCTCTTTCAAGATGAATCTTCTTCTGTTTGATTCTGAGATTCAATTTTCAAAGTCTATGCAAATATCGAGAAAGAATGCATACTTTTGAAATTTTAAATCTTTTTTCAGATATAGAAGAAGAACCCTGAATGGGGATGCATCAATGTTCCTTTATTTCCACCTGCTTTCTTCACTAATCACTTCTCTTATCCAAACCTTAACCTTTCAGTTCAAGAATTCTATGGAGCTCACATGACATTCAAAACTTTTTCGGGTATGTTTTAGTAAATTTTCACTTGTCTTCTTAAAGCTTTATTTTCTTACCTAAGAAAATCTACCATAAGATTGTGAACTCTATTGTTTTGTACTTCATTCTGGCATTTTAGCATTCATTTGGTGATCATTTCTCTGTGTGTGTTTAAAAAAAAAACCCAGTAATCTTTCTATACCAACTAGAAGTTAAGCTAAAATTTGAGACACAAAATTATAGATAGCTTCAAAGTCCAAACCAAAAGCAATGTTGCAAAACTGAAAAAATATATTATTAGTAATTTATCAAATAAATGCAAACCATTACATATAGTAATATATTAAAAAAACATTCTTCTTTTACTACAAAAATGTACGAGTATTTGAGTCTTGATATGATGCTTGTGATGGTAAATGAGACATCCTTACTATTGGTTTAGCTGGAAAAGGGTCCACCTGTGGGAGTAGTCTTAGGATCACGGAGACAAGCTTTCGTCATCTGAACTTGTGTCTTGGCCCACATTATACCTACTAAGGACTGGTAGTGAAGCAGTTGCGGATATTCGAAAGGATTTGGCAGAACCTACCATTGTTCTATCCTGCATTTGGCCTACTTCCTTACAGACATGATCCAATATTGAAAGGAAATCTCTCACAATCATGAAGATTCTGAAAGGATGAGCTTCTTCCTTTGTTGCATTCCCATGAAAATATTCAGTGACTTCTTTTACTTGCAACAAAGCTTTTCTTTCATCTGCCTTGATCTTAGCAATCTCCTGTTCAGCATCTTTTAGAAACATCCTCATCGAGTTGAATAAATTCCCTTGCATATTCGGCTTCTCATACTGCAAAACCAATCTGACTTTCTCAAGTCCCATTTCAAGCTTAGACACGTAACTGCTTAGGACATCTGAGTCCATTCCTGCTGCCTTCTTGACATTGCTGAGGTCTCTGCTCAGCCCACCTACAACCTGCAATCCTTGCTTCCTAAAATCATCCTCCTTAAGATTCCCATTTGCAGAGTCGGTACCAGCACCTTCAGATCGAATGATCTCCTGAACCACAAAGTGTAGGAGTGTGGTTTTCCCATCTGTTCCCTTTATATCAACAAGTTTCAAAAGGGTATCAAGTTTAAAAGCTTTAGCATCACCACGATTGGTACCATCATTCATCCGGTTTCCTGTCCTCAGAATAGCCTCTAGGAGTTTGAGGAATAACCTGCTATTCTTCAACTCCTTGCTTGCTTCCTGAAAGCACATAGAGAGAAATAAACTTATAGAAACATTTTTATGTGATGGATAAATCACCAAGTATTGAGCCTTTTTGAATTTTAATACCTCTAGGGTTTGAAAAGACTTCCTCAAGTACTTCACTTCTGTATCAAAGTTAGCTCTGTAGAGCATGGCTTCAATTCTTTTGAAGGCAAAAGGGATATCAAGTACTGTCTTAAGAAATCTTTCTGCAGAGCCTAGTTTCGAGACGTCCCCGCTGTACTCTACAAGTTTTATTTCTTCCTCCTTCGATGGAGCCATCTTTACTAAAGTCTCCAAAAGCTCAGCACCTAAGCTTTTTGGGTTACCTGTTAGTGCAAACAGAATAGCATGTGATATATATATAGCAAACTGAAAAGTCAAAGATATAAATTGTTATAATACTCAATATTATTGACCCACCGACTCATTAGTTCGTCGGATCCTGACCTGCATTCTGTATAGGCTGTTATGATATAACACTTTTTATTGACAAAAGAGCTCGGATATGCAACCCAGAGTTCGAAATTCGAGGAACTAGGAATATGTTTTAAGAGATGGTTAAGGAGAATATGTTTGAGCTCAACAAATTATACCAGCTACCTAAAACCTGGTTTACCATCATTTACTTCAAATCTCAATATTGGCTTTTAGAAAGACACCCAGCACCAAGTTGTCGATTGCTATGTTTCTTGTGGTATTTAAAAATGAGTCCCTATACTTTAATTTTGAGACGTATTTTTTTAAATTATTTAAAAATCTTGGTCTTGCCATTACAATTGATGATGGGCTGTTATAAAAAAACTAGAATAACTCTTTTAGCTCGCATGTTACAATTTTTTATCAATTAGGTCCAAACTCTTTAAAAGTACATAAAGATTTAAAAAATTGTTTTAAAAATTATTTTTGTTCTTCGTATTTTCAATAAAAATATAAAAATAATAATAAATGACTTTAAAAATTCATTTTAAATAATTAAAATAAATTAATTTTTAAAAATTATTTTATTTTTTTAAGAGTTTTTAATTTTTCATAATTTTTATATTTTTTATAGAAAATACGAAAAAACATTCAATTGTTAAAACCATTTCTTTTCTAATTGTTTATGAGTTGGACCAAATTGACAAAAACAACTGTAAATCATGAGGATTAAAAGAGTCATTTTACCTTTTTTATACAAAAAGTGAATAAACAGAATTTCATACATCCTACCAAGATTTTTAAATCAAAAAATATATATACATAGGGATTCAACATGGATTAAATATTGAATTTCTAAAGAGTCATAAGTGAAAAGCAGTAAATTTTATGCTCTTAAATCCTCAAAGCTCCTTAACCAAAGAGAAAGAAGATGCAGAAAAATTTCTAGCATATCTAAGATCTAAGAATCTTATTACTACTGATAAAAAATGTAAATATGACTTACCATTTAACAGAGCTTCTGACACCTCATCTCGAGTTACACTCAGTGCTCTCAACAGTATGGCAATATTTTGTGACTTCTTTAGATTCAACACTCTATTTTCTCGTTCAACAGGAGGCAAAACTGATCTTCTAATAGGTTCTCTGGGCACTGAGTTTGTGGAATTGCAACCAAAAAGGGTCTCCATCATGTCCTCATTCAATCTGCAAACAAGGCAAGTTCTCAAGATTAGAGGTCGTATCCCCTGTGAGGAAGTATCTACAAGTTTTATCACTCACTGAAACGAGCTTGATTTTAATTGGTCCCACACTGTAGCTCTCTCCGAGGTCGCTCGTACTTTGTCCCAGTGCAACGGCTTTAACTTCGGCTTTGCACTCTCCATGTCATCCCCATCTGTCTTATCTACACAACTACCAGCTTTATGATTAACCTCTTCCGTGGATTTTTTACTCCCACTCCCTTCACTTGTATCGGGACTTGGGGGGGAAGGTTTTAGAGGCACATTGGTTTCCAAGGACCTTACTGTCCTCGAAATTGAAGGTCTTGTTGTTGGGAGCGGAGGGGGCGGTGGAATTTTTATTCTTTGTGGGGACGAATGGCTGTTAATTGATCGAAGTAATGCCATGTTTGGAGGAGGTGGTGGGGAGGAGAATTTTGCCCTTTTTGCACAAGTAGTTTCTTGGGTCTCATGTAACTCAGGTGCTAGGCTTTGTGATTGTTGAAGAGGCAGTGGTGGTGGAGGAGGAGGAGGCAGCTGTGATCGCTGCTGCTTTATTGAAGGGATAATAACACGCTTCATCTCGGGTGAAGAAGCCAAAAGCCTTGTTTTTGGAGATGTTCTTTTGGAACGAGGATGACCATTCATTTCTGTCTTGGCTGGAGTCACCAAACCGCCACTAATCGAACGTGAAGCCGGAGTATAATAGCTTTCTTCATTGCTAATAGTTAAGCCCTGTGGTGTATAAAAACCAGTCCCCTGACTCTCTTCACCAGAAGAAGATGATGAAGGTGACATTGTCGTGGGTGAACAATTCTCAAGTGCAAGAGGCTTAGCCAAAGGAGGCAATGGCTGCAGTTCAGGACTTGGCCTATACCGATCCCATCTCTTCCCTGAGTTCAATTTATGATAAGGTGAACCATCGGCTCCTCCATTTACTTCACTCACCGATCTCCCCCTTGGCTCCACGGTTCCAATGTAAAGAAAAGTGGAAGGTGGCACCCCGGAATCTTCCTGGAACCTCTCCGAGTTCCCTCCAACAAGCTTCTGGGTATCTCCAGGGTGTTTAGCCCTATGACGGTACAAAAAGAAAGCAAGCCCTGATAACATTCCCAAGGTTACAATCCCCACAGAGATTGCAATTGCAACTCTTTTAGCTGGTTTGGTGGGTTGTGTTACGGTTGGGATGGGGATAGAGCCATTGGCCGCTGCAGTTGGTGGTGTAGTTTGTTGATTCTGGTTTGGGGATTGCTGACCTTCAGGGAAGAATGGCTGAGTTGGGTTAGGCGACAGAGGAGACGGTGGAGGTATAAAATTGTCGGTCCTAGGAGGTTGGGCTGAACCAGCTGGAAATAATGGTTGGTGTAGAATTCTTCTGTAAATGATAAAATCCTGAATTACAGAAGCAACAGCTTTTGATGTTGGTGAAGACGAGGATAGTAAGATGAAAAAGAGGAGAATATGATAAGCTGCTGTCATGCTGAATGTTTTGGGTCCAACGTTTCTCAAAATTCATCTACGGGAGAAGACCTCATTTTGCTTCTCCTTTCCTTTCCACAACAAAGAAAACATAATTAATTAATTAATTAATTAATTAAAAAAACCACTTTATTTAATATTTAGTCAGGGGAAGCTTCTTTTTGCTGCAAGATCTGGATGAGTTCAGCCATACCACAATTTTTTTAATTTTAAACTTTTTTTTTACTAATTTCTAATTTTTCTTATTAATCATATTATCTACCTAAAAAACAATTTATATTATCTAAATTTAAATTATGTGGGTTTAGATCTGAGAAGACATAATAAAGTTTTAGCATATTGAGTGGGTTTAGATTAAAAGTAAAAAGACGATGATGACCATGGGAATAGTGAAAATAATATGAGCAGGTCCATGTCCTTTTTTGTCCAATTAATTTATCAAACTGTTTCATCTTTCGTCGGGATCGAGAAAATGCAGTGCCACATTTTTTATTAAACCTTCTTTTTCGCTTTGTTGCCATTAAATCTCTGAGGCCACTTCCTACTTTACTACTTTATTTAAAGCCTAAACCCTAAGGTAAGATGTTGAATTCTTTATAAATTATGAAATAAAAAAAATCTTGATAAAATATTTAGTTTTTAGTCTCTTTTTTTTCAATTTGATGAACAAATTTAATAAGATATAATTTTTTTAAATATATAAAACTAAAAAAAAACTCTTAAATAAATTTATATTTAACTCAATTAAATCATATTTTGATTAACATTTAAGTTTAAGAAATCATGAGTTTAAACATTTTTCAAGTACGTTTTATCGATATTACAATAATTTTAGACCTTGTATAAACTTCAACTACATTAATCGTAGCTTATTTCTTTATTCAACATTTTTTATTAACAAATTAACTCAATTCATCCTAATCTAAAATCATCTAATTAACCTTTCTCAAAAGCAAGTAAATTTGAAGGAACAGAACACTTACCACAACAAAGAAAGAGCAGCCAAATTTAGCAAGAACTTGGATGGAAATAGAGGAAGATGGCAGCCCCCTAATCGGCAGAATCTATTGAGCAATCAATTCAATAAGCAATGGGCAGCAACTCTGAAATAGCAACGCCAATTAGATAGCAAATAGGAGCGAAGTTTCTTTAGAAAGAAAAGCAACTTAATTGAGGAAGTAGGCAAGCGAGCAGCTGAAGCAAGTTTGGCGTCGCATTGGAGCAGCATATTCAAGGGGCAAACAGCAGCTGTGCATTGAAGGATGAAGATGGTTGGAGGCTGATTGAATAAATATTGACCAAAAGAACTTTGGCAAAACGATAGAATTTTTTTCAAGTAGATGCAAATATAAGTTGGAAAACCGAAGCTTTGTCGGCCAAGGAAGGAAATAATAAAGAAAGAAAGATTTTAGGTTACTTGATTCTTGGTTTTCTCTTGTTTTATGGACAACAACAATAAGGGCAAATGTCAACATAAAACCTCCCTCAATCTAAACTTTCTTTCAACTTAATCCCGGCCCAATTTAATATCTAAAAATTACTAAAATTAATCATGAGAGTTAGATGAGATGACAAAAGTTTTTTCTACCTTAACCAGTGATTGAGGGTACTATCTTCGTCTTGGGTATGTAGCCGTTTTAAAACTTGTGATTAGCATCCACCCCCTTAATGAGCTTATAAAATGCAAAAAATTAGTTATTGGCTCATTCCGATAGATACCTTGAAAAATAAAAAAATTACTAAAATTCTAATAATAATTTCTAAGTCCAAAATTAAATTTATACAATCACATTAATTAAATCTCGCGATATTTTACATCATTTTCGCGAAATCTGACATTTAAAATTTTTAGATGTTTCATTAAAATTAGAAGAACAAATATAAAGTTAATAAAATTGACAGTAGATAAAATTTTAAAACATATATCCTCATAACAAAAATAAGAAATAAGTGATTACATAAACTATAACATTACCAATTGAGCATAAAAATATGCGACTTCAAACGTGCTCATGCACAATTTATGTTTTTATTTAAGGGTTAGGAAAAATTACTATAATTTTAGATAATGTATAAAAATAATGATAATATTAATTATAGTCTAAATTGGAGTTTATGTATACAAGTGAGGTTGACCATCTTTTGCCCTTGAACATTAACGCATGGCCCGCACCAATTTTGATATTGCTAGCCACTTAAGGGCACGGTCCTTTTAGATATGCAAAAATGTGATTGACATGGACCTAGTAGGGTCTCATGTGTGATTAAAAGAATATTATAATTTAAATAATATTATTAATAAATTCTTACAAGTTATTTATTTTATATATATTGTTAAATTAATTTTTTTAATGATAAAATTGTTAATATTTCTTTTTTTTTATAATTTTATATTTATCTTTACTTTACTTTAATCAATAAATGTAATTAACTATTATTATATTTGAAAAAATATAAATTTAATTTGATAAGTGTTATTAATATGTGTCTTTTATAACATTAAAAACTAATTCAATTAAGTAAAATATTAAAATAAAAAGATAATTTATTTACAATCAAAATTATATTTAACATATAAAAAATTATAAAAAAATTAAAACAAAAGGCATGGTAACTTAAAAAAATAAAAGGTAAGAAGTAAAAAATAATTTATCCAAATTGTAAATAAACGCTTCAAATAGAGAGTATCATGTGACAAAGAACGATAATGTAACATTACTATTTTTTTGTGTAACCTCATATTGGTATAGTTTATATACTAGTTTGTGTTCTGGTCCGATGCATGGGTCAATTGTGTATATTAACTTTATAATAATTTTTTATAACATTATTTTTTGTTTAATATATTCAAAGTATTTTTAAAAATATATAATGAATTCGAATTGGTTATAGAATGTTATTTAATTTTAAAAACATTTAATATTAAGATAATATAAAAAATAATCATGGTTTGAATATTAATATTATTTTATTATATATTACTAATAATTTTTATATGTTATTTAGTTTATATATTGTTAAATTAATTTTTTATTGTTAAAATTGTTAAAATTAAATTTTTATAATATTATATTTATTTTTGTGATACTTTTTAAATGAATGTAAGTTAAATAAACAATGTAGAACAAAACTGTAACTTATATGAAAATCTATGTAAATTTTTATTACCTTTGATAGTTTGATTATCTTGTGCTTAATCTTTCTCTTTTTTCTTTACCTATTGATTGAATATTTCTATTTAAATATAAAAATCTGTGTTTATGGTACTCTATAGTTCGGTTTTGAGGCCGAATTTCTTGAATCAAGTTAATTAAAAATTATAATCGATTAGTTAAGTGTCGAATAAGGATATCGTAGGATCGAATTATTAACTGGAATTAATTAGTTAAGTGGTTGAATATAGTACAAGTTCCAAATTATAAGGTAATTAAAATAGAAGTAATTAAGTTTGGGACTAAATAAGTCCTTAGTGTGCAATTAAACTAAGGACTTAATTGTTATTAAACCAGGGACCTAAAGATTAATAAACCATGATAAATATGAATTAGTGGATGAAATGATCTCATCCATTCCTTTCCACTAATCTTTTCCTAAGTTAATAGTGATCATTGGATTTGGGTTAATTAAACTAAAATGTGATAATTAATATAAGATGGAAAGATATAATTTATCATCATCTCTCCCCAAACGGCAATTGTTAAGGAAAAACTAAAGAAAGAAAACAATTTCTAGCCTGAGCCCCATGTGATGACCTGATGGTTAAGGGTGTTTACTGTCTCAAATATGACCTAAGTTCGAGTTGCACTAATCGCGTTTGTTGTTCGGACTTTGTCATGTTATTGTAATTCATAAAAAAAAAAAAATTCTTGCATGTGTTCTTCCTCCATAGCCAAAAGATATTTCTATAGGTTAGTAAAGCTTTCCTTTGTGATTTTTTTTTTTATAAATCATTAGCTTTAGATATTAGATAAGTGAATCCCACTTAATGGAATTTGAGATTATTATGTTTTAACCAAGTTGTCATGGATAAATGCTTAGTTGGTGGTGGGAAGATGAGAAATCTTGAGAGGTAATTATAATTTTTTTTATAGAAAAAGAGGCATTAAAATGTCTTATCTACTTTTATTCATCAGTTATGAAATGCCTGATACATCATTCTATAATAAATTTGTAATAAAAATGCATGGGATATCAAGGATACGAATGTCAATAACTGCAACATCACAATTTCTTGCTAACCAATCAGCAACTGCATTGTCGTCTCATTTAACAAACTGAAGCTTGAAATCCTCAAACCTGCCAGCAACTTCGACTATGCTCTTCACAATGGACTTCGCAAGTTCCCCATTCATACAAGCTCTGATCCTCTCAATTGCCACCGAATAATCGCTCTCAAGGATGACTTTAGGATATCCACTGAGAGAAGCAACTTGGAGGCCATGAAGAATATTAGGGAGAGTTTTAAAATATGAAAATTTCGAATATTACGGAGTTGAGAGACCTAATTAAATAAAGTGTATTTCATATTTAATTAGTATGTTTCTATGTCTAATTTGTGGAACTAATGGATTTTCAAAATCGAATTTATCAAATTAAACATAGCAACAAAAGAGCACAAAGCATTAAGTATTTAATACTTAGCATACAAATGTTTTGTTTTCTTGCGTAGATCCTGAGGAAGTTTTGATAAAGTGGAGGATTATTGAAGCATCTAAAGCTCTGCAACTCAGTTCAGACTCAATTTGTGTTCTTTTGTTTATATATAGTTAATGGCATGTACCTAAGTAGAGTCATGTGATCATATGCTATTTTAAGTCTTTTGATATATTTTGATATGTGTTGGACCTATAAATGTTTTAAGGTTGAACTTTGATACCTAATTCTAATGGACATACGCATGAGTTTCCTTGTTGCATTATTTGTTAGATATAGTGAAGTATGAAGTATTGAATGCCACGTTTATATGTGGATTGAATGTGTTTTAGTATGTTAAATGTGTGTACATTGATATGATATGATGTTGGGGATAAGTTAGATGACATTTGGAGATGAAATTCATGTTTGAAAGATTGCATTGTAGGTGAAATTTTCATTTGGTCTTGAGACATCAATAACATATCTCGAAACACTAAGAACAAAAATGATTAAATTGTGCATTTATGTATAGGTTTCGAGACTTACCAAGCAAGTCACGAGACATCATGATACAAGTCTTGAGACATTAGTGACTTATGTCTCGAGACACCAAAACATTCAAGCTAAATAAGTTTTGCTTTGTCTCAAGTCTTGATACTTGACGTCTCTTGTCTCGAGACTTGAAAACATCAAAGATAGGGGGTCTGAAATAGGGAGTTGTGTCCCGAGACAGCGAAGCTAGGACCCAAGTCTCGAGACATGTATCATAATGTCTTGAAAATTCCAACATCGAAACAAAAATAAAAATCATCATGTCTCGAGACATCCAATTGAATTTTGATAATTAAAATTGGATTCGAGTCCTGAATCTGAGTTTGATCCCGAACAACCCCATAAACATCTTAATTAAGGCCAGTGTAAACCTATTCCGTATATTTGTGTGTATAATTGTGAATGAACGAGTTATGGTATGAATATTCATTACTTGTTATATGTGATGCAGTTGAAACTAACAAAAAATATGACTAAGGCAAGTGCACCTATCAATTAATAGTATAGTTACACTGAGCACACATATCGTTCCCACGAGGACCAAAAGTACTAGTAATAGCTGTTTTCCTATTATCTAATCGATCGAATAAAGTGATTGTTTTAAACTAATTTAACTAAATTAATAAACTAAAAGTGCAACAAAGATTAAAGCAAGAAATAACAAGTGTTTTAATACCAAGAAGCAAACAATACCAGGAAAGACTCCACCTAGATTTCATCTGTCATTATCATTCTGATTTAAGCAATTTATTCACTTAGTATTTTGATCCGTAAAAATTCCTAAATTATGCTAATACCTCTATTCAAGCATAAAAGCAACTAACTCTAGGTTGATTAATTGAAATTTCTTTCTAATTAAAACCCCTATTGTCTCATTAACTTGATCTGTGGATTCTCCTATTAGATTTGACTCTAATTCAATAGATTTATGTTGTCCTATTTCCAGGATTGCATGCAACTCCACTCAATTATGCTAGATCTACTATTAAACAGGGTTTATTCCTCCTCTGATTTAAGCACATCAAACAAGAATTAATATCCCGGAAATACTAAATCAAGAATTAAGCACACACAATTGAGAATAAATAAAGAAAAATTAAAATAAACATAAATCTAAATGCTCGGGTTGCCTCCCGATAAGCGCTTGTTTAAAGTCTAAGCTTGACTTCCCTATTTAAGTTTATGATTGAGGCAAATCTTGAAGTCGAAGCTCCTCTATCACAGTATTAAAATCACTACCAAGATAAGGTTTAAGTCGATGATCGTTTACCTTGAATGTGCCGTATTTAGGATGTGTTACCGCTATTGTATCGTTGGGAAAGACGATTTTTACCACAAATGGACCTGACCATCTCGATTTTAGCTTCCCGAGGAACAACTTGACCCTTGAGTTGAATAAAAGAACTCGGTCTCCAATGGCGAATTGTTTAGGTTACTTTAGCCTAGAATCATGACGTCGCTTTGTCGCCTCTTTATATAATCATGAGCTCTCATAAGCATTAGCACGCCATTTGTCAAGCTCATTTAGTTGGAGCAACCTCTTTTCTCCTGCAAGTTTAAAATCAGAATTTAGAAATTTAATTGCCCAAAATGCTTTATGCTTAAGTTCAAGTGGCAAGTGACAACTTTTCCCATAAATAAGTCTGTAAGGAGATGTTTCTATAGGAGTTTTGAATGCAGTCCTATAAGCTCATAGAGCGTCATCTAATTTCAAAGCCCAATCCTTTCTATTAGTCTCTACGGTCTTCTTTAGGTTATGTTATAATTCTCAGTTTGACACTTCAACTTGACCACTAGTTTGAGGATGATAAGGTGTAGTTGTTCTATGATGTACACCATACTTCTTAAGAATTTTATCAAATTGAGCATTACAAAAATGTGTACCCCTATTGTTAATGATTGTCCTAGGTGTCCCGAATCGAGAGAAAAGTTTCTTAAGAAATCGAACTACCACCCTAGCATCATTAGTTTGTAAAGCTTGAGCTTCCACCCATTTCGACGCATAATCCACTGCTACAAGTATATATTTATTTCCATAAGAACTAGGAAATGGTCCCATAAAATCAATGCCCCAAATATCAAAGATTTCACATGCAAGCATATAAGTCTGAGGCATTTCATCACGTTTGGAAATATTACCTGTTCTCTAGCATTTATCATAAGAAGTAACATACCTGTTCGCATCTTTGAACAAAGTGGGCCAATAAAAACCTGATTCGAGGACCTTATTCGTAATACGAATTCCACTATAGTGTCCTCCTGTTGGTCCAGAGTGACAATGCTCTAAAATTTTATTCCCTTCAGCATTCAAAACACATCTTCGAATTACTTGATTTGCACACACACGAAAAAGAAAAGGATCTTCCCAAAAATAATTCTTCACATCAACAAAGGATCATTTCTTTTGATGATGAGTCAAATCTTTTGGTAAAGTTTTAGCAACTAAATAATTCGTAATGTTTGCAAACCAAGGACTATCAGAATCATTTACTACCAAGAGTCGTTTTTTAGGAAACGAATCATTTATCATACCTTCATTAAGCTTCTCAAGATGTGGATTTTCGAGTTTCGAGAGATGATCAGCTGCAAGATTTTCAGCTCATTTCTTATCTCTATTTTCCATATCAAAGTCCTGTAGCAATAAAACCCAACGAATAAGTCGAGGTTTTGCAAGAAGGTAATGAAGAGCAGAATGGTCAGTGTAAACAATAACTTTAGATAATATTAAATAAGATCTAAATTTATCAAATGCTAAAACCACGGCTAGCAATTCTTTTTCAGTAGTAGTGTAATTTGCTTGAGTTTCTGTCAAAGTCTTGCTAGCATAATAAATCGGTTGAAAATGCTTGTCCCTTCGCTGTCCAAGGACTGCACCTACTACAAAATCACTCGCATCAAGCATCAGTTCAAAGGGTAAATTCCAATTAGGTGCAACAACAATCGGGGCATTAATTAATTTTTCCTTAAGAATGTTAAATGCCTCTAAACAATCCTGACTGAAATTAAATGGCACATCTTTCTCTAGTAAATTCGTTAAGGGTTTTGTTATTTTAAAAAAATCCCTAATAAATCTTCTATAAAACCCAGCATGTCTTAGGAAACTTCTAATAGCCTTAACCGATTTAGGAAGAGGTAATTTTCAATAGTTTCAATTTTTGCTTTATCAACCTCATTCCCTTTACTAGAAATTTTATGTCTCAAAACAATTCTCTCTTTAACCATGAAGTGACACTTTTCCCAATTAAGCACAAGGTTTGTTTCTTCACATTTCCTTAGAACACTTTTTAAATTTTTAAGGCATAAATGGAAAGAATTACCGAATACCGAGAAGTCGCCCATAAATACCTCTATAATATCTTTCACAAATTCATCAAAAATGGCATCATACATCGCTGAAAAGTAGCGGGAGCATTACATAATCCAAAAGGCATTCGTTGGTAAGCAAATGTACCATAGGGACATGTAAACATCGTCTTTTCTTGATCCTCAGGAGCTATTGGGATTTGAAAGTAGCCAGAAAGTACATCCAAGAAGCATAATACATGTGGCCAACTAACCTTTCCAACATTTGATCAATAAACGGTAGAGGGAAGTGGTCTTTCCTTGTAGCATCATTCAACTTCCTGTAATCAATGCAAACTCTCCATCCTGTGACTGTTCTCGTCGGAATCAACTTGTTTTTCTCATTAGCCACAACAGTCATTCTTCCTTTCTTAGGAACAACCTGTACAGGACTTACCCAAGTACTATCAGAAATAGGATAAATAACTCCGGCATCTAAAAGTTTAATTACCTCAGCCTTAACAACTTACTTCATATTGGGATTTAGTCTCTTTTGAGCCTGGACACAAGGTTTATATTCATCTTCCGTTAAAATTTTGTGAGTGCAAAAAGGACTAATTCCTCTAATGTCAGAAATTTTCCAAGCCATTGCTCGTTTATGTTCCCTAAGCACCTGTAGTAACTCCTCTTTCTCATTCGGCTTTAAATCTGAAGCAATAATTACCGACAATGTAGAATCATTCCTCAAAAATGCATACTCCAGATGATTGGGTAATTGTTTTAGTTTCAATTTAGGAGGTTCTTCAATAGAGGGTTTCAACCTTAATTCCTTACTTACCTCAATGGTCTCAAAATTTTTCTTTCTCGTTAGGGATTCATTAGCATCTAGATTATTTTTCATCTCATTAATCACAATATTATCTCCATCGATCTCCCCTCCCTGAACAAGACACAGTTCCAAAGTGTCTTTATGAACAATTTCCTGCAATGAATTTCGAACAGCATGATCAATAAAATCAATAAAATAACAGGAATCATCTTGCTCTTGGGAAAATCACATGGCATTATAAATCTAAAAAATAATCTTATCATCACCTACCCTAAGCACAAGTTTACCGCTACCCACATCAATAATAGCTCTAGCAATGGCTAAAAAGGGTATACCTAAAATCAAAGATACCTCAACATCCTCATCCATGTCAAGTATAACAAAGTCAATAGGGAAAATAAATTTATCTACTTTTACAAGCACATCCTCAATAATCCCTTAGGATATTTAACAGATCTGTCAGCTAATTGAATACTCATTCGAGTAGGTTTAGGTTCCCGAAGACCAAGTTGCTTAAACATTTTATAAGGCATTAAATTAATACTAGTACCTAAATTAGCCAACATTTTCTCAATATTTAAACTACCAATAAAATAAAGAATAGTAAAACTCCATGGGTCTTTTAGCTTAGTAGGCAATTTATTTTGGAGAATAGCTGAGCACTCCTCATTAAGCTCTACAGTGGACAACTCTTCTAATTTCCTCTTATTTGTCAGCAACTCTTTTAAAAATTTTGCGTAAGTGGGCATCTGCGAAAGAGCTTCAACAAAAGGTAAGTTAATATGTAACTTTTTAAAAAGATCAAGAAATTTACCAAATTGTTCATTTTTGCGGTCTTTTTTCAACTTTGCTGGATAAGGAATTTATGGTTTATATTCCTTAAGCACTGGAATCTGAATTTCCTCGGTTTTTGCTACCTCATCATCTTTCTCATTGAATTTCTGCTTCAACTTCTTTTCCGGTTCAACCAACTCTTTCCCACTCCTCAATGTAACCGCTTTCGCATGTTCCTTTGGGTTTGGTTCAGTGTTACTAGGTAAACTACCTGGCTGTCTTTCCAAAATCATTTTAGCAAGCTATCCGATTTGATTCTCAAGACCATGAATAGATGCTTGCTGATTTTTCAAGGTTGTCTCATTACTTTGAAATCTTGCTTCAGAAGTCTAAATAAATTTAGCAAGCATGTCTTAAAGGTTCGATTTTTTTTCTTGTTGATGAGGTTGCTGAAAACCAGGAGGAATTTGTGATATTTGGTTTCCTTGACCACCCCATGAAAAATTTGGATGATTTCTCCAACCTGCATTATAAGTATTATTATAGGGGTTATTTTGAGGTCTAGAATTATTACCTAAAAAGTCTGCTTGCTCATGGAAATATTCTGAACTTGTCATCCCCACTCCACTTTCATTACACTGCATCATTGGATGTATCTATTGAGAAAATTCAAACCATCAATTTTTTTATTAAGAGTTTCAACCTGACGAGCCAACATAGTAACGACATCAACATCATAAATCCCTGTTGCCTTCACAGGTTTTACTCTTATAACTTGCCACTGATAATTATTTAATGTCACCTCCTCAATGAATTCTTGGACTTCTTTCGGTGTCTTGTTATTCAAAGTTCCCCTAGCTGCTGAATCAATCATCTGTCTAGTCGAAGGATTCAAACCATTATAGAAAGTTTGAACTTGGAGCCATAAAGGTAACCTATGATGAGGACACCTTCTCAATAAATCCTTGAACCTCTCCCATGCTTCATAAAGTGTCTCAATATCAAACTGAGCAAAAGAAGAGAAGTCATTCCTCAACTTAGCTGTCTTAGTCGGCGAAAAATATTTTAACAAGAACTTCTCAGTCATTTGATCCCAAGTAGTGATAGAACCTCGTGGTAAAGCATTTAACCATAGTTTTGCCTTGCTCCTCAACGAAAACGAAAATAATCGTAAGCGTATGGCGTCATCAGTAACACCATTAATTTTGAAAGTGTCGTAAATCTCGAGAAAATTTGCCAAATGAGCATTTGGATCTTCATCTTGCAAACCATCAAACTGAACATATTGCTGTACCATCTGAATTATACTCAGCTTGATTTCAAAATTGTTTGTATTAACATTCAGCCTGACAATACTCGTTTCAGCCCCAATCAGAGTAGGCTTAGCATAATCATACAAAGTTCAACGAATAGGAGGATCAGGAAGAGCAATAAGGAGAGAAGGAGGAACCTAATTATTTCGATTGTCACCCATCTCTACAGTAATATCCTTTTCCTTTTCACTGTCTGCTAAAGTTTTCTGACTTTGCCTAACTTTTCTAACCTCTTTATGATTTTTGTGAGCAATCTTTTCAAGTTCAGAGTCGTGAAGAAGTGCTCTCGACAGGTTTCCTCTAGTCATAAACCAAAAAAACCTGCCAAAAGCAAATAAAAAGGAAAAAAATTAAAATAAAATAAATAAATTAAAAAAATGCAAATAATAATAATAAAATGGCTAAAGTAATAAAAATAAAGTTTTCCTAATATTTCAGTCCCCGGTAACGGTGCCAAAAACTTGATGCAGTCGAAACTAACAAAAAATATGACTAAGGCAAGTGCACCTATCAATTAATAGTATAATTACGGTGAGCACAGATATCGTTCCCACGAGAACCAAAAGTACTAGTAATAGTTGTCTTCCTATTATCTAACCGATCGAATAAAATGATTGTTTTAAACTAATTTAACTAAATTAATAAACTAAAAGTGCGACAAAGATTAAAGCAAGAAATAACAAGTGTTTTAATACCAAGAAGCAAACAATAGCAAGGAAACTCTACCTAGATTTCATCTGCCATTATCAATCTGAATTAAGCAATTTATTCACTTAGTATTTTGATCCGTAGAAATCCCTAAATTATGCTAATATCTCTATTCAAGCATAAAAGCAACTAACTCTAAGTTGATTAATTGAAATTTCTTTCTAATTAAAACCCCTATTGTCGCATTAACTCGATCTATGGATTCCCCTATTAGATTTGACTCTAATCCGGTAGATTTATGTCGTCCTATTTCTAGGATTGCATGCAACTCCACTCAATTATGCTAGATCTACTATTAAACAGGGTCTATTCTTCCTCTGATTTAAGCGCATCAAACAAGAATTAATATCCCGAAAATACTAAATAAAGAATTAAGCGCACACAATTGAGAATAAAATCTAAGTATTTATTGCGTAAAATTAGAAATCAAATGACAGAATTCATCATAAGGTTCATCTCCCCTAGGTATTTAGGAATTTAGTTCATGCTAATAAATTGAAATATCTCAAAGACAATATAACCAAAAGATGAAAAAAAACTCATCATAAAATCAAAAGAATTTAGAAAGAGGTCTTCAATCTTCGTGGAGATCTGCTTCAAAGATGGCTTCTATGGTGTTCCTTCAATTGTTTTCTTGAATAATCTCTGACGGTTTGGGTTTAGGGAGTGGAGGATTTTACAAAAAATTAAAAGTGTCTAATTCATATCACTTCATCCCTTATTTATAATACATGGAAATCTCTAGTTGGATCCAAATTAAATTCTAAAAAGATAATTAGAATTAAATCTAAACAATAATTCCCTAATTGGATCCAAATTAAACTCTAAATTATAAAGTCTAAAAGATAAATTAAAAATAAATATAAACAATATAATAATAATAATCCTAAATATTAATCTTAAAAAATAGAGTTTAAATTTAAATAAAATTTTATGTCCAATAAATCTCTTCCTAACTCTTCCACATTCACACTTTTGCCCCAAATTTTCCTTCTTGTCTTCGATTTAGCCATGATCATGTGTCCAGCCCGTGTGGCTTCTAAAATCTGCTCTTTTTATACGGTTTTCGCTTGTTTTTCGCTCATTTCACTCTCAAATGCCTTCCTACGTATAGAAACATAAATTTAAAGGATTATGAACATAAAATTCATTATTTTAAATCAATTAATCATCCAAAAACGCATTAAGAATGAGGCTAAAACATGTTACTTTTGGCACTTATCAAATGAACATCTTAATTAAGGCCTGTGTAAACCTATTCCGTATATTTTTGTGTATAATTGTGAATGAACAAGTTATTGTATGAATATTCATTACTTGTTATATGAAATGAATTGTGATAGTCTGAATTGCTCTAGCAACGTAATGTGATATTTCACATTTGGATCCAATGATCGGGTCGGGGTATGAAGTAACACATATTCATTGTTTAATGTCATATACATCTCAACCTCGCCTTGCCGCTATTCGATCGCTCTCTTATTGAATTCATTTTTCTCGAAACATTCTCTTTTATAGATCTAATGGAATTTAGGCAAAGAAATAAATGAAATTAAGGAGATATATTTGGGGGTCTTCCTTGGGATATGTACATTTAAGTGTGTAAATATAACAACATACTATATATTTCTCTAATTTGGGGTTTTGCTTTTATGTGTTTGCTTGGTTGGTTTGATTCATTGATTGATGGTTGGTTTATGATTTGATGAGAAAAAGATGGTTACATTATTTCAATTATTGTTGATTTCCATAATTGCCAGAATAATAATTGGAAGTTTGTTGAGAAATAACGTAAAATGAAGGAGAAGAATTTTGAGGATTTGAAGAAAAAATAAATCTATACGATCTAACCATTCGTGTAAATATATTTTATTATATCCACGTCATATTTAAAGTATATATTATTGTTTGATATGTCGACAAGTAGAGGAATGAAACCGCCATACATTTCATTATTTTTTAAATATTTATTAATGAAATGTACTTGTTAAATTAAAAATAATATTATTAATATCAAATAATTATTTTTAAAATCGTTAAGTATTAATAAATAAAAAATATTAATATTATAAAGTCGGTATCCACCGACCGTCACTCCCTGTACGTTTACCAGCGACCGAGCGGGGACACGCAAACATCCAATACCCTTTTACTTTTTCGCTTTTCTTTTATGGGACACAAAGACAATACTATCCCCCTTTTATATATAATTTACTAGTTTTAATAAATATTTTCCGTTAGTAAATCATTAGGTTAAATTCTTTTAGAAGTACTTGCATTTTGCGAAAGTTATGAATTTTTATCTTTGTATTTTAATTTGATCGATTTTAATTTCTGTACTTCTTGAATTGTTCAATTTTAATCTTTTTATTTTACGAATTTTTAAATTTTAGATTTGACCTAAATAATATTAATTAAATCTACTAGTTTTGTGCTATGCGTACAACAGTAGATTTGATCCATATCTTCGATTGGATCATTCTAAATCTCTATATTTTTTTGATTTAAAATTTTAATCTTGATGCAAATGATGCTTGTTGATTCATTAATTAGATTCTTAGTAAGTAATATGTGAAAATAATAAGCTGACAAGACATTATACATTTGATAATATATTTGACGCATCAAATTTTCGAAATAATAGAACTTAACTTTGTGACTTTAACAATTAACATTTGGTGAGAAATTATATTTTTAAAATATAAAATGTAAATGATTGAAAATGATCTAATTAAAGTAAAAAAAATTAAATCAACAATTTTTACAAATACAAACACTAATAATAAAATTTGAACAAACCAATATAATAAATAAATTTTTTCCTTATATTATTATACTAATGATCAAACCAAACATAATATCATTAATTTTAATTTTAAGTTTTTATTAATTATCGATTACGTGGGTATACACCAAACTCCAGATTCCATGTTTTTGGTCTTTTGTTTTCAATTTTCTTTTTAAATTTTTACAATATTCATCTTTCATATCATAATATTATAAAATTATTTCATTTTCGCTTTATCAATCATTTTATTTTAGCACATTTCATATGTATCATTTATATATTTCTTTATTTTAGAGACAATAAATTTTAAAATTTTGAGAATTCAACAACTGGTTTCAGTAGAAAAGAGAATAATGTTCATTCTAAGAGATTTAGGTTCCAACACCTGTGTGTGTAAAGTGTATATATGTTGTCAAATAATTAAAAAAATATAAATATATATTATTATGTAATCACACTAATATATTCAAAAAAATTTAAAAGATAAAAATAGTTTAATGTTTGAATGTCCATTGAGCATTGGTTTTGCAGGCATAAATTTTGCTGCAAGCTTCTTGTGGTAGGTACAATGAATTACTATAAATATAAATTTAAAGTAATAAAAAATATTTATAAATGTTTATTAATTTTATCATATCTAAAATTGGTCCTAATTTAACAAAGTTGTACTACAATTAGATGCCCTTTCCATTCTTAAGGGGATTTTATTCAATGAAATATTTCAGTTCTATAATTGTTTTTCTATGTCGAATTTCCATTTTATATGCCATAAATTTTTTTATTTTTTTTAATAATATGTCGGTTGAATTTATTAGAAATTAAAATAGAGAAACATTTTAAATGAAATTAAAATGTAGTAGAAAAATAATAAAATAAAGAGAAATTAAAAAACTAGAAAATGAAACATCATACCAACAAAACACGTTCAGTGGGCTGCAACAATAAGGATGAAATGAAACACTGAAGAAAAGAAGCAGGAAACAAAACTCTTTGTCTCTTTCCACCTACACGCTTAAGGATTAAAGTAGGAGCGATGAACGAAACTAACAATCTTGTAAGCTGCTTCGCAAAACAGATATGATTGCATCGGTAAACGAACCGCAAAAGAAAATCAAACTACTGAAAGACCATTGACAACCGTAAATCAGAGTCAAGTGTTGTGAAAAAATTATCCACGAACATAAATCTACCACAAAGAAACTTAAATAAATGATAAATTGAGAATATTATGATAAAATTTGTTACGTTTTTTTCTAGATGATATTCTATTTTTGTAAAATTATTTAAAAATAAGAAAATACAATTAATTAAATAAAATTGAAGAATAGTGACAACTTAAAATAAACACATAATATTATAGTAAGTTTTGCTTTTCCCTAAATTAAAAATTTAACTTAGACATTTTTAAGCTCAAATATGACTAAAACTCTCTTTGGATGAGAATGAAATTAATTTTGGTAAGTTAAAAATATTGGTGGTATTGAAATTAATTATTGTAATAATGAAATTAGATATTATAAATGTGAGATTAAAATTAGTGGTGAGATATGCATTTGAATTTAATTGCAGTAGTGATGGTAAGATAAATTATAATGATAAAATAAAATGATTATTAACAATATTTGATCAAACCTTGTACACAATAAAAATTATTTAAATTATTTAAAATTTACAAAATTAATAAACGATTAAAATTTATTTCAATTATATTTATGTTTAATAATAATCATATTAATACATAATTAAAAAAACTATATATTTAATTATAGTTGGTGAATTAATTATTACTTTATCTATATATATAATATCTCATGTTTAATAATTAAATACAAACCTATTTCACCGACAATTTTGAAGAAGTATTGAGAAGACCTTTGCTAGTGATTAAAAGTTAAGAGATTAGTCATTAAAATATGTGCTTCGATACAGAGGCTAAATTAGAAATATTTTAGGAGTCGAAATTAAATTATATATTTTTACGAAATAAAAATATAATTTTATTATTTTAATAATTTATATTTTTATAATTTTTAATTGATTAAATAAAATTTTTATATTTTTGAAGAAATTAAAATATAATTTTATCATTAAAATTTTAAAAATTTAAGGAATTTAAATAAAAAAATTTCTATTTAAGGAAGACGTGTCTCCTACCAACCCCTAAATTTACCACTGCTTCGAGATCTATTTTTATTTAATTGTTATTATGAGAAAATTCTATTTCTTTCATCTTTCAAATAAAAATGTGTTTATTGGGGTCAGCAAAGAATAGCCCATTTTTATTATTTGCTAACACAAATTAATAATCCAACTTGTTAATTTTATTTTACTTATTAATCCAATATTTTCAAGAATATAAAATTCTTAAATTAAGATTTCAGGTCATTTGTTTTATTCAATTATTCTTAAGAAATGATATTTAGTAATTAAGGCGTTTGAATTACATTAATTTCATTGCAATCCAATAATCTAACTTTGTTAGTTTTAATTTTTAAATGTTTTTATATGATAACTAACAATATTTCTAGTCTAATTTAATTACAAACTTGGACAACTTAATTTTCAAATTCTCACAACTATTACTATACCCATATCATGTTAGTTATAAATGCTTACAATTTGACACTTTAAATGATCCAACAACTATTTACCAATTTTACATTAAGATTCAAATATACATGAATAGCTATCGCGCCATTACTTGACTCTGACAATCAAGGGCAGATACAGGAGGGTTAGCAGGGGCTCGGGCCCCCCTAAAATGAAATTTTTTTTAGTTTAGTCCTTTAAAATTTTAAAAATTTTACATTAGTAAAGATAAAATTGCACTTTGGTCCCCTTAAAAATGATAAAAATTTGATTTAATCCTTTAAAAATTATAAAGATATAAAGAATTTAATTTTGGCCTCCCTGAAAATTTTTCCTAGCTTTGCCCTTGCTGTCGATGTCTGGCATGGTCCCGTCCCTCGATTTCCTGAGTCACCATCTACCCTACATACAAATAATAAGTTTTATAAGTGAAGAAGAGCTTAGTGAGATCCTGAACAATGGTATTCATGAAAAATTGCATAAAGTTTTAGCAAGATGAGGCTTTAGGCATAGTGTTTAAACTTCTTGGATTTCGTAAGAGAATTCACTAATCCTGTGACGTAGCCAATGCCTCGCTCCCTCTCTCTGAGTCAATTTTGGCAGACATAACCACCCGACTTTATCATAACTATTGCCTATTTCAAATTACACTCTTATGCGCCTTGACCCTATTTTCCAATCACCTATTCGAGAGACAGTCCATAAATTGATCACTAACATTCATCTTATGACCACTTGTTCTAAGAATGGTATTTCCAAAGCCAAAGTTTTTTTCAGTGGCTCTTGATGAGTGTGAATCCGTGACCATTGAAGAAGCGTTTGCATGTCCTGAATGGACTAAGGTGGCTCAGGTAGAATACGAGGCCCTTATGAAGAATGACACTTGGGAATTAGTCTCTTTACCTACTGATAGATGAGTTGTAGGATGTAAGTGGGTATTGAAGCTTAAATAACATGCTGATGGTACTATAGCTCAACACAAAGGTTGGTTGGTGGTTAAGGGTTATTCGCAAGAGGCTGGTGTGGATTTTCATGAAACTTTCAGTCCAATGGTTAAGCCACAAACAATTCGAGTAGTGCTTTTCTTGGCTGTAAGTTTTGGCTGGCAGTTAAGACAGGTGGATATTAACTATGCGTTTTTTGAATCAAGATCTTTCAGAAGAGATCTACATGCATCAACCTCCTAGTTCTGAGTAATAACGAAGCGATGTAATAGTTAGTATGCAGGTTGAAAAAGAAACTTTATGGTCTCAAGCAGGCTCTTAAGGCTTAGTTTCATAAACTCAATGAGTATTTGCTCACTATAGGCTTCATTTTGTTAAAGTCTAATGCCTCTCTTTTCATCAAGCGGACAAAGGATATGGTTATGTATGTTCTTGTCAATATAAATGACATAATTATCACTGGTAGCAATCAGGTCGGTATTGATGGGTTTGTTCGAAACTTGGATTCTTTGTTTTCTCTTAAGGATCTTGGCAAATTGAGTTACTTGTTAGGTAAAGAGGTATCTTATACTTCTATTGGTTTGGTTCTTTCTCAAAGGAAATACATAGATTTTTTGTTGAGAAAGAACCATATGCATTAGGAAAAAGGTACCCCCACTCCTATGGTAATGTCTTGCAGTCTATTTGCACATGTAGGTAACCTCATGGAGGATGAATCTGTGTACAAAAGTATCGTGAGAGCTGTAACAGCTCGATTTTCAATAATGTCAGAAATAGTGGTTTTGGGATCACAACTCCAACGAGTCGAGTCATAAATATTAATTATTTAATATTTGTGAAGCCATCAATGGCATATTAAATTTTGGTTAAGAGATTTTATCGTTTAGATAATTAATTTAGGAAAAAAAGATTAAATTGAAAATGGTACAAAAGTTGAAGTCCATTAATTAAAGGTGTTGATTGTCAATTGGAACGTAAGTTAGGGTCCCTAAATGGTAATTAAACCACAAGTAATGTGGGTGGACAGTTAAGGGTATGAGATATGTTAAATATGCTTAATTTTAAACAAGGGTAAAAATGTAAATTGGTAATTAATGATAATAATGGGAAAAGACATGAATTTAGTCATCTTCATCATCTCTTAAACAAAAAGAAAGAAAGAAAACCTTAAAAGAGGATCTTGAAGTTTCGGCCAAGCTAGGTTTAACCTGTGGTATGTGATTTTTCATCCATTTTTAATAATATCTATGTTTCTGCGTCCGTATTAGCTTAATCTAGCTAACCCAGGAACTAATTTGTGATTCTATTAAAAGTTAAATGTTTTTCAATTGATGAGTGGAATTAATCTTGATAGTTTATGAAAGTTTTGAAAGCTTGATTGTTAGATTGGTTAGTTTTGTAAAGTGATTTTTGACGATTTTAGGGTTTAAGGACTAAATTGCTAAAGTGGTAAAATACATGTCCTTGGTGTGAAATAAATTGTATGTATGAGTTGGGAATGCATCTTAAAGAATTCAGCTGGCATGGGTTGAGCTTAGAAATGGTAAATTTACTTGTTTAAGGCCTAAGGACTAAATTGAATAAAAATGGAAGCATAGGGGTAATTATGTAAATTTTTTGAAAAAGGACATAAATGCAAGAAATGATTCAAGATTCATGATTTAATGTGGAAATTTAATGATTTGTTGATTTAGACCACGAGCGGGATGTAGATCGTGAAAAAAGGAAAATTACAGAATAGTCCCTAAAGCTTAACCATAACTGCAATCTCATCCGGTACATTCGTACAACAACTTTACTTAATTGTTCTAATCTCTCTTGTCTTTATGATCCTCTTGACAGAAAAGGAAGATGGAAGATGATGAAGATACTTTAGATTCTAGCTCGAAAGAGCGTAAATCTGTTTGGCTCGAAAGAGCGTAATTTTGTTTGGCTCGAAAGAGCATAAATTTATCTAGCTCAAGAGAGCAAAATTCTATCTAAGCTCGTAAGAGCTAAACTCTATCTGCGCTCGTTTGAGCTAAATTTCTAGAAGACTCGAAGAGATCAATCTGTTGCCAATGACACGGGATGTCGAAGTTATTTAATTACTCTCTCTCTCTATATTCAATATACTATGGTGTAAGTTAACTGTTCTACGAACTTACTAAGTTTTGTAAGTTTACTAGTGTATCTGTTATTGTTTTGTAGATTCATTTTACTGTTTGAAGATCGGATCACCTTAAAGAATCACACTATCTCGAGAGTTCATTGGTAGTTTTCGTATCACCTGACTTATATGACATGTAGTAGGGTTGTGAACTTGAAACTTTTTGTGTAATACTACTTGAAATGATGATACCTTGATACTCGTTTTCAATTGTGTTATATGTTTTGTAATGAACTAGATTTTAACACATTGTATGTCCATATAAGCATGATTATGAATGTTCAATGTGTAATGGAAATGTACTTGTAATGTTTGATATGGTTAGATATAAACTTAAGTGAGTTATGTGCATTTTTGAAAATTTGCATACTTGTTTCGGTAGTTCTCAAGCATGTATCGGTAGAAGTACATAGTAGGAGAGAGGTCGACTACTGACTTGCGTTGTATCAGTAGTAAAATTTGAAGTATTAGTAGTTTTGAACATAGAAGTATCGGTAGATCATTTACTTGTATCGGTAGAAGTTGCAGGGTAAAACTTTCTAGGTCTTTGGAGTTTTTAGTATCCGTAAAAGCATGAATTGTTTCGATCGAAGTCACCCTTATATCGGTAGAACCATCTCAACTACCGGTAGGAAACTGTAACTATTTCTGAAATATTTACTGACTTGACTTCTATCGATACTTGTCCAAAGTCTCCCAAAATTGTGGAAATGATATTTTTACCTTTATTGAGTTGTGTTAATATTTAATTTTCGATTTATGTTATGTGTGAAGTATTACTTCATTAAAATATATCAAAATGAAATAATATTGAGAGTTAATCTGCGTTAGCTGATCGGAAAGACCCCAAGACCCTAATCAATGATGGTAACGAGATTTATGTTTTACATTTAATGGTATCAGAACTTACGATTTAGTCTATTCTTAGACTGAATCTATGAATTAAAAGGTCTAGACACTACATGCCATATAAACATGTGATAGTGTGATTATGATAGATCCGATCTAACCTTAAATTTTTGCAGATAAGTAAAGATGTTTGATTCAGAACGGGGAGAGACTAATGAGGTAAACAGTAACATCTCAACTTCTGACTCTAGCGCGAGCCACAGTGTACGAATTATTCTGATGACCAAAAATAAGGCAAAAAATATGTTATTTGGCTTGATGGGCCAATGGTTTTCTGAATTCATGAGAAATAATTAGACAGCTCCGCAACCTCCACCTCCTCTGGTGCAACCTATTGTACGTCCTGTAGTACCACCAGTTGTGCCTCTACCTCATCTCACAGTAGAATCAAGATGTCGTATACCGATAGATAAGGTTAGAAAAGATGGGGCTAAATAATTTCGAGGAAGTATTGAGGATGATCTGTCTAGAGCTGAGTACTGGTTGGAAAATACCTTGAGGGTATTGAATGAAATGGTCTATCCTCTAGAAGACTATTTGAGGTGTGCTTTATCCTTACTGAAAGATGAAACTTATAGTTGGTGGATGACAATGCTGGCTGTGGTTTCTGAGAATAAGATTACCTGGAAATTCTTTCAGACTGAATTCAAAAAGAAATATACCAGCAAAATATATCTGGACCGAAAAAAGAAAGAGTTTTTGGAATTAAAGCAAGGAAACAAGTCAGTTGCTGAATATGAGCGGGAATTTGTATACCTCAGCAAATAAGCTAGGGAGATCGTGCCAACTGATGAAGCTATGTGTATCCGAGTTAAATGATGAAGTTAAGATGATGGTTGGTGGTTCAAAGTTGCGACCATTTGTAGATTTGATAGATCGGGCTCAAAAAATGAAAGAGATTTATAATCGCAAGAGATAGAGAGAAAAGAGATTTAGAGAGTTCAGCAAGATGGCTTCTTCTAAAATGTTCTTTATGCCGCCGCCAAAGAAATTCAAAGAGAATGAGAACCGTGTAGCTACTTCATTTGGTTTTCAGAGTAGGGGCAGGTCGAGACAGCTTGAGCCTAGATTCCAAAATTGACCTTTAGACAGCATGACAAGTGTTTGAAATGCACCGATTCTTGTATGTGAGCATTATGGAAGATTTCATTTGAGAGAGTGCTGTTATAAGAAAGAAGCATGTTACAGGTGCAGAGCAACTGATCATTTGGTTTGAAATTATTCGATAACGCTTGATGTTAGAGAGGATTAGAGTGTAAAACCTCAAATCACACCCCGAAAGGGGAGATGTCTTAGACAGAGTAGTAGAATGGTTGGTAATCGGGGAGATGCCAAAGATGGTGCGAATAAATCTGAGATTCGAGCACCTGCCAGAACTTATGCCATCCGAGCTAGAGAGGAGGCTACCACACCAGATGTTATGACTAATATACTCTATCTTTTTTATGTAACTATGTGTGCTTTGATTGATTCTAGGTCTACTCATTCATACATCTTTACGGCTTTGGCAACTGATAAAATTTTTTTTGTCGTGTCAACTGAATTTGATGTACAAGTCACAAACCCGCTGGGTCATAGTGTTATAGTTAATCTGGTATGTCGTAAATGTCCACTGAAAGTTCAAGGTTATGAATTCCCACTAATCTGATGTTGCTATTTTTTTATGAGTTTGATGTGATTCTGGGAATGGATTGGTTATCTAAGTATGATGCGGTGATTAACTGCAAGTAGAGACAGATTAATTTAAAATGCCCAACTAGTGAGATACTTACAGTTAAGTCCGATAAACTGAACAGTGATGTTATAGTGATTTCAGCTATTTCGGCCTAGAGAATGGCTCATAAGGGTTGCGAAGCATTTCTAGCTTACATACTTGATACTCGGAGGTTAGGAACAAAAGTGAATCAGGTATCGATTGTTAGAGAATTTACAGATGTGTTTCTTAAGGAGTTACTAGATTACCGTCGATTAGAGAGGTGGAATTTGGCATTGATTTGATAACTGACACCACTCCGATATCGATTCCACCTACAGAATGGCACCGACTGAATTGAAAGAACTTAAGGCACAGTTGCAAGAGTTACTGGATAGGAGTATTATTCATCTGAGTGTGTCTTCTTGGGGTGCACCAGTGCTGTTTGTAGAGAAGAAAGATGGTTCGATGAGGATGTGCATTGACTATTGGTAGTTGAACAAAGTTATAATGAAGAATATTTATCCGTTGTCTCAGACTAATGAATTGTTTGATAAGTTGAAAGGTGCAACCGTATTTTCTAAAATAGATCTTAGATCGGGATACTATCATATGCGAGTAAAAGATTATGATATACCGAAGACAACATTCAGGACTCAAAACAGGCATTATGAGTTTTTAGTAATGTCGTTTGGGTTGACAAATGCACCAGCAAAATTTATGGATTAGATGAACAGAGACTTTTAGCCTCAGTTAGATAGATATGTGGTGGTATTTATCGATTATATACTAATCTACTCTAAGATGGAGGATGATCATACACAGCATATGAAAAAAATATTGCAAATTCTGCGGGAAAAATAATTGTACGCAAAATTCAGTAAGTTTGAGTTCTAGCTTAAAGAAGTTGGATTCTTGGGCATATTGTATCTTTGGAAAGAATCCGAGTAGATTCAAGTAAGGTTTTTGCTATTCTCAACTGGAAAGTTTCGAAAAATGTTTTCAAGGTATGTAGTTTCTTGGGTTGGCAGGCTATTACCGTCGATTTGTTAAATATTTTCCATCATAGCCTTGTCGATGACAAAGTTACTCCAGAAGAATGTTCAGTTTGTCTGGTCAGAAAAGTGTCAGTAGAGTTTTGGTCAGTTAAAGAAAATGTTAATAGAAGCTCCAATTTTGGCATAACCAAAGACAGGAAAAGAATTTATCATTTACAGTGATGCGTCATTGATGAGTTGGGATCTGTACTGATACAAGCTGGGAAAGTGATAGCATATGCTTCCCAATAGTTGAAGCCACATGAAAGGAACTACCCGACTCATGGTTTGGAGTTAGCTGCCATTGTCTTTACATTGAAGATTTGGTGACACTATCTGTACGGTGAAAGATGTCACATATTCACAGATTACAAAAGCTTGAAGTATCTGATGACTAAAAAAGAACTGAATCTGGGGCAACGTCAGTGGTTGGAACTACTGAAAGATTATGATCTGGTAATTAATTATCATTCGAGGAAGGCTAATGTTGTTGTTGATGCCTTGAGCCAAAAATCATTGTTTGCATTGAGGGTAATGAATGCTATTTGTCGCTAGAGAATGATGGTTCTATTACTGCTGAACTCAGGATGAGACCACTATTTCTATAGCGGATTCGAAATTTACAGAGAGATGATTCAAAGCTTATAGCTAAGAAAGAACAGATGCAGAATAATGCCACTACTGGATTTACTGTTGATGCTGAAGGTATGTTATATTTCCGAGGCAGAGAGTGTGTTCCTAATGATTCTGATTTGAGACGGAACATTTTGACAAAAGTTCACAACAACACTTATTACATTCATTCGGGGAGTGTGAAAATGTATAACGACCTGAAGAAGATGTATTGGTGGCCAGGTATAAAAAGGGAAAATTTTGAGTTTGTGACTAGATGTTTGGGTGTGTCAGTAAGTAAAAGATGAGCATCAGGTACTGTTTAGATTATTGTAACCTATTACCATTCTAGAGTGGAAACGAGAGCGAGTCAATATGGACTTTGTTACAGGGTTATCGATGATATCGAGAAAGAAATATTCGATCTGGGTTATAGTTGACAGATTGACTAAGTCAGCTCACTTCATTCCTAACCGTGTGGATTATTCATTAGAAAAGTTGGTTGAGTTATATGTGTCTGAGATTGTGCGGCTGCACAGGGTACCAACATTTCTAACAGGGATCCACGTTTTACTTCGAGATTTTGGGGTAAGCTGTATGAAGCTTTGGAACCAGGTTAAATTTCAACACTACACATCATTCATAAAAAGATGGTCAGTTAGAGCGAGTGATATAGATTATATAAGATATGTTGAGATTTTGTATACTCAAGTTCGAGGGCAGCTGGGAGAAATATCTACTGTTGGTAGAGTTTGCTTATAATAACAACTATCAGACTAGCATTAAAATGGCACTATTTGAGGCATTATACGGTAAAAAATGTAGAACACCTTTGTATTAATCTGAGTTGAGCGAGCCTAAATTGGTTAGGATCGATTTGATACACAAGACTAAAGACAAGGTTCGGGTAACCCGTGATTGTTTAAAAGTAGCGTCTGATCGACAGAAGTCTTACGCATATCTAAAAAGGAAGGATATAGAGTTTGTCATCGAAGATCTAGTTTTTCTGAGAGTTTCACCTTGGAAGAAGGTGTTACAGTTTAGCAGAAAGGGAAAGTTAAGTCCACGGTTTATTAGGCTCTACAGATCATCGAGCGGGTTGGTCCTGTAGCCTATAAGATGGCTTTACCTTCGAAACTTGAGAAAATTCATAATTTATTTCATGTTTCAATGCTGAGGTGGTACCAATCAGATCCTTCTCATGTGATTACTCCTTATGAGGTTGAGATACAGTTGAATTTTTTGTATTCAGAAGAACTAGTTAGAATCTTAGCTCGTGAGGTAAAAGAGTTATGAAATAAAATGGTACCGTTGGTAAAGGTCTTATGGAATCGTCACTGTTTAGAGGAAGTAAATTGGGAGACAAAGGCTTCAATGAGATCACAGTACCCTAACCTGTTTGTTGGTAAGAAATTTTGGGACGAAATTTCCCTAAGGGGGGAGAGTTGTAACAGTTTGATTTTTAATGGTGTAAAAAAAATGGTTTCGGGACCATAAATCCGACGAGTCAAGTCATAAATATTAATCATTTAATATTTGTGATGTCATCAGTAGCATATTAAATTTTGGTTAAAAGATTTTATCGTTTAGATAATTAATTTAATAAAAAAGGATTAAATTGAAAAGGGTGCAAAAGTTGAATTCCATTGATTAAAGGTGTTGATTGTCAATTGAAAAGTAAGTTAGGGTCCCTAGATTATAATTAAACCACAAGGAATGTTGATGGACGGTTAAGGGTATGAGATATGTTAAATTTGCTTAATTTTAAACAATGGTAAAAATGTAAATTGGTAATTAATGATAATAATGGGAAAGAGATGAATTAAGTCATATTCTTCATCTCTTAAACAAAAAAGAAAGAGAGGAAACCTTAAAAGAGGAGCTTGAAGTTTTGGCCAAGCTAGGTTTAACCTTTGGTAAGTGATTTTTCTTCCGTTTTTAGTGATTTCTATGTTTCTGAGTCCATATTAACTTAATCTAGCTAACCCAGGGACTAATTTGTGATTCTGTTAAAAATTAAATGTTTTTCCGTTGATGAATGAGCTTAATCTTGATATTTTATGAATGTTTTGAAAGCTTCGTTGTTAGATTGGTTAGTTTTGTAAAGTGATTTTTTTATTATTTGAGGGTTTAAGGACTAAATTGCTAAAGTGGTAAAATACATGTCCTTAGTGTGAAATAAATTCTATGTATGAGTTGGGAATGCATCTTAGAGAATTCGGATGGCATTGGTTGAGCTTAAAAATGGTTAATTTACTTATTTAAGGCCTAAGGACTAAATTGAATAAAAATGGAAGTATAGGGGTATTTATGTAAATTTTCCAGAAAGGAAATACATGCAACAAATTATTCAAGTTTCACGATTTAATGTGGAAATTTAATGATTTGTTGATTTAGATCACGAGCGAGCTACAGATCATGGAAAAGGGAAAATTATAGAATAGTCCTTAAAGCTTAGCCACAACTACAATCTGGTAAGTTCGTGCAACCATAACTTTACTGTAACAGCTATATTTTAAGTGGTGTCGAAAATAGTGATTTTAAGATCACAATTTCGACGAGTTGAGTCGTAAATTTATTTATTTAAATATTTATGACTTTGTCAGCATCGTATTAAAATTTGGTTATGAAATTTTGATGTTTAAATAGTTAATTGAGTAGAAAGGATTAAATCGTAAAATGTGTTAAAGTAGAGTTAGCTAATTAGAAGGACCAAATAAGCAAATTAACCAAAGATATTTTAGTGGGTGGATTAGCATGAGCTATATTAATTATAAATAGGTTTAATTAAGACTAAAAAAGGTTAATTAAAGCTTAATGATGAAAGTCTTAAAATTTACAAAATTGCCATTAGTATATATATTAAATTAAAGAAATTTTAAGTGAAAATTTTATCATTTTCACTTCATCTCCTTCCTCCATACGGTTAAGAGGGAAAAGAACTAGGGTTTTTACATTCAACTTTGAGCTTTGATTTGGGTAAGTAAACTTTCACCGTTTTTGGTACTTTTTATATTTCTGAGTCCGTGTGAGCTTAATCTAGCTAACCCAGGGACCAATTTGTGATTCTGTCAAAATTTAAATGTTTTACCATTGATGAATGAGCTTATTCTTGCTAGTTTATGAAAGTTTTAGAAGCTTGGGTGTGAGATTAGTTGGTTTTGTAAAGTGATCTTTATGAAACGTGAGTTTAAGGACTAAAATGTAAAAATAATAAAATTGCTTGTATTATTGTAAAATGTTAGTGTGTAGGGGTTGGATGAGCACCCTTGAAAATTCGGCTAAGGTTAGTTGTGTAAGAGAATGGTTATTTTGCATATTTTGTGTTGAAAGAACAAGATTGAATAAAAGGAAAATATTAGGAGTAAAATCGTAATTTTACAAAAAGGACTAAATTGTGTTGAAGGATTCAATTATGTGACTTAATGTGAAAATTGGATGATTTTTGGATGTAGACTATGATCGTACTTCAGATTGCGGAAAGGGGAAAATAGCGGAGTAGTCCCTTAAGTCTAATCGCAACTGCAAATTAGTTCGGTAGGTTCATAATGTTAAATTCTTATTAATAACTTCTTATAACTGCCTTTTTATTAATTTTTGAAAATGAGAAATGATGATTGGAAACGTGAAAGATAGAAACGACGAGATGAGAATTTCTCGGCCTTGTGCCAAAGATAAAAAATGGTCCGATTACTTAGATCCTACATTTGTTGTGGATTCTCTACAGCATCGTGAGTCACCATAAGGTGAATAGAATCCAAGAATGGATTACAAGCCATACGAGCTAAGATTTATGTTTGTTTGCATATTCTCGTCAGGTTAGTGTGAGCAATATCGTAAGGAACAGACATACCGTATCGATGGCTAAGAATAACATCGAATACTGGTAACAGGTATGACCTTATGGTCAATAGAGAGTAAATGAACTTCATGACCTTAGAGTCAATCGGGAGTAAAACGAATAACGATCACTGAAGTTCAGTTCTATCCTGGCTCGTCAGATTTATAGAGATGTTTACCACATGTTATTCAGTAAATTGTTAAACCTTGCGAACTTATTAAGCTATGAAGCTTACCAGTGAAATTATTGATGTTTTGTAGATTTCATTTTGTGACCTGGAGATCGAATCATCTTGAAGACATCACACTATCTCGGAAGCTCGTTTGGTAGTATTTACATCACTCGGTTATATGGCATGTACTAGGACGATGTCGTTTTTGTATGCTTATTTTAAGATTATGATACTTGTAGATCTTTGGTTAAATGTCGAACTTGAATGCTTAATGAATGTTTTATGTGACATTTAGTTCTTCAATATTATGTTAAGTATTGTATTTGATCTCTAAAGGTGTTGTCCATTTCAAATTATATCTATGAAGGAAGTTTGTATATGAACTTGTATAAATTTGAGAATTTTGCATACTTGTTTCGGTAGAACTCTTGCATGTATCGGTATAAGTACAGGGTAGGAGAGAGGTTGTTTACTGACTTGGGTTATATCGATAGTTGCACTTTTAATTTCGGTAGTTCTGTGCATGTTTGTATCGGTAGTTACAATTCTTGTATCGGTAGTTACAATTCTTGTATCGATAGAAGTTACAGGGTAAGACTTCTTAGTTTTCTGGAGTTTTTAGTATCGGTAGAAGCATAACTAGTTTCGGTAGATGTTACACTTGTATCGGTAGAACTATCACAAGTATCGGTAGAAGTCTGTAGTGTTTCCAAATTGCTTACTTACTTGACTACTACCGATACCTGTCCAACAAGTATCGATAGAAGTCTCTAAAAATCTAGGAAATGACCTTTTTTCCCTTATTGAATTGTATTTAAAAATAAATGATAACTTACGACGTGTTGGATGTATTTCCTTAATAATGTAAGAATGGATGACATGATTTTAAAAGAAGTTCAGTGATAGATGATTTGAGTGACATCGGGACCCTAGTCGGTAATGATTTTGGGTTTTGGGTGTTACATTTAGTGGTATTAGAGCTTTCGATTTAGTCATTTCTTGGACTGTAATGATTGTGCTTTATGTTTTAGAAGTACATGCCATATAAACCTGTGATAGTATAAGATAGATGGATTCGATCTAACCATAGTTTTTACAGATAATCGTTAGAATCTTTGACTCAGGAATAGAGGAAACTAATGAGCTAACAATAATATCCTGACTAATGATTCTGGAGCTAGTCACGGGGCACCAATATTACCGATGATAAAAAATGAAGCAAATAGTATGTTTTTCAGTTTGATGGGGCAGTGATTCTCGGAGTTCGTGAGGAACAACCCGATGACACCACATCCTCCTCCTCTTGTTGCATAACCTGCCACCCGACCGATAGTACATCCAACTATGCCTCCACCTCTTCTATTAGTGGAACAGAGACGTCGCATTTTGATGGACAGGGTTAAAAAATATGGTGCAGAAAAATTTCGAGGAAACATAGAAGACAATCCTTCCAAAGTTGAATACTTGTTGGAAAACACATTAAGAGTCCTGAATGAAATGGATTGTCCTTCAGAAGACTATCTGAGGTGTGTAGCTTCGTTATTGAAGGACGAAGCTTACAGGTGGACGACGATTTTAGCAGTGATGCTTGATAATAAGGTTACCTGGGAATTTTTCCAAGCAAAGTTCAAAAAGAAATATGTCAGCAAAAGGTACCTGGATAAGAAAAAGAAAGGATTTATAGAATTGAGATAGGGAAACAAAACAATGGCAGAATATGAGCGAGAATTTGTTCAACTTAGTAAGTATGCTCAGGAGATTGTACCGACAGATGAGGTAATGCGTGTGCGTTTTGAAGACGAGCTGAATGACGAGATCAAGATAATGATAGGAGGATCTGAGCTGCGATCATTTGTGGTTCTTGCAGATAGAGTTCAAAAGATGGAAGAAATTTATAACAACAAGAGGCAAAGAGAGAAGAGGTTTTGAGAGTTTGGAAGGAAGAATATCACCAGAACTTTTTCTATGCCACCACCGAAGAAAATAAGAGAAAATGAGACTTGTGAGGCAGTTCCTTTTTGGATTTCTAAGCAAGAGTAGATTAGGACCACTAGAGTCTAAATTCTAGAACCGTGTTGCAGCAAGTCCAGGGTCATAATGTTATTGTTAATTTGGTATTTCGTAAATGTCTACTGAAAGTCGACTGAATTTGATGTTAAAGTCACAAACCCGTTGGGTCATAATGTTATTGTTAATTTGGTATTTCGTAAATGTCTACTGAAAGTCCAGGGTTATGAATTTTTCGCTAACCTAATGTTGTTACCTTTTACCGAGTTTGATGTGATTTTGGGTATGGATTGGTTATCTGAACATGATGCAATAGTGAACTGTAAACGAAGAAAAATTGATTTGAAAAGCCCGATAGGTAAAGTAATTATAGTGGAGTCTAACAGATTGAACAGTGAAGCCAAAATGATTTCAGCTATCTCAGCTCAAAAAATGGTCCGTAAAGGTTGTGATGCATTTTTGGCATATATTCTCAACTCACGAGTTTCAGGGATAGAATTGAAACAGGTATCGGTGATCAATGAGTTTATAGATGTATTTCCAGAGGAATTATCGGGTTTGTCACCAATTAGAGAGGTAGAGTTTGGTATTGATTTATTACCGAGCACTGCACCAATTACGATTCTACCATACAAAATGGCACCAACAGAGTTAAAAGAATTAAAGGCTCAGTTGAAAAATTGTCAGATAGGGGTTTTATACTGCCAAGTGTGTCATCTTGGGGCGCGCTGGTGTTGTTTGTGAAAAAGAAGGACGACTCGATGTGAATGTGCATAGATTATAGACAGTTGAACAAGGTAACAATCAAGAATAAGTACCCCTTGCCTCATATTGACGAGTTAGTTGATCAGTTGAAAGGTGCAATAGTATTTTCCAATATAGACCTTCGGTCAGGGAATTATTAGATGCGAGTAAAATATTCTGACGTGATGAAAAAAGCATTCAGAGCTAGATATGGACATTATGAATTTTTGGTAATGCCATTTGGGCTAACCAATGCCCCAGCAGCATTCATGGATTTAATGAACCAAGTGTTCCAGCCTCAAATGAATAGATTTGTGATTGTGTTTATCGATGACATATTGATTTATTCTAGAACCGAGTCAGAGCATACCCAACATTTGAGGGAGGTATTATTGATCTTGTGAGAAAAATAATTGTATGCAAAATTTAGAAAATGCGAATTTTGGCTACGAGAAGTTGGGTTTCTAGGTCATGTGGTATTCGTAGAAGGAATACGGGTTGATCCAAACAAAATTTTAGCTATCCTCGATTAGAAGGTTCCGAAGAACATTACTGAGGTACGTAGCTTTTTGGGATTAGTAGATTACTACCACCGGTTTGTGAAAGATTTCTCTATCATAGCCTTGTCGCTAACGAAGTTGCTACAAAAAAACATACAATTTGTTTGGTTAGAGAGGTGTCAACAGCATTTTGATCAGCTTAAGAAGATGTTAACAGTAGCTCAGGTACTAACCCAACCTAAATGGGGCAGGGAATTCGTAGTTTATAGCGACGCGTCTTTGAATGGTTTGGGTTGTGTATTGATGCAAGCTGGAAAGGTAATAGCTTATGCCTCCCGACAATTAAAGCCGCATGAAAAGAACTATTCGACTCATGATTTAGTGTTAGCTGTCATTGTCTTTGCACTAAGGATCTGGCGTCACTACCTGTATGGTAAGAGATGTCATGTATATACAGATCATAAGAGCTTGAAATACCTAATGACGTAGAGGGAGTTTAATTTGCGGCAACACTGATGGTTGGAGCTATTAAAAGAGTATGATCTTGTGATTGACTATCATCCGGGGAAAGAAAATGTTATTGCTGATGCCTTGATCCAGAAGTCATTATTCACATTGAGAGCAATGAATGCTCACCTGTCATTAGGGAGTGATAGTTCTGTCACTGCTGAACTCAGGATGAGACTTTTATTTTTACAGTGGATTCAAGAGTTGTAAGAAAATGATTCGAAGCTTGTGGCTAAAAAGGAATAGATGAAGAGCGATGCCATCATGAGGTTCACAATTGATACGGATGGAATGTTGTATTTCAAAGGCAGAGTGTGTGTTCCTAACGAATCAGAAGATGTATTGATGGCCAGGTATGAAACGGGAAATCTCTAAGTTTGTGACTAGATGTTTGGTGTATCAGCAAGTAAAAGTTAAGCATCAAGTACCATCTAGATTGCTGCAGCCCATTTCTATTCCTGAGTGGAAATAGGAGCGAGTTACAATAGATTTTGTTGTGGGATTACCGGTAACACCAAGGAAAAAGGATTCTATCTGGGTCATAGTTGATAGGTTGACTAAGTCTACTCATTTCATTCCGATTCGATTATATTACCCATTAGAGAAGTTGGCTGAATTGTATGTATCTGAGATTGTGCGATTACACGAAGTACCGATATCTATGATCTCCGACAGAGATCCACGTTTCACCTCGAGGTTCTAGGGTAAGTTACATGAAGCTTTGGGAACCAAGTTAAATTTTAGCACAGCATATCATCCAAAGATAGATGGTCAGTCTGAGCGAGTGATACAGATTTTAAAAGATATGTGACGATGTTGTATACTCGAGTTCGAAGGTAGCTTAGAGAAATATCTATCGTTGGTAGAGTTTGCTTATAACAACAGTTATCAGTCTAGTATTAAAATGGCACCGTTTGAGGCACTATACGGTAGGAAATGCAGAACCCTTTTGTATTGGATAGAGTTGAGCAAGTCTAAGTTGGTTGGAGCTGACCTGATACTTGAGACTGAAGAAAAGGTTCGAATAATCCGTGATTGTATAAAAGCAGCGTCGGATCGACAAAAGTCTTACATAGATTTAAAGAGGAAAGATATAGAGTTTGTAGTCGGAGACCGAGTTTCCTTACGTGTTTTCCCTTGGAAGAAGGTGCTACGATTTGGTAGAATGGGCAAGTTGAGTCCGCGCTTTATTGGCCCGTATGAGGTTCTTGAGAGGGTTGGTCCTGTAGCTTATAAACTGGTTTTACCATCGAAACTTGAGAAGATTCACAATGTATTTCACGTTTCGATGCTGAGACGGTAAAGATCAGATCCTTCTCATGTGATTGTACCTTGTGAGGTTGAGATACAACTGAATTTGTTATATTCAGAAGAATCGATTAAGCTTCTGGCTCGCGAGGTAAAAGAACTGCGAAACAAAAGGGTACCATTAGTGAACGTATTATGGAACCGACACGGGTTTGAAGAAGCTACATGGGAGATGGAATCTTCGATGAGATCATAGTACCCTAATCTGTTCACTGGTAAGAAATTTTGGGACGAAATTCCCTTAAGGGGGGAGAGTTGTAACAGCTCGATTTTTAGTGGTATTGGAAACAGTGATTTTTAGATCATAATTTCAATGAGTCGAGCCATAAATTTATTTATTTAAATATTTATGACTTCATTAGCATTATATTAAAATTTGGTTATGAAATTTTAATGTTTAGATAGTTAATTAAGTAGAAAGGATTAAATTGTAAAAAGTGTAAAAGTAGAGTTGACTAATTAGAAGGACCAAACGAGCAAATTAACCAAAGGTATTTTAGTGGGTGGATTAGCATGAGCTATATTAATTATAAATAGGTTTAATTAAGATTAAAAAAGGTTAATTAAAGCTTAATGATGAAAGTATTAAAATTTACAAAATTGCCATTAGTATATATATATTAAATTAAAGAAATTTTAAGTGAAAATTTTATCATTTTCACTTCATCTCCTTTCTCCATACGACTAAGAGGGAAAAGAATTAGGGTTTTTACATTCAACTTTGAGCTTTGATTTGGGTAAGTAAACCTTAACCGTTTTTGGTAATTTTTATTTTTTTGAGTCCGTGTTAGCTTAATCTAGCTAACTCAGGGACCAATTTGTGATTCTATCAAAAGTTAAATGTTTTACCATTGATGAATGAGCTTATTCTTGCTAGGTTATAGAAGTTTTAGAAGCTTGGATGTGAGATTACTTGGTTTTTGTAAAGTGATTTTTATGAAACTAGAGTTTAAGGACTAAAATGTGAGATTAATTTATTAACCAAAGGTACTCTTGTGAAAATGTTAGTGTGTAGGGGTTGGATGAGCACCCTAGAAAATTCGACTAAGGTTAGTTGTGTAAGAGAATGGTTATTTTGCATGTTTTGTGTTGAAAGGACTAGATTGAATAAAAGGAAAATATTAGGGCTAAAATCATAATTTTTTAAAAAGGACTAAATTGTGTTGAATGATTCAATTATGTGACTTAATATGAGAATTGGATGGTTTTTGGATGTAGACTACGATCGTACTTCAGATCGCGAAAAGGGGAAAATAACGGAGTAGTCTTTGAAGTCTAATCGCAACTGCAAATTAGTCCGATAAGTTCGTAATGTTAAATTCTTATTAATAACTGCCTTTTTATTGATTGTTGCAAATGAGAAATGACGATTGGAAACATGAAAGATAGAAACGACGAGATGAAAATTTCCCAGCCTTATGCCAAAGATAGAAAATGGCCCGATGGCTGAGATCCTGCATTTGTTGCAGATTCTCTGCAACATCGCGAGTCACCGTAAGGTGAATAGAATCCAAGAATGGATTAAAGGCCCTACGATGGCTGAGATTTATGTTTGTTTGCATATTCTCATCAGCTTAGTGTGAGCAGCAATGTAGGGAACAGACATACCGTATTGATGGCTAAGAAGAACATCGAATACTGGTAACAGGCGTGACCTTATGGTCAATAGGGAGTAAATGAACATCATGACCTTAGAGTCAACAGGGAGTAAAACGAATAACGATCACTGAAGTTTAGTTCTATATTGGCTCGTCATATTTATAGAGATGTTTACCACATGTTATTCGATAAATTGTTGAACCTTGCGAACTTATTAAGCTATGAAGCTTACTAGTGAAATTATTGTTGTTTTGTAGGTTTCATTTTGCGACCTGAAGATCGAATCATCTTGAAGGCATCACACTATCTCGGGAACTCGTTCGGTAGTATTTACATCACTCAGTTATATGGCATGTACTAGGACGATGTCGTTTTTGTATGCTTATTTTGAGATTATGATACTTGTAGATCGTTGGTTAAATGTCGAACTTGAATGCTTGATGAATGTTGAACGTGACATTTAGTTTTTCAATATTATGCTAAGTATTGTATTTGAACTCTAAAGGTGTTGTCCATTTCAAATTATGTCTATGAAGGAAGTTTGTATATGAACTTGTATAAATTTGAGAATTTTGCATACTTGTTTCGGTAGAACTCCTGCATATATCGGTACAAGTACAAGGTAGGAGATAGGTTGTTTACTGACTTGGGTTGTATCGATAGTTGCATTTTAAGTTTCGATAGTTCTATGCATGTTTGTATCAGTAGTTAGAATTCTTGTATCAGTAGAAGTTGTAGGGTAGGACTTCTTAGCTCTCTGGAGTTTTTAGTATCGGTAAAAGCATAACTAGTTTCGGTAGATGTTACACTTGTATTGGTAGAACTATCACAAGTATCAGTAGAAGTCTGCATTGTTTCCAAATTGCTTACTGACTTGACTACTATTGATACTTGTCCAACAGGTATCGATAAAAGTCTCTAAAAATCTGGTAAATAACCTTTTTACCCTTGTTGAATTGTATTTAAAAATAAATGATAACTTACGATGTGTTAAGTGTATTTCTTTAATAATGTAAGAACGGATGACATGATTTTAAAATAAGTTCAGTGATAAATGATTTGAGTGACACCGAGACCCTAGCCAACGACGATTTCAGGTTTTGGGTGTTACATTTACTTAATTGTTCTAATTTCTCTTATCTTTATGATATTCTTGTCGGAAAAGGCAAGATGGAAGATGATGAAAATACTTCAGATTTTGGCTCGAAAGAGCGTAAATCTGTCTGGCTCAAAAGAGCGTAATTTTGTCTGGCTTGAAAGTGTGTAAATCTATTTGGCTTGATTCTGTCTGGCTCGAGAGAGCAAAATTTTATCTAGGCTCGTAAGAGCTAAACTCTGTCTGGGCTCGTTTGAAATAAATTTCTAGAAGACACGAAGAGATTAATCTATTGTTAATGACACAGGATGTCGAAGTTATTTAATTACTCTCTCTGTATTCAATATACTATGCTGTAAGTTAACTGTTCTACGAACTTACTAAGCTCTGTAAGCTTACCAGTGTATCTGTTGTTGTTTTGTAGATTCATTTTGCTGTTTGAAGATCAGATCACCTTGAAAAATTACACTATCTCGGGAGTTCGTTGGTAGTTTTCGTATCACCTAGCTTATATGGCATGTAGTAGGGTTGTGAACTTGAAATTGGTTGTTGTGTAATACTACTTGAAATGATGATACCTTGATATTCGTTTTCAATCGTGTTATATGTTTTGTAATGCACTAGATTTTAACACATTGTATGTCCATATAGGCATGATTATAAATGTTCAATATGTAATGGAAATGACTTGTAATGTTTGATATGGTTGGATATAAACTTAAGTGAGTTATGTGCATTTTTGGAAATATGCATACTTGTTTCAATAGTTCTCAGGCATGTATTAGTAGAAGTACAAAGCAGGAGAGAGGTTGGCTACTGACTTGCGTTTCATCGGTAGTAAAATTTGAAGTATCGGTAGATTATTTACTTGTATCTGTAAAAGTTGTAGGGTAAAACTTCCTAGCTTTCTGGAGTTTTTAGTATCGATAGAAGCATGAGTTGTTTCGGTAGAAGTCACCCTTGTATCAGTAGAACCATTTCAACTATCGGTAGAAAACTGTAGCTATTTCTGAAATGTTTACTGACTTGACTTCTACCAATACTTGTCCAACAGGTGCTGGTAGAAGTCTCTCAGAATTGTGGAAATGACATTTTTGCCCTTATTGAGTTGTGTTAATATTTAATTTTCGATTTATGTTGTGTGTGAAGTATTACTTCATTAAAATGTATCAAAATGAAATAATATTGAGAGTTAATCTGTGTTAGCTGATCAAAAAGACCCTGGGATCCTAACTGACGACGGTAACGTGATTCGGGTGTTACAAGAGCTCTTCAATATATAATTATCACAAGGCTTGATATTGCTTTTGCTGTCAACAAGGTTTGTCAGTTCATGCATAGACCCTTAGCTCAACATTTTAAGGTTGTAAAACGTATTCTAAGGTATCTTCAAGCTACTTTAGATTATGGAATCTCCTTCATTGTTGGTTCTTGATTATCCCTCATCGGTTATTCTGATGCAAACTAGGGTACTAATCTGGATGATATGAGGACTACTATAGGGTTTTATATGTTTTTAGAAGCCAATCCAGTCTCTTGGGCGTCTAGGAAGAAGCAAGTTGTGTCACGATCCACAATAGAAGATGAGTATAGGAGTCTTGTACATGTAGCTGCTAAAATAGCATGGTTGGAATCTTTGTTGTCTGAGTTGCAGGTTCCAATTGTGGGAAAGGCAGTTATTTGGTGTGATAACTCAAGGGCAGTAACTTTTGCTGCAAATCCAGTTTTACACTTAAAGTTCAAGCATGTTGAACTTGATTTGTTTTTTTGTTTCAGAAAAGGTTGCTAGTGGTGCTTTGGCAGCTGGTCATGTGCTAACATAAGATCAAGCTGCAGATGTACTCACAAAGCTTTTGTCTATGGGGGATTTTTTAATAGGTTTCGAACTAGACTTAAGATGGTTCACAAAGGTGAATAGTTTCCTATTCTCGAGCCAGGTGTTCACAAGTTTCAACAGTCAGAAGGTGTGGTGCATGTTAAGGAATGAACTGCAGTAGTCAAGGTGTTCGCAGTTAAGGTCTTCACAAGCTTCAATAGCAGTAGCCAAGGGGTTTGATGAATGTTAAGGAATGAACAACATCAACAGTTAGGTTGTTAGTAAGCTATTGAGTTAGTTAGAGTTAGTTGATTCAGGTTGTTACTCATCTTCTTTGTTAAAACTTAGTATAAATACTATAACAGTAGGTTCTTTGTAGTCATGTTAAACTTAATGAAGAAATCCATGAGTTCATTCATACTTTCTTCTCTTCGTTATTTTCTCTTCATTATTCTTTGAAATTTATGTGTTCGTTCTCTATCTATTAATATTTCAACAGAAGGCGTTATTGCAAATTGATAAAAGATCGAGTACATTAGCTAGAATAAAAGATAGACTATAAATTTGCATCCCAATAGAGAAAGTTAACGGTACTGCACATGACTATCAATGGCCCGTTGTGGCTTATATAACCATTGATCTGGTTATAAAAATTTAATAATAATGTTGAATCGAATTTAATTTATTTTTTAATTTACAATTTTCTATGGAACAGCTCATCTCTTTTCCTTGCCGTGCTGCACGTCAGGTATTTAACCTTTGCTTTGTAGCATGCAATACGCCAAATTACAAGGCAATGTATGGCCAAGGAAGAAAGCACTATCAGCCACTTTGTAGGCTTTTAAAACACACAAAACAAAACAAAAAATTCACAGCCTTCAATTTATAAGCCTTTTGAATAAGGGTTGTTTTCCAAGTAGCAAAAGCTGTCAATTTGAGTGAGATTGGTCTTGGGGTCTTTAACATAAAAACAATTTGTCTTTTCTTTACCAGTTCTTTGCCCCATCCTCTCTCTCTCTTCAATAGCTGAACCAAAGATTTATGTACGGATATTGTTAGAGTTGTGTGATTCAAATTTTTGTTAAAGAAATAAAATATAAGTGGTAAGATAAGAGAATTTGTGGAGGCGAAGGCTGAGAGAATTCGTATAGAAGTACACTTCTTCTGTTTAAAATAAGGTATTTCAACCTTACTAGAGATTGATTAGAATAAGATTTTAAATTTTTAAATAGACGTAGATGGCTCTTCTTGTAATAATTCGAATTCAATATTAGTGAATTTTTTTCTAACCTATCCGTGATTTTTTCCTGAAAGATTTCCACATAAAATTTGTATTCTTTTCTTTTTTGTTTTTTTATAATATTTTTCATTATCGACGTTCAATTTTAACAGGTGTGAATAAAGTTAACCTCCAACTTTTTATTAATTTCTATACTATGTCAGAATTATAAATTATCTTTACTCTAAAATTTTGAAATATATCAGCAAATATATTAGGTATGAATATATATAAAAAAATATATAAACCACTGTATCTTTACACTAATTGTAAAGATTAAAAAATATCTTAATTTTCATATTATATAAGAAAAATTCCTTTTAAGATTTATTTCTCGATTTTGTGCTAACTGAAATAAACAAAATTCAATATTTTACCAAAAAATCAAGTAAACAAGGTTTCAAAATTAAGTACTCGTACTTATGAGCCTTTTAAAACGGTTAAATTTTGTTATTAATATTGTATTTTGCGGAAATTGTAAATTGAATATTTGTATTTTAATTTAATTATTTTTAATCTTTGTATTTTAGAATTTAAAATTTCAATTCTTATTAATTTTTTTAAAAAATTCATCAAGTTTTGTTATTTTCAAAATTTAATACAGTCAAGATATTATCATATATGTAATATCATATCAACTTGTTATTTTCACATATTATACACTAAAAATTTAGTTGATGGTTAACGACTATAATTTGTATCAAGATTGAAATTTTAAAATTCAAAAAGTATAAGACGATTGAAAAATATGGACTAAATCAACAACTGTACGCATAGTACAAGATTAATAATTGAATTTAACCAAACAACTTTAACTGTTATTGTTTAGGTCAAAATCAAAATTTAGAAAAATACAAAAACTAAATTTGACAAATTTAAAATATACATAAACTAAAATTAATTAAATTAAAGTATAATAACTAGAACTATAATTTTAGAAAGTAGAAGAATTAGTGCATAGAGTGCAAGACAAGAAATTTTATTATTATTTTTTTTTTCACATCCTAAAGGAATATGTTATTGACAAGGCAAATATGCCTTTTCCTTTTATTAAATTTTAATTTCCCTTTTGGTTCCATATGTTCTAAAGATCTAATACAGTGGGGCTCTACTTGATTGTAATCTCAACCTCCTATCTTATTCAAAAGGCAATTATAATAACATCAATTATCACATTTATTGACTAATTTTGTTTTCAACTTTGGCAATAAATTGATTAGGCCTTTACTAATAAGCTTTAATTGAGTGATACTATTTTAAATTTAATACAATGATGAATTTAAATCCCAAGTTGCCATATAGGATTGAAGGCACTGATTGTTTAATCACCGAGCAAAGCCCTGGGTAGATTAGCCTAGATTTTGATAGGTTTGTAAATTAATTGATAAATCTATTTGTGTTTGTTAATGTTTTTTTAATAAAATAAAACACTTCGAAAAAGAAACTACAAAGAGTTTAAAGGAGAATTTATATATAATTGTAAACTTTTTTCTCTATCAAAAGTTAACTTGGTAATGTGATCAATTTCAGCATTATTTGTTTAGAGACATGTCCTATTGACCAATTCTACATACTCAAGTAAAAGTAAAGTTATGCGTCTGATTATTTTTGAATTTGACCACTTCAACAATGCTTCCTTGATAGCGCCAATAACTTTCATGTTATCTGTTTGTACTAATATCATGTCATGTTGTCTTCCTTGCACCAACGTCACACCATCGAGAATGCCCCACAATTCAGCTTCAAATTCTGAATATTTTCTAAATCTACTATTAAACTCAAGGATCCAGTTCCCATTGTGATCTCTCAAAACTTCTACAACAGTGCATTTCGTGTTGATTTTAACAGCTCTATCGGTTTTTAAACGAATCCACCCTTCTATTTCCACCATCCCCTCCCTCGAGACTTGCCTTACAGAACCTCCTCCTTTACGAGCAGAAATAAATTGTTTGGCCCAACTATACGCACCTTTGACAATCTCATCTACACTCCATGGAAAACATTGGAAGATGCATATATTCCGGTTCTTCCAAATACGCCAAGTAACTCTGCCAAAGAAACACGACCAATTGACATTTCTCATAGTGAAATTGTGTCGATTATGCAAATTAAACTCAAGTCATTCTTGCAAATTACTTCAAAAGAAAATGTCTTGCTTCTGTAATGGGAGATCCGAGACCAAACTTCCTTCGCTACATTACAATCTTTGATAGCACGAAGTACATCATCCAGATCATGTCCACAAATAGAGCATCTTGCATTGTTACCAAATCCACACTTTAGTCTCTCCACTTTAGAAAGCAACCACTGTTTGAGAGCCAGCCAAAGAAATATCTAAATCCTTTAAGGGCCCTAAAACTTTCATTGTAATTTCCATACTTCCTCCTTAAGATTCCACGACCTCTCCTTAACCATTAGATAAATGCTTTTAACAGAGAAGCAGCCTGAAGAAGTCCCCACCTAAGCAATCTTATCAATACCTGCCATAGGATGTTGTGGTGGAATACTAGTAATACACCCAATAATATATTCTGATAGTCAAACCCGAAAGATCTCTAAATTCCACAGTCCTTTTATAACCATCTCCTTGAGAAAATAATCCGTGGCAATGTTGGCTCTTGCTAGAATTAGATTGATCAGGGGACCAATCTCTGGAATCCAACTATCCTTCCAACACCTAATGATGTTACCATTTCCAGTAGACCAAAATATGTTTTCACAAATCAAAGGCCATACCTTAGATAAAGCTATCCAATGGAATGAAAAATTTCTATGAGAGATACTAAAGGGTATACCATCCTTCAATCCATACTTCGAATGCAAAACACAAACCCAAAGAGCCTTCGGATTTGCCAAAATATTGAAACCTAATTTCAACAACAAAGAGATGTTTTGATCTTTTAAATGTCGAATCTCAAGCCCTCCGCATACCTTTGGTTGATGTAACGATTACCAACTTACAAGCGCCATTTTTTTATTACCTCCATTCGATCTCTATATAAATTATCTCACAATACTTTCAATCTCCTCACATAATCCTTGCGGAATCCTTAAGGGTTGCATAAAATAGCTAGGAATTGTAAGTAATACCGATTGAGCTAAAGTAACTCTACCAATTACAGACAGTTACTTCACATCCCACCTTTGTAACCTAGATTTAATTTTTTCCACCACGAACCTCAATGAGCTATTAGTTACTCTTTCGTGGAAAGAGGGATTCCCAAGTGTGATCCTAGATTATGGACCTTACAAAAGCAAAACATATCACAAAAATGTCATGCTGAATCTTCGATCACCCCATTAGAGAAAAAAGTGTTGGTTTTGTGAGCATTCACTCGATGGCTAGAAAACCTACAAAATTTATCCAACAAATCTTTAATTAAACTAGCCTGGCTCAAAGCAGCTTTCTCAAAGATAACAACATCATGAGAAAAAAAAATGAGATAACGTCGATCCCGATCGAGAAAGACAAATCGAAGACCACTGACCTGAATTGACTAATGAACATATGCTTTGTCCCAACCATTCCATACAAAGAACAAATAGATAAGGTGACAAAGGACACCCCTGCCTATTGTCCCTAACGGAGCTGAACTTCTTAATAGGCACCCCGTTCCACAGAATCTTCATAGCAGAGCTTGTGATGGTTGACATAATGACATTTTAGAAGTAGTCTAGTATGCTTGTCGCCTGGAGAGAAGCATCTATAAACTCTAATCTCACCATGTCATAGGCTTTCTTCAAATCGATCTTAATGGTCATCCAACTTTTTGTTTACTTCTCATGGAGTGGATAACCTCTTAAGCCATTATAACATTATCTGTAATGTTTCTCCCAGTAATAAAACAAGCATGTTCTGTGCCAATGGTTCTAAGAAATACCACCATAAATTTGTTCACAAAAATCTTCATGAACAACTTGTAAAAAATTGTACACAAGCTTATAGGACGAACTGTGTAAAGATCTCATGATTCTGAAACTTAGGACTAAGGACGAACAAGGAGTTATTAAGCTCCTTTATCTATGGGCTGACCACCAAAAATCTTCTTGACCCATTCACAAATAGCTCCATCAATCAGCTCTCATTGGCTCTGAAAAAATAGTGCATGGTAGCCATCACTACTTTGCGCTTGCAATGGAATCATATCAAACAAAACAATCTTTATCTCTTCATTTGAGACCTCTCTTTTCAAGAAAAGGATATTGTCGAAATCATTTTTTTTTGAAAAAAAGTCCTGAGTTATATTTTGGAAAACGAAAATAGAGTCACCACCAATCTTTTTGAAATAGGTGTGATTGGATCACCTTGTAAAATTTTTAAAATTATTAAAACAACAATTTTAGTCTTTGAAACCATAAAATGGACTCCGGAGTCGGTTACGCATGAGGAAAGACTAGCACCCTTATACGCCCAAAAATGGTACTTAGTTGATTATTTAATGTCTTAATTGTTGAAAATAAAAAATTCGAGAAAAATTTAAATTGCGATCCTTAAATGCATGAATGACAGGTTTGTTTTTATTTAAAAAAATAAATTTTACAAAGAAAGCTTACTATTTCGGGCTAACCGAGAAAAGTCATGTCCAGTAAGTTAGGGCACAACAACTCAAATTGTCGAAAATATCAAGCATTTCTAATTATTATCTCAAAATCTCATATATTTTAATTTTAAATATGATATTCAATTATCTCGGTTCAAAGAGAAAATCACAATCAGTGAGTTAGGGCACAATTCTCTCAAATTCTCAAAATAAAGAATATTACCTTGATTTTTTAAAACAATTTATGTATTTTTTAAAAAATTTAAAATATCATGCAAAAATAAATGAATATGTATATAATTTACAATTATAATGACAAAATAAAAAACATGCATGAATAGAATAAATTAAATGAATACAATTAAAAGTACAATAAAATAAAATAACATAATCATGGTAATAATGACAATAAATATTAATTAATTAATTAATAGTATAAGTAATAATAAATATAAAATATAATTATGGGAACTCTAAAATAACTAAGTCAAGGATACAATAAGGTATGTAATTAATTTTAAAAAAATAAATATGGCATATAAATAAATAAAAAATCAATGAATAAATAAAATTAAATAAATGCAAAAATATAAATAGCATAAAAATAACAAATAAATAAAATACATAATAAATAAATAAAATTAAATAAAAGCGAGAATGTAAATAACAAAAAATTAATAACCAATGAATAAATAATAAATAAAAAACAATAAATATATGAAATGCAATCATAAAAATATTTAACATAATTAAATTAAGGATTAACTAACAACATGTAATTAAATAAAAAGAAAAAACATAAAATTTAATGATAAATAAATAAACAAAAAATAAATAAAAATAAAAATTAAATGCTAATATAAACAAATAAATATAAACAATAAGAATTATTGGGATTAACCATGAAAATAAATGATAAATAAATAAATAAATAAAATTAATAAATTAAATGCCAAAATAAACAATTAAATATAAATAATAATAAAAACAAACTCCGATGAACTCCGAGCAAACCTGAAGGAAGCCATAGGTCGCACATACTTGGAAGAGGCCAAGAACGAATCAACACCAAAAGGTAAAAAAAAACTAGATCTATATTTGTTTTTTTGGTTTCGAAAGATGAAAAAAGAAGAAATAAAAATACAAATCGATACCTTCAAAATTTTTGCTTTGATTCTATTGATGCGTGTCTGATTGCTCAAAAAAATCTCTCAATCTTATTAAAAAAAATTCCTCCCTTTTACATTTGATTTCATGTTTCTATAACACAAAATTTACATTTTTTTGTGATTTTCCTTTCCTTTTTTGCAGATTTGCAAATCTTCAAGATTTCCAAGCAAGGGCAGCGGTGGCCAAGCATCCAATGGCAGCTGCTAGGTTTTTTTCCATTTTTTGTTTAGGGTTTTTTTATTTTTGGGCTTTGTAAAGAAATTGGACTTAAAAGCCTGAACGAAATTGGGTTATAACAGATATCATTAAGATTAAGTTCAGGAAAGGAACTAGCTAGTAAAGTTGTCATGCGACTCAAAAGCTCACCATACAATTTCTGGAAAAACTTAACTGACTTGAACTGTAGAACCTCATCCTTGAAAACCCATTCACCCTCTTCATTATTCAAAGCTAAAGTTTCGTTTGTGCCTCCTTCTTTGAATCATACAGGAGTGGAAGAAGTTAGTGTTCCGATCCCTAAAGTGCAACCAATCACAACTAACTTTCTACTTCCATATTAATTCTTCCTGATGAAGAACACATTCCAATTCCTCCCAAGTTTGTAGTTTTTTAAGACTTAAATACTCGAAATCAGATCTTTCGAAAGCCTTTTGAACTATACAGATGAGCCCAACTTTGATGTAACATTGAAAAGGTTAGTGATAGTGCTATGAACGTCACAGCAAATATGTACAACCGTACACTGTCGATGCAAGTATAACAGATAGATGAAAATCTATCAAATATCGATCCCACAGGGATGACTGCTTATTTTTATAATTGTCGATGCAAAGAAAGTTAAAACTAAAGAGATTGTGATGAATAATGTCGGAGCAAACTAATAAGAAAATGCTGTAAAATTTGATAATAATTTGTCGAAGCAATTTAAGAAAATTTGAGAAGTAAAAACAGTGATAATGAGATGGGGTTCCCTGACTTGAAAAGTCGACAAACAGCTAAATGTGATCACAAGGTAAATGATAAATAAATTGTCACTACTATTAAGCTCAATGAAATCTTACCAACCTCGATTTCCCTATTTATTAAAGACTCAAATATTCACACTAACCACAGCTTCCAGTGCTGGCAATGCAAAAAATTCAAGAATAAGTGGACAGAATTCCTTCGATCATCAAGCAACTTTTGTTGACTTGCTTGTTAACTTAATTTGTCGCTGCACTTTCCAGTGACAGTGACTGCAATTACACTTCTGTGGTCAAGCAATTAAATTCAAAGATAAACAATAAAGGAAAGATTGAATAGATATCATACTTGATCTGAAATTAAATTGTACTTCCATACAAATTCAATTTATCAATATTCATCAGCGTTTAAAGAGAGAATAAAAGAATGAATTGAAGCATCCTATTCCTAGTCTACTAGAACCATTCCCTTACACTCCTCTTGCGCCACAATTAGGAATGCTCCTCGTTAGGAGCAGATTTGCCTTCTCGTCACAATCAGGTTGCCCTCAATGAAGTTAAGCTGCCATGGAAGCAAGCTTAAGAAAATGTTGAAGAGAAAGTTTTTATGCCTCAAAAATCTGGAATATGAAGCTTGAAAAAGATCCTCTCCCATCAGTATTTATCCATCACTGCCAAGTACAAATGTCCTTCCTTTCAGATCCAACTTCCTCCAACTGTACAAGTTGGTTATACCAGCTGTACACTCATGCAGATCTGGTGTGTTCATCAAAAAGTTGTCGGTTGTAGCGACATTTCTGGGTACAAATTTGGATTCTATTTTGCGATGAAAACCCTGGTTTTGATCTTTCAGGACAGATTCATGCACTGACATCTTTGGATGCAATACTGAATAACTAATTGTGGTGACATTAATAGAAAAAACAGAATAAAATTAAAGAAAATTAAACAGAGCATCACTGAGTTAGAAAATGCAATCACTAAGTTAAAAATGCTAAAAATGCATGCTAAAAAAATGATAAAATAGAAACAAATTATACCCTAAATAAGGAGAAATCCATGGTCGTTTCTAATGTTATTAGTTAGTAACGCACAATCTCTAAAAAATAAAACATTAATAAAAATTTAGGGGACTTGGATTATAAATGTTTAAAAAGTCAAGATTCAGCACATTTTATAAATAATAAAAGACTAAAGAGAAATAGAATAAGTTAGCTCCCACGCACCCTATTCTTTCCAAGGGTATATAAAATCTCATTCTTTACACAAATAAAATGTTGTTTTAGCAAATTCAGGTACTTCGCAGAAGCACCTAATTTCCCCTAGCAACAATGAATATACAAAAAATTTTATGTACTATGAGTTGTTATGACAGCTATGCTATTGTACCAGCTAGGATTCCACGTATATATGCATGCAGTAACACAGATGAATTTTATGGTTGATTTCTCCCTCTTAAATTCTATCTTTTTCTCTCTTGCTCTTCTTCAATCTTTGGTTTCAAAATGGAGGAAAATAATGAACGACTCTATGATTAGAATCTAGCAAAAGATGATCTCCTTGAACTTTGGTCCTTCAGTGGTTGTTACTGTCATTATACAATCAACTCACATCTTAGAAGGGGGAAGCTCAAAATGCAAGAAAAAGGGAAAAACCAAAAAAAGGGAAAACTAAGACAGCAAAACCTGAATAGCAAAGGTGAGCTATTTTTATTGATTTAATGTTATTTTTAACTATTTTTCTTGTATATAAAACTAACCAAGTTTTATGAATGAATATTAATAAAGTGATGCATCCATCCGTAAAAGCTTATTGAAGCATATGAAGGAGAAAAAAAACAGTGGCTAGAAAGCCAATACTACACTCAGAATTACAAAAGTTCCTAAACAAAAGTTTGAATATTAAGGGCCAAAGTAGAGTGATTAAGCTGCTAGCAAGCCTGGTGGGGATGGTCACTCCTGACTGAAATTATATGCAAAAAGGCAAAAATCTAGTGAAGAACTACGCTCATGAGTTTTGATTGGGGAGCGTGAAAGAGGAGGTCGGGCTTCAGGATTCTGCTGGTCGGAAACCTGGTTATAACCCTCTTGACCGAGCAAATGAGATGAAGGCAGACATGGCCCAACTAAAAAGGTATGAACCCTTTCTTCTTTTTACTACATATTTTATCATTCAGTGCAAATATGATTCAAATTGCAGGGAAATGTTGGAGATAAAAAAGCAAATATTATGAAGATAAAAACAAGTATTGAAAGGAAGATGGAGTACATCTCACAATCATTAGCACAGATCATCAAAAGCTAAATAAAACTCAAATTATATTAATAAATAAATTCCTTTTTAGTATAATGTTTGTTTTTATTTTATAAAAAAATTTCGAGTTGTATTTAAGTTTTGTATATTTGTTCTTTCCCTTAAAATTTGTGCAATTAAAAATGGTAGAAATTAAAGAATTTCTCACTATTTTTCTTTTCTTTAATTTCAAATAAAATTAATTAAAATAAACTTTAACCTATTAGGATTTTCTGAATTATCCCAAAAGTAAAAAATGATTTCCATTTTGTGTACACAAGGATTCAAACTCGAGTCCCAAGGGTAAGTTGAATATCTAACCACTAAACATGGTCCATGGTGAGAATCTAGCAAAAGATGCTCTCCTTGAACTTGGTCCTCAATTGGCTGCTACTGTCACTGTACAATCGACTCACATTTTGGACGGAGAAACCTCAAAAACCAAGAAAAAAGGGAAAACCAAGCCATCAAAACTTGAATATTGGAGGTGAGCTATTATTATTGATTTACTATTGTTTTTAACTAGTTTTATTTTATATAAAGCTAATCAAGTTTGATGAATGAATATTAATAAAGCGATGCATCCATCCGTTAAAGCTTATTGGAGCATATGAAGGAGAAAGAAACAGTGGTTGGGAATCCTATACTGTGCTTAGAATTGCAAAAATTCCTAAACAAAAGTTTGAATATTAAGGGCCAAGGTAAGATGACTGAGCTGCTGGCAAGCCTGGTGAGGATGGTCACTCCCGACAATGAAATTATATGCAAAAGGGAAAAAAATTCGACGAAGAGCTACGCTCATGAGGTTTGGTTGGGGAGCGTGGTGGAGGAGGAGGAGGATGGGCTTCAATATCATGCTGGTCAAAAGCCTGCTTATAACCCTCCAAATTGGGCAAACGAGATGAAGAAAGACATAGCCCAGCTAAAAAGCTATGGACCCTTTCTTCTTTTTACTATATATTTTATCATTCACTTCACATATGATTCGCATTGTAAGGAAATGCTAAAGATAAAAGCAAGTATAGTGGAGATGAAAACAAGTATTGAAGGAAAGCTAGAGGACATCTCACAATCATTAGCATAGATCATTGGGAAGCTAAAAAAATCTCAAATATTATATTAATAAATAAATTCCTTTTTAGTGTATTTTTTTATTTTATAAAAAATTTCGAGTTGTAATTAAATTTTATATATTCATTGTCTTCAAGTTTTTTCCCTCAAACTTTGCGAGATTAAAACTGGTAGAGATTAAAGAATTTCTCACTATTTTCTTTTCTTTAATGCCAAATAATATTAATTAAAATAAACATTAACCTATCAGACATTTCTTAATTATCCCAAATGTAGAAAATAATTTCCATTTTGCGTACACAAGAATTCAAACCTAGACCTAAGGGTAAGCTGAAAATCTAACCAGTGAACATGGTCCATGGTGAGAATCTAACGAAAGATGCTCTCCTTGAACTTGGTCCTTCATTGGTTGCTACTGTCACTGTACAACCATGTCACATCTTCGAGGGGGAAAGCTCAAAAAGCAAGAAAAAAAGGAAAAGAAACACTGCAAAACTTGAATATCAGAGGTGAGCTATTATTATTGATTTAATGTTGTTTTTAACTATTTTTCTTTTATATAAAGCTAACCAAATTGCATATCGAAAAGAAAATGGTATGAATCTTTTCTTCATTTTACAATATATTTTAGCATTCGCTGCAAATATGATTCGAATAGCAGGGAAATGCTGGAAATAAAAGCAAGTATTGCAGAGATAAAAACAAGTATTGAAGGGAAGTGACTGCCTCAGAACGTACTCCTGTTCGTGTATATTTTTGGCCTTCTACAATTATACGGGTTGAGTTGTAATATAGTTACAACAAAGTAAGGAGTCCTTCAAGGATCTTACCCAAGGGAGGTTGAGCGATAGTTATTTAAATCCCTGAAAACAAGAGAAGTAATTAGTAATCTTTTTAAGTTTTATAGTATGAAAGGAAAATAAGAGTTTTGGGTTTTAATCCAAATAACATGAAATTAAAGAAATAAACTAAAGGGAAAAGAGATAAGGAAACTCGATAAACAGATGTATGGGGATTAGCTTGCTTCAGTATGATTTCTTCAATAGCTGGTTTTGGGATCTTTCTTCAATAAACTAGTCGTTACCTTAGCAGGATCTTCCGATCTTCTACTAACATAGTGAGTCAATAGAGACTACTTATCTCTTGATGTCATAGTTTAAACTGGTTTGGGGTAAAAGTGTCCATAAATGGGAAATACCAATTTTGGGTTAATTCCCACCTAAATGACTTTCTAGGGTTGTCAGGCCTAAGGTTTGTTACACGTTCTTCCTTTTCTAAACAGTTGATCCATTGAAAATCTCTGTATACAATAATTAAATAACCATACTTCCACTCCCTAATCCCCTACAATGGGATTAGTTCCTACTAGTTTATTTGGAAATCATAGATTCAATAATATAAGTAAATATGAATTTTAATATTGAAAATATAAATTGAAAGAAACTTAAGACTTGTATAGAAATCTATTGGGAAAAATTCACAATCATTTATGCGAAGTTACAAATCTTGTTTCCACACAAAACAAAAATGAAATAACAAAAGAAATAAAAAACGAGTAAACCTTAATTACAAAAGAAACTAAAAATGCTAGGAAAAGGTGTGTAAACCTAAGTGCTAAAGAGCCTTATTTATAGCATTTGGACGGTCGTTTTCCTTAACCCTAGGTCAGCTGCCGTTCTTCGTGCTTATGTGGCATTGTAAAGATCAAAACGCCTTTCACTCTGTGTTAATTCCGCATTCATGAGGCAATATCGCAACACATAAGAGCCGTGTCGCGACGTAGAAGACAGTCCGCTCCTTTGGTGAATTTTTTAGACGTTGTCTTGACACGCTATGCCCGTGTCCTGACATAGAAGACAACCTTTGTATTCTTCCAAATTTGGTCCCTTTGTTGCGACACAAATAAATCAGTTTCGTGACATAGTGATCAACTTCATATTTGTTCATCTTCTAAAGGTCTCCTGCACACTCACAAAGTTTGTTATCTAACCTTTAGGCCTCATTCGACCTTAAAAACAATATAAAAAACATCTTTTAACACTTTTTACACATTTTGTTTGATTACTGAAAATTGAAGTAAATCCTAATTAATCCGAAGGAAAATGCTTAATTTTAAGCTCCTAAAGTATGAAAAGTTATTTAATCTGCTAAGTCGAAATCCGACATATCAAGAAGCTGAAAGACATCTCTCAATTATTAGCACAGATCATCGGAAGCTAAACAAAAATCAAATATTATATTAATAAATGAACTCCTTTTTAATGTAATGTTTATTTCTATTTTATAAAAAATTTCAAGTTGTGTTTAAGTTTTGTTTATTCGTTCTTTTTAGGTTTTTTCCCTCAAACTTTGCAAGATTAAAAATGGTAGAAATTAAAGAATTTCTCACTTTTTTTCTTTTCTTTAAGGTCAAATAAAATTAATTAAAACAAACTTTAACCTATCAGAACTTTTTGAATTATCCCAAAAGTAGAAAATAATTTTTATTTTGCATACACAAGGATTCAAACTTGAGACCTAAGGGGAAGCTGAACATCTAACCACTGGACATGGTCTGATAGTAAATAAATTTGGTATTTTTTATTTGTGTATTTTTGATAAATTACGAGTAAAATACTTCTAATTTCGTACTTTTTCTTTTCAGGTACACAAAATTAATGCCACAACTTAAGAGCAAGCAAAATGGGATTTAATTGAAGCAAAAATGTGAAAGGATGGGCCAAATTGAAAGATGTGGAAGAGTTTGAGGATTGAAGTGCAAAGTCTTTGTTGATTGAAATTGTCAATAGTCAAAATTAGATTTTATTATTTTCTTTGATAATTTTTATTTTATTTTGACTATATTTCCTTTATTTAGTAAATAGGAAAATTTTAGGGATAACTAGGCTATATTTAACAAATCAATTGTGTATAAATAAAGCCTTTGTTGTGAATTGAAAATCACACTTGAAATTATTGAAGTTTAATGCAACTTGCCCATTTTCTGCCATTTTCATTTCATTTTTCTTTCCTTTGCAACAATTTGTTTAATTTCTTTCTAAATCCCATTTCCTTTCCATCTTCCATAATTTCACGAAATCCATCATTCTAAATCCACCAAGCATGATTAAATTCATGCTCAACTAAGTCCTTTTTAGCCTTAGCCCGGTTATCTCTTCGGCAAGAAAAATCGTAAGTTATGAAACCGCACTAAAACCCTTTATACACGGTATTCGCTATCACTTCAGTTTATGGGATAGTAAAAATTCGTCCCTTAAAGTTAATTTGAATTCGATTCAAAAAGTGAACTTTGGGTTTGAGTAGTTTGGCGTACAGTTGGGAAGTCGAATAGGCCGTACTGCATCCGAGTTCCCACGAACAAATTGGCAATAACTAGTTGGATTCCGTCAAGGGAGATAGTTACCAGATTTAAACGACCCACGTGGTTGAGGCTGTTAATTCGAGTTGGGCTTTTCAGAGCGCAAGACTATCGAAATCTTAAATTACAAGCACGAGCAACGTGGTTAGACATTCGGCAAGGGTTGGTTTGCAAGTCATACCGGAATTGATTACAAGAGGAAAAGTTAGCGATTGGAACGTTCTCAAGCGTTATAACCAACTTATCAATTTTAAAGGAAAAATCAATTTTCGAGGATCGGTTCAAGTTCGAAGAGAACCAAGGCTGAGGCTAAGATTTATTAAATATATTTTCTCTCATTTAATTCATCTCAATTAATTTATTTTGCAACAAGGTTTTATTTTACTTTATTTATTTCATTTTATTTTTTAATTTAACACTCTTATCTCTAAATCTCCTCTAATTTATTTTCAAGAAGACAGTCACAAAGTTGGCGGTTGGCACGCTCTTTCCCGCGACAATAATTTTGTCAATAAGAGGAAGCGAATTTAGATATCCAGTCCTTGAGGATTCGATCCTACTACACTATATTTCTATATCATGTTATTTTATCGTAGGAATATTTATTTGGTGGTTTTGACACCCATCATGGTATATGGTGAGAATCTAGCTAAAGATGCTCTCCTTGAACTTGGTCCTTTAGTGGTTGCTACTATCACTGCACAATCGGATCACATCTTGGAGGGGGAAAGCTCAAAAAGCATGAAAAAAGGGAAAACCAAGATTGCAAAAATTGAATATCAGAGGTGAGCTATTGTTATTGATTTAATGTTGTTTTTAACTATTTTTCTTTTATATAAAGCTAACCAAGTTTGATGAATGAATATTGATAAAGCGAAGCATCCATCAGTCAAAACTTATTAGAGCATATGAAAGAGAGAAAAGAAGTGGATAGGAAGCCTATACTACGCTCAAAATTGCAAAATTTCTAAACAAAAATATGAATATTAAGGGCCAAGGTAAGGTGACTGAGCTGCTAGCAAGCTTGGTGGGGCTGGTCATTCCCAACGGTGAAAAGATATTCAAAAGGGCATAAAATCTAGCAAAGAATTGCACTCATGAGTTTTAGTTGGGGAGCGTGAAGGAGGTCGAGCTTCAGGATCCAGCTGGTCCGAAGCTTGGTTATAACCTCCAAGGTTGGCTAAATAAGATGATGGAAGACATAACCCACCTAAAAAGGTATGAACCCTTTCTTCTTTTTACTATATATTTTAGCATTCACTGCACATATTATTTGAACTAGAAGGAAATGCTTGAGATAAAAGTAAGTATTGTGGAGATAAAACAAGTATTGAAGGGAAGTTGGAAAACATCTCACAATCATTAGCACATATCATCGGAAGCTAAACAAAAATTAAATATTATATTAATAAATAAATTCCTTTTTAATGTGATGTTTGTTTTTATTTTATAAAAAAATTTGAGTTATATTTAAGTTTTGTATATTCGTTCTCTTTATGTTCTTTCCCTCAAACTTTCAGGGATTAGAAATGGTAAAAATTAAAGAATTTCTCGCTATTTTTCTTTCCTTTAATGTAAAAAAAATTAATTAAAACAAACTTTAACCTATCAGAATTTTTTGAACTATCCCAAAAGTAGAAAATAATTTTCATTTTGCGTACACAAGGATTCAAACCTGAGGGCCAAGGGTAAGCTGAATATCCAACCATTGAACATGGTCCATGGTGAGAATCTAGCAAAAGATGCTCTCCTTGAACTTGGTCCTTCAATGGCTTCTATTATCACCGCACAACTGGCTGCTACTATCACTATACAACTGACACACATCTTGGAGGGGGAAAGTTCAAAATGTAAGAAAAAAGGAAAAACCAAGAAAAAAGGTAAAACCAAGACAACAAAACCTGAACATCACAGGTGAGCTATTGTTATTTATTTACTGTTATTTTTAACTATTTCTTTTTATATAAAGCTAATAAAGTTTGATGAATGAATATTAATAAAGTTTATTGGAGCATATGAAGGAGAAAAAACAGTGGCTGGGAAGCCTATGTTGTGCTCAGAATTGGAAAAGTTCTTAAACAAAAGTATGAATATTAAGGGCCAAGGTAGGGTGTCTGAGCTGCTGGCAGGCATGGTGGGGATGGTCACACCCGATGGTGAAATGATGTGCAAAGGGAGAGAAAATCCGATGAAGAACAATGCCCATGAGTTTTGGTTAGGGAGGGTGGAGGAGGAGGAGGTCGGGCATCAAGATCTTGCTAGTTGGAAGCCTGGTTATTGATCGACCCAGAACGTACTTTCGTTCAGTGAAGATTTAGGCTTTTCGTAAGTATACAGGTCAAGTTGTAAATATAGTGTGTTACAACAGAACACTTGGTAGTATTTTGAGGATCGTACCTAAAGGAGGCTTAAGGCGATAGTAAATCAAATCCTTGAAAAGAATAAAATTAATTAGTACTTATTTTAGGGTTTATAGTATGAAAAATAAAAGAGTTGTTTTGAGAGCATAAAGATAAAAGATATAATAAATTAGAAAGTAAAAGTTTGAGATGTAGAAAATCTTATAGACAACTTTGGGGAGATTAGGTCGTTTACGTATGATTTCTTCAATTGTTGGGTTTTGAGGATTTTCATCCAATCAACTAGTCACTACCCCAGTTGGATCTCTCGATCTTCCGCTAGCATAGCAAGTCAATAGAGATTACTTATCGCTAGATGTCACAATCTAAATTGGTTTGGGGAAAAGGTGCTTACGGATGGGCAATACCAATTTTGGGTTCATTCCCACCTAGATGACTTTCTAGGGTTGTTAGGCCTAGTGTTTGTTCGACGCTCTTCCTTTCTCAAACAGCTGATCCGAAAGGTAAAATCGCTATAAAACAATAATTAATTATTTATATGTCCACTCCCTAATTCCTTAAAATAAAATTAGTTCCTCATGGTTTCTTTAATCATCAATAAAACAATATATGAAAACATATAAGTGAAGAAGTGAATGAAAAAGAAACAAGAATTGTATTAAGCAATCTATTGGAAAAAAAAACTCCTCGAACGTTTATGTGAACTTTTACAATCTCGTTTCAAAAACTGAAAATACAAATAAAACTAAAAACTAAAGTCTACTGAATGGTGTGTCAAACCCTAGTGCTAAAGGTCCTATTTATACCTTTAGATAGTCGTTTTTCCTCAACCTTAGGTCAACTATCATTCCTTGTGTTTAAGTAGCATTATAAAGACCGAAATGCCCTTCATTTAGTTTGAAATCTGCATCCAGGGGTCGATGTCGTGACACACAAGAGTCGTGTTTCAACATAGAAGGCAATCCACTCCTTCAGGTAAATTTTCAAGGCTTTGTCGCGACACATTGCAACATAGGAGGCAATTTTGACATTATTTAATAAAAGAAAACTAAACTAAATACTAAGGAAACAAAGTGAAAATACTTGATTTCAAGCTCTTCAAGTATGAAAAAATAGTTCAATCTGCTAGATATGAAACCGGCAGATCAAACTCCCCACACTTAAGTCTTTGCTTGTCCTCAAGTAAACCAAAAAGAAACAGGAAGGAAAAATAAAGAGGTTGAGTTCATTGCTATACAAAGAGTGGGCTCGTATCATGTAGTCTAGGAATCATATATCTCTTAATAACTTTGACATGATAATTAAGCAACTTTACCATTTTTTATTAAAAATAATTTAAGTTCTGTAAGTTATAGAAAATGCAAATATTAAGGTTTTATCAATATATATATATATATATATATATCCATCAATACCAAATGTAAGTATTTTAATTATCCTAGTACAATATAGACAACCATAATGATATCATGCAATTTCCATATCTATTCATCAATAGAGTAGTTAAGTCACATAGGGCTTTTCGGCTTGTAACGTGTTGAGGCTTAGGATAAGTATGAATTTCAAAGAACAGTTAAGCATAAAAGATTACAAACACGAAAATATTTGGCACATTGCATTGTTCCCTATTCTTCCCTTTTATGTCTCACTCTTTCTCATCCCCTTATTTCTCTTTCTCTCACCATCCTTTTTTTCTCCAATTTAGGAACTCTCAATATAAAGCAATCCCCTTTGCTAGCCTATGAGTATTCTTTTTCCTTTTATGTTTTGAGTAAGATTTTCTTTTTCTTCTTTTTAGTGACTTTATAATTTTATCACTATTCACATGTTTTCTTACTCATGATTCTTTTGTTTCTACTCATTTTTCTTTTCTTTTTGATTTTTCTTTATTTCTCTCTTTTTGGCTAAACTAAAGTTCATACATTATATTGAGTTTCTTATTTTTATTTTGTAACCTCCACCTTAATGCGTCTACTTACCCTCAATACCAATGGTCATACGTCTATTTCCATGCAAAACAGGACCAAAAAAAAGAGTATACACAAATCTTTCATTCAAGGCTAAAAAGGCTTATAGCGTAGTTCATAAAAAAGGGTTATAAGGCTCAAAGATGGTAATAATTGGAAATTCAAAATAGGGTATCGGTTTTTAGCTCTAAGCGTGTCCAAACAATACATTAGGTCATCCTTAAACACCTCAATATGCACAAATATAAATTTTATCACATAATCTAAAAATTATCATCTATCATATATACTAGCATGCACGTTTCCTTATATTTCACATATCATTTGGTATCAATAATACATTTCTATCTATACTTAATATAAGCTATAGAACTCAAAAAGTTTCATGCTCAAAAATTAAAAATTTCTTATCATCAAGCCAAATTTATCAATCAACACAATCAACCTATTATACATGCTCCTAACCAATCACTTGTATTTCTACAAGCTCAAGCACATACATAAAAACTAAAAATAAAAACTATATGCAAAAAATTCTTATATTACCCTTACACTTTAGAAAACACATTATCCTCAATGTGTAGTCCCCTCAAATAATAAAAGAAATAATTTACCCGATTTATCATGAAGGTTCTCTTTTTTTATGCTGGTTGTCCTTCTCTTTTTGGCGTTAATGCTCAAAACTGTTACATTTCCATAATGTGGGGTTCCTAAAAAAAGAACTAAAGCATATATACAAAGATAAATTCTAATCCTACTCCTACAAATTATATAAGTCTAAAATAAAAACAAAAATTTATCCAAAATTTACAAAATTAAATTATCTCAAACAATTATTCTTCCTAATTCATCTCATTTTCCTCCTCATCACGGTCATACCTTACTTCCGACTCTTTATCATCATGCTCCTCATCCATCGTCCCAAAAATGTCCGTAGTGTAGTTACGGACCCTAAGTTATTGTTGTGGACCAACCTCTTGGAATATCGGTCTCGATTCGTGCATCCATTGGATCATCCAATCCAACTTTGCATGAGTCTCTTCTCCAACTTCTTGTTGAGTTGGTGCCAACCTTCATGTGGATGTTGATGTAGCATTCGAATCTCGTGATTTCTTCTTCCCTTCTCTTATATGTTTGGCACGAAGTTCTCCGTATTGTTTGAAGAGTGTGTCATCGATGACACTTTTTGATGTCTTCAAGGTTTGCTCGGTGGATGTAATGGGCACTCCTACCCTTCTACTCAAAGATGTGAATAGGTGAGAAAAGAAAATCCCCACCTTTTGGCTTCTTACACAACAGCTCATGTCTTCGTGGATCCATTTTCCAATACAAATCTGCCTTTTCTGCAAAATTGCAAATAATAATATTGCTCAAAAATAATTGACATTAGAAATGTTTAAAGCAGGAATCATGTGAGTGCAAATAAATTGAATCCATATCTTAGCTTCAGGAAACATGATGACTTGATTAAATGATGTGGGAATGCTAGTGCCAGGCCTAAATTTCCTTTCCCCCCATCCTTCAGTCAGATAAGTAATAACTTCATGCATGTCTATGTCACTAAAGGATTCTAAATCAATTTGATCTAAGAAATCCTGATTATAATAAGGGGCATTAAAGAAATTACAAATTATTTTGGGGGGTTACCTTAACACTAATTCCTCTAATTACTAAGGTTTCCCAATTAACTTCATGCCTAGTCCTAGATATATGATCTTTTAAGATAGCATAAAATTCCTGGACTACAAGGATAACAATAGGTTTTGTGGGGATTATCCAAAAATGTTCCCATCTATGGTACCTAACTAGAGGCCATACTTCCTTGCACAAAACCATTAATGGATCAAAATCCCTCTTTTGAATGAAGTTTTTTTCTTTTAAGTTCATTAAAATATTTTTTACATTCAAGTTTAGAAAATTCGAAGGAGTTGTACCCAATGATGGTTTAGATTCTACCGCGTGTCTAACCTTTCTAGGATGCATTCTAAATAATAGAGATATAAAAATAGGAATTTTAAACCTGGATGGGTGTGCCTCTCCCCTTTTGCTTGGAAACCTGAAATGTTAAAAGAGAGAAAAATAGAGAAAATAAAGGATTCCTAGGTTTTTGATGAGTTGAAATACAATAGAATGAGTTAGAATAATATTTTAATATTTATAGGGGTTTGTCTTTAGGGTTTTAAGGTGTAAAAGTTTGGAAAAAAAAATAAGCCCTTAGCAGTAAGGTTGCGCAATTGTGTCGGGTCAACCCTGTAGAAATTACAATCGATATCGCGACATCGAAAGTCTTTGTTGCTACATGCCCTTTAGTTCCTCTAGGTCGCGACATATTTGGAGACTTGTCACAACATTCTCCTTAGCCCTGATATTTGTCGAATCTATTTCCTTTATCGCGATGAAAGGGTAGCCATGTCGCGACATCGGCTTCAGTCTTGCTCTTTCTTAGATTCTGTCACCTTTGATGCGACATAGTTGATAGTATGTTGCAACAGACCCCTGTTTGGTATTAAATAATAGAATAAAAACATTTAGGCTAATATACAATAATATACATGAGTTAGTACCACCAGCATACCTTTAAGTCTTACTACCGGACTCATCCGATATGCATACCCTTATCGAGCGGATCCAACTTTGCTCCCCTTTGGTCCACTTATCGTTTGATCTTTGTTACTCATTCAATCAATCCCTTTCTTTGAATCAATTAATTCTTTCTTTATTCATAAATGGATTTCGATTGTGCCCTTCTCTCTCATTTAATTCGAGCAGATGGCATCGCTCATTGTGCTCCTTAATTTTTTCACTTTTATCCCTATACTTGAAGGTTTCCACCTCACCATTGATTCTCATAATAAGCTCGTTATTGTTCAAGTCAATGGTGGACCGAGATGTGGCTAAGAATGGTCTTCCTAGCAATATGGGAATATCTCTATCTTTCTTAAAATTCAAAATAACAAAATCAGCAAGGATTATGAAACTTCTTACTTAGACTAAAATGTCCTCCAAAATTCCCCTTGATCGTGTAGATGATCAATCTATCAGTTTTAGAGTAACTTGTGTATTCTTAAGATCTCCACTCCCAAGCTTCTCAAAAATTGAAAAAAGCATTAGGTTTATGCTTGCACCGAGATCACACAAAGCTTTGTTAAACTGAAGATTCCCTATTTTGATTGGTATGGTGAAACTATCGGGATCCTTCTGTTTTTGGTGAATTGTCTTAGAGATAATGGCACGACAGGATTTGAGGGATTTGAAAAGGTTGAGAAAACTTACAAAATCTTCTTCTTCTTGTCGCTTCTTTTCTTCTAACCTTTTCGAGAAAGGAATTGAGGTAGTCTTTTCTTTAGACATGTCTTCTTTTGTTTCTAACGCCTCTTTTGTTGGCACATCCTTGGGCTTGATAACTTTAGTATCATCGTCAGACAGGATGTTTATGATGTCTTGTGGTTTATTAGGCTCTTCTTCGTCCTTAAGTCTTTCTAGGCTACTCAGTACTTTGCCCGATCTTAGCTCGATTACCTTGACTTGTTCTTTACCTTCTCTACGAGGATTATTTTCGATGTTGCTAGGGATCCCTAAACCAATCTGTCTTGAAAGGTCACTCATCATGCTCATCAGTTGGTCTATTCTTTCTTCTAACTTTACCATAGATCTGACGGTGTTAGTGCACTTAGACTGCACTTGTTTCACATCAGCCCTCATAGAGTGCATCTCCCCTTCAATTTTATCCAATCTTTGACCACATGCAGTATGGTCACCTTGGCTCACTTTTTCTGGCTGTCTTTGTAAGAATGGAGGTTGATAACTAGGGTTTGTAGCCTGAATAATACTGTTACCGTTTCCCTCTTGGCTTACTTTGCTCCTGAAGTTGGGGTGAAATTTACATCTTGGATTATAAGTATTCGAATAGGGATTTTGACTACTTATGTAATTGGCCTCCTCCGGATTGACGAGATAATGATAAAGAAGCTTATCTTCTCCATGGGATGGTCGTGCCTCTATAGCAGACTCTATTCGGTTCAGTCTCTCCAACAGTTATTATTATTTTTCATCTTCTTGTATCATTTTTATCGAAGCGGGTTTCTATGTATAAGTGAACCTCTCAGTAGGCCACTGACATGAGTTCATCGCCATATTTTTTATTAGCCCATAAGCATCGTTATACATTCGATTCATTAAGGCACCCCTACCGCACCATCTAGAGTAAATCTGGCAGATGCATCCAACCCATTATAAAAAGTCTGTAGTTGCATCCATTCCGACATACCGTGATTAGGGCATTTGCGCACTAATGTCTTAAATTGTTCCCACATTTCGTGGAACCCTTCGCCCTCGAATTGTCGAAAGGTTGATAATTCTCTCCTAATTTGGATGGCTTTTTCCATAGGAAAAAATTTCTGCAAAAATTTTCTTGTTAGTTCATCCCATGTTGTGATAGATCCAGGTGCCTGTGCATCTAGCCATGAAAAAGCATTGTTGGTTAGTGAAAAAGGGAATAATCTTAAATGAATGGCATCATCAATAATACCATTAAACCTAAAAGTATCGCATAATTGTAAAAATCATTTCAAATGTAAACTGGGATCTTCAGCCATAGTCCGTCTAAATTGTAAATAGTTTTGAATAATTTGAATCATAGTCGGTTTTATTTCAAAATTATTAGCGGCGATAGTTGGTCTAGCAATACTCCCTTCAGTTAGATTTAGAGTAAGTAAAGAGTACTCCCTTAAAGTTCTTTGTGCTTCCGCCATTTGTTCGTTTGTAGGGAATTGTGGAGGTATATGAATGTTTTCCACGTTAACAGCGGAATCTTTTATTGGATTGATTTGCTCTTCTCTCTCCTCTGGTGGTGGGTTTTGCATAACTAGTTGGTTTTTGCGATTATGTCTAATTAGCGATTTTGGGATAGAAATAGGATCGAAAAAGTTTCCTTGGCTTTGAGTCATAAACCGAAATCAAATAAAAAGTAAAAATGAAGCACGAAAAATAAATAAAATAAAACCGTATCTAAAATCGAAAATTTTCCAAATTATTTTATTAGCGATAAAAGAATAAAATTTACTAAGGCGTTGCCTCCCCAGCAACGACACCAACAACTTCAGGTAAATTTTCCAAGCGTTGTTGCGACACATCATGCCCATGTCATGACATAGGAGGCAATTTTGACATTCTGCAGTTCTAGTCCCTTTGTTGCGACACATATTAGTCTGTGTCGTGACGTAGTGATCAACTTCATATTTGTTCGTCTTCTAAATGTTTCCTGCACACTCACAAAGTTCATTAGCTAACCCTTAGGCCTTAAGCGGCCTCAAAGACAACAATAAGCACCTCTTTGCACTTTGTACACAATTTATTTAATAAAAGAAAATTAAATTAAATACTAAGGAAAAAAAAGTGAAAATACTTGATTTCAAGCTCTTCAAGTGTGAAAAAAAAGTTCAATCTGCTAGGTATGAAACCATCAGATCAATTATAAACTTCCAGACTGAGTAAATGAGATGAAGGAAGACATAGCCCAACTTAAAAGCTATGGACTCTTTCTTCTTTTTACTATATATTTTATCATTCACTGAACATATGATTCGAATTGCAAGGAAATGCTGGAGATAAAAGAAAGTATTATGGAGATGAAAACTAGTTTTGAAAGAAAGCTGGAGGACATCTCACAATCGTTAGCATAGATCATTAGAAGCTAAACAAAACTCAAATATTATATTAATAAATAAACTCCTTTTTAGTGTAATGTTTGTTTTTATTTTATAAAAACTTTTGAGTTGTATTTATGTTTTTTATATTCGTTCTCTTTAGGTTCTATCCCTCAAACTTTGCGAGATTAAAAATGGTAGAAATTAAATAATTTCTCATTGTTTTTCTTTACTTGAATGTCAAATAAAAATAATTAAAACAAACTTTAATATATTAGAATTTTTTTAATTATCCCAAAAGTATAAAATAATTTCCATTTTGCATACAAAAGGATTCAAACCCGAGACTTAAGGGTAAAATGAACATGGTCCATGATGAGAGAATCTAGCGAAAGATGCTCTCATTGAACTTGATCCTTTAGTGGCTGCTATTGTCACTACACAACCTATTGCTACTGTCATTGTACAACCGACTCACATCTTGGAGGGGGAAAGCTCAAAAAGCAAGAAAAAAGAAGGAAAAACTAAGAAAATAGGGAAAACCATGACAGCAAAACTTGAATATCATAGGTCAATTATTGTTATTGAATATTAATAAAGCAATGCATCCATCCATCAAAATTTATTGGAGCATATGAAGGATAAAAATGAAGTGGCTGGGAAGCCTATATTGTGCTCAGAATTGTCGGTTTTTTTTTATATAAAATTAACCCAAAAAATTAATTAATTACATAAATAATTTATTTTTTTATTAAATACGTAAATGATCTAAAATCTACAGTGAAAGTTGGTGGAGTCAAATAATATGGCACCACTAACATGCCCCGTCAGCATCTCAAGTTAAAAAATCAATTTTTTGGTGGAGTCATGTAGAATATGCCGCTTGTATAAATACAACGAAAATACTAAAATATCTGAAAAATAAAATGATTTTAAAATAATTTTATCTTTTTTGGTGGTGTCATATTAAATTGTGCCATCACTTCCCCAAAAATTATCAATTTTTTAATGATTTATTATTTAATATTTTTTAAATTTAAATTTTTTTTTGGTGGAGCCATCTTAAATAACGCCACCACTTTCCAAGATGTTAACTTTTTATTTATTTATTTATTATTTGTTTTTTAAAATTTTAAATTTATTTTTAAGGAGCCATTTTATATGGCCACACTCAATTGATTTTTTTTTGTTTTTTATTTATTATATAATATTTAAATATATAATTTAATTTATATTTATATTTTATTTTTGGTGGAATCATTTTAAAAGGTATCACCCAATTAATTTTTTATTATTATTTATTATTTAATATTTAAATATATAGTTTAATTTAAATGTATATTTTATTTTTGATTGAGTCATTTTAAATGACGCCATCAATTCTCAATGATTATTTTTTGTTTATTATTTATTTTTTAAAATTTTAAATTTATTTCTAATTTAAAAATTAAAATATTATTTTATTTTGGTGGAGCCATACACCTTGCTTATGGGGTCGTTCATAGCCTGGTTTTTAAGGCATTTAACTTTAAGTTTTCATTTTTGTTTTTTGATTGTTTAAGCTTCCCACAAAATACTTTGTTTATTTATGCTATTTTAATAAATTACCCAAGTTTGTTTTCTAAAAAAAAATTCCCCTAAGCCAAATTTCATGTAATAACTCAATCCAAAATTCATCAAAGAAAATAACTCAACCCAAGATTCAAGCAAATTTAACGAAAAACAAGAAAAAACTAACCTCAATAACAGTGTCGACTTCATCATCAATGTCGGCTTCGACATCGTCGTCACCAGCGTCGACGGTGGCGTGTCGTCGTCGGCATCACTTGTCTTCGAGAAAACAAAAAGAAACTCTCCTCAAACTTAGGGTTAGAAAATTGAAGAAAAAAGAATAAACATTTAGGGTTCCTTGAGCCAAAAAGAAAAAGTTTTCAGAGTTTCAAAAAAATAAATAATAATGTTTTATTTATTATAAAATATAATAATAAAAGTAAATAATGAAAAGAAAAAGATTGAGATTTTTGGGGGAGCGGTGGCGCCATTTAATATGACACCACCAAAAAAGAGAAAATTGTTTTAAACTCCTTTTATTTTTCAAATATTTTAGTATTTCAATGGTATTTATACAAGTTGCACCATTCTAAATGGTTCCACCAAAAAATTAATTTTTTAATCTCAGATGCTGACATGGCATGTTAGTGGCGCCATATTATTTGGCTCCACCAACTTTCATTGTAGATTTTAGGTTATTTTCGTATTTTATCAAAAAAATTAGTTATTTACGTAATTAATAAATTTTTTAGGGTTATTCTAATAAAAAAACCCAAAATTGTAAAAGTTCCTAGACAAAAGTCTGAATATTAAAGGTCAAGGTTGGGTGACTTAGCTACTGGCAGGCTTGGTGGAGATTTCACTCTTGACGGTGAAATGATATGCAAAAGGGCATAAAATTCGGTGAAGAATTGCGCTAATGAGTTTTGGTTGGGGAGCGTGGAGGAGGCCGAGCTTCAGGATCCTACTGGTTGGAAGCCTGGTTATAACATTCAAGACTGGGCAAATGAGATGAAGATATAACCTAGCTAAAAAAGTATAGACCCTTTCTTCTTGTTACTATATATATTATCATCCACTACACATGTAATTCGAATTGCAAGAAAATGTTGGAGATAAAAGCAGGTATTCTGGAGATAAAAAAAAAAGAATTGAAGGGAAGGTGGAGGTGGAGGTGGAGGACATCTCACAATCATTAGCACAAATCATCAGAAACTAAACAAAACTTAAATATTATATTAATAAATTAATTCCTTTTTAGTGTAATATGTTTTTATTTTATAAAAAAAATTTCGAGTTGTATTTAACTTTTATATATTTGTTCTCATTAGGTTCTTTCCCTCAAACTTTGCAAGATTAAAAATGGTAGAAATTATAAAATTTCTCACAGTTTTTCTATTTTTTAATGTCAAATAGAATTAATTAAAACAAACTTTAACCTATCAGAATTTTTTGAATTATCCCAATTGTAGAAAATAATTTCCATTTTTCGTACACAAGGATTGAAACCCAAGACCCAAGGGTAGGCTGAACATGGTCCATGGTGAGAATCTAGCAAAAGATGCTCTCCTTAAACTTAGTCCTTTAGTGACTGCTATTGTCACCGCACAACTGGCTACTACTGTCACTTTACAATTTGCTCACATCTGGGAGGGGGAAACCTTAAAACGCAAGAAAACTAAGAAAAAAAGGGAAAACCAAGACAACAAAACCTGTATATCAGAAGTGAGCTATTGTTATTGATTTAATATTCTTTTTAACTATTTCTTTTTATATAAAGCTAACTAAGTTTAATGAATTAGTATAAATAAAGCGATGCATCCATCCATCAAAGCTTATTGGAGCATATGAAGGAGAAAAAAACAGTGGTTGGGAAGCCTATATTGCGCTCAGAATTGCAAAAGTTCATAAACAAAAGTTTGAATATTAAGGGCCAAGGTAGGGTGACTGAGCTGTTGGGAAGCTTAGTGGGGATGGTCACTCCTAACGGTGAAATAATATGCAAAAGGGTAGAAAATACAGTGAAGAACGATGCTCATGAGTTTTGGTTGGGGAGGGTGGTGGAGGAGGAGGCTGAGTTTCAGAATCCTGCTGGTCAGAATCATGGTTATAACCCTCTAGACTAGGCAAATGAGATGAAGGAAGACATAGTCCAGCTAAAAAGGTATGGACCCTTTCTTCTTTTTACTAAAACTTTTATCATTCAATGCACATATGATTCGAATTGCAGGGAAATGCTAGAGATAAAAGCAAGTATTGTGGAGATGAAAACAAGTATAGAACGGAAGCTGGAGGACATCTCACAATCATTAGCGCAGATCATCAAAAGCTAAACAAAACGCAAATATTACATAATAAATAAATTCCTTATTTGTGTAATGTTTGTTTTTATTTTATAAAAAACTTCGAGTTATATTTAAGTTTTGTATATTTGTTCTCATAAGGTTCTTTCCCTCAAACTTTGCGAGATTAAAAATGGTATAAATTAAAGAATGTCTCACTATTTTTCTTTTCTTTAATGTCAAATAAAATTAATTAAAACAAACTTTAACCTATTAGAATTGTTTGAATTATCCCAGTTGTAGAAAATAATTTCCATTTTACGTACACAAGGATTCAAACTTGAGACCCAAAGGTAAGCTGAACATCTAACCACTGAACATGGTCATGGTGAGAATCTAGTGAAAGATGCTCTCTTTGAACTTGGTCCTTTAGTGGCTGCTACTATTACTTCACAATCGGATGCTACAATCATTATACAACCAGGTCACATCTTGGAGTGGGAAAGCTTAAAAAGTAATAAAAAAGGGAAAACTAAGAAAAAATGGAAAACCAAGATGGAATAACCTAAATATCAAAGGTGATCTATTGTCATTGATTTAATGTTGTTTTTAACTATTTTTCTTTTATATAAAGCTAACCAAGTTTTATGAATGAATATTAATAAAGCGATGCATCCATCCGTCAAAGCTTAGTGGAGCATATGAAGGTGAAAAAAGTAGTGGCTAGGAAGCCTATACTGCGCTCAAAATTGCAAAAGTTCCTAAACAAAAGTCTTAATATTAAGGGCCAAGGTAGGGTGACTGGGCTGCTGGCAGGCCTGGTGGGGATGGTCACTCTCGACGGTGAAATGATATGCGAAAGGGTAGAAAATCCGGCGAGGAACTGTGCTCATGAGTTTTGGATGTGGAGTGTGGAGGAGGAGGAGACTAGGCTTCAAGATCCTGCTGGTCGGAAGCATGGTTATAACCCTCTAGACTAGGCAAATAAGATGAAGGAAGACATAGCCCAGCTAAAAACGTATGGACCATTTCTTGTTTTTACTACATATTTTATAATTCAGGGCACATATGATTTGATTTGCAAGAAAATGTTGGAGATAAAAGCAAATATTGTGGAGATGAAAACAAGTATTGAAGGGAAGCTGGAGGACATCTCACAATCATTAGTATAGATCATCGGAAGCTAAACAAAATTAAAGTATTATTTTAATAAATAAATCATTTTTAGTTTAATATTTGTTTTTATTTTATAAAAAAATTTGAGTTGTATTTAAGTTTTGTATATTTGTTCTCTTTGGGTTCTTTCCCTCAAACTTTGCGAGATTAAAAATGGTAGAAATTAAAGAATTTCTCACTATTTCTCTTTTCTTTAATGTTAAATAAACTTAATTAAAACAAACTTTAACCTATCAAAATTTTTTGACTTATCCCAAAGTAGAAAATAATTTTCATTTTGCGTACACAGATTCAAACCTAAGATCCAAGGGTAAGTTAAACATCTAACCACTAGGCTTATTGTTACTTCTCAAACGCAAAAGAAAACATAAATGTTTAAGAAAATTCTCTTGACTCAACCAATAGACTTAAAAATTCTAACCCCAAAATTTGGGATGTTACAATTTTAGCTGAAAAAGGTAAAAAGTTGGAACTATATGAAGATCCAAGAACATACTTGTTTGAGCGAAAAGATAAAAAAAAAAAAAAGCATATGGGTCAAGATCAAAAATCAAATAATGAAACGCTTATGACATGACTTTACTTGATTTATTAACATAAACCTCTATTTATAGAGATAAAAATAAATAATTACAATTGAAAATAAAATAAAACAATAATTTAAAATAATTCAAAAATTAAATAAAAGTTAATAACAACTTTAGTTAAATATTTCAAATATTAAAACTATGTTAATGTTATTACAAACCAATTGGAAAGCTGAAGGAGAGTAAAGAAAAATATAATGTTAAAAGTAAATGGCTTAGAGAATATGGACAGAGTGGTCAAAGGAGGGGATATTTCTCTAATCGCATGGAAATTAATAGAGGAGGGGTTGCCATGGGACGTGATATTACGGAGGTAGAAGTCTGGTCATCTGGTAAAAAGGAGGACGTCATGGAAAATATTCCGGTAGACTTTGGCAAAAGCAAGAAAAAAGAAAGAATCAGACACGAAGGTCTACTCGGGGAAGTTGGTATATTGGAGTTAATTCAATCAATTGATAGATCGGCGACCGCTAATCAACGTGTCGATCGAACACAATAAAAATCGTCAGTTGTAACATTCGTGGATTAGGACAACCATGACAGCTAATTACCTTAAAAATAAGGTACGCTATGCTAAGCCCCAAATTTTGTTTCTTATTGAAAAGAAATTAAACGATAAAAAAAAATGGCAGCAATTCAAGCAAAGTGTGGTTTTGCTCACTGTATTGAAGTAGTGCTCAGGGGTTGAAAGGGGGTTTGTCCCTTTGTTGGAAAGTTGACTTTGATATACAGCTATAAAGTTTCTCTTCTAACCACATTGATGTTATTATAATGGCAAAGGATGACATGTCATTTTGGAGATTTACGAGGTTTTATGGAGCTCCAGAAGAAAATAATAGAAGGGAGTCATGGGACCTATTACGAAAATTATGACCCTCGTCAAACATCCCATGCTTATTTATGAGAGACTTCAACGAAATTCTGTTCTCTTTCAAAAAGAAGGGTGCAATATTGGAAATGTGGTTCGATTTAGACAAGCACTGAATGACTGTGAACTCTATGATCTTGGGTTTATTGACAGATGGTTCACGTGAGAGAGTTTGTCTTTGTAACACTCCTACACCCGGTTTACACATATAAACCCGGTATAAGAGTATTAAATACGGTGTCAAAGCTACTTTGATAAATACTGAATTAATTTTTTTTAAACGATGCTATTTTAACTCATTTAAACTAATATTAATCAAAACAATTAAGTGGAATCATAACCGGATTATAAAACGTGATTAAATCAATTAAAATTTTTGTTTTTGTTCAAAACAAGACAAAACATCGATACATGATATGATGGTATCGATACTTTTGTTCAATTTTCATGAAAATCCATTTAAAAGTTCAATAAAACCTCCTACAAAAATTTGAACTCAAACCAACATTTTAAATTAACTAGAAAACATCAAAATATCCTCAAATGACTCCAAATTGTGCACAACTATAATTATCATCATGTTACTTGATCAACCATAAGTGCCATAGTATTAACAAATCATATATGAACCAAAATATTCCATTACTAATTACCATGTATATAAAGTTCCAAAATGACATCCAATCCCAATGACCTAGACCACTTTGAGCAACTTATGTACATGCCATTTTACTCAAAATAAAAGTAGCTAAACTTGAAGCCTTCCAAAAGGGATGTGATGAGAGGTCCCCTAGCTTGACCTTAGCTTCCCGTATCTAACTGTAGCTATACCTACGCGTTAAAATAAACGTGTTAAGCCGGTGAAGGCTTAATAAGCACTTCAATAGTAAATAGATAATTTACTTATTTCATCAAATTCAATTCAACAAATCTATATATATATATATATATTCATGTCTATCTATATACATATTTTCACACATGCAACTTCACAAATAAATATACCTTAAGTAATTCACTTACCTTAATAGTGATTAAATTCACCATAATACTAGATGTTCATCGTTCACACTTTAATTGCTTCTTTGGCCCATAGTAGACTATCGTAGAACCTATCGGATATACGAAGCAAATACGAAGGTGCATAACAATGCACAAATGAACGGAGAGCACCGAGGTGCTAATAGGAGAGCATAAATGTGCTAATAAGAGAGCATTACACGTGCTAAGTAACGGAGAGCACATTATATGCTAAATAACGGAGAGCGCGCTAAGATCCCTTAATGGCATGTCACTAATATCACAATGGTTCTAACTTGTTTGCTTGGACAATAATATCTCATTTAGCAATATTTCTCATAACTAGTATATCACACCAAACAAATATCCACAAATATCATCACACATTTCTCACTACATTTTCTCTAATAATTCCACAATTTCACCACATAATCATTTATTCAATATTTATATATATTCATACTATATACTACATTTCTATTATAAACAATTTCTATACTAAAAATTATAACATTTAAAATTAATAATTTTAATCTTAAATACTTGTAGTACTTACAACAAAAGTTGGAGATGATAATTTCTTCTCACTCCTTAGCTTTCTCCTTTCCTTTCCCTTCAAATTGATCCTTCTCCTTCTTTCCTTTCTCTTCAATTTCATATAAACACATATTTCACATATAAGCTAAAAACTCAATCAAATAATCTTTTCTTGCAAAATCATGAAAATAAACATGTATGTCATGCTAATTTCTTTATCTCTTACATTTGTACTTGAAAACCCCAAAAATACTAACTAAAGCTCTTGCTCTTTAACACTCCAAAAATGGGTTTTCTCAAGAAATTAAGGTAGCTAGAAGTCTAATCTTATGATCTTCTTGAAGAAATCTCAAAGAAAATGGAAGAATTGAAGCTTGAAAGCTTCAAAAATGGTGGAATAAGGCTAGAGGAAGAAGAAAGGAAAATGAGAGTTTTGGGGGGTTTAGGTTCACGGCAGACAAGGGGAAAGAATGATTAAAATCATTCCTTTCTCCCAATTTCACTAGAAAATTCCACCAATAATGGCTCACCTAACAAAAATGGTATAATTGCTCCTTAGGTCTCTAGACCTTTTACCAACACAAATTTAAATCCCCCAATCATTGCATATAAAATATCTAATAAATTAAATTACTCTTTTTTCTCTTCTCTATTCACCATAATTTCTATGATGACTCATCACCTTTTTTTTGGGCTAAATATCTACTTAGTCCTTTCTTCTTTCTCACAATTATTAATTAATCCTTAAATTTTCTAATCTTCTTATTTTAACCAAATATTCTAATTCAAATACTATTCAACTTTGATTTTAAAAATGCGAATGTTACAACTCTCCCCCTTAAATAAATTTTGTCCTCGAAATTTTACCTACTATAAACAATTGCGGATATTTTTGCCTCATAGTTTCTTCTCTTTCCTAAGTTGCCTCTTCCGAATTATGATGTCTCCACAGAACTTTTACTAAAGGAATCTGTTTGGTTCTCAATTTTTTCACCTCTTGCGGTAGAATCTTAATCGACTCTTCCTCATAAGTCAAATCCGGTTGTATTTCTATTACTTCCAGAGTAATCACATGAGGCGGATCAGACCGATATCTTCTCAACATAGACACATGGAAGACATTATGAATCTTGTCCAACTCTGGAGGGAGTACTAATCGATATACAACTGGACCAATCCTTTCCAATATCTCATATGGCCCAATGAATCTTAGACTCAACTTTCCCTTTTTCCCAAATCGAAGAACCTTTTTCCATGGGGATACCTTCAAAAATACTTTCTCGTCCACATTAAACTCAATATCTTTCCTTTTCAGATTAGCATATGACTTTTTTCCATCTGAAGCAGCTTTTAATCGATCTTTGATCAACTTCACTTTCTCTTCTGTTTCTTGAATTAAATCAGGACCCACTAACTTATTCTCACTTAACTCCGTCCAACACACTAGAGTCTTGCATTTTCTCCCATACAATGCTTTATACGGTGCCATCTAAATGCTAGACTGATAATTATTGTTATAAGTGAATTCAACCAATGGCAAGTATTTTTCCCAATTACCCTCAAATTCAATGATGCAACTTCTCAACATATCTTCTAAGATCTGAATCACCCGTTCTAACTTACCATCAGCCTGGGGATGATATGTCATACTAAAATCCAATCGAGTACCCAAAGCTTCATGTAATTTTCCTTAAAACTTCGATGTAATTCTTGGATCCCGATCAAAAATAATGGATACAGGCATACCATGAAGTCTTACTTTTTCATCTATATATAACTATGCATACCTTTCCATTGAGAAATCAGTACGAACTGGAAGAAAGGGAGTAGACTTCGTCAATCGATTAACTATTACCCATATAGCATCCTTTTTCTTTGGTGAAAGCGGCAACCCCGTTATAAAATCCATAGTGATCTTTTCCCACTTCCACTCTGGTATGGTTATTGTTTGAAGCAATCCCGATGGAACTTGATGTTCTGCCTTCACTCGTTGACAGGTCAGACATTTAGAAACATATTCAACTATGTCCCTCTTCATCCTTTTCCACCAATAAAATGGCTTCAAATCGTGATACATCTTATTACTCCTCGGATGTAAAGCAAAAGAACTGTGATGAGCTTCATCCATAATCCTTCGTCTCAAATCTTCTTGATTAGGCACACATAACCGACCATGAAATCTCATACTCCCTTCATTATCAATCTCAAACTCATTGTTTTTTCCTTCCTCAAGTTGCTTCCTTATCACCAATAATTCTTCATCATCATTTTGAGCATCTTTCACTTCTTGCAAAAAAAATGGTTTTATTCTCAACTCAACTAGTAACTCACCGTCTTGCTGCATCTCCAAATGTTCATTCATTACCTTCAAGGATGCCATTGACTTTCTACTCAAGGCATCAGCTACTACATTCGCTTTCCCAGGATGATAATCAATGATACAGTCATAATCTTTTAGCAGCTCAATCCATCTTCTTTGTCTCAAGTTCAGCTCTTTTTGAGTTAGCAAATACTTCAAGCTTTTATGATCAATGTAGATATAACACTGTTCTCCATACAAATAATGCCTCCAAATCTTTAACGCGAACACCACTGCAGCCAATTCAAATCATGCATTCGGTAATTCTTCTCATGTGGCTTCAATTGTCTAGATGCATATGCAACTACCTTTCTGTTTTGCATTAACACACATCCCAAATCATTGTACAAGGCATCACTAAAAATACATGCTCTTTACCAGATTCGAGTTGAATCAACACCGGAGCTTCAATCAATTTTGCTTTTAATTTATCAAAACTTTGCTAACATTTTTCATTCCAATCAAACTTCACATCCTTCTGTAACAATCTCGTCAAAGATGACGTAATCATAGAAAATCTATGAACAAATCTTCTGTAATACCTAGCCAAACCAAGAAAACTTCTTACCTCTGTAACATTCTTTGACGATCTCCATTCAAGTATAGCTTCAATCTTTTTCGGATCTACCCGAATACCATCTTTTGATACAATGTAACCCAGAAAAGTAACTTCTTTTAACCAAAACTCACACTTGCTCAACTTAGCAAATAACTGTTTTTCTCTCAAAATCTGTAGCACAATTCGAAGATGTTTCTCGCGTTCTTCTTCTCCTTTTGAGTACACCAAAATATCATCTATAAATACTATAACAAACTGATCTAAGTATGGTTGAAATATTCTATTCATGAGATCCATGAAAGCAGCTGGAGCATTAGTTAGTCCAAATGGCATAACCAAGAACTCGTAATGACCATACCGAGTCCTAAAAGTAGTCTTTGACACATCAGACTCTTTTACCCTTAATTGGTAATATCCTGATCTAAGATCAATCTTGAAAAATACACTGGCTCTCTTTAACTAATCAAACAAATCATCAATCCTAGGTAGTGGAGCATTAGTTAGTCCGAATAACATAAGCAAGAACTCGTAATGACCATACCGAGTCCTAAAAGTAGTCTTTGACACATCAGACTCTTTTACCCTTAATTGGTAATATCCTAATCTAAGATCAATCTTGGAAAATACACTGGCTCTCTTTAACTGATCAAACAAATCATCAATCCTAGGCAGTGGATATTTGTTCTTTATCGTCACTTTATTCAACTGGCGGTAATCTATACAAAGCCTCAAAGATCCATCTTTCTTCTTCACAAACAAAATCGGCGCTCCCCACAGTGATACACTAGGACGTATGAATCCTTTATCTAATAGCTCTTGTAATTGAGTCTTCAATTCTTTCAACTCTATAAGTGTCATCCTGTAAGGTGCTATCGAAATCGGTGCAGTCCCCAGAATTAATTCAATCCCAAATTCAACCTCTCTTTCAGGAGGTAGACTTAGCAATTCCTCTAGAAACACATCAAAAAATTCTCGTACCACCGATATCTTTTCAATCTCAAAACCTTCTACCCGAGTATCAAGGACATAAGCAAGAAAAGTAATGTACCCCTTCTTGATCATTTTAGATGCCTTCATTGCAGAAACCACATTTGTTAATGCACTATATTTCTCACCCATTACAATCACGTCCTTTCCAATAGAAGTTCTTAAAGAAATTCTCTTTCTTCTGCAATCAACCATAACCCCTGTTCTGACAACCAATTCATTCTTAATTCATTCTTAATATCACATCAAACTCGTGAAATGTAAGATCCATCAAATCCACTGGAAACTCACAATCCTGAATCTTTAAGGGACATCTCTTACACATTTTATTAACTCTTTCACTCTGCTTGAAAGGAGGATTAGTAACAACTACCTCATACTCAATGGGTTCTACTGCTAGTTCTCTCTCTTTCACTAATGAAATACATATGTAAGAATGCGTAGAACCAGGATCAATAATACAATTACAGGAGAGTCAAATAAGAAAAATTTACCAGTAATTACATCAAGAGCATCCTCTTCTTCTCTTGTTCTGATAGCATAAGTCTGAGGTGTACGAGCTTCTGATCTATCGGTCACCTCTCTTGCTGATCTCACACTAGAACCACCAGTATTCCCAGGCAATCTACCTCTTTGAGGAGCTGAACTACCTCTCGCAAACTGTTCTGAATCATTTTCTGACATTTTTGGACAGTCTCTGATCAAATGGTCCTTTGACCCACATTTGAAACAAGCTCTACTATTTAGCCGACATTCTCCCCAATGGAATCTCCCACAATGCTCACACAACAGTTATGATAGTCTTCCTCTAGTACTCCCAGTACTAACCATAAAAGTCCTTTGTTGAGTCTGTCTCGTCTGACTTCTAGATCTCTATCCAATAGTCGGAGAAGTGAATCTAGAATCTCAAAAATCTCTCATTCTTTTTAAAGACGGTGGTGGTGCGGAACTAGTTGCCACTCTTTTCCCAAAATTCTTCTCTCTTGAACGGATTAATCCTTCTTCCAACTGTTGGATCAACCAAGATAGGGAATTCTTGTAGATGTAGTTGTAAAAGAGGTACATATATTTCTTCATATAAACCCCATTCAAAACGTCTACACATATCAGCTTCATTTGCTATCAACTCTTTAGCATATCTACTCAACCGGAGGAATTCTCTTTTCTTATTCTCAATATAGAGTTCACTGACATACTTCTTCTTAAACTCAGATACAAAGAAGTTCCGGTTAATCTTCTCGGTAAGATGAATGTTCAACACAGTGGTCCACAACTGATACGATTCACCTTTTAGCAAAGATACCACATATTTAAGTTTTTCCTCCCTAGTACACTATAGCTCTTCAAACACCCTCTGACTATTTCTAACCATTCCTCAGCTTCAGCTGGGTCATTATCCTTCTTACCTCTAAATTCTTCAACCCCATGTTTTCTCTATCTCTCTAAGGGAGATAGATAGCTAGATGCAGACAGTTGTGGTTATGGAATACTACTAGTTCTTGCAACTTGCTGTAACAATTGATTCATTGTTTGCAAAAGAGCCGCAATCGAAATTTCTACTTGAGGAGTTATCGGCTTATTTAAGGGTTGGGTTCTTTCTTCCAACACAAGCTCCCTATTATCTCCTGAATGTATTGATTCTCTAACAAGGTTTGGAGCCCTACTCTCTACTTAAACTTCGAACTCTTCACGAGGTCTATTCGACATTTAACTTTTTACAATATTCACAAATTAAGCAATTAAATAACTAAACATCCTCTTATCACATCAACATATAAAATGGCGTGTACATGTGGACTCATTCCTGGCCCCAAACAACAGAAAACCTACGCTCTGATACCAATAAATGTAACACTTATACACGCGGTTCACGCATATAAACCCGATATAAGAGTATTACATACGGTATCAAAGCTACTTTGATAAATACTGAATTAATTTTTTTAAACGATGCTATTTAAACTCATTTAAACTAAAATTAATCAAAACAATTAAGTGGAATCATAACCGGATTATAAAACATGATTAAATCAATTAAAATTTTTGTTTTCTTTCAAAACAAGACAAAATATCGATACATGATATGATGGTATCGATACTTTTGTTCAATTTTCATGAAAATCCATGTAAAAGTTCAATAAAACCTCCTACAAAAATTTGAACTCAAACCAACATTTTAAATTAACTAGAAAGCATCAAAATATCCTCAAATGACTCCAAATTGTGCACAACTATAATTATCATCATGTTACTTGATCAACCATAAGTGCCATAGTATTGACAAATCATATATGAACCAAAATATTCCATTACAAATCACCATGTATATAAAGTTCCAAAATGACATCCAATCCCAATGACCTAGGTCACTTTAAGCAACTTATGTACATGCCATTTTACTCAAAATAAAAGTACCTAAACTTGAAGCCTTCCAAAAGGGATGTGATGAGAGGTCCCCTAGCTTGACCTTTGCTTTCCGTATCTAACTGTACCTACGCATTGAAATAAACGCGTTAAGCCAGTGAAAGATTAGTAAGCACTACAAGAGTAAATAGATAATTTAATTATTTCATCAAATTCAATTCAACAAATATATATATATATTCATATCTATCTATATACATATTTTCACACATGCAACTTCACAAATAAATATACCTTAAGTAACTCACTTACCTTAATAGTGATTAAATTCACCGTAATAGTAGATGTTCATCGTTCACACTTTAATTGCTTCTTTGGCCCATAGTAGACTATTGTAGAATCTATCAGATAAACGGAACAAATACGAAGGTGCTTAACAATGCACAAATGAACAGAAAGCACCGAGGTACTAACCGGAGAGAACAAATGTGCTAATCAGAAAGCATTACACGTTTTAAGCAATGGAGAGCACATTACGTGCTAAATAACGGAGAGCGCGCTAAGGTCCCTTAATGGCATGTCACTAATATCACATTGGTTCTAACTTGTCTAGTTGGGCAATAATATCTCATTTAGCAATATTTCTCATAATTAGTATATCACACTAAACAAATATCCACAAAATATCATCAGACATTTCTCACTACATTTTCTCTAATAATTCCATAATTTTACCACATAATCATTTATTCAATATCTATATATATTCCTACTATATACTACATTTCTATTATAAACAATTTCTATACTAAAAATTATAACATTTAAGATTAATAACTTAATCTTAAATACTTGTAGTACTTACAACAAAAGTTGGAGATGATAATTTCTTCTCACTCCTTAGCTTTCTCCTTTCCTTTCCCTTCAATTTGATTCTTCTCTTTCTTTCCTTCTCTTCAATTTCATGTAAACACATATTTCACATATAAGCTAAAAACTCAATCAAATAATCTTTTCTTGCAAAATCATGAAAATAAACATGTATGTCATGCTAATTTCTTTATCTCTTACATTTGTACTTGAAAACCCCAAAAATACTAACTAAAGCTCTTGCTCTTTAACACTCAAAAAATGGGTTTTCTTAAGAAATTAAGGTAGCTAGAAGTCTAATCTTATGATCTTCTTGAAGAAATCTCAAAGAAAATGGAAGAATTAAAGCTTGAAAGCTTCCAAAATGATGGAATAAGGCTAAAGGAAGAAGAAATGAAAATGAGAGTTTTGGGGGGTTTGGGTTAACGGCAGACAAGGGGATAGAATGATTAAAATCATTCCTTTCTCCCAATTTCACTAGAAAGTTCCACCAATAATGGCTCACTTAACAAAAATGGAATAATTGCTCCTTAGGTCTCTAGACCTTTTACCAACACACATTTACATCCCCCAATTATTGTATATAAAATATCTAATAAATTAAATTACTATTTTTCCATCTCTATTCACCATAATTTCTATGATGACTCATCATATTTTTTTGGGGCTAAATATCTACTTAGTCCTTCCTTCTTTCTCACAATTATTAATTAATCCTTAAATTTTCTAATCTTCTTATTTTAACCAAATATTCTAATTCAAATACTATTCAACTTTGATTTTAATAATGGGGATGTTACAGTCTTTCTGAGAATAATATTAGAGATAGACTAGATAGGGGTGTTCCCAAAATTCTCTCTTCACCACCTACCTCATTCTTATTCGAATAATTGTCCTTTATTGGTTAATTTAGGGATTTCTCATCAAGTTCCTCAAGCTCGTCAATTTTTTAAATTTAATGCAAGATGGATTTTCGAAGAAGCTTGCCAACAAAAAATTAAATTCTTATGGGAAAGACTCTCTGGGGATATGGGCTCTAATCTTCGTCAGTTAGGGGATCTTTTGGCAAAAGATATGGTTGGGCTTTCAAATCTAAAAAAAAGACGTGGCATGTTTATCTAGAAGGTTAGAGGAGCTTAATGCATTAGATCCTGATGATGAGACGCTTTCTAAAATTGAATCCGTCAAATTAGCCCTTAATCTAGAGGCTGATAAGGAGGAGATTGAATGGGAGAAAAAATCTAGGGTTAACTGGTCAAAATTAAGGGACCACAACACTGCCTATTTTCATAATTTTGCGAACCAGAGGAAACAAAGGAACAAAGTCAAAAGGTTGAAGACGTCTAATTGAACGTCGGTAGAGGATGATACAAATAAATTATGAGTTGCTAAGGAATACTTCAAAGATCTCTTCAAGACCTCGAATCCCGCATGTACAGCCAAGGCACTCTCTGGTATAAATTTATGCCTCAACGATGCCTAAAAATCGGAGCTATATATGGAGTTTCAAAGGGAGGAAGTGGAGGCTACAATTAAAAGCATGGCACCTCTTAAAGCATCGGGTGAGGGCGATTTCTTGGCTTTATTCTTCCAAAAGTATTGGCACATAGTGGGTGATGACATTTCCAAATTTTGTTTAGATGTTCTAAATAGGAAAATAGAGGTTGGGTCTATTAATAACACAAACATTGTTTTGCTATCAAAAGTCGACCAACCATCAGAGTTATCACAATTTAAGCCTATCAACCTATGCAATGTGATTTACAAAATCATTGCTAAGGCAATTGTTAATAGATTTCATTTGGTTTTCGATTTATGCATTGATGAAGCTCAAGTCACATTTGTTCTGAGAAGACAAATAACGGATAACGCTTTAATTGCCTACAAAATTTTACACCGATTAAAACTGAAGAAAGGGACACATTATGAACAGTTTGCTTTGAAATTTGACATGAGAAAAGCATATGATTGTGTTGAATGGAGTTTTATTGAACAATTCATGCTTAGAATGAGGATAAACACAAGTTGGATAAATTTGGTTATGAGCTTTGTCCGTTCTGTTGAGTATTCGATAGTCATGAATGGTATCAAATGGGAGACTTTTAAACCAGAAAAAGGACTAAGGCAAGGTGACCCGCTTAGCCCATACTTATTTCTATTGTGTTTAGAGGGTTTTTCTTCACTATTAAAACTAGCAATGAGGGAGGGAAGCATTAGAGGCGTTAAAGTGGGTAAGAGCTCTCTAACTCTGACTCATCTATTCTTTACCAATGATAGTATTCTATTTGGTGATGCTAGTGTAGAAGGAGCTCATATATTAAAAACAGTTATAAATGAGTATGAAGAAATTTTGGGGCAGCTGATAAATTTTGATAAATCCCTTATAATTTTAGTGGTAATATGAAACATGACGTTAGAAATCAGATCAGCTTAATTCTTGGAGTCAAAATTTTGAATAGCCTAGAACGTTATCTTGGTCTCCTAACCATGATTGGAAGATGAAAGAAAGAAGCGTTTATTAGCTTTAAAAGCAAATTTTCAACACGCATTGAAGGTTGATGTACAAAATTCATCTCTTGTGCCGGTAAAGAAGTATTTATTAAAATCGTATTACAAGTAATTTTAGTTTATACCATGCAATGTTTTTTATTATCGATTTCTTTGTGTCGAGAGTTAGAGAAAATAATTAGTCGATATTGGTGTAGAAACTCTAAAATTGGGAAGGGCATTATTGGTGACACTGGAAAAAATTATGTGTACTAAAGGCATAAAACGAGTTAGGAAAAAATTATGTGTACCAAAGGCTTAAAGCAATGGTGGAAGTTGGTCACTGATCGGCCTATAACGTCACAGCAATTGTGCAAGCGGACACACGTCAATGCAAGTATAATTGATAGATTGGTTCTATCGGATATCGATCCCACAAGAAAGGAGTTCTTGATGCTTAAACTGTTGAAGCAACTAAATCTAAGATTAAAGAAAATGCTAGTGATGATGTCAGTGTAATTAAATCAGAACTGCATAGTTAAAATAGTTAAAGTTGTCAATGTAATTATAAAAGTTAATTATCAGAGCAATTGAAAGTAAATCAAATAGTTGTCGAAGTTTGGAGAATTTAAATGCACAAAAGTAAAAGTGTGATCAAGTGTAAAGGATTGGAGTAGATCACTGATTTCACTAAGTAGCGACGCTAGATGTGTCGACAAGGTATAGTGTAGATGAGTTGTCGCCGCAATAAGTTTCCAATGAAATCATACCAATAACAACTCTTCGCTTAATCAAGACTCAAGCGCTAACAAGTACCACACCTCTCAGTGTTGGCATTGCTTCACACTTAAGAACAAGTGACAGAATCCCTTTGTCTCAAGCAACTCTCGCTGACTTGCTTGTTAATTCAACTTGTCACCGCACCTCTCAGTGTCAGTATACTGCAATTACACTCTCGTTGTCAAGCAGTTAAATCCAAGAATAAATAGATGAGAAGAATTATGTTTGAATCAAAATAATCTAACATTAAAAGTTATTCTCATATACAATCAAATGTCAAGAGAATTCATCAACTTTAAAAGAGGAATTAACAAATAATTTGAAGCATAATATCCCTAGGCTACTAGGATTATCTCTTAATTGCTTCTCTTGTATCACACCAAGGACTTCTCATCAGCAGTTATTGCTTGCCTGATCGATCAGCTCACCGGACTCTAGCATAAAGCTTCAAAAAGTCAAAGTATTTGCAGAATTAATTCCTTCACTCCTTGTTATCCTTCTATTTCTTCTTTCCTCTATTTATAGGCTTTGAGAATTGTAGATCTCATCTCTTCTCAGATCCAACTTCTTGTGTAGCTATCACAGTTTGTTGAAATCCAATTGTGCAATCACGCAGATCTGGTGTGATCTTCATAAATCTGCAGATTGTCGCCGTATTTTTGGGCGCGACCTACAATCTTTAATTGCGGCGACATCGTGTGAAATTCCTGCGCTGGTGCTTCCAAATGTGCTTGCAACATGAATTCATTTATACAAGGTAAATATTACCATGCTATGACATCGCTGGCCGCAATTCCAAGCTAACTTATGGTTGCATCTTTAAATTCTTCCTAGCATTGATCTTTCTGAGATAGATCCCTACGCTGACAATTGTGAACTTATTCTACATATGCCAACATTAGTGCATAGAAGAGATAAAATAATGAGAATTTAAGCCAAACAATAATGAGTTAGAGAATATAAATACTAAGTATGAAATGACTATCATGCATGCTAAATATGCTACAAAAGAGACAATTAATACACAAATTTAAGGAGAAAATAGGTGTCATTTCTAATGCTATCACACCCCAAACTTGAGTTTTTACTTGTCCTCAAAAAAACAAAAATTAGCAAACTTCACAAGAAAACATGTCACCGCAATCATTATTCTAACAACTTAAATTGTCTGGAATTCTAATATATAAATTGCATTCACATGATAGAATAATGCGCCAACAATTTATAAACATGAATAATTAAAACTGCAACTTCACCAATGTTAGTAACATGCTTTGAATCTTATCCCTTCCTTAACCAATACAACATTCATGGCAATATATTTCTTTTCTTTTCTCTTTTCTTCTTTTTGTGATTTTTTTATAAGTGACTGAGAGATGTCATTGTATTACTCTACCTTTGTAATAACGATAGGGTGCAACAAACCCCTAGGAGGTATGTAATTGCGCCGACACACACTCTTGCAGTGACAGCCTTTGGCTAGATGATTTTTCTAACACATGTAAAGGAGTGTTCTCCCTTGACAAGTCACAATGCACTCACATTGGAGTTTCTTTTATTAGTACAATGTCACTGCAATTGGTAAGTTAGTTCAAGATTCAAGGTTTGATACTATCCATTCATTACTAAAGCAATTACAATCATTCATCCAAAAATAGAAAGTTCAATATTCATTCATATTCACTCAATTCACATATCAGCATTCCAAACAATTTAAGATTTACGCATAAAAATAAAAATTATGGTCACATTTTTGTTGAAACTTTGCATACTTTCATTGAACTAAAGAAACAAGCAATTTTTCAAATATGTGGGTGCAATCGAATTTCCATTTCACACAAGATCCCTCCAAACTTAATGTCTGCATTATCCCCAATGCACTGATAATAATAATATACGATAAGAATGGAAATGCAAATACAATCAGATAAACTAACAGGAAAAATACAGTGATAAATAGCAATGCAATGACAATGAAATGCATGCAACTACCTACTGAAAAGTAAACTAACTTATTATTCAGCTGCTGATGTAGTGGTTGCCTTGGCTTTCTTCTTTTTCTTTGAGTGCTTGCCTTCCTCTTTGTTCTTCTTTTTCTTATCCTTTTGCTTTCTCTTTTTATCCTTTGAATCAATCAGAGCAGTGAATTGCTCCTCCACAGCCGGTTAGGTGGCGGCCTCATCGACAGTTACATCTGATGGATGGACTTCTGCAAGCGGTGCCACATAGGGCACAATGGCTAGAGGATTAAGATCCTCTGCACTGCTGGTAACTGCCTCAGCCTGGCTCACTTCAGGTAGAGCCACGTCTTCCCTTTCCTTCCTTTCATTTTCTTTCTCATTTCCTTATTCTTTCTCTGCTTCTTCTTCCTCAAGCTTCTCTTGCTTAGTTATGTCTTTATCAATGCCTTCTTCTGCTTTTTACCCCACAGATATGATCGGGGTGTGTAGCTCCTCAATAGCAACCGCCCTGTTTGCCATGGTAGCCCCAAGGCTATTCGAAAATTCCTCCTCGAACAGGCTGGCAATTATTTTGTAACGGTCTTCCATGGTGTTGGAATGTCCCTCGCGCTCCTCATCATCGGAGATATGAATTCTTGTTAAGGATGGGACATTCTGAAGCCTACTATCAAGAGTAGGTTGGTCAGAGGATGAGGGAGTTTCCCTAACAATAGGTAGGAAGACAGGGAACTTTGGTAGGGGATTTGGGCTTATAATTCTCAATGCGTCGACAATGGTTTTGTTCCACACTCTTATGTATCCATAAAAGAGGTTTTGTCTGTAGTTCATCTCCTCTAACGTGTTGACAAGTCTGATTTGACGCAAGTCGATGCGATCAATGTTTACTTCCATTGTAGCTAACCTCTTCCCCAACTGAGGGTTTATAGGCGCATTGTCTGACTGCTCTTTTTTCTTTCCTTTTCCCTTCTCCTTCTTATTCGGTGCTTTTTTGCCTTCGAAGTCTCTTGCTCTCTTGTCATTCTCTCCACCGAGATGTCGTTAATGGGGCCCTTGTTCTCTAGCACCTCCTCACCATCACGGGGCACAATCCTCCTTTGTTTACACAGCAAAATTATCAAGAAAGGGAAGGGTAATATACATGTCTGCTTAGATACAGCTTCAGCAATCTGATTATGTAGAATTACGCAGAGATTGATGTGGCGTCCCTTAAGAATAGAGTGTAGGAGGCACATGCGATCTAATGTCGCAGTTGTGCTATGGATTGAAGGTAGCAGACGACTGTTAACAAAGTGGAACCACACATTGCTTTAGATTGTAAGATAACATCGGTGCATTGTGTAATTGTGTGGACCATTGCCAGTCCACACAGCACCCTCAACACAGAGATCTCTCATTACCTGATCAACACCTTCATCGGTCAATTCCTTCAAGAATGTAGTGTGGGTATCTTCCTTCTCAACCATTCGGAAAAGGACGTTGATGTGGGTAGCAATCCAGGGTACCAAGCCCTCCCTTATAAAAATGAATTCCTGTTCAGAGTCTACTAAGTTTGCATAGAATTTCCTTACCATGGTGGGGGAATATCCAGCTTGGTGGTGGCAGAAAAATTCCCAGCCTGGACGACTAATCGTTCTCGAGATTTGCTTCCCCAATGTCTGGTGTGGGGACAATTGTAGACCTTGCTCTAGGTGGCAATTTCTTTTAAGCATAACGTCATGGTAGCGGTCCTTCACCGCCTTGGAAAAAATAGGACTGGTTCATTTTGTGGGGGTTGGTCTATGGTCTGAATCATGGTGGCAGAAGATTCAGCAGTGGTTTTGGATGGAGTTTTTGCACCTCATGTCCTTTCCATGATAGCTAAGTAAAAAGATTAAGAGAAACTACAAAAAAAAAACTTTAAGAACGATGAAGAAGATAAGTGTAGTAGCAATGGCGATTGTGAGTGGGAGAAGGAAGTTGGCAGAAGAAGGGTTTTATAACCTTTAAATGGCAAGAGTCGTGATTATTGCATGTTGTCTTGTGAAAACTTTGTGTCTGCCGCCAATAAATGCCAAGCTGTAAATCGTACCTTCTGGTTGATCTAACAGCTAGGGATGGATGAAGATCAATCGGCGTGATTCTTGCTGAAAAAGTTTCGCTAAGTCATCTCATAATGTGTTGACAAGTTGTGCTTTATGATGCGTTGACAAAAAGTCAATTTTTTTTATTCCTGCATAAGACTTAAAGGAACAAGTAAAAGTAAAAAGATAAAAATAAATGTAAAAATGCATTGACATTAAAGAAATGTGACCCGATTAATGGTCTCGTTTGGTTCTTTGACATCTGGGCTCACGTAATGCTTTAGTCGTTGGCCATTCACCTTGAACTGGTGACCATCCTTCATATTTTTAATTGTCACCGCGCCATTCTAGAATGTTTTGACAACCTTAAAAGGGCCTGACCATCTTGAACGCTATTTATCTGGATGCAGTTTTAGACGTGAATTAAACAAAAGTACTAACTGACCAGGAGTAAATTGTCGACGCAAGATGATATTTTCATGCCATCTCTTGGTCATTTCTTTGTATATTGCAGCATTCTCATAAGCATTGTGTCTAATTTCTTCCAACTCAGCAATGTCCAACAACCTTTTCCGTCCAGTAGCATCATAGTCCATGTTCACCTGCTTGATTGCCCACATGGCTTTGTGTTCAAGCTCAACTAGCAGGTGATTGGATTTACCAAACATTAATTGATACAACAATATCCCCAACGGGGTTTTATCTCCAGTGCGAATCGCCCACAATGCATCATGTAGTCGCAAAGACCAATCTCTCCTAGATGGGTTAACCACCTTTTGAAGGATACTTTTAGTTTGCCGATTGGACACCTTCGCTTGGCCATTTGTTTGCGGATGATATGTTGTGGCCATGGGATGCTTCACACCATATATTTTTAAAGTTGTCGCCACTTGGTTGTTGTGAAAATGAGTACCTTGATCAGTTATCAATACCCTCAGTGTTCCAAATCGTGTAAGGATATACGTTGGAAGAACTTCAACACCGTTCAAGCATCATCTTTTGGAACTGCAATTGCCTCAATCTATTTAGAGACATAATCAACAGCAACTAGAATGTACACATTCCCAAAAGAGTTTGGAAATGGCCCCATGAAGTCTATACCCCAGACATCGAATAGCTTCACCTCCATAATATGTTGTTGGAGCATCTCATAGCGGCGAGATATAGAACCAGTGCGTTGACATCTATCGCATTGTTGAGCAAAATTGTGGGCTTCGCAAAACAATGTGGGCCAATAGAATCCTGATTGTAGGACCTTTGCAGCGGTCGTCATTCCACCAAAATGGCCTCCGTAGGGAGCATCATGGCAATGTCTCAAGATGGAAGTCATCTCTTCTTCAGGAACCCAGCGACGTTCCAATGATACTTCGTAGCGTCGCGCAAAAATCTGACTTTCTTGTGACCAATGGTACTCAAGGGTAGCTTCCTACAAACAAGATAATTGACAACATCTACATACTAAGGAGATGCGTCGACAAAAACAACTGCTCGTCTGGAAATGCATCGACAATTTGGGATTTATTCCTATCCTCACTTCCAACTTCCAAGCGAGACAAGTGGTCAGCTACTTGATTCTCAGATCCTTTCCTATCCTTTATTTCAACATCAAATTCTTGTAAAAGCAGGATCCATCTGATCAATCTCTGTTTGGCATCTTTCTTCGCAAAGAGGTATCTCAACATAGAATGATTTGTGTACATTGTAATTTTTGCGCCGACAAGGTATGAGCGAAATTTGTCGAATCCAAAAACTACTGCTAGTACCTCATTTACTGTGTTCATATAGTTTACCTGCGCATCAGTTAAAGTTTTACTAGCATAATAAATTAAGTTAAATATCTTCTCTTTGTGTTGTCCTAGCATAGCTCCTACAGCGAAATCGCTTGCGTCACACATTAATTCAAAAGGTTGCGTCCAGTCTGGTGCGACGATAATTAGAGCTTGTACTAGCTGCTTCTTTATTTTGATAAATGCGTCCAAACATTCATCATCAAATACAAACTTTTTATTTTGCTCTAATAATGAGCATAGTAGTTTAGCAATCTTGTTAAAATCTCGAATAAATCTCCTATAAAAACCAACATGACCAAGAAAGCTTCCTATTCCTTTGACATTGGTAGGTGGTGACAATTTCTCAATGATTTCTACCTTTTCTTTGTCTACTTCAATGCCCTGACATGATATGCGATGGCCAAAGACAATGCCTTCAGTTGCCATGAAATGGCATTTCTCCCAGTTCAGCACTAGATTTCTGTCCTCGCATCTCTTTAATACTTTCGCCAGATTGTCAGCACATTGGTCATAGTTCTGCCCATATACAAAGAAATCGTCTATGAATACCTCTAAAGAATCTTCAATCATGTCCGAGAAGATAGCCATCATACACCTCTGGAATGTTGCTGGTGCATTGCACAATCCAAATGGCATACGTCGGAAGGCAAAGGTTCCAAATGGGCACGTGAATGTGGTCTTTGCTTGATATTTCGATGCAATGGCGATTTGATTATATCCAAAGTAGCCATCTAGGAAGCAATAATAGGCTTTACCAGCTAGCCTATCCAACATCTGGTCAATGAATGGTAGTGGAAAGTGATCATTCTTTGTGCCCGTATAGAGTCGACGATAATCCATACACACTCGCCAACCTATAACGATGCGAGTAGGGATCAGCTCGTTCTTATCATTACTCACCACAGTGATGCCGCTTTTCTCAGGTACACATTGGACAGGGCTCACCCATGTGCTGTCTGAAATGCGGTAGATGATGCCCGCGTCTAGCCACTTAATAATCTTCTTCTTTACTACCTCTTTCATTTTCTCATTTAGCCTTCGCTGTTGCTCAATAGATTGCTTCCCCTTATCTTTTAACCTGATTTTATGCATGCAAAAAGAGGGATTAATGCCTCTGATATCTGCAATGCTCTAAGCTATTGCTTGTTTGTGTTGCTTCAAAATTACGATGAGTTTTTCTTCTTGAATTGCGTTGAGGCCTGCGCTGACAATCACGGGTAATGTGTCATTGTCACCCAGAAAGACATACTTTAGATGCGTCGGTAATAACTTTAACTCTAAGGTAAGAGCTTGTTCAACTGATGGTTTAAACACCGAGATCATCTTATTGGAAAGATCCAATGATTCCAATTGCCAACCCTGTCTCAGCTCACAACTATTAGCCTCAGATTTGTGGTCACATTCAGTTAGGATATCATCAGTGGATGTCACAGCATCTTTGTCTGGAACTGCTGAGCTCCGTTCATTGAAATCTTCCATAATTATCTTATCTAGCACATCAATGTGGTGACATTGCTCCTTACTTGTAGAAGGAGATGCTTCAAACACATTGAAGGTAACATGGTCATTGTTATGACGCATAATGACCTCGCCCTTGAAAATGTCAATGAGAGTGTATCTCGTTGCTAAGAATGGGTGTCCCAAGATGATGGGCACCTCCTTATCTGCTTCGCAGTCAAGGATTATAAAATCAGTAGGGAACACGAACTTATCAACTTGGACAAGAACATCTTTGATTTATCCTTCAAGTTGTGCTAGAGATATGTCAACAAGCTGTAATGTCATCGCAGTGGGTTTCAACGATCCAATTCCTAACTTCTTGAATGTGGACAAAGGTATGAGGTTAATACTAGCTATCAGATCGCATAAAGCTTTACCTAGATAATAATTTCCAATGGAGCATGGGATTGTGAAGCTGTCAAGGTCTTTCATCTTTGGTGGCAACTTATTTGTTAGCATAGCACTGCACCCCTCTGTGAGCGCAATCGTCTCGATTTCGGACAAATTTTTCTTCTTTGATAGCAACAATTTCATGAATTTCCCATAACTGGGTATCTGCACAAGAGCATCTATAAGAGGTATGTTAATGTGTAATTGCTTCAAAGTAGAAACAAACTTCTGATAATCCTTACCATTGTCTTTCTCTTTAAATCTCTGTGGAAATGGCAAAGGTATATTGTCAGTAGGTTGTTGTGGAATAACCGGTTGCATCGACATGGGCAGTTGCGCCGACGTCTTTGTTGGGCAAATTGTAGGCATAGTCTTTACTATAGGTGGCTCCTCTTTATTTATTTCTGCTGGGCTCTCTTCACATATAACTTCTCTTTATTGCGTTGATTTAGTTGTGTCGACATTTTCTAGAGTGAAATTGCTGCTTGGGTCAGCAATCTGCTTTCCGCTCCGTAGCATGATAGCCTTGCAATGTTCCTTCCCCTTCTACGTCGTATTTTCAATATCACTAGGAAAACTTCCTGGTGATCTTGTACCTAGATTAGAAGCCAACTGTCCTAGCTGGGCTTCTAATGCATGGATAGAAGAAGAATTACCTTGAACGATTGCTTCAATTAGAGTAATATGCTCTCACATCAGCGCTTCAAGAGCAATCATAGGATCTGATCTTTGTTGAGAAAATTGTTGTTGTTGTTGCTGATGCTATCCTTGCATATGGTTGCCTCAATATCTAGCCTTCTAATTCCTGGATTTAACTCATTGAAAACTAGCACAGCATATAGTCTAATGCATCGATCCCTATCATCAGCAATGAGGATGGGATTTTGCACATGATCGGCTTCATTACCTTGGTCTTGATTCTGATTTCCAAGTCCATCTCGACTTGCCTTTGAGCTGTTTGTTCACGTCTTCTTTGTCTGAAAGTTTACTCAATTTTAAGGTCTATAGGGAGTAAATCGATAATCCGATCTATGTTCATAAACACCTGAAAATAAAATCAAAAAATTAAAAAGAATAAGTTAGTAATGTTAGAAATAAAAACCAAATTGAAAATAAATAATTTCACAAAAATGACTATGACAACAGTTAACAATCCCTGGCAACGGCACCAAAAACTTGTAGCGCGTAGGTTTGTGCAAGTGTACACAGTCGTTATCAAGTAATAAGTAAGTATTGAGTTATCGTCTCCACAGGGATTGTATTTGTGTTAAATCACTTAACTGTAAAATTATATTAACAACTTGGTAAATTTTAAAAACACAATATAATTGAGAAGTGATGATTAAATATACTAAATGCAATGATCCCTAATGCAAATTATCCTAAGTATGCAGGGTATATGTATGAAATAGATTTTAGCAAGATTAAACACAATTTGCAACAATTATAACATAAATAAACTAGGACAATTACTTTGATTAAATTCAATTTGTTATCAACATGCTTAATAACATTCGGAAAAACATTCCATGGCAACTCCATCTTTCATGAGTTTAGAAACCACATTAGGTCCTTTCTGAATCCTTCACTTAGTAAATATGCATTTTATTGATCCTTATTTATTAAGGGTTTCTTAGCATTCATGTGAGGTAACAGGGACGTATTAGGTTTGAAACAATTTAATCACACAAATCTAAAAAATATGTAGATAACAGAGCTTGGTTAGAGTTGTTATGTAACCTACAATTTAATCGGGTTAGGATCTAAATTGAGCATGCACATTTCAATTTTGTGTCTATTAGTCGTCGTCTGGTTAAGATCGCTCAGCTAATTCAGGTTCATTTCAATCACGTATGAACAAAATACAGACTTGATTTTAATTGAAAACATGATTGATTGAGGCCCAAATATCATAAGCATGAATTAAATAAATATTATTAAATCAAAGCAATTATCCTCGCTTAAATAAAATTAAGCTAACATTATTGTAAACAAGAACAAAGAACACATAGCAAACATTTTCAGATTAAATTAAAGAAAAGAAAGATTAAACCCAAATCAAAGTGGCTGTCAACCAAGACTCTGATCGAATAGGGCCCCTTCGTTCCTTCGCTTTGCTCCTTTGCTGATGGCTCTCCAAGGTGGCCGACCAAGGGCTCTTTAAGAGGGTTAATTGCTAAAATCTTTATGAAGAGATGATGTTAGGCGTGGGAAATGGGAAATGTTAGAGAGAATTGAGAGTAAGGAAAGAAAGATGAGGGATGAGGGATGAGGGATGAGGGATGAGGGATGATTAGGAATGGTGAAATGGGGTCTTATTTATAGGTGAAGAGAGGATAGTAATTTGCTAAAAATAGAGAGTTTTAGTCTCTTCAAGCTACTTCAAAGGGTGGCCGACCATGATTAGTGGAATTTGAATGAATTTTTGCTTGATTTTTAAGCAATTTAAATGCCATAGCAACTCTGGATTGAGACTTGATCAAATGTAAATCTTCGGGCAAATCTCTGATTTCTTCAACATTGCAAGGACCTTGTGCAATTAAGCCAAAAAGTGGTTTATGAGGGCAGCCATGTGTAGCCGAAATTGGGTTGACTTGGTCTTCAATTTGGATGGTTTTGTGATTCAGCAAAGTTTATCAGACTTGTCAAAAATAAATTAATTAATTAAAAGACTAAAAAAATAAAATTAACCCAATTTAATTAATTAATTCAACCCAAATTATTTAATGAAATATTTAAAATGAATTATTAAATATGATTTTATATTTTATTATTTAATTTAATCATGCATGGCCTACTTTCTGTCTTAAAAATATAATATGTTCAAATAAATATAGAATAAGCCATTTTATGCATGAAAACTATATAATAAAGCATAAAATCACATTTTAATAATTTCTATGTCCTAATTTCATATTTTCACATATTTCATTAATTTATTAAACATTTACTTATTTTAACAATGAATTTAAGTAAAAAAGTGATAAATTACGTAGGAAAAATCCTATATATTTTCCAGTTTACACACCCCCAAACTTAAATCATTGCTCGTCCCGAGTAATGTTCATGTACAGCAAAAGATCTTGCTAAGGCAAAAAGTGCTAGTTGTGTAAGCAGCATCAATCTTTGTCTCATAATCATGCATTAATAACTTCATGCTCATAGATCTTCTTTATTAACAACTCATATGCAAACAGTTTTAGAATTTTATACTAAGTTTCAAAATATGTCGACATGAATCATAGTTTGTATGTATGTCACAGTCAAAGATAACATTCTTCATTCAACATAATTTCTCATCAATCAAGCAAAACAATCATAAGGCTTATTTATGATCTTCATATGTTGAACTTTGTACTTCCTCTCCACTATTGTAGGTGACATAATCATCAAATCAATAAGTCTTTTATAACTTTGTAATAGGGCTCGGTTAAAGGTAGGGATTTTCAGAGATGAGACATTTCGATTTCAAAAATCTTAACCTCTAACTTTGTCATGGATTTCTCGAAATATAACCTTTTTTCTTTAAGTGAACCTTTGGAACACCCCCAAACTTATTTTGAACTCATGCTCAAACATTTTTCTTTTCAGAGACTGAACAAACTTTTCTTCGCTCTTTCTTCGTTTTTTTTAAACATGAGCACGTGCTTCTTTTTGAAAATTTTCCTCAAATGTTGATCACCAAGACAACTTTAGTTAAGATGGGTGCACAAAATTAAGATAACTTAAAAAGATGGTAATGTGGCTTATAATGTAGGTACATTTCAATAAACAGACCTTTAAGCTTAAAATTACAGTTTCAAGGGTCTAATATCATAAGGTTGGCTTGAAAAGGCTCAAACGATCCAAAGAAATAGTGCCTATATCATTTTAGATTTTTATGTCTCCTAGGATTTCGCCTCAAGAAAGTTACTAAGTCAATTCTAAAGATATAAACCTTCAAGCATGTCTAATCTCAATAGAAACTAAGTGTTCATGGCAAACATTAACTAAGACTAAGATCATACAAGCATTCCATTCTTCATGATAACATACATTCACTCAGATAGAATCATCATTCATGCTTGCATATAGACTATCTTATTAACAAAAAATTTCTCTAAACATTCATTTATTAAAACAAACTTATGAAAGAAATGATTGAAACATACTTGAAAATTTTAAAAATTTAAGCAATTTATTTAATTTACCTTACCCCCCTTTAAAAAGAAGCAATGTCCTCATTACAAGAATAAAGTAATGAATGAAAACTGATCACCAGGTAGGGTTGTAAGGAAAGAGAGGTGAGTCATTAAGACTTCTTAAATACCAAGTCTTCCTTAACAATCCAATCCTAGACATGATCATTCCCATTACCACATTACTTAGTCTTTTTCTTTCTAAAGAAGTATTAAGCTTATTCATGCTTACTATGTTTTATTCTGCAAAAATTAAATCCTAATTACGAAAGAAATAAATTCCTAAAATCCTAAAAACAATTAAATAAATAACAAGATAAGAATCCCCCCTTTTATTTTTCTGACTCATTCCCCTTGACTTCTTCAACTCCATCTTCGCTTGCATAGTCAGTATCTTCCTTCCATGTCTCAAAGATAGCATATGGGAACTCAGGAACAAAAGTGTTAGAGATATTCTTAACAGTATTTCAAATTAAGTCATCTCTAATCTTTGCATATTTCCAGTAAGTTTGTTGTTGATTGTGCATGAACTTGCACATATCCATCATAATTGACAACTCCGATTTCTTTGAAGTGCTTGCAGAAGTCGACATTGGAGTTGTAAATTCAGGTTCAATAATTAGCTTGACTGTTTCTTCTTCTGGCTTAACCTTTGGTTCAGGGTTTGCAGATCCCTCAACTAGTTTAGGACTGTTCGGTTCCTTATCAGATTCTTCTTCTTCAGTGTCTGCAACTAAATTACCTTCAGTTTCAGTTTCATTTGTTGACTCCTCAGTATCTAGCTTAGTTGGCTCTTCTTGCTCGCCTTGATTCAGCTCATGCACCTGTTCTACTAACCTTTCAAGATCATGATCTGTAATGCACCCTTGAACATATTACCCCTTCAGATTTGCTTGTGTTTTAACATGGGCCCTTAAGCAAAGTGAAGTGATTAATGATGGGACATAAGCACTTCCTGTCTTCTCTTTAGCACAATCATGAATCTCCTTGAGAATAATTTTCCCAACATTAATGGACTTTTCTGTCAAAATTGCATACAACAAGAGCATCCGTTCCATCGAGATGGTGGAACTATGTGAGATAGGCAAGAAACTGTAGCAAACGAAATAAAACCATACATTTGCTACCGATTTTAGGTATTCCCTTCGGCAAGAATGGCTCCCATACTTTCTTATAATCCATTGGGATCCCGGATTTGTCACAACATCAAGCACTTGTTGAAGAAAATCCCAATTGATATTGTTCATCATAGGGTAGTACTCATCTTCTTCAACATTAGGTAAGTTAAACAAATAATTGATGGACTTAGAAGTAAGAGGTGCCTATTTCTTTCGAATGATGACCATAGTAGCATCTTGCATAGCCAAACTAGCATAGAACTCTCGAACTAGTCCATCATCGGGAAGTGAACGAGCATCACAAAATCATTCCCACTTGAGAGCACTGATTTTCTTTCTAATCTGTATAGGAACAACCATCAAATCATGACTCTTCAAGTTAAAACCTTTTTCTGACATCATAGGTTGATTCTTGAAGATTGAATCAAATCTCTCTTTCACTTCTTTATCCATCAAAATCGGGTTTTCAGGAGTAGTCTTTGAAGATCTAGTTCTTTTACGAGACATGGTATCTTTTTTCGAAAATTCGACAAAGTTTCGGCACAAAGGAGAGAAGAGAAATCGGTAAGGTGGTGTAAGAACTTACTAAAGAAAAAACCTTGCGACGGCAAGGATGGTGTGAAAGCAATAACAACGTGGGACAACAACAGCGATGTGCGACGGTAACAAAAATTACGTGTGGCGGTAACGTTGGTGCTTCGGCAATCTTCTTACGGCGGTAATGCGTGATTTCGATAACAAGGGAAGAAAAACTAGGGTTTCTTTCGGGATTTGAGGCTAGCGGCACAAGAGGGAAATTTAAGGATTTTTAGGGTTAAGTAAATTGCTTTTAGGGATATGAAAAATAGTAGAATGAAGAAGGGTTTATATAGGGAAAAATTAGGGCAACATGTAGCAAAAATTTAGCTACATTAGGGTGACTTGGGCGGCAAGTAATGGGAGTGGTGGCAAAGCATGGGTATTTTCCCTCCTTTTTGTTGTCTTGGGCCTCAAACTCAGACTGTATTTACAGGCTTACTAAAAAAAATTGATTAGTACTTGGGCCAAATTTGACCCCTTTTATTAATATAACAATTAAAATTAAAATTTAAGCAACAAAGAATGAAACTTAAAAATTTTAAAACTAAATTAGAAAATTTCTTCTTAACAAATTATATTAAATTAATTCCCAGGAAAGGTTGGAGGGGTTACAGCGGTCCCGCTTGAGTTTCAATCTCCTTAGACAGAATTAATTAAATGTACTAAGTTAAGAAAATAAGTTCTAATTATTTATTTATTTACAAAATGAGTTCATGAAAAATCAAGGGTATTTTAATTTGAACGAGGATTCAACTCGCTCAACTTCACCATCCCAATAGTGTTTGAGACGTTGACCATTAACTTTAAACGTACCTCCATAATTTTCATATAATTCAATAGCTCCATAAGGATAAACTCGGTAGATGGTATAGGATCCTTTCCATCGGGTTTTATGCTTCCCAGGAAATAACTTCAGCCTTGAATTAAATAACAAAACCTTCTGACCTTCTTTAAACTCGCGAGGTTGTATATGACTATCATGCCATCTCTTTGATCTTTCTTTACACATTTTGGCATTCTCATAGGAAAACAACCTCAGCTCTTCCAACTCACCAAGTTGTAATATCCTTCTCTCACCGTCTTGCTTGAGATCAAAGTTCAACTACTTCAAAGCCCAGTGAGCTCTATTCTCTAACTCTAATGGCAAATGACATGCCTATTCAAAGACTAACCGATATGGAGTCATTCCTAATGGTGTCTTAAATGCTGTTCGATAGGCCCATAATGCATCATCTAGCCTTCGAGACCAATCTTTTCTGCTAGGGCGTACTACCCTTTCAAGGATACCTTTGATTTCACGGTTCACTCTTTCAACTTGCCCATTCGACTGGGGTGATAAGCAGTAGCAATCTTGTGCTTCACATCATATTTTTCAAGCAACCACTTAAGCCATTTGTTCATAAAATGAGAACCTTCATCGCTAATAATAGCTCTTGGAGTCCCAAATCGTGTAAACACATGCTTATGTAGAAATCGCATGACTACCTTTGCATCATTTGTAGGGTATGCTTCGGCTTCAACCCACTTGGATACATAGTCCATAACATCTAAGATATATTTGTTCCCATATGAAGAAGGAAACGGACCTAAGAAGTCAATGCCCCAAATGTCGAATAACTCAATCTCCAAAATGTTTGTTAAGGGAATCTTATTTCTCCTTGATATATTTTTGGTCCTTTGGCATCTATCACAGTTCTTCACATAAGCACAAGCATCTTTAAATAGTGTAGGCCAAAAGAAACCTGCTTGAAAAATCTTTACTGCAGTACGTGTACCACCAAAGTATCCCCCACTTGGAGATGAATGGCAATGATACAAGATCTTGGCAATCTCACTTTCAGCTACGCACTTTCGAATTATATTATCTGCACACTATTTAAACAAAAACAGATCCCCCCAAAAATAATATCGGCTATCATGAAGGAATTTTTTCCTTTGTTGGTATGTCATTTCTCGAGGAATTATTCCACATGCAAGATAATTGGCAAAATCAGGAAACCAAGGTGTTTCATGAATTCGACTTACCTCAAATAAGTGTTCATCTGGGAAATTCTCGTTGATAGGCACACATGATCGAGTTACCTCATCTTGCTCCAACCTTGACAGACGATCAGCTACTTGATTTTTGACACCTTTTTTGTCTTGGATCTCAAGGTCAAATTCTTGGAGTAAGAGTATCCAATGAACTAGCCTCGGTTTCGCGTCTTTCTTCGTGAGCAAGTATTTAATGGCTGCATGGTTAGTAAATACTGTAACTTTGGTACCTATAAGATATGAACGGAATTTGTCAAAAGAAAAAACTATAGCAAAAAGTTCCCTTTCAGTTACTGTATAATTGAGTTGAGCTCCCGTCAAAGTTCTGCTTGCATAGTAAATAGGGTGAAACACTTTGTTTCTTCTTTTACCCATCACAGCTCCAACGGCATAATCGCTTGCATCGCACATCAACTCAAAAGGTGAGCTCCAATCAGGTGCAACGATTATTGAGCCTGAGATTAACCGTTTTTTAAGATCTTCAAAAGCTTTCAAACATGCTTTGTTGAAATCAAACATTATATCTTTCTCTAACAACAAACACAGAGGTTTAGAAATTTTTGAAAAATCTTTGATAAACCTTCGGTAAAAACCTGCATGGCCTAAGAAACTTCTGACTCTTTTCATATTGATTGGGGCTGGTAATCTTTCAATTACATCCACCTTTGCTTTATCGACTTCAATTCCTCTCTTTAAGATTTTATGACCTAAGACAATCCCTTCCTTAACCATAAAATGGCATTTCTCCTGGTTAAGGACAAGATTCATCTCTTCGCATCTCTTCAGTACCTTAGCCAAATTACTCAAACAAATATCATAAGTGTCACCAAAAATAGAAAAATCATCCATGAAAACCTTAACAAAATTTTAAACCATATCAGTGAATATTGCCATCATGCATCATTGAAATGTTGCAGGTGCATTGCATAAACCAAAAGCCATTCGCCTAAAAGCAAACATACCATATGGACAAGTAAGGGTTATTTTATGTTGGTCCTCCAGAGCTACAACTATTTGGTTATATCCCGAATAGCCATCTAAAAAATAATAAAATTCATTACCTGCCAGTCGATCTAACATATGATCCATAAAAGGCAAAGGAAAGTGGTCCTTCCGAGTGGCTTTATTCAACTTTCTATAGTCAATACAAATTCTCCAACCAGTAACAGTTCTCGTTGGAATCAACTCGTTACGCTCATTTTCAACAATCGTGATTCTACCTTTCTTCGACACACATTGCATCGAACTTACCCACGAACTAACTGAAATAAGGTAGATGATTCCTGCATCTAACCATTTGATCACTTCCTTTCTTACAACTTCTTTCATAATAGGATTGAGCCTCCTTTGTCCATTAATTCGAGCTCTTTCACCTTCCTCTAAGATAATTTTATGCATGCAAAAAGAAGGGCTTATACCTCGAATATCAGCTATGGTCCAACCGATTGCATTCTTAAATTTCTTAAGAACAGCAATTAGTTGCTCCTCTTGATCTTTCATTAATTCTGCTGAAATAATCAAAGGCAAAGTAGATCAGTCACCTAAATAAATGTATTTTAAATAGGAAGGAAGTACCTTTAGTTAGAGTTTAGGTGGTTCTTCGATTGACAACTTTGGTTGCACAAATTCTCTAACTTCTAACTCCAACGGTTCAAACCGTGTGGATTGAATAAAATTTCTCGGATTGGCTTCCATCAAAGCCATTTTTTCTTCAGCTTCTTCATCCTCCAAAGGGTCAAACTCTAAGGCTTTCTCCAATGGGTCTTCTTCAAAATTATTTTCCATAGAAACCAAGGTTTCTATCTCTTCCATAACTGAACACTCTTTCGTCGGATCGAGAAATTTCATAGCTTTAAGAATGTTAAAGGTTACCTGATCATCTTGAACTCGCATGGTAAGTTCACCTTTCTACACATCAATTAACGTTTTTCCCATGGCTAGGAAAGGTCTCCCAAGGATGATCGGCACTTCCTTATCTACTTCAATATCTAAGACAATGAAATCAGCAGGAAAAATAAATTCATCGACTCTTACCAAAACATCCTCGATCTTTCCCTCGGGATATGCTAAAGATCGATCCGCTAGGTGAAGCGTCACAATTGTAGGTCTTATTTCACCTATCCCTAGCATCTTGAAAATAGACTTAGGTATCAAATTGATACTCGCTCCTAAGTCACACAAAGCTTTACCACAGTAAGATTCACCAATGTTACAGGGTACAGTAAAGCTTCCTGGGTCTTTCAATTTCGGTGGCAGTTTGCTCTGCAAGAATGTACTGCACTCCTTCGTCAAGGAAACAGTCTCATACTCACTAAGTCATTTCTTTTTGGACAGTATATCCCTCATAAACTTCACATAATTCGGCATTTGTTCTAAAGCCTCCACCAACAGAATCTTGATGTGTAACTGCTTTAGAACATCCAAAAACTTCTTGAATTGCACCTCCTATTTCTGATTGTGTTGCTGCAATCTTTGCAGATACAGAGGTGATGGAACTTTCGATTGAATCGGACAACTCTTCTGAATAGGTAAATCTGTATCCAAAGAAGATGTTAAAGTATCTGAATTCAATCAGACTTTGCAGATTCTGACTCTTTTGATGTAGGAACTTCAACAGCAAGTTGACTTTCCTTTTTCTCAACAGGCTCATCTTCGACATCAATCATTCGGGGTTCAAGTATTTTACCACTTCGCAATGTCAGTGCCTTGATATGTTCTTTACCCAAATTTCTTGGATTCTCAATATTGCTCAGCAAGGTTCCTTGTGGTCTATTGCAAAGCTCCGTAGCTAACTGACCCATTTGGTTTTCCAAATTTTTCAGTGTTGCTGCTTGGCTCTGGATCAAAGCGTCATTCTTTGCCATGTACGCTTTCAACAAGTTCTCCAAACTATTTGATGACTCAGCTTGAGGTGGTTTTAGAGCTTGTTGATTGAACCCTTGAAATTGGTTGGGTCTATGCTGCATAAAGTTGTTGTTTGGTCCATTTCCTTGGTTACTCCAAGAAAAGTTGGGATGATTACGCCATGAAGGACTGTAGAAGTTGGACTGAGGTCCTTGTCCACTCCTATTTTGATGTTGGTTCCTCACATAGTACACTGACTCGAGATTTGATGGACAATTCTCAAAAGAATGACCTTCCCACAGTACACGCAGCAAACTACTTCAAACGGACTTGGTGGCTGAGCTACAAAATTATTAGCACTATTAACGATAAACTATTTTAACATAGAGGAAATAGACGATACCTAAGTTGATAATGAAGTGAGAGAATCAACTTCATGAACTCCGGCTACACGTCTTCCTTAAATTGCTCGATTTGTTGGCCATTGATAGTTGTTGCTAGCGATCCTCTTGATGATCTCATAAGCCTCATTATAAGACTTAGACAAAATTTCACCATTCGTAGAAGCATCTACCATCAATCTTGTATGTGCATTGAGACCATTATAGAATGTCTCCAACTGGATACAATGAGGAATCCCGTGATGAGGACACTTACGAAGTAACTCCTTGAATCGCTCCCAAGCCTCATACAAAGACTCAATATCCAATTGTTGGAAAGTTGTGATCTCATTCCTCAACTTAGCATTCTTGCTAGGTGGGAAATACTTAACAAAAAATCTTTCCGCTAATTCTTGCCATGTAGATATGGAACTTGGTGGCAATGAATTGAGCCATGCTCGTGCTCGATCTCGCAGCGAGTACGGAAACAACTTCAACCTCAGTGCATCTTCAGTCACACCAGCTATCTTGAATGAATCACTCACCTCCATAAACAATCGAAGGTGGAGATGTGCATCTTCCGTGAGCATACCATTGAATTGGCCCACTATTTGTAGCATTTAAAACATTACTGGTTTCAATTCAAATTGGGTTGCCTCAATATTTGACCTTCTAATTCTTAGATTTAACTCATTGAAAACAGGCACAGCATATTGTCTGATGCATCAATCCCTATCATCAGCAATGAGGATGGGATTTCGCACACGATCGGCTTCATTACCTTGGTCTTGATTCTGATTTCCAATGTCCATCTCGACTTGTCTTTGAGCTGTTCGTTCATGTCTTCTTTGTCTGAAAGTTCGCTCAATTTCAGAGTCTACAGAGAGTAAATCGATAATCCGATCTATGTTCATAAACACCTGAAAAGAAAATCACAAAATTAAAAAGAATAAGTTAGTAATGTTAGAAATAAAAACCAAATTGAAAATAAATAATTTCACAAAAATGATTATGGCAACAGTTAACAATCCCCGGCAATGGCGCCAAAAACTTGTAACGCGTAAGTTTGTGCAAGTGTACACAGTCGTTATCAAGTAATACGTAAGTATTGAGTTATCGTCTCCACAGGGATTGTATTTATGTTAAATCACTTAACTGTAAAATTATATTAACAACTTGGTAAATTTTAAAAACACAATAAGATTGAGAAGTGATTATTAAATATACTAAATGCAATGATCCCTAATGCAAATTAAACTAAGTATGCAAGGTATATGTATGAAATGGATTTTAACAAGATCAAACACAATTTGTAACAATTATAACATAAATAAACTAGGACAATTACTTTGATTAAATTCAATTTATTATTAACATGCTTAATAACATTCGGAAAAACATTCAATGGCAACTAGATCTTTCATGAGTTTAGAAACCACATTAGGTCCTTTCGGAATCTTTCACTTAGTAAATATGCATTTTACTGATCCTTATTTACTAAGGGTTTCTTAGCATTCATGTGAGGTAACAAGGACGTCTTAGGTTTGAAACAGTTTAATCACACAAATCTAAAAACTATGCAGATAACAGAGCTTGGTTAGAGTTGTTATGTAACCTGCAATTTAATCGGGTTAGGATCAAAATTGAGCATGCACATTTCAATTATGTGTCTACTAGTCGTCGTCTGGTTAGGATCACTTAGCTAATTCAGGTGCATTTCAATCACGTATGAACGAAATACAGACTTGATTTTAATTGAAAACATGATTGATTGAGGCGCAAACATCATAAGCATGAATCAAATAAATATAATTAAATCAAAGCAATTATCCTAGCTTAAATAAAATTAAGCTAACATTGTTGTAAAAAAGAACAAAGAACACATAGCAAACATTTTCAGATTAAATTAAAGAAAAGAAAGATTAAACCTAAATCAAAGTGATTGTCACCTAAGACTCTGATCGAAGAGGGCTCCTTCGTTCCTTCGCTTTGCTCCTTTGCTGATGGCTCTCCAAGGTGGCCGACCAAGGGCTCTTTAAGAGGCTTAATTGCTAAACTCTCTATGAAGAGATGATGCTAGGCATGGGAAATGGAAATGCTAAAGATGAGGGATGAGGGATGATTAGGAATGGTAAAATGGGGTCTTATTTATAAGTGAAGAGAGGATAGTAGTTTGCTAAAAATAGAGAGGTTTAGTCTCTTCAAGCTTTTTTAAAGGGTGGCCGGTCATGATTATTGGAATTTGAATGAATTTTTGCTTGATTTTTAAGCAATTTAAAAGCCATAACAACTCAAGACTGAGACTTAGTCAAATGTAAATCTTCGGGCAAATCTCTGATTTCTTCAACATTGCAAGGACCTTGTGCAATTTAACCAAAAAGTGGTTTATGAGGGCAGCCATGTGTAACTGAAATTGGGTTGACTTGGTCTTCAATTTGGATGGTTTTGTGATTCAGCAAAGTTTATCAGACTTGTCAAAAATAAATTATTTAATTAAAGGACTAAAGAAATAAAATTAACCCAATTTAATTAATTAATTCAACCCAAATTATTTAATGAAATATTTAAAATAAATTATTAAATATGATTTTATATTTTATTATTTAATTTAATCATGCATGATCTACTTTATGTCTTAAAAATATAATATGTTCAAATAAATATAAAATAAGTCATTTTATGCATGAAAACTATATAATAAAGCATAAAATCACATTTTAATAATTTCTATATCCTAATTTCATCTTTTCACATATTTCCTTAATTTATTAAAAAATTATTTAGTTTTAACAATGAATTTAAGTAAAAAGGTGATAAATTACGTAGGAAAAATCCTATATATTTTTCAGTTTACACCTTACATCACCTGGATGCAAATCTTCCAATACAGGAACAACAAAGTCCCTGATTTTTTTGTTTTGCACTTGCTCTTCTTGTGGTGGCGGTTATGGTATATTATTGATTATTTGTGGGTGTATTGGAGGAACTACATTTTGTGGCAACAATAGTGGTAAGTTGTTGTTTCCAGCCATTTTCTTTTGTTCTTGCTTCCTCCTTCGGAGTGTCCTTCCGAGTTTTGGATCAAAGTTCACAGTATCCTTAGGATTTCTCCTTGTGGACATGCAACTCTAAGAATTGTGAAAGAAAATCAAAAGAACGAGAAATAGATTAGTAGAAATATAGAGTCAAGTTAAGAAAAATAATTGCAACTACAAAAATAAACATCAAACAAACGCCATTCCCCGATAACGGGGCCAAAACTAGATCGACCTATAACGTCATAGCAATTGTGCAAGCGGACACTCGTCGATGCAAGTATAGTTGATAGATTGGCTCTATCGAATATCGATCCCACGAGGAAGGAGTTCTTGATGCTTAAACTGTCGAAGCAACTAAAGCTAAGATTAGAGAAAATGCTAGTGATAATATCAACGCAATTAAATCAGAACTGCACAATTAAAATAGTTAAAATTGTCAATGTAATTAGAAAAGTTAATTGTCAGAGCTACTTAAGTAAATCAAATAGTTGTTGAAGTTTGAAGAATTTAAATGCATAAAAGTAAAAGTGTAATCAAGTGTAAAAACTTGGAGTAGATCACTGATTTAACAAAGTAGCAACGCTAGATGTGTCGACAATGTATAGTGTATATGAATTGTCGCCGTAATAAGATTTAAATGAAATCATACCAGTGACAACTTTCCATTTAATCAAGACTCAAGCGCTAACAAGTACCACAGCTCTCAGTGCTAGCATTGCTTCACACCTAAGAACAAGTGACAGAATCCCTTCTAATCTCAAACAACTCTCGCTGACTTACTTGTTAATTCAATTTGTCACCGCACCTCTCAGTGTCGGTAGACTACAATTACACTCTCGTGATCAAGCAGTTAAATCCAAGAATAAACAGATGATAAGAATTAAGTTTGAATCAAAATAATCTAACATTGAAAGATATTCTCATATACAATCAAATGTCAAGAGAATTCATCAACTTTAAAAGAGGAATTAACAAATAAATCGAAGCATACTATCCCTAGGCTACTAGGATTATCTCTTAACTGCTCCTCTTGTATCATACCAAGCACTTCTCGTCAAAAGTTGTTGCTCGCCTGATCAATCAGCTCACCGGACTCCAACATAAAACTTAAAAAACTCAAAATATTTGCAGAATTAATTCCTTCACTCCTTGATATCCTTCTATTACTTCTTTCCTCTATTTATAGACTTTGAGAATTGTAGATCTCATCTCCTCTCAGATCCAACTTCTTGTGCAGCTGTCAAAGTTTGTTGAAATCCAACTATACACTCACGCAGATCTGGCGTGATCTTCATAAATCTACAGATTACCGTTGCATTTCTAGGAGCGACCTACAATCTTTAATTGCAACGACATCGTGTGAAATTCTTGCGCTGGTGCTTCCAAATTGGCTTGCAACGTGAATTCACTTATACAAAGTAAATATTTTCATGCAATGACATCTCATGCCGCAATTCCAAGCTAACTTGTGGCTGCATCTTTAAATTCTTCCTAGCATTGATCTTTCTGAGATGGATCCTTACGCTGACAATTGTGAACTTATTTTGCATACGCCGACATTAGTGCATAGAAGAGATAAAATAACGAGAATTTAAGCTAAACAACAATGAGTTAAAGAATATAAATACTAAGTATGAAATGCTTATCATGCATGCTAAATATGCTACAAAAAAGACAATTAATACACAATTTTAATGAGAAAATAGGCGTCATTTCTAATGCTATCAGTCACAAAACCAAATTGTCTTTTGGCCAGAGTGATACAAGCAAAGTATTATTCGAATAGCAAATTTTTAAAAGCAAGATTAGGACCTTACCCTTCGTATACCTAGAGAAACATATGGAGTGCTCGTCAACTTCTCGAAAAAGGGATGGGTTGGAGGGCTGGTAATGGCCGTGAAATCAATATATGGGATGAAGCTTGCCTACCATGGACAAGGAAGAGTTCTGGGTCAAAATATAAATGTTAACTATTCTAAGGTGGTTGATTTGATAAATATAGGAGAATCTATGGCGTCATGATGCCTTGGAAGAAATTTTTGATGAGGACATTAGAAATTGAGTACTTACAATTCTAGTGGCAAGATTCGATACGGCTAATTGCAGGATTTGGAGAGGTGACAAAACGGGGATATACTCCGTCAAGAGTGGCTATAAATGGCTTCTGAACGATGCAGCAGTAGCATGGAAGACCATGGCGCAAGGGGCATTACTTACTGCTTTTTATAACAAGCTATGGAATTTAAAAATTGTAAACAAAATTAAAATTACATTCTGGTGGATTGCTAACAATTTCATTCCTACTTTTAGCAATTTATAAATAAGGAATCTAGCGGTGGATAACACATGCCCAATGTACCTTTCTTTAGAGGAAACAACAATGCACGTTTTCTGGGAATGTGATGTCGCTAAACAAGTCCTGAGAAGTGTGGGAATCTCGGATGTCTCAGTCAACCCAGATCAAGAATGGAAGAGTGCATTAGCAAGCAGATTCATTAATTTGGAAGAAACATATCAAGAAAATATGGCTATAGCATTTTGGGTTTTATGGTCAACTAGAAACAGAATGTATCATAATGGCTAGAAACTGGACATAAACAGGTTAATCACATTCATTAGAGCGTACAAATCGGTGAACAAAAGAGTGGTTAAAGTTTCTTTATCTATTCCTAGAAGGGTAGTGAAACCATGGGTGCCACCGGATCCAAGAGTGGTTAAATGTAATTTTGATGCATCTTTCAATATTAATACTCTTAGGTCTGTTTCAGGGATAATTTTTAGAAATGACTAAGGAAGAATAATGGCGGCGTGTACTTACCAGAATAGCCATATAGCAGACACAACGATCGTGGAGGCAAAAGCCTACCTTCAAGCAATAACAATGGCAGAGGAACTTGGGTTTAGGAACCTAACCCTTGAAGGGGATTGTTTGACTGTCATCAAGAAAATCAAAGAGACCTCAACGGATAGGTCGAGCATCACAGTGCTAATATAGGAAATTAAGATGAAAACCCAGCGTTTCACGAAGTTTACCTGTTCTTTCATCAAAAGGTCATTAAATCAGGTTGGACATGCGATTGCCATCGGAGGAAAAAAATTTGCCAAACCAAAGCATCTAGATAGAGGAAGCTCCACCAAGGGTCGATTCGTTAGCAGAAAAAGAAAGATGTTTGGTGTTTAGTGCCGGAAATGGGTCAGTGGAGTCGCTTATCTTTTAATCTCCGACGGTTTCTATCCTTTCAGGAGTCCATCGAATACTAGCTTCAGAATCTTCAGAGTTCCTGTTATTGTTATCTCTCGATGGCAGAAAGGACCGGTTGTGGAGGACTAAAGGCGACGATCTGCAAAGTTTTCTCAGCACTTGGTTTTATTTTCTGGATCTTGATCTATTTTCTATTTTATCTTAGCCTTTTAGATTTTCTGATAAGAGGTCTGTTCGTTTTCTTTCTCCCTTTTCTCTTTTTCTATTTTTTTAGTTTCTTTTCTTTTATTGCTAGCATTTATTTTTGTTGCTTTTTAGGAAACTTTATTATTTAGGTTGGGTAGGCTAAGAATGGGACAAGTGTCCCTCATGCAGATTTTGTATTTTTTAAAGATCTTTGTTGGAATCCACATCCTTTTTTGGATAAAAAAAGTATGTATTCCACATGTTCATTAAAATTTTTAAATTTATTAAATATATTACATCATATCTATTCTTTTATCGTGTCAGAAATTTGTTTAATTTAAACAAAATAAATATAAAAAAAATGCTAGATGATATTAACCTTTAAGTAGCCTAAGCAGTACTATAGTTGTAGGTAAGTGGCTTATAAATTCTTGTTGGTGGTTTCAACCTTTTTTGTGCGTGTGCATGTGGGTGAGCTCCATAATTACTACACAATATTAAATCTTTCTCTTGAGTGTTACGGGTTGATCAACTTAAGCATTTCTAGCTCTATGAACTAGGCCCATTTGGCAATCACTTATGGCTTACTTGGAATTTTTTTAACTTAACCTAGACGTTAAGTCTAAATTCGAAAGATTACATTGGTCACCGAAATGACTGAGCAAAATTATCAAAATTTAAAATAATTGTTTAAAACGTTTGCTTTAAATTCTGAAGAGAACTCATCGCATTTAAAAAGTATTATAGTTTAGTTTCAAAAAGATAACGATTTAATTCCAAAAACCGATTGATTTTAATGACTGTTTTGTAAAAGTTGAATTTCATATTTATATTTATATTTATATTTATATATATTTTTTCAAACCTCATCTACATAGTCATGCAGCGAAAAAATGATACTCCAAATAGTTTTAACGAAGAAAAACCAGAATTTTATGCGTAAACTTTTTTTAAAATCCATCCTAATATCAAATTATATGTCATGCATGTCAAATAAATAAAAAACATAAGTCTCATGCCACAGTTTAAAAATAAAATAATACCATCTATGAATAACAGGAATTCAAATAGTAAATTTAAAATATTTTTATAAAAAAACAATCTGAGCCGCTACATGTTTATCATGTATTCGGTTTAACGGTATCAAAAGACATGTTGAAAATGCAATTAGTAATACAGATACAACAGGCATGTATTATATACATATCATGCATATAACAATAATAATTCAATCACTTAGATCATGGGTTCCAATACACATATCATTAGGGGTTCAATTGGGTGAAATAAAACGCTAAGAGCAGTTCAAGGACTATACAGGGACTAAAGGTCACACGACCATGTGGTCAGGTCGTGTGAGATGTTAAAGTTCATGTGGAAGGGTTACACAACCATGCAGCTAGGCCGTGTAATAGATTGTGATCATGTGGTAAACGTTAAAATTAGGACTTTTGATCAAAATAATACAAAAAAATATTAAAATACCAAAATGGTATACTCCCTTCATTAATTACCAAAATGGTATAGATGAGTGGGTGGTACTTGTCAGATAGGCGGCACCACTGTATCTCTCTGACAATTTTTTTATTATATTTTTATATTAAAAAATTAAAAAAAATAAAATATTAGGTGGTGCTTGTCAGATAGGTGGCACCCAATTTTTATGGATATAATATAACCCAAAATTAAAATACGGATATGGTATAAACCTGATCAAAATAATCTGGTGGTGCCTACCTGACAGGCAGCACCAATGGTGCTTACCTAATAGGCAGCACCGAAAAGGACAAATGGGGGATGCTTGCGCTTTGTCTACTGCTACTGCTGCATGCTGCATGCTTCCAATGTGACCTACATGCATGTTGGTGATTAGACTTGACCCTTAGAGGGTCTCATGACACTCAACATGGGGACCATATAATGGTCCCCAAAAATGTAACACCCACACACACAAGCACAAAAGAAGAAGGAGGAATCGGCAACAGCACAAGAAGAAGGGAAAAAAAAGGTGAAGGGGAGGTAAGTTATTTAGGGTTTTATTTAGGAGATAAAGGTATTTTTTAATATAAATCTTTTTTTTGTTGATTTTGATTTATTTTAGAAATATTGTTTGTTTTTTATTAAATTAATGTTTTGATTAATTTTTTTTGTTAATTAATTTTATACTAAATTAGGTTAAAAAGAAAATGTTGTTTGTTTGAAAGGTATGTTTATCTTTTTCCTTTATAATTTACTATTTTTATTTCCAATTATAATTTACTATTTTTATTAATTACTCTTTTATTTTTACTTCTAATTTTTCTTTTTTCTTTGTATGTTAATGTCATTTATTATTTCTCAAGATATTTTATTTTTTCAGTAAATAAAATTGTTACTTTTTTTCAATAAATTCATCAACCGAATGTTATAAAAAATTATTTATTTTTAATTTTGTAATAAATATTAGTGTATATTTACCTTACAATGTATTTTTAAATAATAATGATTTTTTAATTTTTTGAAAATAATAATTTTATTAAAATATTTTAAAATGGGTGATGAATATTAAAATTATTTTAGAAATATGTAATCCTTATATATTTGATTTTATTATTAAGTGGTACATATATTTAAAAGTTAAAAATAATTTATTTTCATTTAAAATAAGTATATGATGTTTGGTACAATTTAATGACCAATTTAGATTGTATTATCCTTAGGTGAAAATAAAATTAATAAAAATATTAATAACTTACAAAAAAACTTTATATTTAAAGTGTTGTATGCATTTTGACATGCTTTTCTTTTCCAAAATTAATGTCTTTACTATTGATGATCCTATTTATAATCTTAATTTTTTTATTGCAGATATCAAAATGAATTCTTTGATTAAAGATCATGAGCACATATAAAAAAATATTAATAATGAGGTAATAAATTGTTATTTGTTACATTATAAAAAGTTCATTTCATTTACGGAATTAAACTATATTATATTAATAATTTCAGTAATTTAATATTGTCAGAAGAAGTGCCGCAAATTAAGGGGTTGCATGAATGGTGTAAACTATCCACCGGATGAACGCCTCATGTCATACTTATCGGCAACGGGATTTGGATCAACTGCATTGATCTGGAATTTTGTTTTGCGCTACGACCTAATATCAACTTTGGTCGAGCGGTGGCGGCCGGAAACTCACATATTCAACTTACCATATGAGGAGTGCACCATCACATTAGAGAATGTTGCACTGCAGCTCGGGCTCCCAATAGACGGAAGTGCCGTTACGAGCGTAAGTACAATATTTGATCTGATCGCCCTTTGTTATAGCTTATTAGGAGACTCACCCGGCGATGGTGATTCGACCTTTACGAGGTTGAAGTTTACATGGTTGAGGGAAAAATTTGAGCATTTACTAGATGATGCCACCGAGCGACAGGTGATGTGCGCCGCTCAGGCTTATATCATGCACCTCATAAGGGGTGTACTAATGCCAACTGCAAACAAGAGGGTCCACCTAATGTACTTACCCCTTTTAATTGATTTTCATGAAGTAGGTTCGTATAGTTAGGGCTCGATAGTACTAGTGATGTTGTATGCCTAGCTTTGTTGAATGACAAAGCCTTCTGCCATTGACATATGCGGATGCCTAATATTGCTACAATTGTGGGCCCTTTATCGGATGCCTTTCTTGGCATCAGTTAGACCCCTATTATACGTTTTTCCACTTGTGAATTGGTGATAACATTTAAGCATTATAACAATGATTTGACATTTTTTTGTGTAAATTTGTTCTAACAAGTTGTTTTTCGTAGATGGTGTGGGAATCCGAATATCGGGAGCTCAATGACGATTCCGATATACCGGAAGATGATTGGGACACATGACAGGGAAAAGATAAGCTATTTGTGACATGCAATTACTTTATTCATCTTAATTTATTAATATTAATTGAGTAGTGTTACTATAACAATGTTATTTAAATTTGTAGTTCATTTGGATGCCCTATTCCGTCCCGAACATTGTCACTGTTATTCTCGCTTCTGCTCATGCCTACTCGCACTTCTGGTGCATTAACGCACCCATTATATGTTTTCAGACAGTGGAGTGGTACCATGGGAAACAAGGATTGAACTAGGGAAAAGTGCATAAAGATTATATTATAGTGTGGGAGAACCTGGCGGAGCAGAGACCTCAACTTCAGACTGATCTTTGCTTCAATTTGGAGGCATCATTAGAGTATAAACAGTGATGTTTCCAAACGGGGAAACCATATTTATTTGGTGGGCAAATAATGTTAGTCCCCCCGTACATGCCACCACGTGGGCAACACAAGCCGGCGCTTGAGTCTTATCATGCGGGTTGGTTAGGCCACGAATATCTTTCGGAGTTTCCCGAATCTAGTTTTGATCACCAGGATCTGAGATCGTCTATAATGTTTGATATCTTCAGCCCAATACCACCGCAGTTATCTACTCCTTTCAGCCCAATATAACCGCAATTATCTACTCCTTTCAGCCCATTGCAGTACTCTACTCCTCGTCCATTACCATCTCAGAACTTCACTCATGGCCCATCATCATCGATGATGTACAAGACACCCGCAACGTGATCGCCAACCACCACAACATTTTACTCCGAGGACTGCACTATCGAACCATCAAATGCGATGAGATGGGCATTTATACTCATTTTATTAATTATGTATTGGACATTTGAATTTGGAACAAACTCAATTTATGTTTGTATTTAATTAATTATGTTTATGTTTGTATTTCATTAATTATGTTTATGGTTTAGGGTTTCGAGTTTATTACCTAATAATTAAGAACTTAAGTTGGAACCAACATAGTAATATAAATGGGATGTATTAAAATAAACATAGTAATTTCATTTCATAATCGAGTACAATAGCTTAATTCCTACCCAATCCGAATGATGGACCAATATGATAGGTTCGTTGGGGGCAATTACTCCGATTATGCCCAGCTAGCCTATACACTCTACAAAGCTTGTCGCCGTTTGTTTTCTCCATCATGTCCATTTCATTGCGGATTCTAGTCACATGCAGATGACCTTTCGAATTCCTTCGCAAACCTTTTCTTGGGATAAGCTCGAAAGTCATCGGAGGCACCTCTCATTTAAACAAGTCAGGCAGGACGGGGAACTCGTTTTCCCAAATATGTAACGAACGCTCAAGAGTATACACAGGGTCAATGAACTGTTCAACATTAAGTGACGCGTGAGCACAAGCTGCAACAACATGCTCACTGAGATAACTAAGTGTATCGAACCACCTACAATCGCAGTGTCTATTTTAGAGATCATCCCCGTAGGACCTATGTGGGATACCAGGTCAACGCCCAATGGTCTCCATAACTTGAAATCTTTGAAACTGTAGTAAATATATTTCAACATTCATTGACTTCGCTCTCCGACAGTTTGCATCCTTTGTCTTCCTGATAGCTTCGACAAACACGTGTCTGGCGTTCAACTAATTGATTTGTTTCGTCCCCATTACTGGCATTAAGGTAGCCAATCTATAGAACGTAGTCGAGAACACGGATGAGATTAGAAGATGTCGTATTCTCTTGAACACGCTGTTAACCGACTCTGCCACGTTGGTCGTCATTTGAAAATATCGAAACCGGTCATCGAAACTTTGAGACCATTGCCACGACTCCATGGTACCCAACCACCCTCGTAAAGGCTTGTTCGTTTAACCTTCCATGTCATACTCAAGTCTGGTCACTCTTTTCTGAAATCGGTGTGGATCTAGCTCGTACGCTGTAGGAATATTAAGAAAACATAAATTACAGTCTCGAATTAAAACATTAAAAATATAAATTGAAACTAAATTTTTTTACACATTTTCATAAGTTGTCTCTACTAATCTGCATTTTTATATTCTCATTGGAAGTTAGTCGCAATGTATTTGCTGCAGAAAATCGATTTTTATGGTACACCGGTACTCTTAATGGCAGCAATTATTTCCTTCCCTCTATCGGAGATTATGCAAATATTATCATTATGAACAACATACCTCCGCAGGTTCGTCAAGAAGAATTCCCATGATTCCATGTCTTCTTTGTCCACAATAGCAAATGCTATTAGGAGCACATTCTGGTTCCCATCTTGAGCCACCGCAATAAGTAGGATTTGCGTATATTTCCCATATAATCAGGTTTCATCTACTTGGATAAATGGCTTGCAGTGAGTAAATGCTCGAACGTAGGAATCAAACGTCCAAAACATATACTGAAAAATTCTTCTTCCTAGTTGTAAGTTGTTATCTGGCCCGTAATAAGACCGTGTCACCAACTCAATGGCAATCCCCAGCACGTACTATCGCATTGCGACTATCCACCCCTGCAACTCATTGTACGACGCATCCCAATCACCGAACAACTGTTCCATTGCCATCTGTTTCACTATCCATGCTTTCCGATATGAAACCTAATACTGAAATCGTGCTTGCATCTCGACAATCAGTGTAGAAGCTTTGATGGTCGGCTCGTCCTTCACCATTTGCATATACATGTGTAGATAGTTTTGGAATCGATTTTTCGGTGATCTTCTAACATACGTGTTGAAGTGCATGTGTGAGGCTCAACAAATTTTCTTATCTCCCACTTCTACGACTTCCGGATAAATGCAGCTCGTACCCGCCAATTTCAACCTTCTATCGACTACCAACACTCCCCAATATACAATGTTGATTTAGACATGGCGACTTTGTAGTCCAGCGACACATTCATGCTATCGAAACCATTTTTTTGAAAAAAAGTGTCGACTTATATTTTGGAAAACGAAAATGGAGTCACCACCAATTTTTTTTAAATAGGTGCGATTGGATCACTTTAAAAATTTTAAAATAATTAAAATAACAACTTTGGTCTTTGAAACCATAAAACGGGTTCACGAGTCAGTTATGCATGATGAAGAATTAGCACCCTCACACGCCCAAAAATTGGTACCTAATCGATTATTTAAAGTCTTATTTGTTGAAAATTAAAAACTCGAGAAAATTTAAATTGTGATCCTTAAATGCATAAATGTCATGTATATTTTACTTTTTTAAAAAATTAAATTTTATGAAGAAAGCTCATTATCTCGAATTAATCGAGAAAAAGTCACATCCAGTAAGTTATTACATAACAATTCGAATTTTCGAAAATAACAAGCATTCTTAATTATTATCTCAAAATCTCATATATTTTAATTTTCAAATAGGGTATTCAATTATCTCGGTTTAAAGAGAAAATCATACCCAATGAGTTAGGGCATTATTCTCTCAAATTTCTGAAATAAAGAATATTGCCTCGATTTTTTAAAAAAATTATGTATCTTTTTTAAAAAATTAAAATGTCATGCAAAAATAAATGAATAAGTATATACATAATTTACAATTATAATAGCAAAATAATAAAATACATGAATTTAAATAATTAAATGAACACAATCAAATATAATTAATAACACAAAAATATAATTATAGTTATAGTATTAAATAAAATAACAATATAATCATAGTAATAATGGCAATAAATATTAACTAATTAATAATATAAGTAACAATAAATATATATATATATATATATATATATAACACAAATATGAGAAAACTCTAAAATAATTAAATCAAAGATACAATAAGGAATGTAAATAATTTAAAGGCACAAAATATGACATACAAATAAATAACAAATCAATGACTAAATATATGAAATATAATCATAAAAATATTTAACATAATTAAATTAAGGATTAATCAACATGTAATTAAATAAAAAGAAAAAAAACATAAAATTGAATGACAAATAAATAAATAAACAAACAAGATAATAAAAATAAATGCAAATTAAATAAAATAATAATAAAGAGATAACAATAAAATGGTATGAAAATAAATAACAAAAAGATAAATAAACAAAAAAATAAATAAAAATAAAAAATTAAATGCTAAAATAAACAAACAAATATAAACAATAAAAATAATTGGAATTAGGCATGAAAATAAATGATAAATAAATAAATAAATAAAATATCAAAATAAACAACTAAATACAAATAATAATAAAAAGAAGTCATGGGTCTCACATACTTGGAAGAGGCCAAAAACGAATCAACATCAAAAAGTAAAAAAAACTAGATCTGTATTTGTTTTTATTAGTTTCAAAAGAAAAAAAAAGAAATACAAATACAAATCAATACATCAATATTTGCTTTGAATTTTCTTTGAATGTATATCTGAAAAACAAAATCTCTGAATGTTATAAAAAATCTCTGAATCTTATTCCACAAAAAATTCTCTCTGAACAAATAAAATCCTCCACAAAAAATTCTTTCTAAACAAATAAAAAATCTTTCTCTGAATAAAAAAATCCTCTCAATCTTGTTCAAAAAGAAAAAACCTCCTTCTATTACATTTGATTTCGTGTTTTATAACACAAAATGTATATCTTTTGTGATTTTTCTTCCTTTTTTGCAGCTTTACAAATCTTCAAGATTTCTCGGTAAGAGTAATGATGGCCAAGCATCCAAGAGCAGCTACTAGGTTTTTCCATCTTTATTTTAGGATTTTAAATTTTTGGGCCCTGTGAAAAATTAAACTTAAAAGCTCGAACGAAATTGGGCTGCAACAGTTGCCTCTTTTTACTCATTGTCGTGTAACAGGAATGGAGCAAAGATTCCAATGGAGACCAATTTTGTTCGGTCTTTTTGGCTTCAGTGCTTCTTTGTTCTTTCATCTCGTTGGTAGTTCTACTCCACTGATCTTGCAACTTCAACTTCCCATTGCAACTTCAAGGAGATAAGGTTTGTTGTTGCAGCTTCATCTTGAACTGTTGAAATTCCAGAATAATTGTTGTTTGATTCGCTTCCCTGCAACTTCAAAGAAATAGGATTCAATCTCCACAATTTTTTTAAAAGTGTAAGATTCGTCGTTACGGCTTCAATATGTTCACTCCTTTTTTTATTTTAAGGTGTTAGATCTGCCGTCGTGGCTTCAATCTATCCCTCTTCATTTTTAAGGTATTAGGTCCGTCGTCGCGGCTTCAACCTATTCCTTTTCTATTTTAAGGTGTAAGATCCGTCATTACGACTTCAATCTTTCCCTCGTCGTGTTTTAGGGTGTTAGGTCCATCATTACAGCTTCAACCTATCCCTCTTCATTTTTTAAGGTGTAAGGTCCGCCGTTACAGCTTCAACCTTTCCTTATTTGGTTTTAGGGTGTTAGATACGTTATTGCAGCTATAATCGATCCCTCTTCGATTTTAAGGTGTTAGGTCTATCGTTACGACTTCAACCTATCCCTCTTCAATTTTAGGGTGTAAGATCTATCGTTACGACTTTAATCTTTCCCTTTTCGATTTTTGGGTGTTAGGTCTGTCGTTGCGGCTTCAACCTATCCCTCTTCAGTTTTAAAGTATAAGGTCCGCCATTGCGGCTTCAACCTTTCCCTCTTTGATTTTAGGATGTTAGGTCCGCCATTGCAACTTCAACCTATCCTTCTTCAAACTCTATGATTTGGTGTAGTTTCACTCCATTCCACTGTAACTTCCATGGAGATTTGAAATTTGTCACTTGTTTTACTCCTCCTTCTGCCATTTTATGGGAATTATTCTGTCACGTCATTCTCTTGGGATATGACCTGTAGAATCTGTCTTATAGGCCTCTATCTAGGTCATGCAACTAGGATGTCATGATCTGAATGAATCAAATGCTCCTGTCTAAATGCACATGAATGATGTTGATATGCATGCAAAGATGTCATATTTTAAAATGATTTTCTATTTTGGTCCTTAAATCCACATTGTTCATCATTTTCCTAAGTGCACCCCCTAATACATCACCATGTCTTCTTTTCAAGTCTAGTGTCCTCAACATGAAATCCAAAAGGTAATCATACTCTGAGCTACTGTTTTTAGGTCCTTTTGACCCTCATATTTGGTTATTTTGAACTGGTGGTCCTATTTCAGGTTCCTGTACCTTTAGAAATTTTCCAAAGTAATATGCAAAAATCCTTTTGTGCCTTATATTATCTAGGCCACTAACCGTTATTTCAATGCAAAGAATGCCTTAAACGTGAATAAAATTGAAGATACAAGGCTTAAATGGGAATGAATGATAAAACATTGGTCAAAAATATCAATATTGATCAGAAAGTGGGTTTAATTAAAAAAAATACAAGCATTGATCAAAATAGCTAATGTCAGTCAAAAAATGGAAAACATCAATCAAAAGTTGCTAAAGTGAGCAAAAATGAATACAATCAGATGCCCTAGATATCAACATATGAGCTTCTTTGAGCAAACTTGACGAGAACCATTTTAAACCTGATGTGTACTCATGGAAACTGTTGTACTTCATCGATGCCCCAGATGTAACATCTCTCCATCTTGTTACTTTTGAGAGAGAAAACCTTTTCATGCCCAATCCTTTGGTCCAAATCTGAGTCGCCCTTTGCGGGTTTTCGACTCAAATCTCCTTTAGGCTTCGAGATGCCCTTTACGGGTTTTCATCTCGACCTTCTCTTTTTTTGCTAGTTTGAATTGCCCTTTCAGGTTTTCAACTCAAACCTTTTTTTTAGGCGAAGTATTTCTTTACCAAATCTTAGTTCATAGGGTTTAACAGATCCTTGCCAACCATCTCAGTTAAAATTAAAAGCTCCTCTAGAAAAGTCTTTCTTTACCACATATGGGCCTTCCCAATTTGGCATCCATTTCCCTCGGAAGTCCTTTTGTATAGAAAGAATCTTCTTTAAAACTAGATCTCCCTCATGGAATTCCCTAGGCGAACTTTTTTGTCATAAGCCCGTATCATTCTCTTTTGGTACATTTGACCATGCAGGATCGATTTCAACATTTTTTCTTCAATCAGGTTTAATTTGTCATATCTTGACTGGATCCATTCTACTTTGTCTAACTTTATTTTTGATAAGATTCGAAGAGAAGGAATCTTCAGTTCAATGGGTAGAATCGCTTCCATTACATATACTAATGAGAACGGTATTGCCCTAGCAGAAGTTCTGACAGATGTCCTATAGGCGTAGAGAGCAAATGGTAACTTCTCATGCCAATCTTTATAGGTCTTTGTCATTTTTCCAACGATCTTCTTAATGATCTTATTAGCTACCTCCACTGCCACATTCATCTTTGGGCGATACGGTGCTGAATTATGATGCTTGATCTTGAACTGACTGCAAACTTCTACTATCGTGCTATTGTTTAAGTTCAAAGCATTTTCAGATATGATTTTTTCTGGCATTCCATACCGACATATGATGTCATTCTTCAAGAATTTTCCAACTGCTGATTTTGTAATATTAACGTAGGAAGCAGCTTTTACCCATTTAGTGAAGTAATCAATGACCACAAAAATGAACATATGTACATTAGAAGCCTTCAGTGAAATTAGCCCAATGACATTCATGCCCCCACATAGAAAAAGGCCATGGGGAGGTCATAACATGAAGAGGTGAAGGAGGTACATGAATTTTGTCTCCATAAATTTGGCACTTGTGACATTTCTTAGCATATCTAACGCAATCTCCTTCCATGGTTGACTAATAATATCCGAATCTCATGATCTGTCTGGCCATTGTGAAACCATTGGCACGCGTTCCACAAATGCCCTCATGGACTTCTTCTAGTATTTTTTAAGCCTCAATAGTGTCAACACACCTCAACAGAACCTGATCCTTTCTCTTTTTGTATAGAATATCTCCATTAATGACATAATCAATTGTGAGCCTTCTCAGCGTCCTTTTATCGTTCTTAGTGGCTTGCTCAAGGTACTTGCGGTCTTTTATGTACTGCAATATTTCCTCATACCAAGGGTGATTATCTTTTCCTTCCCCTTTAATGTTATAGCAATGAGTTGGAACCTCATAGATACTCATCTGAATGGGCTTCATGTCTTCTTGTTTATTGATCGTGATCATGGAGGCAAGGGTAGCCAAAGTATCAGCCATCTGATTTTCCTCTTGCGGGAGGTAATGAAAGGTGATATCCTCAAATTCTTTAATTAACTCAAGAATCAATTTTCCATAATCAATCAACTTAGAGTCCCTCATTTCCCATTCACCCTTGAGTTGATAAATTACCAATGCAGAATCTCCATATACCTTCAGAACCTAGATCTTGCGTTCTATAGCTGCACGGAGACCCATGATGCATGCCTCATATTCTGCCATGTTATTTGTGCAATCGAAGTCTAGTTTACTTGTGAGAGGATAATGATCTCCTTCTAGGGATACCAAAACTGCCTCAATTCCTTTACTAGTGGCATTTGAAGCGCCATCAAAATTCATCTTCCATGGTCCCTTCTTCTACTGTCGCAACATACATTAGATCTTCATTTGGGAGATCGAAGTCTAATGGCTCATATTCTTCAAGAGTTTTGCTAGCCAGAAAATCTGCTATTGCACTCCCTTTTATCATTGTTTGATTCACATACACTATACCGAATTCAGAGAGCAACATTTGCCATCTAGTCATTCTTCCATTTAATGCAGTTGACCTCATCATGAACTTAAGTGGATCTAATTTTGAAATCAACCAAGTTGTATGGTATAACATATACTGCCTTAACCTTCGAGTAGTCCAGACTAGAGCTCAACACAATTTCTCAATTGGTGAATATCTTATCTCACAATCGGTGAACTTCTTACTAAGATAAAAAATTGCTCTTTCTTTCTTTCCTGACTCATCATGTTGGCCAAGTACGCATCCCAAAGAGTTTTCAAATACAGCCTAGTACAGGATCAAAGGTTTATCTGGATTTGGTAGCATTAAAGCTGAAGCGTTGGATAGATAATGCTTGACTTTGTCAAATGTCTTTTGGCATTCATCATCCCAAACCCCTGGGTTGTGCTTCTTGAGAAGAAGGAAGATAGGATCACACTTCTCAGTTAGTTATGAGATGAACGGAGCAATGTAATTCAATCTCTCTAGGAATCCTCGAACTTCTTTTTGAGTACGTGACGATGGGAACTCTTGTATAGCCTTGACCTTATCAGAATCAATCTCAATTCCTCTTCTACTGACTATAAAGCTTAATAGCTTTTCTGAAGTGGTCCCAAAAGTACATTTGTTTGGGTTCAACTTCAACTGGAACTTTCTTAGTCTCAAGAACAATTTTCTCAAAACCTTTACGTGCTCTTCTTCTGTTCGAGACTTTGCAATCATGTCATCGACATAGACCTCAATCTCCTTATGCATCATCTCATGGAATAGAGTTACCATAGCCCTTTGATATGCTGCCCCTACATTCTTCAGTCCAAATGTCATAACTTTATAGCAAAAGGTTCCCCACATGGTAACGAATGTGGTTTTGTTCATATCTTCAGGATACATTTTTATCTGATTGTACCCGAAAAAACCGTCCATAAAGGAGAACAAAGGAAAATTATCCTTTGGGCTAGCTTTGTTTAAGTCCCTGTAATCTACACACATTTGTACCTTCCCATCTTTTTTAGGAATCGATACTATGTTGGCTACCCATTTTGAGTATTTCACCACTTGTGAGAATCCAACATCAAATTGTTTTCTAACTTCTTCTTTTATTTTCAAGAGCACATCAGGCCTCATTCTTCATAGCTTCTATTGAACCGATTTGCATTCTTCTCTTATAGGGAGTTTATGGACCACGATATCAGTACTTAGACCAGGCATGTCTTGATAAGACCACGCGAATACATCTTTGAACTCTTGAAGCAATTCAATGAGATCTCGCCTCATTTTTGTGGAGATACAGGTTTCAATCTTCACCTCTCTTTTTTCAGTTTCATCTCCTAAACTCACAACTTCTATGGATTCTTTGTGAGTTAGGATTTGTTTCTCGTCTTGCTCAACCATTCATAACAGATCAGGAGATAAATTACTATCTTGAACATCTTCGAAATCCTGAGATTCTTCTAAATGCACATCCTGCTCAAAATGGGGCTCTAAGTCGACAAGGTTACCCATATCATTGATATCAAGAAACCTGTCATATGGACAAAAGAGGTGTAAAGAATAAATGAATTTAAGGATGATTTATGGTGGTATAAAAAAAAGAGAATAACAAAAATGTTTGCCAATTGGGGTGAAAGAAAATGCATCTTTTTATTGGAATAAAAGCTAGCAGTCATGTTCCCTTTACAAAAAGATCCCCATTACTCTTGGGCTTAGAGCAACGAGGTTATTCTGAACATTAGTCTGAAAAAGTCTTAAAAACTACAGGGAGCTCTTCTGCAGCCCAATTGTCTAAAACACTCTCGAGGGCGTAATGATGAATTCCTGATAAGTCTCTTTCTCCACTCTTTTCCTCAAAAATAGCATTAATGCTCAGATTTTCCATTACTTCCACAATCCCATTCTCTATCGGCATTTGTTCGGGGTTGATAACTCCTCTTGACACGAATGTCTTCAGAATATGAGGAAAAATAATTAGTTCCCTATAACAGGCTGATTTTCAGTGGTGTCAGAAACAGTGGTTTCGGGACCATAACTCCGACGAGTCAGGTCATAAATTTAGTTATTTTAAATGTTTCTAGTGATATATGCATCGTATAAATTATGATTCAAAAATTTCATGGATTAGATAATTAATTGAATAGAAAGGATTAATTCATAAAAAGGGTAAAAGTATAAATGTTTAATTAAAAGGGACTAAATGAGTAAATTAACCAATGGAGGGGTTAAGTTAGTGGATTTCCATGATAAGTTTTGATTATATGTGAGATTTATTAAGTTTAACAAGGGTTAATAAAGTTTAAATATGAAAGACCTAAAAATTACAAAAAAACCTAAGTATATAAATTAAAAGGAAAAGAAAAGATGATAATTCCACTTTCTTCTTCATCTTTCTTTTCTATTCATGGCAAAAACAAGAGGGACTTAGGGTTTCCATTACTTTATTTTGAACCTTTATTTGGGTAAGTAAATCTCGACCGTTTTTAATAATTTTTATGTTTTTGAGTTCGTATTAGCTAAATCTAACTTATGCAAGGACTAATTTGTGAATCTATCAAATGTTAGAAAACTTACCACTGTTGAAATTGCTTGTTCTTGGAAGTTTTTGATATATTTGAATGTTTGATCCTTGAGTTAAATCTTTTTGTAAAGTGATTTTTGATGAAATTAGAGTTAAAGTACTAAAATGTGAAATTGGTGAAATTTCATGTATTGTTCTGAAAATAGATATGTGAATGGGTTGGGTAAGTACCCAAGAGAATTCGGTTATGGTTGTTGTGTAGGAGAATGGTTATTTTGTATATTTAGTGTTGAAAGGACTAGATTGAATAAACAGAAACTAGTAAGGGTAAAATCGTAATTTCCTAAAAAGGCTAAATTGTGTTGAAGGACTAAATTATGTAATTTAATGTGAAAATTGAATGATTTGTGAATGTAGACTACGATCGTGCTACCGATCGTAGAAAAGGAAAATTAGTGGATTAGTCCCTAAAGTCTTTCTTAAACTGCAATTCAGCCCGGTAAGTTCGTAATGTCAATTTCTTATTAATAACTGCTTATAACTGCCTTTTTAATGATTTTTGAAAATGAGAAACATCGAGATGAGAATTTCTCGGTCTTGTGCCAAAGATAAAAAATAGTCTGATGGCTGAGATCCTATCGTTAGTCTACGTAAAGTGAATAGAATTCGAGAATGGATTACAGGCCCTACGATGGCTGAGATTTATGCTCGTTGCATGTTCTTGTTAGCTTAGTGTGAGCAGCATCGTAGGGAACAGATGTACCGTATCGATGGTTAAGAATAACATCGAATATTGGTAACAAGCATGACCCTTGGGTCAATAGGGAGCAAATGAGCAACATGACCTTTGTGTCAACAGGGAGTAAAACGAATAGCGACCCTTGAAGTTCAGTTGTGCTGACTTGACAGATTTATAGAGTTGCTTATCTCATAAAACTGGGTAAATTGATGAACTTACGAACTTATTAAGCTATATAGCTTACTAGTGAACTTGTTGTTGTTTTGTAGATCTCGTTTTGTGACTTGAAGATCGGATCATCTTGAAGACAATCACACTATCCTGGGAGCTCGATCGGTAGTATTTACATAACTCGGTTATTTGGCATGTACTAGGATGTTATTAACCTTTGATATGAAACCAAAAATGTTGAAATCATACTATTTTGATTTTGTAAATACACAAAGTATAACTTGATGCTTAGGCTTATAATGCTTGTAAAAACTTAAAAGTTATGTGTGTGTTGTGATGTTTTAATGCATAACTTATATTGGTTGTGTTTGAGGTATTAAACTTGTGTTTTGGCATCATTAATGAAATTATGCATACTTATTTCGGTAGATTATTGCATGTATCGGTAGAAGTACAGTGTAGGAGAGAGGTTGTTCTCTAACTTAGATTGTATCGGTAGTTGAATTGCAAGTATCGGTAGTTCATGGTACTGATGTATCGGTAGTATGTAAGCTTATATCGGTAGAAGTTGCAGGGAGTGGATTTTTGCTCTCTAGAGTTTTTGGTATCGGTAGTTGCGTGCTTGTATCGGTAGAAATAGTACAGGTACTGGTAAAAATCTGCACAGTTCTAAAATTGTTCATATAATTGACTACTACCGATACTTGACCATCAGGTGCCGGTAGAAGTCTCCTAAAATGTTGAAAATACCATTTTTACCCTTTATAAAATTGTGTTATGTTTAGATATTGTTTTAAATTGTGAGGAATGATTTTTGTGTTGAATAAAGATGTAAATAGTATGATATTCGTAAGAGATGAACAATATAAAATGAATAGTAAATATCAGAATCCTAACCGATAATGGTGTACGGGATTCAGGTGTTACATTTAGTGGTATCAGAGCTTTCGGTTTAGTCATTTCTTACACTATAATTACAGTGTTTTATGTTTAGAAATACATGCCAAATGAAATTGTGATAGTGTGATATAGATGGATCCGATCTAATCATAGTTCTTGCAGATAAACGTGAGATGTTTGACTTAGAAAGAAAGGAAACCAATGAAGTGAACAGTAATGTTCCAACTAATGATTCTGGAGCAAGTCATGGGACACCGATTTATCGATGACAAAAAATGAAGCAAAGAATATGTTCTTTGGTCTGATGGGACAGTGGTTCTCAGAGTTCATGAGAAATAACCTGATGACACCACCTCTACCACCTTCTGTCGCACAACCTGCCACCCGACCAGTAATGCCTCCCGCTATGCCTCCACCTCCTCCTCCAATGGTGGAACAGAGTCATCGTGTTTCGACAGACAAGGTTAGAAAGTATGGTGCAAAAGAATTTCAGGGAAACATAGAAGATGATCCTTCCAAAGTTGAATACTGGTTGGAAAATACACTAAGAGTTTTGAATGAGATGGCTTGTCCTCCAGAAGACTACTTGAGGTGTGCGACTTCGTTGTTGAAGGACGAGGCCTACAATTGGTGGACAACAATTTTAGCAGTGATGCTTGAGAATGAAGTTACTTGGGAGTTTTTCAAAGCAGAATTCAAAAAGAAATATGTTAGCAAAAGGTATCTGGATAAGAGGAAGAAAGAGTTTCTAAAATTGAGATAGGGGAATAAGACAGTGGTAGAATATGAACGAGAATTCGTACAACTCAGTAAGTATGCCTGGGAAATTGTACCGATAGATGAAGCAATGTGTGTCTGCTTTAAAGACGGGCTGAATGACGAGATCAAGATGATGGTAGGAGGGTTTGAGCTGCAACCGTTTATGTTTCTCGCGGATAGAGCTCAAAAGATGAAAGAAATTTACCACAATAAGAGACAGAGAGAGAAGAGGTTGCGAGAATCTGGGAGAAAGAACATCCCCAGAATTTTTTCTATGCCGCCACCGAAGAAATTTAGAGAAAATGAAATTCGCGGAGCAGCTTCTTCTGAACTTCTGAGCAGGAGTAGATCAGGATTGCCATAGTCTAAATTTCAAAACCGTCCTACAGCCAATGTAGCCAGTGTCAAAAATATGCCAAACCTATCATGTGAGCATTGCGAAAGGTATCATACAAGTGAGTGCCGAAAGATAAAAGGAGCTTGTTATCGATGTGGGGGCACAGATCATTTTATGTGAAACTGCTCGATGGCTTCAGAGGTAGAAGAAAACCAGAATGTGAAACCCCTATTTCACCGTCAAAAGGTAAACGCCCGAGACAGAACAGCAGTGTGGGTGGAAGTCGAGGCGATAACATGGGTAATGTAACCAGGTCTGAGGCACAAGTACTTGATGTAGTGACTGGTATATTTTATCTTTTTAATGATATTGTATGTGCTTTGATAGACCCAAGCTCAACTCATTCATATATTTTCACTGCTTTAGCCACTGATAAGGAATTAGTCGTTGAATCGACTGAATTTGATGTGGAAGTCACAAACCCTTTGGGTCATAGTGTCATTGTTAACTTAGTATGTCGTAAATGTCTACTGAAAGTTCAAGGCTATGAATTTTCTGTTGATCTAATGTTATTAGCCATTACCGAGTTTGATGTGATATTGGGTATGGATTGGTTATCCGAGCATGATGCGATAGTAAATTGCAAGCAAAGACAGATCAGTTTGAAATGTTTGACAGGTGAGGTAATCACAGTGGAATCTGGCAGGTTAAACAGTGAAACCATAGTGATTTCAGCTATTTCAGCACAGAAGATGATTCATAAAGGTTGTAAAGCATTCCTGGCATACATACTTGATATTCGAGGCTCAGAAATAGAATTGGATCAGGTACTAGTTGTTCAAGAGTATACAGATGTGTTTCTGGAAGAACTATCGGGTTTGCCACCTGTCAGAGAGGTAGAGTTCGGCATTGATTTGATACCTGGTACCGCTTTGATCTCTATTCCACCGTACAAAATGGCACCGATCGAATTGAAAGAATTGAAAGCTCAGCTGCAAGAACTACTAGACAGAAGGTTCATACAACCTAATATGCTACCATAAAGTGCGCCCGTACTATTCATGAAAAAGAAAGATGGATCGATGCTGATGTGTATAGACTACAGGCAGCTAAATAAGGTGACGATTAAGAACAAGTATCCATTGCCTCGGATCGATCAGTTAAAGAGTGCAACCGTGTTCTCCAAAATAGACCTTTAATCAGGTTATTATCATATGCGAGTGAAAGATTATGATATAATGAAAACGACATTCAGAACTCGGTACGGACATTATGAGTTTTTAGTTATGCCATTTGGGCTGACTAATACTCCTGCAGCATTTATAGATCTGATGAACAGAATATTTCAGCCTTAGTTGGATAGGTTTGTGGTTGTGTTCATTGATGACATATTGATTTACTTTAAGACAGAATCAGAGCATACTCAGCATTTGAGAGAGGTTTTACGGATTTTTCGAGAAAAGTAATTCTATGCAAAATTCAGTAATGTGAATTCTGACTTTGAGAAGTTGGATTTTTTGGGTTACGTAGTATCTTCAGAAGGAATACGTGTCGATCTAAGCAAGGTCTCAGCTATTCTCGATTGGAGGGTACCGAAGAATGTCTTCAAGGTACGCAGTTTTTTGGGACTGACAGGCTATTACTGTCAGTTCATGAAAGACTTTTCCATCATAGCCTTGCCGATGATGAGGTTACTACAGAAAAACATTCAGTTCATGTGGTCTGAAAGGTGTCAGCAAAGTTTTGACCAGTTGAAAAAGTTGTTAACTGAAGCTTCAGTTTTGATGCAACCAGAGACGGAAGAAGAATTTGTTGTTTACAGTGACGCATCTTTAAGCAGATTGGGGTGTGTTTTAATGCAAGATGGGAAAGTGGTAGCTTATGCTTCCCGATAGTTGAAACCGCATGAAAAGAATTATCCGACTCATGATCTGGAGTTAGCTGCCATAGTTTTTGCATTAAATATTTGGCGACACTACCTTTGTGGGGAGAGATGTCATATATTTATAGATCACAATAGTTTGAGATATCTGATGACATAGAAGGAGTTGAATCTGCGACAGCGCCGATGGTTAAAGCTGTTAAAAGACTATGACCTTGTGATCAATTATCATCCGAGTAAGGCCAATGTTGTAGATGATGCCTTGAGTCGAAAATCGATGTTTACTTTGAGAGCATTGAATGCCCATCTTTCATTGGAAGGCGATGGTTCTATCACCACGGAGCTTAGGACGAAGCCGTTATTTCTACAGCGGATTCGAAAATTACAAAGAAATTATCCAAAGCTGATAGCTAGAAAGGAGCAAATACAGAGTGATGCTACTATAGGGTTTACAGTTGATACAGAGGGTATGTTATATTACAGATGCAGAGTATGTATTCGAAATGATTCAGATTTGAGACGAGACATTCTGACAGTGGCTCAAAGCAGCACTTATTTCATACACCCGGGAAGTGTAAAAATGTATAATAACCTGAAGAAATTGTATTGGTGGTCAGGTGTGAAATGAGGGATTTCAAAGTTTGTGATTAGGTGTCTTATATGTCAGCAGGTGAAAGTCGAACACTAGGTTCTATCTGGGTTACTACAACCGATTATCGTTTTGGAGTGGAAATGGGAACGAGTCACAATAGATTTTGTCTCCGGTGACACCGAGAAAGAAAGATTCAATCTAGATAATTGTAGACAGATTGACGAAGTTCGCTCATTTCATCCCCATTCGGTTAGATTATCCACATGTGACACCGAGAAAGAAAGATTCAATCTAGATAATTGTACGACTGCACGGGGTACCATCCTCTATCATTTTCGATAGGGATCCATGCTTTACCTCAAAATTTTGGGGTAAGCTACATGAAGCTCTAAGGACCCGGTTGAATTTTAGTACTACATATCATCCGCAAACGGATGGACAGTCAGAGCAAGTGATACAGATTCTTGAGGATATATGCTACGATGTTATACACTTGAGTTTGAAGGAAGTTGGGAAAAGTATCTACCGTTGCTAGAGTTTGCATATAATAATAGCTACCAATCTAGTATTAAAACGGTATTATTCGAAACATTATATGGTCGGAAGTGCAGGACACCTCTATACTGGTCAGAATTGAGCGAGTCTAAGTTGATTGGAACCGATTTAGTTCATGAGACTAAGGACAAAGTGCGGGTAATCCGTGATTGTTTGAAAGTAACATCTGATCGACAGAAGTCGTATGAGGATCTTAAGAGGAAAGATGTAGAGTTTGCTGTAGGCGATCGAGTGTTCCTAAAAGTTTCACCTTGGAAAAAAGTGATGTGGTTTGGCAGAAAGGGAAAATTAAGTCCGCGGTTCATTGGGCCATATGAAGTTATTGAGCGGGTTGGTCCTGTGGCATATAAGTTGGCTTTACCACCAGAACTTGAGAAGATTCATAATGTATTTCAAGTATCGATGCTGAGACGGTACAAATCAGATCCCTCACATGTAATTGTACCCATGGAAGTTGAGATTCAGCCGGATTTGTCGTATTTGGAGGAACCCGTTAAAATATTGACTAGCGAAGTAAAAGAACTGAGGAACAAGGAAGTACCGTTGGTGAAAGTATTATGGAATCGTCACGGAATAGAGGAAGCCACTTGGGAGACAAAGGCTTTAATGAGATCACAGTACCCTAACCTGTTTACTGGTAAGAAATTTCGGGATGAAATTTCCCTAAAGGGGGGAGAGTTATAACAGCCCGATTTTTAGTGGTGTTAGAAACAGTGGTTTCGGGACCACAACTCCGACGAGTCAAGTCATAAATTTAGTTATTTTAAATGTTTCTGGTGGTATATACATTGTATAAATTACGATTCAAAAATTTCATGGATTAGATAGTTAATTGAATAGAAAGGACTAATTCATAAAAAGAGTAAAAGTATAGATGTTTAATTAAAAGGGACTAAATGAGTAAATTAACCAATAGAGGGGTTAAGTTTGTGTATTTCCATGATAAGTATTGATTATATGTGAGATTTATTAAGTTTAACAAGGGTTAATAAACTTTAAATATGAAAGACCTAAAAATTACAAAAAAAACCTAAGTATATAAATTAAAAGGAAAAGAAAAGATGATAATTCCACTTTCTTCTTCATCTTTCTTTTCTATTCACGGAAAAAACAAGAGGGACTTAATGTTTCCATTGCTTTATTTTCAACCTTGATTTGGGTAAGTAAATCTCGACCGTTTTTAGAAATTTTTATGTTTTTGAGTTCGTATTAGCTAAATCTAGCTAATACAAGGACTAATTTGTGAATCTGTAAAATGTTAGAAAACTTGCCATTGTTGAAATTGCTTGTTCTTCGAAGTTTTTGATATATTTGAATGTTTGATACTTGGGTTAAATCTTTTTGTAAAATGATTTTTGATGAAATTAGAGTTAAAGGACTAAAATGTGAAATTGGTGAAATTTCATGTAATGTTGTGAAAATAGATATGTGAATGGGTTGGGTAAGTACCTAAGAGAATTCGGCTATGGTTGTTGTGTAAGAAAATGGTTATTTTGTATGTTTTGTGTTGAAAGGACTAGATTGAATAAAGAAAAACTAGTAGGGGTAAAATTGTAATTTTCTCAAAAGGGCTAAATTGTGTTGGATGACTAAATTATGTAATTTAATGTGAAAATTAAATGATTTGTGAATGTGGACTACGATCGTGTTACCGACCGTGAAAAAAAAATTAGCGAATTAATCCCTAAAGTCTTTCCTAAACTGCAATTCAGTCCGATAAGTTCGTAATATCAAATTCTTATTAATAACTACTTATAACTGCCTTTTTAATGATTGTTGAAAATGAGAAACATTAAGATGAGAAATTCTCGGCCTTGTGCCAAAGATAGAAAATGGTCTGATGGCTGAGATCCTGCATTTGTTGTAGATACTCTATAGCATCGTGAGTCACTGTAAGGTGAATAGAATCTGAGAATGGATTACATCCCTACAATGGCTGAGATTCGTGCTCGTTGCATGTTCTCGTCAGCTTAGTATGAGCAGTATCGTAAGGAATAGATGTACCGTATCGATGGTTAAGAATATCATCGAATACTGGTAACAGGCATGACCCTTGGGTCAATAGGGAGCAAATGAGCAACATGACCTTTGTGTCAACAGGGAGTAAAACGAATAGCAACCCTTGAAGTTCAATTGTGCTGACTTGACAGATTTATAGAGTTTATTATCTCATAAGACTTGGTAAATTGATGAACCTACGAACTTATTAAGCTATGTAGCTTACCAGTGAACTTATTGTTGTTTTGTAGATCTCGTTTTGCGACTTGAAGATCGGATCATCTTAAAGATAATCACACTACCCTAGGAGCTCGATCGGTAGTATTTACATCACTCGGTTATTTGGCATGTACTAGGATGTTATTAACCTTTGATATAGAACCAAAGATGTTGAAATCATACTATTTTGATTTTGTAAATGCACAGAGTATAACTTGATGCTTAGGCTTATAATGCTTGTAAGAACTTAGAAGTTATGTGTGTGTTGTGATGTTTTAATGCATAACTTATAGTAGTTGTGTTTGAGGTATTAAACTTGTGTCTTGGCATCATTAATGAAATTTTACATGTTTGTTTCGGTAGATTATTGCATGTATTGGTAGAAGTACAAGGTAGGAGAGAGGTTGTTCTTTGACTTGGATTGTATCGGTAGTTGAATTGTAAGTATCGGTAGTTCATGGTACTGATGTATCGATAGTATGTAAGCTTGTATCGGTAAAAGTTACAGGGAGTGGATTTTTGCTCTCTAGAGTTTTTGGTATCGGTAGTTGCATGACTTGTATCGGTAGAAATCATGCTTGTATCGGTAGAACTAGTATAGTTACCGGTAAAAATCTGCACAGTTCTAAAATTGTTTATTGAATTAACTACGACCGATACCTGACCATCAGGTATCGGTAGAAGTTTCCTAAAATGTTTGAAATACCATTTTTACCCTTGATAAAATTGTGTTATGTTTAGATATTGTTTTAAATTGTGAGGAATGATTTTTGTATTGAATAAAGATGCAAATAGTTGGATATTCATAAGATATGAACAATATACAATGAATAGTACATTCCCACTTAATTACTTCCCTGCTTATTCTTGCTCTTTTCTTTTCTTGCCCTTTTTGTAATTCCATTCTTTTTTCTTTTGCATCTGGCTTGAATACTAAGCCAAACCATTCTTGTTTTTTCAGCAAGATTGGCACAGTGAACCTTCCCTGAAGATATTTCCCTAATCCTCTTTCAGGTAGAGCTCCTCTCCCAATTGTCATCTTCAGACCCATCCAGGTATTTGCGGACATCTTTGGTATGAGGATCTTATTTCCTTAAGCAAGGAAGGTAGTATTCACAAATTCTAAAGATCTGAAAGAGCATTCCATGGTCTCCTCTTCTATCCCGATGTAAGGTGCGTCACTGCTTACTGATGCAGTAATATCTTCTTCAGCGTTTATTGTGATTAATCGGCCCTTTGTCACCAATTTAAGATTCTGATAAAGTGACAACGGCACTGCCCCAGCTGAATGAATCCATGGTCTTCCCAACAGACAATTATAGGTGGGCTTGATGTCCATTACCAGAAAATCCACTTCATACGTGTTTGGCCCAATTTGGAGTGGTATCTCAATTCTCCCCTTCACTCCTCTTTCAATTTCGTCAAATGCCCTCACTATGTTGTGACACGTATTCATGTGGGCACTATCAATTGGTATCCTGTTTAATGTCATCAATGGTAGCACATTCAAAGCAGAACCGTTGTCTATCAGTACTCCTAATAACGTATACCCTTTACAACGAGTTGTGATGTGTAAAGCTTTTGTTGAGCCCATGCCTCCCAGAGGTATTCATCATCACTAAAAAAGATATAATTATCAGTGCTCAGGTTACTAACCAGCCGGTCCAACTTGTTTACTGTGATATCATCAGCAACATACGTCCGTTCAACACTTTCATTAACACGTTACGATGGGTTTCTGAACTTAGCAACAAGGTTAAAATTGATATGTGGGCTAGTTGTTTATGTAACTATTCCACCACGCTATACTCGCTCTGCTTTAGAAATTTCAAGAATTCTTTAGCCTCTTTCTCAATTACCGGCTCATTTAATGGAAGCTCAGGCTTATTGACTTTCCACCCTTCAGGTTCAATTATTAAGGCTTTCCCTTTGTCGTCTTCATTTTCCCCTCCTACTTGGTTGTAATATTTCCCACTACGGGTGATCAAACCTACATCTCTCACCGATTCTTCCCCTCTTGGTACTATCACATTACAGTCATAGCTTCAAGGGACCCTTTTACTGTCCTTGTAAGGGAACAATGCAGGTTTCTGAATAATTACTCGTGGTGTCATCCGCTCCCCATCCTCATTATTTTTTGGCTTAGATATGATTAACACTAGTGAATTGGTCTTGTAAATTCTTTCAGATACCATTTCCTTAAAAACATAAATGTCTTCTCTTTTTGTGTCTTCTATTATCTCAAAAAACTCGAGCTCTTTATTATCCATCATTTCCTGTACCAAGGTTCTGAATTCGACACACTTCTGAATTCTATGTCCCTTGATGGCATGAATCATACCCTTGTTGACCATTTGCTGCTAGACCCATTTTAATGAAAATTTAACCTCCCCGATATAAGTTTTGATCTTCTTGTTATTTGCTTCTACAATTGCATTCACTCCTTGATCAGGATGATTGGGCAAAAGGTTTCCAGCTACATTAGGTCCTGTTGGCTCGTTGAATCTCATGACTCCAATACTAATGAACTTCTCAACTAGCTTTTTGAAAGCTAGACAATTCTCAATTAAGTATCTAGTTATTCCTGCATGGTATTCACATTGAGCATTTACGTCGTACCATTTTGGGAATAGGGAGTTGTAATGGTTTTAAATAGTATGGGGTCACCACATGAGCATCGTATAAATTTTGTAAAGCTCTTTATATGAAATTGGAATAGGGGTGAATTGAACCCTTTCAAAATTTGACCTTGGGCCTGATTCTTGTCTCTGAGTGTTTTGATAGCTCGCTGTTAGGACTTTTGGTTGTGTCACCATGACCGGCTTTGTATAGTTCGACTTGTATAAGCTTGCATTATTTATTTCGTTGTCCTTCCTTCTAGGAGCAATCCTCTTGGCACTCTTCCCAGCATCAATCTTTTCACTTCTGATTGCATTCTCAATCATTTCTCCTGACATGACCATATCAGAGAAACTCTTGGTAGCATTTCCTAACAAGTTATTGATATATGGTGGTTTTAGGGTATTAATAAAGAGCATGGTTATTTCTCTTTCAGATAATGGTGGTTGTACTTGAGTAGTCATATCCCTCCACCTTTGAGTGTATTGCCTGAAACTTTCATTAGTCTTTTTCTCTGCATTTTGTAGCATGATCTTATCATGAGCCATATCAGTAACATGGTTATACTGTTTCATGAAAGCCTGTGCCAAATCCTTCCAAGAATTTACCCTTGCACGGCTTAACTGATTATACCACCTTACAGCTGATCCTGTCAAACTATCTTGGAAACAATGAATCAGTAGTTGATCATTATGGACATAGCCCGTCATCTTCCTACAAAACATAGTGATATGTGCTTCTGGGCAACTTGTCCCATTATATTTTTTGAACTCTAGAGCCTTAAACTTGTGAGGGAGTACCAGATCTGGGACCAAACTCAATTCCTTGGCATAAACTCCGCAAAAAATCTCAGCTCCTTCCATTGCCTTGAACCTTTCTTCTAACCATTTACAGCGTTCCTCCAACTGGTTTGGAAATTCAGTTCTTATTTTCTCTGCCTCTATTACCTCATCAAAATCTGGTATAACAAGATCGACTAGATTATCCTCTGGGTGGGAACCAAAACCTATTGGATAGTTTACTAGTTTTGATGAGCCAGCCAAGTATGGTTAAGGCCTAATGGTGACAGATGCCCCTTGAACACATGTATCTTGCTGAGCTTGAATAGGCACTGGGGTAAGACCCAAAGGATATTGGAGATCCTCATTCTCTTCCTTAGAATTTTCTACAAGACTTTTCCCTTTATCAAGTCCCCTAACTAGTAGTTGAGTCATACGATTAATAATGTCCCTTTGAGTTTCAATGATCTAGTTATTCATATCCTGTTACACTTTAGCCAGTTGATCCTATAGTTGGGCTTGTAACTGATCTTGCATGTCCTTTTGAATTTATTCTAGTTTTTTCAACCTTTGATTCATTGCTTTAGACTTAATACGGGTACCGTAAGAGTGTTGGATTTGTTGTTTTTCTAGAGTAACTGTCGTAAATTAATTAATTAGTGAATTTCCCTTTGAATTTTAATGCATGAAATAAAATTCAATGGTAATGAATGCTTGAATGCATAAATGCATATGCAAGAAAGGTATTGATTCTTGATCGAATTTCGATATGATAAATTTACTAGAAAATAAATGTCTTTACATAAGATAAATTACATATAAAGCTTTGCCCTACTGCTCAGAGTCTTAATCTTTCGAAGAAGACATGCTAACTTTTGACCCTTATCAGATTCTAACTCATATTCTAATCTCAAAACATCAGCTTGAACAACTAACGTCTGCAAATATTCTGCTAATTCTCTCACTTAGATCACTGCTTCACCCATGATATAGTCTCGATCTCTAACTTACCTCTGGGATTACTGAAGTTGCCTATCATTTGTCTCTAAGGTTCCTTCAAGGAACTCAATTCGGATTTCACAGTTTTGCAAAGAAGTCTCAAGTTCCTCTACTCTTCCCTTCAGCTCCTCATTCTCAACTTGACATGCTCTCAACTCGGTTACAGAGTTACGATTGTGATGCCTATGCAAGGACTCTTCCAACTCAACTACTTGAGCTCTCAACTTAGCTTTCTCTACTTGACTTTCCAATAGCTTACTCTTTATAGCATTCTCTTGGGCTTAAGCATCTTGAAACTTTCTCTTCTATTATTCTGCTCAAACCCTTTCCTCTTGAATTTCTTGTTGCCATTATTTTGATGTCTTCCCTAATCCAGCAGTTCTCATTGACAAACGGAGCTTCTTGTAGTCCTTCTTCAAACTATCAAATTCCTCCTCAACTTTTCTCTTTCCTTTCTTCAACTTTTCGGCCTCTAATCTATGGACATCAATATCCAATCCCAACTGCATCTTTTCCTCTTCGAGCGTCTCTATCTTCTTTCCCAACTCAGAATTCTTTTTCTCAAAATCTTGTTTTATGATTTCTAATTCTGATGGAATTACTTGCAAATGCTCATGAATTGGGCGGACATTTTTTGGATTTGGAACAGAGATGTTGTCATTGGGTCTCCTATTCTTTCACTCATCAAACTCCAGGGTTACCATAGGATTTGCAGCAAACGTCTTCATTATGCGAACTTGTTTCCAAGCATTCAATATCTCTCGGACCTTTTTCTTGTTGTTTTTACCCTTACACGGAAACTCGCATTGAGCCAAACCTTATGTCATTGGGATGAACTGCCTTGATTTGTACTGCCTCATCACTAACAAATATGCATATGCTACAACTCCCCATATCCCGAGTAGTAGGACCCAATCAAAGTCTCCACATCGATAAAGTATATCCTCAGTGATAAAACATGGTGCTCGCTATTCGATGTCATCGTCTCGGAGATTATGAAGTATCACCATCCACTTCTCTTCAGAAATGTTCTCTTGCCTTTGTGTAGTCACAAATTCTCTTAAAGGGGAGTAACTCTCAGAAAATACTTGATATGAGACCTTTTCTACCTTCCAAAACTGACTATGGAAGCAAACCATTAGTAATGGTGCCCAACCTATGAATCTTTCTTCTCATTCCCTTCGACATGTGCTCAACGACTTGAAAGTCTCAGCCAAAATCGTCGGAACAGGTGTGACCCTTTTATCTAGTCGATCGAATAGATCAGTGATTGCCTCCTCTATATGCCCTAACGCCTTAGGAAAGACAACTAATCCATATAAACTAAGAGCAAATATATCCACCTTTTTCTTCACCTCAAGATGTACTAAGATCAAATCTCGCAAGTTCTTCTAAGTGATACATTTGTTATCACATTTTATCTTAATTCGAGCTGTAACCCATTGTTCACTCATCCCCGTAATATTCATCAATTTCTTAAGAAAAGTTGGAACACTAGCAGCTCTCGAGTAGATCTTGTTTACTTGAATTTTTGGGCAACGAAGTAAAGCAGTGTACTCCTCGATCGTAGGCACCATGTGCATGTTTCTAAAGGTGAAACAACTGTAAGCCGGATTCCAATGCTGTGCAAGGGCTCGAAAAAGATGCTTGTCTATCTTAACATCAAGTAAATACTGTAAATCCCCATACTCATAGTAGAAAGTCTGCTTCATTCTGTCATCCCACTGATCCCATATCTCTTTTAGCTCCTATAAATTATTCTGAGTCACACTAATCCGAGTAAAATCCGAGTAATCTAATACATGTCCATCAGCCAAGCTATCACCCTTCTCAAGTTGCTTAGCCTCTGACCACAGGCGCACGGCCATGTTATCCTCTACCTTATCAAGATACCCCTTTTCAATAACCAGTTATCCACTAGAAATCGAACCTAAATCAATACCTTTCCTAATATGAAGATGCAATGAAAATGAAACAAAAGGTAAAACAAATTAGTACAATCATTACAAAAAATTTAACAACAAATTAAAAGCATAAACAAAGAACCTATGCATTTATTTTGGGTAATCACTAAAAGTTCGACATGACTCTACCTAGGATAAGCACTTAAGGTTCACTATATGTAGTTTGAGTTCTAGAGTAAAGGTACCCAAATCAGCAGATTCCTTAATCCTCATCCACTATAGGCTCATACAGATGAGTTCGGTTCAGGGGGACACATTTCCCATATGTTTGCACGGAAGTGAAAACCTCACGAAAACTTAGGTACAGATATATCCCGAAAGCAATCCACTATCTTGCACGAAGGCGAAAACTTCACGAAGGAGTAGCTTCTCACTTCCACTTAAAAGGTGTAGTAACAAATGCAAATGTATGTGAAAATATAAACATTACAAATTAAATATAACATACATACAATAGAATGCAAAGCAACATATATAAAATAAAATGCAAAGGATCACAAATTAAATTAAATCGAATTTTAAATTTTCAACAAAAAGACAAAAAATAATCGACTTGTGGCTTAACCCTCTTTAAAATATGTCCCCAATGGAGTTGACAAGCTGTTGAAACCAATTTTTTGAAAAAAAAAGTGTCGACTTATATTTTGGAAAAAAAAATGGAGTCCCTACCAACCTTTTTTAAATAGGTGTGATTGGATCACCTTAAAAATTTTAAAATCATTAAAATAACAATTTTGGTCTTTGAAACCATAAAACGAGTTCAGGAGTCGGTTACGCATGAGGAAGGATTAGCACCCTCACACACCCAAAAATTGGTACCTAATCGATTATTTAAAGTCTTATTTGTTGAAAATTAAAAACTAGAGAAAATTTAAATTGTGACCCTTAAATGCATGAATGTCATGTTTATTTTACATTTTAAAAAAATTTAAATTTTATGAAGAAAGCTCGTTATCTCGAATTAATCGAGAAAAAGTCACATCCAGTAAGTTAGGACATAACAATTCGAATTTTCGAAAATAACAAGCATTCTTAATTATTATCCCAAAATCTCTAATTTTCAAATAGGATATTTAATTATCTCGGTTCAAAGAGAAAACCATACCCAGTGAGTTAGGACATAATTCTCTTAAATTCTCGAAATAAAGAATATTGCTTAGATTTTTTTTTTAAATTATGTATCTTTTTTTAAAAATTAAAACGTCATGCAAAAATAAATGAATAAGTATGCACATAATTTACAATTATAATGGCAAAATAATAAAATACATGAATATAAATAATTAAATGAAAACAATCAAATATATTAATAACACAAAAATATAATTATAATTATAGTATTAAATAAAATAACAATATAATCATAGTAATAATGGCAATAAATATTAACTAATTAATAATATAAGCAACAATAAATATATATATATATATATATATAAAACACAAATATGGGAAAACTCTAAAATAATTAAGTCAAAGATACAAAAAGGCATGTAATTAATTTAAAGGCATGTAATTAATTTAAAGGCACAAAATATGACATAAAAATAAATAACAAATCAATGACTAAATATATGAAATGCAATCATAAAAATATCTAACATAATTAAATTAAGGATTAATCAACATGTAATTAAATAAAAAGAAAAAAAATATAAAATTTAATGATAAATAAATAAACAAACAAAAAAGTTAATAAAAATAAATGTAAATTAAAATAAAAAATAATAAAGAGATAACAATAAATGGCATGAAAATAAATAATAACAAGATAAATAAACAATAAAATAAAAATAAAAAATTAAATGCTAAAATAAACAAACAAATATAAACAATAAAAATAATTGGGATTAGGCATGAAAATAAATGATAAATAAATAAATAAACAAAAAATCAATAAATTAAATATCAAAATAAACAACTAAATACAAATAATAATAAAAAGAAGACGAACTCCGATGAACTCCGAGCAAACCCAATTGAAGCCATGGGTCTCACATACCCGGAGGAGGTCAAAAACGAATCAACATCAAAAGGTAAAAAAACTAGATCTATATTTGTTTTTGTTAGTTTCAAAAGAAAAAAAAAAGAAAAAATACAAATACAAATCGATACCTCAATATTTGCTTTGAATTTTCTTTGAATGTATGTCTGAAAAAAATTCTCTGAATGTTATAAAAAATCTCTGAATCTTATTCCACAAAAAATTCTCTCTGAACAAATAAAAAATCCTCCTTTGAATAAAAAAATCCTCTCAATCTTATTCAAAAAGGAAAAACCTCCTCCTATTATATTTGATTTCGTGTATTTATAACACAATGTACATCTTTTTGTGATTTTCCTTCCTTTTTTGCAGATTTGCAAATCTTCAAGATTTCCCGGTAAGAGTAGTGGTGGCCAAGCATCCAAGGGCAGCTGCTAGGTTTTTCTATCTTTATTTTAGGTTTTTTAATTTTTGGGCCTTATGAAAAATTGGACTTAAAAACCCGGACGAAATTGGGTTGCAACACATGCTATATCATTTAATGGCAAATACGCACTCTTCCTTGGATTCAAATTTCTAACCCACGAACAACTCTTCAGGTTCTGGTGCTACGGCTAGTCGGTGAGTAGGTATTATATCAAGGTACTCCACGAATTCTGTTGCATGTGCCACATCAAGGTCTATAAGTGTGTACCCTAGCAGGATTATTATACATCACAATACGTGGACCATTCGGAACCTCATCATTCAGGCCTTCCTCGTTGATATCATTCGGGACCTCGTCCACGTCGAGATCCCTATCACTATCAACCTTGTGATTAGAAGGATCACTACTATCATATCCATCATCACCATCCGCATCATTCTCGGGTGCAACTTTAAGATCGATGTTGATCCCACGAACTACAGATTGATTATCAACGTACGATGTCGGAACCACCATACTTAATGGAGTGGGATCATCAATTGTCTCAACATCAGCTAGCTCAGCAAATAACTGAATCGGTGCATTTTTGTCACTCCAATTCCCACAATAAAGAGCGATCATTGTCTCCACGTCTTCATTGTCTACGAGTTCCATCTCGGTGAATTTGATAGGATCTGTTGAAAACTTGTAGAAAAGTTTCAAGATCCTTCTCCCACAATGTCTAGCAATTTTTTCACTAATCTTTGCCTTTATATTATCAACCGAGACTTTTCTGTTAAATCTTATTGCTAGTTGTTGGCGACATTCAAATATTCATCCAACTGTTATTGTCAAAATTTCTCCATCGAAATAAACGCATACGAAAAATTGATTTTCCATCTATTAAAAAATAAATAAATAATATCAATATCATATCATTTCGAACAACAAATAAATTATTGTAAATAAAATTGGTGTTAAAAATTTATACTAACATTCTCTGAACTCTTCTCTTTTGTTTGAACAAAATTTGACTTCTTCTTCAAATTTTTTTTATTTCAGCTGCTCAGGATGGGGTGCTTAAATAAGCACTGGTGTCGCCTACCAGATAGGCACATAGGTGCCGCCTATCTGACATGCACCACCCAATATTTTGTATTTTCATCGTATGTGACTTGTATGACCTGTATTTTGACCCATACCAAAAAGTGGTGCCGCCTATCTGACAAGCACCACCAAATATTTTATTTTTTTTAATTTTTAATATAAAAATATAAAACTATAAAAAAAATTACGTCAGAGATACACAGTGGTGCCGTCTATCTGGCAGGCACCACCCACCCATATATACCATTTTGGTAATTAATCAAGGGAGTATACCATTTTGGTATTTTAATATTTTTTTTGTATTATTTTGGTAAAAAATCCTTAAAATTACCATACAGGAGAGACACAATTGTGTTGGTCGTGTGAAAATCGAAGTACCCTAATGTAATAGTAGCACATGACGGCGTTCGTGTGGTTCACCCATGCAGTCTACACACCTGTGTGGGAGGCTGTGTGGCCCTAAACCTACACACAATTTGCCTCGATTCACTTGGTAAAGAACACACACCTTTCACCGCGGGTTTGATCGGAGTTCCTCATGATCGATTTTGATTCGATTCATCTAAATCTGGTCATTCAAATGAAATTTACACCTTAATTAACAATTGGTGTCAAGATTTTAACAAGATTATTCATAGATTTGGGCAAGAACCATAAAAGATTGATTAATCAAACGAAAGATTTACGTTGGATAGTAAATATTACAGAAATACGAAATCTAATCATTGAAATGAGGTGTACTTATTGTTTGTTGGCAAGGATACAGATGCTATTGATAAAACTGATAGGAGAACGATTGAACGAGCGATGATTTGATTTGGGAAACCAGAGTAATCAACAGAAATTAAGATGAAAATATGGTCTAAAGAAAAGAAAAAAAAAGTGAAAGAGAAAGATAAAAAAAAATAGAAAGATAGAGAGCAAATTCTATTAGGATTTGAAAAGGGACAATATGAAAATCTAATTAGGAAAAGAATAGAAAAGGATGGTGGAATTATATTGGAGTTTTAAGGAAGGGCAAGATATGAATTTTAATTAGGAAAGAATTGATTAAATTTAATCTTAGGGGCGGCACATGCAATTTACCAAGATTTGCCGAAATTGAAATTAAAATTAAAATGAAAAAGGAGGAGGAACTCGAACTTGGGTCTTTTGGGAAGGACTCTAGCACTTTAACCATTGAGCCTACAGATACTTTGTTGCTTAATTCTGACACCTAATCCATATAAATTTCAGAGCGACAATTTGGGCATTTAAACAAGGCTTTGCTAAGAAATGAGAGGAAGGGGACTCAAACCTTGGATTCTAAGGAGTATGTATCAACGTCTAACCATTCAGTCTATATCTTATTTGTTGCTAATTTTAGACACTTGACCATATGTATTATAGGGCATATCATAACATGAAAATTTTGATAAAATTTATAAATTTTAGGTGATAATCTAACATTATGATATAGTATCAGATTATCATACTTTAATTGAATTCAAATTTAGAGATCAAATTAAAAAAATTTAAATTCAAAAACTAAAAGTTAGTTTATCTCAACAATATAATAACATTAATATAAAAATTTGTACCAATTTCTCTTTCTAGCTAATTCGACATTGAAATTAAAAAAAATAAATCTTAAAAATCAATTTTGCTTTTATGCTTTTCAAACTAGGGTGAAATGGTTGATGGTTGAAAAACGATATCGATTTTTTCTTTTTCCTTTCCTAAAATCCATATTATTTTAATAAATTATTCTTTTTAGAATAAAAGAGGTTTCTTTAAGAAAAAAAAATTACAAGCTAATCTAGAACCCAAACTAATAGATTTACCCTGTAAATTCAATCCTAATGTCTTCTATTAACGTCAATCATGGAACTCGATACATCATCAAGTAAAAACGAAGAAAAGAAGGATTATCTTATTCAATGTGATTCGTATAAGATGAAATTATTTTAACGAGATTATAAATTATCTTGTTAGTGTCTTTACGCATTCAACAAAAAAATCTATTATGGAACTGTAAAGCAGTAGCTCAACAATCCATAAGCAGCAATACCGATTTCTATTGAACCAAATATTCCACATAGTCATTAGCACTTGACAACATAGTCGGGAATAATGTGAATTGAGAATAACTTTAATCAAATTAGGAACATTAGAGGAGGAAAAATCTTGACCGGTTAATTGTCAAACCGATTGGACTTCAACACAACGAAGAAATGCATGATAATTAGTAAAAATAAAATACCAACAAATAAATTAGTAAAAATAGTTAGTAAATAATCTTAAATTCATACGGTTGGTAATTAGTTTTTTTTGTTAGATTAAAAATTAAAGAAAAAACCCACACACATATTAACAATTATAGAGTTACAAATTTTGGGTCCCTGTTTGCTTCAATTTCCATTGAATATCATGGCCCATGATATGCCGTAGTCAAAGGGATTAGCCATTAATACTAATAAACGTAGAAAGAAATAGACGATAATTAGAACGGTTCATAGGTCGGGTTATTCGTTCAGGTTCGAAAGTCTGCTTGAACTTTAGAAAGGTTGAGTAAAAATATTAGGCTCGAAAATTAGGCTTGGAAAAAAAATTAGACCTATTTAAAATATAGATTGAGCTCGGGTTTGAACATTTAAAGCCTAAACTCGATCCGTTTTAAATTTATAATACTTTATAATATTTTATTTTGATATATAATATAATTTAAAATACACTAAAAAAAATTATCTTTGAATGCATATGTAAAATTGAGTTTTTTTTCTGCTATCTAGCATGTCTCTTTCTGCCTCTCTGGCATGTTTCTAGGTTTTTGGTTTTTTTCTGTTTTTGTCGTCGCCTTGGATCTAGGGTGGCGGCTTCTTTTGAGTGTTTGTACTTTTGTTTCTCTTGGTGTGTTATGGAACGAGAGTTGGTAGATTTGTCATTGGATGAGGAGGAGGATGAGGGAGTTTTTATTAGACGAAATTTGGCTACTGTTACAGCAGTTAAAGAGTATGATTTGGTAGGCTATTTCTTAATGACAAGTATGGTACATTTTCCGGCAATGAAGAGCACTATGGCGAATGTTTGGCACCTAGTGAAAGGGGTTCAGATAACGGATTTGGGAGAAAAAAGGTTTTTATTTAAAAATTTTCATTTAATGGATCTGAATCGGGTCGTTCATAACGCTCCGTGGACGTTTAATAACCATTTACTGATTCTTCACAAGTTGGAGAGAGGGGAGAATCCGTTACAAGTTCCGTTGGTTTTTGTTAAATTTTGGGTTCAGATTCATGGTTTGCCCATGGGGTTATTTTCAGAAGAGATGGAAAGGTTGTTGGGAAATTTTATTGGTGTTTTTGTTGAGTATGATGCGAAAAGTATTTGTGAAGGGGTTTACTCTTTCTTAAAGGTTAGGGTTTGTTTGGATGTGAGAAGATCTCTGAGACGCAAGAAGAGGCTCGTGTTTGATTCGGGTAGTCACACATATGTCTGTTTTAAGTATGAAAAGTTGACTTTGTTTTGTTTTTACTGTGGACGATTAGGGCATAGTGACTCTTTTTGTTAGATTCGAATGGAAAGGGAGGAGGAAGTGTTTGAGATGGGGTGGGACCTTTCTTCGAGGGCGCAATCTAGGAGAGCAGTTGCTATGGAGAGTGTTTGGTTGGTTGGGAATGGAAGTGGGGGAGGGCCTAAAGGGGATTTGTTGATCCAATGGTAGGTATTAATCTTGGGAGACTGTTGCGTGGTGGGGTGGACATAAGGTATGGGGGGTTTATATATATGGATCATGATGGGGAGGAGGTTTTGTTGGATGGTTTTGATGGAAAAAAGAGACAAAGGTTGGATGTTGAGATTCAGTGTAATGCTGAGGAGGAAACATCAGTAGCAGTAGTAGAAGTAGAAAGACAAGTGGGGAGATCCCACCTTATATTGGCGGCTGTCAGGAGGCAAACCGACCGGTCGCAATGAAAACCCTCAGTTGAAATGTCCGTGGTTTGGGGTAGCCTCAGACTGTTGGTCGTCTCAGGAATCATTTGAGACAGCTAAAGCCTCAACTTTTGTTTCTTATTGAGACAAAGGTGAGTGCATGATGTATGGAGCAGATTCGAATAAAGTGTGGTTTTATATGTGGAATAGATGTGGGAGTAGATGATACTAAGGGTGGTCTTTCTTTAGGGTGGCAAGAGAATTTGGATGTTAGCTTTCGCAGTTTTTTCACGTCCCATATTGATGTTGATGTGAAAGAAGAGCATGATGAGAGAGTTTGGAGATTCACTGGATTTAATGGTGCCCCGTTTGAAAGTATGAGAAGTGGTTCATGGGACTTATTGCGCTGTCTTGGTGAGGATCATAGTGTGCCTTGGCTAGTTTTGGGAGATTTTAATGAGCTATGTTATTCATTTGAAAAAAGGGGTGGAAGGCTCAAGTTAGAACGATAGATGCAAGCTTTTCGTTATGTATTGGAGGATTGTGAGCTATGTGATCTTGGTTTCTCTGGGCAATGGCTTACTTGGGAGAGAGGTCGTATTGCAAAAAATAATATTAGAGAAACACTAGATAGGGGGTTGCCACTCAAGCCTGGTAGGATCTTTTTCCTGGGTTATCAGTTCGTCATCACCAACAAAGTTTTTTCAGTCACTATCCTGTTGAGGTTGACACTGGTAGAGTTTCGGATAATAGGCGTGGACCAAGGGCTAATTGTTTTCGGTTTAATGATGATTGGATTTTGGAAGAGGGATTAGAGATATAGTTAGAGGGATGGTGAAAGGCTAGCAGGGATTCTATTCCGATAAAGCTTGCGAACCTAGGTTCATTTTTGTCTGACTGGGCTATGGTGGTTAGAAATAGTCGAACTCGGTATCGATCTTTGTTATCAAATCGGTTACGCACGCTTCTTGAAGAGGAGCCGAGTGATGAGATTTTGGGTGAATTGGTTGATGTGAAGCTTGGTTTAAATTTGGAGGCTAATAAGGAGGAACTTTACTAGGCTCAACGGGCAAGGGCAAACTGGATTAAGAATGGAGACCGAAATACGGCTTTTTTCCATACTTGTGCCACTAGTAAGAAGAAAAGGAATACTGTCAAATGTTTGAAGAAGGGTAATGGGGAATGAGCGGAACGATAAGATGAACTTATGGGTATAGCGACGAATTAATTTAGAACATTATTTTCCTCATTTCAACTAATTGATTGTAGTAGGTTGATGAGTACAGTGCCAGTTTCGGTGTCAGATTTGCAAAACCAACAACTAGTGAAGGCTTTTCAACGTTTTGAAATAGTGGATGCAGTCAAATCTATGGCTCCTCTAAAAGCATCTGGTAAGGATGGGTTTCCTGCACTTTTTTATCAAAAATTTTGGCATGTGATTAGGCATGAAGTTGAGGATTATTGTTTGGAAGTTTTGGCTGGCAAAAGGGATATTTCTAAAATTAATGAGACTTGTCTAGTTCTTATTCCTAAAGTGGCAGTACCAGCTAATATGAGTCAATTCCATCCGATTAGTCTGTGTAATGTCATTTATAAAATAGTTTTAAAGGTTATTGTTAATCGTTTTCGATAGATCCTCACATTTGTGGCCGATAGATAGATCATTGATAATGTTATTATTGCTTATGAGATTTTGCATTCTTTTAAAAGGAAAAAAAAGGTGGGATTGGTTCTTTTGCTCTTAAACTTGATATGGCTAAAGCTTATGATCGAGTGGAGTGCGTTTTTGTGGAAAAAATGATGCGTGCTATGGGTTTTTGTGATGCGTGGGTTTCCTTGATTATGAGATGTGTTTCAAGTGTTACATATTCAGTTATTCTTAATGGTGTGCAAGGAGAAAAATTCTGCCTTTCTCATGGGTTAAGGTAGAGGGACCCGTTGAGTCCTTTTTTGTTTTTGATTTGTGCAGAAGGTTTTTCCCAATTACTTCATTTGGGTCGTGAGTCAGGCAAAATTCGAGGAGCTCAAGTTGGAAAAGGTGATTTATTTATAAGTCATTTATTTTTTATCGATGATAGTGTTTTATTCGAGGAAGCATCGAAAGTGGGAGCAAGGGCAATGAAGGCAATAATTTCAAATTATGAGCACATGTCTAGTCAATTGGTGAACTTTGATGAATCACTGATCTTTTTTTAGCAATAATGTAGAAGAAACAGTGCATTTAAGTATTGGCAGTATTTTTGGTGTTCGTATTGCAAATAACCCGGAGAAGTATTTGGGGTTGCCAACAATGTAAGAAGACGAAGGAAACGTGTGTTCGTGGAGATTAAAGAGAAGTTCTTGTTGCGAATTAAGAATTGGAGCACTCGTTTTTTATCGATGGGCAGGAAAGAAGTTTTTGTTAAAGTTGTGTTACAAGCCATTCCAGTTTATTCAATATAGTGTTTTAGGTTCCCAATTACATTTTGTCGTGAGTTGGAGAACTTAATGAGTAATTTTTGGTGGAGGAATTCGAAGTCCAGTAAAGGTATACACTGGTGTAGATGGAGAGCTTTGTGCTATCCAAAGCTGCAAATGGGGTTGGGTTTTAGGGATTTTAATATGTTTAACAAAGCCCTGTTAGCTAAACAAGGGTGGAAACTATTAACGCAACTAGACAATTTCGTTTACACGAGTTGTGAAAGTAATATATTTCCCTCGGGGGGATTTTATGTGTGCACGTTTGGGATCTTACCCTTTGTATACCTAGAGGACCATTTGGGGTGCGCGATAATTGTTAAAAGATGGCTTGGGTTGGAGGATTGGAAATGGTAAGTCTGTTAACATCTGGAATGATGTTTGGTTACCAGGTCCTAGAAATAACAAACTTCAATTCCAAAGCATTAATGTTAATTTCTCTAAAGTCTCAGATTTGATCAATGAAGATGGAGTTACCTGGAAAGAGGATGTTATACGCCAAATGTTTGGGAAAGATCAGCTTCGGTAAATATCACTTATATTGTTGGTGAGTAGTGCTCTGGATCATATCTGGTATGGCGTAGTGATAGAACATAAGATTATACAGTTAAAAGTGGTTACAGATGGCTTTTACATATATCACGGAACAAGTCCTTTCCTACTTTATCATCTTTACATATGAGCTAAGTTGGTTTTTCACAAAGCTTTGGGATTTCAGTCTCCCTACTAAAATTAAAATACATTGTTGGAAAGTTTACAATGAATTTTTGCCAACGAGGCACGTTTTGTAGAGCCGAAGGTTGCATGTTTCACCTCTTTGTCTAGCCTGCCTTATAGAGGAGGAATCGGTAGTCCATTTGGTTCGTGACTGTCGATTTTCCTTTTAGGTTTTGGAAGGTTTGGAATTGCCCATCTCGTCCATAAACATGCAGCAAAATTTACAACACTAGTTAGCAAACACATTTTCACAATTTAGTATGAGTGAATGTAAAAAGTTAATTATTGCGTTTTGGGCTTTGTGGTATAATAGAAATAAACTCTATCATGATGGCATTAGAGAGACTGTCAATGACGTGATCAGTTTTATAAGAGCCTATTTTTTAGGGATAAAACAACGAAACGAGGTTTCTTTATCTTTACAAAGATCTAAAGATGAGGTTTTGAGACCTTCAGAGGGGGAAGTGGTTAAGTTCAATTTTGATGCTTCTTTTTTAGGAGGGATTTTACTTCGATTTCAAGAGTGGTTGCTCGAGACTGTAATGGCTTGGTTTTAGGGTCAGTAACTTACCCGTGGAAGAATATTCCTAATCCAATGGTTGCGGAGGCTAGGGCTTGTTTGGTGATGGTGGTTTTCGCGACGGATTTGGGTATTCGGGAGATTTGTGTGGAAGGTGATAGTCTCACGATCTTTCGGAGGATTAATTCTTTGGAGGTTGATAGATCTATCATTGGTTTGATCTTGGATGAGGTAAGTAGAAAAGTAACAGGGTTTCGAAGATGTGAGTTTAAGTATGTACCTCGGGGGGGCGAATGTAGTGGCTCACGGGGTGGCAATAGAAGGTTGTTTTCTCGATGAACCGCAGTACTGGATGGAGGAGGTCCCGTCGACGTTGGAATGGCTTATTGATAGAGAGCATAGAGGGCTTATGACGAATGACCTGAGTTCGGATCAAAATCCTTATGGAGATTCGACGAGCTCAAGAGGTCTGATCTAGTTTTTCCTGATGTCGATTGAAGTTGTGTGACCAAAAAGGATGGGATGTTTAAGATTTTGTTTTTGGTTTTATTTTTGTGTCGTTTGGCCTGCTTCTTTAATTTGTTATTTCTTTATTTTTATGGTTTGTTTCTATGAGCTGTTGAAATTGTGGGTGGTTTTTGCAAACCACTTTTGTTCCACCCCATGCACCGTTGGTATCTCCTATAGAAAGGGGACAAGTGTTGCTTTCTGTAACGGTTTTTTCTTTGAAATGACATTAGTAACTTTTATGATAAAAAAACACATTAAAAACATAAACTTATACCAAATATATAATACTACTCTAATATAAAAATAAAAAAAATATTAAGATGATTATATAAAAATTTTAATAAATTAAAAAATTTAAAAAATATTAAATGTTAAAATAAAATAAGATAAATATTTTTTAAAAAAATTAAAAAATAATATGAGTGGATCTAAAATGAGCTTGGGTTAGTCTTTTTATAAATATGGATGAGTTAGAGCAAAATTTTAGGCCAATATATCAGGTCGGGCCGAGCTTTGGACAAGCATAAACTATGTTAATATCATGCTTAGGCCCGACCCATGAACACCTCTAACGATAATATTAATTTGATTTGATTTGATTTTATTAATTTATTTTATTTTTTTTTGAATTAAGTTGAACGAAATAAAATTTGAGTTGGACCAAGTTAAATAAATTTATTTGTGTTAAATTACAAAAAAAATTATTTCGATGAAACTAAAATTTTATTGACAATATAACTAACTGAATTTCAAGTAGCACACAAATTTTCAAAACAAAATAAAAGAGAAAAACATGATAATATTAATTTGATAATTTCCTTCGATTAAGCCTAAATTTATAATTTTAGATTTTAAAAGCATTTTTTATATATTTTTAAAATTTTATATAATTATATTTTTTAAATTTTTTTATAATTTGAAAAAGATATTTACTGGTAATATTGTTTAAATTGAATTGACCAGTCGAAATGAGAATCGATTAGAGTATCAGTTCGGAGAAAGCCATTAAATCGATGGGCTTGAAAACTAGTATTGACAAGTTGAACTGGGAAAAAAAATTAATTGAATCAAACGGTTTAACTCGTTGAATGATTTTTTTTATTCTTTTAAATATTTGTATATATATTTTTAAAATTTTAATAATTTATTTATTGAATAAGATTATTTTAATTATCGGTGGATTCTCATAATCTTGTTTTGTTGAAGTTTTAAAATATAATTTGAAACAAATAAAAATGATTATTTTCGTAATTTATCCAAGTTTTAAAGATATTTTAATTTTAATTTTTTTTATTTTTATTTGAATATATTTGTGTGATTACATAATAATATTTATACATACTTTCTTAACTTTTTGACAAGACAGATACATCTTATATATAAAAATGCTTAAACTCAAATATCTTAAAATAAATAACATTTTTTTTTCACTAGAAACCCTAGTTAAGTTTTTAATTTTAATATTTTTAAATTCATTAATTTGCTGGTAATATATAACTCCAAATAACCATTTGACCGTATGAGAAAAACCCCAACCAAATTGAAAAATTCAAAATTGATGGAGTAGTAATTTTGGTGAGCCCGATGTATGAGTAGGCCTGCTAGTCAGAACACTATAAAACATAGAAAAAGTTGGAATATAAGGAAATAGTAATACTAGTCACATCCAATTTCAAGAATACCTCCTCTCCACCGTCTGATCCCTTCACTCCGCCCCACACTCTGCCACCCCTTTTTTGTTTTTTCCTTTCACTTCCTGTGTTCCAGACCCCACCACCAGTTCCTTTTCCATTCCCTCTGTCTCTGTGTTACCAAACCGGCGTCGTTTCCCTCACTAGGAGTAGCAAATACATTATGGTATGTTTGGGGTGCACTGGTGACTGCAGAAAAGCTCACACTTCCCACACCAATGCACAGTCCCTATGTTCATTGGTTCCCACTTCCCACGCGTCCCAATGCGCAGTAGGAAAACAAAATGACCCTTCTCTTTCAATGTACATATAATACTAAAAGAAAAAAAAAAGGATGTACTGTAATAAATCTCGGGCACCAAGATTTAGCAGATATCTTGCTTGAACCCTTCAGTTCTTTTAAGTTTAGTGGTCTTGTACTCTTTGAGTTTGGTGACAAAGAGTATAGAAAAATAGGTAGTTTTGTGTTTTTTAACATTGAAGCCTGCAATCCATCCATGGTGAACATATTCTTTTGTTCACATTGAAGATCAAAGCCCCACTTCTTATAACTTGCACGGGGACTCAGAGGGGGAGGGAGGGAGTGAGAGACAGAGGGTGGGGTTTAAAGGGTTTTTCAGAGTTTTCAAGAGGTCCCAACTGTTCCAACTCCATCCCAACCCAAGCTCATTTTCAGATCTTTATTGTTGTTGAAAAAAAATGTTGAAGATGGAGTTAATGATCATTTGCTTGTTCTTTCTCTGTTTTCTGGGTCTTACTGGTATGTTAAAGTATAAAACTTGAAAATCCTAAACCCTATATGCTGTTTTCTCTAAGTGTTTCATCTTCATGTCAAAATGTGGGTTCTTTTTGTTCTACGTTTTCATCTCTTGAAAACATTTTTATACGTTTTTTTTTCTTTTGCAGGCGCAGGTCAAGAATATATTGAATACCTTAGGCTTTATGACACAACTCCGGAGGTTATTCATGCATTACCTCACGGTGATGTTCCTATAGCAGTTGCTGTGAATGGCAATGTGCTCAGAGAGGTTTCTAGCAGTGTTTTGAAGGCTGAGAGTTGGGTCAGGGTTCATGCTTTAGCTCACTTTCCAGCTACCAAAATCACTACCATTCTTGTGGGTGATACTATTCTTTGTCAAAATGGTGAAGGAGAAGAAGACAGTTTGGGTTTTTTACTACCATCTCTCAAGAACATTTATCACTCTCTTACAAGGTGGGGTCTAGAGAAAGATATCAAAGTGTCCGCTGTTTTTTCTTCCGATTGTTTGATGCAAAACTCTGTTGTTTTTACTGATGATTTGGGTAAGGAGGTGGTCAAATCTCTGTTGGAGTTCTTCCAAAATACAAACTCCACTTACTCCATTATTGCTCCTCCAAATTTGTCTTCCTCTTTGCATGAAACATTGGTTTTACTCTCCTCCCATCTGGATTTCGTGAAAAGGTTTGGGTCTTTTGAGCTTAGAAAGGTCAATGCCGTATTCCCCAATCAACTGAAAAAACCCATAAGCAGGAAGCTCTCAATGATGGATTCCAAGTTCGAAAGACCATTCCCTGCTAGGTCAGCCGCTTTGCCGCAAACCGCTCCTTCTACTGGCATTTCTGCACCTGCCAATGTAGCCAAAACTCCTCATCCTCCACAGTACCCTATGGCTTCACTGCCTCCCATTTCCTTCCCTGTTGATTCTCCGCCACCATTTTCCTTCCCCATTGCTCCAGAGCTGCCTCCACCTTTTGTTCCCGCCAGCTCACCTAGTGGCTTCCATTTGCCTCCTTGTAATCCAGCCTATGACACTTCACCAGCACCAGAGACAGTGGTAGTGCAAAAGCTTTGGTGTGTGGCTAAGCCGAGTGTCCCAACGGAGATACTGCAAGAAGCAATGGACTACGCTTGTGGTGAAGGCGGTGCTGATTGTAAAGAACTTATGCCAGATGGGAGCTGTTTCTACCCAGACACCATTGTTGCTCATGCTTCTTATGCTTTCAACAGCTACTGGCAAAAGACCAAGAGAAATGGAGGAACTTGCAATTTTGGAGGCACTGCTATGGTTATCAATGCTGACCCAAGTAAATTAAACTTAACCCATAATTTGTTTCCACTTAAATTTAACCTCTCTTGCCTTATTAATTACAGCATGGTTTCATGTTTGTTTCAGGTTTCCTTGAGTGTCGGTTTGTTCTCAGCTGAAGAATGGAGAATGTTGGGTTTGTTTGAGTACAAGGTAGGATGTGTGGGGTCTGATTGCAAAGTGGAATGTCTGGTTTTTACCCTTTATTCGTAGTGAGTAGTTGTGGTGTAAGGCATGTAGGAAGTAGGAGTTGAAGATCCAGTTTATTTATCCTATTACAAATTTGTAAGACTCATTTGGCTTTGATTCCGTATATAAATGCCCTTTTGCCTTGTTAATATTCATCTCTTAACAATTTTGAAGAGTTTATGTGGGCCGAGAAGTCCATAAATAGACGTTTAGGAGATATATCGGCCCAAAGTGTCCATTATCCAACAGAAGTGATTGGGCTTACTATAGAGGAAGGTCATCTCCAAAACACCCAATACACATCATGGTAATTTTTATTTTTTCAGTTAATTTAATTATTTGATTTTTTTATCATTAATCGTTAAATGTTAATAGAATGATAACAATTTTTAAAATTGGTACTATTAGTATTTATATATTATATCGATTTAATCTTAATTTTAAAAAATTATTTTTAATATTAATACATTATATAATTTAATTTTTTAATTTTGTTTTTCTTTATGATCTTTTCACCTAAAAAACTAAAATAACAAATTTAAAAAATTGTATTGTTTAAATTATTTAAAATTTAAATTTATTCTTCCATCTAAATGTTTTGTTATTAGTTTATTCACGTTACTATTGTATATAGGGATGTTAAAATGATTAATTGAATTGAATTAGTATTAATTGAATTTTTTAATTTTTTAATCGTTAATTGAATCGAAATTTTTTCAAAAAAAATTAATTGAATCGAAATATTTCGATTAATTTAATCGGTTAACGAATTAATCGAAATTTATATTTTTTTTTGTTGAAACAAGTATAAAACATATAAAAAAATTGATAATGTTCATTTGATTGAATTAATAATAGCTTGATGCATATAATATATAATATTATTTATTAAATTCAGTTAATTACTTGATTTTGAATCAAATTAATTGTTAATTAAAATTTTAAAAAACTTTTAACTGACCAAATTAGATCGATTAATTAATCGACTAATTGAAGATAGATTAATTCGATTTTAATTGAAATTTTAACACTTTTATATAAATAAACGCACATTTGAAGAATAACATCCACCTCACTTTTATCCTTCCATAAATTTCTTTAGCTCTTCAATTGCTTGAACATTAGCATAACATAGTTGCCATGTGATGCCGTACTACTACAGAGCCATGACGTTGCCGGCCGCCGGCCGTGAACTGAACGAATAATTGACATGTCGGCAACAACCAAACAACATGACTTGGTCAATCGGGTAACTACCTCTATGAGCTGCCAGCTAGAAAATAGCCAATTTGTTCAGAGTATAGCAACTAAATGTCTAACAATAAATAAAACCAAAAAATATTTATTGAGCGTACTTCTTGACTAGAGATGGTGATGGGCTAGACAGGGTAAATTTGAATTGATTATGATATTTATATAATTTATTTTTATTTAAATTTAATTTGATTTGAAATTTAGGTTTAAAATTTTGTTCATATTTATTTATATTTATAAAAATTAATTTAAACTCATTTTAGATTCACTTATATTATTATTTTAGATATTTATATTATATTATTTTAATATTTAATAATTTTATACATTTTTTATTTATTGAAAATTTTTATATAATTATTTTAACATTATTTTAATGTTTACATTAGAATAGTATTATATATTTAATATAGTTTTTTTAATGTGTTTTAAATTATATAAATTATAAAAATAACATAATATAAAGTACTATAAACTTAAAACGGGTCGGGTTGAGCCGAGCTAAAATCTTGAATGTTCAAGCCTGAACTCGACTTATATTTAAATGAGTTTAATTTTTTTGCCCAAATTTATTTTTCAAGTTTAATTTTTTGCTCAAATCCTCTCAAATTTTGAGCGGGCTTTAAAATCTAAACAAATAAATCAACTCATGAAGAGATCTAGTCTTGACTAAGATTTCAGCAAACCATAGTTATTTTCATGCATTTGAATATAAATAAGTGGTATATTCTTGTACACCTCATAATATTGGAATACCTTTAAACAAAGTTTTTTTTTTTTGTAGTAATGAATTCAATTTTATTTTCTTGCTATATACGATCTACTTTGAAAGTTCCTATATTTAGAGAAAGACCGAGGTGAAGAGTTTAATAATCCGATCTTTTAGATAAGCTAAGGTAATTAAGGTCATGGTCAGTGGTCCACGTCGAGAAGGCAAGCAAAGGCTTGGCCTACACATTAGGGTTTGTGGTGGGTGCACTGCTTGACCCGCCGCTCATCACTCGCCGGTTGATAGACAGGTGAGCTAAGGACAAATGGACCACCCCAAGTAATTTCCTGATGACTCAACCAACTAGAAAAGTCGCAGCCGCGGTTACCAAGTGACACGCCATACTATCAAAATCAAACTACCATAAAAGCAAAGTCAAGTTCCCACTATGCCACTTCTTCTGCTGTTGGTGCAACACGCTAAACACACCCAACCAAGACCATTTCAGTTTTAAAACACATTAACAGTTGGTTTGGGCCATTACCTTTTCAACCATCTCCCATGTTTCCACTACTACACACACACTTCCACCTTATCATCGTATTGAAGTAGCAACTTTCCTAGTATTTTACCAAACGAACATAGGGAACGGGAACTGTTGAAATTACTGCAGAATAAACCAAGTCTTGATTGTTGACTTGGAAACAGTCACCAGTTTGAAGACAACACCAATATTTCATCCTATTGGACATTCCTGCAAAGTTCCCATAATTTATTACTATAACAACCCAATCCACACTCCACTCACCGAATGGACGACGACATGCAAACATAAAACTTTCTTCAACCTGCTCATTCTCAGTCTCCACTTATTAAGCACTTTCCTTCCATGCTTCTCTTCTATTCCTTGTTCCTCCCAGTATAAAAACCATTCCTTTGTTCACTCCAAGCCAACCCCAACCCCCCATTGAAAAACCTCTCTTGAATGGCTCTTGAAACGTTGAATTCTCCAACTTCAGCACCTCCACTGCTCCACCATGATGATACAGTGGACCTCCACTGTGTTGAGCCGTGGACAAGGAGGAAAAGAACAAAAAGACCCAGAACTGAAAACCCGCCAACGGAGGAAGAATACTTAGCTCTTTGCCTTCTCATGCTGGCTAAGGGAACCACCAGGAACAACCCCTCAGGCTCAGCTGCCGCCAAAAACTCCCTCAATCATAACTACAAGTGTGAAGTTTGTAACAAATCGTTTCCAACTTATCAATCTTTAGGGGGACACAAGTCCAGTCACCGGAAATTTGTTGGAGCTGATGAACACCCCACAACCACCGCTGCTGCTGAAGATAAATTCACCGCATCCACGACGGCCACAAATTCACCTCCCATGATTAGCAACCATGGTGGCAAGACGCACACGTGTTCCATCTGTTACAAGACGTTTTCTTCAGGTCAAGCCTTGGGAGGACATAAAAGATGCCACTACGAAGCAGGCAGCAACAATAATAACAGCGGTAACGATGGTGTTAAATCCGGGTGCCAAAGTCAACGCGACTTTGACTTGAATTTACCTGCTGGACCAGATGAAACAAGTATCGACGTTCTTAGACAAGATAAATATGAAGAGGTCGAGAGTCCGTTTACCGACGGTAAAGCACGGAAGCTGCAACGTTTATTGAATGTTTTGTAAAATATCAAATTTAGATTAGGTGAATGATTGGAGTGGACTTTGTTTTTTGTTTATTTTATTCTTTTTCTTTTTCAATTTAATTGGCATGTTTTAACGTTATTTATTTAATTACTTTTTTAGCCCTCTTTTGGTTTTGTTTATGTACATTAGGATTAAGGCAATTATAAAATATTTGTTTGGTTAAATGAAGATTACATCATCATCTTTAATTTTGGTATTGAAAAATTTTATATGTTGATGTCTTCTTATTAAATTTGTTTATACTTTGCCACCCAAATAAATGAAAATCCCATTATTCTAAACTTTGTGAATTGTTATGTGATTTCAATATTTTTCTTTAATTAATCTCGTGTATTAATTTAATAATTTAGGTATTTATTATCTCAGGTGTGTTTTGAATTCGAATCGTGCTAGTCGTTATTTGTAATTCACCAAAAAAAATATTTTTCTTTGTATAAAAAAACCTAACCATTTTAATAAACTAAAGAAATAAGAAAAACCATAAATGATACCATGAAAAAGCCAACTTTTATAGATAGGTATTAATTTTTGTAAGGTACTGATGTCATTTCAAATGCATCTAATACATAAAAAGTTTGAAGTGTGTCCAAGTATTTGTGGATAAAAATTTCAATTCAGAAAAAAAAGTAATGCTAGAAATTGTTATAAAAATAGGTTATCCCTTTTATACAACATTAGTTATTGAAAAATTATTAAAAAATATTAAAATTATAAAAAAAATTAAAAATTATTATAAAATGCAAAAATATAGAAATTTTTTATAAATTTAAAAACGAAAATTGTTATTGAAAACAAATGGTAGAACTTGCCTCTCCTCCTGTATGATATTTGAATGAGTTTCAATGTAATCCCATAGCATGAATTCTTTTAACATGTGACAAAGAAGAAGCATTTCTCTCTTTCCATTGCTTCCCTACCCTCCCTCCTCTGGCCTTCTTCCCTGAAGCTTTTGTCATTCCCATCAAGTATGCTCACCATCTGCCCCTACTTTTTCGTGTCATGCTGGAGAGGTAATGTTCCTATGGATGAGTTGTTCATCCCATTCCTAATGAAGATAAAGAATGGCAGAAGCTAGGGATTTATTAATGTTGTATCGTTGTTGCCATTGCAAAATAGAGCTGCTAGGTATACTGTTATGCTGAAAATTGAGGCAACTCATAGGATGTAAATGAACAGAATATTCGATGAACTGTTCGTATAATATTCGTTTATTAAGCTAAATAAACGAGTATGAAATTTTTTTTTGTGTTTGTTTAATAAACAAATGAACATAAATAGAAGTGTGTTCGATTCGTTTATGTTCACGAACAAGCTTGTTTAAAAGTTCATTTATGGCTCGTTTAAATTCTCGTTTATGACTCGTTTATTTATTAATGATATTTTTTATAAAAATATTAAAATAATTATTTTCAAACTATTTTTAAATCTATATAACAGTATCCACATCCAATCTGCTTTGGGTGATCCACTTCAATATATGATGGGCCCATTTTCATCTTCAAAATAATAAGAGCCCAAATAATAAAATCTAAAAAATAAAAATTCCATTTCACTTTCTCTCTCTTTGTTTTTATGTCTTCAAATCGTGAAATCTGTTCTAAAGTGTTTTCAGTTCTCTTTATTTTCCTCAAGGTGCTGTTTTTCTTCCTCTTAATTCAAGTTTTGAGGTTGGATTTAATAAATTGCAACACATTTTAAAGTATCTTGGAACTCTTAGAGTGTTTGGGTTTGTTTTAATTTTGTTTGTGTTTTTGTATTTTTTTTTCTGTTTGGTGTTGGACTTTGATTGACAGTTAGTGTTTTTTTTTATTCTTGGTATGCTTGTTGAATAAATGATTTTATTTTATTTTTTTGTTAAGCTCGGAATGGAACAAAGCTTAAGGTCCGTTTGCTTGATTGAAAATAGTTTCCGGAAAATGATTTCTGAAAAATGATTTACTGTTTTTGAAAAGCTAATATTTTCTTCTATTTGGATAAATTTGTGTAAAATATTTTCTGTTGTTTGACAGATTTTCTGAAAATATTTCATAAAAATTGTTTTAAATGAAACAAACATACATTTAAAAATTTATTGTCTTTTCATAAAAAGTAGATTACACAATAATATTAATTACACATGAAATTACCCATATCTCAATCCATAGATTAGGTTTTGAAGATTATATAGTGTTGTTAAAATCATATCGAATAATCAATTAAATTGATTGAATAAAATTTCAATCATCATTTTGATTCTAGTTATTCTACTCTTTACAAATCACAACCATTAATAGTGGTTTCCACGTATTTTTATGTTAGCATTATCGTAATTGATTATCATAAATATATTAGCGTTAATTTTTATAAATATTTTCTTTATTTAGATTCAGATAAGTGTTTAATTGAAATATAAATATATCTAACAAAAATATGTTTATTTAATTTTTTTAAATACTTAGATGATTATATCCGTATTTATATCTGAATATGTGTTGGATATAAACCTAATATATATATATATATATATTTAAAAAAATAAACAAGATAACAGATGCTATGTTACTCGAATGAGATTTAAGTCAAATTCGAATATGATCCAAATTTTTTAACATTTTTCTAAAGTTTATACATACATATATCTATGAAAAATTACACTCTCATATCCATGTCTAAAGATGTATTATACAAAAAAATGAAGGATCAAAATACAACATAGATTAAAAGTTTATGCAATAGTTTAAAATGGAGATTTGGCCATATGGGACAATGAGAACAAACATAAGTAATAACCATTATTATAGTGGGAGATCACTAAAGTTGATGCTTCATTTTAATTTTTCCAGATGCAACAAATGTAATCAGATGATATAGCTGCCATAATAAAATCAAGCAAGAAGTATAGTCTTAGGAAAGCTCTAGTTCTCCAAAACTTAGAACTTTTGATTTCATGGCATATACAATCAAATTGGTTCACCTTTCCTACCCTGCATTTTTCATTTTCTAACTTTCCTAAACCAAACAACATAAAGCAGTTTAAACCAGTTACAATGAACTCACAAATGGTTCAACTTCTAACATCTAAAGTCCATCAACCATTAAAAGTCAAGCACAAAAGTGAAGAATGAAATCACGGCGGTACAATATGAACAAATAGCAAGGGCTTCAATAGGCTGAACCTTCACAGTTTGAGCATTCTTTGATGCAGTTTCCTGCATAATCAAATTCAACCGAGATTACAACAATAGCTTCAGTACAGCCAACAAAAAGTATATCCAAACATAAATGCAAAGGACAATATTAGAACAGACATGTATTACTAGTAAAACAAAATAGGTAGAAAAAAATGACATATATCCTGCATTCCTGCTAATTAGAATCTAAAAGCATAGAATAAATTAATAAATAAATTATTACTAAACTCCAACTGATTATTCACATAAGCGCCAAAGGGTTAAATTTGTTATTAATTAAATGTAATGACTGATAAACGATATAATGAATTGAAAGAAATATATGATATGACCCAAAGGTTGCCTATTTCAAAGGTTGATATACCTTTGTTAAGGCATGCAAGTGATTACTGAATTTCTCTCATTCAAGGTTAAAAAAAACTAAAAATGATCAAGAACATACAATGATTTCAGTTCCTGCAAGACTGATAATTTCATGCACTTGTAAGAATTTTGAGTTTGAAGGAATTTTTCTAGCCATGCATTAAAATAAATATATATTTCAGAATAGAACAAATATTATAATTGTAATATGTTGAAATTTCATTGAGACATTTCAACAAACACCAAATGGACACAATCATTTGACAGATTAAAATTTAATTACTTAAGCTCGAGATAACCCTGCAACTTTTACTTAGAAGTATAATTGCTATTAACAATTTTACCAAAAACAAGCTTCTAAAACAATCATTTACAATTTTGTTTTTCACTTCTCCAACAAGAAGAACTCAAATCTTAAAGAACAAAACACAACATTGATTAAACAAACCCAAGGAGTTGAAGCAAAGAGACATACTATCGTCGAGTGAGGTGGACGGCACTAGGGGAGCATTCATCGGCTTTGTAGATGACTCGGAAGTAATCCATGACTTCACGAAATTCTTCCTTGTAGGTTATGGGGGCGACGAGGTTAGGACCATTGTCTTGAGGAAGGGGCGAAAGACGCCGACGACAAGCACTGGGTCGGGGTGGCAGTGAAGGAGGAAGGGGAAGAGGGATTTTCTCTATTGGGATCTGAGGAGAGAAAGATTAGAAAATGTCTTATTGAAAAAAAAAGAGTAAGACATTTTCCTTAAAACAGGCCTGATTTTCTCGTGTTTTGAAGAATGGTTTACATGGGAAGTTGATTTTCCACCAAACAAACACTAGAAAAGAAGGAAAATATTTTTCGAAAAATATTTTACTTGCAAACAAACGAACCCTTAGTTGCACTTAGAAAAAAAACTAATGTAAAAGAAAATGAAAAGCAGAGTTAGTATTTGTGCTTGACTTTTAATTTGAATCCCTTTTTGTTAACCATTTATTATTAGTTTAAATTACTATTTGTATTTATCGGTCATTGTGCTTTCGAGATCAAGAATTTTTTTCACAGTGGGCAACAACAAAGAATATATGTTTAAAGCTTGGTTTTAAATTTTAATTATGTTGCTGTGCTGTTCTCATTGGTGGTGTTGTCTGACTGATCCTTTGGTATACAACAAATGTTGTGTTGTAGTTCCTTGTATGCTGGCTGGTCATCGTTATATTTACACGACTGAAACACACCATACACTTAAAAATTTTGTTAATGTATTTCCTTATATGCTGACAAAGAGTTTTTGTTTTGTTTGTGTGTGTATTTTGGAAATGTGAATGAGCTGACCAAGAGAAACAATTAAAAAAATGTCGTGGGGTGAGGCGGTCTAAGTGAGTGAGTGAGTGAGTGTGTGTGTGTGAGAGAGAGAGAGAGAGAAAGAGGAAGAGAGACTTTGGCTTTGGTTCATGGGAAAATCACTCTCATGGCTTTGGATGAAGGCATCTCATAGTACAGTTAACATACCAGACTTTACTAGACAATAGAACAAGCATAGAATATATCTTTTTTCTTTCTTTAAAATAATTAATTGAATATTATAGCTGAAGAGTACATTGAGCTGCTGCAAATCAGTGCACTTATATTACTTAACAGGAGCAATATAATTTCTATGTTATGGGGCTCATTTGTATATGAAATCGGCCTTTGTCTCCTTGAATTTTAAGCTTTTTGGATATTGCAACTTGTAAAGCCTAATAGGCTGAGTTATATGCTTTGAGGAACCTCGAAGCTAATGCATGGCCTGTCAACTTGAATTTTAAATTACTATTTGTGTTTGTTAACCATCCAAACCCACCCTAAATATAGCATGTGGTCATGTAACTAGTCATGATACATTAAAACTATGAAAACGATAGTAGTCTTAATTATTCTAGCTAATTTGGCTTCCTTCATTGTGAAATTTCTTCTTGCATATATTTCTATGGTAAAATTTTATCGTTCAACTTCATTAGTCTATGACATTTTTTTATCAAAGATCAAAGAATTTGTTGCATATCTTGATAAATTTCATCGTTCAACTTCATTAGTCATCACAAAAACTCGATTTTTATTTCCTAACGGTCTGCAAAAGAGTTTTCTTTTCCTTTTCTTGTTTAATATATTAAAAATATGCATATCCTCCTAAGATTTGACTCTTTCTAATAGTCTCCAAAAATATGTTCGGGGAGGCCGCAAAGAGTTCACGGGAGACAATTCAGATATTTATTTGTGGTATATCATTCTCTTTTATCTTGTTTAATAAATTAATTTTAGTATAAATTATGTTGAGACCTTTCAAGTAGGAATTATAATTTTGTAACTATTATTTTGCTATTATTATCTCCAAATTTAGTTTTATGAGATATTGCTTTAAACTTGATGCACATTTCTGTTGCTCATACTTTGATTATTTTTGAAGATATTTAATATTATTAATGGTAAAAGAAATCATTTGAAATGGTGATTTATTACTTGTTTAGCCTATGTGTATTATTGCTTTTATAGAGCTTGTTTATTAGATTTGGTGTTATCCATTAATAATTATTTAAGCTTTCATTTTTAGGTATGTTTTATAACTCAAAACAAGGTTATTATTCCTATTCGTGTACTGGTTCTTCATCACCAATGGGTGTCATTGAAGGAAATGAAATTTCCAATGCTCGGGATACTAATCATGAAAGATCAACCACTGAGGAGGCTTAGAGTTTGGATGATATTGAAGTTTCCACTTATACGAGGAGAAATAGAAAGAAGACATCAATTGTTTGGCAGGAATTGACCAAAGTTAGGCTTGTTGATGGGACCGAAAAAGTGCAGTGTAATCACTGTAAGATTAAACTTTCCAAGAACAAGGATGGTACTACTACACAATATAAAAGACATTTAGATGGTTGTGTGAAACATCAATTATCTTTAAAGGGACAAGGCAATCTTTTTCTACCACCGTAAGCACCTAGATTTGACTGTGCGAGTGGTGTCCAGACTTGAAAATATGACCAAGCAAAGATCAGGGAAGTTGTTTCTTACATGATAATGGTTCATGAGTTGCCTTTTGCATTTACTAAGTACGAGTTATTCACTTTGTTGATGAAAACTGCAAGTCCTCACTATGTAAGAATTTCTCGTGCTACAGCCAAAGCTGATTGTTGGACAAGTTATGAGATTGAGAAGAAGAGGTTAAATGGGTTGTTGAAGACAGTTGATAGGATTAGCATTACAATTGATATGTGGAAGTCGGGTCAAAAGATTTAATGCATGGTCTTGACAGCTCATTTTGTGGACTTGGATTGGAATTTGCAAAAAAGAGTTTTGAACTTTGTTAATGTGCCACGTCCACATAGTGGAGTTGTTGTATATGACGCATTGTACAAATGCTTACAAGACTGGTATTCAAAGAAAAGTATGCTCAATTTCTGTGGATAATGCTTCTTACAATGATGTAGTTGTAAGGATGATGAAAAATAGCCTTTCATTTCATAAAAGGCTTCCTTTGAATGGGAAACCGTTTTATGTCTGTTGTTGTACACACATCTTGAATCTATTGGTGCATGATGGTCTTTCCAAAATTGAAGATGTAATTGATAATGTAAGGGAAAGTGTGAAACACATCACAACATCCACTATGCATTTGACTATGTTTAGTGATATTGTTAAATAACTTCAGTTGTCAAATAAGATGTTAGTTTTAGATTGTTGTACATAGTGAAATGCAACATATGCTATGTTGTCATGTGTATTGGAGTTTAAGGACGTATTTGCATGGTATGCTCAACGAGATGCAAGTTATAAGTATTTTCCAAGTGATGAAGATTGGGTGAGGGTTGAGGAAATTTGTTCTTTCTTGGCACTTTTAAATGAAGTTACTAACATTATCTCAGGTAAACAATTTAAATATATCTAGTTTTATTTTATTTATGTTATTTAATTTAATACATGGTGTTTCCTTTATAAATATTAGGTTCTGAATATCCAATTTCAAATTTGTTTCTTCTTGAACTTTGGAGTATCAAAGAATTATTGATAGATAAATCTTTGAGTGAGGAACTTTGGATGAGACAAATGGTCGATAAAATGCAAAGAAAATTTGATAAATATTAGGGTAAATGCAATTTGCAAATTTCTATTTCTGCTATACTAGATCTTAAGAATAAGATCAAATTGATTGACTTCAATTTTCGTGTTATTTATTCTGAAGAGGAAGTCCTAGACAAATTTGCATTGCATATGATAGTCTATATGAGCTTTATAAGGAATATGTGGATGAATATGCAGTAGCTAATTTTTGTACATCAATGGAAAATGATGTGCAAGAAAGTGGTGTCAGCAATGCTTCTACCACTAATTGAATAGGCAAGGGAAAAGTTATGATTGAGAGGTCCTAGTTTGAGAGATATATTAGGAGTGTTGACACAATTGACAATGTTAAGTCTGAATTAGATATATACTTGGAAGAATGAGTGTTCATTTGTAAGGAAAACTGTGGTGATTTTGATGGCTTAGAGTGGTGGAAGGTTAATAACCTCAAGTTTCGAATTTTATCAAAAATGACTTGTGAAATCTTGTTTATTCCTATTACCACAGTGGCTTTAGAATATGCTTTTAGTGCTGGTGGTAGAGTGATTGATGCATACCGTTCATATTTAGAAACTGATACGATGAAAATGTTACTTTGTTGTTCCGATTGGTATTTAAACTTTTATGGGTTGAAAAAGAAAGTCAAAGTGAGTAAATTTCAAGTATTTGTTCTATTTATTTAATATTTGAAATATTATTTAATTTGTTCATCTAATTTTAATTTTTTATGTACAGCAAAGTAGAAATTAAAGAAATTTCTTTACTTTGAAGTTAGAATTTTAAAGAATTTCAAAGGCACTTAATCTAGTAATTTTTAGGTTTTTATGTTGTTGCCTTATTGAATTTGATGGGTGAAACTCATGAATTTTTTGATTTGGTGTTTTCAGGATGTGGTATCATTGGATTCATTGCAAAGGAATGTGCTATTTATGCTATCAACTTTTCTAGTTGGTGTTTACTGCAAAATATTTGGTGTTATATTTTTCAATTGCTTCTCTTGTAATATGTTTTGTTTTGAATCGATCAAACTATTTGTTTGCAACTTAGTTTTTTTATTTAGTTGGTTTTGTTTTATTTAATTTTTTTGTTTATTTGTTTGTTTAGTTAACATTCGCAAACATAAACGAACATGTTCCCGAATGTTAAATGAACATGTTGGCGAACGCTAAATGCATCTATCCCGAACACACTAAATAATAAACGAACCGAGTTCGTACATGATATTAAAAAATTAAACGAACATGAACCGAACATGAACATGAACAACTTCAAAAATAAACAAACGAACATGAACATAGCCTTGCTCGTTTGAGCCCAGTTCATTTACATCCCTACTGACAGATATTAAATATTAGGGTTAAATATAAAATTAGTATCTAAACTTGTCCACTTATCCCAGATTAGTACCTATAGTTTTTTTTGTCCCAGATTGGTACTCGAACTTTTTTTCTGTCCACTAGTTTGGTACCTAAGTCTAACACCTTTAAGTCTGGGACACGTGGTAGAATAATATTGTGACATGTGGCATAAATGACATCATGATGACATCATAATGATGTCATAATCTAAAAAATTAAAAAACAACTTTTTTCATTTTGACTTTTCTCCCCTCCCCCATTTTTTGTTTCTTCTTCTTCTTCTTCTTCTTCTTCTACACTAAGTAATTCATCCATGCAACAAGGCAAAGGTCATCTTTCAAATCCTTGTGCATAATAACCCCCTTCTGAGGTATGTTTTCTTTTAGACTTGGTTTTTTTATTTGACTTTTTCGTTTGCAGGGAATGTCCAAGTTGATGAGGATGTTGCAGGGTATGTTTGATCGAGTAATTCATCCCTTAGGGTTAGTTCTATTAGACAAAAGGCGATATATAAAAAATATAAATATAATTTAAATTTAATAATAAATTTAAAAATAAACAAGTATACTTTACGTAGTATTTGTAGATTGATTGTAAATAAAAATCCGTTAAGGCTTGTATGAACAGTCTCCTTAAGACAGATTCGCCCTCTCCTAGGTGCTAAAGAACTTTAGACGTCTATCTTCCAGGATACAACAATGAACACCTACCAAAAGCAGCATAACTTTCAGTGGATAGGCGAATTCTAACCAAGCCTCCTCTATCACTAAGCAAAAGCAGTATTTTGAGAGAAAACTAAGAGCAAGAATTTGAAATAAATCTTTCTTCTTTCTCTTGATCTGTTAAAATAAAATGAAAAAAGGCTATTTATAGTGAAATTTTCATGAAACGGTTTCATGTAATTTAAAACAAAATATTATGGCAGGAGACTTACAAACATAATTACAGGAGAGTTACAAAATAATAATAACTGGTGAGTTACAAAAAAATTAAAAGAAAAATAAAGCTATACTAATTACCTTTGGAATACCAAAGAACAGTTCTGTTGAATAGGAAAAATATTTAAATGGGCTAAAAATTTGGTAAGCCAATTAAGGCTCGACTGGTCCGGACTTTTCGCGTTGCCCACATCTTACTGGTGCGCCCCTAACCCGTTTTAGTTTGATCCGCACCCCTCCCTGCACGCGAGGGAGAGCTTTGGTTTAGTCATTTACTAATTAACATGTTGCTTCTAGCTTATAAACCCTTCTCATATACCACACTTTTAACAATGTGGGATATGAGGTTTTAAGCACAATTTTTCCTCAACAAATTATTTTCATATAGCTTACTTAGCTTCAATTTCTCATTTATTACTTAACCATTTTGAGCATATTATTTTCCAAAAATCCCCCACATGAATGAAATTAAAAGATCAACAAAATTCAATGACATAGAGTGGTGATAGAGTTTACGTTAGATATTTGCATAGGATAGGTAGGCATCAACCCTTGAACCTTCCCTTGTGAAAGTATATTTACTTTACTGGCTGACCAGTAAACATGATGTCCTTGAACTATTCTGCCTTTGGTGTAAACAATGATATACCTCAATCAAATACCTCCCTGGCAAGGTTTTTGATTCTCATGGGTATGTTCATTTGGCCGTGGACATCTCCTGGTTCTGCAAGAGTTTTAAAGAACTATGCCCCAGTAGTTTCCTTAAAGCGGGCCCACTTTACTCTCACATAGGTGACTTATGTTGTTCAGTTCATCGAAACTTACAATGATCATTAAAAGCATTTGCTTAACCTTTTCCACATTTTTAATCACTATTATTATCATAAAAATGGACTTGGGATAATAACCCCCACAGTGACTTCACAGGTCTATGCAAGTAGGTTGTCCCTTTGAACTTAGTTCTTGGGATCCCCAGTCAGCTAGGTAGGGTTTCCCTTCACATAGCACCTTTTATTTTCATGGACTTTAGTCTCATTCCTTTCGATGTTTTATAGACTTGATCTCAATTTAAGCCTTTTGTTAGTGGATCCGCAATGTTATCTTTTGGTTTTACAAAATCAATAGAGATAACTGCGCTTGAGATCAATTGTCTAACGATATTATGCCGATGATGCATATATCTCGACTTACCATTACGTTAACAAGATACCACCACATTTTCAAGTGGTTCTAGGACACCCCCACATGTTCTATGATAACTCAGAGCTTTCTAGCAACGAGTTCATCATTTCCTTTAGAGTCAGATTTATCAATTCGACTACTCCATTTGATTTAAGGAAAATATGGTGGTGTCATCAAATGATTCAACATATTCATCACCACAATCACTTGTCAATTTCTTGCTTATAAAGAAAAGCTTCATTTTTGCTCTTAAGCAAATACACGTAGCAATGTTTTGTGCTTTCATTAATGAAGGTAATAAAGTATTTATCATTTCTTCTCGTTAGAACAAATCTTAAGTCACAAGCATTGGTATGATCAAGTGATTTTGTGTTTCTTTCAATTGTTTGAAATGAAGACCTCATTAAATTTTCTCAACACACGTTTCATATTTATGAATATAATTAATGTGAATTTGCTCTAAGTTAATTAATCTTCATAAAGAATTCATTAACAAGTATTAACCTGTCATGTCATAAATTAAATGACTCAAACATATAAATGGAAGAAGGGACATTTTTATTCATTGTTATTGCTTTTACAGAGATTAAATATCCCCTTCCCACATAAAATCTATATCAGGCACACAAGTCTATATCAGACATTTCTTTCGAAATATCGTCCACAACATTAGCTTCGTTGGTTCTAACTCTTTTTGGAAGCCTACAATCAGATGACTTGTGTCCTATCTTATTACAACTGAAGCATTTCCCTTGGAATTTAGGATTCTTGGAAACACCTCCTTTTGGTCCCAGTTTAGACCCAGTCTAAGATTGTCTCTTTCTCTTGACTTCTGCCACATTTGCCTTAGTTACATTAAGATTAGCTGCTTTGTTGAGCTTTTTGGATGCACTTTTATTGTCTTCTCCAATCCGAAGTCTGACAATTAAATCTTTCACTGTCATTTCCTTTCTTTTATGCTTCAGATAGTTTTTGAAATCATTCCAAGCAGGGGGTAACTTTTTTATTATGGCTACCACCTAAAAGGATTCACTTATGATCATTCCTTCAGCAAGAATATCGTGAATGATCAGTTGAAATTCCTACACCTGATTCACAACAGCTTTAGAATCAATCATTACAAAATTTAAGAATTTGGCAACTAAAAATTTCTTAGCTCCAGCATCTTCAGTTTTGTATTTATGGTCCAATGACTTCTATAGTTCTTTAGCTGTCTTCTTCACACTATACACTTCATAGAGTGCATTAGTCAAACCATTCAGAATGTAACTACGGCATAGAAAATCAGAGTGCTTCCAAGCTTCAATAGCATTGAAGGCGGTAGCAAGATCTACGTTATCCTCTCTCATAGTAGGAGGATCATCCTTCAGAAATTTGGTCAGGTTTAACATGGACAAATAAAACAGCTTCTTTTGTTGCCATGTTTTAAAATTCTCTTTAGTGAATTTTGCAGGTTTTTCATTATGGCTCATAGCCACTGGTAATGTTTGACTTTGGCTGTGAGCCTAGGCGAGGACAATAGCAACCCCAGACTGAGGACTGGTTGAATTCTTCGATGTTTCAAATATTTTTCTCGTCTAGAATTAAAAAACAAAACTAATATTTTTAAATTTATGAATTTGTTAAACATCAGGAATTTAGTTAGAAACTAAAAACCAGAAACAGAAACACAACTTTTGTTAAACGATAGGAATTTAGTAAAACTAAAAACCCGAAACAAAAGTTCACACGGACTAATAGAAAACACAATAATGAACAATGCACCGGGTATGTTACTTTGAAAGAGAGGTAATGCACTAGGCACACTTAAATACCAAGTCTTTCCAAAAACTAATCTTAGACATTCAAAAAACTAATCTTAGACATGCACTCCCAAATTGTTTTTTAATTATCCATACGTACTCGCCTTTGATTTGTAGGTATCTGTCTTAAGATTGTTAGACAAAAGACAATGTATAAAAAATATAAATATAATTTAAATTTAATAATAAATTTAAAAAAAAATAACAAGTGTACTTTACGTAGTTTTTGTAGATGGATTGTAAATAAAAATCTGTTGAGGTCTGTATGAACAGTTTCCTTAAGACATATTCGCCCTCTCCTAGGTGCTAAAGAACTTTGGACGTCTATCTCCCAGGATACAACAATGAACACACACCAAAAGTAGCACAACTTTCAGTGAATATGCGAATTCTAACCAAGTCTCCTCTATTACCAAGCAAAAGCAGTATTTTGAGAGAAAACTAATAATAGGAATTTGAAAGAGATCTTTCTTCTTTCTCTTGATCTGTTAAAATGAAATGAAAAAGGGCTATTTATAGTGAAATTTTCATGAAACTATTTCATGTAATTTAAAACAAAATATTATGGTAAGAGAGTTACAAACATAATGGCAGGAGAGTTACAAACATAATGACAAAGAGTTACAAACATAATAATAACTTGTGAGTTACAAAAAAAAATTAAAAGCAAAATAAAGGTATAGTAACTACATTTGGAACTCCAAAAGAAAGTTCTATTAAAGAGGAAAAATATTTAAATGGGTTAAAAATTTGGTAAGCCCATTAAGGCTCGATCGGTCCGGACTTTTCGCATCACTCACGTCGTGCTGGTGTGCCCCTGTAGTAGGCCTAACGGACCCATTCCAATTAAAACCCAAAATAAACAAATTTTAAATTTAAATTTATTTTAAATTTAAAATGTCCCTTTTACAAATTTTTAATGTCCAAATTACCAAAACCCAATTACACCCAAACCAAGCTCGATTACCCTTAACCCAATTACAAACAGGCCCAAATGGCCCAAACTCTAAACCTAAGCCAAAGCAATGCAGCAACTTGTGCTGCCAGCCATCCTACCCAGCCACTCAGAGTTTGCCACGTCACCCAGGGCTACTTACCATTTGCCACCACTGAAGACTCCCATCATTGCCATTACCATTTGCAAAACAAGTTGAAGAAAAGAAGTCAGCAGTTTCAATGACAAAAGGACAAATTATAATGATTGTAAAAATAGCTATATAGAGCAAAAATGCAAAATCTGTAGAGGACCTTTTTTTTTGCTAGCATTCTAAATCAATACAAATAGACAATATTCGAAACCAATACAGATGAGTTTTCTTTCAATATCAGTCCAGTAAAAAACATTCAAAATCAAGAAGAAAGCTCAAATTCACAAAGTAATAGAGACATCAAAATACTACCCGATTACACAGCATTCAATACTCTCAAAGCATAATAATTCTTAAGTGCTTAAACGGCGTCGTTTTCCTCCAACCCGACCCGACCAACACTGATCCCCTTGGGATTCGCATGTTTTCAGAAATTGGGATATTTACCCACTCGGTCCTTCCGCATTTTTTGATTTCCACAATTTCGTCCTTTTCACATTTTTTAATTAATTTTAAAATTTCCCATTAATTTTATTTCATTTTTAATTTAGTCCCTTAGCCTTTTTGAAGCCTAGGAAGCTGCCACGTATCCTTTTTTGGGTTATTTATGCAATTGGTTCTCTCTATTTTTTGATTTTGTTTCAATTTCATCATTGAATCAAGTTTTATTTTATTGTAAATTTGCCCAATGATTTTCAAATTGGTCCTTTAACATCTAGAAGTCCGAGAAGCTGCCACGTGTCACCTCTTTTTGGTTTTATTACCTAAAAGGTCCCTAAACTTTCTAGAAATCATATTTTAACCTTCAAACATTTCCAAAATTGCATTTTGACCCTTAAACTTCTCTAAAATTACATTTTGACCCCCAAACTTTGTAAAAATTATATTTTGACCCTCGAACTTTTCCAAAATCAATTTTCACCCCAAAATTTTCCAAAATTTCATTTTTTCCCCTGAAAATCCAAAAATTACCATTTTAACCTTGAACATAAAAAAATTACCATTTTGACCCCGAACATCCAAAAATTATCATTTTTCCCTCGAATATATAAAAATTACCATTTTGACCCCAAACATCCAAAAATTACCATTTTGCCCTCATTTCCAAAGTTCGATTTTAATCCCAATTTTTCCAAAAATTTCGATTTTGATCCCCAAATTCCTCGAAAATTACATTTTTATGTTTAGATTTTGTGTATTCTTTTATTTGTTTAATTATTTTGTTTGGTGTTATTTAATCTTCATTATTAACTACTCATCCATATTTAATTTACATGTTCATTTTTCAAAATTATTTTACATACGAATAAACCTTTAAAACCGAGGCAATGTCCTTTTCGTGTGGAAATCTCGAAAAATCATGCCCTAACGTGTTGGGTGTGATTTTTCGTATAATCTACACGAATCGAATATCCTCTTTCAAACTTTTCAAATGCTTTTTAATTTCTAGATTTCGAGAACGTCGTGCCCTAACGTGTTGGTCACGACTTCAATTCTTCGCGAAAGTCGAAACAAACGGGCATTTTTTCTTCAAATCTAATTTTCGAAAATCACATGAAATAAGCTATGTGTCCGAGGATCGTATTTTAAATTTAATTTGAAATTTCAAGTTCTCAAAAAATATACAAACAATTTTAAACAAAAGCAAGGCAATATTCCTTTCGTGTGAAAATCTCGAAAAATCGTGTCCTAACGTGCTGAGTGTGATTTTTTTCATATAATTCACACAATCGAATATCCTTTTTTAAATCCTTTCAAAATTTTCTTCAATTTCGAAATTCCGATAATATCGTGCCCTAATGTGACGGACATTTTATTCCTCGTATTTTAAACTTTGCTCGAGATTTCAAAGTTTTAACAAACAAAGGCCCGAAAAAAATCAACATGGTCAATTTTGGGCGTGTGAGGGTGATAATCCTTCCTCATACGTAACCGACTTTCGAACCCATTTTCTGGATTTTGAAGACCAAAATATTTTTCAAAACGGATTTTAAACGTTTTATGGTGATCAATCACACCGAATAAAAGATTGGTGGCGACTCCCATTTTTTCGATTTAAAAAATATTGTTCGAGACATGTTTGTTTCCCAAAAATAAACATTTCGATAGCCCCTATCTCGTTTTAGTTTGATTCGCGCACCCTCCCTGCACGCGAGAGGGAGCTTTGGTTTAGTCATTTACTAACCAACATGTTGCTTCTAGCTTATAAACCCTTCCCATATACCACACTTTTAATAATATGGGATATGAGGTTTTGAGCACCATTTTTCCACAACAATCATTTTCATATAACTTACTTAACTTCAATTTCTCATTCATTACTCAACTATTTTGAACATATTATTTTCCAACAAGTTCATTCTCTTGGTTAGTTGATCTATTGCTTAGTTTATTCCATTTACTTCCCCTCTTTTGCTTGATGAAAGACATCTTGGCTAAGGCCTTGTATATTAGTAAAAAAGGGGACTTTAATGGGTCCGATGGCTCTTTGATTGGTGTGACTGAAAATGTGATTGATAAATGGGCTTTTGAAACTCGATTTGTCGCGACAAGAGGTATTGTCTCTGCCTTTTCAACTTGTAAGTGGTAGACATACTTCTCAAATCTTAATTGTCAGTAAAATTATTGTCAGAAACTTTATGGTTAGAGAATGGGTTTTGTACATTTATGCTTCCATATGTTATCTGCTAATCTAGTCACTTTGGGTTGCTTGTGCTGAACCGGTTATGGACAAATAAACTTGGTTAGGTAGATAACTCGATTTTGAAAAAAAATTAAATGCCTGTGTATTCTCTTCCATCTTCTAAGTTCTGCTAATATTATTCAAGTTAATTATTTGGTTTCTCCTATTGTGTTTACTACTTTTTCTTTAAAAATTTATTTTTTGTGCAAGTATGTCTTATGTTGCCTGTGCCATTTCCATGATTGCTTTCTTTTGTGATCTTTGCAAATTCAGACTCTAGTAGTTTTGATAGTGAATCTGATGATGCTAAACCTTCACTCAATTGAAATCGATCCAATGATACTTAGGTTGTTTTTATTTACTAGTTAAAAATCACTGAAGAAGATGAATAAGGAGGTCAAGAAACGATAGAAAAATTGGGGGGGGGGGGGGGGGAGGGGGAACTCAAAAGGAAATTTTTTTTAAATTTTTTAGATTATGATGTCACTATGATGTCATTTATTTCACGTGTCATAGTATTCTATCATGTGTCGTTGACGTAACGTCGTTAGTCTTATGTACCAAACTAGTGGACGGTAAAAAGTTCGAGTACCAATCTAGGACAAAAAAGCTATAGGTACCAATCTAAGAGAAGTAGGGGTAAGCAAAACTCGATTCGAATCGAAAAATTCGAAAAAGAAAATTGAATTTCGAATTATTCGAATCGAGTTATTTGAGTTAAACAAATCAAGTTAAATTTTTTTCTAATTTCGAGTTTGAATCGAGTTAAATTTTCGAATTCGAATAAACCGAATAAAACTATATTATTTTTAATTTTAAATTTATATTACTCAGGCCTAATTTACTTTACCATATTTTCCCCTAAAACCCAAACTTTTTATTTTACTCAATTTTTCCCTTAAAGGTTAAAACCCATTCATAAACTAAATCCAAATATTTTTAATTTTTTATCTTTTACTTTACTCAAATATAATTTCGGTCTTAAAAAAAAAACTCATAAGCTAAACCCAAAATTAATTTTCTCTTCTTAAAAAAAATCTAAATTAAATAAAAATATTTTTTAAAAATTTATATAAATTAAACAACATCAAATTAATTTTTTTAATTTAACTCGAACAAATATATTCGATTCGATTCAAATTTTATCTCACTCGACTCGATTCATAAAAATTTCAAATCGAGTTAGGATGATGAAATAGAATTCGAAAACTCGATTAACTCGAAAATTTTTCACTCGATTCGATTCGATTCGATTCGATTCGATCGAATGCTCACCCCTAAAAAGAATTGGACAAGTTCAAGTATTAATTTTATATTTAACCCTAAATATTATAATTGTTAAAAAATTCTATATATTTTTAATATTTTATAATAATTTTTCAAGTATATTTTTAATATATTTCTTTACTTTATAATTTTATATATATTTATATATTTACGAGTTTTAATAATTTTTTATTATTTTTTTGCTACACATGTGACAGATATAATTGAAAAAAGGGAAAAAATTGGGATCATTAAAGTTAACCGTCAAAAAACTTTTTTGATGAATTTAACAATTCAAATACTCAATTGAGTGAAAAAATTAATTATTTTTTTAAAAAATTGAGGGTTTTTATACCTTTAAAATTTTATTTATTTATTTTTATTTTTTTAACAAATATTTATTTTTATTTTCATTAAGTTGTGGAAGGGGAGGAAAGAAAGAAAAAGGAAAAAGAAGAAAAGGGGAGGGGAGGGGAATGAAAGAAAGAGAAAGGAATTTCGTAATTAATATTTATTTATATAAATATTATATTTATAATATTTTTTTACTTTTTAACATTTTTGCATTGTTTATTATTAAAATTCAATTTACAAAATAATTGTTATATATTTTTATGTCAAGTTTTATAATATGGTTTCTGTAATCTATTATAACAATATAGAGATTTTAATAAATTTGTATATGTTAAAATGTGTTATAAATTTTTATATTCTTTGTATATTTTGAATTGAATTCTTTTATTTTTATTTTAAAGAATTTAATCCTTATTTTTATTTAAAAGTATAAGTTTAATTATTAACATTGTTAAATTTTTTATTAAATTCAACTTTATTATAACTAGGGGAAATTTTAGGGGGTTGGCAGTGGCCCTGGCTCCCTTAAAATAAAAAAATTTTCATTTAAACCCTTAAAATTTTTAAAAATTTTAAATTAGTAAAAGTAAAATTGCACTTTAACTCTCCTAAAAATGATAAAATTTTGATTTAATTTTTTAAAAAATATATTTTTACTATTGTAAAAATTATAATTTAATTCCGACCTCCTAAAAAAAATTTTGGTTTGCCCCTAATCATAACGTAATTTTTTTAGTTACATGGATATTATATGAGTGTTTTTTTTATTTTAAACTGTCACATCAATAAATGTAACCCAAAAAACTTTAATGATGTTAATAATGAACCTACATTTTGAATCTAAAGGGGGTTTTTTTTTTTTTACCAAAATGATACAAAAACTATAATTTAATACCAAAATATTATCTCCACCCCATTAATTATCAAAATGATATATTTTTGGGGGTGAAGGGCACTTGAGAGGCGGCACCACTGTGTCTCTTTGACCAATTTTTTTTAATTTTTTAATTATATTTTTATATTAAAAAATAAAAAAAATCGGCACCTGTCAAATGGGCGGCATCCATTTTTTACAGGTATAGTATAAACCCGAAATTAAAATACAGGTATAATATAAACCTGATTAAAATAATTTGATGGTGCCTACTTGATAGGCGGCACCAGTGGTGCCTACTTGAAAAGTAGCATCGAAAAAGACCAATGGGGGAGATTGTTGCTGCTACTATCGCTTGCTTCCAAAGCTACATCATGCTGAATGGTGATGAGACTTAACCCCATTCAACATGGGGACCTTATAATGGTCCCCAAAAATTAAACACTCACACACACAAATAGGGCACAAGCACAAAAGAAAGACGAATCGGCAGTAGCCCAAGCACAAAGAAAAAAAAAAAGAAGGGAAGATAAGTTATTTAGGGTTTTGTTTAGGATATTAAGGTATTTAATATAAATATTATTTTTTGTTGATTTTGATTTATTTTAGAAATGTTGTTGGTTTCTGATTAAATTAATATTTTGATTAATTTTTTTTGTTAATTAAATTTTTTATTAAATTAGGTTAAAAAGAAAAGGTTGTTTGTTTGAAATGTATGTTTATATTTTTCCTTTGTAATTTATTATTTTTATTTCCAATTATAATTTACTATTTTTATTAATTACTCTTTTACTTTTACTTCTATTTTTTTTCTTTTGTATGTTTATATCATTTATTATTTCTCAAGATATTTTATTTTTTCAATAAATAAAATTGTTACTTTTTTCAATAAATTACATCAACTGAATGTTAGAAAAAATTATTTATTTTAACTTTGTGTATATTTACCTTACAATGTATATTTAAATAATAATGATTTTTTATTTTTTTAAAATAATAATTTTATTAAAATATTTTAAAATGGGTGATGAATATTAAAATTATTTTATTATTAAGTGATATATATATTTAAAAGTTAAAAATAATTTATTTTCATTTGAAATAAGTATATGATGTTCGGTACAATTTAATGACCAATTTAGAGTGTATTATCCTTAGGTGAAAATAAAATTAATAAAAATATTAATAACTTACAAAAGAATTTAAATTTAGAGTGTTGTATGCATTTTGACATGTTTTTCTTTTCCAAAATTAATGTCTTTACTATTGATAATCCTATTTATAATCTTAATTTTTTATTGCAGATATCAAAATGAATTCTTTGATTAAAAATCATGAGCACATATAAAAAAAATTAACAATGAGGTAATAAATTGTTATTTGTTACATTATAAAAAGTTCATTTCATTTACGGAATTAAACTAGGTTATATTAACTATTTCAGTAATTTAATATTGTTAGGAGGAGTACCATGTATTAAGGGGTCACGTGAATGGTGTAAACTATCCACCGGATGATCGTCTCATGCCATACTTGATGGCAGTGGGATTTGGATCAGTTGCATTGATTTGGACTTTTGATTTGCGCTACGACCTAACATCCGCTTTGGTTGAGCGGTGGCGGCCGGAGACCCATACATTTCACTTGTCGTGTGGGGAGTGTACCATCACATTGGAGGATGTTGCACTGCAGCTCGGGCTTCCAATCGACGGGAGTGCCGTTACGGGCGTAAGTACGATATCTGATCTAGTCACCCTTTACTATAGCTTATTGGGAGACTCACCTGACAATGCTGATTCGAAATTTACAGGGTTGAAGTTTACATGGTTGAGAGCAAATTTCGAGCATTTACCAGATGCTGCCACCGAGCGAGAGCTGACGCGCGCCGCTCAAGCATATATCATGCACATGATAGAGGGTGTACTGATGCCGACCGTAAACAACAGTAGGGTCCACCTGATGTATTTGCCCCTCTTAACTGATTTTCATGAAGCATGTTCGTATAGTTGGGGTTCGGCAGTACTAGTGATGTTGTATTGAGAGCTTTGTCGAACGATAAAGCCTTCTGTTGTTGACATAGGCGGATGCCTAATATTGCTGTAATCTTGAGCCCTTTATTGGATGTCTTTCCTGGCATCAGTTAGAAATCTATCATATGTTTTTTCCACTTGTGAATAGGTGATAACATCTAAGCATTATAACAATTATTTGACACTTTTTTGTTAAATTTGTTTTAACAAGTTATTTTTCGTAGATGGTGAGGGAATTCTAATATCGAGAGGTCAATGACGGTTCCAACATACCGACAAATGATTGAGACACATGCTGGGGAGAAGGTAAGTTATTCGTGACATGCAATTACTTTATTCATCTTAATTTATTAATATTAATTGAGTCGTGTTACTATAATAATGTTATTTAAATTTGGAGTTCATTTGGATGCCCTATTCTGTCCTAGACATTGTCACTGTTATTTCCGCTTCTGTTAACGCACACTCGCACTTGTGGTGCATTAACGTGCCTATTATATGTTTTTAGACAAATGGAGTAGTATCATGGGGATCGAGTATTGCGACAATTCAAGTGCATTCAATACATCCCGGCACACCCAATAAACTTGGAGAAGATCCACGATATTGATAAGAAGGGGAAACAATGACTGGAGTGAGGGTAGTGCATAAAGATTATATTGCAATGTGAGAGAATCGGGTGAAGCCAAGCCTAAGCTTGAGCCCCAGCCGACGCCCAAGTCTTATCATCCAGGGTGGTCAGGCCATGGTTATCATACAGGTTGGTCAGACCAGGAATATCATTTGGAGTTTCTTGGATCCAGTTCTGATCACCAAGATCCGAGATCATCTATCATGTTTTCTCCAGTTAGCCTACATACTCCACAAAGCTTGTCACCGTCTGTTTTCTCCATCATGTCCATTTCGTTACGGATTTTGGTCACATGCGAATGACCTTTCGAATTCCTTCCCAAACCTTTGTTTGAGATAAGCTCAAAAGTCGTCGAAGGCACCTCTCATGTAGACAAGTCAGGCAGGACGAGGAACTCGTTTTCCCAAATACATAACGGAGCTCGAGAGTGTACATGGGGTTGATAAACTGTTTAACATTGAGCGACGAGTGAGCACAAACTGCAACGACATTCGCATAGGGATAACAAATTGTATCGAACCTCCTGCAATCATAATGTCTGTTTTGGAGATCAACCTCGTGGGACCTAAGTAGGATACCGGGTTGACCCCCAATGATCTTCATAACTTGAAATCTTTGAAATTGTCGTGAATATATTTCAACGTTCATCGACCTCGCTCTCCGACGGTTTGCATCCATTACTGATAGCTTCGACAAACATGTGTCCGACATTCATTTGCTTGATTTGTTTCATCCCCATTACTGGCATTAAGGTAGCCAGCTTATAGAACATAGTCGAGAACAGGATGAAATTGAAACATGTCGGATTCTCTTGAACACGCCGTTAACCGACTCTACCAAGTTCATCGTCATTTGATCATATCGAAACCCATAATCGAAATTTTGAGACCATTACCTCGGCTTCATGGTACCTAACCACTCTCGCAAAGGCTTGTTTGTTTAACATTCCATGTCACGCTCAAGTCTGGTCATTATTTGTCAGAATCAGTGTGGCTATAGCTCATACGTTGTAGGAATATTAAGAATATAAATTGAAACTAAATTTTTTTTACCAATTTTCACAAATCTTCTCCACCAGTCTGCATTCTTATATTCTCGTTAGAAGTTAGCCGAAATGTGCCACTGCAGTAAACCAATCTCCATGGTACACCGGTATGCCTAATGGCAGCAATTATTCCCTTCCCTTTATCAAAGATGATGCAAATATTATCGTTATGAACAACATGCCTCCGCAGGTTCGTTAGGAAGAATTCTTACGATTCCATGTCTTCTTTGTCCACAATAGCAAATACTATCGGGAGCACGTTTTGTTTCCCGTCTTGAGCCACCCTAATAAGTAGGATCTGTGTATATTTCCCGTATAGTTAGGTCCCATCTACATGGATAAATTACTTGTAGTGAAAAATTCTTCTTCCCGATTGTAGGTTGTTATCTAGGCCATAATAAAGTCATGTCATCAACTCAATGACAGTCCCCGACACATACTGTCGCATTACGGCTATCCACCCCTATAGCTCATTGTACCAATCACCGAACAATTATTCTACTGCCATCTGTTTGGCTGTCCATGCTTTCTGATATGAAACCTGATACTGGAATCGTGCTTGCATCTCGACAATTAGTGTAGAAACTTTGATGGTCGACAAGTCCTTCACCATTGGCATGATATATGTGCAAATAGTTTTGGAATTGAGTTTTCAGTGATCTTCTGATATACGTGTTGAAGTGCATGTGTGAGGCCCAACAATTTTTTTTATCTCCAACATTTGTGACTTCTGGATAAATGCAACTCGTACCCGTCAATTGCAACCTTCCGTCGACTTCCAACACTTCCAAATATATAATGTCGATTTAGACATGACGACTTTTTAGTCCACCGACACATTCATGCTATACCGCTTAATGGCAAATGCGCACTCTTCCTTGGATTCAAATTTCTGGCCCACGAACAACTCTTTAGGTTCTGGTGCTACGACCAATAAATGAGCAGGTAGTATATCAGGGTAGTCCGTGAACTCGATTGCATGTGCCGTATCGAGGTCTATAAGCGACATGTGTGCCCTAGCAAGATTATTGTGCATCACAATACGTGGACCATCCGAGACCTCGTCATTCAAGTCTTCCTCGTCTACGTTTTTTATCACTATCACTATCGACCTTATGATTAGTGTAACACTCCCTAACCCTAAATTGTTATCGAAATAGGGTTACAGGGTATTATCAGATATATCGGATAACTTACAAATAATAAATATATAATTAATGAACATACTATAAAATAATCATAAAATCCCTTAATTGAACCATCGAGGCTCAAAACACGTATTAGAAGGGAATTAGGACTTGTTCTTGTGCTTCGCAGATTTTTAGTAAATTTTTTTTCGAACGCAATATAACCCCCTTTATAAACATCTAACCTTTCCTGCAATTTCAACCCACAACCAAAACAATTTATACTCAAATTCACCTAAATCATAATCATTTCATTAACATATTAATTCAATAATTAAACATTTTTAATATTATTCAAAATTTACTAATAACTTTATTCATTTTTCATTCAAACATAATGCCAAATTTTATAATATACTATTTACCATTTTATTAAACTAACATCAAAATATGATATATATATATATATATATTTACAACCAACATTACGAGCATATGCATGTAACCTATATAACACCTAGTACATGCCACTTTTACCAAAAGAGGAGAATTATATCACCGAGTTTATACTGAGGTCAGGATCGATCTGGATGCTGAACCAGGACCTTAATTTCTACTAACTTGCGCATGGAAACAACCGTACGCTGAGTATTTCATACTCAATGGTATTACTATAATTCAAATTATAAATAATCAAATAATTTTCATAGAATCAATCATATAATACATGAACACATATTATCTTAATTTATACATCACTTTCATTCGATATCAATATCAAATCAATTTAACCATTTCATTCTCATTCCTCTGTTTCATCACATATCATTTTATATGCCTCAATTTTTCATTACTATTCAATTTTTCTTTTTCACATAGTTTACCCCTATTAACAAGACTCGGACCTTAGCAGATACACGGATCCAACCAAACACACCAGAATGGCACCCAGTGCCTCATCGGATAGTTCAAAGCAAATAAGTGACACCCAGTGTCTCATCGGCCTAGCCGAAGTAAAGTGGTACTCAGTACCTCATCGAATCTATCCGAAAAAAAATAATGACACCTAGTGTCTCATCGACTCAAGGTCGAAGTATCCCTGAACTCTTCCAATCCTATGGCATGCCAACTATATCCGACTCAGCCCGACTAGTTAATAGGGATTTTCAATTTACAATTCATATCACTTTCAATTTCAATTTCACTTATTAAATATAAATATCGAAATAAACATTAAATAATGAATAATTTAAATTATAGTAATACAAACCCGAATTTCGCGATTACTTCTCGATAACTTTTTCCTTTCCTTTTTGTGTCGATGCTTCGAGTTCTTTGCTAGCTACAAAAATAATAATAATAATTTGCACTATTAATTACAGCATTAATTTATAATAATAATTGAATTTCTATCCAATTTATACCTTAATTCCAATTTAATCCTAATTAACTTATTTATTTTTTTCTAACTCAATTCATACTTTATTTTTATTCAATTTCCTTCCATATTCAACTTAACTATCTAATGTTCATAATAAAACCCTAATCTAAAATTTCTTTCAATTTAATCCCTCTATCACAAAACTTGTAGCTTCTTTTACAATTTAATCCCTTTAACAATTCTAACTTGAAATTCATTCAATTAAATCCCTAATTCACTATTTTGTTCAACGTGAACTATGTTCAAAAACCTTAAAACTTCCAAGAACTCAACTTAATTTCATCAAAACTTTGTTCTAAAGCTTCTAAAACATCTAATTTAAGAGAAAAGAGCTTAATTGACTTACTACTTAAAGATTAAAGCTTCAAAATCCTAGTTTTCCCCTTTTTTTTTCCTTCTCTTTTCTTTCTCCCCTGTTTCGTGAGCCTCTATTCTTTCTTCTTTTGTTTCTTTCTTTATTCTTTTATATTATATATATATATATATACATCAATTAATAATAATAAAATAATATCAATTAAATAATAATTTATATTATTATATTTTAATATTAATTAATAATAAATTAAAATCAAGAAAATTCTTTAGATTTTTCTCTGTTTGCCGCCTCAATTTATGCAATAGGCATAATTGATATTTTAGTCCCTCTTTCTTTCTTTTAATCTATAATTAGACTTTCACCCTTTATTCAATTTAGTCCTTTTTATTAATTACTCTAAATTAAATTAAATTCACCTAATCAAAGCTTAATTAAACACACTACTAAACTCATAATTACTCCTAATAATTATTTACGAACACGGTTTACTGAGACGGAGGCCTTATAACTCATTTTTTCGGTGCCCGTGAATTTAGGTCATTACAATTAGAAGGATCACTACTATCATATTTATCATCACCATTCGCATCATTCTCGGGTGCAAAATTAAGATCGATGCCAATTCCGCGAACTATAAATTGACTATCAACGTACGATGTTGGAACCATCATACTTAATGAAGTGGGATCTTCAACTGTCTCAACATCAGCTAGCTCAACAAATAATTAAATCGGTGCATTTTCGTCACTCCGATTCCCACAATTAAGAGCAATCATTGTCTCTACGTCTTCATCGTCTACGAGTTTCATCTTAGTGAATTTGATAGGATTTGTCGAAATTGAAAACTTGTAGAAAAGTTTCGAGATCATTCTTCAACAATGTCTAGTAATTTTTTCACTAATCTTTGCCTTTATATTATCAATCGAGACATTTCTGTTAAAACTCATTGCTAGTTGTTGGCGACATTCAAATATACATCCAATTGTTGTTGTCAAAATTTCTCCATCGAAATAAACGCATACGAAAAATTGATTTTCCATCTGTTAAAAAATAAATAAATAATATCAATATCATACCATTTCGAACAACAAATAAATTATTGTAAATAAAATTGCTGTTAAAAATTTATACTAACCTTCTCTGACTCTTATCTTTTGTTTGAACAAAATTTAACTTCTTCAAAAAATTTTGTTTCAGCTAATCAGGACGGGGTGCTTAAATAAGTACTGGGTGCCGCCTACCAGATGGGCACCATAGGTGTCGCCTATCAGATGGACACTATTGGTGGTGCCTGTCAGGTAGCCTTCACCTAGGTGTTACCTATCTGACAACCTCAACCTAAAATAGTATTTTCGTCATATATGACCCATATTTTGACCCGTACAAAAAATTGGTGTTGCCTATTTGACAGGCACCATCCAATATTTTTTTAATTTTTAATATAAAAATATAATAATAAAAAAAAGATTCAGAGAAACATAGTGTGTGCCACCTATCTGACAGGCACCACCTACCCATCTATATCATTTTGGTAATTAATCAAGGGAGTATACAATTTTGATATTTTATTATTTTTTTGTATTATTTTTGTAAAAAATCCGAATCTAAAGCATAGAGAGAAAATTCCTAAAAAAATAATACATGAATTAAATTTCAAATTTACAAAAAATACATAAAATTATAACATATTTTAACCATGTGCATATTAATTCAAGTTCATATAAATTCATCTCCTATTAAAAATATAAAAAATATAATTAAATATTTTTTTTCTAATGATCCAATTTAAAGAAAATTTATTTTATTAATTGTTTTTATTATATTTTAAAAATATATTTTTAAAGCTTGACTTACAAGATTGATTTAGAGTTATTATTCAACAAATTATAAAAAATAAAATAAATTTATATTTATATAGACTTAAATGATGTACTAAAAAAGCTAGTTCGGTGCGAGTTGAATTAACATTCTTATTTGATTTTTTTTTGTTTTTAAAATTCATACTCAACACACTAAATCTTTTGGGTTAAATTAAAATATATAATATTAATAACTATAATATATATAATATTCATAATTAATAAAATATAACATCTTAATTTTAATTTTAATATAAGAAATAAAATAATTAGAAATGAAGATATAGGAGTGCTCGATCGGTTAATCAAACCAAATTAGTATTAATTGCATTAATCAAAATTTTAAAATTTTAATCGTTAACCGAATCGAAATTTTTAAAAAAAAATTAACCGAACCGAACTATTTCGGTTAATTCAATCGGTTAACTGAATTAACCGAAATATTTATGTTTTTGTTTTTTGTTAAAAGTAAAACATATCAAAAAAATAAATTGGTAAGGTTCATTTAACCGAATTAATCGAAATTAACCGAATTGGTAATATATAATATTAGTGTTTTGAAAGTTCGATTAATTTGATTAATTACCCGATTTCGAACCGAATTAACTGATAACCAAACTTTCAAAAAATCATTAATTAACCTCCGATCGAATTAAATTGATTAACTAATCGATTAACCGTATTAGTTTAGTTCAATAAATTAATTCAATTTTAATAGAAATTTGAATATCCCTATCAAGAGAAGCAAGCGCAAGGGGATGAATAATACTAGAGTTTGATAGCAACATAGTTAAAATTTGCTCATCTAGTTTGGGCCCTGCATGTGATGTAATCTGTTAATATTAGATCAAAGCCCAAACCTCATATTTTTCTTCTCTTTTTAGGATTTAAGATGTAAGTTTCCCATTGGGGCTAGAAATTTAAATAAGGGCATAGATTGGGTCCATGTTTCTCTCTTAATTCAGTTGTTTTAGAATTGATAAGCACTGGACCTCTAGCTTTTGTGTTTCTCATTGGGGCTAGAGATTTAAATAAGGGCATAGATTTTGTTTTAGTATTGTGTGTGGTAATATTTCAGATTCGAATTCGATAAATTGAGTCAGATTGAGGGTGTTACAATTAAGCTGTTAGTTAATTAGTTGATATTGTACTGCAACTCTTTCGTGTTTATTGTTGGGTAGTTAAGTGTTTTTCTAATTATGTTTCTCTTTTAATTCAGCTGTCTTAAAATTGACCAGCACTGGGCCACTGGCTTTTGTGTTTCTCGTTGGGGCTACAGATATAAATAAGGGCATAGATTTTGTTTTAGTATTGTGTGTAGTAATATTTGAGATTCGAATTCGGGAAATTGAGTCAGATTGAGGATATTACAATTAAGCTGTTAGTTAATTAGTTGATATTGTACTGCAACTCTTTCATGTTTATTGTTGGGTAGTTAAGTGTTAGTTTTATAACTATGTTCTGTTGTACCTATATTCAATTTAGTTAGTGAATGAGCTAAGATTCAATTAGGATTGATTGTTAGCATTGAATACTCTAGCAAATTCACTGACAATCTTGTATAAATTTGATGGTTCAATACTTTGGATTACTACAAAAAATAATGTAAATAACAATAATTATTTTCATATATTCAAAAAGATATTACTTTTTATAGTTTTGTATATTATAGGTTAATTAATTTAAATTTAAAATAATTGATTATATTTTATTTCAAAATTATTTCTAATAATTATTGACCTTATAAGAATTTAAACCAATTAAATAATTTATCTAACTTTGATTTATTTTTATTTTAAAATTAATAAATTGAATTTTATAGACTTTAATAGTCAAACCTAAATCATGTAAGTAATTGGACTTTAAACTTATTTGATTAAATATAATCCGTGTATTAAATTAAAACTGAATGACTAAATATGAAATTACCATAACCCAATATGACCTAAACTTCAAATGATCCAATGAGAACTAGTCATGCACCACAATTTGTTACATTTATACATTAACCTATTGAATAGAATCAAATGGTTGTTTTATTAATTGTATAATTCATTTAATTTCATTAATGTTAATTATATAATTCATTAAATTGGAATAATAATTGTACAATTAATGTCATAATCATTCAATAACATTAATAGCTAGAGGAGTGTATAATTGATCAATACTCTTAAATTGATCAAAAGTTTAAAAGTAAACGTAGTGGTCCAAAGTTTTTATATATTTCATTATATGATAAAAAATTCTAAAAATGTATACTCAATGTTGTGTTTACATGGATTGATTCACTTGGATCAATGATTGTACGATTAATTATACAATTATTAAATTGTGTCAATTGTTGTAAGATTAATGTCATAATTCATTCGATATTGCTAATAATTAGACGAATATACAATGGATCAATATTCTAAAAATACTTATACACTACAATGTCATTACATTCATGCATAGAATCATTCAGTTAAATCAATGATTGTACAATTAATGTCACAACTCATTCAACTACGTTAGAAATTAGAGTAATGTAAAAGTGATCATTACTCTTCAAATTACTTGTAGAACGCAATGTTAGCACATTCATATATAGACTCGATTCAAATAGTTCAATGTCATAAGCATTCAATTATGTTAGTAGTTAGAGGAATGCATAATTGATAACGAAAATTATTTTGTACATTGTTAGTGGAGTTTTTAGACTCCACAAGTAAGGTCAGGGGATTGACAAGTGTCCCATAAAGGTATAGTATGTAACACCCAAAAATCGTAACCATCTCTGATCTAAGGTCTCAAGGTCTATTGAACTTTACGAGTTTTTTTTTTTACATGCAAATCAATCAAAATTTATACATTTACCAACTTGCAACTCAGAATACTAACTCCATTTAACCTTACACATTCATTTACAACATTCCAATCAATCAGGAATCAATGTTCATATCACTTATCATGACATCCATTTTTCATTTCTGTAACACCCAAAACTTGAAAATCATATTCAATTAGGGTCTCGATGTCTTTCTATTCATTTATCACTATTCATCTTACCTTGCAACTTCTACCGGTACAAGTATACAAACTATCGATACTTCTGTGAGCAGAACTACCGATACCTACCATGCAACTACCGATACAACTCAAGCCAGTGAACAACCTCTCTCCTACCCTGTACTTCTGCCAGTACATGCATGAGTTCTACCGAAACAAGTATGCAGAATCTCATGAATCATGTTAAAACACAAGTTTATCAATACTTACCATGCCTAACTCCAAAATGCATTAGACTAATACATAATTCATAGTTTTCAAGTCATTACATTGTACTTTGAACTCTATTTTTCGTCTTGAACAAGCATACATTATTAAGTTCAATAATTCATTAAAGACATAACAAGATCTGTAACATCCGCGTTTTTGAACCGGAGTTGGAACAGTAATAGTGTCGAGTTAAGAGTTAGAATATGTGGTTAAAATAAGAAGATTAGGAAAAATTAAGGATTAATTAGAAATTGTGAGAAAGCATGAGGGACTAAATAGCAATTTAGCCAAAATGAAATATAAGTCATTATGAGAATTATAGTGATTAAGGAGGGGCAAAAGAGTAATTTGGTGGAAGATATTTTTGGAGGCAATGTTTTGGGCAAAGTGTAAAGTTGGAAGGCCCAAGGACTAAAAGTGAATTTTCATAAAGAGAAATGATGAAAAAGCTATAAAAGCCATCAACCATTGTGTTTCACATTAGCCACCATTTTTCCACCATTTCAACTTTTGTTTTTCTTTCAAATTAGTCATTTTTCACCAAATACAAACCAATTAAACTAGTTTCTTCCAAATTTCTTCAAGATTAGTGAATAAAATTAATAGAGAAGTGTAGTAGCTATCCAATTGTTAAAAAAAATGCATCCATGCTTGTCTTGGAGGAGAAAGAAAATGGACATTAGTGTTGAATACAACTGATTAAGGTAAGAAAGTTAAACTCCTCTTTAAATACATGTTAGTTTTTGGTTTAGAAACATAGATTATGATATGTTAGAAGGATTTTAATATGAATATATGTGTTTTGTATGAAATAGAAGAGAAAGAAAAGAAGGAGGAGGACCAAATTGAAGGAAAAAGGAAAGGAGAAAGCCAAGGAGTGAAAAGGGATTATCTACAAGAGTTGTAAGTACTACAAGTATTAAAAGGTTTAGAATTAATTAAGTTAAAGTGTTTATAATTTTAACATATATGGTTAATTATGATAAAATGATATGTTTAATTATAAGTGTTAATTATGTATGATTGAATGAAATTTAGTATAAAGAAACATGAGAAAGGAATTATTCTCATTAAAACAGATTGGATAGAATCAGAGGACTAACTTCAAAAATTCACCAAAAATTGTATAAAAAGAGTTAGAGGTTGAATTAAATATGTGATTAAATATTTTTTAGTGTAGTTTCATATGGAACAGTGAATTAAAAGGAATTTTATATTTTGAGATATACTAGTTTTTGTGTAACAAGGTCAGAGTAGGTTCGAGTTCCCCTGTTCTGACTTTGAAAAATCATAGAAAAATGTAGAAAAATTATTAGAGACTTAAATTCATATGGTTAATTCTATAATGAGTCTATTTTGAAAAGAAACATATGGGAACATTATTGGATTTCTGTACTAAAAGATAAATAATTTTTAGTAAAAAAAGGTCGAAACTGTTAGGCAGCAGAGAATGGGTAAATTGAAATAATTTACTGTACAAATTGGCTAAAGTAAAAATTCTGAAATTTTTATGGTAAAAATATATTTGAGTCTAATTTCAGAATCATCAAGCGGATTATAATTTCAAATTCTGTAGCTGAAGATATAGATAATTTAGTGACTGTGAGTCAAATGTACAGCTTTGAAAATTAATGTAAAAAAAGAAAAATTGAATAGAAATGAAAAATTGATGCATATAAAGTGATATGTATTGAAATTGAGAAATGAGAATGAAATGGACAAATCAAAGGTTTCCAAAGTTATTGGTACCTAATTGTTTATGATATTTGGTTAAATTGATTTGTTATTGATTTGTATTACTATAATCTGAATTATTCATTATTTAATGTTTATTTCGATATTTATATTTAATAAGTGAATATAAGGTAAGCGTTAATATTGAGATGAATGAAAATTTATGTTGAATTAATAGTATATTTGAATTGAATTTGAATGATTTGTGATCAAAATTGAAAGTGAAAGTGAAAGTGAAAGTGAAATTGGAATTGAAAGTGATATGAATTGTAAATTAAAAATCCCTATTAACTAGTCCGGCTAAGTCGGATATAGTTGGCATGCCATAGGATTGGAAGAGTTCAAAGATACTTTGACCTTGAGTCGATGAGACACTAGGTGTCATTATTTTACTTCGGATAGATTCGATGAGGTACTGGGTACCACTTTACTTTGACTAGGCCGATGAGACACTGGGTGTCACTTTATTGCTTCGAACTATCCGATGAGGTACTGAGTGCCATTCTGGTGTGTTTGGTTGGATCCGTGTATCCGCCAAGGTCCGAGTCTTGTTAATAGGGTAAACAATGTGAAAAAGAAAGAATGTGCAAATTGTGACATTGAGGTAAGTGAAATGATAATCACATGAAAGGTAAGTATAATATATGTATAAGAAATCAAAGAATGATAAAACTAAGTAAGCTAAGAGATTGGTATGACTAAAATGTGAAATGAGGAAGAATATGTGAATTCATAACACTACTGTAAGTTAAATGTTATACACATAAAAGGTATGTATTTTACATGAATAAATAATTATATAAATGAGTTTGAAATGTGTGATTAAAAGATGAATGATTAATGACTCTTGTAGTACTTACTAAGCCTTCACCGGCTTAACGCGTTTAATTCAACGCGTAGGTACAAGATCTCTAAGAAGCTAAGGTTGGATTAGGCGCCTCTCGTCAAATCACATCAACATTGGAAGATTACAAGACAAGGTATACTTATTTTGAGGTAAAATGGCATGTACAAATGGTACTTATATGTCCTCAATGAATGGGTTATAAATGTTATTTTGGAATATTATGAACTTATGAAATGAGATGATGAATTTTGAATGAAATTGTGTTTTAGACTGAATTGATTTATTGGTAAAGTTTTTATATAATTTCATGGAGTTATTTGAAGTTTCTAGCTATATTTCTTGATTTTAGAACAGAGGTATCAATATTTTTATGATGATATCGGTATTTGCCCTGTTTTGAGTAAAAATTACATTTTCATTATTTTCAAATTGGTTTTAAGTCTTGATTTTGATTATACTTGATTATTTTGTGATATTTTGAGTAAAATGATTCAATTACACAGTATTTGAAAGAAAATTTTGTTATACTCGTTTTTAATTATATGACACTGTATGTAATACTCTTATATCGGGTTTATATGTGTGAACCGGGTGTAGGGGTATTACAAGATCATCAAAATCTCGAACGAGTAAACAAAAGATAACATCATCCTAGTACATGCCATATAACCAAGTGATGAAGGACTACTAAATAGGTTCTGCGATAGTTGACTTCGTGGAGATGATCCGATCTTCAAACAGCAAAGTAATCTACAAAACAACAATAACATCTTTGGTAAGCTTCAAAGCTTAGTAAGTTCTAAGAGTCTAAAGAATTACCAATCATATGCATAAAGCAGTCATAACTCAACCGAGTTAGGATGAGTTGTTGCTTCCTCAAGCCATATGTAGTATTCCAACTTTCCTATCTATAACTTTACTCTTACCAATACCTGATGCTGCTCACACGAGCTGTCGAGGACTCGAAAAATATGCGATACTCCAACCATTGATACGGTGTCTGTCTGTAAACTGTCCCTTAACAATGATGCTCACATGAGCTGTCGAGAATATGCATTCAAGCATAAATCCTAGCCATCGTAGGGCCTATAATCCATTTAGGATTTCATATCTCTTTTTCGACTCACGATGCTGCTTACACGAGCTGTCGAGTACTCGCAACATATGCGGTACCTCAGCCATCGATACGGTATCTGTGCATATAACTATTTCCCTAACGATGCTGATCACACGAGCTGTCGAGAATATGCACTCATGCATAAATCCCAACCATCGTAGGGTTTGTAATCCATTCTTAGATTCATTTCTCATTTCTCGACTCACGATGCTACTCACATGAGTTGTCGAGGACTTGCAACATATGCGGTACCTCAGCCATCGCGTCGATTTCAAATCACCGGCTCAAAGCCTGATATCTCTTTCATTCATTTCTTTATCACCTTTCTCAATTTCACGTACCATAACCTATTTTGCAAAAATTATAAAGAATACAATAATGTACTATTAAAATGAAAATTTATCGTTACGAACTTACCAGACGAATTTGCAGTCAAAGTAAACTCTAGAGACTAATCTGTAATTTTCCCTTTTTCACGATCGGCAACACCTTCTTGATCTATTACAATAATTTCATTAAATTATTTAAATCAACATGAATTTTTAATCATTTTATGAAAATAAGCATTTTTGGTATTTTTTTAAATTACTCTTAACTTTTCACTTTTATTCAATTTAGTCCTTAAGCCTTAAACTTGCAAATTAACCATTTTTATTCAAATTTCAGTTTTGTCGAGTGTTTAAAAGCATTTCTACTGCCAACGTTTTGCAATATTTCTCCTCAAGTCCTTACAAATTTATTTCTTTAATATTTTAGTCCTTTAACATAAAAATAATCAAAAACTACTTTACAAAATCATCAAATCTAACAACCAAACTCAAAATACTTCCATAAACTTTCAAAAACAAGCTCACTCATCAATGACAAAATTTATAACATTTGATAGAATCACAAATTAGTCCTTGAGTTAGCTAGATTAAGCTAATACGAACTCAAAAATATAAAAATTATTAAAAACGGACGAAATTTGCTCACCAAATCGAAGACACAAAACTTAGACGTATGGCCTCCTATGGTGTTTAGATTTCGGTTGGAAGAAAGAAGAAGATTAAAAATTATTTAATTTTGTCATGTATTTTAGGTTAAAAATCTTTCTTTACTCATTTTTCCTTTTACCCTTAATAACTAAAACAATTTCATGCCTTTAAAAACACTAGAGCCGTCCATTATAAACATTAATGATTTAATTACCATTTAGGTGCCTTACCTTATCTTCCAATTATCATTTACTACCTTTAATTAATGGAATTCAACTTTTCACCTTTTACTATTTAATCATTTTCACTTAATTAACTATCTAAACGTTAAAATTTCATAACCAAATTTTAATATGACACTAATGACCTCATAAATATTAAATAATTAATATTTACGGTCTGACACATCGAAGTTGTGGCCTCGAAACCACCATTCCCGATCATACTAAAAATAAACTAATTAGTAAATCTCCATTTTATTAGGATTTAATTGCAATTTACCAAAATCTAAAGAGTTTCACATCATTTCTATTATTAGGCCATTTAAAGGGGGTCCAATTTCATAATTGGTCCTTCAATTATATTAAATTTCAATTAAACAAACATATTTTCAATTTAGTCTTAAACTAATTAGGACTAAATGAACAAATAACTCAAAAGTTAGTGGATGGTAATCATGTCACCACCGCTTGGACTTTTTTACCATGGTTTAATTACCATTTTGGTCCCTTTACTATTTTTAATCTATAGCAATTAACTTTTACCTCTTTTACAATTTACTCCTTTTTCTTTAATTAAGCAATTAATCATCAAAATTACCCAACTAGACTTCAATTCACATATAATAAGACTCTGTAAATATTTAATAAAAATATTTACAGCCGTTAATTTCAGAATTGAGGTCCTGATACCTCATTTTCTAAAACCATTTGACTTTTGAACCAAACTACTTATACTAACTTTTAATTCAATAATTAAAAAACTTCAATTCAAAATTCCATATAAAATTATTATTGACTTATTTAATTTAAACACTCATTATAAAAATTTTCTTGTCGTGTTTGTGATCTCGAAATAACTATTTTCGACACCACTGAAAAATGGGCTGTTACATAGTAAAATATTAAAAACTAAATATTTAAAAAAAAAGACACATGTCAATTTTTTAAGACTGCTTGTGGATCAAAACAAGTATACTACCAGTGTACTAAATACTCACCCAATTAATAAATACTCTTAAATTGATCAATTGTTTAAAATTATACATTAGTGACCCAAAGTTTTTATATATTTCATTATACGATATTGAATTCTAAACATGTATACTCAATGTTGTTTTTAGATGGACCGATTCTAAAAATACTAATGTAAATAGAGAAATGTACAATTGATCAATACTCTTTAATTGATCAAATATTTAAAATTAAACATTGGTGGTCCAAAGTTTTGATATATTTCCCTTTATGATATTGAAATCCAAACATATATATATTCAATGTTGTGTTTACATGGACTAATTCATGTGGATCAATGGTTTTACGATTAATTATACAATTTATCTAATTAGACCATTGATTATATGATTAATGTCACAATTTATTTGATTCCGTTGCTAATTAGATAAGTATACAATTGATCAATACTTTTTTTTTGGTGAATTACAAAGAAAGGGCAAAGCCCTAACAACAACGCAACTGACGCGACTCGAACTCAGGCCATACTTGAGACAATGAACACCCTTAACCATCAATCCAACACACGGAGTTCAATTCATCAATACTTTTAAAAATATTTATACACTACAATGTCATTTTCATGCATGGATTCATTCAATAAGTTCAATGGTTGTACATTTAATGTCATAACTCATTTTATTACATTAGTAATTAGAGAAATGTACAATTGATCAAAACTCTTCAAATTACTAAGTTATGTACATGTACAATTAAGCTAATCAAAATTAAATAATACTTACATATCAATGAAGAATTGAAATAGATCACAATAATGCTTACAAACATATTTTAACATGTATCAAAATAAATTTCATCACCATTAAATAATAAGCATGCAATTTGTTAGGAACAAAACATAGGACATATAAAGTAAGTAAAAATGTCAATTTAAAATGAACTCCAAATTTAACCAACATTAGACAAATTATCTCTAACCTACAAAACGTAAGAATTCAATTAGATTAATTACCAATTCAATGGAAGAATTGATAGTACTAGAAAGAACCATTGATTTCATCCTACTTATCATTTAAGTTGTTCCCATTTGGTCATCTTTAGCATACATTTTTAGCATTTTTTAATTTAGTTATTGCATTTTCTAACTTAATGGAATTCAACCTAATTGCCTTTGAATTTATGATATTTTTATTACTAATGTCGCTGCATTAGTTTGTTTAGCATTGCGCCCAAAATTGTCGTTGCAGGAACCTGCTCAGAATTATCGCTGCGTGAATATGTCCAGAAGTGTCGCTGCATAAGCATGTCCAAAATTGTGCCTAGAGCTGTCGCAGCATCTGACAGCTGTTTGGTTAACACACCAGAAATGTGTGAGTTGTACAGTTGGTGTAACCAACTAGTACGGCCAGAGAATGCTAGATTCGGAGGGAAGGACACCTATACTATTCAACTGCAATTAAACACCCATGAGAAGAGAGAGAAAGCGACTTCTTTTTTCGGATTTATTTTTTTCTTGAAAACGTTTTTTTTCGAAGCTTGCATCCATGGCAGCTTAACTTTCTAAAGGGTGACCTAAAGTAGAAGAGGAGGCAGACCAGCTCCTGACGAGGAGCTCCTAAGTGTGACATGGGAGGAGAGTAAGGGAGCAAGTCGAGTAGCCTAGGAATAGTATTCTTCATTTGTTCTTTTATATCTCTTTCTTAAACGCTGGTAATTCATGTTATTTCAAGTTTGTATGGAAATACTCTTGATTTTAGACTAAATGATATCTTATTTAAGCTTGCTTTTACTGTTTAATCTTTGAGTTTGATTGTTTTGACCACGGAAGTGTGATTGCAGTCACTGTCATTAAAAGGTGCAGCGACAAATTAAACTAACAAGCAAGACAATATAAGTTACTTGGGATTGAAGGAATTTAATCCATTTGTTCTTGAATGTGTTGCATTGTCAGCACTGAAAGATGTGGTTAGTGTGCATGTTTAAGTATTAGATCTAGTAGAAAAAGCCAAGTTTGGTAAGACATTCACTGTGCCTTATTGCAACGACAATTACTTGATATTTTAAACCTTGTGATCCACACTTAATGTTCTGCTGACTATTCACGTTAGGGACCCTATTTCTTTATTATTGCATTTCTTCTTTAATTTTACATTATTTCTTTGACTAATCAATCTCATAATTTTATTGCAAATACTTATTCATTGCACTGACAATTATAGACAACAATAGCCATCCTCGTGGGATAGATATCCGATAGATTACACATCTGTCTACTATACTTGCATCGACAGTGTACGCTTGCACATATTTACTGTGACGTTCATAGCACGATCAATAATACACATAATTACATTATTAAAATTAATAATGAGAGTCACACATCAACTTAACAAAATGTACAACAAATGATAAAATATCAACAAATAAGGAATCACTACAATAAATTAAAACCAAATAAGAATTTGAATTGAATATTGTCATATTTGCGCATGGGACTAACTTGAATAAATTTAAAATATTTTAGCCAAGGACTAAATTAAAAGATTGATTATAGAAACACCAAACCATGAGGGACTACAACAATTCTTCAAAATGAGCGGCAAAGCTCCTGTCTTAAAATTAGGTTCTTATCGATTTAATTAAAGTGGGTTAGATTGAACTCTTTTGTCTTAAGTTTCAAAGATTTAAAAATTGATTAAATTTGATTTCGTTCAATTTTTTTTTGTGATAAAAAACAAAAATCATATCAAATTTAAATTAATCAAAAGCTCCACTAATTTTGTCTCGTTGTAACATCTTTAAAACTTCATCAAAAACAGTTTCGAAAATCTGTAAACTTGTCTTTCACTCTAAACTCATCTTTACCGAGCAATCAGCTACTGTATTAACCCTTAAACCTCAAAATTCGTTGAACTCTCCTAAAACTTTTGCACAATAAAACAAAAATACCTTTTAAAATATCTCATAACTCGATCTAGAAAGATGTACAACTCCCTAAATAACGATTAAGTCCCAAAATAAGAAAAAGGTCAGTTTTGAAATGCCCAATTTGAGTTGTTTTTAAAACCCAATTTAGTTTTTATTTTCAAAGGGTTTTACATGGCCCAATTTTAATTTTAAAAGGCACAAAATTGATTTGTTTTGAAAGAGCCCAAATTAACCGGCCTGAATTTGTTCTCAAAGTCCGAATGAAGGTCCAAGCTCAGTTAAGGCTCACAACCCATTTTCTTATTCAGTTTCAGTCTGGTTTCTAAACCTTATTTTTACATGGCCGTTAGTGCGAGGTAAGGGCAAAATATTTTCAACCAATCGTATTGTAGCAGTACAAGTGGTACGAAACAAATACAAGATTGACGATCAGATAGAAGGATTAATGAACAGTATAAAACCTGCACAGAAAAATAGTTCAGCATTAGTCACTGTGGATAAAGAAAAACAATCCTAAAATAAGAAAAAAGCAACAAAAAAAGGGAGCCTTTCATCTCCATCGAAGGACATGCCTGAATAACGGGGTGAGCCCCGACGCCTGCAGCCTCATTGAACCACCAGTCCTTTGCCATAGAGAGGGAGCAATGAACTCCTGTCTTCTTTTCCTTTCTTTTTCTTTTCTTTCGCTCCACTTTAGAACAGAGACCAAGGAGGCCCGACGTAGCGGCATCATAGGGTTCATAACCCTAGCCGCAAAGGTCCTCCCTCACTAAATCCGGGATCCCAGATCTGGGTTTTATAGGTAGAAAGTTTCTCGATTTCGAAAACGAAAGAAAAAAATGAAAACAAATTCTCCGACGGCGAAGCTCGCCGGACATAAAACAGGGAAAGCAAAGAAAGAAAAGAGAGGTTTTCTGAAAAAAATTTAAGATATGGGAGGAAAATGAAAATTTGGGGTTTTATAACGACACGGATGGGAAATTTGCAAACGAATCTTCTGTGTTTTCAAAATTTCTAAAAAAGGTCATCGCTTTTTACAATATAACTTTAAGTCCTTCCGTGTTTTTCATTTTTTCTTAAGGACCTTCATCTTTCGTAATTACAGCATTACTCCCTATATTCAACTTTATTTCAAAATTTGAAATTTTATCTTGGGAAAATCCTTTTTCTCTGCTTTCTACACTCTAATTAATATTTTTTAAAAATTAATCCATTCATCTTTAAAATTTGTTTAATTAATTTTTTTAAAAAAAATTTAAATTCAAATTTTAAATTTAGTTTTAATTTCATTTTTAGGTTATTTAAATTTATCAAGGGGTGTAGTTAAGGCGCTTGCAGAGGCTTTAGCCTCTAAAATGAGAACCTTTTTATTTACGTCTTTTAAAATTTTGAAAATTTTAAATTAGTAAAAATAAAATTATACTTTGACTCCTTAAAATGATAAAAATTTGATTTAATCATTTAAAATTTATATAGACTATTCAAATGATAAAATTATATTTTTACTATTATAAAAATTAAAATTTAATTTCGACTGCCTAAAAAACTTTTCTACATTCACCCCTAAATTTATTTCAACTTTTTTGAGCAATTTTGTCAAGCATTTTGGTTGATCATACATGGCAATTGTTGCATTAATTTCATTTTATTTAGTAGCATTTCTCTTGTGTGTTTATTTTTTTTTCTCTTGTGATACTTGCATTTTTCATACATATATTATTCTTTTGGGATATTTTTGGAGTTATTGATAAGTTGTCATGTATAGATTCATGTCTAAATTTAAGATTCTGTTCAGATTTATTTGGTTTAGTATTAAATTGTAGGTGTCGAAACGTTTATTTTTTGAAAACAAACAAATAGGTCTGCACAAACAAACTGAGGCAATATTCTTTTTGTAGGTGTCAAAATGTAATTTTAGAAAAGCTTAGGGATTAAAATGTAATTTTAAAAAAACTCGAGGTCAAAATGCGATTTTGGAGAAAATATGGGCCTTTTGTGCAATAAACCCAAAAAATACCACGTGGCAGCTTTTCAAAACTCCAAAAGTCAAAGGACTAAAGTGAAAATTATTTAAAATTTCTGGGCACATTTAAAAAGAAATCAAAATTTGAATTAAAGATGAAATTGAAACAAAATAAAAAAGGACCAATTACATAAATAACCCAAAAATGGACACGTGGCAGCTTCCTAGACTTCAAAAAGGTTAAAGGACTAAATTGAAAATGAAATAAAATTAATGGGTAAATTTATTATTAATTAAAAATATAAAAAGCACCTAATTGTAGAAATTAAAAAATACGGAAGGACCAAAGACATAAATAGCTCAATTTTTGAAAACACGCGGATTCTCGGTTTAGAGCGGGTCGGGTCGATCGGGTGAGGTACAAAACGGTGTCGTTTTGGCACATTTGGGTCACACCCAGAACAACACCGTTTTGGGTGTTTATAAATAGCATATTTTTTATATTTTTTTCATTTTTCATTCTTTTCTTTCAAAAAAAATTCAGAAAATCTCTCACTCTCTCCCATCTCTTCTCTGGGTCGATAAATCGATCCAAGTCCGGCCAAGGGTGTCACCGTCCGTCCGTCGCTCCACGCCACCACGCACCACCGTTCACGATTGTCGGTAAGTGAAAAGTCTCTCTTTTCTTTTTTTTTTTAAAGGCAAAGATCTTGGCTTAGATCTTGAAAAATCATAGAAGATTTAAAACCTTTTTTTTAAAGAATTTGATTCGTCCCGTTGGTTTTCCTTTTATTATTTTTTAGATCTGTTTCGATTTTCTTGAAAAAACCCAGTTTTGACTCTTCATTCATTTTTTTTAAAAATCTATCTTTGCTATTTTTTTTACTTTCGAAATCTGTTCTTTAGGTTTCAGATTCGCCTTCCGAAGCACCCCTCACGATCATGGACAAGATCGGAGGGGTTCCGTTCGATCCCGACGACAGCGGCTATGAGTTCAGGTAAACCGTTCGACTGCCCCTTTTTTATTTTTTAATATTATATTTATTTATTATGTTTTTTAAAAACATTTTATAAATAAATACAGTAATAAATATCTGTTATGATATACACAAATAAATAAATATATTTACATATACATTTATTACCTTGAGAAGAAAACTTGAATGCTTGATGATCTGATATTAATTGCTTTGAATGCTCCCTACGAATATTGATTTTGATTATGGAAATTCTGTTTTGTATTGATTTCTAGAAAAGGGGCTAGTAAAAAAAAGTCCATTACAATTGTTCTAAATTCGTCTTTTAAAGCCTTGTTTACAATGATCATGTTTTGTTGTTTGCAATTGAATTGTTGTCTTTTCCTTCTTTGCAGGCTCGGCTTGCAGTGGTGCAAGTTGTTGGTGGCGGTGGCAGATGGTGGGTGGCCTTGGCTTGGCGGCTCCCAGTTGGACAAGGCAAGGGTGGAAGCAGCACAAGTGGGTTGACTTTAGGGTTTAGTTGAGTTTGGGCCAACTTGGATGTAATTGGGCCTAGGTATTGGGTTTGAGTCTTTTAAACTTAAACCAATTTAAATTTAAAATTTATTTTTTTTGATTCATTTGTTTTTGAGTTGGGTTCGATCAAAATTAGGCTCCAACAGCTGCCCCTCTTTGCTCGTTGCTATGTAACAAGAATAGAGTAAAGACCAAAAGGAGGCCCAATTTTGTCATGTCTCATTTCTTCAACTGGCCCACCCTTCGCTTTATCAGTCGTTCATCTTCACTGCATCCGCTTCTCTACATCTTTGGTGTTGTGATTCCATCTTGCTCTAAGGCAATTTCAAAAAGACAAAATTTGTTACTGTAACTTCACTTAATTCACTTGCAACTTCAAGGGGATTGAGATCTGTCATCGTAGTCTTTGAGTCAATTTACTGACACTCTAGGTGTGTCGTGGCTTCATCTCTCGGTCTACTTCTCTGTATCTCATCAAGAAGATGACCGCTTTATTGCTTCGACCTACTTCTCTGTATCTCATCAGGAAGATAGGGGTTTGAAGCTTCACTCGTATCTGAACTTTGCTTCACTTGATTTGGTCTACTTCTCTGTATCTCATCAGGAAGATGACCGCCTCATTTGTTTTAATCCACTTCTCTATATCATCAGGAAGACAGATTTGGTCCACTTCTCTGTATCTCATCAGGAAGGTGACCATTTTATTACTTCGACCCGCTTCTCAGTATCTCATCAGGAAGCTGGAGTTCGAAGTTTCGCTCATATTTGAGCTTTGTTTCATTGATTTGGTATACTTCTCTGTATCTCATCAGGAAGATGACCGCATCACTGTTTCAATCCACTTCTCTGTATCTCATCAAGAAGACGGATTTGGTCCACTTCTCTGTATCTCATCAGGAAGACGACCATTTTATTGCTTCGACTTGCTTCTCAATATCTCATCAGGAAGCTGGGGTTCGAAGTTTCAACCTTTTCTCTGATCAGGGTAAGAGATCATATGCTTCAATCTACCCCGCGGTTGGGGTAATAGTATTAGTGCCTTCAATAGTCGTAGCTTCAACATGCTCATTTTCAACTTCAAGGTATAAGATATGCCTTTATGGTCTCAATCTTTTCCCTTCATGCTCTAGGGTATCAGTTCCAATGTTTCCTTGGTTCATCTCGCCGTTTTACGAGAATGTGACCTGTAAAGTATGCTTCTATAGACCTCTATGTAGGCCTAAATTATTGGAATGTCATGATCAGGATGAATTAAATGCTCCTAACTACATGAATGCGCATGATGAATGTCCGATTCATTTATTATGATTTGGGTTGGCATGACTTGTCGCCTATCCAAACTCTGTCGTTGGTATGTTGCCCTGTCTCCTTCTAGGCTTATCTTGAACTACTTGTTTTCAAGTTTGTTTTCTAATTGGTAGTCCTATTTTGGGCCCCTGTACTATTTATGAAATTCTAGAGTAATCTCCTGGATCTTTGTATGATTCATATTATTAGTTCATTATCCATTATTTTAAATGCAAAACGCTCAAACAAAATTATGAGGGAATAAAGTCGTAATTTATTGAAAATTCTATTTAATAGAGAAGATCAAAAGTGGCAATATTAGTCAAAAATTTCCAAGTATACAACAAAAGATAATTAGATGCCCTGGATATAGCAGAATGAGCTTCTCTGAGTCGACTCGCTGAGAATCACTCTGAGCTCGGATATGTGTCTCGAAGACTTGGAGTACCTTGTTGATGTTTCAAGCTGTAAAGTTTCTCCGTCCTGTTAGACAATCGTTTCGTACCCACTTTTTCATTTTTAATTTGAATCGCCCTTTGCGGGTTTTCAACTTAAAACCTTTGGTTTCAAAACGCCCCGTGCGGGTTTTCATCTCAAACTTTTTTTTAGATGCCCTTTGTGGGTTTTCATCTCATTCTTAGGCAAAATATTTTTTCACCAAGTCTGAATTGACAGGGTTGTGCAGATCTTTACCGTCCATCTCTGTTAGAATGAGAGCTCCTCTTGAGAAAGCTTTCTTTACCACATAAGGCCCTTCCCAATTGGGCATCCATTTACCTCGAAAGTCTTTATGTATAGGAAGTATCTTCTTCAGAACTAGATCTCCCTCATGGAACTCTCTAGGACGGACCTTTTTGTCATAAGCTCGCATCATTCTTTTCTGGTACATCTGACCATGGCGAATAGCTCTTAACCTCTTTTCTTCGATTAAATTCAACTGATCATATTAGGCTTGAATCCATTCTGCCTCATCTAACTATAACTCAGTCAAGACTCGAAGAGAAGGTGTTTCAACCTCAATAGGTAAGACTGCTTCCATACCATATGCTAGTGAGAATGGTGTTGCCATATTAGAAGTTCTGATTGAAGTTCTGTAAGTAAAGAGGGCAAATGGTAGTTTTTCATGCCAATATTTGTAGGTCTCAGTCATTTTTGCAACGATCTTTTTGATGTTTTTGTTAGCTGCCTCTATAGCTCCATTCATTTTTGGGCGATAGGAAGATGAATTGTGATGCTTGATTTTGAATTACTCACAAACTTTCGCTATCGTGCTATTGTTCAAATTCAGGGCATTGTCGGATATGATCCTCTCTAACATCCCATATCGGTAGATGATCTCTTTTTTCAAGAACTTGCTAACTGCAGACTTCGTAACGTTGGCGTAAAAAGTTGCTTCTACCCATTTGGTGAAATAGTTGATAACCACGAAGATAAATCTATGACCATTAGAAGCCTTTGGAGAAATTGGCCTAATGACATCCATGCCCTACATAAAAAATGACCAAGGAGAAGTTATGACGTGCAGGTGTGATGGAGGGGCATGAATCTTGTCTCCGTAGATCTGGCACTTATGGCATCTCTTGGCATAATTGATGCAATCGCCTTTCATGGTAGACCAGTAATACCCAAATCTCATTATTTGCTTGGCCATTATGAAACTGTTGGCTTGTGTCCCAGAAATGCCTTCATCAACTTCTTCTAAGATCTTCCTAGCTTCAACTGCGTCGACACATCTTAGCAACACCTGATCTTTTCTCCTTTTGTACAAGATTTCCCCATCTAGGACATATTCATTGGCAAGTCTTCTCAATGTCCTCGTTTCATTTTCAGAAGCTTGCTCAGGGTATTTGCGATCTCTTACATACTGAAGAATAACTTGGTATCATGGGCGGTCATCTCTTTCCTCTTCTTCTTCTTCTTCTTCTTCAATATCATAACAATGAGCCGGAGCCTTATAGATGCTCATTTGAATGAGTTTCTTATCTCCTGGTCTATTTACTTTAATCATCGAGGCCAAAATGGCAAGAGCATCAATCATCTAATTTTCTTCTCGTGGGAGATAATGGAATGTGACATCATCAAACTCCTTGGTTAACTCGAGAACCAATTTTCGGTAATCAATTAGCTTAGAATCCCTCGTTTTCCATTCTCCTTTGAGTTGATAGATTACTAGTGCGGAGTCTTTATATATCTTCAAAAGTTTGATTCCCTGTTCTATGGCTACACGGATTCTCATGATACATGCTTTGTATTCTGCCATGTTATTCGTACAATCAAAATCGAGTTTACTGGTGAAAGGATAGTAGTCTCCTTCTGGTGATACCAAGACTGCCCCAACTCCATTACCTGTGGCGTTTGAAGCTCCATCAAAATTCAATCTCCAAGGATGTTCCACTGTAGTTCCCTCTTCAGCGGTTACAACATACATTAAATCCTCATTCGAGAAATCGAAGTTTATTGGCTCGTAATCCTCTAAAGCCCTGTTAGCTAGGAAGTCTGCTATCGCACTCCCTTTTACTGCCTTTTGATTGACATAGACTATGTTGAATTCAAAAAGCAAGATCTGCCACCTAGCCAATCTGTCATTCAATACGGTCGACTCCATCATGTACTTCAGAGGATCTAGTTTTGAGATTAACCAAGTGGTGTGGTACAAAATGTATTACCTTAATCTTCGCGTGGTCAAAATTAGAGCGCAACATAATTTTTCAATTGGCGAGTATCGAGTCTCACAATCGGTGAATTTCTTGTTGAGATAATATATCACCCTTTCCTTTTTTCCAGACTTATCGTGCTGGCCTAGTACGCATCCCATGGAATTTTCAAAGACTGCCAAGTACAGGATCAATGGTTTATTAGAAATTGGAGGCACCAATATGGGAGCATTGGACAAATAATCTTTGACCTTGTTAAAGGTTTCCTGACATTCATCATCCCATACACTTGGGTTGAGCTTTCTCAGCAAACGAAAAATAGGATCACATTTCTCGGTCAGCTGTGAGATAAAACGAGCAATGTAATTTAATCTCCCTAAGAATCCTCAAACTTCTTTTTGCGTATTGGGTGGTGGTAACTCCTGTATGGCTTTGACTTTATCTGGATCAATTCAATCCCTTTTTTGCTGACCACAAAGCCTAACAGCTTTCCTGAAGTGGCTCCGAAGGTGCACTTTGCTGGATTTAGCCTTAGCGATATTTTCTTAACCTCACAAACAGCTTTCTCAAGATCTTTACATGCTTTTCCTCTGTTCGGGATTTTGCAATCATATCGTCGACATAAACTTCAATTTCTTTATGCATCATGTCATTAAACAAAGTCACCATGACCCTTTGATAAGTTGCCCCTACGTTTTTTAGTCCAAAAGGCATCACCTTATAACAGAATGTTCCCCACAGCGTGACAAACGTGGTTTTCTCCATATCTTCAGGATCTATCCTTATCTGGTTATATCCAGAGAAATCGTCCATGAATGAAAATAAGGAGTGACCTATTGTATTATCTACTAAGGTGTCGATTTGAGGTAATAGAAAGTTATCCTTTGAGGTAGCTTTATTTAAATCCCGATAATCCACACACATACGCACTTTCCCATCTTTTTTAGGATCAGGGACCATATTGGTTACCCGTTCTGAGTATTTAACTACTTGGAGAAACCCAGTGTTAAATTGCTTTCTAACCTCCTCTTTTATTTTCAATAACATATCAGGTCTCATCCTTCAGAGCTTTTACTGAATAGGTTTGTATTCTTCCTTTGTGGGGAGTTTATGTACCACAATGTCAGTACTCAGGCTAGACATGTCTTGGTAGGACCATACGAAGACGTCTTGGAACTCTTGAAGCAACTTGATAGGATCTTTTCTGGTTTCTAGGGAGATGCTTGTCCCAATTGTTACTTCTCTCTTTTCATCTTCGTTCCCTAGGTTTATAACTTCCACCGGTTCCGAATGAGGCAAGATTTGTTTTTCTTCTTGCTCCATCATTCTTAACAGATCAGGAGACAAATTACAACCTTAATCATCTTCGAAGTCCTGAAGTTCTTCAAAACACATATTTTGCTCGAAACGAGGCTCTTAGTTAGCATCAAGGTTACTCATATTATTGATATTCAAGGACCTATCAAAGGAATAAAAAAGGAGGTCCAAAGAACAAAATAAATTTACGAAATGGTGATTATATGGTATGAGTATGAGTATATTTGTCAAATTGGACAAGAATGTATGTATTAAAGAATGATTAATTTTGTTTATGTACAAACGATTTGTTGAGTTGGATTAAGAATGAAAGAATAATTAGCGAAAGATTTGCCATGTAAGATAGAAGATGCATTTTCATTCAAAATAACTAGATAATGATCATGGGCCCTTTTACAAAAAGATCCATATTGCTTTAAAGCCTAAAGCAATAGGTGTGTTCTGAGTATTACTCTGAAGAAGCCCAAAAGACTACAGGGAGTTCCTCTACAGTATAGTTGTCGAGAGTACTCCTAGGGGTGAAAGGATGAATTTCTACTAAGCGTCCTTCTCTAGTTTCTTCCCCGACAACATTGATGCTCAAATCTTCATTGATCGCATTTACTCCCTAATTGGGATGTTAGGCAAAGGGTTTCCCGCCACATTGGGTCTAGGTGACTCGTCAAATTTTATTTTGTTTTTCTTGGTCATTCTCGCCACCAGTTTTTTTTAAAGTGAAGCAATTCTCAATAGAGTGTCCCACTACCCCATCATGATACTCGCATCGAGCATTCACATCATACCATTTCGAGAACGGAGGTAATACTAGATCCGAGTAATATAGAGCAACCGCGTGCTGATCATATAATTATTGGTAAAGCTCTTTGTATGTCACTAGGATGGGAGTAAACGAGGTTCTTTCAGTATTCGGCCTTGAGCTTGGTCTCGACCTGGAAGGATTTCGGTTGTTGATCATTGACGCATTTGATGGCGTCGTCATGATCGGTCCTACGTGGTTCGGCTTGTACATGCTTGCATTATTTATTTTGACCTCTTTTTTCTTGAAAGCAGGTCTCCTAGCGCTCTCCTTAGCGTCTATCTTCCCACTTTTGATCGCGTTTTCGATAATTTCTCTGGACAGGACCATGTTAGAGAAGCTTTTAGTGGTATTCCCCAACATATGGTTGATGAACGGAGCCTTCAAGGTATTAACAAACAACATTGTCGTTTCTTTTTCCAACAGAGGTGGTTGCACTTGAGTTGCCATATCCCTCTATCTTTGGGCGTATTGCCTGAAGCTTTTGCTGAGTTTCTTCTCCATATTTTGTAATGTGATCCTATCGGGGATTATGTCAGTAACATGACCGTACTGCTTCATAAAAGCCTGTGCCAAGTCTTTTCATGAACTAATTTTTGCACGACTAAGCTGATTATACCATTTAGCAGCAGAACCTACGAAGCTGTCTTGGAAACAGTGGATAAGTGATTGGTCATTGTGGACGTGTCCCGTCATTTTTCTACAGAACATGGAGATGTGAGCCTCTGGGCAACTTGTCCCGTTATATTTTTCAAATTCTGGGGCCTTGAATTTAGGCGGGAGTACTAGGTCTGGGACCAAGCTCAATCCTTGGCATCCATCCCATAGGAGTTTTCAGATCCTTGCATTGCTTGGATTTTCTCTTCCAACACTTTGTATTTTTCCTCTATTTATCTAGGGAGATCCATTCTTGCTATTCCATCAAAGTCAGGAACACCAGCATTTGCGGCATTTTCTCCTGGGTTGGATCCTGACCCCATTGGATAATTATTTGCTCTTGATGTACCTGTGGGATGTTGTTGCGTTCTTATTATGATAAGAGCTCCCTGCGTATATGCTTCAGGTGAGATTAGATTGTTTGGGGGAGTAAAGCCTGGGGGATTAATGGGATCCTCTTCTTCTTCCTCTAGATTTATTGCGGGACCCTTTTCTTTATCAACCCTCTCTCTTAGCATTTGGGCTAATTGATTGATTATATCCCTTTGATCTTTCATGTCTTGTTGCATCTTTTCCATTTGATCTTGTAATTGTGCATGCATTTGCTCCTGCATGTCTCTTTGTGTTTGCTCAAACCTTTCAATCCTTTGTTCCATCACTTTCGATTTTTTACGAGTATAGTAACGATGGGGGTTCTCAATGGTATCGATATAACTGTATCAGGTTTAGTTAATTAGGTGTATGTTTTTTTTTAATTTAATGCATGTTAATAGATGCAAAGCTTATGAATGCATGTATGCATAAGAAAAGACATTGATTTTGAATTCAATCCCATTAGAACAACTTCGCTAGATGACAAAATTCTTCACATAAAACGGATTACATAAATGGCTTTGCCTTACGGCCTAGAGCTTTGATCTTCCTAGAAGTCTGGCTAATTTTCGTCCCCGCTCCGATCTTAATTCATATTGCATGCTCAACATATCAACGTCGATAACTAATGCTCGCATGTGATCAGCCGCTTTTTCATTATTTGCATAATCTTTATCTTGAACATGTCTCTGAGCTTGTCGAAAGTGCCCCTCACTTGCTTCTTGATTCCTTTTAAGGATCTTGATCTGAATTTGCGTAATCTTTCTTCAAGTCTTCTAAATCTTCTTCGACTTTGTGTTTTCCTTCGACCATAAGCTCAAAGCCATATTATCTTCCACTTTATTAAGAAATCCGTCCCTCATTATGAAACTAGCTATTTGCTAACCGAATTTAAATCAACACATTTCCTTGTATGATGATGCAAATGCAAGCAAAAGAAAATAGACAAAAAGAAAGAGTTAGCAAAAACATCGATACAGGTATAGAACAAAGAACTTAATAACTTGTCTTGGATGATTGCTAAAAGGTTCGGTATAACTCCTTCTAAGGCAAGTACTTACGACTCATTACATGTGGTTTAGTCTCTAGAGTAAAAGGGTACCCAAACTAGCAGATTCCTCGATCCTCACCAATTACAGGCTCATACGGATGAGTTCGGTTTAGGGGGACACATTTCTCACATGTTTGTACGGAAGTGAAAAATTCACGAAAATATGGGTACGAATGTAATCCCGAAAGCGATCTACTATCCTACACGGAGGTGAAAACCTCACAAAGGAGTAATTTCCCGCTTCTAGTTAAAAGGTGTAGTAACATATGCAAATGAATGCAAATCTATACTAGCAGTATCAACATAATATATCATCACACAAAAATGCAAAGGATCGTATATTAAACAACACCGAGTATTTAAAAATTTTCAACAAAAGACCTAGAAATAATCAACTTTTGGTTTGACTCTCTTTTATTTAAAAGTCCCCAGCGGAGTCGCGCCAAGCTGTCGAAACGTTTATTTTTGGAAAACAAACAAACAAGTCTCGAACAATATTTTAAAAAAATCGAAATATGGAAAAAATGGGAGTCGCCACCAATCTTTTTATTTGGTGTGATTGGATCATCACAAAACGTTTAAAATCCGTTTTAAAAAATATTTTGGTCTTCGAAATCCAGAAAATAGGTTCGAGAGTCGATTACGTGTGAGGAAGGGTTAGCACCCTCACACGCCCAAAATTGGTACCACATCGATTATTTTTGGGTCTTGATTTGTTAAAAGTTTGAAAACTCGAATAAAGCTTAAAATACGATTTTTGTTTTCAAAAAACTTCACATGATTTTTAAAAATCATATTTGAGAAAAACCGTCCGTGCATTTTAAATTTCTCGGAGAATTGAAGTCGTGTCTAACACGTTAGGGCACTATGTTCTTGGAATTTCGAAATTGAAGGACATTTTTGAAAGTTTGGAAGAGGATATTCGATTGTGCCAATTATACGAAAATCACAACCAGCACGTTAGAGCATGGTTTTTTCGAAGTTTTCACACGAAAAGATATTGCCTCGTTTTTTGTTTAAAAATTATTTGTATATTTTTTAAGAACTTGAAATTTTGAATTAAGTTTAAAATACGATCCTCGGACACATAATTTAATTTTGCGTAAGTTTTTTTTAAAATTGGATTTGAATAAGAATGCCTGTATGTTTCTAATTTCACGGAGAATTGAAGTCGTGTCCAGCACGTTAGCGCACGACATTCTCGGAATCTCAAAATTAAAGGGCATTTGAAAAGTTTGGAAGAGGATATTCGATTTGTGCAGATTATACGAGAAATTACACCCAACACGTTAGGGCATGATTTTTCGAGATTTCCACACAAAAAGAATATTGCCTCGATTTTAAAGGTTTATTTGTATGTAAAAATAATTTGAAAACGAATGTGTAAATTAAATATGAACGGGTAGTTAATAGTAAAAATTAAATAACACGAAATAAAATAATTAATCAGATAAATAAATGTGCAAAAATTAAATATAAAATTAATAGAATACAAAATAAGAAAGAGTAATAATTAAATTCTATGTATGAACATCAAAGAAAAAAAAAGAAAAACAAAACAAACGGGGTAAAAATAAAGTTTAGGAGAATTCAGGATGAAAGCATAATTTTCGAGGAATTTGGAGGTCAAAATTATTTTTTTTTGGAAAATTTGGGATTAAAATTGAACTTTTGGAAAATTTGAGGTCGAAAATATGATTTTTGGAAATTTGGGGGCAAATGGTACATTTTGGATATTCGGGGGCAAAATGGTAATTTTTAGATGTTTGTGGGCAAAATCATTGTCGAAACCATTTGGAGAATGGGGTGTCGAAAAATTATTTTTAAATATTTGGAAAATGGGAGTCGCCACCAATGTTTTATTTGGGTGTGATTGGATCACCACAAAACGTTAAAACGTTTTAAATATGTTGGTCTTCGAAATCCAGAAAAACAGGTTCGGGAGTCAGTTACGCATAAGGAAGGATTAGCACCCTTATACACTCAAAATTGGTACCGTATTGATTATGTTCGGGTCTTAATTTGTAAACTTTAAAAGCTCGAGTAAAGTTTAAAATACGATCCTCTAATGCATGAGTTATGTTTAAAAGAAATCGATTTTTGTTTGGAAGTCCCGCTATTTCAAAGTGATCGGGGAAGAAAATTACGTCCAGTGAGTTAGGACATAATATTTCGAGATCCAGAAATAACGAGCTTTCCTTTGTAAAACTTTGTAAACTTTTGAAAGAGGATGTTAGATTATCTTGATTTAAAGAAAGGTTGCACCTAGTAAGTTAAGGTGCAAAAATTTCAAAATCGAAGGTAAGGAAACATTGCCTCGATAAAAGGGTATTCGATTATTTCGATTTTAGAGAAAAATTACACCTAGTAAGTTAAGGCTCAAAGTTTCGAAACTCGAAATAAAAGAATATTGCCTCGATTTTAAAGTTTTTATGGGAACAATTTTGGAAATAAATATACGAGTTTAATATGAGTGAGCAATTAAAGATGCATATTATAACACGAAGTAAAATAATTAAACAGATAAATGGTAAGCAAAAATAAAACAAACACGAAATACGAATGCATAATAATTAAAGTTAAAAGCAAATGTTGATGAGGAAGAAAAATGATGTAATCGGGATTGAAAACAGGACCTTTTGGATACCCGGGGGTAAAATGGTAATTTTGGGAAAATTTAGGGTTAAAAATAAAATTTTAAATGCTCAAGGGTAAAATGGTAATTTTTGGAAAAATCGGAATCAAAAACAAAATTTTCAGACATCTGAGGGTAAAATGGTAATTTTTAGAAAAATCGAGATCAAAAATGGAATTTTTGGAAGTTCGAGGGTAAAAATGTAATTTTTAGAAGTTTTGGGGTCAAATATATAATTTTTGGAAGTTTGAGGGTAAAAATATAATTTTTGGAAGTTTCGAGGTTAAAAATATAATTTTTAGAAGTTTTGGGGTTAAAATGTAATTTTTGGAAGTTTTAGGGTCAAAATATAATTTTTAGAAGTTTCAGGGTCAAAATGTAATTTTTGGAAGTTTTAGAGTCAAAATATAATTTTTAAAAGTTTTAGGGGTCAAAATATAATTTTTGAACAGTTTAGGGACCTCTAGGGTAATAAAACAAAAAATAGATGACACGTGGTAGCCTCACAGGCATCCTGATGTCAAAGGACTAATTTGGAAACCATTAAAACTTTTTGGGCCAATTTTGTAATTAAACAAAAGTTGATTTAAGGGTTAAATTAAAACAAATTAAAAATAAGAAGGACTAATTGCATAAATAAGCCAAATTAGTGACACGTGGCAGCTTCTGGTGCTTTCAAAAGGTTAAGGGACTAAATTGAAAAGCCATGAAAATTATTGGGCCAAATCATAAGTAATTAAAAGTATGGAAAGGACCAAATTGTAAAAATCAGAAAAAGAGGAAGGGCCAAACATGTAAATAACCCATTTCTTAAAAACATGCGGATCTAGGGGTCGGATCGGGTCGGGTCGAACGAGTATGGCCAAAACGGCGCCATTTTGGGGGGCTTTAAATACCCCTTTTAAGCTATTCTTTTTTCATTTCCCCATTTCATTTATTCAAACATAAAAAAAACTTTGAAGCTCTCTCATCTCCTTCTCTTTTCTCCTTTCCGCAGTCGCCGCTCGACTGTCCTCCGATCACCCGTCGGACGTGCGTCACCGGCCACTCGCCCGTGCATGTTGTCGCCCACCAAAGTCCGACGCCAGCCCTGGACATATTGGTCAAAGAAAATGCCAAACACATAGTGAGCAAACAATAGGGTTAGGTGGATGAATTTTATTGGAGGCAAAGCTAGCATGAATGAAAAAAAAGACCCATATTGGTCAAAGGATGCCGAATATAGAGTGAGCAACGTGTATAGTTTAGAGGCAAAGTTCGCATGGATGAAAAGATTAGTCCACTGGTTGTTATACAAACATGCTTGATCAGGGTTACAAAATGGATGAAATTGAATTTCATTGAAGGTTAAAGCTTGTATGAATTATAAGGTCATTGGTTTATCGATCATTGTTTTGATGCAGAAATGCTTGGACAGGATCGCAAGACGAATGAATTTCATGGAGGTAAAACTCACCAAAGGATTAAAAATAACATGTATTGGTCAAAAGTTGCAAAACCTAAGGTGAACAAAGAATGGAGTTAGGTGCTCCAGATACCAAAGTATGAGCTTCAATGAGCAAACTTAGCGAAGACCATTCTGAGCTTGACATGTGTTCATAAAACTTAGAGTACTTCGTCAATGCCTCAAGGTGTAAAATTTCTCCACCTTACTACTTTTGAGAAAAGACCACTTCATGCCCCTTTTTCCTTATTCGAATTTGAGCCGCCTTTTCAGGTTTTCAACTCAAATCTCCTTAGGTTTCGAGGTGCTCATTACGAGTTTTCACCTCGACCTCCCCTTTTTTTTAGGTTTTTTTTTGGTTTTTTCTCTCTTTTTTTCCTTTTTTTTTCATTGAATCCGAGTTAACAAAGTTAGATGTCTTTGTCATTCATTTTGATCAAAATCTAAACTTCTCCAAAAAACTTTCTTCATCTCATGGGCCTTCCCCAATTTTGACATCCATTTTCTTCTAAAGTCTTTTGTAATCAAGGTCCTTTTTCAAAACTAGGACTCTCTCATGGGGTTCTATAGAGTGGATCTTTCTTTGACGTAAACCCTTGTCATCTGGTCATGACTTTTAGGATTTTTTAGTTGACTGTATCTAGATTAGATCCATTTTACTTTATTAGCTCTAACAAAATCTGGAGGGAAAGAAAACTTGCCTTCAATTGGCAGGACAACTTTCGTTCTAGTGAGAAAAATTTTGCCACGGTGGATGTTTTGATAGAGGCCTTGATGGTGAGTTTTCATATCGAGCCTCTGTAAGTCTCTGCTTTGAATCCAATCAATCTTTTGTTGTCTTTGTTGGTTCTTCGCCAGTGCCTCATTTTTGTCGATGTGGTGTTTGAGTCGTGATGTTTGTTCTTGAATTGACTGCAAACTTTGTTATCGTGCTGTTGCTCAAGTTCAAGTCATCGTTGGATATGATCCTTTCCTAGCATTCCATACTGGCACATAATCTCTCATCTTCAATAATCCACTTAACCGCCCACTGACTTGGGAAGTAATAATCAATGATCATGAAGATGAATTTATGCATATTAGAAACTCTTTTGCAAAGTCGTTCGATGGTGCTCATGCTTCACATAGAAAGAGGCCACAACATAGAAGAATGATAAATTTTCAAGATGCCCTTTGCGAGTTTTCATCTTGACTTTTCCTTCTTTTTCTTTCTTTCTCTCTTTTCCTTTTTTTTATTGAGTTTAAAATGCCCTCTTGTGAATTTTGACCCTTTTTTTTAACACGTCGAGCCTCAATTTTTCAAGTTTCTATTGAATTGGATTATATTCTTCCTCTATGAGAGTCTATGTGTCATGACATCGGTTTGTTAAACCTGGTATGCTTTGATAGGATCATGCAAAGACCTTTAGATTCTCGAGGTAGCTTGTCTTGTTTTTACAAAGACTCATGTCTTGATCCTTACTTAAAATCACAACTCTTCAAGATGAGGTCCATTTCGTGACTTGCTCAACCTATCCGTAGCAGATCGGGAGACAAGTTACATTCTTGATCATTTTCAAAGCCTCAGAGTGTTTTTTTGATACATGTCTTAAGTCAACAGCAATGTTGCTCATATCATTGATATTAAGGGTCCCGACACAAAGATAAAAAAGGGGGTCCAAAGAATAATTGAACTAAAGAATGATTAATTGTGGTATGAACGAATGAGAAGAATGGTAAAGTATTTGCCAAATGGGATAAAAACAATGCATCATTTTATTGAAATAAAAGATAGTGGTCATTTGCTCTCCATAAAAGGATCCCTATTACTCTCGAGCTTAGAGTGATAAGTTTATTCTGAATATTTTCCTAGAAAAGTCTTAAAAACTACAGGAAGCTCCTCCACAGTCTAGTTGTCCAAATCATTTCCAAGGGTGCGGGCGAACTCTCAACAGGTTCCTACTTTCCATATGACCTTTTCCTCAGATTTTATCATCCCTATCTTGATTTATCATTTTTTCTCTCGGGTTTTATTTTTAGGGTAAATGACTCTCTCACACACAAGTGTTTCAATCATGTGGAATCTTATTTAATGCACGAAATGCAAATGCACATGAAATGATAAAATACATGCAACAAGGCGTTGATTCTTAGTTCCATTCCATTAGACAACTTTGCTAGAAAACAAATTCTTTTACATTAGGCAGAAGCATATATGGTTGTGCTTTAACGCTCAAAGTCCTAATCTTTGCTCTGGTTTGCCCTTGATTCCCAGTTCAAAACATCAAACATTTAGCCATTTCTCGCATTTGAGTCAAGTTTTTGCTTGCAGCATGGACCCTTATCTCGGACTTGCCCTTGAGCGTGCTGATATCATTTCTCGTTTATTTCCCATCATCTTTGGCAATGTCATCTTGTCTTTGAACAAGCACAAATCCCGTCAATAGAGAGTAGTTTTCAGAGAATTCTCGATAAGACCTTTTCGACTTTTCACACGGCCCCGAGACCATACTAACAAAAGTCGTGAATCAATACACCTTTTTTTGCCCCTTCTTCAACAGGTGCTTAGCGACTAAGATTGCTAGGACATGAGTGATTCTTTTGTCAAGCCGATAAAATGAATTTGCAATCGTGTCCTTTACGTGCCCCGACATTTTAAGGAAAATGACTAACTCAATCATGTTTGAGATGAATACGCCATCATTTTTCTTGCATTTGAGCGTACCAAGCCTTGTAGGCTTTCCAAATGTACTTGTTCTCTTCTCTTTCCTTAGACCTTATTGACTCGAGTTCTCAAGCAATGGAGCATGTAATGTATTCTTCTACAGTTTCTGAAGGTGAAGCGACTAAGTTGAATCCCAATACTGTGTTAGGACTCGGAAAAGGTGCAACTCTACTTTGACCTTAAGCAAGTAAGGTCGATCATTATTATTTTGAAACCTCGTGCAATGAGGTAGAGTGATGTATTCTTTTGCAACGAGTATCATTTCTTCCTTTCCAAATGTGAAGTCATTAGAAGTTAGACTCCAATACTAAATGAGAGCTCGGGACCTATCAAGTAAGTCAACATATTCGTGATTGCATATCCGCCCCATTTTGTCCTTCATGCTTCTTTCAGCTATAGCAAACTGCTATGGCTTTTATGTACTTGGATGTAATCTTGAATCCCTGACATACATTCCTTTGACAGGTCATCACTTTTATCTTTGACCATATATGCACGACCACGTTGACTTCTACCTCATCAAGGAATCCTTTTTCTTATGACCAGTTCGACATTTGGTAATAGAACGTGAATCAACACTTTTTTATGAGAATGCAATGCAAACAGTTTCAAAATATATTGCAATTAAAAGCAAAAATATAATCGTGTCTCTTACCTTGCTTGAGTAACCATTCGAAGATTTGGCATAATCTTAGGCTCTCAAGGAATTATGTACAAGTTAATAAAATGTGCAGCTTATGAATGCATGTATGCATAAGGAAAGGTATTGACTTATAATTCATTTTCCATTTAGAAAACTTAATTTGGATAACAAGTTTCTTAATATTAAGCAAATTACATAAATGGTTTTGCTCTGGTGCCTAGAGCCTTGACTTTTTTGAGGAGTCCTGCTAGCTTTTAACCTCGTTCTGTCTTCGTCTCGTATTGTATGCTTAACTCTTCTGCTTCAACTGCCAGAGTTTGTACATGATCGGCTACTCCACGAATTCGATTTAAGGCTTCACCCATAACACAATCCCTTTCTCTGACTTCTTTCTGAGCTTGTTGAAGATGCCCCTCATTTGTCTCCAAAGTCCTTTCCAAAATCTCCGTTCATATTTCACTATTCTGCAAAGAAGCTTCTAACTCTTCCACCCTCTTATTTAGTCTCTCGATCTCAATTCAGCTTGCCTTCAACTCTATTACTGAATTTCGATTACGATGCCTCTACAAGGATTCCTCCAATTCTCTTATTCGAGCCTTTAATCCAGTCACCTCAGCTTGACTTTCCAGAAGGCTACTCTTCCTAGCATTTTCCTGAACTTGAGCGTCTTGAAATTTGTTTTTCCAGTGACTTGTTTTATTTTTCTTTTAGCGGATTTTTTGCTGCCACTGCTCTGATATCTTACCTAAATCAGCAGTCCTCATTGATAAGCGAAGCTTCTTGTAGTCCTTTTTCAGACTGCTGAGATCCTCTTCAGCCTTATTCTTTCCTTTTCTAAATTTCTCCGCTTCTAGCTTCTGAACATCCACGTCCAATCCTAAAAGCACCTTCTCTTCTTCCAACTTTTCTATCATTTTTTTCATCTTGACATTCTTCCTCTCGAATCTTTTTTAATTATCTCTAGTTCAGTCGGGACAACCTGTAGGTGCTCTTCAATTGGGCGAACAATCTCTGGGTTTGGCACAGGAATGTTGTCGTTAATCCTTCTATTTCTCCACTACTCATATTCCACAGTTATCATGGGATTGGCACCGAATGCTTTCGCTCTTCGAACTCGGTTCCATGCATTTGAGATTTCTCGAATCCTTTTCTTACTATTTTCTCTTCGGTATGCGAATTCACACTCAGCCAACCTCTGAGTCGTGGGTAAGAACTGTCTCGATCTGTATTGTCTTGAAACCATCAAAGGTGCATATCCTGTTGCTCCCTATATTCCTGCTAACGGGACCTAGTCGAAGTCTCCGCATCGGTACAATATTTCATTAGGAGTGAACCACGGTGCTCGTCATTCTATATTTTCGTCTTTAAGGCTCTTGAGTATGGCCATCCACTTTTCTTCTGAGAAATTTTCTTATTTTTGCGAAGTTACGAAGTCTTTCAGTGGGGAATAATCCTTGGACAAGTACTGATAGGAGACCTTTTCGATTTTTGAGAAGTGACTATAAAACCATACCATCAGCAACGGTGCGCAAGCAACAAATCGTCCTTCTCCCTCCTTTCTGCACGCATTTAAGGACCTGAAAGTTTCAGCTAGTATAGTTGGGACGAGTGTAACTCTTTTACTTAACTGATCAAACAAGTCTATCATCGCGTCTCTTATATGCCCCAAAGCTTTTGGAAAAATGACCATCCCGTAGATACTCAGGGCTAGGATATCAATTTTCTTCTTTGTATTTGGATAAACCAGTATCAAATCCCATAGACTTTTCCATGCGATGCACTTGTTGTCACCTTTGACCTTAACTCGAGCTGCAACCCACTGTTCGCTCATGCCTGTGATGTTTATCAATCTTTTGACAATGGTCGGGGGATTTGAAGCTCTGAAGTAGGCTTTATCCACTGAGATTTTCGGACAACGAAGCAACATGGTATATTCCTCTATTGTGGGTGTCATGTTTATATTCCCGAAGGCAAAGCAACTGTAGGCTGGGTTCCAATACTGTGTTAATGCTCGAAAGAGGAATTCGTCTACCTTAACCTCGAACAAGTATGACAAATCTTTGTATTCTTGGTAAAAGGTCTGCTTCATGCTATTATCCCAACTGTCCCATATTTCTTTTAATTCTAGCACATTGTTTTCAGCCGTACTGATCCTAGTATAATCCCAAAGTTCTGACTCGTATCCTTCCACTAAGCTGTCTCCCTTTTGGCATTGAGTCTCTTCCGACCACATGTGCACGACCGTATTGTCCTCCACTTTATCTAGGTACTGGTTTTCCATGATCAATTCTCTTATTGGTGAAAAAACTTTTAGTCTATACCTTTCCTTGATATGATGATGAAATGCAATGCAAAAGGGAGACAAAATGAACGAGTTAGCAAGACACAAATGATATCAATATACAAGTATAGAGCACAGAACCTAAGAGTTTGTCTCGGAAGGTTGATAAAAGGTTGAACATAACCCCTTCTAAGGTGTGTCCTTACGGCTCATTATATGAGGTTTTAGGCTCTAAAGTGAAACCGATAGATTCCTCGATCCTCACCCATTACAGGTTCATACGGATGAGTTCGGTTTAAGGGGACGCATTTCCCATATGTTTACACAGAAGTGAAAACTTCATAAAAACAAGGGTACTTTGTAATCCCGAAAGCAATCCACTATCCTACACGGAGATGAAGACCTCACAAAGGAGTAGTTTTCGGCTTCCACTTAAAAGGGTCATATCATATGCAAATGTATGTAAATTTACACTAGCAATATCACGTAAAATATTGCACAAAAAATGTCGAGGATCTTATATTAAACAAAACCTAAGTTTAAAAGTTTTCAGAAAAAGACCCGAAAATAATCAATTTTGGCTTGACTCTCATTTGTTTTGGAAACCCCCCAGTGGAGTCGCCAAGTTGTCGAAACCATTTTGAGAATGGGGTTTCAAAAAATTATTTTTAAATATTTGGAAAATGGGAGTCGCCACCAATCTTTTATTTGGGTGTGATTGGATCACCACAAAATGTTAAAACGTTTTAAATATGTTGGTCTTCGAAATCCAGAAAAACAGGTTCGGGATTAGCACCCTTATACGCTCAAAATTGGTACCGTATTGATTATTTTCGGGTCTTAATTTGTAAACCTTAAAAGCTCGAGTAAAGTTTAAAATACGATCCTCTAATGCATGAGTTATGCTTAAAAGAAATCGATTTTTGTTTGGAAGTCCCGCTATTTCAAAGTGATCGGGGAAGAAAATGACGTCCACTGAGTTAGGACATAATATTTCAAGATCCAGAAATAACGAGCTTTCCTTTGTAAAACTTTTTAAACTTTTGAAAGAGGATGTTAGATTATCTTGATTTAAAGAAAGGTTGCACCTAGTAAGTTAAGGTGCAAAAATTTTAAAATCGAAGATAAGGAAACATTGCCTCGATAAAAGGGTATTCAATTATTTCGATTTTAGATAAAAATTGCACCTAGTAAGTTAAGGCTTAAAGTTTCGAAACTCGAAATAAAAGAATATTGCCTCGATTTTAAAGTTTTTATGGAAACAATTTTGGAAATAAATATACGAGTTTAATATGAGTGAGCAATTAATGATGCGTATTATAACACAAAGTAAAATAATTAAGCAGATAAATGGTAAGCAAAAATAAAACAAACACGAAATACGAATGCATAATAATTAAAGTTAAAAGCAAATGTTGATGAGGAAGAAAATGATGTAATTGGGATTGAAAACAGGACCTTTTGAATACCCGGGGGAAAAATGGTAATTTTGGGAAAATTTGAGGTTAAAAATGAAATTTTGGATGTTCGAGGGTAAAATGGTAATTTTTGGAAAAATCAGGATCAAAAATGGAATTTTTAAAAGTTTGAGGGTAAAAATGTAATTTTTGGAAGTTTTGAGGTCAAAAATGGAATTTTTAGACGTTCGGAGGTAAAAATGTAATTTTCAGAAGTTTTAGGGTCAAAAGTAAATTTAAGAAGTTTTGGGGTCAAATTTTTAATTTTTAGAAGTTTTAGGGGTCAAAATACAATTTTTGGAAGTTTCAAGGTCAAAATGTAATTTTTGGAAATTTTGGGGTTAAAAATGTAATTTTTGGAAGCTTTGGGGGTCAAAATACAATTTTTGAATAATTTTGGGACCTCCAAAGTAATAAAACCAAAAATAGGTGACACATGACAGCCTCACAGGCATCCTGAAGTCAAAGGACTAATTTGAACTCCATGAAAACTTTCTGGGCCAATTTTGTAATTAAACAGAAGTTGATTTAAGGGTTAAATTAAAACAAATTAAAAATAAGAAGGACTAATTGCATAAATAAGCCAAATTAGTGACACATGGCAGCCTCTGGTGCTTTCAAAAGGGTAAGGACTAAATTGAAAAGCCATGAAAATTATTGGGCCAAATCATAAGTAATTAAAAGTATGGAAACGACCAAATTGTAAAAATCAAAAAAAGCGAAAGGACCAAACGCATAAATAACCCATTTCTTAAAAACACGCGGATCTAAAAGGGTCGGATCGAGTCGGGTCGGGTCGGACGGGTATGGCCAAAACGGTGTTGTTTTGAGGCATTTTGGCCACACCTAAAACGGCACCGTTTTGGGGGGCTTTAAATACCCCTTTTAAGCCCTTCTTTTTTTCATTTTCGCATTCCATTTTTTCAAACATAAAAAAAAAACTTTGAAACTCTCTCATCTCCTTCTTTTTTCTCCTCTCCACAGTTGCCGCTCAGCCGTCCTCCAATCACCCTTTCGACGCGCGTCACCGGCCAGTCGCCCGTGCATGCTGCCGCCCACCGAAGTCCAACGCCAGCCCTGGTCACGCACGCGACGATTCCCCGTCCACGCGTCGCCGAGGTGAGTCTAAATAAACCTTTCGTTTTCCTTTGTTTCATTTTTTATTCCATTCGAAACACATAGATCGGGCTTGGGACTCTTTAGATCTAAAGTATTACTGCCGATTATTTGCCTTTTCCATTTCTTTTCAAAAAAAAAAAAACAAATCCATATCTGGTATGAAAGTTCCATATCTGAAATGTTTTTGAAAACTTTGTTCTTTGTTTAAAACCTAGTTTTGTGCATTATTATTATTATTAACATTCATTATTAACATGGTTCTCGATTTGCCAGATTTGAAACTATGAGGACAACGATGTTCGGCTGCTGCAGCATCGGCGAGATTATAGAAGGACTCGGTTCACTGTCTCGTGGTGATCGATCGGAATATGGGGAGTCTTTTCGATTCTCTTTTTTATTATTAACATTTTTTAATTATTAATGTTATTTATTATTAATATTATTAACCCTTATTAATGAATTTGATTTTATTACCTAAACTGTCGTTTATATTATTAATGCATTAGTAACATTATTAATATTAAAACGTCATTTAATATTTATTAGTATATTTAAAACAAAACAATGAATGTAAAAAGGGTATTTAAAACATGCATCAATGCCTACTTAGAATATGATGCGTTTAAAAACTTGGAAGCATAAAGGATATTGAATGCCTTGAATATACCTGGATGCCTTCAATGTTTGAACCTTGAGTTTGTTCTGCTACTGAGTGTGTATATTCGAATATGGGGTATAGGTAAACAAATAGAACATGTAATGGATTGCTAATAGCCTTGAGTTGAGTTTGATTGTCTTTTTTTAAAAGGAGTCAGTATCTTTTCTTTCGAAAGGGTTCCCCCTTAACAAATCTGAAACTGGTTTTTATAACCAGTATTACAATGATCATCTTTTGGTTTTTTTCAAATAAATGCCTTTTTTTTCTTCTTTTTTGCAGGTCGACGAGGGTGGCTATGGTGGCTTGTAGCAGTGGCGGTGGCAGAGCAAGTTGAAGCTGGTGGCACTGTTGGAGCTGATGTGGCACACCCTGATTGGCTGAGGATGGTAGTAGCAGTGCAAGTTGGTGGTTTTAGGGTTTGACTTTAAGGTGGCTTAGGATTTGGGCTAGTTTCTTGGGCCATTTGTAAATGGATCGTTTATGCTTGGGTTTGGGCTAGCCAAACTTAGCCCGATTGGGCTTGTAAACTTGGACTTTGAATTGGGCCAAATTGGGTCAAAAAGGTTGTAATTGGACTTTGGACATTTTATTAAATTTATAATAATATTAAATTTAAAATAAAAATAAATTTAATTTCAAAGTAAAAAAGGTTTGGGCCCAGTCAAAATTGGGCTCCAACAATCATAATTTTAGAGAAGTTTGGGGTCAAAATGTGATTTTGGAGAAGTTTGGAGACCAAAATGTAATTTTGTGAAGGTTTAGGGGTTAAAATGCAATTTTGGAGAAGTTTGGAGTCAAAATGCAATTTTGGAAAGGTTTAGTGTTAATATGTAATTTTAGAGAAGTTTAAGGGTCCAAATGGAATTTTGGAAAAGTTTAGGGGTCAAAATGTAATTATGGAAAAGTTTAAGGGCTAAAATGTAATTTTGGAAAAGTTTAAGGGTTAAAATGTAATTTTGGAAAAGCTTGGGGGTCAAAATGTAATTTTTGGGAAAGCTCAAGGTTAAAATGTGATTTTAGAGAAAATAGGGGCCTTTTGTGCAATAAACACAAAAACATGCCATGTGGCAGCTTCTCAAAACTCTAAAAGTTTAAAATCTTTGGGCACATTTAAGAAGAAATCAAAATTTGAATTAAGGATAAAATTGAAATAAAATAAAAAAATGAAAGACCAATTGCATAAATAACCCAAAAATGGACACGTGGTTGCTTCTTGGACTTCAAAAAGGTTAAAGGACTAAATTAAAAATGAAATAAAATTAATGGGTAAATTTAAAATTAATTAAAGATATAAAAAGGACCTGATTATAAAAATCAAAAAATACGGAAGGACCAAAGGCATAAATAGCCCAATTTTTGAAAACACGCGAATCCTTGGCTTGGAGCGGGTTGGGTCGGACGGGTGAGGTATAAAACGGTTCTGTTTTAGCACATTTGGGTCACACCCAGAACGACACCGTTTTGGGTGTTTATAAATAGCATATTTTTTATATTTTTTTTCATTTTTCATTCTTTTGTTTCAAAAAAATTCAGAAAACCTCTCACTCTCTCCCTTCTCTTCTCTGGGTCGATCGGTCGATCCAAGTCCGACCAAGGGTGCCACTGTCCGTCCGTTGCTCCACGCCGCCACGCACCGTCGTCCACGGCTGCCGGTAAGTGAAAAGTTTCTCTTTTCTTTTCTTTTTTTTAAAGCAAAGATCTTGGCTATTTTTTTAAAGAATCTGATTCGTCCCTTTGGTTTTCCTTTTATCATTTTTTAGATTTGTTTCGATTTCCTTGAAAAACCCCTGTTTCGATTCTTCATTCATTTTTTTTTAAAAAAAATCCATCTTTGCTATTTTTTTTTACTTTCGAAATCTGTTCTTTGGGTTTTAGATTTGCCTTCCGAAGCACCCCTCACGATCATGGACAAGATCAGAAGGGTTCCATTCGACTCGACGGCAGCAGCTATGAGCTTAGGTAAACCGTTCGACTGCCCCCTTTTTATTTTTTAATATTATATTTATTTATTATGTTTTTTTAAAAACGTTTTAGAAATAAATAAAATAATAAATATCGGTTATGATATACACAAATAAATAAATATATTTACATATACATTTATTACCTTGAGAAGAAAACTTGAATGCTTGATGATCTGATATTAATTGCTTTAAATGCTCCTTGCAAATATTGATTTTAAATATGGAAAGTCTATTTTGTATTGATTTCTAGAAAAGGGGCTAGTAAAAAAAAGTCTCTTACAATTGTTCTGAATTCGGCTTTTAAAGTCTTGTTTACAATGATCATGTTTTGTTGTTTGCAATTGAATTGCTGTCTTTTCCTTCTTTGCAGGTTCAGCTTGCAGTGGTGCAAGTTGCTGGTGGCGGTGGCAGATGGTGGGTGGCCTTGGCTGACGTGGCGGCTCCTAGTTGGACAAGGCAGGGGTGGCAGCAACATAAGTGGGTTGATTTTAGGGTTTAGTTTTGAGTTTGGGCCAACTTGGATGTAATTGGGCCTGGGTATTGGGTTTGAGTCTTTTAAACTTAAACCAATTTAAATTTAAATTTTTTTTTGATTCATTTATTTTTGAGTTTGGCCCGATCAAAATTGGACTCCAACAGTAGGCAATTTAGATTTAATTTAAGTGTAGTAAATTTAGGTTCATATTAGATTTATTAGAATCTAGAATCTAAATTTTAGGTTTAAATTAGAAAGGATTTGTTGATGCAAAGAATCAATAAAAGTAAAGATGGAGGTCCAAAATGAGAGAAAATGGCGTTATGTCATTTTTGAGAAAAAGGGAAGCATAAGAAACCCCCTTTAAGTTGTTTGTTTCCTTTTATTATATCAAATCGGATATCAAATCGTGTCATTTTTATTTTATTTTAAGTGTACATTTTTAATCATTAAAGTTTAGTTTTCTTTTAGATTTTGTGGTTTAAAATTTAGATTTAAATTGAGTTTTTAGATTTTAGTGTTTTTGGATCTTGGGTTTGCACCGCCTTGAACTTTTCTATTTCTGCTCTTTTTATGTTTTTTTTTATTTTTCTATTTTTTGGTATTTTCGTATTAGGGTATGTTTTTTTTTGTAATTAGTTTTTTTTCAATCAAAGAAGTATATTAAAAAAGGCGTTGGATCAACCAGCCCTTTCCAGAACAACAAAGATACAAAAAAATTACAGCTAAAATCCAAAACAAAAAATCATCGTACAACCAAAGCAATAAATCACCTATCAACTTACCACAAGGTTTAAAAAAAAAAACATTCTTCGATATATTTGCTTTCGCCAATGCATCTACCATGCTATTCTTATGACGATGAGTAACCGCAATCTAAACTTGAGCCATTTACTTAGTACCACTTTCGATATCTCCAAATAAAAAGATATATGTTACGGTTTCGATGCTTCTAAATGTGATAGCAAAAAATTATCCATGAGATAATTAGATTAGTTGTTGTCTTCTTCTTTATGTTGCTAGTTTTTTGAAATAATCTTTTTATTTTAGTAATCATGTTCTATTTTTTTGCTTCATTAAATTATGTTGATTCAATTTGGGCCTACAAATAAGCTAAATTTGAAGTAGTTGGACAAGTATAAATATTTTTATACAATACTTTGATTCAATTTTAATATCAGCCCTTGATTGATTTTGGTGTTCGAGTCAATTTTGAGAGGTTTGATTATGATATTAGTTGTACATAACTTTAGAAATATACATTGATATAAAGTGTTCGATTGTGTTTGGTGTTTTGGGTTAAGTGACATCAATTCAGATAAAAATTTTAAGTACATCAAGTTTATATACAAAGGATAACTATAATATTTAAATTATATATATTATAATTTTGTAATAAGCTTCCCACTCTATTTTTTAAAAGTACTATTACGAAAGATTTGTAAGAAATATTTAGGGACTAGATAAGTATTAGATTTATATGCAATATTATGAGATAATCTATTTTAAGAAGTTGAGGGAGAATAGAAGTAGTTTTCCTTATTTATAAGTTCTCTTATGTTGATGAATAAGAATCAAGACTTTGCCCCACTATTATCATGGTATCACGGTATCACGAGTCAAACCCTAAAATACCACAAACCAAATTAAGATGAGCAAGATTGAGGCTAATTCATCCTTTTTTTGTCGGTTCGCAAGATCGTCCAGGAGATTTTATCACTCTAGTGCATCTTCGTCTTGATAATTTCGATGATTGGGCACACGCTATTCGCGTGGCTATATCCTCTTGGTGTAAGTTCCAGTTCCTTGATTGTACAATAATCGACTAGACGCCACCATGCATGAAAGAGGATTGGGTTTGTATACAATGTATTCTTGTTTCATGGCTTATGAATACTATCGATTCGGTTAGATCTATGCTTTCGAATTACGACAATGCAAAATTACTATGAGATAATATGAATGAACGTTTTGCAGTTGTTAATGGTCTAAGAATATAACAATTAAAGTATGATATTGCTCATGGCGAACAAACAATGCTTGTCGCAATATATTTTAGCAAGTTGAAGGTTTTATGGGATGAATTGAGTAATTATGAACCTTTATTACGTTGTAAGTGTGGCAATTGTACTTGTGATCTCGACAAGGCTCACGAGAAACATAAAGAGGGGGAACAATTTCATCAATTCTTGATGGGTTTGTACTAAAAGCATTACAGCCAGATTTGGTCCAATTTGATATGTCAAGAACCTTTGCTTACTCTTAACCAAGCATTTCAATAGGTTGCTCAAGATGAAAGGGTGTCGAGAGTTGCTCGTATTAAGGATGAGAAATCAGATATTGTGGGATTTGCGGTTCGCACAGAGGGTCGCGAACGTGGTCGAATTGATAAGGTTGACAAGTCGAGCCTGGTCTGTTCACACTGCCAACGCTTGGTTATGATTTTGACAAATGTTTTATGGTGATCGGTTACCCGAATTGGTGGGAGGAGCGATATGGTCCACCGCCAAAGTCAGAAGTTAAGGGCGCAAGTTGTGCTCGTGGAAAGACATCTATCTCTCGCCCTTCGCCTGCTACTAGCTAGGGTTGGGGAGGAGGGGATTCGTGCGAATGCTGCTGCTGCAACGAGGGTTGATGATATGATAGGTGCATCTTTTACCCCAACGACGACTGCAACACTACCTTGTTTTAATGTTGCACAATGGAAAGCGTTGGTAGTAGCGTTCAATAATCCTCAAACTCAAATAAATCATTTGAATGGTAAGTTCGGTAAAACTTCTAGGATAATTGACATTGGTGCTTCTAATCATGTAACGAGAAATATTTCTTTTTTTATTAATATTTGTGACATGAACATTTGCCCTGTCGATTTACTAGATGGACAAAGTGTTGTAGCAACCAAGCAAGGGATTGTGAAACTGATAGACAAAATTTCTCTTAATAATGTTCTTTATGTTCAAAAACTACATTGCAATTTGATTTTAGTTTCGCAGCTTGATAATGATATGAATTGTCTTGTCTAATTTTTTCCTAACATGTGTTCTATAAAAGACCTACATTCGAGGAAGCCGGTTGAAATGAGTGACAGGCGGGATGAACTTAATTACTTCCGATGCCTGTCAAGTGTTAATGCGACTTTGATCATGGGTTCATCCTTGGTAAAGCTATGGCATAAGCGTTTAAGAAATCTTTCTGAAAAAGTAGTCAAATTACTTCCTTTTGTTAGTAGGTTTAGGGAACATTTGAATAAAACATATGAAGTGTGTCATCATACTATGCATCCTAGAGAATCTTTTCCTTTAACTAATAATAAAGCATCTTGAATTTTTGAATTAATCTATTATGATTTATGGGTGCCTTATAATCCTTCGTCTTCTTACATCTCATCTGATTAATAGAACCTCCTCTGGTGTACTTCATAATAAAACTCCCTATGACATTTTGTTTGGCTCTTCACCCTCGTATGATAGCTTGCGTGTTTTTTTTTGTTTGTGTTTTACTCATAATCGACGAGCAACAGATGAAAAATTTGCAAGTCGAAGTAGAAAATGTGTATTTCTTAGGTATCCTTTTGGTAAAAAGGGTTGGATGTTATATGATTTGAAGAGAAAGTTTTTTTCGCATATAAGGATGTTCGATTTTATAAAGATATTTTCCCATACTTGGATGTTGACACAGTTATTGTTGAATATATGCATAACTTGGATGCGAATATTTTTGTAGACGATTTTGTTTCGTAGATGAGGGTGGGGCGCCAAAGATATATGAAAGAGGCTAGTGACGAACCTCATCTCTCTTCACCGTCATAAACACAATGGTCTCCTATCTCGGTGGAGGATGTGTTGATAGAAGGGCCGAGTACCCAGTCGAATAATGGCTTGCAAGGCTCAACGTTCGGTTCGACTGCTTTTCTTGATTCTCCTATGGGTCGAGGTATGAGAAGAAAAATCCCCTCATCCATATTGAAGGAGTTAGTGACACATAGTAATTAAGAAAAGTCTATCTCTTGTATCACCCATTTCCTCTCCTTCCTCAGGTACACATTTTCCTATAGCACATTATGTTAATTGTGACAAATTTACCATGAAACATAGAAATTTTCTTGCAACAGTAATTGTAAGGGTGGAGCGATAGTCTTTTAAGGAGGTTGTGAAAGATGCGAGGTGGCGTAGTGCTACACAAGAGGACATTCGAGCTTTAAAGGCCAATGGTAGCAAATGGGTGTACAAGATAAAATACAAGTCCGATGGTACCATTGAGAGATTAAAAGCCCGTTTAGTTGTCCTCGGCAATCATTAAATTGAAGGAATCGATTATAATGAGACTTTTTCTCTGGTGGCAAAAATGGTGGTAGTTCAAACCTTCTTGGCCACCGCTACATCAAAGAATTGAGGGCTTCATCAAATGGATATTCACAATGCCTTTTTGCATGATGATCTTGATGAGGAAGTATATATGAAACTTCCAACTAGGTTTGACACTTCGAATCCGGGTACAGTGTATAGGCTTTGAAAATATTTGTATGGTTTGAAGCAAGCATCACTTTGTTAGTTTGCCAAGCTTGTTACAATTCTAAAGGGGTATGTCTTCCTACAATCTTACTCTGATTATTCTCTTTTTACATAGACTAAGGGTGCTATGTAGATTAATGTGCTTGTGTATGTCGATGATTTGATCATTTCTGGTAATGATTTAACCACGTTGAAATTTTTTAAGCCCTAGCTCAGTAATTGTTTTCATATGAATGATCGCGAAGTACTGAAGTATTTTTGGGTATTGAGGTTGCTCGTAGTCCTCAAGGTTTTTTCTTGTGTCAACGTAAGTATGGACTTAATTATTTTTGAGGTAGGATTATTGGGATCCAAACTAACTGGCTTTTCGATTGAACAAAACCACAAACTTACACATGCTTTAGGAGATTTGATTGCAGATCCCAAATCCTATCTACGATTGATGGGTCACCTTATATATTTGGTTGTTATGCGTCCAGATTTAGCATACTTTGTGCATGTATTATCCAAATTTATACAGCATCCGAAGCAGGAGTATTGGGACGCGACAATATGAGTAGTTTGTTATTTAAAAGGTGCTCCAAGCCGGGGTATCTTTCTTCATTCAAATAGTGAGTTGTCTTTGCAAGCCAGGTGTAATTCAAATTGGGTCGCGTGTCCCATCACTCGACGGCCTGTAATTGACTGGCTCATGTTTCTTGGGAAGTCGCCTATCTCTGGGGAAACTAAGAAGCAACACACTATCTTTCAATCCTCAACTGAAGTAGAGTATTGCTCTATGGCCTCTGTTACTTGTGAATTGAAATGGTTAAAAGCTCTACTACTCAGTCTCGGAGTGCATCACCCTAAAGCTATTCCTTTGTTCTTGTGATAGTCAGATTGCCTTGCATATTGTTTGTAATCCTGTTAATCATGAACGTGCGAAGCATATTGAGGTGGATTGTCATTTTATTTGGGATGCAATTCAGGAAGAACTTATTTCTCCTTCCTATGTCTCTATTACAAATCAGCTAGCAAATATATTTACAAAGGCTTTGGGAAAAAAAATTGATAATCTTTTTAGTAAGTTAAACATTTATGATTTGTATGCTCCGACTTAAGAGGGTATTACGGAAGATTTGTATGAAATATTTTAAGAATAAGTATTAGATTTATATGCCATAATATTATGAGATAATCTATTTTAGGAACTTGATGAAGAATAGGAGTAGTTTTCCTTATTTATACATTCTTTTATGTTGATGAATGAAAATCAAGAATTTGCCCCACCACTATCAAGTACTCCGGTTCAAAAGCTACCATTCTCTTTAAAAAAAATTACAATCATTTTAACAATATTACTTTCTTAAAGAATTAATTATATATATTTTAAGAAATTATCGACTATCTTAAATAAACTATTAACTTATCTTTAAAAAATCAATCAAAATATAGAACCTTTTATTCAAATAATAATAGCAAGAAACAACTATCATTGATGATAATTAAATTTAATCAAAATATATAAAAATATTAAAATAAATTTGAATTAAAACATAAATAATTTGTGATTTTTTTAAAGCCAACCCACGTAACGCACAAGAATATTCATAGTGCTTAAATAACATTCAACTTCATAATACATGAAATTCAATAATGAAAAAAAATTAAATTAAAGACAAAGATAAAATTAAAAAATTCAAATCGGTTAAGGATCATATTATAAATATATAAGTAGAGAATAATTTAATCGTAAAGTTTTAAAATAAAAAAAATTAAAAAGCAATTATTTCACATTAAACGTTTCACTTTTATTTATTATATTTTTATATTAAATATATATTAAATACTTCTCTTTTTACTCTTAAAAAACGACCTCTCCTACATGAAATAATAGAGAAAGCAAATATGCAAATTTTTGTATTTACTTAAACCAGATTCCCAAAGACTGACTTTAATATAGTCTTTGGCTTTTCGGTTTCAAAAGCCTTTGAATTAAGGTTAAATATTATTATTACTCCCTGTATTTTCTAAAAGGTATAGATTTAGTCACTATATTTTAATTTGATCAAATTTAATCTTTGTACTTTTTGAATCGGTCAATTTTAGTTTCTGTTCTTTTCGAATTTTGAAATTTTAATTCTCACCCAAACAATAGCTATTAAATCTATTGGTTTAAATTCAATTATTAGTTCTACACTATACGTACAATTAAAGATTTAGTCCATATGTTTCAATTGCATTATTCAAAGCCGTGAATTTTGAAATTTCAAACTTGATGTAAATGGCAATAATTAATATAATAATTGGATTTTTATTGAGTAATATATGAAAATAACAAGTTGACACGACATTATATATATAATAATATGTTTGGCACATAGGATTTTGGATATGGGCTAAATTCACAACTTTAGCAAAATACAAGGATTAATAGCAAAATTTAACCTTGAATTAATATAATCTTGACCGACAAATCAACCCAATGTCTTTGTGTTTTTTTTTTTGTTGCTTAAATTCAAAAGAAACACCAAAGTGGAAGCCCTAAAAAAAATGGGTTTTATTATTTTATTATTTATTGTATTTTCAGTCAATGTGGGTTGTTCTTGATGATAATCTCTCTTTATCTTTAATCATATCATATCCTCAAAGATTATTATTATTATTAGTATATTTAAAAATGCCAATATGTTGAGACAATTAGACCAAGTGGACTATCCTCAAAAGATGCTCATAATTGCAACTTTCTTTATGGTCGTTGCTTTAGGTAATCAAACTCTCACATCACTTTATACCTACCATATCACTCTTCACTCTCTTCTTTAAACTTTTATTAGATCCGATGATTTAAAATATAAATGGGATTTACTTATGTTAAATATTTTTTTAATATTTTAACGATTCAACTGTTAAATTTATTAATATAATTATATTTATTATATATGTAAATTTTTAAATCATTATGATATTTTTATCATTTTGATTTATAATACTTAATATATTAATATATATTCAACAATTGAGTATTTTTTATATAAAATAAATAGTTAAAAAATTTTAATTTACATCAAATTTGGCATGCATGATTTATATGAAAAAATATTAAATTCAACGATTATAGGTCTATTCTTGACATTTTTGGGTTTTAGGTAAAACAATAAAATGAATTTTTAATTCCTTTAAAAGTTGAAGAGTTTTTTTTAGGTTTTTTAAAAGTTGATAAAAAAAAATTTTGGATCCTTAAAAATTAAAAATTTTTTGGGCCCCTTAAAAACTGAAAAACAATATTTTTGATTCCTTTCAGCCTTGGGCCCTGGATGGTCGCACCTCCAGACGACTTTAAGGTTAAGCCTAAACGGTTAGATCGTTAAAATATTAACCGTACAAAAAAATACGAAATGGTGTAAAATAACTTTAATTTTACACTAATACAAATGGATCCTTACGATAAAGATTTTAAATTTGCAGCAACTTTTTTAAAGAAAAATGTTTACATTTCTAATATATATATATGAAATTGAGAGTTCTTCAACATTGACCAAATCCAGTCTTTAATTTGAGAAGAGAATGAAGATAGGCGAAGGGAAGTAAAAAAGCTAAAGAACATTAGACCATTTAGAGCTATTGTCTTGTAATATTTAAGGACAAAGATAAGAACCAAAAGAAAAAAAAAAAAAGAAACGCCGACCAATTTTGACCATAATTTCCCACCTTAATCTTACCTAAACCACCCACATATTTTCAAGTATAGGCCAAAAGAATGACATGAACTCAAGTGACTTTTGCCTAAGCTTCTTTTTAACTTTTACACCCTTTTTTTAGGGGGAGAGAGACATCTTTTTCTTATTAAAAAAGAATAATAAAGAAAGAAAACTAAAAGAAGATAATGGGAATTCGAAAAGAATCTATTCACACTAAACATATATATATATATATTAATTAATTAACTTATGACTATTAGGTTGGATTGAACTTGCCTAAATGAAAACAAAACTCTAGTTGGAAGTTGGAAACACTTGCCTAACACTTTCATACACACCTACCTACCTTTTGCCTAATTAAACCTTGTCAACGTATAAGCATGAATTGTTAAATGATTATTTTACGTCATTGGTTAAGTGGATAATTAGAATCAACAATATGGATATTACAAAAAACAGATTTTTAGTAAGTGTTTTGTCGAATTCGATAAATTTTAAAAGTTGAAACTGTCCAAAAGCTTTTCAAGTTGTTAGATGTTGGTTCATTGCATCAACCTAAACAGTATCAATAACAATAAAAACAAACAATTTTTTCGACAAGGCTTTTGCATATTTGACAATTAGCCATCAATTGCTCTGTACTTTGTTGCCTGATTTGATGTTACAATTTGGAGCCTTTGAATGTAGTCCTTTTGTGTAATAAAAGAAAGTGAGGATAAAAAGGTGTATCTCATATTTATAATATATTCGTATTATCAACGTAATGATAAGACATATTATATTTTTAAGAAGAGATATATGTTTGAACTTTGAAGACGGTATTATTGAAAAGGGTAACATATAATGAACATAAAAAAAATTGTATGTAATAAATTTAATATGAATATATATAATAATTTATATTATTCAAGTTATTAATGCATTAAATTATATATATGATATAAATGGATACTTATATCTACATACAAATTGAAAATTGAAAATAATACATGAAGAATCCTAACAAATAAGATAATGATACTTATAAATTTTCAGTTATAATGTCTGGAAAATTCATTTAATTGTACACTTCAATTCAATTTTGATCCAAAAGTCTTCAAGACTTAAACTTGGATGGATTCAATCCATTTTAAGGACCGTTGAGACTTTCTCTTGAAAATAGGTTAGAGAGCTTGAAATTGCTTGAGAGTTAATCCAAGAGTTTTCAAGACTTAATCTTAAATTGATGAGGTTCACTTTAAGGGTAAACAAGACTAGATCTTGAAGAACAAGTTTGATCTCCTTTGTGTTGATGCATTCGGATTGGAAAGTGATTTAATCCAAGGGTCTTTGAGAGTTGTTATTATATGGATACTTCTACTTAAAGGGTCTTCTAGACTTGCTTATGATGAATAGGTTTAACCTCCAATCTATCGATTAAATAAGATGTGGTGTATGCCTCGTATTTCGATCAAATTAAGACACAAATAGAGAGTGACGTCACGAAGATGAGCCATGCAACGTCACAACAACGTGACAACGAAATAGGGGAGAAGCAAAAATGATGCCATGGCGACACAATAGGGGACGTCACGACGTGTCATGGAATTTTCTCGATTTACTTCTTCTAGTCAAATTCTAATTATTTGTCCTAATCGAACTTTGATTAGTGTAGATTATTTTAATATTATTTAACCTACAAATTTAGCCTACAAATAGTCCTTTTTCTACCTTAAAAAGATTAACCCATAACACATTTAAGTATTAGCTTTTATAAGCTTTCAGTGAATTTTGTGTTTAAGTTTTGAGGGTTCTTATTTTTTAGTTTTGGGGTTTAGTTTTATCTTCATCTTTGTACTCTTCGTTTTTACTGATTTAGTGAAATTATCTTTGTCCATAGTTTTTTATCCTCTTCGGAGAGGTATTACCACATAAAAATTGAGTTCAATCTTTTCAATTTCTTCATTATTTTTCTTGTTTGTTGCTTGCATGGTCTATCTCCAATAAACTGGTATTAGAGCTTGATCTGATTTTCGCATTCAACCCGTTCAAAGATGGCATCAACAAGGTTCAACATTGAGAGATTTGATGGCATCAAAAATTTTAATGTGTGGCAAGTTCGGATGTCGTCAATTCTAGATCAAAATAGTCTGAAAAAGGTCGTTATGGGAAAAACCTGATAATCTAGATCAGTCAGAAGGGAAAAAGTTTGATGAGAAGGCACTGTCTGCAATTTAGTTGTGCCTCACCAATAGTGTATTGCAAGAGGTGTTGATGGAGAAAATGACAACTGTAACACCTTATACATGGCCCAATCGTCAAGCCCGAATACCAGGACACTACACCACTATCTCACTTTGTGTTAATCTCAAAACATCACTTTATTACACATGCATCTTTTTATCATGGCAATCATACGAGTTTTATGACATACATAGGTAAATTATCAATAAAACATGCTAAATATACTTTAAATGAGCTCATAACATGAATTAATCATGCTTAGGGATCACGTAGCAAAATTTCCCTAAATTGTTACGTAGGTATTGATACTGATAGAGTGGTATCAATAATTCTCACAAGTGGTATCGATACTGTTGGAAAATCGATACCAAATTAGCTTACTATTTCTCGTTTAAAAACCCAATTATCAAAAAATATCGGTACCATTAAAAAGTATTGATAATTTCACCCTAAGTATCGATACTCATGATAAAATATCGACACCGAATCACAAAACTGACTTCCTGCACTTCAACAATTGTAGAGGTATCGTTTTTAAAACTTGAATATCGATACCTCTACTCTAGACCACAAAAATATAACATATATAAAAATAAGACCATTTAGACTTAATCCTAGCAACGTGCATTATTCAGCTAATCAAATAAACATCAAAATATACGAAATAACAGTCCAAACATCACGTTTTAAGTCCACAAATTCTCAAGCATAATAGGCATGCAAATAACTAAAAACCACATGTCAAAGCTAATATAAAATCTACCACATTACCTTAATCCCCATATCACAAACAAGCAAATAACACCTATTAAAACTACTAAAGATAGGCTTGGATCACCCCTTGAAAGCCTCACTGTTCACACCGTCATTATTGATTTGCAATGATATTAAAAGGAGGGGGTGAGCTTAACAAGCTCAATGAATGCCTAGAACATCTACCATGCAAACATTTCATCAGGCATTAACCAACAATCGTATAGCATAATCATCTCAATTTTAGGTTCATGTCATACTTATTCATGCATTATTTAATAGTCCATTTACATAATAATCACATATACTTATAGGCATACAACACATCATATACAAACACAATTATTAGATAAATTGGAACTTGAGCGATGAAACATTAAAGTGAGCTCTATCATCACACATTGAATACATAAATCTCCAATCACACCAAATGACTCATAGAGTCGAACATATCCCAAAAGTGAAGCATATAGCTGTAACTGCCCGTTTTTCAGTGGTGTCGGAAACAGTGATTACGGGATCACAAATCTGACGGGAAATTTTTATAATGAGTGATTAAATTAAATTAGTCAAAAATAATTTTATTTGGAATTTTGAATTGAAGGATTTTAATTATTAAATTAAAATTTTGTATAAGTGGTTTGGTTCAAAGGTTAGGTGGATTTAGAAAATAAGGTATCGAGACCTCGTTTTTGATGTTAAGGGCCATAAATATTTTTATTAAATATTTATAGATTCTTATTATATGTGAATTGAAGTTTGGTTGGGTAATTTTGATGATTAATTGTTTAATTAAGGAAAAAGGAGTAAATTGTAAAAGAGGTAAAAGTTAATTGCTAATGAATAAAATAAAAGGGACCAAAGTGGTAATTATACCATGGTTAAAAAGTCCAAGCGATGGAGGATATGATTATCTTCCACTAACTTTTGGGTTATTTATTTATTTAGTCCTTTTTTGTTTAAGGCTAATTTGTAAATAAGTGGGTTTAATTGGAATTCAATTATAATTGAAGGATCAAATGGAAAAATTAACCTATGGTATTTTAGTGGATGGGTTATTATGAGTTAAATTGATCATGAGTATAATTAATTAAGGCTAAATAAGTGATTAATTAAAATAATCATGAAAGATTAAATATTTACAAAATTATCGTTAGGTATAAAAATGAAATTAAAGAAGAAAAATCACATTTTTCATTGATGAACTTTGAGCTTTTATTTGGGTAAGCAAACCTTGACCGTTTTTAGTAATTTTCATGTTTTTGAGTCCCTGTTAGCTTGATCTAGTTAAGCTAGGGACTAATTTACAAATCTGTCAAATGTTGTGGATCTTACCATTTTTTAATATGCTTGTCTTTGAAAGTTTTTGATAGCTTTGGATGCTTGATGATTTGGTTGGATCTTTTTGTAAAGTGATTTTTGATGAAATTAAGGTTTAAGGACTAAAATGCTAAAAGATGAAATTAGGTGTACTTTAGGTGAAATAAATGGATTGTAGGGACTTGTATGAGATCATGGTATATTCAGATGGTATTAGTTAAGGAGGAAATGAGTATTTTTCATGTTTTGTGTTAAAAGGACTAGATTGAATAAAAGGAAAGTATTAGGGGTAAAATTGTAATTTTCTCGAAAAGGACCAAATTATGTTAAATGATTTGATTGTGTTTTTAATGTGAAATTTGAATGAATTTTTGATTTAGATTACAATCGTACCACGGATCGCGAAAAAGAGAAATTAGCGGAATAGTCCTTGAAGTTTAGCCAAACTGTAATTTCATCCGGTAAGTTCGTAGTGATAGTTTATATACATTGGTTATTTCTTGTGTTTTACTATTGTCACTGAAAATAGAGAAAGGTTAAACATTCGTGATAATGGAAAGGCAAAGAAAGAAACGAAATGTCAGGCTTGGGACCGGTTATCTGAATTGAAGCGATGGCTAGGATCCTACATAAGTTGCAGTATCCTAATAGCTTGTGTGAGCAGCATCGCAAGTTAATAGATTCTGAATGAATAATGAATTATGGATTCCTCCGATGGCTGAGTCTTCGCATATGTTGTGAATTCTCATCAGCTTGTGTGAGCAGCATCGAGAGTGAAATTCTGGACCGTATCGATGGCTGAGTCTTCGCATATGTTACGGGTTCTCATCAGCTTGTGTGAGCAGCATCGTATACTGGTTAAACTCTGTTTGGGCTCATAAGAGCTAATCATTCTGGGCTCGTAAGAGCTAATCATTCTGGGCTCGTAATGAGTTAAAGTCTGGAGGACTGAAGAGATTTAGTTTCGTTATTATACACATGATTTCGAATACATACCGTTATCATCTTTTAATTGATCTATTTATTCTATGAGAAAAATGATAATTGCGAACTTACTAAGCTTAATAAGCTTACTCGTGAATCTGTTGTTGTTTTGTAGATACGTTTTGCTGTCTGAAGATCGGATCATCTCAAGGAAATCACACTATTGCAAAGTTTGTATGGTAGATCTTATATCACTTGGTCTTAAGGCATGTACTAGGATGATATTAACTTGAGATTTAACTAAAAGATGTTGAAATCCTTCTATTTCGATTGTGTAAATGGCATGAAGTATGACTTAGATGCTCAGGCTTATAATGCTTGTAAGACTTAGAAGTTATGTATGTTATGTGATGTTTTAAGATGTTTTAATACATAACTTATACTGGTTGTGTTTGAGATATTAAACTTGTATCTTAACAATTACTCTTGAGATCCTGTATACTTGTTTCGGTAGAACTTATGTATGTATCGGTAGATGTGCAAAGTAGGAAAGAGGTTGTTCTCTGACTTGGGTTGTATCGGTAGTTTAAGGTATTAATGTATCGATAGTAAGAATGATTGTACCGGTAGAAGTTGCAAGATAAGGATTTTTGCTCTTAGGAGTTTTTGGTATCGGTAGTTGCATGAATTGTTTCGATAATTGTGTCACATGTATCGGTAAAATCATCTCGAATATCGGTAGAACTCTGCAATATTTCTGAATTATTTTTTGACTTGACAACTACCAGTACATGATCATCAGGTATCAGTAGAAGTGTCCAAAAATCATGGAAATGACCCATTTGCCCTTGTTGAGTTGTGATTTTAATTGATTGATGATTTATGATATGTTAAGTGCACCTCTTTATTAAAGTAAGATTGATTGAAATGAAAATAAAAGATGAACAATGATAAATGAACAGTAGGACACCAAAACCCTATTCGGTGACGGTTTCGAGTTTTGGGTGTTACAATAGCTAACAATATCCCTATTTCCCCTAACATGTCCCGTTAAATGGAGCTTAGCTCACATTCCCTTATCCTTCCAAACATGTCTCAGGGCCTTAACACCCAAAAATCACTGTACATATAGGTGAGTACTCACAATCCTATGACATGCCAACTATATCCAACGATCTCAAGAACACAAGGCCAACATATCCGTTATTTAAACACACATATTACTTACTAAACTCTGCTTATTATCATTGAATATTTGTAACATCAACACAATATTATCACTGTCACTTAGCATTTATAACATGCTTTCATATACACTTTCATAACAGAAATCATGAGAATATTACATATATAATAGCATCTCATCTCAATCCATATTTACATAATAGCACAAGCACATAATTCACAAGTCAAATATGAGTAGGAGAAAGCTTACACTCGAAACTTAGAGTAGGGTTTTAGGATACTACTAAATTCTCAAATAATGCAATGAATCATGTTTACAAGTAGTGATTCTAAACACTCACCGATTACGCTTTCGTCGAAATGTCAAAAGCTCAAACTAGCTTTTTTCTTAACTTGTAGAAGGTCCTAACGTATCCAAAGATTCAACAAAATAATTCACACAATAACACAAACAACTATCAGCTAAGGATTCATCTTAACTTAAACAAAACACAAGCCTAAGCTAAGTTCCCATGAAACTGAAACCTTTAACATAGAAAACTTAAAATTCTAATATCTCGGTCTACACTTAATCTTTTCGCACGAAACAAATTCCATCCACCTACAAATTCATAAACGGCTAATTCCCAACCTTTAAACTACACAAAACTATACATTTTAGGGTATCAAAATTTTTCAACGTACAATGACCATTATGACAAAAATTCATTAAAACTCAAGAAATACTTAACGAAACTTTAAAGTAACTTTAGAAACCTTCTAATCATGTAAAAACATGTTGAAAAACACTTTAAAACAAAGTTTTAATCCACAATACTGAAATTCACCATTAACAATCCAATTTTTTTGCTTTTAGTTAAACATGCGATTTAATGGCTATAAATTCAATTTAAAAGTCTATATGACATTTAAAACTAATAGAAAGACGAATCATTACCTTTGGTGGAAGAATAAATGAGTTTTCAATGCAAATCTGAGAAACCCACAATTGAAGAAGAAGATGAAATTATTATTATTTTCAGTATTTTTCTTGGTTTTTATGGAGATTTAATACTTGGTGGTAGAAATCAATAGAAATTAGGATTTGGAAGTAAAAATATATTGTGAATAGAATTTTAAGAATGAGGTTTTTTAGGTTGAGAAATTTGGTTTAATTGGTTCATAAAAACTCTTTATTTTGACTCTTTTACAATTCAATCCTATTTTCAAAATTAAAGGTATTTAAAACTCATTTTTTAGAAATTGACTTAATTTCCTAAAAGCTATTGTTGAAAACATTGTCGATTACCAACCTTACGAAATTTTGAGCACATATAGGCTAAAATTCTTAAAATACCCTTGAAACTTCTGGACTCAATTTTAGGGTGTGATAACATCTGCCTTGTGGAAAATGTTAGAAACTTTTTATGCGATAAAGTCTTTGGCTAATCGATTGGTGTTGAAACAACAACTATAAACCTTCCGTATGGACGAAGGTGAGCACCTTAAAAGCCAAATTAGTTAATTTAATACTCTTTTGAATGATTTAAATAACGTTGAGGTTAAGATTGATGACGAAGATTATACTATGCTATTATTGTACTCTTTACCCCTTTCATATAAATCTTTCAAGGAGACCCTGATTAATGACAGTGATAAACTCTCGTTTGAGGATGTGAAGGGTCACTTGTTGAGCAAAGACAAACTCGATAATGAGTTTGGTGCGGATAGCAAGTTAGATAGGCAAGCCTTGATTTTGGTAGCATTAAGGAATCGAGATAAGAGCTGTTGCTACTACAAAATGTTAGTTCATGTTAAGGAAGATTGTTACAAACTTCAAAATAATAGGGTTGTTAAGATCAACGAGGAAGAATTAGTTGATGCTAATTTGGCCGATGACAAGGGTAATGATTGGTTATTGGTTTCTTGTTGCATATTAAACGTATATGCAATTGTGCAAGTGTACATGTCATTCAAGTAATAAAGTAGTGAGTGAGTTATCGTCTCCATAGGGATTGGAATTAATGTAATCTAACTAAGTTATTGTTATGGCAAAAGAATAATGTCAGGGTAAAATAATGTATGTTAATGTTATGACAAAAGAATGATGTTATGGCAAAGTTGATATGAATTATGCCATGACAAAGTAAAATATAAAAGAACTAAAATAAACGAAGTACTGAAATATAAATTGTAAATGAATGATGAAGAATGGTGGTGGAATACTTTAGCAAATTTTCAAAGGGTAGAATATGTTGAATTATAAAGTTGGGGTTATTTGGATTTTATTCAAATATCCCAGATTGTTATGGCAAAAAAATCTAAAAGGTATATTGCTTAGAGAATTTCTTCAAGAGCTTGCATCTATCGATCGCTAAGCTTAAGACTTACTTTTCCAAGGCATCATATGTCTATAAGACTTGAGAAGTTACCTCTATAAAATATTCTCTATACAGAACACAGCGTCTGTCTAGGGTCGTTACGAGCATTCATCGATGCCTCACTTGTATTACTCAAAAGAGATCTGATTTAAAATTATCCTTTCGAAAATTAAATCTAATCATACACACATACCTCTACTATGTCTAAGGTAAGCATGCATGTGAATAAGTTCCAATTAAATAAAACAGTAACACAAATAACATTAAACGAATAACATTCATAAAATATTAACAAAATATTATCCAAATTACTCCCAACCCAATGAGAATTAATTCATGGATCAGAGTTTCAAAACCGAGTTTAAATCATTCAACATTTCCTCAACAAAGAATAGCATTTAAATAACCGAATTCAAAGATGAAAATGCAAGAGATGCTGTCACCAGCCTCCTCCATCACTACAACTTTGGCTAGATTTGGAGGGTAGACGTCTTTTTTTTTCGTGCTCAACCCTTCAATGCAACTCATCTTTTTTCCCTGGTTGCCTCAGATCCTACTCCTGATTTGAGCAATATCTTGCGTGAATTGCTTATGAATTCTTCACTTTATTTTCATTCACACTTTTCTCTCCTTTTCCACAAGTATTGATAGATCTTATCCAAGCCAGTGCTTGTACAACTCATCCTTTCCTTACCTGCTTCTGGTACATTCTTCTAGCAGGTGCACACCTTTTGCACTTGCTTCTGGTATATTCTTCCAGTAGGTACAACCCAACTGGCTACTTTTAGAACGAGTTGCTTCTGTTGAGTTAGCACGCCCAAGATTGTCATGACATTAAAGTTATTATCAGGGCATAATCCTTCTCGAATTCTTTTCTCCTAGACCTGCACCTACACCACACATAACCACGACACCACTTTTTCTTTCCAAAATTAGAGTAAAAGTCCTACTATTTATGTTCAACCAAGCTTTGTGTATGCATGCATGAAAAACACTAAATTATATCCTAAAATGTTTAATTTTACTTAAATCAAACACTTTCTCAAGGTTAAAAAGGTATAAAATATAACTATTTTCAAGAGTTATCATACCCCCAAACTTGAGTTGTTGCTTGTCCTCAAGCAAAAATGCATGAATGCATGAGTGAATTACCATGGCATCATTGAGAAGTCAGAATTTTCAGAGCACATTTAATGTTTCCATTCTCAACATTCTTTCAATCTTAAAAACTTGTTAAGTCTCATAAGTTCATTAAACAAAGGAAATGCAGAAAACTTTGTCCTATCAAAATAAAAATTTCTAATTATCAATGTAATTTTATTTATAGAAAATTTCTCTTACTAACTTAGTCTATCTTTCTACTCAGTTTAGTTTCTAACAAAATGTTTTTTACTCAATTTATTCAATTTAAGGAATTCATTTCGTCACATAGTTTTATTTCCTGACAACTTCAATGGAGCAAACACTAAATTGTCAAGAATTATGCCATGTCACAATTTGAATATCTTACACTCATATAGTTTAAGCTTTTCTATTTAAAAGATAGATTGTGCAAACAACTATCTCCTTAGCTTACTCAGTCTATTGCTACAGTAAGGTGCCCTTAAGTTATTACTATTATTATTATTATTATTATTATTATTATTATTATTATTATAACACTTATACTTAATCCTACATTTCTAATCAACAATACAAAGGAGCAAACAAAGTACTGCTGACCTACTTTGTAGTTTCAAGCATTAAGTGTCTTATGGCATTTTCTAAAAAATTTTCTTTGCTATGCCATGACAAAAATTTTCCTAAGTCTTTTAAAAGGAATATACTTTAAACAAATCACTTTAACAATTAGAATATCTTTTATTTCGAGCAAAAGACTCAATTTTCAAACAATTTTCCTAGGCTTAACTTATTTATTCAATTATCACAGTTCCTAAATTTTCAAATAATTTTTATCGTCATCATCGAACATCATGAACAAAAAATATATTCAACTCATTCATCTTTTTCAACTATACCATGACAAAATGAAACAATGAAAATGCCATGACAAAGAAATAATGTCATGGAAAAACACAAAAATTACAACATAAATGCAACTAATTATTGGACAACACTCCCCCAAACCTAAAGGTTGCATTGTCCTCAATGCTTGAACATGTGAAAAACATACATAATCAACAGAAAATTAAACAACATACAATTTAAGCAACATGCAAAAATAAAATAATAATGACCAAAGCTTGGGTTAGAAAAATGTTACTTTAATTGGTGCGAGGAAGTTTGCGTGCTGCAGTGGTCTTGATTCTTGTCTTGCGCTTTATTGAATTGATCGGGACATCCTCCTCGTTGTCTGATTGAGTCAAATCGTCAATTAACTCGTCGACTGTTTTCTCTTGATCTTTTTCTTTTGTAGCAGGTGGTGGTATTTATACTGGTGGATCACGTGGTGGTGTAGATGCTGTGGCATCATCCTTGATAATGTCAGATTCAGAAGACTCAGATTGAGCCTTTTCAGTCTCCTTTTCCTCCTCATCAATAATTTCTTTACCATTCTCCTTGGCTAATCCTTTTCTTTTTTTCCTTGCTCTGGCAACATTAGGAGCTTTAAGGGTTTGTTCCGCAACATTTTCCTCACCTTCCTCCTCACTCTCGGAGTTAGATAAAAATTCCTTAGAAAATGTTGGGAATATAGGAATGAGTTTTGTGAAATTTTTCTGCAGGGAATTCCTAAAGGCATTATCCCTACGCCTTGTATAACTCCAATACACTCGCAACTCCGAAGCTGCTTCTGTCAAGTCATGAGCCAACCTAGCTTAGGTCTTAGCCAAACTCCCAACTTGGTAATGCATCTTCTCATCATTTGGAGCACAGATCACTCAAAATCACTATCCAAGGCTGTTGGTGCTCCAAACGTTGGTGGTGTTGAAGATGCTAGGGCCCTGCTTGGTTATCGTGACATTTTCTTCTCCAGAAAGTTTTGTAATAGCACCATTATAGTATGTGATGTCTTCATTTGGTTGCTTGGGGACCTTTAACTGTTCACACAAAGTAGAGATGAATGAAGGGAAAAATAAACTACCTACATTTCTTTGTGCGCATTTGTGAATCTCCTTGAAGATTATCTATCCCATATTGATCTTTCGTCTTGTTATCACTGAGTGCAATAACAACACCCTTTCTTTCAAGATGGATGGATGATGTGTGCATGGACTCAGGCTAGCCTTAATGAAGCAATTCCAAACTCTATATTGCGGTTTCAATGACTTTTTGTTAATTGTGTAGCAATCTTGTTTGGAAAATATCCATTTCGTACCTGACACACATAAATCCAATAAACCCCTCTTCATACCCTCCTCATCAATCATTTCAGTAAATGGAATGTGTTCATCGACCATGTTCTTTAGACAGTAGTGGTTGTTGATAACATCCTTGTTAAATAAAATATATTTACCCTTGACATAAACAAAGACATTTTTTAGGGTGGTGAGATGTGTGTAAAACTCTCACACCATCTTTGTGTAGATGTCATCAAGATAAAGGCAAAACGTATCCTAACCATGCGTTCGAACGACCGACATAACTTCCTCTGTGTATTTCAGTAATTCATCTTTGAATAAGAAACCTTTCTCCAACCATAGTCCTCTCTTGTTGATGTTTTTGTCAAACTTCTCTTTAGTAGCACTGTTAAAGAAAGTGAGTGATGGACGATGTACAATCTGGCATGAGACGTGCCATTGTTTAGAGTTTTTAGAGAGAAAAAATGGACAGTTTTGAAAAGAATAATGGAAACCTAAATGAAGGAGACAAAATTTGAAGCAACAATTTAGGTTAAAATAAAGGGTTAGGGTGAAGACAATTAGCCTATTTGATTATTATGGTCTGTAACTTATGTTGTGTGTGTAATAAAAGTTGAGCTAATTAAGGGTCTTGGGGAAGGATGAAAATTGATTTGGACTCTTCTTGACTCTATCCTCCCACATTGGCAAAACAATTGTTCTTCTTGAGTCCTCAGGTTGTAAAAACCCCTTTCGTGTATCCTGCAAAACAACTCTTCATGACACTTGTAATCTCTCAATTAAAAGAAAATTTATCTAAGTCCTAAACAATGAAATAACACGAATTGAAATAAAACCAAATAAAATGAAATGAAGTGAAGTGAAGTAAAATCAAATGCAATAAATGAAAAATGAAAATCTAAGAATTCCGAAAAGCATCGGAATATTTTTCCTTAATCACTACAGAGTCTCCATAATGTTTCAGCTTGTGCCCTTAAATTTTCAGTATGATTCTAGATTTCTGATCTCTTATGTCCACAAAACTATGAGAATGAACATTGATAATTACAAAAGGTCTAGCCTAACAATAATTTGATTTATCCTGGAGCAATTTAAATTCTGAGCTACTCAACAAAACTTGTTGTCCAGGTTCAAATTGTCGTGACAAAAATTTTTTGTTAGGGCATTTTTTAGTCTTACCCTTGTATACCTTGCTGTCCTTATGGCATTGTGTTCTTTATCCTTTCTCTTTTACTATGTCTATGAGCTTAATGTCATGACATTCCTCTCTCTCATCAGAATTTCTCATAGTATCAAAAACATTGAACGTCACTTGCAGATCATTATCCCTTTTCGTGAGTTCTCATTTTTGTAAATCGATTAGAGCTCTTCCCATAGCAATGAATGGTCTCCCCAAAATGATGGGTACTTCATTATCAGCTTCACAATCAAGAATGATAAAAGCTGTAGGAAATATAAATTGACATACTCTTACGAAAACATCCTCGATTTTACCTTTTGGATGTGCATACGATCTATCTGTAAGTTGCAATGTTATTGTTGTTGGCCTCGCTTTCCCATTTCCAAGCTTCCTGAAAATAGATATGGGCATTAAATTTATGCTCACTCCAAGATCACACAATGCCCTACCAACATAATGATATCTTATAGAACAGGGAATAGTAAAACTCCCTAGGTCTTTTAACTTTGGTAGCAATTTATTCATCAACATTGTCGTACACCCTTTAGTGAGAGCAACGGTTTCAAACTCTCCCAGCCACTTTTTCTTCAAAAAATGTCCTTCATAAATTTGACTTAATTAGGCATCTGCTTCAAAGCTTCAACAAGTGGGATGTTGATGTGCAGTTGTTTCAGAACATCTAGAAATATTTTAAATTAGAAGTCTTGCTTTGGTTTCTAGAATCTTTGGGGAAATGGTGGCGATGGCCTTCCTTTTGGTTGTTAGGAATTTTTTTGCTGTGGCATTTTATCAACTATAATCTTTAGTTTTAACACTGATTTCTGCTTAACCTTCTCAAACAAAGGTTGCTCTTTTGACTTATTCCTCACGGATATGATTTAATTCCTCTCCTTCTTTTGCCATGGCATTTTGGGTAGCAACTCGATCTGATAATTGTACTCCACTCCTGAGTGTGATAGTTTGGCATTGCTCTTTTCCCTTCACTCTAGCATTTTTTGTATCACTTGGTAATGCTTCTTAGGGACTTGAATTCTACACATTGGCTATCTGACCTACATGATTCTCTAAATCTCGCAAGGATGCAGCTTGGCTTTGAATCACAACATCATTCTTTGACATGTATTCCTTCAGCAAATTCTCAATTAAGGAAGTTGACGTTGATGTCTGTTGCTGATTTTTCCTTGGAATTGCTTGGTTATAGCCTTGTGGAGCATTGGTGGCATTCTGGTGCATTATGTTGCTTGGGTTTCCTCCTCCTTGATTGTTCCAGCTGAAATTCGGGTGTTGCTTTCAGCCAGGATTATACGTGTTGGAGTAAGGGTTGTTGTTGTGATTGAAATTGTTCATATAACACACGTATTTAAGATTTAAATGACATTCTTCAAACTCGTGATTGCCTCCACAGTAGACACAAATTGTCTCAGCAATCTTTACCTCTTTGGCTACAACAAGTCTTTACATAATCTTAATCATATTGGTAAGAGATGATACTTGGGCTATTAGTAATGTTATGGCATCTAGCTCCATTGCTTTTGAAGCTCTTCTGCCACTTCCCAGCCTCATAGTAGGATAGTGATAATCATTGTTTGTTATCCTTTCTAGAACCTCACATGCCTTATTATAAAACTTATCTAGCAATGTCCAATTAGCAGGCGCATCCATCACCATTCAAGTGTGTGCATTTAAACCATTGTAAAACATTTCCATTTGTGTCCAATACTGAAAACGTGCATTGGGCATTTCCTTAGGAGATCTTTAAACCACTCCTAGGCTTTGTACAGAGTCTCATCTTTTGCCTGCCTAAAAGATGTAATGTCATTATGTAATTTAGCAGTCATGTTAGGGGGATTATACCTTAATAGAAATTTTTTTCAAAGATCATATACTGTTCCAGAGGGCAAAGCATTCAGCCATGCTCTTTCTCTATCCCGCAACGAATATGGAAATAACTTCAATCTCAGTGCATCATCAGGAACACCTTGCTATCTAAATGAGTTGCAGACCTCAAGAAATAATGTTAAATGTAGCCTCGAGTCTTCACTTGGCATACTACTATATTGCCCAACTGTTTGTAACATTTGGAACATCACCAGCTTTAACTCAAAATGAGGTGCATGGATTTGTGGCCTGACAATGCTAGGGCTTAAATCATCTAAAATTGGAACTACATGGTTCATAATTAGTCTGTCCCTATCATCGAATGTTGCAAAATGAAGATTCTTGTCATCAAGATTTAATGGATCTTCCGCACCTTGATTGTAACCAGCCATGTTCCTCAACTCCCTTGTTATTTTTCTTAAGGTTCTCCTTATCTCTTGATGAATCTGTAGTCTTGAAGAGGAATGTCTCTTCTCATACACTAATAAACATGAAAAAAAAGTTAGCAAACACAAAAATTAATAAGCTTAACAATAACTAAATCAAATTTCATTAAATTGCCTATCCCCAGCAACGACACCAAAAATTTATTGTGTAAAACTTATATGCAATTGTGCAAAGGTACACGCCATTCAAGTAATAAAGTAGTGAGTGACTTATCGTCTCCACAGGTATCAGAATTAATGTAATCTAACTAAGTTATTGTGATGGAAAAGAATAATGTATAGTAATGTTATGACAAAAGAATGATATTATGGCAAAGTTGATATGAATTATGCTATGGAAAAGTAAAATATATAAGAACTAAAATAAACTAAGTACTGAATTATAAATTGTAAATGAATGGTGAAGAATGATGGTGGAATACTTTAGCAAGTTTTCAAAGGGTAGAATATGTTGAATAATAAAGTTGGGGTTACTTGGATTTTATTCAAATATCCCAAAATGCTATGGAAAAAAATCTAAAAGGTATACTACTCGGAGAATTCCTTCAGTAGCTTGCATCTGTCGATCACTAAGTTAAAGACTAACTTTCACAATGCATTATATGTCTATAAGACTTGAGAACTTACCTCTATAAAACATTCTCTATACAGAACACAATGTCTATGTCTAGGGCCGTTACGAGCATCCGTCAATACCTTGCTTGTATTACTCAAAAGAGATTCGATTTAAAATAATCCGTTTAGAAATTAAATCTAATCACACACAAACTTTTACTATGTTTAAGATGTGAATAAGTGCCAATTGAATAAAACAGTAACACAAATAGCATTAACCAAATAGCATTCATAAAATATTAATAAAATATCATCCAAATTAATCCCAACCCAATGAGAATTAACTCATGGATCTGGGTTTCAAAATCAAGTTTAAATCATTCAACTTTTCCTCAACAAAGATTAGCATTTAAATAACTAAATTCAAAGATGAAAATGTAGGAGTTACTGTCACTAGCCTCCTCCGTCACTGCAACTCTGGCTAGATCTGGAGGGTAGATGCCTTTCTTGTTCGTGCTCAACCCTTCAATGCAACTCGTCTTTTTACCCTGCTTGCCTCAGATCCCACTCATGATTTGTGCAACGTCTTGCGTGAATTGCTCCTCAATTCTTCACTCTATTTTCTTTCACACTTTTCTCTTCTTTTTCACGAGTATTTATAAATTTAATCTAGGTCGGTACTTGTAACGCTCATCCTTTCCATACTTGCTTCTGGTACATTCTTCCAACAGGTGCACACCTTCTTGACTTGTTTCTGGTATATTCTTTCAACAAGTACAATCCAGTTGGCTGCTTCTAGAATGAGCTGCTTCTATTGAGTCAGCACTCCTAGGATTACCATGACATCAAAACTTTATCTGGGCATAATCCTTCATCCTGAATTCTTTTCTCCTAAACCTGTACCACACATAACCACCGCACCAGCTTTTCTTTCCAAAATTAGAGTAAAAATCTTACTATTTACATTCAACCAAGCTTTGTGTATGCATGCATGAAAAACACTAAATTCTATCCTAAAATGCTTAATTTTACTTAGATTCAAACACTTTCTTAAGGTTAAAAAGTATAAAATATAACTCTTTTCAAGAGTTATCATGTCTACGAACAATAGATTTAAGTTCACGTTCGAATAGATCTTGGATTCGAGGTGTTCTTTCCACACGTGTCCCAACATGGACTGGTTCTCCACATGCATTTTAGTTGAAGGTGGAGTTATGCGTATGGGGAGCAATTCATCCAATAAGACAATCGGTGTAGGTACCGTTCAGATCAAGATGCACGACGAGACAATCAAGAATTATCATATGTCTGGCATGTACCTGATTTAAGGAAGAATCTCATCTTCTACAGTATGTTAGACTCGAAGGGTTGTAAAATTAACATTGAGTCAAGTGGCATTAAAGTGTCTTGTGGGGATATCATTTTAATGAAAGGTCGAAAGATTGGCAGTCTTTATGTTTTACAAGGTTCAACAATGACTAGTAAAATAGCAAGTCCCTCTTCTATTAAGGAGTCGAAGTTGACTCCTTTGAAGTAGAGGCAATTTGGTCATAAGATGGAAAAAAAAGGTATGATCATTTGAAATAAGAGTTCTCTTTTGGGTGCAAGATTGAGAAAAACAAAGCACTGCATTCGTGGAAAGTAGACTTGAGTCAATTTTGATTTAGCAGTGCACAAGTCGAAGACTAGAAGCCTTCCAGTTTCGAAGTTCAAGTATGACTTGGACTCAATTAATATCTTGCAAAGTTCAAGATAGGCACGTGGCGAGCTCGACAAAGAAGGCATTGCAAAAATACAAATCAAAGTGGAGAGTTGAGGAGTATGCCTCACATTTCGATCAAATTAAGACACAAACAGATAGCGATGTTGCAACGAGGATCCATGCGACGTCACAATAACGCTAAGACAAAAATAGTGGAGAAGTATACCTTGCATTTCGGTCAAATTCTGATTATTTTTCCCAATCAAACTCTGATTAATGTAAATTATTTTAGGATTATTTGGCTTACGAATTTAGACTATAAATAGGCCCTTGTTTACCATAGAAAGACTAACCCATAACATATTTAAGTATTAGCTTTTACAAGCTTTCAAGGAATTTTGTGTTTAAGTTTTGAGAGCTTTCAAGGAAAGCTTTCAAGCTTTCTCCATCTTTGTACTCTTTGTTTTTGCCAATTTAGTGAAATTATCTTTGCCAGTGGTTTTTTATCCTCTTCGAAGGGGTTTTTTCACGTAAAATTTGTGTGTTCGATCTTTTCAATTTCTTCATTATTTTTCTTATTTGTTGCTTACATGGGTTTATCCCCAACATAAAATCAAAAAATTAGATTTCTTCAAAACTAATTCGAAGTTCTTCTGAATTTCTTCAAAGATTTCTTAAGATATGGAAAAAGCTTCTTGTCTTCAAAAATCTTCTCTTCAAGCTTCGATTTTTTAACTTTTAAAATTCTGTATGTTTGTTGAATGGCTTAAAGATGACATCATTTTATAGTTAATTAATCACGTAAAAGAGAGTTCTTTTAGAATATAACTTTTCGTTTGAGTGCTCTATAAGGATTAAACACTTTTATTTTTTATTTGTCTCATATTAATTGAAATTAATTAGAGATAAAATAATATTTGAAGATTATGATATCTTTATAAAAGAGTTTTGAAAGGATCTAATTTCCTGATTTACCTTTTATTAATTAGTTTAGTATCATTAGAGATAAATAATAATGATATATGATGTATTTTGATTGGTCCATATTCTCTATTTACAATTCCCTTTCAAGTCTTGGTCATATATGCAATTTTTTATGAGTGTAGAAAGTGGGCAAGTCAAGAAACTTGATTTGCTTTGGATGTTGAAAAATTTCATCTTTGAATTGTATTTATAAGAATTTCAATTTTGAAAAGGATACATCAAGGCTTTTTTCCTCATTTAAACTAAACTTGGCAATAAAAATAGATTGCCAATGTACCTTTTTTTTTAAGGATTAAATCATGACATAGCTCAAATTTCTTTTAAATGAGTAGTTTAATCTCATGTTTAACAGTGATACAACAATTTAAGTTTGTGCTTAGGAGCCTCATTTTTTTGGATCAATAGTTTAAGCTCATGCTTAGGAACATTATTAATTTTTGGATGAACAATTTAAGCATGAGCTTAGAAGTATCATCATTTTGGGTGAACAACTTAAGCTTGCATTTAGGACCAGTGTGATAGTTTAAGCTTGTGCTTAAGGGCATTGCATTTTATTAGCCTCTTTGACTTGTAACTAGAGTCCAACCATTATCATTATGATATTTTGGGAGCAAACAATTGCGACCACTCACTTAGTGATCTATTGCATTACTTGTGCTCATATAGTTGTTAAAAGCATAAAATAGTTTTAAGGGAATTTGAAATAATTAATAAAACATGATTAACTCATAAAGTCTAATGCAATAAATTACCTTAATATTAGTAATTGTGTATGTTTTTGTTGGAGGTCATGGAAGAGAAAGAATTTTGTAGGATTTTGTCTGTAACAATTTGATTTTCAGTGGTGTAGAAAATAGTGGGTTCGAGCCACAAATTTGACGAGTAAGTTCATATAATTAGTATTTAAATCATACGAGTCAAAGATAATTTTACATTGAATTTTGATTTAGGGAATTTTAACTAATTGAATTAAAAGTTAGTATAAGTGGTTTGGTTCAAAAGTCAAGTGATTTTTGAAAATGAGGTATTGGGACCTCATTTACGTGATTTAGGGCTGTATAAATATTTACAGAGTTGTATTATATGTTAATTAAAGTTTGGTTCGGTAATATTGATGATTGGATGCTTAATTAAGGTACAAAGGGGTAAAAGTGAATTGCTATAGATTTAAAATACTAAAAGGATCAAAATAGTGATTAGACCATGATAAAAAAATGTCTAAGTGGTGGTGGATGTCAATCATTCCACTAACATTTGGGTTATTTATTCATTTAATCCTAATTAGTTTAAGGCTAAGTTGTAAATAGGTTGTTTAATTGGAACTTAACATAATTTAAGGACTGATCGCCTCAGAACACACTATTGTTTAGAGTATATTTTGGGCTTTTAGTAAGTATACAGGTTGAATTGTAAGATAGTTACGACGGGGTAGGTGAGTTCTTTAAGGATCGTACCTAAGGGAGGTGAAGCACTAATGATTTTAATTCCTACACCATAAAGATCTAATTAATACTTATTAGGTTTATAGTACGAAATAAAATGAAAGAGGTTTTTGGGTTTTTATAATAATAAGAAAGGATGCTAAAAAGAGATAAATAAATAAAAGAAATTGGAAACGCAAGAGAATCAATAAATCTGGTCATGGGGAGTTAGCTCGCTTTGGCATGATTTCATCAACTGTTGCTTCAGGTTTTTGTCAATCAACTAGTCGCTACCCTAGTAGGATCTTCTGACCTACCACTAATATAACGAGTTAGCAAGAACTACTTATCTTTCGACCTTACAGTTCAGACTGGTTTGGGGTAAAGGTGTTCACAAATGGGCAATACTAATTTTGTGTTAATTCCCACCTTGATGACTTCCCAGAGTTGTCAGGCCTAGGGTTTGTTTCTCGTTCTTCCTTCTCCAAACAATTGATCCGTTGAAAAACCCTATACAATAGTTAAAGTATCATACCTCCACTCGTTAATCCCCCATAAAGGGATTAGTTCCTCATGACTTCTTGAGACATTATAAATTCAATGTAAATAATAAACATGAAGATTGAATTGAAAATATAAGTAAAGAAAACTTAAGTATTTGTATTGAGATCTTGGAAGAAATCAACAGACGTTTAAGTGTATCTATAAATCACGTTTCTAAATAAAAAGTAAACAAAACGAAATACCTAAAGCCTAATAAAAGAAATAACTAAAACCTAATTTTACGAAGAAAGAAAATGTTTAATGAAAAATGGTGTGTGTAAAATGAAGGCTTAAGCAGTTTATTTATAGCCTTTTGATTGTTGTTTTCCTCAACCCTAGGTTAGTTGTCGTTCTCGGGTCTAATGGTGCATTAAGAAGACAAAATGCCCTTTACTCGATGTATTTCTGCGTCCAAGAGTCGATTTCGTAACTCTCAAGGTTTGTGTCGCAACATAGAAGGCAATGTACTCCTTTGGTATGTTTTCTAGGGCTTGTCCCAACACCCTTGTGTTGTGTCATGACCATGAAGGCAATTCCAGGATTCTTTAAGTCTGGCCTCTATGTTGCGACATCCTTAGTCTCGGGTCGTGACGTAGTGACCAGTCTTGGTATGGTTCACCTTTTAAAGGTCTCTTGCACACTCACTAAGTGAATTAGACAACCTTTAGGCCTCAATCGACCATGAGATCAATAAAAATCTCATTTTTTCACATTTTATACATCTTATTAGTTTATTTTCAACTTACTAAATTCTAATTAAAATCTAACAATAATACTTAATTTCAAGGTCTTAAAGTGTGAAAACTAGTTTAATCTGCTAGGTCGAATAATGGAAGATCAAGGATCAATTGTGTAATTAGACCCTCCTTAAGTGGCCTAATAATAGAAATAACATGAAATTCTATAGATTATGGTAAATTGCAATTAGATTCTAATTAAATAAGTATTAACTAATTAATCTGTTTTCCAATATGATCAAAAATGGTGGTTCGATGCCATAAGTCTGATGTGTAAAGCTATAAATATTAATTATTTAATATTTACAAGGCCATTAGTGTCGTATTAAAATTTGGTTAGGATATTTTAACGTTTGGATGGTCAATTAAGTAAAAAAGACTAAATCGTAAATATGGAAAAAGTGAGATTTATTAGTTAAAAGGTAAATTATAGGGGTTTGGATGGTAAATAAACCACCATTACCCATATTAGATGGTATAAGTGTTAAAATTCATGAACATTCGATTGTTTTAATTGGTAAAGTAGTAATTTGTAAATATTAAGTAAATAAAAGAATAAGTCACCATTTTCACATTTTTCTTCTTGAGGAAGAATCGAAAAACCATGATTAGGGATTTTGAGGTTCGATCGAGCTTGTCCTTCAATTTGGTAAGCCAATTTTAATTGGTTTCTTATAAATTTAATGTTTTTGAGATCGTTGCAATTAGGTCCAACTAAACAATATCTCCATTTTCAAAACGATTAAAGAGTATGGATCGTTCCATTAATGAGTTTTGGATACTCTTGAAGTTTTATGATAAATTATTTAGCTGGATTGTTAAATCAGACTATTTTGTAAAGTAATTTTTTTAATTTTAATGTTTAAGGACTAAAATGTGAAAGTAGTAAAAGTACAAGGATTTATTATAAAATGACAACAATTATAGGATATAATGAGGTTCTCTATGATTCAATTAATCTTGGATTTAATTGGAAATGGTTAAATTGCATGATTTAATCTAAAGGACTAAATTGCATATAAGTAAAATATTAGGGGTAATTTTGTAAAAATTTTAAAAAGGACTTAATTGCATAAAATAATATGATTTTTCTGTATAAATAGTTAATTAAATAAAATTATTATTTTAGATTAAGAACGTTTTGATAATTGCGAGAAAGAAAAGGTCGAGGAGTAGTCCCTATATTTGGGTTGTTATTACAAATCGGTCAGGTAAGTTTATTTATATAAAAATGATTTAAGCTAATTGTATTAATACTTGTTTTACTTTAGTAATTGTAGCATTTCGTGATTATTAAACCTTTGACTTAAAGGTGGTCAATAGTGATATTGAACTATTTGAGCTTATTGAATCAGGCCTTGAGCCTAGCAGGCTTATTACCGGTGTATTGAATCGAGCCTTGAGCCTAGTAGGCTTTATGTCGGTATACTGTATTGCCTTGTGCCTAGCAGGCTTCCTGTCGGTTTATTTATCAGGCTTAGTACCTAGCAGGCTTTGTGTCGATATAACAATTCATACTGGATATTGGTGACTGGAGATATTATTAAACGATAACTTAGATTATGAATTGAAGTAATGTACTGTATAATACTCACTTGATGTAAGCTGTGAATGACAGGAACTTGCTATTTAATCTTATAATTGATCTATTATGTTTAAATTTGGTTAGATTCATTGTTTGATTTAATGAACTTAATAAGCTTCAAGTAAGCTTACTCGTGCTTTGTCCTTGTTTAGTAGATTATGTTTTATAGTTGAAGATCAGATCAACTCAAAGAATCACACTATCCCAAAGGCCCTTTTGGGTAGATTTTGTAAACATTTTGGCTTATATGACATGTAATAAGACAAATGGTTGATGTTATACTTCATAACCTTGCATGATGTTTGATATGCTTGATCATAGAATGGTAAACTTGTGGTATATTTTGATAAACTTTGTGTAAGCCTGTGTATGAACATGAAATGGTAAGTGGGATATTAAATTGGCATGAAGTGTTGAAATGGGTTGGTTAAGTGTGTTGTGGTTTATACATAAATGCTTAGGTGTTGACTTACAAGAGTGGTATAATTTGCTTTGATACATGGTATTGTGAGACTTGTACATGATGTGATTTTGGATATTGAATTAGTTAGGTTTAGATGATCATAAATGACATGTCTAGGATGCTATTGATGTATTTTTAAAGTATTGTAAAGTTGTGGAATGGATTGATTTAGGTGCTTATGAAATTGGGTGAGGGTTAAGCATGATTTTGGCCATTTTTGGGAACACACAGCCTGGGACACAAGACTGAGACACAAGTGTGCGAGCCAAGTTAATGAGTTACATGAGTAGACACACTATTGTACACACGGGCATGTGGGATGGCCACACGGTCGTGTGACCCTTGTAGGCGAAATTTATCAGTTTTGATTTGTTTTGATTTGGTCCTTAATTGTTCGTAAGCCAGTTTTAGGGCCTCGAAGACCTGATTTAAAGCCTATACATGTATGGTTCATTTCATTTCAAATTACATCTATACTAATGGAATTTAATTGATTATTTGAATGCCAAATGTTTGAGAAGTTTCAATATTGTTTGGTAACCTTCCGTAATTATATTCCGATGATAAAAACAAGATATGAGTGTTACATTTAGTGGTATTAGAACTATGATTTAGTCAATTTTCGGACTAAACGTAGCCACATTTAAAGTCTAGAAATTACATGGCATATAGATTGGTGATAGTGTGATATTGATTAATTTAATTTAACATCTGTTTTCTTTTAGATTTTAAAGATGTCATCTAATTCTGATAAGTAACATTTTGACTACTGATTTTGGTGCGAATCATAGAATATCAGTTCATCAAATGTTTGAAAACGAGGTTAAGAATATTTTCTTACTGATTTAATGAATGTTAATAGAAGCTAATCGTATTGACCTTTATGAGGTAAACGGTAATATTTTAACTTCTAAATAGGAGATAAATTATCGTTTATCTATTTTGTAAATGTTTGATGGTGAAGTCAAAATGTCTTTTGATTTAATGAGTCAATGGTTCATAGAATTGGTACGAGTCAATTCAGTGGCTTTACAACCTCTACCCCTTAAGCATAGTTAAATAAAGTGGGATCGAAGACACAGTTGTTGGATCTGAAGTTATTGTGCCTGATATTATTTCTGTTATGTTCTACTCCTTCGATATTACTTATTTTGCATGCACAAATTTATATTGGGTCAGCTTATTCATATATTGCACTGTAGTAGTAACAGATAGGGATCTATCTCTTAAACCAACTAGGTTTGATGCTCGAGTTATAATGCATTAGAATAAAATATAAGGGTTAACTTGGTATGTCGAAATTATCTGTTGAAAATCCAAGACTGTGATTTTCCTATTGATATGATGTTACTAACATTTCATGAATTTGGTATTATTCTGAGAATAGATTGGCTAAAGTTATATAATACTATAGTGAATTGGAGATTGAAATGAATTGATTGAAATGTCAGACTGGTGTAGTGATTGTAGTTGAGTCTGGTAAAACAAATAGTAAAACTAGATTTTAGATATTTTTGTACATGAAATGATTTGAAAAGATTGTAAAACATTTTTGGTATATATAAATATCTTTCTACTCAATACTTAAAGAAAAGACAATAAATATATTAGGATTAGAGATTGACCATGTATTGTTTACATGTGGGTTTCTAGATATATTTTTTGAAGAATTTCTATGATTTCTGCTTAAATATAACAATGGAATAAACTCAAGATAAAGAATGAATATATCTCATATAGACTACTTGTTTAATCAGTTAAAAAGGTGTAACAATGTTCACAAAGGTTAATACAAATTCGGTTATTCGGTTTCTAGTTAAAGAATATGAGATGCTGAAAACTGTTTTTCGAGCTTGAGGTGATCATTATGAATTTTGGTTATATTGTTTGGACTAACTAATGTCTCTGTTAATTTATGAATTTGATAAATCAGATTGTTAAGCCTTATCTGGATATTTATATATAGTCGTAGTTGTGTTTATTGATGATATTTTGATCTACTCTAAACAAAATTTGTGCATGCTTAATATTTGAGAATTGTACTACAGACTTTGTGCGAGAAATAATTTATGTGAAAATTAATAACGGTGAGTTTTGGCTCAGTGAGTTTGGATTTCTTGATTATGTAAATCTGGCAAATGAATTCGAGTAGATTCGAGTAAAAATCTTTTCTATTACTATATGGAAAACTTCGAAAAATATCTCAAGTTCCTATTTTTACGGTAACACAAAAGCAAGAGGAGGGGTTTTACGTGAAGTAGTTATAGGTGGGAGAAGTATTAGGGTGATTTTTGAAATTTAGTTTAATTACCTCTTAAAAACTTACAATTTTGACACTTTTACAAATCAATCCTATTTTTGAAATTCAAGGTCTTTAAAACTCATTTTCAGAAATTGTTTTAATTTTCTAAAAGCCATAGTCAAAACATTTCTGGTTACCATTCTTACAAAATTTCGAGCACAAATAGGCTAAAATTCCTAATATACCCTCGAAACTTCGAGGCCCAATTTTGGGGTGTGACATCAGTTCTTAGGTGTAACACCCAATACTCGGATCCAGTTGAACGGGTCGATGGATGATGTTACATACTTTTTTGGCGATGTCCCCACGAGGAATTGATGACACCATGATGTCGATCTTAAACTTTTAAAACTTTGCAATTTAGTCTTATTTCGTGCTCGGGTTGATAAAAGATTTTTCGTAAGCTCAATTAAGACTCAGATGTGATTGTTTAACATTGAATTACATGTGCATATGAATATTTTATTATAATTTCACAATAATTACTCCGACAACGAATGTAGCATCCTATAGCTACAAAAAGATTGTATGCAAATGTGCTTTAATGAATATGTATGGAGAAGTGTTGTAACTGTGTTAATGTGAATTAGAAATAATATGATAAATTTAAATTGTACAAACATTATCATTTAGCCCATGTAAACTTTGTAGAAAGGTTAGGATACAGTTGGTGGCAATTAGGATATTATGTGTATTTTTTACCAGTGTTCTATAATGGTGTTATGTGTGGTTTGGAGTTATGTGATATCATCTTAGGGTCTTATCTATATATATTACTTGGAGTTTTGTACATTATCCGTTGGTCGAGCATGTTTTACAGACCATTGGGTATACATTACCTTTTCGGAGGCCGTATATGATATTTGGAGTTTTGTTTCCTTCGAGTATAACAGTGCAATGCTCTATGGTGTATGTGGGTTTTACCGTAATGTCCAAGTATTGTTTTATTGAGATTATGGTGTGCATAAATCTAAAATTTGATAAAAAACTAAAAACAAAATGAAAGTATGGCTATAAATGCATGATCTCAAAGCTTATTAGTAAGATTGTCGTATTTGGAAATTGAATGAAATTATGTATATAAGCCTAATATGATGTTAATTATGGGATGTAAGAGACTTGTTAATATGCTTCTTCAATTGTAAAATAATGTGAATCATAAGGGCTAAATGCTATAAAAGGGATTAAAGTGTAAAATGAGTAAATATTGAACTAAAATTTAATTGTGAACAAACTCTAGGGGAAATTCAAAATGACTTGCTAACATGTTGTCATAATCATAAATAAATTTTGAACCTTGAGGCCTTATGAGATTGACTATTTAAGAAAAAAGCTTAAGGACCAATTACGCTTAGCAAAACTTGATTAATGAAATGCGTAAAAATATGGATTGAAAAATATGTATATCATAACTTTGTTTAGATTGTGATTTTTTAACGAATGAGAAAATCCTTAAGGTATATTAACATTATAGGTAAATTGAGTATTTTCCTTGTTTACTTACTAAGCATTTATACTTAACCCGTCGTTGTTTTTTGCACATAGATTGTTTGTGTATCATGAAAAGTCGTCATCATCTAGGAGGTTATCACCTTAACAATGCTTGAAGAGCATGTACTAATTTTTTAAGATTATCTCTTTTGAGTATGGAATGTACATAGGTTGAGTTTCATTAAATAATAAGTTTATATAAATGATTTTATTTTGATGAACGCAAGTTACATATTGTTTCTTGGCAATGTAAAACATGTTTTCATGAATGAAAATGATTCTAAGATTCATTTTACTGTGTTCAAAATGATTTGAGACTTATTGGTACCTTATGGCGTGGTTTGGGGATGTTTTGAAGTGTTTTCGGATAAATTTTTTTAGCTTTAGGGGTTTTAGTATTGATACTTGGCCTTAATGGTATCACCACAAGTCTAATACAAAGCAATTTGCTATAGTGCAGGGAGATGTATAGGTACATCTTCCCACTTGTGTCGATACCTCAATACATGGTCTAGGCCACTACATTGTTTCAAGTTGTTTTGACTTTTCGGGATCCATTTTTTGTCCAAAACTCCCCTCGTCACCTCTAGACCACTTCAAAAATGATTTTAAATTGTTTCTAAAGACTTTAAATAATCTTAAACATGAAATGATAATTTTTATCATAATGTTTTTAAGTTTTATACTTTAGTAAAACTCTTATTTCTCTCAACCCAAACAATCTCGATTTTAAGCCAAAGAACTTCAAACACTTATTTTATGATTTAAACATGTCCATATATGTTTTAAAGACCCAAATGAATTATCATTATAATTAAACTTTTCTAAACTTTTCCAATTTAATCTAAAAATATTAATATAATGTAAAAGGAGCATTTTTATAAAAAATTTAGTTCAAGTTTGATAATGTTCCAATAACACTTCCCACTTGTACTGTACATCGAGATGGGTGAGGGGTGTTACATTAACAAATGTTAATGGCATGGTAAAGGACATGGTAACAAGAACATTAGTCATTATGATCACATAATTCTTTTATAATTAGGTTAAGTCGCAATCTTTATGTTCATTTCAGATAATATGTGCCTCATAAACGGAATGAAATGATTAAGTACAGAATAAATTTTAGCACATTCACACATGATTATGGTTCAATTAAACCTGATTCAACATAATCCTTTTGTTTAAGATCGTATTATCAGAGAGACACTTCACATTTAGTATATTTTCAAAGTTATCATGATGTCAACATTTGAATTCTCACATTTGTTAAATTGATCAATTCTAAATAGATTTAAAGAGTTAACCTTTAATGACTTTAGTAAAATAGGACTTGGACATATGGGAATCCACCAAACACACCAAATGAGATATTACACAATATGTGTGTTTCCACCAAACACACCAAAAGTAGAGCTCTAGAAGTGCATCCAACCAAAGATATCATTAGAAGATGAGTCTAATGGTTTGCACAAAAGTGCCAATCACAGAATAATATAACCAAGCTTCGACTCTACATAGAATATATACAAAAATATGGAACAAAACCTAATTGACATTCCAGCTATATCCTAACATTTCTACTTTCTTTATTAGGGCATGTATGATAAAATCAAAGGTTTCTATTAAGATATTAACATAATAGAGAATTTCACAATATTTCATATACAAAATATATCAGAGTCAAAGCCACGTATGGATTATTATTTCTCATTTTTATATCAAAAAAGGGTCTTACAACCTTGTATCACAAAGAGTTAGATTATTTCATATTTGTAATTAAGACCACATTCTTGTTTTCATATTTTTACATCCTAAAATCATGTCACATAAATCTAACATGCATATTTCTTATCATAATACAGAGCGAGATCATATTCAAACAAGATATTAGACATACATATCATTTAGTTACCATTTTATGATTTCTATAACAAATTCATCATAACATAATATTATTCACTCGGTATGTTGGAAGAAAGATCTCATATCTCATTTGTCATAGGCACATGCTTATCATATTGTCATAGCTCATTTCATTCGCATTCTTTTTCCAAAACATATTATACCAAAACATTTTATTGTTTATAACTATATATATATGTATGTATGCATGTATCTTGGCTCATTTCCATAAGAGTATTTCATATTTTATTAATTCTACATTTTACAGAACTATCAAGGTTCATTTCATCATTTTAACCATGTCGTATCTGATACAAGTTCATAACAGTAGTTCTTTAATTAATAACCACCAAATTAATGTATATTAACATATTTAACAAAGTACATATGGTAAGTTCCATGAGAACATACCTTTAAAACACTTTTACACCTCAACCTAAGGTTTCATCTTTCTCATACCATAAAAACAATAATAAATTTAAATCAAAGTCACAACTAAAATGGTCATATTCATGGCTCAACAATATAAAGAGCATGAAAGAGTAAAATGAGAGAGATGAGATGATGAAACACAAACTCTTACCATGGATGACACTTTCTCTCATTAGAGCTTCTTTCTCTTTCAAAAATATTTATACCTTAACTTTTGAGTGATGAAGATGATGAAGACAATGACCCTATTGAACCTTTTAAGAGTTAGATTTACAAGAAAATGAAACAAAATGATGGAGGTTTGAATAGATTTGAAGTGGGAAATTAAAAGAGAGGAAACAAATGGTTTTCTTCCTTTTTTTTCTAGCCATGGTCAACCAAAAGGGAAAAGAAAGAGGGTTCTCCCCTTTTTTTCTTTTTTCTTTTCAGTATTTAATGTAACGCCCCAAGTTTCATAAGTTTTGAATTGCTAAATTGTGTTAAGTAATTGATTTGGTTTAGTGGTTAAGTGTTCTGGATGTGTGCTTAAGGACTTGTGTTTGATTAATTTTGATCCCGTATATGATTTGGTACGTATAGGTTATCTTTAATTTTTGTATGTTTGTTGACAAGAATGAGTCTGCTAGTTCAATGGTTAAGCATCTTCTTATTTTCCTTGACAACTTGAGTTTGAATCTTGTTCTGATCAAAGCAAGAATTATTTTTGTTTCTCCTTGTTGTGTCGCCCATACTGTTAAAAAGTGAGTTGAATTTAAACTTTGAGAAAATCTGATTAGGATAGCAACTAAATAGGATTTAGTGGGATGTGGTTATTTTTTTTAAAAAAAAATTCAGGGATAATCTCCTAAAAACTTTCTTTTGTGTCTTCCTCCTCTCCCCATCAATCTCCATTCTTTTGTTTCTTTTCACTTTTGTTACAGAAATTCTCTCCTATCGTTTCTTTATTCTTTCCTTCTTCCTCCGTTATTTTCCATATTTTCACGTTATTTATTCATTGTTCTTTTGCTTCTCGTTCTCTATCTTTTGTTGTTCTTTCTCTTTTCTTGTTGTTGATTTGATTTGTACCAACATTCTCTTTTGGTTTTATTGTTGGTGATTCATGGTAAAGGAATTTAGGTTAATAATCGTACCTTTCTTTTTGTGATATAAATATTATCCACTCGTTACTTGAGTGTGTTGTTTTCGGTTTAGCTAAGTAGTGGTTACCTGAATGTTTTCATGTGTGTTTTGTTAGGTGGGGATCTTGTGGTGCATACCCCTCTGATGAGTTGAATTTTGACAAATTTTTCATCAAGGTATGCATCAAACGCCTAAGTTTAGGTGCTAGTTTGCGATAATTTAACTTACAAATGTAGAATGCCTTTTTGTTAATGGTCGAATGTTTTAGGAAGCAAGGGTCGATTCTTTGTGATTATTAATTGATTAAATTGTGGATGTTGTCTGTAGAATTTGGTTGTTGATGTAATGTCATTATCTCGAAAAATAATTAGGTGTGTGACTCTAACCCGAAAATCAGTGAAATCGTGTGAAATCGTAAATGACAATCGATACTACACGGGCATGTGCCTGGCCATGTGCCTAGTCGTGTGAGCCAGATGGGTGCGTGCCTGATCGTGTGGGCCACACGAGCTGGACAATTAAGATGTATGGGCCACACGGACGTGTAAGCCCATTTCGAATGAATTAGTTGTGTCGATTGTGCGAGTTAGCAAATTTCTATAATTGGTTATGTGATTACAACTAACGTTTGATAAGATTAATCTGTCATGCATGTCATTATATGCAAACATTCTGTGAGCATGTTAGATTTGGTAAAATCATAGAATTGTTTGTACGTGTAAATTTGTAAGCATGTCTCTATATAGAACTCTAAAGAAGTAAATCAGTGTGCTTATGATCTGTCAACTCGTATGTAATGTTATCATGTTTCTAATCCGTTATGTTTATATGTGGCATGTTTAAAATGAATATATTTTTGAACATATAATACGTATTTGCATATGCATTGAGGTGGGATATGAATATGATATGAGGTTTTGGCAGTTTCGATATGCGATTCTGGCGGTTTACCCGCAAAGTCTGATTCTAGCAATTAAATTGCACAAATTATTTCTGGCGATTTTTCGCGTTATATCTGACAGTTTGTTTGCGTAATATTTGAGTGGAATATGACCACTATTTGGTGTATGGGTTGGATGGGTTCTTAATAACCCTAATTGGTATTTTGGTTGGAAGGAGTGGTGTCTAGCGGATGGGAGTAGGAATTATTCTGTATGACATTGAATTTTTTTAGCATGTCTTGTTATTCGATTATTTTGTTCTAATATGCGCTTTTGTGCATCAACACGCTATTTGTTATGTATGTGGTCCAAGTTGCACTCTAGGTTTCTAGCTCACTCCTTTATTTTATCTTCTCAGGTAATTGTCGGGACTGGGATTGGGCGGCGTTCGAAAACTTCGATTCAGATTCTCGTAAGTGTATTAGTTTCAAAGGTTTATTCTTATTTTAAGTCATTGACTATTTTTTTAGACTATTATAATTTTTTGGACGTTGTTATTGGTTTTGGACTTCATATTGGATTTTTGATAAGATAGTTCAATTAAAATGCAAGATTTATCTGTTAATTAAACCGACCGCACAAATGTTTTCAAAATTTAATAGATGATGAGTTTTTCCACTACAAGTTGAAATAAAGCAAATTGAGGTTTTGAAAATTAAAATATAACATGTTTATCACATGATTTTTGAAACAATTGGTTAGTTTATAACGAACGCTTTAGAGAGCTCCCACTTAACAATAGGAAGTTTCTGAGATGAAGTAACTAAACCGATGATGCGAGTCTCAAGGCCCAATTTTAAGCCCATGGACATGATGGGCTCACACTACCTCAAGGCCCAATAATAATGTCAAAGGCCAAGCAAATGAATCCAAGATATGATCAAAGACAAGATTCGAGGACGGATCTTTTTAAGGAAAGGGGAAATGATACATGCACTGATGGGGTGAAATTTATTAAATTTCATTCACCGAAGTTGCCAATTTTCAAGTTTGGAAAATTAGCAGACTTGTGATAACTTTTTGAATAGGATCTAGACATTTCTGGGTTGATATATCTTTATAGAGTTCGAAGATCTATCTCTTAACTTCAAATTTCACTTTGAATCACTCAATTTCGAGTTCGGGAGCTCAAGCTATGACCTTTTTAGTGAATACTGCATGAGCAGAATTTCTAGACGGGATTATTACGGAAATTATGAGTTTTAGGCTTTTAATTCGGGTTTAAATCATATTGGGTTCGATTTTGAGTCTTAATTTTTATTATATATGAGACCAATATTGTATTTATTAGTTTTTATTCTTTTATTATTTATTTATTCTGAATTTTGGATATTTTTAAATATTTTGAGTTGTTTAGGAGATTTATGTTTCTTAGTCATACAAGAAAATTTAGTTTAAAACTACTTCTTATTTAGATTAATTAGAGTTTCAATATACTTTACAGTATGTTTGGTTGACTATAATAGCAATGCATTACAGCCCAATTTAGTGGGCCCATCACTAAACCTTTGTTTAGTTGGTTGTAATAATTGTTACAGCCCTATTCCATACGTGCTTATTCAGGCTAAAAATGCAGAATATGATTTCCTACTTTTCCCACTGAATGGTGATTCAGGGAACAGGTGAAGTAACAAATTAGCCAAGGTTTCAATTTTACCCTCATCTCTTCTCACGTCTAAAATCTACAACTGAATTTTTTTTTCACTGTAATCATCTCTTCTTCACTTAATCCTATTTCCTCTTAATCATCTCACATCTGAAATCTTCACTGAAAATTTTACCCTCATCTCTTCTTCATTGTAATAATCTAAACCTTTTTTTTAATCCTATTTCCTCCCAACCCTCTCTTCTCTTTAATATATTTACAAAATTGGAATTCTTGATAGCTTAATCCATTGAAAACAAGAAGTGAAGCGTTTTTCGGATCATCTCACAAGATCCAAGGTAAGTTTTAATTCGAACACAATTTTCAAATGCCCTAAATTTGAGGTTCTTATAATGGGTTTGGGTTTATAGATCTAATCTGTCAATTCTTAATTTGTTCGATACTTTTTTATTAAATTGTAAAATTTTTGGGTTTAATATCATTTTTTTATGGTAATTATTTAAAAAAAAATAAGGACTTCCACTATGACAATCGGTTTTTTTATGGTGATTTCATATAAAATTAGTGAGGTGTAATTTATAAATCCGAATTTTTCAAAGACCAATATCAAGAAGTGTAAAACATATACTTCTTTTACTAAAAATCATATTTCCATTTTCGTGTGGTAAATTTTGCATTCATGAAACTTCTTTCTCTTTTCTTTTGCAGCCAAAGATGGCCCAATTTATTTTTTTGTTTTTGATTAAAGTAACAATAATTCAATAATTCTGGAGAGAGTAGATATCTTGTGTATATTTGTCAAATTCACAAACACTCTGCAAGTAGATATGTGAAAATTGATGAACGTTGTCCATGAAAATCAAAGAGAAACTTTTGTTGAATTTGTTAAAATTCTGTGTGGTTTTCTTTGTTGTTTATTTGTTGATGATGCGTTGGGTTTTTTTAATTTTTTTTTGGATATCAATTCAATATCATGGTTAATAGTCTCTGGTTGTGGTAAGGTTGTAAAATAAATTTTACCTTTTGCATTTGTATTCACCAACATCAATTTGCATATTCGTGAAAATAAACAAGCATCTGGTTTTAGAGGGTAACAATTTTAATTTAGTTTCATTTTGCTGATGAATCAATTTCGTTTCTTCCTGCTCTGTTTAATATCTTGTTCTCTTCTTTTGTTGCTGTCAAAAACCCAACAAAAGCTGAAAACATATTCCATAGTTGTAGCTTAGCATCTTCTTTCTAACTCAAGGTATTATATTTGAATGTAAAATATAATTATCAAGTTATTTATATTTCTAATCTTTTACTTTTTTAGTTTAGAAGATAATTAAATTATTTATTTCGCTAATGATATTTAAGCACATTAAATATGCATTGCAGTTTAAAATTAATAAAGTAGGTTATATATTATTTTTTTAATATTATATAGGGATAAATATCAAAACTATATATGAACTATAGTTTAATATGTAATTATATATATAAATTTTGATTTTGTGCAATTTTATACATGATATTTTGATTTGATCCGATTCTTGTAAATTATTAACACAATTATTCATAAAACGTAATTTTATGTTTATATATTGCATACATAAATAATTATATTTATCCAATATAAAAATAAATTGATGTATTTATATCTTTAAATGTGTATGATTAAATTAAAATTAAAGTTTCAAGTATACATTTGAACCACAATTAGAGTTTTACGTGTACAATTGCACCAAATTAAAGTTTATGTATACAGCTGCACATTAAATCAAAGTTCATGTATAATTTTGAGATTTATCCCTATTATATATTATTATTTTTATTAATTCATATTTTAATAATAATTATATTAAGAATGTTATTAAATTATAAACTATTTTATTAAATTATATTTAATAATAATTATGTTAAAATATGATTAAAATATTTAATTTTTTTATTAAATTATATTTAACAATAATCTTATTAAAATTTAATAACAATAACAATAATCATCTATCTAAAAAATTTTGTTAAGGGTAATCTAGTCATTTAAGTTTTTTTTTCTTAAGCAATTACAATATCATTCCATTCAACCAAACAATTGAAATATTGATTACAGCCCTATTTCATTACAGCTCTATTCCGTTACAGCAAATTAAACGTGGTGCAGACAGGAAATTTTAGTTTAAAACTACTTCTTGTTTAGATTAATTAGAGTTTCAATATACTTTAGAGTTTTATTTGGTTGTACTTATCTAGCCTATATTAAGGCTTCTTCATTTTTCATTAAGGAGAGAATTGTTTTCATTAATAAAGTTTCTAATTCTGGGAGTTTGTTTCTTTGTGCAATATTTCTTTCTTGTGTGTTTTAGTAGAAGTTTTCTTCTCGATTTTCTTGAATGAGTCGTGAGAATTCACTTTTCACCCTTCAATTTTTCAAGGATTGTTTTTTGAAGGGTTAATTAGTCATTAATTGAGTTTGTTGGGATTTATATATCAAATGGTTCAATTGGACATTTATTATTCTATACATCATATCCATCGGTTTACTCGTTCTATCTTCTACATTGTTTTAATTTATCTTTTTTTTTATTTAGATATTATTTATATTTATTCTTTATTTTTAAATTTCTTATTTTTGTTTTTTTTTAAATCTACTTGGTTTCTTCTTTTCAAGTCACATCCAAATCTTTACTTCTTGAGTTGAACAACTTGAATACAATCCTTGTTCTGCTTCCTTCACTTCTTTTCTTATCAACCAAGTTTTACAAAAATTATTCACATAAATAAACTTTATTTATTAAGACAAGTTTTCTAATAATTGTGTGTGATCAATGTAACCTCCAAGTTCTGATCATAACGTTTAGACTAGATTTAGGGTGTTACATTTAAAATATCAATTTTTGAGAGAAAAGTCAACATTTTTTATATTAAAATTGGTTTTAAATGGTCAAAGTAACATCCCATCACTACATATGTTTATAAACACTAATATTTAACACCATAGGTGCCAAATGACAATAAATGTCATTTTTCTCTCATATTGTATTTTTTTACCCAGTTATGCCCAAAACATTGAAAATGACAGAAAATACTTATTGATGATTTCTCTAAACTCCAAATTCAATTAAATTTAGAGAAATGAAAAAAATTACAACGAAATACATACAAAATTCTTGGAATGGCATCATACGAAAAGTCAAAAACTTTTGGAGCCTTACACAATGATTCATATGCATATCCACATTTAGGCCAAGCTCTTGCAAAGTTTTCACACTCTTTACTTTTTCAATTTGATTTATTAAAGCATGTACATAGAACCATTTATATTTCTAGATATTTTTATTCAATTTAATTGATTTGCGTAGACATGTGGGCCGCACTTGCTTAACAATAAGAGTTATTCTTACGAATTATAAAATTATAATGAATTATAAAATATAATTTTAAAATATATATATTTAATTTTCCTAACATGCTTAAGTTTTGCATTTTGGTAAATGCTTAAATTTTTAAACGTCATTGCATACTCATATTTTTATCTTATTTAGCGAATATATTGACCAACTGTTTGAGCGGGTCACTTCAGTGATCAGTGTGATGCTTTGGATTCGATTGAGCTTCTAGGTCAAGTTTGGGGTGTTATAAAAATCATAGTGCTTGATGTTAAATTTGATGGTGTTAACTCTTCTTTAAATTTTGATTTATTCTTCTTCATAAATTTGCATGATTTTGTATTTCAAAACAAAATCACTTCTTGAAAGGATGGCTAATCCAGTGGTGATATTTGCAATAGTTAGGATCATATAATCTATTAGCCTTTTCAAGTCATTTTATTTTTGGTAATCAAATTAGCTTAGCTTTTAAAAGCTTTTCAAGCATGCTTGGAATATCAACATTAAGGAATAGGTACTCCATTTCTTAGCTTTCACCGTGAGTTTCATATTCACAACCATAGACTGATCGATAGATTTACTATCAATTAACAAATTTCCCCCTTTATGAATTTCTTACTCAAGAGGTTTTGATTCACAATAGCTACCATACTTAACTCCATGTTATCAATTGCGTAGCAATTTCTTGAAAGTACTTCAACATGATGCCTTGTAGAATGTATCATAATCCCCAATTCATGCATTGACTGCGTATATCAGTTATAAAAGACGTTTGACAATTTTCTTTGCAATTTAGACTTAGATTCCTCTAGTTGTGGATGTAATCGATGAATGCTCATCCTCCTATTGTCGTGAGCTTATGAGTTTAATCATGTTGATGATGCGATTAATGTTACAAAATCAGTTGAGAAATTCTTCTTAAGTTTTTCCCAATTATCAATCCCAAACTCAAGATCAATGTACCAATCAAAGGCATTTCCTTTTAGTGATTGGATAAGCTGCTTAATAATGAGATCTCCATCATTGTTAGTGCTATTGTAGGTTTGCACAAAGTGCACATGTTAACATAGATTTCCTTTGCTATCAAACTGTTGGAACTTTAGAATTTAAAAAATTTCAAGCATTCTCAAACAACCAAACCTGTGAATACCTTTGCATATGTATATGAAGGTAGAGCAACACTTTTGGCTTGATCCTTAATAACTTTTATCTTGATAAGCTTCTTGAGTTAATCTAAAGAAATGTTTTAAAGTCTTTCTTCAACAACCTTGGTAGAAATTTCACCAACTTCTTGAATAGCTAGATTTTGATGTTCACTAGCAAGAGTTTGGTTGTTCCCAATTAAGCTTTTGATTTGTTCTATCATGAAAGCAAGTTGATCATCCATTCCTTTGATACTTGTTGCAATGACTTCCAAAGGTTTTGTAAGATAGGTAACTTGCTGTTTAAGGGAAGCAGTGCTAGATTTCATTACAACCACAACAAATAACTTTGATGATTAGATTTGATGAAATGCTGGTGAGAACATTTCTTTTAACTTTTGAGTTAGAGTAGACTAGATATTTTAGATGATGAGATTGTTCCAACAAGTGTGTCAAAATTTTTTACAAACAAATTATGAGTTAAAAATAATACCTAAAATGGAAACAAATAAAAGAATTTTATTTATAAAATTTAAGCTAAATATTTGGATAAATCCTTTGATTCTTCTATTCGATAAAACTTTGATCCAATGGTCTTCTAGACGTGATCTTGGAAATTGGTTTTGAGATTTACTTGCTTGAAATTGCTTGAAGATTGATCTAAGAGTATTCAAGAGTTGATGAGGCTCGATTCAAGGGTAATCGAGACTTGATATTGAAGAATGACTTTTATCTCCTTTGGGTCAATGCAATATGATGAGGGAGAGATTTGATCCAAGGGTCCTTGAGACTTGACCTTAGATAGATAATTTTTCTTGAATGACCTTCTAGACTTGATATTGAAAATGAATTTAGTCTTCTCTTTATCGATTGAACAAGATCGAAAACTAGTTTTCTTCATAATTAATACAATGTTCTTTAGAATTTCTTCTAATTCTTCAATTTTATCTTGAGATTTTGGAAAAAGTTTCTAATCTTCAAAAATCTTCTCCTCATGCTTTAATCTCTATACTTAACTTATGAATGTTTGTTGAATGACTTAAAGGTGTGTTAATCAGTTGAGTATATGAAATTTCTTGTAAAATATAATTTCTTCATTTGAGTGATCTATAAACATTAAAATTTTTATTTATATTTATTTCATTTTAATTTAAATTAATTAGAGATAAACCAATCATTAAAAATATGATTTCTTTATAAAAATATTCTAAAATGATTTAATTTCTTGATTCAGAACTTATTAATTAATTTAATTTAATTAAGAACAAAAAATAATAATAATTAGAATTGTTATTTGTTAGGTTTATTTTGGTGAATTACAAATAGTAATTAGAGCAACTGGAACCCATGTCATACCTGGGGCAATAAACACTCTTGACCATCAGATTAATATACGAATTCAAGTGCAGTATGTTTTTATTTACTTTAAAAAAGGCCTTCTTTCAATAAAAGAAAGGATAAATACTTGGAATTAGAATATCTTTTATGATTACATATTGAATAATGTCTAGTGATATTAAATTCAAACACTGCTGAAATCATTTGCTTTTTCTTTTTCCATTAGAGAAATTTGGGATTCATATGACTTTATTGACAAATATAAATCTTTACTACCGAATTTCACCATCACAAACCAAAATACAAAAACAATGGCAGACAACTTTATAAAATAAATTCAATACTAGTTGACTTATATATTTTATCAATTTCGATAGGTATACTTAAAACCTTTGTGTCATAATTAATTAAATATCAATCGAATTGAAAAATATTAAAAAATTATTCCTTTACAAAAATAATCCTCAAATGTGAAAACAGAAATTCAATACAGAAATTCAATACAATGATTAGTTAGCTTAAATATTTTATTCAAATTAAAATATCAACATGAATTTTAAGAATTGTTAAAATAAAAAAAAAATTTATTGAATTTATAATGATTTTTTTGTCATATGATTATCAACTGAATTATTTTTTAAGAAAAAAAATTAAAATATCACGTGAATTTATTAGAAGAATTTTAATAATGTTAACAATTGGACGTGAATTTAAATTCAAAAAATAAAAAGATTATATTCATAAAAATAAAAATATATGAACTAAATTTTAAATATACAAAGAGTACAAAAACTTGGAGTGTATTATAGCATTTTGAATTTAACTTAAAAATAATTAACCCAACACAAAGCAATTTTGATAGATAATATTAGGCAAGTGATGGATCCGTTAAAAGAAATAGTGCAAACTACTATCAGCAGAGCCAAGTAGAGGCTTGGGGGGGGGGGGGGGGTCGGGGTTATGTTCCCCCAAAGTATAAAAAATTTTCAATTTAGCTCTTATTAAATATATTATGACCTTCCAAAAAATATAAGTAGCTCTCTCTAAGATTTAAGATTTTTGTAATTTCACCCTTTGTATAAATATTATAGTCCCTTTAAAATGGTAAATTTTTAATTTAAGCACTTTATAATTTATAAAATTTTAAATTAGGAATAGTAAAATTATACTTTGACCCCCTCAAAAATGATAAAAATTTAATTTAACCCTTCAAAAATTATAAAGATATAGACTATTAAAATGATGAAATTACATTTATACTATCGTAAAAATATACAACGTAATTTTGATCCCCTCCAAAAAAAATTCTAGTCCGCCACTGGTGCAAACTAGGTAAAAATGATAGAAATAATGTGTAGTTTTCATTGATTGTTGTTTTATTTTCCAATAGAGCAACCATTGAGCTTTCAATCCTCATGTTTCTTATGAATACTTGTTGCAAAATCCCGTGAAGATTACTTTAAAAAGGTTGAAATCCAACCTAATACAAACCCCTCCCTTTTTGTGGTTGGTAACTCATCACTCCCCCCCCCCCCTCCATCCTGGCGTTTATTGCATGTATAACCTATTGACCATGACTCATTCCAACTAACATTATATGATTTCAGTTTAACCTCTCTATTTAAATTTAATGATACAAAATTTTGACCACCATTGTTCCAAATAAGTAGATAAAAAAAAACAGCTACGGCCTTAACTAAAACTTACTCCTACATGATTATCATGATTTATGTTTTGTCTTTTTTAAGGAGAAAAGGGGGATGGGTTTGTTGTTATGAACAAAAGGGGGAAAAAATATCAGTCCTAGAATCTATCCTACATGGCCCATGGTTTCAAGAGAAAAAAGACAAGCATTGAAAGAAATATTTCCTTAATTTCCTATCTGTACCTTCCTCAGGCAAAGATGAAACACCCATAGCAGCTAAAAGCCAAATCTCCCATCATCATCATCATCCATCTCAAGTCTTTTTATATTCATTACTTAAACTAAAGATTCCATTAACAACACCCAATTTTTTTAATTATCTCCTCATTTTTTAAAATTTCTTAGGTTCCATTTTTATGACAATGTTGTCCGATGTATTTTTATTTGCCTTAATGTGTTTTTCCCAAGGGTAAATGGAGAAAATTCTTATATATGCAAAACCCTATGTAATAATTTGAAATTAAAAATATTTATCGTCTCAAATATTTGTATTTCATCAAAAGAAATTCTTATGTACGCATATAAATGACTTTAAAGAGATATTCTGATTAACATGATATACCATCCCTATTAAATGGATATTTGTTTGGCTAAAACATCTTAAAAGCCAAATCCATTTACAAAAACAAAATCGAAAGACCTAACAAATCATATATATAAAACAGGGGATATTCATATTCTTTGGTACACCAGAAACCCATATCTTTCCACTCCCACTTTTCTCTTCCCCAAAATCCCAAATATTTAAAAAAATAAAAATTATATTCTATTAGTATGTAGATTTTGCATTCTTGGGTGGTTAGACTTTTTAAGTTCAGAATTCTCTGGGGTCTACAAAAATTGAAAGTCCAGGGGGTGATTTTGTCCAGTCACCGACGGACCCGTCACTGTAGTCTTCCCCAAGCCGTTTGATGCACCATAAATCTTCATCACAAGATAGCCTTTTCCAATGTGGGACCCCAGCTTTCAACGGCTCACCATTCGCCACCTCTGTCGCCACCACACTGCACCCTCCTTCTTTGGCCAAGTTATGCGCGTGTGCACACAGCGCATTAACCATCTTTGCCGCTGATGGCCCTTCCCCTCCCACCCCGTACAGGAAGTGCAAACCGAACGGCTTGAACACTTCCGGAATCGACGGTAACCTCAAGAACGGCAACAACTTGTCCACTATCCTTGTCGTTTTAGCCAACGTTTTCCTCATCCTCGACGCGCCCCGAACTTCCAACCTAAACACGTCCTTGCAATTCCACACACTCAAAACCGCCCATGACTCTGGCGGGTCGGATAAAAACTTATCACACCCGGCCCACGTTTCTTGCGTATAACAACATCCACGTGGCACTGCCAAAAAAGTCCCCAGGCTGAGTCTGTTATTAAGCACCGAGTCAATGTCGCGAGGGAAGAATTCGATGGTGGAGAAACGACGTCGATATAGCGACTCGGCTTCAGACGGGGACAGCTTGATCAGAGTGACTCGGTCGGAAACAGGGAGTCGATGGGCAAAAACGGGGTTAACCAAAAGGGAAGGGGTACGGAACTTGGAGTAACCGCATTTATCAGTGAAGAGATTAACGGAAGCTTGGTTGTCGTTTTCCGTGGCCAAGTAAGAGTATTCAGTGCCATTCTGGACAAACCACTCTTCCATTCTCAGTACCAGCTTTAACCCTATTCCCATTCTCCTGAGAAACAAAAAAAGAAGAAAATTAAGACCATTGATTACTATAGGTTTTAACGTATTAAAGGAATGTTAATGATTGAGTGGAGCAGTAAATACCGGTGCGAAGGGGAAACCCGAAGGCCTAAAATGTAAGCGACTTTGGTGTAAACAGGGAGAGGTTTGGAGGGATCATTGGTTTTGGTATTCCGAGAGAGCTTTTTGCCACAAGTAACGGTTTTTATGCAGCCTCTTATCATCCCAACTATTTCTTTGGTGGAGCTTAATTCAGCCACCTGTTTGATTACATAAACCAATATAAGTGCTTTTAAAAAAAATAAAGGCAACAATGCAAGAAGAAGAAGAAGCATGAAGCATGGGATAGTAGTAATGGAGGGAAAAAGAGTAGTACCAGCATGAGAAAAGCAGGGGAGTGGCGGACCCGGCAAATAGGGTCACCCAAGAGGTCGGTAAAGAGAGAGAGTTTGCCGCTGGGACCAACTTCGCATCGTTTTTCTACTTCTTCTACACTTACTAAATCTTTACTAGGATCAAACTCCCGTACCACTATAACGCACTCATCATCCCCTCCCATAATTTTCCTTTCTTTTCACACTCTATGTTATAGTGAAAGTGAAAATGAATGGAAAACGAAACAAGGGTTTATATAGGCGAAAACGCAGCTTTTTCAAGGTCAGAGAATAGCCCTCAATAACGTCTGAAACAAGCAAAAGCAGTAAAGAGAGAAGGTGTAGAAAGCTTAGGTCTTCGAGATCATAAGAAAAAAAGCTAAACTAAGGGCTTGTTGTGGTGGTATTTTTTTCCTTGACATGGGAGAGGAAATACGGAGAAGTTGATGGCCAGAGCAACAATTGGTTTGAAGCTGCCTTTAAATACTGGTTGGCTTCTTCTTTTAACTCTCTATCTCTAGAATCCCTAAACCTTTCCTTTTCTTTTCTGGCTTTTTTTATTTAATTCAGTGCTTTTAAAAGTCTCTATCTCTTCCTCTCTTGTCTTTCTGTCTGTCTATATTATCTTTTTTTCTCTCTCTCTCTCTCTCTTTAAAACTAGTAACAAAAATATTATCTTATAAAAAGAAAGTTAAAATGGGAGAGATAGTAAATAAATGGAAAAAAAAATATTATTAATCATCACAAAAAGGGTCGAACTGGAAATGGCGGCTATGGCTGCGCAGTTTTATTGTTTTTTTTTTCTTCTGGTTTTTCATTTTATTTCTAAGGATGGAGGCGTTGCCATCATGGCCCCATTTGGCAATCATTTCCCTTCCCCTCTAATCTCCCCACTCCTCCAATTCCACCCATCCATCCATCCATCCATCCACCATCATCGTCATCATGAATATCATGACCATCGTTTCCACATACATAATTACTTTACTTTGTCGTTTCATGAAAGATGAAAATTCTCTACCTATTTCCCTTTACATGTTTTAACAACATTATTTATTTTACTATATTTTTATTCACCCATTTGATTCTTGTTTTCTAATTAATAAAGTAATATCACATGATTATCATAATTAATTTTTAATTGCCCCATTTTGGCTAAGTTATTGAATGAATGAGATAATGATGGAGAAAAATTAATAAAATTTTCAATATAATAATCACTAACAAATCTCTATATAAAAGTTCTTAAATATTTAAGTTTTAATTATTAAAAACAACCATTTTTATTTTATTCTAAAATTGATACTAAAATTTTAATTAGTTAGGCCCAAACAATTGGCAACGTGGCGACACTGAAACCGTTATTACGGGGGAAATGAGGCAACCAAGAAGATCGGCCGTTTGATTGAAGTGGACTGGACTCTGCAAAAACGGCCATCCTTATTATTTTTATTATTATTATGAAAAGAATAACTGCTAATGCTATAATATACTGCTTCATCTATATTGTAGCGTAGCGTGGATTTTGCGATCAGTATCACTTGTCTTCGATCTCTTTTCATTTGATCAGAATCCAAATGGACGGTCCTGATGGCTCCCATTCACTGGTACCTAGATTCTTCACACTGCCATTGCCTATAGCCTAGCTTCTAAATTCCTACTCTCTCTTTATAAACGGGAATATTATCAAAAATTGTAATTATATAAACTTAGTAAGTTTTTTTATATTATCTATAATTTATAATATATAAAATTACGTGCTTAGAATTTTTCTTAGAATCAATCAGATTAACTTTTATGATTACTTATATTATTAACACAAGTGTTCATAAATTGAGGGAATCGAATTTAAATTGAATTTAAACATTATATTAATATATTTTATGTTTGTTCAAATTCGATTCAACTTAAAATTTGCGTCTAAATTTTTTTTCAAATTCGTTCATATTTGTAAAAAACTAACCAAGCTTATTTTAGGTCTGTCCATATTGTATTTTCTTTTTAATTTTTTATATTATTCTATTTTAATATTTAATACTTTTATAAATTTTTATTTATTGAAAATTTTCATATAATTATCTTAACATTTTTTAATGTTTAAATTTGAGTAGTAATATATATTTAGTACAAGTTTATTTTTTAAAGTATTTTAAATTACATAATATATAAAAATAACATAATATAAAATATTATAAACTTAAAACAGTTCAGGTCGGGTTAGTCTCTGGCCTTGAGTGCTCAAGTCCGAGCCCAACTCATATCTTAAACGAGTCTAATATTTTTGCTAAAGCCCATTTTCCAAATCTAATTTTTTTGTCCAAACTCTCCCGTTTCAGACAAACCTGTACGGATAGCCTGATCCATGAACAGATCTAATTATTAAATTAAATTAGAATAATACTTTATTAGGACTATTATATAATAATAAAAGTAATATTAATTAAATATTAATGAATATGATAGTATATTTAGGTCATAATTTTAAAAATTCTATTTAGAAAATAACATAATATATTATTAATTAATAAAATTATAAATCTATAAAAATCATTTAATATAATTAGATAAATTAAAAATAATAAAAATTCAATATTTTTTCATTAAATAAATATAATTATATTAATAGATGGGCAAAGATAGTATTCGATAAAAACAAAAAGATAATCACTTCACTTATAGAATAAAACAAATTCATAATTGCAAATTGCAAATCTTCAATTCTAATACAAGTCAAGCTAAAGAAATTAGGATAAAAAAAATCTATTAATTAAGAATTGTTATTTTTAATTATTTAAGTTCCTCATTTTTTTTAATTCTATAAAATCAATAATATAATATAAAAACAATTGTAATTATAATTATTTTATTAATAAATTTCTATTATTTATATAATAGTTATTATTACTTAGACTTTGGATTCTATCAAATTTCACTTATTATATTTTAAATTAATGATAACTTAATTAGGGTTATAGTCAATTAAAATTAATATTTAGCACTATAAATGCAGTTTCACTCAAAATAACATCTATAGAATTAATGAAAAAAATTATATTTTACCATTATTTAATAGGTTTTGCTTCTATCGGCATAAATGTATGATTCTCATTATTATTTGAGATGTTTAGTTTTTATTATTATTTGATATTCGATATTTGATATTCAACAGTTTTAATATTATTTGATATTAATAATATTTAAATAATTGTGAATGTTTACCATTGAATTGTGAAATATTATTTTAATTAATGATAAAATATTAAAATACTGATTCTTTATAAATAAAATTTTAACTTATATTCAAATGATAATTTATTTTACCTAATTACTTAATATTTTTACTATCAGTAGTTTTCCACTTTGTTACTTTCATTACTTTTAAAATATTATTTTATTCTCTCAATTAATTTTCAAAATTAATAGACTTTCATTATAAATTACACCAACTCTAATTTAATTAGAAAATATATATTGTTTTAAAATTATACAAATATATTTTTAATAAATGGCATAATGATTTATTTAGCCTTTCAATTTTATAAAAAAAAGTCATTTAGCCCTCCATTTATTTTTTTTATCTCTTTTAGCCCTTACACTTGTACTGTTTGTCAAATCACCCTCAAAATAGATAGAAAAGTTAACGTCTATTAACTTTGCTAATGTGGCATCCATGTAACAACTCATTTTTTAGTGGTGTCGGAAATAGTGGTTTCGAGACCACAATTCCGACGAATGAATACGTAAATATTAATTAATAAAATTTACGAGTCAAGTATTATTATATAATGAATTTTATTTGATAATTTTTATTTTATTGGATAATCAGTTAAGTACAAGTGGTTTGTCCTTAAAGTTAAGTGGTTTTGAAAAATGAAGTATCGAGATCTTATTTTTGTGAACCGAGCCCGTTAATATTTTTATTAAATATTTACGGAGTTATTAAGTAGGTATACTGAAATTTAGCACATAAATTTTAACGTTTATATAGTTAATTAAATGAAAATGATTAAATCGTAAAAGCGGTTAAAGTTAATTGTTATAAGTTTAAATGTGGCAAATATTATAACAGAATGAATTAAAGGTTTTAAATGGCAATTATACCATATAAATTTTTAGTGGACGGTTTGGTTTTGCATGGTATGGAATTTTTGGTTATTTTAAAGGTTAATTTTGTAATTAAGAAATTATAATCATAAAATAAATAAACTAAAAGCATCATTTTCTTCCTTTTATCAATTGGTGACTGAAACTCCATAGTTGAAGAACCAAGCTTCGGCCAAAGTTAGATATTCTTGCATGATATGTTTTTTTAAGTACATTTTTAGTAATTTTTATATTTTTGTTATTGCTGTAATTAGGTCCGACAAATTCGTAAATCTATTTTTAAAACTGTTAAAGATTTTAAAACTTGTCATTGATGAATCTTAGTTGTTGTTTTTTTTATAGAAAATGATTGATTTGGAGGCTGTGAAATGTTTAAGGACTATTTATAAAATGATTTTTTTTTTAAATTTTGAACATAAGGATTAAATTATTAATATCTTGAAAGTGATATGTAATTGCCACGATTTTTGAAAATTGGTGGCTGGAATTTAATGTATTTGAAATTGGTTTAAAGTTTGAAGTCCAAATTTGAAAGTTATGATAAGTTTGATTTTAGGGATTGAATCGAATAAAATGTAAAAGTTTAGAGAAATTGTGTAATATGAAATTAAAAGATTATAAGCATGAATTTGAGTATTATTATGAGATTGGTATTGATATTTTGAATCTTAACTATTATATAGATGAAGTTGTTGACCTAAGCAAAAAAAAATAGAAAACTACAAAATAATCCTTGGTATCTAAAGCGTTACCATTTTGTCAAATAAGTTCATACTACATTTTTTGGTTACAATTTGTTATTAAATGTTGTTAATTGTTTATATATAAACTTCTGAAATGAAAATCAGACTATGTGGTAATAAATTGAATTTTGAGACAATTCCGATGGACCAAGTAAAAGTCTCATACACGAGGTTTCTGAATGATTATCGTTCTGTATCGAGCTCCAGCATTTGTTGCGGACTCAGATATACATGTGACATAGATTTAGCCTAGACTAGTAATTTGTTGTCGTTTTAAAGATTTGGTCTGGACTAGTAACCTTAAATGTATATATAGCCCTGGCTAGGCTATTTTTCTATGTTGTCAATGGTTTAGCCCAGACGGGTAACATGACACATATATTTCTATATACGATTAGCTTGGATGAGCATCAAATGTTACTCGTACTCGTGTGTATTGAGTTCCTTTTACGAAGTTCAATCGATAAATCAAATGATATATAGTGTGAATTTGTGACATTAGCGTGGATGAATTATGAACTTTGATTATTTGTATGTTCATTACCGATTGACCCAAAATTGTTGAATTAAATATGACAAGGATATATGATGAAATTTTTTATGATGAAAGTAATGCAATGTGATAAATTGGAAAATGGATTCATGATGAATTTTGAGTTAAAGTTGGTATTTTACCATTTGAAATTATATATGTGGTTTGGACTAAATCTCATATGGTTGATGTTTTGCATGCTATGATAGGTGATTTTGTTTCATATTGATTCATTCAATTGTTAAATGGTTAACGTTAGCTAATTGTTTACATTGTATGAGCTTACTAAGTATTTTATATATTTGCTCGGGTTACTATTATTATGTAAATTTTGGACGTCTGAAACGTGTTGATCGGATTTACGAGAAGCTTACACATGTTGTCACTTTATTTAGTAGACTTTTGCATTTGGAAAGTTGGTTACTTGTGGCATGTATATAGGATGTTTATTTTGCAAGCTAATGATCATGTTTTTGTACCTTGGCTATGAATAAGATTATAAGTAACTTTGATATATTAAGTGCTTGGTACCTAATTGACACTTAGTTAATGGTGTTAGCCAATATTTGAATGGCATTATATGTAAGGTTAGGTAATAGCATGACTTGATGTTGAATGTTGGTAATTGTTGATGTTTGGAGTGGATGGCTTGAATGGTATAAAATGGTTAAAGGCATGGTTAAATAAAGTATGTTTAAATTGTGAAATTTTATTCTTATGTTTTAGGTCACTTATTGAACTTTTCTTATTTATATCTTAGTTAAAGTAATGATGGTTGTATAAGTAGGTTTAGGTATGAAAAATCCTGGCATGAATGGTTGTTGTTTCATGATTGAGTTGCGGTGCCAAATAATGCATATTGGTTAGGCACTTAGGTTGAGTGAATTAAGTTGAATTTGGTAGGTTTTGGTGTTTTGTATCATGTTGTTCAAGGGTCTAATACATTAGATTGTGGTTTAAGGGATCTTTGGTCAAATTTGGCTTATTGTTGAAGGTATTTTAGGCACACACTATAACCCACCAAATCGGGCCTAGAAGTTATAGCCTAATCGAGCGATCACATTAGCCATGAAAATAATTAAGTAAACACACTTAAAACTTATCTGTTCAAAAATCACTTTATAACTAGTAATTGAGTTTTAAAATCAAAGCCCATTAATTGTTGTCATCTCAATTTAGAAAATCAAAATTTTGATTGTTGTAAAATATCAATCTTTAAAACTTATTTTGTAGCGGAAAACTCATTTATTTAAAGTTTTATAATAATTATATAATTTGGTAAAACATTATTTGAAATACAAGAAACTTATTTCATACAATTCAATAATAGAGTTTCAAATCTCCTTAAATATCCAAAACATACTTAGAACAAATAATATGCTATCATGCAAACATAACCTAACAAAACCATAATCCAAGATAATCCAAAATTGAAGTTCAATTCAAAATCCAAGATATAATAGTCCAACTTAACCAATTTTATGATGAGGTCTAATGCCATAATTCTTGAAAACATTTTCGATTACCGAGAGAGTCTCTCCATCGTTCGAATCCGAGTCCTAGCTACGAGGATTATCTGAAAACATTTTAAACAACATGGGTGAGCTTTTGAAGGCTCAGTGTGAGATTTCCCACTATAATCACATAGAAACATATATGGCAATAGCATGCATTATCATACATTTCAAGTTCACATAACAATACTATCGTATATCACTTCACTATTACTATGCATGAATATGTTGATGCACATTTTGAAAACGATACACGTTTTGGTAAAAGGTTCTTACCTATCTCCGCTACACACTGCAATCGAGTTCCCTAGAACCCGTCCATTCATACATAGCCAACTTTTGTTTTGTGGACAAGCCACCACTGAGATACTGTAGAACGATCACTTTGCACTTTGTGAGTAAATTACCACTTATGTCATCTTGGGTTACCTAACAACAATGACTCATTTATATTAAGCTGCTACCCCGAGTTGCCCGGCAATGATAACTTTTATAAATATATCGATATGCAGTTAAACTGCCACATAATGTCAATAATGGCCACATCTTTTTCCTTTCACAAATCTCGCCTCATGCATGTGACATGGCAAAACATTTAACGTATGTGTATCACTTTTCACTTAGGCATATAAGTATGTTCGCATAATCACTTAATTCACTTTTTACATGCTTAACATGTATCTCACGTTAGATCATAGATCTTTACAGTCACATAATCAATTGTACACATATTATATATATCACATGCTTGGAACACAAATAACACATAAGCCATGTAACACATGTCATGAGATCGAGATATTAACATAAAGCATATTATCACAATAATCAAATCACATTAACATATATCACATAATCCATGTCATGATTTACACATCAAAAGAAGTAAGATCACTTACTTGGTCTCCTTAACGCATCTTTGAGTTTTTCAACTCCACATGAGTATTCATATACTCGCAGACAATAATTAATTTTATATCACTTATACTTATTTAAGGAAAAAGACTAAATTAGATCCCATACCTTAAATCTGACGAGTTAGATCGCGATTCGCTTGAATGTGAGAAATTCCAATTTCTTGAGCCACTAAGTTAAATCACATATTTGCATTAGTTTAGGTTTAGGAATATTGATCCTTAAACGAAAAAGGTGGAACGAGATCGACAACACTTATGAATAATAGGTGAATATCACTTGGTGATAATCTTCAAAAAGTCGTTCAAAAAGGAAGATCAGGATCTATAAACATAAATAAAGTGCTTTAGAGAAATATCCTGAAAAATAACTCTTAACGCTTAAAGAATATCATAATTGAGAGTTTACGAAGTTGATTTCGAAAAAGGAGAAGAGAAGAAAATTGGCAAAGTTCGACAATGGCCAAAAACGACGATACGACGGTGGTATGACAGCGGCATGTCGACGGCGGCGATGAAAGAGGAGAGGAGGTTTGGCGGCCTTGTGTGGTGGAGAAGGGGAAGAAAATAGAAGAATAATGACTTCAAGAATGATGAAATGAGCAAAAAAGGCGAAAATCGATAGTGTAAGGTGGTGGTTGGCGAAGGAGAAGAAAATAAAGAAAAATTAAAGAAAATAAAAAGTGAATGGACTTGGAAAGTGGTATGACCAGCCAAGCATAGACATTCCTCTATTTTTGGTTAATTTGCAATCAATTAGAGTGATTAGTGGGATTACACAATCAATTTGAGTAAAAAGGAAAATCGCATAATTAAAGAAAATAATTAAGGGCCATAAAAGGAAAGTTTCAATCAAGTAAATTAAGGAGAATCTCCTCTTAATTTTGGCATGCCCTGGATGGCAAGAAGAGAGGGTTTTAATCTTCTGAAAGGTCCACAATTTTGGCTAGGAAGAAAAGGAAAGAAATAATAATAATTACTTCGCATTTAAGGGGGATTCAAACCTAAGATCTCTACGATAACTAATTACTTTCCTAACCATTTGGCCACTAGTTCCCTTGTGTCTAATTTTGCACACTAATTTTAAAATATAAGAACTACCAGTTTCACTATTTCTTGCTAAACAAAAATTGGGGCGTGACACACACAACCTATGACACGGTCTACCACACGGTCGTGTGATCCGTTATTACACGATATTAGGTTGTTACACGATTTGAGGACATAGGTGTGTGGCCTTGCACCACATGGTCGTGTGACCTATGTTTTGCATTTTACCTATTATTTTGTAAATGTTTCAGATTAGTACCGATTTAGTTCCAAACTTGTTCAAAGACTTTTGTAAGTCCAATTAAGACTCGGTTTTGATTGTAATGCATGTTTAACATCTAATTAACTTGTATTTATTGATTATTAAGTATTGTTGAATAAATTGCTTGTGAATGTTTTGGTTTACTATTGTAGCATCCTATAACTCGGGTCCGATGATTGGATCGGGTATATAAGGTGTTATAATCCATGTGGAAGTCGCATCAACAATTAATAAATTTTTAATCTTTAAAAAATTCAAAAAAATATAAAAATTATTTAAAAAGTATAGAAATTATGAAAAATATATATTTTTTAATTTTAAAAAAATAATTAATTGTTAACACGACATACATGTAAATGTCACATCAAGAAAGTTAATAGAAATAGATATTAACTTTTCCATCCATTTTGGAGGTAATTTAACAAATAATGCAAGTTAAAGAGTTAAAAGAGGTGAAAAATTAATTGGAAAGCTAAAATTATTTTTTTTGTAAAGTTGAAGGGTCAGATAAGTCATTATGCTTTAATAATTTAAAAATAAACATGTAAAATCACGTGCAACACATGTGACATGGGAACTAGTATTTGTATAAATATTGCTACACACACGTTAGCGAAATAAACAATAATGTAAAATATTGATTTAAATCACAAGATCATATATATATATATGAAAACAAAAATTGAAAATAAAACAAGGTCGAAATTGTGTACTCGTAGGTAGGTAGAAATTCGTCTTGTAGTTGAGGCCTGTCTTCATAGTTTCCTTAAGATATATTTGATCGCTCTTTTGGTGCAGGAAAAATGTTGGTCGACTGTCTCTCAGGATACAACAACGAGATGAGCATAGCAGTAGTACGGCTACAGTGATCAACGAACTATAGCTTTGCCTTCTTTTATCACCGAAAAACAGGTTCAAATATGCAGGGAAAAAGGCCTCGAATTTTTTTAGGAAAATAGAGAAAAAATCAGTGTGTGTTTTCTCCTGCAGATTATTTCAGTTTAAATAAAATATTAAAAATGAAATAAGTTTTTGGAAATTTTGACTAATAGAGCCATTGATGTTCGTGAATTAAAGAAGCCATTAAAACCCAAATTAACATATAAATTAAAGGAGCCATTAAACTCAATTTAATACTTGTCCTTTTTATTCCAAAATAAAATTTGAAGAGATACGCTCTGCTGAGGAAAAAGAAACTTACGTATTGGGCTAAAATATTCACAGGCCTAGAAGGGCCCGATCGATTCGAACATTTCGCGTTGCCCACGTTGTGCGGGTGCGTCCCAACCTCAACAAATTTGGATTTGCACCCCCCTATGCGCGAGGGAGAGCTTTAGCTTAGTCATTCAATAATCACCAAGTTGATTCATATATATAAACATATTCAACACTTTATATATAATAAATGTGGGAACTAAGCTTTCCATTTTACTCAACATAATTCACAAGTGGCTTACTTTGAGCGTCAATTTTTCATTCATCAGTCAACCATTTTAAGCATATGATAAACCATTGTAAAGGTTTCATGGGGTAGAATATAAAAGCATAATTTTATGATTCAAATCTTTACCTTTACCAATTGAGAATATGCCTCAAAACTTCTAAAAATCCATTTTTTTCCAACAAGCCCCCATATGAATGAAATTGATAGTTTTAATGATAAACATTGACTCGATGTAGTGATAGAATCTACGATCGATAGTTGCATAGGATAGGTAGGCATCAACGCTTGAACCTTCTCTCGTGAAAGTATATTTACTTTACTAGTTGACCAATAGACGTAATTCCTTGAATTGTTCTACCTTTTGTGTAAACAATGATATACCTCACACAACTAACTCCTTGTCGAGGTTCTTTTACTTCTCATGGGTATGTTCATATGGCCGTTAACATCTCTTGGTTCTACAATAGTTTGAGAGAACTATGCCACATTAGTCTTCTCGAAGCAGCCCCAATTCACTCTCACATAAATGACTTATGTTGCTCGGCTTAACAAAACACACAACAATCATTAAAAGCATTGCTTAACCTATCCTACTTTTAATCACTATTTATATCATAGGAACAAACTTGGGATAAAAACCCCTATAGTGACCTCACAACGTCTATGCAAGTAGGTTGTCCATTTGAACCTAAATCTTGGGATCTCCAATCAAATAGGTTGGGTTTTTCTTCACATAGCGCCTTTAATTGTCATGGGCTTTAGTCTCATTCCTTTCGATTTTTATCAACTTGATCTCGATTTAAGCCTTTAGTTTATGGATCTGCAATGTTATCTTTTGATTTTACAAAATCAATAGAGATAACTTCATTTAAGATCAGTTGTCTAACGGTATTATGTCGATCACACATATGTCTCGACTTACCATTATACATTTCATTCTGTGTTCTACTAATTGTTGCTTGGTTATCATAATATATGTATATTGTGTGCAAAGGCTTTGCCCAGTCAAGAATATCCTCTAAGAAGTTTCGATGCCATTTAGTCTCTTCTCCAAATTTGTCTAGAGCTACAAACTAAAAATTCTATTGTGGATCTAGTTATAATCGTTTACCCTAAGTTCCATAACACAACTCATCCTCCTAATATAAAAACATATCCACTTGTGTCTTTGGTATCTTGAATATCAGATATCCAATTAGCATCAAAGAAACCTTTTAAAACAACAGGATCTCTGGAGTAATACAGTTCATAACCTTGAGTATACCTGAGATATCTTAGTACCCTCACAATTACTTTCCAGTGGTTTTCTCCTGGATTGCTTGTGAATTTGTTTAAACAGCTCACAGTGAAAGCAATATTTGGTCTAGTACAACTCATAAGGTACATTAGACTGTTTATGACCCTTGCATATTCCACTTGGTCAACACTTTCACCTTTGTTTTTGGACAAATGTTGGCTCGTATTTATTGGAGTTCTGACTATACCAGAATCATTCTTGCTAAATTTCCCAAGAATCTTGTCCATATAGTCTGATTGAGTCAATATGAGACCTTCAGATAACCTCTTGATTTGGATGCCCAAAATCACATAAGCTAGTCTCATATCTTTCATGTCAAATCTTGAATTTAACATGTCTTTGGTACGTTTTACCATTTCATTGTTACTTCCAACAATGAGTATGTCATCAACATATAAGCATAGGATTATATATCCAATGTCAGTAGTTTTGACATACACACATTTGTCACACTCATTAATCTTAAAGCCATTTGTCATCATGGCATTATCAAACTTTTCATGTCATTGCTTTGGTGCTTGCTTAAGTCTATACAAAGACTTCACTAATTTAGGAACTTTTCTTTTTTGTCTTGGAACTACATGACCCTCAAGTTGTTTGATGTAAATCTTTTCATCAAGATCTCTATTTAGGAAAACTTTTTTAACATCTATTTAATGACTTCTAGATTCTGCAAGGTGACAATTGCAAGTATCATCCTTATAGAAGTTATCCTGGATACCAGAGAAAGAGTATCAAAATAGTCAGGGCCTTCCTTTTGTCTATAACCTTTTATAACCAATCTGACCTTATACTTATCAATTATTCCATCTGCTTTCATTTTTAGTTTGAAAATCCATTTAGAATTTAATAGTTTAATTCCCGAAGGAAGATCCATTAATTTACACATATGGTTTTGCATGATGGAGTCAATTTCACTTTTAATAGCATCTTTTCATAAGGCGTTTTCAGATGACCATATAACATCATTATATGTTTGAGGTTTGGCCTCTAGCATAAAGGTTAGAAAATCCAATCTAGAAGATTTTCCACCCTTACTCGCTTACTCCTTGGCTTTATCTCAGTTTCAACCTCTTGTTAAACGTCTTTTATTTATAGTCTCTAAATTTTGCTTCGTTGAACTTGAATCAACTTCCCTAGTTTTACAGGGTAAGATATTTTTAAAGAATGAGACATTCTTTGATTCTAATATAGTATTCTTGTGAATGTCAGGATCATTTTATTCATACACAAGAAACCGACATGCATTGCTATGATCAGCATAGCCAATGAGAATACAATTCACCGTTTAAGACCTATTTTCATTTGCTTTAGTAACATAGTCATTACCTTCACAAGACACCCCCATATTTTCAAGTAGTTGTAGGAATATTTTCTACTTTTCCACAACTCATATGATGTCTTATTCCTTTTCTTGCGGGGAACCTTATTTAAATGATAACTAACTGATAGAATAGCTTCTCCTACATATTCTATGATAACCCAGACCTTCTTAACAATGCGTTAATAATTTCTTTTAGAGTTTGATTTTTTTGCTTGGCTACTTCCATTTAATTAAGGAGAGTATGGTGGTGTTATTTCATGAATAATACCATGTTGTGCACAGTATTCACCAAATGATTCAACATATTCACCACCTCGATCACTTCTCTCCATCTTAATCTTTTTATTAAGTTAGGTTTCAACTTCCTATTTATAGAGAATAAATTTCTCTATAGCTTCGCTTTTGTTCTTAAGCAAATATATGTAGCAATATTTTGTGCTATCATCAATGAAGGTAATAAAATATTAATTCCCTCCTCTAGTTTGAACAAACTTTCTGCCACAAACATCGCTATGTATTAGATCAAGTTGTTTTGTACAACTTTCAATAATTAATGTGAAACACAGGAGTGTGCTCTAAGTTAATTAATCTACGTAAAGTATCATGATTAACATGTCCGAGCCTACCATGCCATAAAGTAAATTACTCAAACATATAAACTGAAGAAGAAGCGACATTCTTATTCATTGTCTTTGCTTTTACAAAGATTGTATTAAGTTTCCACATGTTATTTAATACATATCCCCTTCTCACTAACATTCCCCATTTAGAAAAAAATAGCTTTTGGGATTCAAACATCATCCTCAAGCCGTGTACACTTAGGAGTGTCCTAGAAATAATGTTCTCGCATATGCCAAGCACATGCAACACATTTTAAAGCTTGAGTTCTTTGGTATAAGTCATCCTCAAGGCCACAGTACCCTTCCTCTTGATCTTGGAAGTCGCAACATTGCCCATATAGAACTTCTCCCTTTTGTCATAATGCACCAACTCAGAAAAGGAGTCTTTGTCGTAGCAAATATGACGTGTGGCACTAGTATCAAGCCACCATTCTCTTGAATTTGAGTTAACCATGTTAACTTCAAAAATCACAACACAAAAGTACATATCAAACACTTCCTTGGAAATTTCTTCCATAACATTAACCTCGTTAGCTTTGACTTTCTTTAGAAGCATGCAATTAGATGACTTGTGCCTCATCTTGTTGCAATTGAAGCATTTCCATTGAAAAATTTTCTTCTTGGAAACACCACCTTTTGGTCTCAGTTTAGACTCATTTTGAGGTTGTTTTCCCTTCTTGAATTCCTTCTTGACTTCTACCATGTTTGCCTTAGCACCATTGACATTTGTTGCTTTGTTAAGCTTTTTGCCAGTATCTCTATTGTCTTCTTCAATCCAAAGTCTGACAATCAAGTCTTCCACTAACATTTCATTTCTTTTATACTTTAGGTAGTTCTTGAAGTCATTCCAAGTAGGGAGTAGCCTTTGAATAATGGTACCACTTGGAAGGATTAACTATTGACCATCCCTTTAGCAAGAATTACGTGAATGATAAGTTGAAGTTCTTGCACTTGATTCATAACTAGTTTAGAATCATTCATTACAAAATTCAAGAATTTGACAATTAAAAACTTTTTAGCTCCAACATTTTCGGTTTTGTATTTTTGGTCCAATGATGTCCATAATTATTTAGCCGTCTTCTTGACATTGAATACTTCGTACAGTGCATCTGAAAACCCATTCATGATGTAATTTCGACACAGGAATCAAAATGCTCCCAAGCTTCAACAGCAACGAAGGCGATAACATTATCTACTTCACCCTCTTTAACAATAGGAGGGTCATTCTTTAAAAATTTGGCTAAGTTCAACATGGTCAAATAAAACAACATCTTCTATTACCGTGTCTTGAAATTCTGTCTAAAGAATTTCATAGGCTTCTTGTTGTGGGTTACAACCACTGGTAACGTTGAATTTTGATTCCAATCCTAAGTCAAAACCAATGCTCCAGATTGCGAATTGGTGGGAGTTTCTATTTTCTATTAACATTTCATAAATGAAACCAGAATTAGTAATAATTCCAATAACAAACAGAAAATTTAACTTGCAATTTATTTTACCCTTTGACTCTATTAAACAGCAGAATTTAATTAGGAACTAAAAATTTTGAAACAAAATCAATAACCAATTTTTGGTAATAGAATTGTTACTCTCAAACGATTACCGTTAACAACAAAAATTGAATAAATTTTGTTGAACGACACGAATAGAATCCTGAAACAGAATTGTTCAATTGATTTTTGTTTGAAAACAGAAAATTGAATAAATTTTGTTGAACGGTAGGAATAAAATCTTGAAACAGAATTATTCAATTAATTTTTGTTCTCAAACAAAATACAATTTCGCCTTGGTGTCTCTTATTAGAAAGTGGTAACGAATCTGTCTTAACATTGTTGCGCATACGTTAGCGAAATAAACAGTAATGTAAAATATTGATTTAAATCACAAGATCAAACCAGAACAATATATATATAATTTGGAGCGTTGGTTTCCTTAAGGCATATTCGGTCGCTCCTTTGGTGCTGGAGAAACGTTGATCAGCTGTCTTCCAAAATTCAACAACGAGATGAGCACGACAATAGCATGGCTACAGCGATCAACGAACTGTAGCTTAACCTTCTTCTATCACTGAAAAAAAGGTTCAAATATGTAGGGAAAAAGGTCTCGAATTCTTTTCAGGACAAATAGAGAAACATTAAGTGTGTGTTTTCTCCTGCAGATTATTTCGGTTCAAATAAAATATTCAATATGAAAGAACTTTTAGAAATTTTGACTAATAGAGCCATTAACGTCCGTGAATTAAAATCCAAATTAACATCTGAATTAAATGAGCCATTAAATTCAATTTAATATTTGTCCTTTTAATTCCAAAATAGAATTTGAAGAGATAAGTTTTGCTGAGGAAAAAGGAAATTACATATTGAGTTAAAATATCTGTAGGCCTAGAAGGGCCTAACTGGTCTGAATATTTCGCGTCGCCCATGTCATGCTGGTGTGCCCCTAACCCTGGTGGTTTTGGATTTGCACACCTCTTGCTCTCGAGGGAAAGTTTTAGCTTAGTTATTCAATAACCACCAAGTTGGTTCATATATATAAACATATTCTACACTTGATATCTAACCAATGTGGGAACTAAGCTTTCCATTTTCCTTAACATAATTCACAAGTGGCTTACTTTAAGCATCAATTTCTCTTTCATCACTCAATCATTTTGAGCATATGATATACCGTTGTAAGGGTCTCATGAGGTAGAATATAAAACCATAATTTTATGATTCAAATATTCACCTTTACCAATCGAGAATATGCCTCAAAGCTTCCAAAAACCCATTTTTTCCAACTAATACAACAAAATTAGTTCATAGTTTTTAAAATATTTTTATTTTTTATTAAAATGATAAAAAAAGTTTAAATATCTTAATAATTCTATTCTATTCTATAAACTTGATATTTTTAATTTTGAATGTCATATTTATTTTTCTTAATATTCTTTATATTTTTAATTTTGATAATAAAATAAAAGTAAATTAATTCTTATACACTACCCTTACAATAGAAAAAAACTACTTCAATATCGTGTTTATGGAGAAATAAAAATAGTTCTTTTTTTCTTTTTGTTACGAGTGAACAATTACATTACAATGAGGAAAGGATTTACAAACACAAGGATGGAACCTTGGACCTTATGCATATAACACCCTGACAAGTCTCCATGACGGGTTGTTGTTCGGTGTCTTCTAACAAGAAAACCATGTTGGTATAGTGTTATCTGCTCAATAGTTCTTTTGAAAAATAAGATTGGCAAAAGCTAGTAAATATAGATTTTAGGACAAGTTGTTTTGTTAATTAGATTTCTTTAACGATTAAGTAAAATAAAGGGTAATTATGTTAGGAGTTCAACCCAAAGGTATGGTGCTCCCTGTTTGCATGAAGCACTGTACAAGTTTAGTTACAAGGTAACCTGATTAGGAATCAACGAGATGAATTAATTAGATATTTAAAATATAATATTTTCAATTATCTCTCTCTCATATCCTGTGGGCCTTTGTTTAAGATAAATTATGAATGTTAGTGACACGTGCTGAACTTCTGTAAGTGATATTGGGTTATATATATGTTTGTGAGGTTACAAAGGGGAGTTTTATTCTTCCTTCTTCAAGAGTGCTGTTATTTGATTTTTTTAAAACCAAAAGCATTTCTTTTTTCCTTATATTAGAAGCTATAATTTTGGATCTCATCAGTGGTTACGCCATGTCTAGGCAAGTATATTGACTCTGCATGGTAAGTCCAGAAAGGCTAAGTCTGTGTGAGTGCATGAACAATAAGATGATGAGATAAGGCTTTGCATGGAGGTTATCTGTACTTAAGATGATGATAAATTACATACAAATGAGTTGTAATAGTGTTTCTATGTTTTGCAAGCAGTGTTTGTTGTCGTTCAAGTATGGATGATTGAGTCTAAAGTTCAAGCATATGTAGGTAAATTTCCAGGTGAGTCTTTTCTTTGACTCTGTATGTATACTGTTCATTTAGAAGTATATCTATGAATACAATTAAAGTATGAATCGATAGTCATGAAAAGCATGGTAAGAAGGTTATACAATGGAATTAGATAAACACAGTTATGTTAGATCTAGTTGAAATGGATATATAATATATGTATTTATGTATTCTTAATGTATTATGTATAGTTGGAATAGTGAAGGTAAGATGTATTTAATATTAGGCTTGGTAAGTGAAGGTTATGCCTAAGTTTCTTTATGATGCCTCTAGTAGGGTAGTTATTGCTAACCAGACTAGCTAGTCACGATATGAACATAATGAAAGACTATGTGGTTTTGACCCGTGACACCCCTCGATAAGGGAACACTCATGGCGTTGCTTTTAGTATAATGACTAAATTGGCAGATCGAGATACATAATGTGTGTAAGTTCATGTGGTTGAGTCCCATGACATAAAAGGATATGAAATGATATGGAACGATATTGAAAGGCCTAAGTGTTCATGGCATAGCCTTTGGTATGTCTAAATCGAAATTGTAGATCGTGATACATGAATGTTTACACAAGACCATGAGGTTTAACCTATGGTAGCTCTAAAATAATAATATAAATAGATCGTAATAATTACAAGTCTGTATGAAACTACATCGATATTTTAGCATGAAAACACTATGGAGCATTCAGTATAATGCCTTCTGGCGAACTCCATAAGAAGCCTTGTGGTGTACTTTGTCTGTGACTGTGGTACATTCTGTGTGAATTCTAAGGTGTTTTTTGTTAAGTCTATAAGGTGATATGGTTATTCTCTTTTTTGGTAAGTTCTAAGAAATAACTTGACTGGTTTATGTTAAGTATTGTTAAGATAAGGCTATGAAATATTCAAAGATATTTTGGCTAAATAGTTTGTGAAGTATTTGAGTAGCCTTTAAGGAATATCTTATTTGAAGTATGTAACATAGATGGAAAAAGGGGATATCTCAGATAACTTGTAGTAAATGGTTTTTGAATTTGTATGGATGATTTGCATGGGTTGTCATTGGTGCATGTTTGGTACCAACTGAGTATTAGTTCTTAGAGAACAAAATTCTAAGGAGGTATCCACCAATTGTGTATAATTGTTAAGGACTGGTATCTATGAATGGTTAGGTATACGTAAAATCAAGGAAAGATTTATGAATGATTTTGAAAGTTTGTATCCAGTGAATAAAAAGAAAAGGAAATTATTCTGGTTAAGAGTTAATGGAGGATGAGATTGAAAAAGGCTATTACACTCAACCAAGAAAATATTAGAAGACAGAGACAGAATGGATGGGAATAATGTTTTTTTTTTCAAATCCTGAGTATAGCATCTTTTGAGGTATATATAGATTTTCTATAACACCCAAAATTCGAACTCCGTTATCGGTTAGGATTTTTAGTGTTTTACTGTTTATTTATCACTGCTCATCTTATCATTATATTATACAACTTTATTTATTAAAATATTTCACTTCACATGTTACACATCGTCATTTAAACATAAACACAATTCAACAAGGGTAAAAAATGGCATTGTTAATATTTTGGGAGACTTCTACCGGTACTTGATGGTCAAGTATCGGTAGTAGCCCTATCAGTAAACAATTCTGAAACTGTGCAGATTTCTACCGGTACCTGTGCTAGTTCTATCAATACAAGTAATGCATCTATCAACACTAAAAACTCCAGAGAGCTATAATTCTCACCCTACAACTTCTACCGATACAAGTATGCAAACTACCGATACATCTATACACATAACTATCGATACTCACGATTCAACTGCCGATACAACTCAAGTCAGTGAACAACCTCTCTCCTACCCTGTACTTCTATCGATACATGCATGAGTTCTACCGGATCAAGTATGCAAAATCTCAAGGATTATGTCAAAACACAAGTTTAACAACTCGGCTCATACATTAGGCCAACATACAACATACTAAATACCTAAATCTTTACAAAGTATCTTAAACTCATATCCAAATTACACTTCATGCATAATCATAATCAACATAGCAAGGTTTATCATTTCTAATACAAAAACGAAAGAAAATATCATCCTAGTACATGCCATATAACCAAGTGATGTAATAACTACCGAACAACTCCAGGATTGTGTGAATGCTCCAAGATGATCCGATCTCCAAACAGTAAAAATTGAATCTACAAAACAGTAGCAAATCCACAGGTAAGCACTTTAAGGCTTAGTAAGTTCATAAAGTTAAATAGATTCATCAAACTTCAAGAGTTGTAAAATCTAATTAACCGAATGGAATAACTGTATACATTCGAGGTAAGTTTCAACTCTCATTTGATACTCACAATGACACAAAGTCATCGGACCCTTAATCCGTAATGGGACTCATTTCATTTAATACTCACGATGACACATAGTCATCAGACCTCTTGTTCCGTAAGGGAATCATACACTCACAATGACACATAGTCATCGGACTTCATAATCCATAAAGGATTCGTATACTCATGATGACACATAGTCATCGAACCTCATAATCCGTAAATGATTCATATACTCACGATGACACATAGCCATCGGACCTTTTTGCATTTACAGCTCAAAGCCCGTTGCCTTTGTTTTCCTTTATTCTCGTCTACCATACTCTCGATCATCATTTCAACTCACTACAATGGTTTACAATACAAGGATATGCAATTTATATTAGAATTTAACCATTACGAACTTACCGAACTGGATTACAGCTGTGAATGGATTCCAAGGACTATTCCGCTAATTTTCCTTTTCCACGATCGGTGGCACTGTCGTAGTCTACATTCACAAATAATTCAATTTCTTGCATTAAATCACACAATCAATTCATTTAACACAATCAAACCATTTTTTGGTAAAATTATGATTTTACCCCTAATACTTTCTTTTTATTCAATTTAGTCATTTCTACATAAAACATGTAAAATACCCATTTTCTCCTCAACCCATACTAGTCGAACACTCATAGTTCTCATACAAATCCATGCAAATCCATTTATTTCACAACAAGTACAACAATATTACCATTTTAATATTTTAGTCCTTAAACCCTAATTTCATCAAAAATCACTTTACAAAAAGATCTAACCCAAGCATCAAACACTCAAATACATCAAAAGCTTTCAAGAACAAGCATTTCTGAAAATGGTAAGTTACATAACATTTGACAGATTCACAAATTAGTCCTTACATAAGCTAGATTAAGCTAATACGGACTCGAAAACATAAAAATTACTAAAAACGATTAAGGTTTGCTTACCCAAATCAAAGCTCAAAGTTTGAATTTGAAAACCCTAATTTTTTTCTCTCTTAGCCGAATGGAGGAAGAAGATGAAGTGAAAATGATAAAATTTTCACTTAAAATTTCTTTAATTTAATATATATACTAATGGTAATTTTGTAATTTTTAAAACTTTCATCATTAAGCTTTAATTAACCCTTTTTAGTCTTAATTAAACCTATTTATAATTAATATAACTCATGCTAATCCACCCACTAAAATACCTTTGGCTAATTTACTCATTTGGTCCTTCTAATTAGCCAACTCTACTTTTGCACCTTTTACAATTTAATCCTTTCTACTCAATTAACTATCTAAACATTAAAATTTCATAACCCAAATTTTAATATTATGTTAACAAAGTCATAAATATTTAAATAAATAAATTTACGACTCGACTTATCGGATTTATGATCCCGAAATCATAGTTTTTAACACCACTGAAAATCTAGCTGTTACATTTTCTCTCTTTAAGATCATGTGAACTTATTTGCGTGTTATTATGTTTCAGGTTTGACTATTGCAAGAGTGCGCCAAAGGGACGACGCCAGGACTACGTCAAGAACGTGGTAAAGTGAGCTATTATGCAGATAGTGGGGAGTGTGTAGTATTAGAATTGTGTCTTTTAAGTAAGTCATTTTATACTTTTAGTTTTGTATAGATAAGAATTAAGACTCATGTAATTTTATAATTTTTTTTAATATTAAAATGTTTTGTATTTTTAAACTATTGGACAAACAACTTTACTTTAAATGAGAAAATGTATTTTGTATAAAAGTAACCAATTATTTTGTTCAAAGAAAGGAGTCCTTTGTAGTAACACCCAAATCTGGATTTGACGAATTAGATCGGTTTGAGGGTGTTATAATGCCAATCAACTTGAATCACACACAAGTTTGTAATTAAGCCAGCGACGTAATTTACAGAAAAAGAAATAATTGGTATTGAAGAGGTAGTGGCACAAAGCGAGAATTGGGCTAGGAATATTAAGCAAATAAGTCGTAACAAGAAATTTGTGGCACCTAAGATGAGTAAGTGAGTTGCTGGTCTCTACTTCATTTGAGTTGTGTGAAAATTAATGCAGACGAGGTAGTGAAGGCTAACTCGATAAGAGCATCAACAAAAAGCGTGATTGGAGATAAAAATGGAAACTGACTATTGGATTACAACCAATATATTGTCTTGTGCTCAATAAACTAGTTCTATTATAACCAAGTAATAATGGAGATTGATAATGTAAATTTGGTGAAGATGCTGAACAAAATGAAAGAACTAGTAGAGATTCTTTGGTAAGGAACGTTATGAACTATGGAGACATGTAAAAGGCAATAGAAATTTAGAATGTTTCAAGTGTATAGAGAGTGTAACAATTTTAGTATGGGAGAGCTTAGGGTTTTCTTGTTTATTCATTCCCTCACTTGTGTTGGGAACTTACTATTACTTGATAAATTAGGATTAACTCATATAAGAAGTTAAATGTTGTGAGGTATTGATGGATCGTGAATAAATATTTTTTATTTACCAAAAAAAGTAGTTTTTATGGAAGATTAAAAAGTTTGAACTTAATGAAAGAAAAATAGTTTTAAAAAAAATTGAAGAGAAAGAAAAAAGAGTGGGAATTCATGAAGTTTTTGAAAAGTAGGTAGGTTTTTCTTTTTTGCATTGGTGAATTTCTTATATTATTTTTTTGTATTAAGACCAAAATAATTAACAACTATAAGCAAACTGTCAAAAGTAAATTTAGGAGTTCAACAAAGTAAACTTAAAGTTTGAGCAAAACAAAGCCCATTTATTAACTTCATTAAAATGATTGATTTCTTTCCTACCAAATGAGGTAGCTTCAACCAAATTCTTTTATTTTCTCGATGTTTGTTTTCCATGGTTTGTAAGTGATGGTACTAGAAAGAACATATGTTTACTCCCCATTTATTGGATAATTTGTTCCTATTTAGTTGTCTTTAGTACATATTTTAGCATTTTTTTAGTTTAGTACCTTAGCCTAGTTTTCCTTAATTTTGTCATATTTTACTACTAATTTCGTTGCATGAGCACTTCTAGATTGCGCCCAAAACTGTCACCACATGAGCACTTTCAGATTGCACCTAAAACTGTCGTTTCATAAATATTTCTGGAATGCACCCAAGACTGTCGCTGCATAAATATTCTTCAATTGCATCCAGGATTATCGCTGCATAAGTATTCTTCAATTGCATCCAAAAATGTCGTTGCATGAACGTGCCCAGAATTACGTCGCATCTGACAGCTATCTGGATAATAATAGAAATGTGTGAGCTATCCAATCTGGTATAGCCAACTTGTACAATCAGAGATAGCTCAATTTTGCAGAATAGACACCTGTACAATTTGGGTTAAATATAAACACTCATAAAGAAAGAGAAAGGAGTCTCTTTTCCTTAATCTCCCATTTTGCAATATTATCTTCTTCAACCTAGCTTTTGAACTTTTAGGCTATGGGGGCTTGAGACCCCTCAAGTGAATCAACATGAAGGCGATGCAGACCAGCTCCTGACGAGAAGTTCTTAAGTGTGACACAAGAGGAGAGTGAGAGAGCAAGTCGAGTAGCCTAGATATAGTATTCTTCATTTGTTCTTTTATATTTCTTTCTTAAACGATGATAATTCATGTTATTTTAAGGTTGTATGGAAGTACACTTGATATTTAGACTAATTGATATTTTATCCAAGCTTTCCTTTACTGTTTAATCTTTGGGTTTGAATGATTTTAGCACGGAAGTATTATTGCAGTCACAATCATTAGAAGGTGTAGTGACAGTTTAAACTAACAAGCAAGACAATAGAAGTTGCTTGAGGATTGAAGGAATTTGGTCCACTTGTTCTTAAGTGTGTTGCATTGCCAGCACTGGAAGGTATGGTTAGTGTGCATACTAAAGTCATAGATCTAATAGAAAAGCCAAGTTTGGTAAGATGTTCATTGCATTTCATTACGCCGACAAATTACCTGTTATTCTTAACCTTGTAAACCACACTTAGTTTTTTGCCGACTGTTCACGTTGTAGATCCCATTTTACCTTTATTACATTTTTTCTTTATTTCACATTATTGCTTCGACAACTATTCTCATAATTTATTGCATTTTACTTATTCAATGCACTGACAATTTTAGAATTGTCGATACACTATCGATAGGTGTCTGTTGTCTAGTGCACAAGTCTAGATATAGAATTTTACTTATTCTCACAATTAAATGTATGTTTGGAACAATTTTAGACAATTTTAGACAATAATGTATAGTAAACAAAAGTGAATAGCCAAGTCTAGTGCATCATGTATGTTTTGTTTGAAGAAATTAAAGAAAGCTTTTATCTTGCCCTATGAACAAACTAATTTTCTTATTAAGTCTAAAACCTATAAGTACTTCTCTTACAATATGAAGTTTGGAACAAGTTGCGGTATAGTTTTTTAGCATCTGCAAGATTGGATAATCACTTTGTTATGCTTAAATATAAGGAATGAATCTCTAACCCAACTCTTCTTTTATTCTAGGCTACATAACCAATCATGTCAGACCGATTAGCTTGAGGGTAAGATTGAAGCTATAGAGCAGGATGCTTTGAAGGTTTTATTGTTTCTGAAATTAAACAACTTTCCCAAGAAGTGGCCAAGCTTTTATCTTGCAAGAGTGCTTTTATAGGGTTAATAGTTTTGTATTAAAAGAAAATCATGTTTCTTTGTTTCTAGATACACCAAATGATTGCAATAATCTTGAGTGCTTCAGTCTAGCAAAACCCCTCTTTAACTTTTGTTTAGTTTTAAGACTTGATTAAAGATCAACTCCTTAATATACATTGAGTATTAAGAGAATCTACTTTAAGCCCTAGATTATTACTAGACAATAAATTTTTTGAAAAAGGGTAGATGAAAAAAAGATTATCAATATCTTCTTCGCCCTCTTTACATAAAATACATATAAAAGGTATAAAAAAACATAAGATCAATGGAGTGCATTCCTTAAAAAATTTCTTTCTCACGAGGTAAAGTACTAGTATAGTGCTTCTAGAGAAATATTGTTATTTTACAAGGCACTTTCAGTGACTAGAGACTTTTCCAAATTATTTTTTTATTCTTGAAAACTATTGGTAGAGTTTACATTGTAAGTATATGAATAAATAGAACATAACTTGATTTAATAGAATAGGAGCCAGAAGACTTGTGCTTCTATATCTAGTCTTTCCCTCCTAAAATAGGAAAAAAAATCATTAAGACTTGTAAAGATTCTTTAGTGAGATGAGTGAAGACCTTATTCATTTTCCACTTCCCATTGTCTTGTATCATCGAGTCCTTTACCCTTGAACAGGTGCCATTAGTTGCTCATGTTATCATATTATTATGGAAGATATTTTCATCCATCAAAAAGAGTTTTTCAGTATTACCAAGTTGCCAATCCAACCCCTTCACCAAATGATCTCTCCTATGAAGGTTACTTTTAAATATCCATGTATGATATGGTTTGCTTTTGACCTTGAGAAAAGGAGTTTTTCTATATTATTTTTTTACCAATATGCTTTTGAGTAAAGGGGCCTCATTGTTGATTATTCTTCAAGTTTGTTTTGAAAGTGAGCTTGATTAAAATCTCCTGATTTCCTTATTCTTTATCATCTTTTCCATTTAGGAGTACACAACAAATCTTAATTGGCAAAATGAATTTTCTTTTTTACTGCATTTTTCTTCCATAAAAAAATTCTAAATTATTTTACCCAAAGAGTCACAAACCCTAGAAGAATCTCTAAAACAAGATAGCTTGAAACCATGTAGGTTTTGATAATTTAGAGGTTTTTTTTGGTGGAGAGATGAAGCATTCGAAACAAGTTAACAATATGTACAAAAAAAAAGTGAGAAGAAAGATTAGAATAGATTCGATAACACTAAGCGTAGCGGCAAGTGGTGATTGGTAAGGTTGAGTAATTTTATGTATGAATGAGAATAACATTGAGCAAATGAATATGTTGAGAGAGTTTTTAAAGATAGATTTCGAGAGTCAAAATGCTAAAGTGCCAAAAGTCCCTTCACTGGTTGTGAAAGGCTCCTACTTATAATGTTTTATGAATGTGAGTTACACAACTAAGAATTAATTGGAGTAATGAATGATATTTTTTTAGTTACAAATACATTAATAGTTTTCTTATTAAAAAAGTTTTTTTTTGGTGATGGTGAATAGTGAATAAGAATTCACTATGTTTCAAAAAGAAAGGAGAAACACTCAATGTTATACGGAAATGTTAAGAGAAAACCTCTTAACTACCTCCATATCTAATCCTCCAATTCAAACTCTTTGGAACATCCCAAGATTGAAGATAACCCAAGATCCTTGCCATATTCTAAGGTTACTTCCAGTTTTTCTTCTTTGGTGAAGTAACACAATGTGAAAGTTCTTTTGTAATACCTCAAAATTTTGGTTTCTAAGAAAGGACAAGTATTTTAAAGGTGAACTAATTATTTGGAGAGAAAATATGAATAATGAAATTTTGTAAGATTAAATTGTAAAATTTTAAAAGTTAAAGGACTAAAAGTGTAAATTTACTATTTTGGAAAAAGGGGTAAATTTTAAAAAAATCTTTTTATGAAAGTGACATGAAGATATTTCAATATGTGAAGTTGGAAAATTGAGATAGGGACTAAATTGAATAAAGTGGAAAAATGTAATGCAATGTTCCTATATTATGAAAAAGGGACCTGAATGAAAAAAATCCATTTTAATTGATATTTAGAGACATAATTATGAGATTAGAATATCTAAGTTTTGAGGTGTAAAGGAGAGAATTTGTGGAAATTAAGGTTGAAATGTGGTGAAATTTGATTGGTTGGTTAAATATAAAAAACTGTAGAATTTGCTACAAATATGGAAGATTGAACAAAAACAACTTGAGATAGAATAAAGTAAAAGGTAAAGAAAGAAAGGAAAGAAAGAAAAGAGAAGAAAAGAAAAAGAGAAAAAATGAAAGAAAAATTTTAATGCATTTTTCTTGAGTTTTTGTAACACCCAATTTTGGTGGGTCCTTAGTTTGGCAAAGTAATCTGAAAGTAGTATGTATGGTGTGGTTCTATATGCCCAATTGATACTTTTGGCGGATAGATTAGGCACATAGTAGAAGGTAGAATATTATGCAAGGATGGCTCTCAAATTATGTTGAGTTGTAAAGAAGAGGAGATTGGAAAGAGTATTGAGGAATTTTGGGGTAATTTGGGTTATCGCCAAAGGCATTGTATGCCAAGTTTGTTTAGTTATAGTGCTAGTTATGTTCTAACGAGGTGATTAGGAATGAAAGGAAGGGATGAACCAAATATATATAAAAATATCGAATTCTCATATACGTTTCTCTATAGCTATAAACCATTAAGAAAGGTACTATTAAAAGTTGTGACACATCTCAAATTCCACTATGAGAACATGAGTTATATATATATATTAATAAGGGTTTGAGAAGAGGGGAGATTTATCTTCTTTCTTCCATTTAAAACACCATTGTCGATCTTTGGAGCTAAGCATAAATCTTGTTAAGATGAAATTAAGGATATGAGTTCATACAAAAGGTTCTTTCATATCCTAGGTAAGTATTATAGTTTTGCATGTTGACTTCTAAAAGAGTAAGTATGCTTTTATGTGCGTTAATAGTAAGATGAAGAAGTAAGGCTTTGCATGAGGGTTTTCTAGGTTTGAGATGATGGTAAAGGTTATATGAATGCTACATCTTATAAGCAATGGTTGCTGAAGTTTCTTGATGGATGTTTGAATATGGCGATCAAGCTGCTATTCGTGGGTCTCAAGTGAGTCTTTAAGCTGACTCTTGCTTGAATACTGCTCATATGAAATATCTCTATGGTAACTAATTGAATGATGAAATCGAAACTGGAAAAGTATAGTATGATGGTCATGCAACTATATGAATGATTGTTGAAGATAGAATGCATGTTATGGTATGAAGTTTGAGAAATTAGGTTCGGTGGTATATGTATGCTATGAGATATGATTTGTTAAAAGTAAGTTGACGTTAAAGATGAATGTGGTTTGTGTCAGTGTATGAAAGGTCTGTGATGTAAGTATGTGTTTGTCTTTACAGTGTTGTCTAAAGGGATCCATCAGGACTTTAAACATGAACTATGAAAGGAACCAATGAATGGTAATTACCCAATGGGGTTCTCTACGTGTCTTATGACGATGATGGGAAAACCTCATGTAATGTGAGTTTAGGCAAATCCATATCGCAAACACGATAAGAAAGGAGAACCTTTATGGCGAATTCTGAAAATAGTAGCCTTTGTGGCAAGCTCTTGAACAAATAACCTCTGTGGCAATCTTTGTACGAATAATTTTGTGGCGATAATATGAAAGAAAACACCTTTGTGGTGAAGTCTAAAAGGACAACCTTCACGATAAATTCTGAAAAGAAAAGCCTTTATGTTGAAAATTGAAGGAACGATCTTTGTAGTAGAATCTGATATGATAGCCTTGGTAACGAACTATGAACGAATTGCTATATAGGGCATTATAAGAAGGTTCATAGTAGCGTACCATAAAGAAATGTTCTTTATGGAGGGTTCTGTATTGAATTGATCAGCATATTCTATATGGCTTTTCAACATAATTAGTAAAACTAGCAAGGATAATATATCTATGAACTACATGGTGAAGTATTTTATAAGACTAAGACTTTAATGGAAATAGTGAATTGTAGAGATAAAGAAGTAACGAGTTAGTATTGAAAGTGTAATCTGAACAAGGATAATATATCTATTGTAATGCCCTAAAATTTGAACATTCGTTTGTTAAATCCGTCAATGACTGAGTATCTGCTTTGGTGGTTAAGTGTTTTGTTTATATGCTTGAGGTACTTTGTTCAAATCCTTTCCCTTGAAATTTTTGCTAATTTTATTTGACTCAATCCCTATCTTTAAGTCTTTGACATAAGTTTAATTCAGTGTAATGCTATGTTAACAATGAGTCTAGTGGTTCAATGGTTAAGCTTCTGTATACCCTTTTATCTTATGTTTGAGTCTCTATTTAAGTAATGAGAAAATAATTTTATTTTGTTTTCTAAATTGGTTTTATTTTCTTTTAAAATTAATTAACTTTCTATCCACATTTCCCCATCTCTGTTACGTTTTCTTTTTATTCTTCTCTATTCTTTTTATTCTTCTTAATTATTCTTTCTTGTTTTTCTTTTTGATCTTTGACACTTTGGATTTTGTTGCGTTGGAGTGGTTAGCCTCTGTCTTTAACGGTGAGTTTGTAACATGTTTTACACGGTTATTTCGTCGAATTGTTCGTCTATTTAGGGATTTTGAGGTTTAAAAGTTGTAATGTCAAAATTTGTTTTGTTGTTCCTAATTAATATGATGTGCTTCTAGAAGAGGATCGAGCGACGTTTGATGTTCTTCCAGCAACTTAAACATCACATAATCACTATTATGTGCAAAGGTAAATTTTGATTTTTGATTTGGGAGTTTGTGTCAAAGTTTTTCGACGTAGTTCAGTTTCGAATGCTAGTTTTAGCAAATTGATTCTATTAAACCATCTGATTAATTCATTGAATGTTGTTTTTAGGTTCCAAATTATTCATTGTTCCTTCTACATAAAACTTATATAAGGTGTGTAACAAAAACTGAGAAATATGCAAATGGAGAAAGTTGGAATTCACGACTATTGATGCCACACTACCGTGTGGCAAGCCGTATGAGGCACAAACTTGGGTCACACAAGCTTGTGCCCAGGCTACGCAAGAGACTAACTTGACTTGAGGGACATCGATGTGTGTTTACGTTGTGTGAGGGACTGACTTGAGCCACACAGTTATGTGCCAAGCAGTGTAAGGTACGGAGATGAGCCACACGGACGTGTGTCAAGCCGTGTAGATCACATGGGTCTACCATGTAAGCTGTGTGAATCCACATGGGTGTGTGGGCCAAAAATCAAAATTTTTCTTTAGGGCCGTAAACGTCATTCAAATCGAACGTAGGCCTTCCGTAAGGTTCAAATGATCTAAAATATGATACAAAACTTGTTATCTGATGATCTGTTGATATATAATTTGTTATTTGTACATATATCTGATGTGATATCTATTAAGTAAGTATAATCTGTATTATCTGAATATGATCTAAATCTGTACCATTGTGTATATGACTTTGATATTTGTTAGTCTGCATTTGCATTAGGATGAGATTTGTGTTAAAGGAGAAAGTTTGTGATGTTTAATTATCTATCGATTCTGGTGGCTAAGCCACATATATTTTATTATTGCAATTTATCGCATTCTGATCTGACAGCTAGTTTACAATTATTTTGATACGTGACACACAGTCACTACGCAATGTGTAGGGATGGATGGGTACTTGATACCCAATATGGTGTGTTGGGATGGACGGAGTTGGTGTGTAACAAATGGGGGTAGGAATCTAAATCTTTATCTGATGTGCTCTGCATCTGAATCTGATATCCTTTGCATCTATATCTGTTATACTCTGTTTTATTTTCATTTTCAATTCTGAAAATTGTTTGAATATAAAAAACCCGAAAGTGTGTTTGATGTTATTTCGCTTAATTGATATATATGTTACACATTGAGTTTGTAAGCTTATTTTGCATGTTTGTTAAATGTCACGTAACCCTCAGACTTAAGCGAGACGACGTAGCAAGAGCTTGGTCATTTTTGCTTTGGTTATTCTACTATTTTATCTAAAATTATACTATTGCAGACTTTTCATATTGTTGTTTAAAGATTAGATTTCTTTGGATTGTATATGTTTATTTAAATGATTCTGGACGATTTGAAGTCTAAGTAATTTAAGTTGAACTTTTCAAAATGATTATTGTAACTCTTCAAATTTGACCTTAACATCCATGTCGAGTTTGGGATGTTACATTTAGTGATAATAGATCCAAGTTACAAAACTCAAGGTTAAGATTTTATGAAAATTATTTTTGAACAAAATATTTGTCTGACTAACTTTGAAATTTGATTTTATAAAAGATAAAGTCTCCAGCGCCACACCTGTAAGTACTTCTACTTTAGCCATATTGCTTAGCTAGATAACACTATAGTGATTAGAAATACCTTGCTTCAATTAAAGAATGAAGCAACACTGGAAATTATCTTGATAAGAACTGTGACATAAGATATCTGATAAGAACTTCAAACTGATTTGTAAACTTTTTAACTTTGTAGATCAATAAGTATAATGAGTTCACGCGGTAGTCGTGGACGAGGTACACATGGGCTCCGAGGAGGAGCTCAAGCTGAGTTTTCCTCGATGGGTAGAATGCCCAATTTGGACACCAATAAGATAGTTCGTACTTCTACTGTTGAGATCGAGTCTCAAGCACCGACGGATGGGGGCGACGCACTATCCCAAGCCATGCTTTATGTGTTAGAGAGGGTCGTTAGGACCCATTTTAGATCTAGGGACTGAGGGTCAATTACAGAACGACTTTGATCGAATGGTGCTAAGGTGTTTAAAGGCGTCATTGGATTCACCCTAACAGTGGCTGAGTATTGTTTAAAGGGCACCAAGCGTATTATGAACGATATTGACTACATTCCTGAGCAGAAATTAAGGGGTGCAATGTATCTGTTGTGAGATGAGGCTTACCAATGGTGGTTAACTGCTAAGGAGGGCACCTAGCTCGAGTGGATTACGTGGGAATATTTCAAGAACACCTTTCAGAATAAGCATGTGGCTGAGTATGAGAACGAGTTTTTGAGATTTAGTAGATATGCTCGTAGTTTGGTTTCAAATGATTATGAAAAGAGTATTCGATTCGAGAGGTGATCTGTCGGTTTTATACCTAGCAGATTGAACTACTTTTCACACTTGAAGAGCTTGGAATCAAGTATTTTTCCTTTTTATGAATTTTTAGTTTAGTTTTGTCTTTCGAATAAATTGTGCTAAAAAAGGTTATCTTATTGCTTTTAAGGCCAAATGAGGCCTAAAGATTAGCTAACCTACTTCGTGAGTGCACAGGAGACTAATACAAGCTAAGCAACAATGATACTGACCATTTCGTCACGACATAAGGAGCTCTATGTCGCAACAAAGGGGCCAGCAGTAAAGAATATAGAAACTGCTTGCTTTGTCGCGATAGTGTGTCGCGACATTAACCTCAGACTTCAACTCTGCATCGAGTGAGGGATGTTTTCATCTTCATAATGCAACTTAAGCACGAAGGATGACAGTTGACCTAGGGTTGATGAAAATGACCGACCAAGGCTATAAATAGGGCCTTTAGCACTAGGGTTAAACACATCGTTTATTAGTTTTTAGTTTTTAGTTTTATTTTGTATTTTCATTTGAAACGAGATTGTAGAACTTGCATAAACGTTTGAGAAATTTTTCCCGACATATTGCCAATACAATTCGAGTTTCTTTTTCATTCTCTTTATTCAATTATTTGTTTTCATATATTATTATGTTCATGATGATAAAGAAACCCATGAGGAACTAATTCCATTTTGCGGAATTTGGGAGTGGAAGAATGAATATTTAGTTTTTTTTAACAGGGATTTTATCTTTCAGATCAACTGTTTGGGAAAGGAAGAACATCAAACAAACACTAGGCATGACAACCCTAGAACGTCATTTAATTGGGAATGAACCCAAAATTAGAATTAACCATCCATGAACACCTTTTTCCCAAACCAATTTAGACTGTGACATCTAGCGATAAGTAATCTTTATCAACTTGCTATGCCGACAGAAGATCGAGAGATCCAACTTGGGTAATGATAAGTTGATTGGAGGAAAATCCCTAAAATCGAACAATTGAAGAACTCATACGGAAACGACCTAATATCCCTAAATCTATTTATAAGATTTTCTACATCTCAATTCTTTTCTTTTCTTTTCTCTTCTATTTATGCTTTTTAAAATAAACTCTTTTATTATTCTTCGTGCTATAATCCCTAAAGCAAGTACTAATTACTTTTATTCTTTGCAGAAATCTAATTTACTATCGCTCCACGCCTCCTTTGGGTACGATCCTCGGAATACTACCAAGTGTTTCGTTGTATACACTATATTTACAACCTGGCCCATATACTTGCAGAAAGCCTAAATTTACACCAAACGAGAGTATTTCAGGGGCAGCCAAGGAGGGATTGGGATACAATTTGAATTTTTTTATAGCTCCTTAAAGGGAGCGATTGTTCGAGGGCTTGGTTGACAAGGCAAAGATAACTGAGGAAGTGAAGCGTACGGAGCGATAGAAAGGGACTAAGAGAGAGGTTAGGTTAAGTCTAAGAGGGATTTGGGTCCCTCTAACTCTGTTCAATGGCCTAAAAAACGAGCCAAATTTGATAAGCCTTCGTGAGCAGAGACATCAGCTGTGACGTTTGAGATTCAGTCTTGTGGAGATTGTGGTAGGCGCCATTAGGGCGAGTGTTAGAGGAGGTTGGGAGCCTATTTACGATGTGGGTCGATGGAGCACCGCATTAGGGATTGTCCCGTTCGTTCTGATTAGGTGCAAACTCCTACAAAGCTCTTGCACAAGTTGTAACTTTGGGTCCAGTTCAGCCACAGAGGGCAGCTCAGCAGTCACCTAGGGTTGTGGTCCAGCCAGGGGTGGTAATGGTTCTGGTAGGGGTCAGAGAGCATCGGGCAAAGGTGCAAATCAGTTTGAGGCTCGATAGCTTACTCTAGTATATGTGGTGAGGCACCGCGAGGACAAAGATGACGAATAAATAATATAAAATTTTTTATGAATAAGTATATTATTTTTATAATATATAGCATGGACGCATAAATAAGTTATGTCAATACCTTTTTATCATAATTTTTATAAATAAATATATTATAACACTTTTATAACATGTAAATTATTTTTTATAATAATTTTTGACCATAGCTTCAGAAATTTTTAAGATTTAAATAATATAATTCTTTGTTATAACTTTATAAAATACACAAAGCATTTTTATAATATAATTTTTTAAGATTTATAATATAATTTTTTTTCCATAATCATCTCAAACACTCATACGTATTCATACATATAATTTAACTTTTATAACTTGTATAAAAATATTTTTTAAAATTGAATTAAGTATAATTAAGCATGTATTTACTCCAATTCTCATATTCTCCTAAAAATTAAAAATTGTAATTGGGACACTCTAATTTTATAATCCGTACTATTAGACACTTGTTAAAATTTCTTTTATTTTCTAAGAACTGTTTAAAGGAATAACTATCGTATAATATTAAATTACTAACAACAAATAAGTTTATTTAATTAATCATTAAAAATAGCTTAATGAAAATGACCTAAAATTATTGAGGATTTATTTAAATTAAATGGAACTGTTGGGAAAAGAGGAAAATGAAAGGAAAGTGACAAGTCATGTGAAGTTAAAACTAAGTATCCCAAGTTTGTGAGATAGAGAAATATCAATTTATTTTTAAGAAAAATTAATATACTAATAATCTATTTTAATTGTAAATTATAATTAATTTATTTAAGTAGGAAAATGGGAACCTACATTTTATGGGTCATGTTGAAATATCTATGTGGGTTAGTGGGGGAGTTGGTGGGTGATTATTAGGACTTGATTTTGACTATTCTCCAATTGTAAACTAGCAATTATTGTAGCTAACCATATATTTATATTTTTTAATTAAGATTTGTGGATAAAAGAAAAGGGTTTTTTTTTGTACTTTTATCCATAATAACATTGCATGACATAATATAAATCCGAACTTGCTAAGTTATTGGAAAAGTTTAAAGTAATCTATCATCTTTATTGATTATTGATTCAATACATGACGTCTTAAACATTTAGCCTAATTATGCTTAAAGAATAAGGTTTGAATGTATATGTTTTTAATATACATGAAAATAATTGAATTCGAATCTCGTGTGTTGACCTGATGGTCAAGATGTTTATCGCTTCAAGTATGATCTGGATTCAAATCGTGCTACTTGCGTTGCTGTTAAGGCTTTATCTTTTTCTTATAATTCACCAAAAATTAATACTAATTAGATTCCCCTTTTAACCAAATACACTTAGGTAATTAAGATGTATGCCCTCCAGTTAGCAAAATCATTTCTTTGTCTCTTTCATTTGAAGATCCAATGTATAACACTTCACCTTTAATATTATAATCTAACTCTACTATCATTATAAAAAGCCAAATTGAATGAAGCTGTGATTTCAGTTTTATTCTTAATTTTTATGTTGTTTTCTTTTTATTTAGTTCAAATCAACCTCTTAACTTATTTTATTATTTGATATTAATATTTATATAATGCATAAAGTTTTTATCGATTGAGTTTTAATTCGATTAATATTATTGTTATTATAATAATTAAGAGAATATAAATTCAATTATGCTTAAACACATATTATGTTTTAAATAAAGGATTTTGGGTTTGGTAATAAAAATTGTATCAAGGAATAAAAGGTTCTCTAATTATTATCTAATTTTAGTGTAATATATTATGGACGAGTTGATTATAACATTATGTATCTTTCAACAAATATTATTATATTTTTTGTGCTAAACTTGACTTATAACCGTTAAAAGAGGAAATTAAATTGAAGAAGGTGACTATGTTGACAATGACAAAGAGAATAATAAATTTTACAATGATGAATAGTAATGAAATCATGGATGACATTAACATGTTGAAATTGATAGTAATGTTACCAAAATTATGGTGATAATGACAATAATTATGATAATGATGGATGATGGTAACATTAAATATTTACTAATTTTTACTTTAAAAATAATATTTTTCATTAATTTAAAAATATATTTTTTAGAATTTTATCTGTTGGCTTGATAGTAAAAAATGTTCATTACTTAAGTATAGTTTGGATTTGAATTGCGTTAATAATGTTGTTATTAATATTTTTTTTTTTTATAATTCACCAATATATATTATAATTATTTATAAATTTTCAATTTAAATATATTGGAATTTAAAAAATTTATATCAACTTAGTTAACATCAGATGTAGCATAGCTAATTTGTTGTACATGCATACACTCAAATTAAATATACACATTAGCCTTTCCACTCAAACCATTAATTTATTATCTAAACTTAGTGACGTTGTTGGAATTGTAACAGAAAGTTCCGGACATCCGCTAAACTTTTGCTTCTATTTATATTATTATTAGTTTAATAAATGAAATATTAAATATTTTGATAATGTTATTTAAAGGCACCCTTAAATAAAAACAAAGACCAATAGTTAGTCCTCACTTATCTAAGTGCATTTGAATACAGACGGTTCAGTTAAGAATGAAGAAGGTTTTGTTGCAACTGGAGAATTAATGTGTGATCATAATGGTAGGTGAATCTTTGGTTTTAGCAGATATTTAAGAAGTTACACCGTGACAGAGACTAAGCTTTAGGGTATCTTCGATGGATTGAAACTTATTCTAGATCGGAGATTTGAAAGGGTTTTAATTCAAATTAACAACCTTGAAACTGTTAATGTCATAACTAATTAACATAATAACTAATAACTAATTATTCAAAATAATAATTAATTAACATAATTAACTTTAGTATTAATTAAGTGATAATTAAGATGATTAGAATTCTATTCAAATATTAACTCTATTTTACATCAATAAAATTAGCACAACTTTTGTTTATGTCAAAAAATTTTGAATTAATAATTGTAAATTATTATTATAATATTTATATTATAATTATAATCATACAACTTTTTTCTGCTTAGAGTTCTATTTAAGTAATGACTTTATTTTAAAATTAAAACAATTTTTAAACTAATAATTGTATTTTAAATTCTAATTATTATTAAATGTTTAATTATCACAGTTTCGATTAAATTATATTTATTTTTAAATGTATAATTATCAAAATTTCTATTTTATTTCAACTTTTTTTAATTAATAATTCTAAATTAAATATTATAATTGTTTTTAAATGTGAATTTAACAATATAATAAAAAATAAATGATAATCTCATCAGTTCAAAAGTTTTTTCAAACTCAAACTTTTATATATATTATAGATCAAATAGTTACATGTCTTTTTCTTGTGAAAAAGATATTTGAACTTTGCCAGAACATCATTAAACATCACAACTTGAATTTCGAATCACTGAAACTTAATTTAAAAAAAAAAAACACTGAATGAAAATAAAATTAAAATATAAATTCAATATTACCTCATGATCGATTAAAATGATAATCCATCTTTCTTTGGTGCCAAGAAAAACAATTACTTTAATATTAGATTCCTTTTAACGATACTTCTAACTTATTAATATTAATAATCTCACAAGTAGAACTTAACAAATAATACATTTTTTTTGTAATTGTCTTTAGATGCTTTTAATAGTGTCGGATGCTAATGCATCTATTTATAGTGCTAAATTTAGTTTTAATCAATGTATAACCGACCGTTACATTAATTAAGTAATAATTATTAATATAAAATAATAAGTATAATTGATCACTAATACAAAAAAAATCACTAATAAAGTATATTAGAGTGGTAATTATTGTTTAATTATATAATATTATAAAAGCACTAAAAGAGTCTGTTAAATATTATGGTATAAAAGTTGTTATATTAATTATCGTTTAATTATTTAATAAATTATGAGCTTAATTTAAATTAGGATATCCTAAAAAATTACTTTTTAAGCACCCAATAATAACATGACAGCCATATTTTTTTAGAGTGCATGAATTATATAATATATAAAGAAAAATCAAATTGACTCTAATTACTATTTTTAACTCTAAAATTAATATATATTTTTAATAAAATTATAAAATCCTGAACTTTGAAATCTTAAACTTTACACTCCATTAAACCCTAAATCATAATATAAATCTTTCCCTAAAATCGTAAAATATTAAAATTCAAAATTTGAACCCACCGTACCATAAATCATAAATCTAGTTGAACAAAAAAACCATAAACCTTGCGTTACTGATACTATTATTATTTGTTAATTTTATTTATTTTGCTGAAATTAATTTTATTTAATTAATCAACGCTAATTAGAGATAAGATATTATTATGGAGAATTGATCTATTATTACCAAAAAAGAAAATATATGATATTAATAAGAATTTTTAAAAAAAAATATGAAGTGACACATTTTTAGTGGATACCTAAAAAGTGACTTTTTAGGATCATCTTACGATAATTTAAACTTATAAATCATTAGAATTTTTATCTAAAAATTTATTTTTTAAATTAATATAATAAAAGATAAATGAAGAAGTTAATATATTATCATGGTTTTATTTAAAAATTATTTTTAAGTAAGGGTAAACTACAAAAATAATCACTCAATTATGTAAGTGATTCTATTTTGGTCACTCAACTATAAATTTTTTTAATTTAATCATTAAACTTTTGAAAATTATGTTTTTTAATCACCTGCAATTACTTTATGTTAAATGTAACGTATGATGTATTATTAAAATTTAGTAATATATATTGCCTTTTTGTTATATTTATAAACTTTAACAACAATTTTAAAATATAAAATAATATTTCTAAATTTTGTTTTAAAATATTTTAATTAAATAAATCAAATTCATCATGCAACGCATGGGTAGTACAACTGAGTTTGAATGGATGGCGCGTTTACTTGCGATTAGTGTAAAAACAATGACAGTGATAAAATTAGATACTGTAGTGAAACTGTAGCATGAGATAAAAATAAGTTAAATGCACCACATCGCATCCCACCGTCCATCCAAACCCTTAAACTTTTGTTAAATTATTAGTGGCCAAAATTGAAAGCATATTAGTTATATATATATAAATATATACTTTTCTTTTTCTTGGAAAATATATTGGATCTAGAATAAAGTGGAAATGAAATAAAGAAATCAAGATGAGATTCTTGCTTGCTTGTCAACTATAACTAATCCCTTATTCAAAATATGATATATGAATGATCCTAAGAATTACTGAAATATTATTCTTTGTATAAAAGATGGTTGAGCCTTCATTAGATTTGGAATCAAAATTAGGCCTGATTTTCTGATCTTTAGTCAATTAAAAAGCAACCCTAATTATTGACCAAAGTTTGAGAATAATTCTTGAAGATGAATTGTCCCCCCTATTGAAGATGGTTCGGAATCAATCTTAAATATGAATAGATTAAACTAGAAAATTATCTATGTTGACGAAAGAGCTGATGAAAATCAGTTATTAAAAATACATGTAACAGCAATATAAAAAACACATGATTCTGGCGATTTTTTTGGCTTTTGTTCCACATTTTATTAATCGGTCAAGATTTAGAATCTTAAAAGATTGATTAGGTCGATAATGGATCGCAATATTTAGCTATGTTCTAATAATAAATAACTAGGGTTTAAAACTTTAAACCAATTTTGGATCACACAGACTCTATTACCGAGAATATCATACCTCACCAGTCAAGTATCATTGATGTCAAACTTTTGCAATATTTGAAATATAATATTGTTTTACATCAGTGATCACCAGTCCGAATCTCAAGCAGGATTCGGGTCGCTTACTCGCGATCTAGAAGATTCCACCAGATAAATGAGTGCGAGGAGAACCACGAGAGGACAACAAATGGAGCTCGCAAGATCAACTCACATGAGTCGGGGGGAGCTTGCAATCTCAGTTCGCATGTACCCAAGGAGCTCGCGAAGGGGGACAACGAGCTCTGGCAGACAACCCAAAATGGAACATGTGTCCAACATGCCCAAAGTTCGCTCAAAGTGTCAGTGTTAGGAATAGTTCGTAAACAGTTATTGCATATATAAATACCTGAATGTCCCCATTAATGAGATACGAGAAAAAATTACTCAACAAATATCAATGTGTATGCTTATGTATATGCATAACCAATAGATAAATATGCATGTTATGTTTGGTTAGATGAAAAAATTGAAAATTAAAGGGTAGTAAAATAAATAAATAAAAAAGTTACTAACAAATTCCACAACAATTACCTCGAAATGTTAATTGTAGGGATCTTGTTCCCTTTCACATGTAATCTAGTTTATGCGATCCGTACGGATCTTTTAACACCGATCATCATATATAATGAAAGCACAACTAACATTGTATGGCCGATTCGGAACATGAAATCTTCATAGTAGGCAATGTCGCTTATTGTTTTGTTCTTGTTTTTATTTAACCTAAATTCGTGTCTCTCCATAGATACCCTAAGGGTAGCTAGGTTTTGGGATGATAAACAGCGTCAAATAATTTGAAAATCCTCGTGCTTTGTGTGAAACCAAACATGGATTCTTTAATAAATTAACACTAGTTTATATTGTCTTGTCTGAAGGAAACTAACTGATAACAAGCTTGTTAATGGGTTGATTAAAAATTTTATTAAGACAGTTGGAAAGCAGGCTAACCCTTGACCAATAACAAGTTATTGGGATGGTGTGGCTCGAGGAAAGTATATGGAAATAGTCAAGTGTTTTATCGTCATCGAGACATTCAACTATGTTGACCTAAGGCAGAAAGCAGAAACTGATATTTTGTGGTCGAAAAAGGTAGGGTTCGGTTAATATTTTAAGCCCAAATCAAAGACCTGAAAATCAGACCCTTGTTTCCTTCTCGTAACATGTTTTTAGGGTCGGTGTGTGACATTATGGATGCTTGACCCCTCCTCTACAAAGACCTACAAAACAACCTCTACTTTCTTTGTGTTTTCTATATTCCATTGGGTTCATAAACTTCAAAGTTACCATTTGAAATACACACCCATCAACACTTGTAAATATAAAACAAGTTACCTTTTGACTGAAAATATATGGAGTCCAAAATTGGAGTACAGCTTTGAATGTTGGGGGAGACAAAGGTCAGAGAGTGGCTGAGGAGCTGTCATTTCTCTCAAATTGTAAATTTGTTTTGTTTTGAACAATTTGTATGGCAAGAGACCGACACCAAGGTGCGGCCCTGGCTAGGCTGAATCCCCTACATGATGCACCATGTCCCCTCTTTCAGACGTTTCAACTTTTGGCCCATCACCCCCCCTCTTCCCCTTCAACACATTTTCATGAATTTACATCATGCCAATCTCATATGAACCCCCCAAAAAAATCATTTATATATGTGTGTATAGTCCTTTGAAATGACCTTTCATATAATGAAGTTATGGTGACACGTTGGGAGCATGCAAAGAACAAGATGGGATTTTACAATGAAAGCTTTTAACTTGGAATAAAATCTTGACCCCCTTTATATCAACTATCATCTATCTCCTTAATATCAACTTTGTTTTCTTAAATTTCAAGTTTTAGGATGATAATCCCATGAGGACTAAACTTCACAATTTTTTTTATTTAATTTATCAAAACTTTCTTCCTATGAACAAATCCCTCAGGTTGTATATTTATGTTTTCTTTTTCCTGTACATGACAAGCTAATCATTCAAGAAACATTTGGTCATCTTATGCTATTTGTTTTTGCAATTGAGGAACTCCAATTCTCATTAATTAATATAAAATGGGTCGACAAAGTTTCCATGTTTGAAGAGACAATTAATACTAGGTGCACGAGGAAATCTATAACAAAGTTTTCAAGGTCTTTTGTTTAGGGACGATGAGGGGGACATGATAAGAAGATTCAGAAGACAACCTAAGTATTTGTCTTAACAGTTGCCCTCAAAATTAGAATTTGCACCATCATTTCCTTTCAAAACCAGTAACCTATAACTGAAATCATAGGAAAAATGAAATCAACTTCTTTTCATACATCCATTAACAATTAAAATAAGAATAAAAAAGGTTTGAGGGTATTTAAATATTATAATATATAGTCGGTCCAATTAAGTTACACCTAAAAAAAACAGTACAGAAAAAGGTTAGCGCTAAGTTTAACCTAAGTTTTACCACTACCCTCTATTTACTGACATGTGACAATTATGAGATTTCTACTTTCATAATGTTATGATTTAGGGTTGTAGTGTTAATTTTTTTAATATATTAGTGTGATTATATAATAGTATCTGTTTATATTTTTTAAATTTTTTGATAATATATATATACTTTACATACATAAATGTTTAAATCCGAAATTCTTAAAATAAATAATATTTTTTTATTAGAATCATGAGTTTTTTTTTAATTTAAGAAAATATATGAAAATGCAAAAGTACCCCTTAATTTTAGATATCTACATAGTGGCTTTTGTAGCTTAATTTGTACGTTCCTCAGCTGTATCAGAAAAAGGACAAAATGTCCTGAAACTGAAAGCATGGGGTGAGCGAGGGGACTATGGTAAAGGATAAGAACAATTTCAGAGGACACCGCCACGTCATCGTTTGGTTCTCAAATGTATGTATACTCCCCATTATCATCCCATCATGGTCATGGTCATGGTCATGGTCATGGACATGCATGTATCCATATCATGTCTATGATGGTTGCATGCTTTCCAACATGAAATTACCTTTTTTGGGCAAAAGCAAGTAAAGAACAAGAAAAAAAAAATGTAAGAAAGTAATATTTTAAGCATTAAAACGTAACGATCGTACAGTATAAGTTGGATTGAACTTCAATTTGACTATCTTGGAATGTCACTTTCAGGATTGTTAACTTAATTTGTTTTTTGAAGATAAATAACATACATCAATTATTAATTAATTAAAATTTTAAAATTTTGTTTCATTTTTAATATTTTTTTTAAATATAATTTCTATTAATATTGTAATTCATATAATTTTTTTTAGTGAATTATAAAAAGAAAGCAAAACCTTAACAATAAAATGATTGACACAATTCAAACCTAAATCACATCTGGAATAATGAACACTCTTAACCATCAAGCCAACACACGAAATTCTAATCAATATCAGTTTGATATTAGATTATAACAAAATACTTTGACATTAATTAAAATTCATAGTATCACGGGCTTTTTTATAAAATTAATCCAAAAAATTAATTAATTACATAAATGATCCATTTTTTCATTAAATACGTAAATGATCTAAAATCTACAGTGAAAGTTGGTGGAGCCAAATAATATGATATCACCAATATGCCACATCAGCAATTCAGATAAAAAAAATCAATTTTTTGATGGAGCCATGTAAAATGACACCACCTGTATAAATACCATGAAAATATTAAAATTTTTGAAAAATAAAAGTACTTTAAAAATTTTTTTCCTTTTTTAGGTGGAGCCATTCTAAATGATGTAACCAATTCTAAATGTTGTACCTTTTTGGTTTTTGTTTATTGTTTATTTTTTAAAAAATTTAAATTTATTTTTTTTGGTGGAGCCATTCTAAATGGAACCACCCAATTCACTTTTTACATTATTTATTTTTTATTTATTATATAATATTTACATATATAATTTAATTTAAATGTATATTTTTTATTTTAACTAATATATTCTACTTTTATTTAATGGCATCACCTAATTTACTTTTTACATTATTTATTTTTTATTTATTATATAATATTTAAATATATAGTTTAATTTAAATGTATATTTTTTATTTTAACTAATATATTATACTTTTATTTAAACTCTTTTTTCTGTTTTTAAAAAAAATTAAAATATGTAAAATACATTTTAAAATTAATAAAAAGTTTACAATAGATTATCCACATGTTTCTATTTGAAAATATTTGAAAAAAATAAAAATTGATATTTTTATTAATGCCTCATACATTAATTTTATTTTTAAAAATTAAAATAGAATATATTAGTTAAAATGAAAATATAAAATTAAATATTATATAATAAATAATAAAAATAATAATATAAAAAGTCAATGAATGGTGTCATTTAGAATGGTTTCACTAAACAAAAAGGAAAAAAGTTACAACATTGAGAATTGATGGCGCCATTTAGAATGGCTCCACCTAAAAAAAGAAAATATTTTAAAAGTCCTTTTATTTTTTAAAAAATTTCAGTATTTTCATGATATTTATATAGGTAGTGTCATTTTACATGGTTCCACCAAAAGATTAATTTTTTTATCTGAGTTGTTGACATGTTGGTGGAGCCATATTATTTGACTCTACCAACTTTCACTGTAAATTTTAAATCATTTATGTATTTAATCAAAAAATAAATCATTTATGTAATTAATTAATTTTTTGGGTAGTTTTATAAAAAAGCCTAGTATCACGTATATATACCCACTTGTCTCATGGCTATTTTGTGTTAGAAAATTACTTAAGAAAGATATTTATTAATGGATGTTGACATGCACAAAAAATTAGCCAAAAATGAGGTATGCTAGTTTTTAAAATTCATTCCATACCCCACAAAATATTATAAATTAGATCATTGCCATTTCTTTATTGTAAACTTATATGAATAAACGTTGAAGAATAAGACAAGATGTTTTATGTGTACAATAAAAATTCAAATTGTGCTTCAAAGATAAAATAAAATACTTGAATTTGATGTTGAATGAATGGAGGAGCTAATGAAAATTAATATTAATGAGTATATTCGTTAATCATGTGGTTGGGGGTTCGATCTCAGCTCTTGGGAATGAAGCACATTTCATGGTCAGTTATTTACCTTTTTGGAGAGCACTCGCAATGAAGAGATTGATCACTATTACCAACAATGATACCCTGATTACAACAAAAAAAAAGAATATTTCATTATGTATTTTTTTCATAGATTGGTATTTAAATCTATACTATAGACTAATTGAGTTAATGTCACACTTCAACTAAGTCACAACTCAACTTAGAAATTACCAAAAGCCCATTTATTTTACAAAGTAATAAATTTTGAGGTCATTTATAACTTTATTTTTGTATTTTGATAAATCTAAAAAAATATATACATATAATGAAAATCATGTGTCTTGAAGTCATGACTTCATGCTTTTCACTATCTCTTGGCATTTCAATAAAAGCCACAATTGGTATTATAACTATTATATATTTAAACGTTTTCATCCACATCGTGAATATGATAAAATCTAGTTTTAATAAAAAGAATATAAAAAGATGAATTCATGAAAACATTTATTTAAAATAGATTCGAAAATATCTTTTGAATTCGTTCGTGTAAATTATATCCGTAAATTGTACGGATAGCTCGATTTTTGGATAAGTTTAAATTCAAAAGAATGTAACGTTTTAGGGAAAGAAACTAGGTGAAAAAACGTGATAATTGAATAAGGCAAAGGTTTATTTGGTGTGACCAAATGGAGAGATGAGCTTAGAGAAAATGGCAAGCAATTGAATCAACAAGTTTTCACAAAGGTTTAAAAATCTTTTTCACAAACGTTTGCAAAGTTGTTGGAAAAGACAAAAAAAAAAAAAATTAATGTCATAAAAAGGTTATAATTATAGTGAAAATTTTTAAAATAAAATTAAGAGAATTAAAATGATCGTAGTCATCAAATTAAAATAAATAATTTTAAACCTTAAATTTTATATTTATATTATATTATTACAATAAAATTAACAACACTCATTTTTTTTTTCATTGTGTAATTAAAGAATCAAAGTGAAAAAATTGGACAACCTTTTTCAGATTTAATTTTTTTAGAAAAAATTTAAAAAGGAAAACACAATATTAAGGTTGTTAAAATTAATTAATTTATGTTTTTCTTGATTGAAAAAATCTCAAATTTTTTGGTGAATTATAAGGATAAGGCAAATTTCTAACAACAACACGATTGGTATGACTCGAACTAAAGTTACACTTGAAATAATAAACACCCTTAACCAATAGATCAATCCACGAGATTTAAAAAAGAGTTAATATCCTTATAGAAAGGAGTTATTTAAGGAAACCTCCAAGGTGAAGGTTACCGTCATTGCCGACCAAGATTGAAATCCCAACCTTCCCAAAAGAAACTGAAATTTAGTGTTTCTAATAAAAGGACAACAAGAGATATGGGTGTTGTGCAATTGTGGTGTGTAAATAAATGTGATAGAACCAAAAGGGTTAACGTAAGAAAATTAGATTTTCGGTTACCTTGGAGTTCTCCCATTCTCATAATTTCATGCACCTTTTTTTATTCTTGAGGGATAAAGTTGGTTGTCCAGGGATCATATGATCCAGAAACCCCAAGATTTAGCATGTGAAATCACTATGATAGATTTGAAATCTTAAACAATTAAGGAGGAAGTAAAATGGCCTTAATGTATTGTAATCGACTTAGAAGAATGATGAATATGCGGAATGGAATTCTTAAGTAGAAAAATGTGTTCGGATTAGAATTATTTATGGGTCGAGCTATAAGTTTAGGTTCGAAAGTTCGCTCGAAATTTGGAAGGGTTTCGACAAAAATATTAGGCTCGAAAATGGTTTTGAACAAAAAAATGAGGCTCGTTTAAAATATAAGTCGGGTTCGTGCTTGAATATTCAAGGTCCGAGCTCGCCCGACACGTTTTAAATTTATAATATTTTATATTATGTTATTATTATATATTATGTAATTTAAAACATATAAAAAAATAAATCTATATTAAATATATAATACTACTTTAATGTAAACATTAAAATAATGTTAAGAATACTATATAAAAAATTTCAATAAATAAAAGTATTAAAATAAAATAAAATAAATATTTTTTAAAAAAAGTTTTAAAAAATAATATGGGCGGGCCTAAAATGTGCTTGAGTTAGTATTTTGCAAATATGAGTAAGTTTGAGCAAAGTTTTAAGCCTAGATTTTGGACTGGACGAGGTTTGGACAAGCATAAAACATATTAATATCATGTTTAGACTCGACCCGATCCTGATCTAGACTGGCCCATGATCACCTGTAGTTCGAATCTAAAAATAAAAAGTAAATTTAAACAAAGTGAGATTCAAAATAAAATAAAGTAAATAGAAATTAAGAGAAGTATTATCTCCATAGAAATCTGGGTTAACTTGTATTCAAATGGCTTAATACATAATTCGGTATTTGAGTTAGACTTTTTTTTAATGTGGTATCTGTGTTATCTTTTGAGTACCTGTATATTACAAAAGTTATATATTTGGATACTTAAAGGTAAATATGCTAACTTTTTACTGTTTAATTCGGGTTTTAGAGTTGATTTGATAAAAAAAACATAATTAGCTAATAATATTGACAATTAACTTTCACCAAATCAACTATAAAACCAGAATTAAATCACATCAATCATATTTGAAAAATTAAATGCAAAATTAAATAAATTTACAATTAACACTGAATTTGTTCTATTAAAAGATCATGAAAATTCAAAATTAATAATATTAACAATTACTTTCATCAAATCAACTATAAAACCTGAATTAAATACTAAAAAGTTAACACAGTTACTTGAGTACCAAAATAAACTTTTATCAAATACAAGTACCAGATTGGACCAAAAAATAACTCAAGTACCACATGTCGAAACCACCTTTAAGAACGAAGTTTCGAAAAATTATTTTAAAATTTGGAAAATAAGGAGTAAAAAGGGAGTCGCCACCAATCTTTTATTTGGATGTGATTGGATCACCACAAAACATTTAAAACGTTAAAACGTCGGTCCACGAAATCTAGAAAAATAGGTTCGGGAGTCGGTTACGCATGAGGAAGGATTAGCACCCTCGTACGCCTAGAATTGGTACCACATGATCATTTTCGGGTCTTGTTTTATGAAAACAGTGAAAACTCGAGTAAAGTTTAAAATGCGGTGTTTATTTTGAAAGGCTCTGTGCATTTTTTAAAAGAAGTCTTTTTAAGGACACCTGCCCCGTATTCCGAACCTCTTAAATTCGTGTCCAACACGTTAGGGCACCGTATTCTCGGAGCTTCGAAATGGAAGGGCATTTCGGGGAATTTTAAAGAGAGTATTCTATCGCATGAATTATACGAAGTCCACACCCAACACGTTAGGGCATGGTGTTTCGAGGTTTTCACGCGAAAGAACATTGTTTCCTTTTTTGGTCTTAAAATCCTTTGTAAATATATAAGATTGAAGAACGGTTTGGAAAACTTTTGAAAAAGATATCCGATTTACGTGAATTACGAAAATCACACTTAACACGTTAAAGCACGATTTTCCGAGATTGTCACACAAAAGGACATTGCCTCGTTTTAAAATTATTTGTAACATATTCTTATAGATATGTTTTGAGAATTTGAAAAATTCGTGTTAAATTTAAGATGCAATCCTCGAACATATGATTTGAAGGATTAAAAGGAATACTCGTTTACTTCGATTTTCACGAAGAATTAAAGTCGCGACCAACACGTTAGGACACGACATTCTCAGAGCCTCGAAGCGAACGGGCATAAGAAAAACTTGAAAAGGATATCCGATTCGCACGAGTTATACGAATAAATCACACCCGACACGTTAGGGCATGATTTTCGAAGTTACGCTCGAACGGAATATTTCCTCAATTTTTAAATGAATGCGTAAGTTTAAAAACACGAGTAGCGATTAATAAGAGAAATTAGATACGAAGCAATATAATAAGCAGATAAATAATATGCGAAAATATAAATGCAGGTGCAGACAGATGCAAATATTGATAAGGAAGAAGAAACGATGAAATCAGGATTAAAAACGGGACTTTTGGATACCCGGAGGCAAAATGGTAATTTTGGTGAAATTGAAGTTTAAAAATGGAATTTTGGAAAGTTCAGGGGTAAAATGGTAATTTTGGTGAAATCGAGGTTAAAAATGGAATGTTGGAAAGTTTGGGGGTAAAAAGGTAATTTTTGGTGAAACCGGGGTTAAAAATGGAATTTTAGGGAGTTTGGGGGTAAAATGGTAATTTTTAGTGAAACTGAGGTTAAAAATGGAATTTTAGAAGGTTTGGGGGTGTAATGGTAATTTTTGGTGAAACCGGGGTTAAAAATGGAATTTTAGAAAGTTCGGGGGTAAAATGGTAATTTTGGAGAAATCGAGGTTAAAAATGGAATTTTAGAAAGTTTTGGGGTAAAATGGTAATTTTTGGACTGTTTGGGGACTTATAAACAATAAAACCAAAGAGTGGGTGACACGTGGCAGCCCTACAGGGATCCAGCAGTCAAGGGACTAAATTGTAAATCTTGAAAAATTCTTAAGCCAATTTTGTAATTAAATAAAAGTTGATTTAGGGATTAAATTAAAACAAATTAAAAATAAAAGGGACTAAATGCATAAATAAGCCAAAAAGTGACACGTGGCAGCCTCTGATGCAGTCAAACAGTCAAAGGATTAAATTGAAAACGAATTAAAATTACCGGGCAAAATTGCAAATAATTAAAAAATGAAAAAAGGACTAAATTGAAAAAAATAAAAAAATGAAAGGACCAAACGCACAAATAACCCATTTTCCAAAAATAAGCGAATCCAGAGCGGGTCGGGTCGGGTCGGATCGGTCCAAATGGGTTACTATATATATTATTTTTTAGTTTTTTTTTAAACCATTTTTTCATTTCATTAAAATTTCACCCCCCTTTAGAAAAATTCTCTCAACTTTCTCCTCACCCTCCTCTATGGCCGGCCATGGCCCTCACGCCCGACCGAGCTTCGATCGATCCTCACCACACGCGCCTCGGCCACGTCCTCGCCGGCGTACCCGCCGTTGACTCCAACTGTCACGCGCCAGTTACCTCCTCTCCGACCGCCGACGGCCACCATCGAGGTACGGCTTCCCTCCTTTTTCTCTTTTTTTTTTCTTTTAAGAAAACAACCCTTAAGTTTTCATTTTTTTCTTTTTTTTAAAAAAACCCAGATCTGGGTTTTTCCAGATCTGGAAATTTCTAAATCATTCCCTTTTTTTTTTTTAAAAAGTTTGCATATATATATACATGTATTTTAAAATCTTTTTTGATTTCCCCCTTTTCTATTTTCAAGTTTTCAACTTAATTTTTTTTGACATGTTATGCTTTGGCAGACATTCCACACTTGCGGCATCCCTCACGGCCACAGACAAAGTCAGAGAGGCAGTGATCGGAGTGGCGACGGTGGTGACGCGCGGCGGTGGACGACGGTGGCGCGGCTAGGAGATGTTCAGTAGAACAGATAAGCCCGTCCTTTCATTTTTGTTTATTATTTTATTACTAATATTTTATTAATATTATTTAATATTTATATTTATTATAATTGTTATCAGTGTTACTGTTATTAATTTGCCATAAATATTAAATATGTAATCAATGCACTTGAAAATAACAGAGTATCATAATAACTGGTATTAGTCAAACATTTACTGCATTTAATACATATGTTGTAAATTCAAAGAATTTGAAACGGTTATAAATGCTGATGAGTGTATGTTAAAGTACCTGAGTATTTAATGTTTGGGTGCTGAGAATCTGATTTGCCTATTCAAATCTCCTTTCTTACTAACTGCTTTGCTTTGTATTTCGAGAGTGGCTTTGAAAGTCTGTCCTTTCTATTGACTTTTATTTATTTTTTTTGAAGAAAAAACCAACCTATTACAGAAATTAAGTCTGGTTTTATAACCAGATTTTACAATGATGCAAAATTGTTTCTTGTAAATTAATGCTTGTCTTTTCCTTCCTTTTTTGCAGCTGATGGTGGTAGCAGATGGTGGTTGTGGCAGTGCAACTTGAAGCTGCTGAGGTGATGAAAGTTGATGACGTGGCGGACTGGGATTGGCCAAATTGGAGGCTGCCAATGCAAGTAGGCAGGTGACTCTGGGCAGATTTTTAGCCCTTATTGGGCTGCTGTAATTTGGGCCGAAAATGGATCAAAATGGGTGTAAATGGGCTAAGGGAATTGGGCCAATTGGGCCTTGTAAGTGGACTTTACCATTTGGACTTTTAATTTATTAATTTTAATATCATTTTAAATTTAATTAAATTTAAATTTAAAATAAATTTAAATAAATAAATTTAAATTTAAGATAAATTTAAATTTAAATAAAATTTGAAATTAATTTAAACTTAAAAAATCAAAATCCAAGGCCCAGTCAAAATTGGGCTCCAACAGCTGCCCCTCTTTGCTCATTGCTGTGTAACAGAAACGGAGCAAAGAAAAAAAGGAGGCCTAATTTTGTCAAGTTTCGCTGAATCTCGGCTCCATCGTTGACTACTTCATATTGATAGCACTTGATTTGCAGCTTTATTCCAATCCATTGTGACTGCGAGGAGAGTGGGATTTGCTATCTGACTTGCTGCGTCCTTAAAAGTAAGGTTTGATGTCGAGGCTTCATCTTGCTCTTACTTCAATTTCAGAGATAAAGACTTGATCCCCAACTTTACTTCAATTTCAAGATAAAGACTTGTTATCCAACTCTACTTCAATTTCAAGGGGATAGGCAATGATCTTGCTCTTACTTCAATTTCAGAGATAAAGACTTAATATCCAGCTTTACTTCAATTTCAAGAGGATGGGAAAAGATCTTGCTCTTACTTCATTTTCAGAGATAAAGACTCGTTATCCAACTTTACTTCAATTCAAGAGGAATGAAATGATCTTGCTCTTACTTCAATTTCAGAGATAAAGATTTAATATCCAACTTTACTTCAATTGCAAGAGGATATGGCATGATCTTGCTCTTACTTCAATTTCAGAGATAAAGACTTAATATCCAACTTTACTTCAATTTCAAGAGGATGGGAAACGATCTTGCTCTTACTTCAATTTCAGAGATGAAGACTTGTTATCCAACTCTACTTCAATTTCAAGAGGATAGGAAATGATGTTGCTATTACATCAATTTCAGAGATAAAGTCGCGTTATCCAACTCTACTTCAATTTCAAGAGGATAGGAAATGATGTTGCTCTTACTTCAATTTCAGAGATAAAGACGCGTTATCCACTCTACTTCAATTTCAAACGGATAGGAAATGACGTTGCTCTTACTTCAATTTCAGAGATAAAGACGTTATCCAACTCTACTTCAATTTCAAGTGGATAGGAAAAGATCTTGCTCTTACTTCAATTTCAGAGATAAAGACATGTTATCCACTCTACTTTAATTTCAAGAGGATAGGAAAAGATCTTGGTGCGGTCTGATTCACCTTGACTTCTAGGTGGGAGGTCCATCGTCGTGGATTCGACCTTTTATATTCGCAAAATGCTAGGTTATTCGTTGTGACTTGGAACTTTCCTTTCAAGTTGCTGTGATGCGGGATCTTCTATCACGGTCTTGGCTTTTTCATCATGCATCCTATGACGCTGAGACCTGCAGAAAATGCTCAAATGGTCCTCTATGTAGGCCAGGTATGTTTAGGATGTTATGCTTGGAAATGAGTTAAAATGCTCTTAACCTAGAATGAATGTGTATGATTTAATGTTTGAATTTTTCAAAAATTAATCTTTTCTATTTTGAGGCCATCTCTTGACGTTTCCTTGAATTCAATTTGGCAAATTCGACATTTGAATTGCTTCTTTCAGGTTTTAACTCTTTCAATTGGCAGTTGTTTAGGATTCCCATGTCTTTTAGGAAATTCCTAAAATAATATTCGCGAATCCTTGTTTCCTTTTATGACCTTTTATCCATCATCTTAATATGAAGATACTTGGACAATGTGGAAAAGAATGAGATTAAATTTGGAGATTTATTAGCTATGATATCAAATATTTTACAAAGAATAAGTAACGACAAAAGAACAGTATTAGGCTTAGATATCAAATATGAGTTTCCCTGATCCAAAGATCATCTTTTACTTAATGTGTTTCTGGAGATCTCGGAATTACTTCGTCGATGCCCCAAGATGTAAAATATTTCCATTTTGCCACTTTTGAGGGAGCAATTGGTTGTCCTTGTTTTGTATTTGAGTCGCTTTTTTCGAGTTTTCAACTCAAAACCCCTTTGGTTTCAGGATGCCCTTCCACGGGTTTTCATCCTGACCTCTCCGACTTTTTTTTTTCATGTGTAATATTTCTTCATCGAGTCTGAATTCACCAGGTTGTATAGCTCTTTGCCATCCATTTCAGTCAAAATTAAGGCTCCTCCAGAGAAGGCTTTCTTTACAACGTACGGCCCCTCCCAATTAGGCATCCATTTCCCTCGCGAGTCTTTATGTATTAGAAGTATCTTTTTCAAGACTAGATCTCCCTCATGGAATTCTCTAGGACGAACCTTCTTGTTGTAAGCACGCATCATCCACTTTTGGTACATCTGACCATGACGGATAGCCCTTAATCTCTTTTCCTCAATCAAATTTAACTGATCATATCTGGCTTGGACCCATTCTGCTTCATCCAAATTCAGCTCTGATAAGACTCGGAGAGAAGGAATCTCCACCTCGATGGGTAAAACAGCCTCCATTCCATATACAAGTGAGAACGGTGTTGCCCCGATAGATGTTCTGATAGAAGTCCTATAAGCAAGAAGGGCGAAGGGTAATTTTTCATGCCAATCTCTATAGGTTTCTATCATTTTTGCAACAATCTTCTTGATGTTTTTATTCGCTGCTTCTACTGCTCCATTCATCTTTGGGCGATATGGGGACGAATTATGGTGTCTAATCTTGAATTGCTCACAGACCTCCGATATCGTGCTGTTGTTCAAGTTTAGTGTATTGTCTGATATAATCTTTTCTGGCATTCCATATCGACATATGATTTCCTTTTTCAGGAACTTGCTGACCGCAGACTTTGTAACATTAGCATAAGAGGCAGCTTCTACCCACTTGATGAAGTAATCGATAACCATGAAGATGAATATATGTCCATTAGAGGCCTTTGGTGAAATTGGTCCAATAACATCCATGCCCCACATAGAAAAAGGGCATGAGGATGTCATGACATGCAGTGGTGAGGGAGGCACATGGATCTTGTCCCCATAGATCTGGCATTTGTGACATTTCTTAGCATAATTGATACAATCAGTCTCCACAGTCCACAGTCGACCAGTAGTACCCAAATCTCATGATCTGCCTAGCCATTTTGAATCCATTCGCGTGTGTTCCACAAATCCCTTCATGAACTTCTTCTAGGATCTTTTTAGCCTCGATTGAGTCCACACATCTCAATAACACCTGATCCTTTCTTCTCTTATACAGGATTTCTCCATCCAGGACGTACTCATTTGCGAGCCTTCTCAATGTCCTTTTGTCATTTTCAGTAGCTCCTTCGGGGTATCTTCGGTCTTTCACATACTGGAGAATGTCCTGGTACCAAGGATGCCCCTCTTTTCCTTCTTCTTCGATGTCACAGCAATGGACTGGAGTTTCATAAATGCTCATTTGAATGAGCTTCATATCTTCTGGCCTATTCACTTTTATCATCGAAGCTAGAGTGGCCAAAGCATCAGCCATTTGGTTTTCCTCGCGTGGGAGGTATCTGAATGTGACCTCGTCAAATTCTTTGATCAGTTCGAGGACCATATTTCGATATTCAATTAATTTGAAGTCCCTTGTCTCCCATTCTCCTTTGAGCTGGTAGATTACCAATGCTGAATCTCCATAGATTTCTAAGACTTTGATCCCTCGATCTATGGCTGCTTGGATCCCCATGATACATGCCTCATATTCTGCCATATTATTTGTGCAATCAAAGTCAAGCTTACTGGTGAAGGGATAATGGTCTCCTTCTGGTGACACTAAAACTGCACCGATCCCATTACCCATAGCGTTTGAAGCACCATTGAAGTTCAATCGCCACGAATGCTCGGTATTGTCTCCTCTTCGGTATTTGCGACATACATCAGATCCTCGTTTGAAAAGTCAAAATTTATCGGCTCATAGTTCTCCAAAGCCTTACTGGCTAGGAAGTCTGCGATTGTACTTCCTTTAATTGCCTTTTAGCTTACATATACAATATAAAATTCCGACAATAGGATCTACCATCTAGCCATTCTCCCATTTAGCGCGGTTGAATCCATCATGTACTTTAGGGGATCTAGTTTTGAGATTAACCATGTAGTGTGGTATAGCATGTATTGTCGCAACCTTCGGGTAGTCCAGACCAGTGCGCAGCATAGTTTTTCTATTGGAGAGTATCTTGTTTCACAATCAGTAAATTTCTTACTGAGATAGTATATGGCTCTTTCTTTCCTTCCCGTCTCGTCGTGTTGGCCTAAGACACATCCCATAGAATTCTCGAAAACCATTAAGTACAAAATTAATGGTTTGTTGGGATTTGGTGGTACTAGTACCGGAGCATCAGACAAATACTGTTTAACTTTATTGAAAATTCTTTGGCACTGGTCATACCAAACGCCTGGGTTATGCTTTCTGAGAAGGCGAAATATGAGGTCACATTTCTCTGTTAATTGCGAGATAAACCGAGCAATATAATTCAACCTCCCAAGAAAACCTCGAACCTCCTTTTGCGTACGAGGCGGGGGTAACTCTTGTATGGCTTTCACCTTGTCTGGGTCTATTTCGATTCCCTTTTGGCTGACCACAAAACCCAACAGTTTTCCCGATGTAGCTCCAAAAGTGCACTTGGCAGGGTTCAATTTTAGCTGGAACGTCCTCAATCTCATGAATAGTTTCCTCAAGACATTCACATGTTCTTCCTCTGTTCGAGACTTTGCAATCATGTCGTCGACGTAGACCTCAACTTCTTTGTGCATCATATCATGAAACAATGTCACCATGACTCTTTGATATGTTGCCCCAGCATTTTTAAGTCCGAACGGCATCACCTTGTAACAGAATGTTCCCCACATTGTGACAAAGGTGGTTTTCGCCATGTCTTCAGGATCCATTTTTATTTGGTTATATCCGGAGAAACCATCCATAAAGGAAAAGAAGGCATGCCCCGCTGTACTATCTACCAGGGTGTCGATGTGTGGCAGCGGAAAGTTATCTTTTGGGCTGGCCTTATTCAAATCCTGGTAATCTACGCACATGCGTACTTTACCATCTTTCTTGGGGACCTGAACTATATTGGCGACCCATTTCGAATATTCAACCACTCGGAGGAAACCCGCGTCGAACTGTTTTCGGACCTCTTCTTTTATTTTAAGCAACACATCAGGTCGCATTCTGCGAAGCTTTTGTTGGACGGGTTTGCATTCTTCCTTTATTGGGAGCTTGTGAACCACGATGTCGATGCTTATCCCCGGTATGTCTTGGTGGGACCAGGCGAAGACGTCCTTGAATTCTCTTAGCAGCTCAATAAGATCTCTTCGTGTTTTTGCTGAGATGCTGGTCCCAATTCTTACTTCTTTCTTCTCTTCCTCATTCCCTATGCTTACTGTTTCCACCACCTCTTTGTGGGGCAAGATTTGCTTCTCCTCCTGTTCCATCATTCGTTACAATGCAGGAAATATATTACAATCCTGATCATCTTCGAAATCCTGAGATTCTTCAAGACATATATCTTGCTCGAAATAAGGTTCGGAGTTAGTGTCACTCATATTACTGATATCCCAAGATCTGTAAAGAATGAGAATGGGCTAATGAAAAAAATAAATTAAAGAATGACTGTATGATATGATTATGGGTATATGTTTTCAAGAATGATTTATTTTTATGTGTTACTGCAAATAATTTATTTGGGATTAAAAGGAAAAGAATAAAGAGATAGTTGTCAAAATGTATCTTCATTTAAGATAATGGATAAAAACTCAAAACCCCTTTTACAAAAGATTTCTATCATTCTCGGGTATAGAATGATAGGGGTGTAACGAGTATTACTTTGAAATGTTCCTAAAAGCTACGGGGAGCTCCTCTTCTACCCAGTTGTCCAAATTACTCCCAGGTGCATACGGACAGATTTGAAACGAACTCCTTTCTTCAGCTTCTTCGGAAACAGCATTTATGTTCAGTTTCATCACAAGTTTGGCAACTTTTTCCTCCTCAAGCCTTAACCCACCAGAAATGAAAGTTTTCGAGATATGAGGGAAGGTCATCGGTTTCCAACTGATTTCTTCCCCGGCTTGTCGTGCTCTTCTTGTCTCTCTCTTTCTTTCTATTTCTTTCTTCTTTTCTTTCATGTCTGGCTTATACCCTAACCCAAAACGGTCTCACTTTCCACATGGCGGCGGCGCGCTAACTATTCCTTGGAGATATTTCCCGAGCCCTTTTCCCGGTAAAGCTCCTTTTCCAATCGTTAAATGCAACCCCATCTTCGTTGTTTGCGATAATTTAGGTTCAGGAATTTTACTTCCCTCTCCAATAAATGTGGCATTGACGAATTCCAACGAACGGAAAGAGCATTCTATTGCCTCTTCATCTTTGTCTATGTACGGGACATCATTTGTTACAGACGCAATAATATCCTCCTCGGCATTGATTGTAACCAACCTTCCGTCGGTTACCAGCTTGAGCTTTTGGTGAAGTGAGGACGGTACTGCCCCTGCTGCGTGAATCCACGGTCTCCCTAATAAGCAATTATAGGAAGGTTTGATATCCATCACCAAGAAATCAACCTCGTAAGTATTTGGGCCTATTTGTAAAGGTACTTCAATCCTACCCATCACTTTTCTTTCAGTTCCATCAAAAGCCCTGACTATGTTATGGCACGTCCTTATATAAGAGCTATCGATGGGTAGCCTGTCGAGAGTGGCCAACGGTAGAACGTTTAAAGCTGAGCCGTTGTCGATAAGCACTCCGGGTAGGGTGTACCCTTTACAGCGAGTGGTAATATGCAATGTTTTGGTCGATCCCATACCTCCAGATGGGATTTCATCGTCATTGAAGAAAATAAAATTATCAGCGCTGATGTTGTTAATCAGTCGATCTAGCTTGCATACCGATATATCCTGGGTCACATAAGTCTCATTCAGCGCCTTCATCAATGCGTTACGGTGTGCCTCTGAACTCAGCAGTAACGCCAAGATAGATATGCGTGCGGGCTGCTTATGTAACTGCTCAACTACACTATATTCGCTGTGTTTCAAGAATTTCAGGAACTCTTGTGCTTCTCTTTCTGCCACCGACTCATTTATCTGTTCTAACTTGTCAGTCACTTTTTCGAGCTCGACCGCCACAGCTTTTCCTTTGGCAACTGCTTTCTCTTCCAAGTTGTAAGTTTTACCGCTGCGTGTGACCAGGTTCACATTTTGCAGCTGCTCCTCCTTGGGTGCCACAATGTTGCACCCGTAATTCCAGGGAACTCTTTTGTTGTTTTCATAAGGAAACGGTGCAGGTTTTCGTATGATAACACATGGTGTCTCTTGTCTTCTCGTCTCAGCTCTCTTGGATGTGGAGATGATTATTATCGGGCGATTAGGTTCATGTGTCCTCTTTCCTTCGGAGGAGCAAATGTCCCCCATCTCTTCTCCCTTTTCGAAGAACTCCAATTCCTTGCGGTCCATCAAATCCTGTATTAAAACCTTGAACTCCGTACAATGCTGAATCTTATGACCTTCAGCGTTGTGGAAATCACAATGGTTCTTGGCCATTACCATCTTTTCGCCGCTCTGTACGATCATTCCTCTGGCCACCAGTTGGCGCCATACCCATCTCATAGGAGATCTGACCTCTTCAATGTGAGCCTTAACCTTTTTTCCTTCTACACTCGTAATCGCATTTACCCCTTGATCATAATGGACGGGTAAAAGGTTTCCGACCACATTAGGTCTCGATGGCTCATCAAATCTTATTTTCTTTATCTTAATTAATTTTTCCACCAATTTCTTGAGAGGTGAAACAATTTTCGATGGAATGCCCAATCACTCCTCTATGAAATTCACACTGGGCGTTGGCATCATACCACTTCGGAAATGGTGGTGGTACGGGCTCCGTGATATATGGGGCTACCACGTGTTGATCATATAACTGCTGATAGAGGTCTTTGTATGTAACGGGAATTGGAGTGAACTGAATCTTCTCAGTATTCTTTTTTTAGTTTGATTCTGTTCTTGGTAAACTCTGATAATTGTCAGAAGGAGGTTTGGATTGTGTCATCGTGATTGATTTCGAATAAGTTGGCCTGTATGTGCTTACATTATTCACCCCGATTTCCTTCCTCTTTGGGGCTGCCCTTTTTTCACTGTCTCCTGCGTAGATTTTTTTGCTTTTAATCAAGCTCTCAATCATTTCTCCCGACATCACTACGTCCGAAAAACTCCTTGTAGCATTACCCACCAAGCGATCGAGATACGGTGCCTTTAGTGTGTGGACAAAAAGCATCGTTGTCTCTTTTTCTGTTAAGGGTGGTTGTACCTGGGTAGCTACATCCCTCCAACGTTGAGCGTATTGTCGAAAGCTTTCACTTGGTTTTTTCTCCATGTTTTGCAAGGTAATTCTGTCTGGAGCAATATCAGTAACATGGCCGTATTGCTTCATAAAAGCTTGGGCCAAGTCCTTCCAAGAATTAATCTTTGTGCGGCTTAGTTGGTTGTACCATTTTACAGCGGATCCAACCAAGCTATCTTGGAAACAGTGAATTAATAATTTTTTATTGTGGACATATCCTGTCATCTTCCGACAGAACATCGTAATGTGTGCTTCTAGGCAGCTTGTCCCGATGTATTTTTCAAATTCGAGCATCTTGAACTTCGGGGGTAGCACTAGGTCTGGAACCAAACTTAGTTCTTTGGCATCAATTCCACTATAGGCATCAATCCCCTCCATTGCTCTAACCATGTCCTCCAGCCATTTGTACCTTTCTTCTATTTGTTTGGATACCTCTATTTTGATTCTTTTCGCCTCCATCGTATTATCGAGGTCGGGGTTGATGGGATTCATAGCGGTTTCACCCGGGTTCGATCCTGATCCGACCAGGTAATTAGCTTGGCCCGATGCGCCAATGGGCTGTGGTTGCGCCCGAATGAAGATGGGTGTTCCTCGCGGGTTTGTTTCTGGCGGGACCTGATGGTGTACGGGTGTAAAGCCAGGAGGATATTGGGGATCCTCGTTTTCCTCTCTTGGGTCTTCAGCGAGACCTTTTCCCTTATCTGAATCTCGCAACAGCTGGGTTAGCTGATTAATTATATTGCTTTGGGATTCAATTATTTGGTCTCTCATGTCTCTTTGTACTCTCTCTAGCTGGTCCTGTAACTGAGCTTGTATCTGTTCTTGTATTTCCTTTTGCATTTGCTCTAGCCTCTCTATTCTCTGATCCATAGCTTTGGCCTTCTTACGCGTATAATAACGATGTGGGTTTTCAATGTTTACTGATGTTAACTGAGTGAATTAACTTTAATTAGTTAGGAGATGTTATGTCAATAATATGCAAGATATGATGCAAAATGCATGTATGCAAATGCGAGAAAAGGCATTGATTCTAAAGTCCATTTTCATTTAGAGCAACTTTTCGAGAAGAAAAACTTCTTTACATAAAACAAAGTTTATACAAATGGTTTGGCCTTTCGGCCCAGATCCTTAATCTTTCCTAGCAATCCTGCTAACTTCCTTCCTCGTACCGACCTTGACTCGTACTGAAGGCTCAAAACGTCAGCTTCAGCGGCCAGTTCCTGCATGTGATCGGCCGCTTCTCTCATCTGAGTTAGTGCCTTGCTCATGACATGATCTCGTTCCCCGACCTCTTTCTGGGCTTGACGGGTGTGCCATTCACTGGTTTCTAAATCTCTTTCCATGATCTCGAATCGGATTTCATTATTATGGAGTGTGGCCTCCAGTTCTTGCACTTTTTCTTTTAATTCTTGTCTTTCGAACATGCACGCTTTCAGCTCTGATATTGTGTTTCGATTTCGGTGCCTCCATAATGATTCTTCTAACTCCTTTATCCTCGCCTTTAGACCGGCCATCTGAGCTTTTAACTCGGTCTCCTCGACTCGTTTTTCTAGTAGCTCTCCCTTCAAGGCGTTGTCTCGGGCTTGACCATCTTGGAACTTTCTTCACCAATGCTCCGTTTGGTCCTTTTGTTCTTGAATTTCCTGACGCCATTGCTCAGAAGTTTTCCCTAACCCCATAGTCCTCATGGATTGTCGAAGCTTTTTGTAGTGTTTTTTCAAATCTTTAAGGTCTTCTTCAGCCTTATTTTTCCCTTTTCTCAATTTCTCGACCTCTAACTTGTGAAAGTCTACATCTAGCCCTAACTGCATCTTGTCTTCCTCTAGTACTTCTATCCTCTTTCCGAACTCTGAGCTTTTCCTTTCAAAGTCATGCCTAAGGATGTCTATCTCCGTCGGGACTTCTTGCAAATATTCTTCCAGAGGGCGAACATTTTCTGGATTTGGAGCGGGGATGTTGTCATTCACTCTCTTACTTCAGAATTCGGGGTTGTCAATGGTTTGGCACTGAACTTCTTTATTCTTTGTACCTTTTTCCTCGAATTCGCTAGTTTCCGAACTTTCTTCTTATAGTCATTCCCTTTGTAAGAAAATTCGCAATGTGCCAGGCCATGTGTAGCAGGGATAAACTGTCTTGTCTTATATTGTCTTAAAACAAGCAGCGGAGCATATCCAGTAGCACCCCAGACTCTGAGTAACGGGACCCAATCGAAATCACCACATCGGTAGAGAATCTCGTCTAGGAGGAACCAAGGTGCACACCATTCAATATTTTCATCTTGAAGACTCTGGAGAACGACTGCCCATTTTTCTTCGGATATATTTTGTTCACGTTGCGTGGCCACAAAGTCTTTTAGAGGCGAGAAATTTGTTGAAAATACCTTACAAGAGAATTTCTCCACTTTCCAGAAGTGACTGTGAAACCAGACCATTAAAAGCTGAGCACAACCAATGAATCTTCCTTCTCCTTCTCTTCGGCATGCACTTAATGAGCGAAAAGTTTCTGTCAAGATAGCAGGGACTGGAGTGATTCCCCAACTAAGTCGATCAAACAATGCTACTACCGCATCCTCGACGTGTCCCAACGCTTTTGGGAATAAGACCAAACCGTATATGCCGAGGGCGAAGATATCCATACGTTTTCTCATATCTGGATGTATTGCAATCAGTTCTTACAGACTCTTCCAATTAATACATTTGTTATCTCCTTTCGCCTTAATCCGGGAAGCAACCCATTGCTGACTCATCCCTGTGACACTCATCAACCTTTTTAGAAATGTCGAAACACTTACGTCTTTTGAATATGCTTTATTGGCTTGGACTCTAGGACAACGAATTAAAGCAGTGTATTCTTCTATTGTTGGTACCAAGTCTAGATGACCGAAGGTGAAGCAGCTATAGGCAGGATTCCAATGTTGGGAGAAAGCTCGAAACAGGTGCTTGTCGATTTTTACTTCGAGCAGATAAGATAGATCTCCATAATCTTGGTAAAACATCTGCCTCATTTCATCATCCCATTGCCCTCAAATCTCTCTTAACCCTTGCAAGTTATTCTGAGTTACATTAATACGAGTGTAATCCCAGAATTCTGACAGATGCCCGTCTTTCAGGCTATCACCCTTTTCACGCTGTTGCTCTTCAGACCATAGGCGTGCCACCATATTGTCTTCTACTTTATCTAGAAATCCTTCTTCCATGATGAAACTGCCTAATTTGTAAACGGACTTAAATCAAACCTTTTCGTTCATAATGATGCAAATGCAGGTAAAAAGAGACAAAACAGACATGGTTAGTAGCATGTAATAGCAGAAAAGCATTCAAATATACATAACACAGAACCTAAAAACTTCGGGTATATGCTAACGGGGCTCGGCCTAACTCCATCTAAGGTGAGTACTTACGGTTCACTATATGCAGTTTAGGTTCTAAATGTGAAGGGTACTCAAACCAGCAGATTCCTCAGTCCTCACCCATTACAGGCTCATACGGCTGAGTTCGATTTAGGGGGATGCATTTCCCGCATGTTTGCACGAAAGTGAAAACTTCACGAAAACAAGGGTACTTTGTAATCCCGAAAGTGATTCACTATCCTGCACGAAGGTGAAGACCTCACGAAGGAACAGTTTCCCGCTTCCACTTAAAAAGGGTAATATCACGATGCATATGGATGCAAAATTACACTAGCAATATCACACAGTAGAATATCACACAAAGATGTCGAGGATTACATGTTAAACAGAACCGAAGTTAAAAGTTCTCAAAAACAGACCCGAAAATTATCAATTTAGGCTTGACTCTCGTTTATTTTGAAAAAGACCCAGTGGAGTCGCCAAGCTGTCGAAACCACGTTTAAGAACAAAGTTTCGAAAAATTATTTTAAAATTTGAAAAATAAGGAGTAAAAAGGGAGTCGCCACCAATCTTTTATTTGGATGTGATTGGATCACCATAAAACATTTAAAACGTTAAAACATCGGTCCACGAAATCCAGAAAAATAGGTTCGGGAGTCGGTTACGTATGAGGAAGGATTAGCACCCTCGTACGCCCAGAATTGGTACCACATAATAATTTTCAGGTCTTGTTTTATGAAAACTGTGAAAACTCGAGTAAAGTTTAAAATGCGGTGTTTATTTTGAAAGGCTCTGTGCATTTTTTAAAAGAAGTCTTTTTAAGGACATCTGCCCCGTATTCCGAACCTCTTAAAGTCGTGTCCAACACGTTAGGGCACCGTATTCTCGGAGCTTCGAAATGGAAGGGCATTTTGGGGAATTTTAAAGAGAGTATTCTATCGCATGAATTATTCGAAGTCCACACCCAGCACGTTAGGGCATGGTGTTTCGAGGTTTTCACGCGAAAGAATATTGTTTCCTTTTTTGGTCTTAAAATCCTTTGTAAATATATAAGATTGAAGAACGGTTTGGAAAACTTCTGAAAAAGATATCCGATTTGCGTGAATTACGAAAATCACACATAACACGTTAAAGCATGATTTTTCGAGATTGTCACACAAAAGGACATTGCCTCGTTTTAAAATTATTTGTAACATATTCTTATAGATATGTTTTGAGAATTTGAAAAATTCGTGTTAAATTTAAGATGCAATCCTCGAACATATGATTTGAAGGATTAAAAGGAATACTCGTTTACTTCGATTTTCACGAAGAATTAAAGTCGCGACTAACACGTTAGGACACGGCATTCTCGGAGCCTCGAAGCGAACGGGAGTAAGAAAAACTTGAAAAGGATATTCGGTTCGTACGAGTTATACGAATAAATCACACCCGACACGTTAGGGCGTGATTTTCGAAGTTACGCTCGAACGGAATATTTCCTTGATTTTTAAATGAATGCGTAAGTTTAAAAACACGAGTAGCGATTAATAAGAGAAATTAGATACGAAGCAATATAATAAGCAGATAAATAGTATGCAAAAATATAAATGCAGGTGCAGACAGATGCAAATATTAATAAGGAAGAAGAAACGATGAAATCAGGATTAAAAACGAGACTTTTGGATACCCGGGGGAAAAATGGTAATTTTGGTGAAATCGGGGTTTAAAAATGGAATTTTGGAAAGTTCAGGGGTAAAATGGTAATTTTGGTGAAATCAAGGTTAAAAATGGAATCTTGGAAAGTTTAGGGGTAAAATGGTAATTTTTGGTGAAATCAGGGTTAAAAATGGAATTTTAGAAGGTTCGAGGGTAAAATGGTAATTTTTGGTGAAACTAGGGTTAAAAATGGAATTTTAGGGAGTTCGGGCGGTAAAATGGTAATTTTTGGTGAAACCGAGATTAAAAATGGAATTTTAGAAGGTTTGAGGGTGTAATGGTAATTTTTGGTGAAATCGGGGTTAAAAATGGAATTTTAGAAAGTTCGAGGGTAAAATGGTAATTTTGGTAAAATCAGGGTTAAAATGGAATTTTAGAAAGTCCGGGGGTAAAATGGTAATTTTTGGTGAAATCGGGGTTAAAAATAGAATTTTAAAAAGTTCAGGGGTAAAATGGTAATTTTTGGACTGTTTGAGGACCTATAAACAATAAAACCAAGGAGTGGGTGACACATGGCAGCCTCACAGGCATCCAGTAGTTAAGGGACTAAATTGTAAATCTTGAAAAAATTCTTGGGCTAATTTTGTAATTAAATAAAAGTTGATTTAGGGATTAAATTAAAACAAATTAAAAATAAAAGGGACTAAATGTATAAATAAGCCAAAAAGTGACATGTGGCAGCCTCTGGTGCAGTCAAACAGTCAAAGGATTAAATTGAAAACGAATTAAATTTATCGGGCAAAATTGCAAATAATTAAAAAATGCAAAAAAGGACTAAATTGAAACAAATAAAAAAGCGAAAGGACCAAACGCATAAATAACCCATTTTCCAAAAACACGCGGATCCCAGAGCGGGTCGGGTCGGGTCGGATCGGTCCAAATGGGTTACTATATATATTATTTTTAGTTTTTTTTTAAACCATTTTTTCATTTCATTAAAATTTCACCCCCCGTTAAAAAAATTCTCTCAACTTTCTCCTCACCCTCCTCCATGGCCGGCCATGGCCCTCACGCCCTGCAGAGCTCCGGTCGATCCTCGCCACACGCGCCTCGGCCACGTCCTCGCCAGCGTACCCGCCGTCGACTCCAACCGTCACGCGCCGGTCACCTCCTCTCCGACCGCCGGCGGCCACCATCGAGGTACGGCTTCCCTCCTTTTTCTCTTTCTTTTTTTCTTTTAAAAAAACAACCCTTAAGTTTTCATTTTTTCTTTTTTTAAAAAAAACCCAGATCTGGGTTTTTCCAGATCTGGAAATTTCTAAATCATTCCCTTTTTTTTTAAAAAAAAGTTTGCATATATATATATATACATGTATTTTAAAACCGTTTTTGATTTCCCCCTTTTCTATTTCTAGTTTTCAACTTAATTTTTTTTGACATGTTATGCTTTGGCAGACATTCCACACTTGCGGCATCCCTCACGGCCACAGACGAAGTCAGAGAGGCAGTGATCGGAGTGGTGACGGTGGTGGCGCGCGGCGGTGGACGGCGGTGGCGCGGCTAGGCGATGTCCAGTGGAACAGATAAGCCCGTCCTTTTATTTTTGTTTATTATTTTATTACTAATATTTTATTAATATTATTTAATATTTATTTTTATTATAATTGTTATCAGTGTTATTGTTATTAATTTGTCATAAACATTAAATATGTAATCAATGCACTTGAAAATAACAGAGTATCATAATAACTGGTATTAGTCAAACATTTACTGCATTTTAATACATATGTTGTAAAATCAAAGAATTTGAAACGGTTATAAATGTTGATGAGTTTATGTTAAAGTACCTGAGTATTTAATGTTTGGGTGCTGAGAATCTGATTTGCCTATTCAAATCTCCTTTCTTACTAACTGCTTTGCTTTGTATTTCGAGAGTGGCTTTGAAAGTCTGTCCTTTCTATTGACTTTTATTTATTTTTTTTTTGAAGAAAAAACCAACCTATTACAGAAATTAAGTCTGGTTTTATAACTAGATTTTACAATGATGCAAAATTGTTTCTTGTAAATTAATGCTTGTCTTTTCCTTTCTTTTTTGCAGGTGATGGTGGTAGCAGATGGTGGTTGTGGCAGTGCAACTTGAAGCTGTTGAGGTGATGAAAGTTGATGATGTGGCGGACTGGGATTGGCCAAATTGGAGGTTGCCAGTGCAAGTAGGCAGGTGACTCTGGGCAGATTTTTAGCCCTTATTGGGCTGCTGTAATTTGGGCCGAAAATGGATCAAAATGGGTGTAAATGGGCTAAGGGAATTGGGCCAATTGGGCCTTGTAAATGGACTTTACCATTTGGACTTTTAATTTATTAATTTTAATATCATTTTAAATTTAATTAAATTTAAATTTAAAATAAATTTAAATAAATAAATTTAAATTTAAATAAAATTTAAAATTAATTTAAACTTAAAAAAATCAAAATCCAAGGCCCGGTTAAAATTAGGCTCCAACACCACATTTTTTGGGCCAAACCTTTTTTTTTTTTAATAATTTTATTATAGATTCTGATCATATCCATTTTTTAAACTCATTATAGGTAATTAGTGACTAAAGAGACATTCAAAGGATGTCTCCTAAAAGAGTCCTATATCAAGTTAGGCTCTTGGTTAATTCTCTAAAATGAATCCAATGAGTTTATTGGTCATTGTTTTGGGACATGAGTTTGTATCACTAGGGTTGCCAAGTAATAAATAGTAGGTAAAGGATGAGGCTTTGGGATTATTGGTTAGAGATGAAGCTTTAGGTCTTTGAACACCCATGTTCGAGTTTATTATGCACATTTGCGATGTTGAGTTTTTAGTCCTAACATGTGCGTTCGTCATGAACAGGTTTTTTGTCAGGTTTTTTGTTTGTGTAGTGTTTTATATTGATTGGATTCTATTTTGTATTTATAATTGTATTGTACTTATATTTATATTGTATTTGTGTTAGTAAAATACTTTAAAAACCAACCGGTGGGTGAGCTTTTATATATTTGCCTAACATGGATAAGGTATGAAATTTAATTAATATGTAAACCATAAGTGGTGTGGAATTCAAGATTCAGAAATTTGAAACTTTAATTAGGAAAGTTTAACTAAAAAAAATTAGTTCTTGAAATTTATTTTAAAATTTGAATAAGTTGAATTTTTAAGGAAAACAAAAATTTTGATTTAAGTAAAAATTAAATATAAAAGAAGATAGATGAAAACCAAGATTTTTGAAAATAGGTTTAGTCCTATATAATTCATAATCAATATATGGATAGAAAATGCTAATGGTTGAGCCACTATATATCAAACACCAGATAACTTGTACCTAAAAGCATGGATAATAGGGAAAGACAACTAGTAACACCACAACTAGATATTTGAAATTAAAACAATTATAAAAAGAAAAACAAGATGAATCACTCAATTTTGAAAAAGAGAATTCACGGTTTAAGATTTTATCACTAAAAAAATTGATTACAAAGGTGTCGCCAAACTTGGAATTTATAGGCCAAGGTCCTTAGAAGACCTAAAAGAACTAAAGTCTTCAAGGGTAAAAAAATGCTCCTAAATTTTTTCAAAAAATCAATCAAGTCCCTCTGAAAAGATACACTTGAGAATTGTATCAACATTACACCTGTATGAGTAGTAGTTATAACCTGTTAAGTTTAGTTACTGGCAGTTGATTTAGTTATTGTCAGTTGAAGTCTGTTAAAGTTCTTGATGTATTTATCTATATATACAAAGGCATTGTCATGTATCAAGTTAAGTTCATTTAATAACATTTTCTCTGTTGTAAAATGTTTAGCTATCTTTTGTTATAAACTCAAACATGGGATCAGTAGTCTTTCATTAAGGTTCTAGTAAAATGGAGCTTAACACGTCTTCTACAACATCTGCTGCACCTGGAGTGATGTCAGCTTCTAGGGATGGAGCTGTTGATAGCAGGTTCTTTTCTTGCAAGAAAGTTAATCTGTTACTTGATGATTTTAATTACCTTTTGTGGAAGCAGCAAGTCTTGCTTGCTATCAAGACTCACAAGTTACAAAGATTTCTTGATGGTCAAGTGCCTTCATAGACAGTAACAAATGAAGTAGGGGTGGTGCAAGAAAATCCAGAATTTGTGCTCTATGAACAACAAGATAGTACTCTTGCTTTTTGGCTTCTTTCTTCTATCAGCCCAAGTGTGTTACCTCATCTTATTGGAATGGATTCCAGTGCTTAAATATGGAAAACTCTTTCTACTATATATGGTAGTAAAATAACTTCTAGGTTGATCTATTATAGACGAGCCCTTCATTCTCAACGTAAGGGTGATTTGTTTATGAGGGACTTCTTGATGAAGGTCAAGGGGTTTTGTGATAGTCTTGCAAGCTGTGGAGAGGTCATAAGTGAAAATTAGCATGTGATAGCAATCTTGAATAGTTTGCCAATAGATTTTGAGTCTATTATCACGGTCATTACTGCTAGTCAAGTTCCTGATACTGTTCAGGCCATTACAATGATGCTTCTTGATGCTGAAGTAAGAATGCAAGCTAGTGTGATAGAAGTACCTGTTGTGGAAAATGTGGTGACTCATGATGCTTCATTTAGTCAAGAAAAAGAAAATGTTGTTATGCCTTCATATCGTCCTTCGTTGGGTACTGGAGCTCAACGTGGTGGTCGAGGACGAGGTAGGTTCTCAAGTAATCGGATTCAATGTCAATTGTGTGACAAAACTGGACATTTGGTGGATAGGTGTTTTCATAGGTTTGATGCTTCGTTCAAGAGTGCTGGTTACCGTCCACCTCAAGCAAATATGTGTATGGTAGGTGTTGGACCTGCTATGTCACCCTGGATGGCTTCTTTTGTATATCCTCCTACGACCAACTTGGGTTCTCCTCCACCAACTTGGTCAAATCCGTTTGTTTCTTCAGGGGCACCATCAATGACCTCAGCAGCTGCCAATCCTTAAGCTTATATAGCTACTCTAGAGGCAGTAAGTGACAATGCCTGGTACCCTGATTCAGGGGTTGCCCATTATCTTACTCATGATGCTGCTACAATGGGAGACAATGTTTCATATGGTGGACCAGGTAAGGTATTTATTGGTAATGGTAGTGCTTTACCTACGTTGAGATGTGGTCAGTCATCTTTTCTTACGCATGCTAAACCTTTGCTTATGAAGTTTATGTTGTTTGTACCTGGTATAATTAAGAATTTGTTGTCTGTTTCAAAGTTCACCAAGGACAACAAGGTGCAGTTTGAGTTTTCTCCCACTCAGTGTTGTGTTCGAGGGTCAGTTCATGGTGGTCTGTACAGGTTTCACTTACCTTCATCTCCTTCACCATCAGCCTATTGCTTTGCTGCTAACTCTACTTCTTTGCCTTTGTGGCATGCTAGGCTAGGACACCCATGTATTTCTGTTCTCAAGAAAGCTTTGCAAACTTGTAACATTTATTTTTCAAATAAAGAATATGTTGACTGTATTGCGTGTCATTTAGAAAAGGAACACAAGCTGCCTTTTTCTCGTTCTGAAACTCAATATACATCTCCTTTGCAATTGTGGCTGCGGATGTTTGGGGTCCTACTCTTATCAGTTCAAAAGGCTTTACTTACTATGTTGCCTTTACAGATGCCTTTACCAGGTATACATGGATTTACTTTCTCAAAAAGAAATCTAAGGTTGCCACGATTTTTCCACAGTTTCTTGCATTAGCAGAAAGGTCTCTTAGTTGCAAGCTTAGAGTACTTTAGATAGATGGTGGCGGAGAATTTCAAGTGTTAAAAAGTTACCTGGCACATAATGGAGTAGCTAATAGACTTACCTGCCCTCACACGTCTAAACAGAATGGATTGGTGGAGAGGAAGCATCGCCAGATTGTGGAATGTGGTCTCTCCATGCTTGCTCATGCTGCCATGCCCTTGTCCTACTGGTATGAAGCCTTCAGCAGTGCTGTATTTTTGGTTAACAGATTACCTTCTCAACCTATAGGTAACCTCTCTCCTTATGAAAGATTGTTCAAACAAAAACCAAATTATCTCTTTCTTCGAACCTTTGGATGCCTTTGCTTTCCTAACATGCGTCCTTTTAATAAAAATAAGCTACAATATCGATCACTAGCTTGTGTCTTTCTTGGTTATTCCCCACAGCACAAAGGCTATAACTGTCAAGAATCTAATGGAAAATTATACATTTCTCGCCATGTGTCCTTCAATGAAACTATTTTTCCTTTCAAAAATCAACCAGATCAATTTTTGTTGACACCTACTAAGTCTAAAAGTGTCACTAGCAATTTAGAAATTATTTCTCCATTGTCTGCCACTACTACACCAATTTCTAGCTATATTCAACGTGAGTCATCACCTTTTCCATTAGCTTTTTCAACACCTGTAGCTCCCACATCAAACCTGCCCTCACCACTATCATCTCATGAACCTATGCCAAATCCCACTTTAATTTCCCCACCTCAAAAGACGTATGCACCCATGCCGAATTCCAATTTGGCTTTTTCTAACTTTAATTCTTCACCAAACCCAATTTTGTCTCCCACGTTAAATCTGTCTGACACACCACTTTCAGATTTTTCTAATTTTAATCCTTCACCTACTAGCAGCCTTTGTCCTATCCCTCCTTCCAACACAACTCACGTGCCACCCTTACCAACTCATTTGCTTAACACTGATCCTATGATAACTCGTAGCAAAGGAGGAACATTTAAGCCTAAAGTTTTTTTGACCAAGGCAGTTTGTGAACCAGATGATACACCTGTTGATATTCATACAGCAATGACTACTCCTCATTGGCGTGAAGCTATTCAAAATGAGTTGCAAGCTTTGTTTAGAAACAACACTTGGAGCTTATGTGAATTGCCTCCCTTTAGAAGGCCAGTTGGATGTAAATGGCTCTTCAAGGTTAAGAAAAAGCCAGATGGTTCAGTAGAGAGATATAAGGCTCTACTGGTTGCTAAAGGTTTTTCGCAACATGCAGGGTCTGATTTCAGTGGTACTTTCAGTCCGGTTGTGCGTGCTACTACTGTTCATGTGGTACTTGCTGTTGCTGTCATGAACAAGTAGAAATTGAGACAGGTAGATGTGAATAATGTTTTTCTTAATGGAGCATTGCATGAAGAGATTTATATGAGCCAACCACCAGGCTTTGAGGTTTGAGATAGCATTGGGAACCAACTTGTGTACAGACTGAATAAAGCTCTTTATGGATTAAAACAGGCACCCAGGGCCTGGTTCCATACTCTGAGAAAACATTTGGTTGAGAAACTTGGTTTTAATACATCTAAGTCTGACTCTTCTCTGTTTATTCGCATGGGGCATAATAGTTCAGTTTTCTTATGGCATACGTTGATGATATAATTTTGACTGGCAGTTCAGAAGCTAAGGTGGATGATGTTATCAAGCAGCTTCATAGTCAGTTCTTTTTGAAGGACATGGGTGATCTACATTTCTTCTTGGGAATAGAGGTTCAACATGTGCCTCACGGGTTAGTTCTTACACAAAAGAAGTATGTTACTGAGCTTCTTGATAAAGCTGGTTTGACAGACGCTTCTCCAACCCTTACTCCTATGGTTGGTATGCCCAAGCTTATGGAAACAAGTGCTGAGTCATTTAGAGATGTTCAACTCTACAGGAGTATTATTGGCACTATACAGTATGTGTGTATCACTAGACTTGATATAGCTTTTTGTGTGAATAAGTTGAGCCAGTTCATGAATGCACCATATGATGTGCATTGGAAAGCTATCAAAAGGATGCTTAGGTATCTTAAGGGTACTCTGGATATTGGTCTGCATTTTACAGATGGTCCAACTGACTTGGTGGGCTATTCAGATGCTGATTGGGCTTCAACAGTGGAAGATAGACGTTCCACAACAGGATTTTGTGTTTTTCTTGGTGCAAATCTTGTGTCATGGTGCTTTAAGAAGCAATCAGTGGTGTCTAGATCATCTGCAGAAGCTGAGTATCGCAACTTAGCTAATTGTGTGTCTAAGCTGCTGAGTATTCAGCGGCTACTAAATGAGTTGAAAGTTGTGTTAAGACAAGTTCCGGTTGTGTGGTGTGATAATACTTCTACAGTCTCCATGGCAGCCAATCTTACTCACCATGCTAAGGTTAAACATGTTGAGATTGATCACCACTTTGTCAGAGAAAAAGTGGTTGATGGAATGTTATAGGTGAATTTTATTCCTTCTGAAAGTCAAGTGGCAGACATCCTCACAAAGCCACTTACACCTAAGAAGTTTGTTCCTTTTCGAAATGCTTTGAGAGTATTACCTTTGCTGCCTTCAGGTTTAGAGAAAAGAGAAAACCAGGAGAATGTATGAGTAGTAGTTATAATCTATTAAGTTTAGTTACTGGCAGTTGATTTAGTTATTGTCGGTTGAAGTTTGTTGAAGTTCTTGATGTATTTGCCTATATTTACAAAGGCATTCTCATGTATCAAGTTAAGTTCATTCAATAACATTTTCTCTATTGTAAAATGATAGCTAGTTACGTTACTAAATCATATAAAATTTTGTCATTAATCATTCATATTGTCACTAATAGTGAAATAACATCCCATGCATAAATGACAAAAGTGATATCATAAGAGTATTAATGACGGACTATATCATCACTTAATATAATAAAATAATGACATTAACGATGATAATGTAAAACGTCACCATTTAATAAGTATTTAGTTATAAATAGTTTCATCACAAAACTATACATGATTAAATAATAGCATGAATGAAAATAATGCTTAATGCAACTTGATAATTGATAGTTGATGAAAACTAGTTTTGTCATTAGAACATATACATAACTTCCATTAATTATAAAAATAATTACCAATAATAAAAGTACATTCAACTTACAATGACAAAACAAATATCATCACATAATTAATGATGTAATAAATTATCATCTAATAGTAAAATAATTTCATGAAAGTTTTATTTAGTGTCAATTTGAAGTCATTGCATATTATCACTAATTATAGGAATCATCACCAATAATGAAACAACAACTTTTGGTGTTAATGCAATCAATGCTACGTAGTTAATGATGCAATAAATCATTAGTTAACATTCTAAAATTATGTAATTAAGAACCATGTGTGTTGACTTGATGGTCAAGAGTGTTCATTGTCCCAAGTGTGGTCTGGTTTCGAATTGCGCCAATTACGTTTTTGTTAGGGCTTTACTCTCCGTTTATAATTCTCCAAAAAATTATGTAATTAAACTTTTAGTTCGTATCAACTAATATTTCGTCACAAGCATTTTGTTAACTAATTATAAATGATTTTATCATTAATTATATTATAATGATCATCAATAATAAAATGAAACTATTTGTGAAATTATTAATGACACGATTATAGTTACCTAATATGATAAAAAGTCAAAAAAATAATCAATGAAAATTTGCACCATAATCCTCAAATAAAATAATTATTTATAATAAATTAAAAATATTAAATAATTGATTTCTTTCAAAAATAATAAAATTAAAACAATATAAATTATAGGCTAAAAAACTTAGATAAGTTTTATTCACAATCTAATAAAACATAAATGTTCAAAAAAAATAAAAAAAATATTGTAACAACCTGATTTTCAGTGGTATTGGAAAGTGCGGTTTCAGAACCCCTTTTTTTAAATTGATTTCGTAAGGACGAAATATAAAGTTTAATGAAGTTATTATGAAAATGTATTAAAGTTTGGTTAAGTAATTTAACTGAGGAGATAGCTAATTAAAGCTTAGAGACTAAATTATAAAAGTTCAATCGCAATTTAATTTTAATTTAGAAAATGCTTGATTGAGAACCTATATTGCAATTATCTAAAGGATCAAAATAGTTATTAAACCTATTTATACATTAGAGAAAAAAAAAGGAGACAAAACCTTTTACCTATTTATACATTTAACCATTATTTCAAGTAAGTCCCAAAGCTATTTTATTTTTATTTTTATGGAATTTGAATCATGGAAGCTTGATTTAGCTAACCCATATATCAATTTGATCAATTTTTAAGTTTTCAATAAGTTCCCATTATAGAGAAATTGTGGAATTAGGCTTGAATTTAATAGTTAATAAGCTTAGATCATGATAAGAACTAAATTGAAAAGCTAATTAAACTTGTTAGATAACTTAGTAACATTAAGGACTAAATTGAATAAGTTGAAAACATATCATGAGATTATAAGGTCCTTAATGAAGGAATGTAAAATCAGATTTTGATTTGATGCTAGATATCGAAAATTATGCATACCCCTAGTATAGAGACTAGATTGAATAAAAAGCAAAATATGAGTGGCTATGTGTTTGGATGTGAATTCAGTGTAAAATGATATTATTTTTATTATTTAATTTTTTATCGTAGCTAAAGACGACATCGGGTTCTTGAGAGGGAAGGGAAGGCGAGAGTTGTTGACAAGTAACGACAATTTCAGTTTGTACTTTTATGATTCAAGATCATTATAAATATACATACATATGCATGTTGATGGCATGATTAAATATTGAGGTAAGCTTATATTGTCATATGAATTGATTTGTATTGAATGATATCGAATATCGAGAATTTGGAATGAATTGAAAATAGTAAAAATAAACACATTATAACTTGTTAAATGTTTTGTAATATGATTGATGATGGAAATTGGAATGGAATTACGATATTTAATATGAATATATATGTGAATTGATTATGAAAAGTAATTGGATCATTGGTGCCCTATTAAATGTTTGGGTAGATTTAGATATAGTTAGCATGCCATAGAATTAGATTGTGTACGAATTTTACTTCAATTATATATCGATGAACACCAGGTGCGTATCATTTTGGACGTTTCGAAGAGTGCTGGCCACACCTTTTACTTCGGTTATAACAATGAGTGTTTGACACAATTTATATACTTAAGACGTTCCGATGAGGCACTAGGTGTCAAATTAGTGTTTTGGTTAGATAATCCGTGTATCAATCCCAAATCTGGGTTAGGTTAACAAGGATTGTAAAGTATGAATTGGATAAATGATATTTGAATTGAAATGATGATATGAATTGGTAATATAAAAGAATATACATGAAATGTGGTGAAAGATAGGATGTGAAAGACCATGGGAATCGATTTATTCGTGCCCGAAGGGCTGATATGGAAATATAGCTAATCAATAGATTCAATATGGAAATGTTACTTCCATCAAATGTAGTAGTTAATTTGGGTTATTTCCACAGTTAAGGAGCTTGTTTTCTAGGCAAGTTAGCATTTATTATTATGTTTTCGGTAATAAGTAGTTAGAATTAAATATTAGTAAAATAAGTGTTTTTTAACATATTTTGTGAGTGTTGTGACTTATTAGGTCAATACGGGCCTGAGGTAGTGCTAATATGTGTAATTGAGTGTGTAGGATGATGAATTATAGGTCCAAGTGGCTTGGGAGTAAAGGACGAGTGATGCACAAGCTTCCCGAGTCATCAAAGCATGAAATGAAACATACAAGGCACAAATCACATGTTCTGTCGTGTCATATACCTTGTATGGCACGACATAGGTCAACGTACTACCCAAGTTTATCAAGCCTATTTTCGTCCGCACAATCTATTTTATACAAAGACATAAGACTTGTCAAAGACCTAATTCAGGCTACTAACACTCCTATAAATAAGACCTTAGGGGTTTGATGTAACTAAGTCGTTTTAGACACACTCAAAAACCCTAGTAGTTAGGAATAGGATTAGATTTAGTTTTCTTTCGACTTTTCTAAATTATTTATTTTTCCTCTTGGAATTGATTTCGATCCAAGGGTCTTTTATATTATTGAAGTATTCATTTTATTTCTTCTTAGCAAGCGACATATTTCATTATTCCGATCGAGAGATATACTACTCCATTCTCCATTCAACATCAATCCTAGGATTATTCTAATCTTTTTTCTCTTTTGATTTATTAATGTTCTTTACATGTTTATTTCAATTGAGATTAAGATTATGAATAACATGAATGGTTGAATCCCTTATGGGATATTTACGAGTGGATGAGGACATGATTAATGGAGGATTTAGGGTTTCTCGAGAGGATGATTGATATAGATTACGCATTCTTAAAATGTAGGCTTGTCAACCCTAGGAAGTAATCATAGGTGAGGCGAGATTAGGAGATAAGTAGAACTGAGTAAATCGTAGTTATCCTGGTTTAGAAAGTGAGTTCAAAAGATAAGCAAGTATCAACTAATCGATTAATTAGTTAGTGGTCGGAAGGTAAAAAGATTTTCTATAGGTTTCTTCCATCCTCTCTTTAGGTACGATCCTCAGAATACTTCTTGTGTTCCGTTGTACACAATATTATATTATAATTTGACTCATATACTTGTGGACACCATTGGTTTAATTCTATATATTTTGGTGTGCTATTTTTACTATAAACAAAAACTCATTTATAGGCGGTCAATATTGATTTGGTCAAATGGTATGATTTGAAATGAAAGTGTATGCATTATTAATGATTGAATGTTAACATGATAATTTTATTTAGATTGCTAATTGTGGCATTGTATGGATTGAAACATTTGACATGAATTTGTTCATATGACATGGTAGATGAAAATGAAATAGTTAAAACTTAACATGCACAAATCATATGTATACCATGTTATCATTTCATTTATATAAATTGAATCATGAAAGTACCGTTGACCTTTGTTGCTCAATGTACAATTTGTTTATTTTGTACGCAAGTATAGGTGAATTGATCTGTTGGAATTTGAACTAGCAGATTAAACTAGTTTTCACACTTTTGGAGCTTGAAATTATTATTAGATTTTACTTGGCTTTAGTAATTTTCCTTAGAGTCAATAAAATGTGTAAAAAGTGAAAAATTGAGTCTTTTATTTACCTCGAGGCCGAATGAGGCTTAAAGGTGTGTACCTTGTGAGTGTACAAGAGACCAATAGAAGGCGTAATATATCAAGGCTGATCACTATGTCACAACACGGGACAATAGATTTCGCAACATAGTGACCAGAATGAAGAAATCTTGAAGTTGCCTACTATGTCACGGCGCATGTTGTGGGTGTCGCGACATACCTCTAAAAATGTCTAATAGAGGAGTGTATTGACTGCTATGTCGCTACATCGACCTCTAGAAATGAAATTACATCGAAAAAATGGTGTTTTGGTCTTCACAATGCAACTTTAAGCTTGGGAACGTTAGCTTACCTAGGGTTAAGGATGATGACAACCTAAAATCTATAAATAGGCTCCTTAGGCTCTCATTTTACATACCAATTAATTAGATTAATTTTTCTCTTTTTAGTTTAGTTAAGGTTTTTCTTTCTTTCATAGGTTTTAGTTTATTTCCATTTTGTCTTTTTTTATTTTAAGAGATCCGATTTGTGGATACAATCAGACGCTGTGGATTCATTCAAGTTCTTAAATACAAATCAGACTTTTCCTAAATCTTATACTTTTGATTCATTATTTATGTTCATCTTTTATATCGATTTTATATTATTTATGAAAGCCATGAGGAACTAATCCCTTTGTGGGGGATTAACGAGTGAAGGTATGATCTGTTAACTGTTTTGTAAGGTTACTCAACAAATCAACTGTTTGGGAAAGGAAGAACGTGAAACAAACCCTAAGCCTGACAACCCCAAGAAGTCAACAAGGTGGGAATTAACCCAAAATTGGTATGGCCCAGCCATGAACACCTTTACCCAAGCCAATCTAAACTGTGAGGTCAGAAGATAAGTAGTCCTTGTTGACTTGTTATGTCAGTGGAAGATTTGAAAATCCTGTTGGGATAGCGACTAGTTGCTTGACAAAGAACCTGAAGTGAAAGTTGATGGGGATTACCAAAGTGAGCTAATCACCCATACTAGATTTGATTTATCCTATTCTTTGATCTCTTGAATTTTATTTATTTTTAGCTCTTCAATTATAAAAAAACCCAAAAATCCTTTATTTATGTTTATTCATAATATAATTATTTAAAGTACTAATTAAATCTATTGACCTTTAGGTTAGAATTAATTTAGTACTAGCCTCCATTGGGTACGATCCTCGGAATACTTGCAAAGTGTTTCATTGTAAACAAACTATTTTACAACTTGATCCGTATACTTGTAAACACCGCCTTAAATTTCATATATTTTGTAGCAGTATTCACACTCTAGATGTTAGTACGTTCGCAGGCGGTCAAGTTGTTGTTGTATTTGCCGGGGAGGTAACGCTATTAGATTGATTTTAATTTTTATGTTTTAATAGAATAATTAGGGAATTTTTGAATTATAGATACAATTTTTATTCTTATTATTACTAATTTAGTTTACTAACTTGTTTATTTTTTCTTTGTCAATCATAGTATATGCCTTAGAGGAGAGGAATACTTGCTTAGTCAGTCTCTGATCCATAAAGATTAATCTTACAAAATTATTAAAACATGGATGAAACATATTACATGTGGTTTAATGATGACATAAATTATGTTGATGAAGTATACGATGAAGGAGTATATGAAGAATGGGAGATCATTTAAAATAAAAAATTGTTCATGATTGAGTTGAGCCAACGAGGGAATGAAGCTTCAACAAACTAGTGGAGTAATGAACACAGTATTGATATATTTGAACATTCACATGAGTTCACTATAGGACTTGAAGAAGATCATGATATGCCCGAACATTTAGATAAGCCTCCCTGTGATTTGTGTGAGATGCCTTCATGTAAAACCACCAAGACGACCAATTATTAGGTATTAGAAAACATGATAGACATGATGGTGCAAATGATAAAAATGATGCAAGAAATATCCGAAGCACTGCCTCCAAAGTAGGGGTGAGTATTCGATCGAGTTGAGTTGAATCGAGTCAAAAAATTTTGAGTTAGTCGAGTTGACGAATCCTATTTTTGCAATCAAATTGAATTTGAAATTTTTTTGAATTGAATAGAATCGAGTAAAAAAATTTCGAATCGAGTCGAGTTAACGAATCCTATTATTTGTACTTAATGTTACTTTTACATGGACCGATTATTTAACTAGTAAACGAAGTATAATATTATTTAACTACATAAATAATATAATGGTTTTGCCTTTTAACTTAATGGGTAAACATTTATCAAAATGGCATAATTTTACCTTTTAACTTAATGATTTTGACTTTTAACTTTAGAAAGGGTAAACATTTATCAAAACGACATAGTTTTGCCTTTTCTTATTCAGATTTTCGGATAACTCGAATTGTGTAATTTGTATCCGAGTTAAACCGAAAAACTTAATTTTTTATTCGAGTTGATTCGAATAACTCAATTAACTCAAATAACTCGAACTATTTAATTCAAAATTTGAATTTTTTATCGAGTTTTTCGAATTGAATCGGATTTTGCTCACCCCTACTCCAAAGAACAGAAGCATTTCTGACGCTCGCAACTCGGATCATGAGAACCCCTGTATTATCAATGACCATGATGAGATTTATGGTGAGATTTAACCTGAGCTTGTAGTTGAAAATCATAGGGACAAGTTGAATATAGTTGAAATGGTCTCAAATCCTATTGAAGTAGCAGCAGAACTAACCATATGGGTAGAACAGTAAGATGAATTAACCACCAACATGGAACTTAACCCGATATTGAATTAAAGTGTAGAAGAACCAATGCACTTTTTAGTCGTAACAGAGAATGTGTCAACCAAAGAGGTCAAGGAATTTGATTCATTATCATTCGACAATAGTAGAAAAGCTCGAGCAACCAAAACTTCAGGCGACATGGAAGGGAGGAAGCTTGAGGCAATAATACCTCAAAAATGATTTGGGGTTGGCTTGGATTTGGTACTAAATGGCTTGTAATGTGGATGTCGCGTCGATCGAAAATAAGGCAACATCATTGGAATCAACCAAAAGGGCTGGTTCATATATATTGACAATGGAACAAACAACAAATCAAAGCGTCGAGAACTAGTTGAAAGTTCTTTTATGGTGGCGACATGGATCGTCCCGATTTCTAAAGAACTTCTATTTTTGTACTTTAAATTTTGTTATTTTGTTATTTTTTATTCGTTTATTTTATTCTTATTAATTTTAGTTGTGTTTAGTTTTTTTTCTTTTAATAGGTGTAGATATCATGGAGTGACAGAATCGAAAAAAAATTGACGAAATCAGAAACTAGGCTCGATGTCGCGACATCGGACCCTAATGTCGTGACATTCTTAACAAAACGCATCTTGCAACATTGAAGGCCCAAGTTCATCCGAATATTTTTAGACATTCTTAAATTCGTTAAAGCCGACCATAGTTGCTGTTATTATATTGTATCATCCTATATGAAGCAATAAGGTAGGTGAGAGAGGGAGCCAAAAGGCGATGAGCTTGAATGGGACATTAAAGGGGAAGAGAGAGAACAATGTCATGTGCCTAACTATTTCTAGTGTTTGAATAGTTTTGAGCTAGATCTTTTTTCGAATTCATACCGTCCTAAGCCTCAAAACGTTACAAGCCTAGAAGACCAATGTGACTTAAGTGTTCTTTGTGCATAATTTTCCGGAATTGCTAACAATTTTATTTAATGAAATTTTTTTATTCAAATGATTATGTTTTCTATATATATGTTGGATTTATGTTAATGGTGATATCGTTAAACATTTGGTCATGGGAATTAATTCTAATTTGTTAAGTAATGTAACTCTGTAAACTAAAACTAATTTACTTTAAAAAAATTCAAGGAATTGAACTATCAAGATTAAGTTACGTGTGCCATAAGAGTTGTTATACCTTTAATATTTGACAATCATGTTCATAGTAGAAATAAAATCAAAGGGACGTCAACTTATTGCATGATTATGTGTCTAGGCTTGGTTTGCTTAAGGACAAGCAAAAGGTTAAGTGTGGGGGAGTTTAGGTGTGAGTATCATTTGTACATTCATTTTCACTAACCCTAGCTTGTTTAGAGAAAGAATCCAAGTCATTTTTTTGCCTTTTTGCTTATTTATTTATTTTTCATTTGGTTTACTTTTATTTGCAACTAAATCTTTTCTTTTCGTTTTCATACTTTCTTTTTCGTTTATTTTAATTATATGTTTATATTGCTTGAAGACAGGCAATGACTTAAGTGTGGGGGAGTTTGATCTGTCGAAATTTGACCTAGCAAATTAAACTAGTTTTCACACTTTAGGAGCTTTAAATTAAGTATTATTATTAGATTTTACTTGGGTTTTAGTAATTTTCCTTATAGTCAATAAAATGTGTAAAAAGTGAAAAATTGAGTCTTTTATTGACCTCGAGGCCGAATGAGGCTTAAAGGTGGGCTAGCATACCTCATGAGTGTGTAGGAGACCAATAAAAGGCGTATCATATCAAGTCTGATAACTATGTTACGACATGGGATAGTAGATGTCGCAACATAGAGACCAGAATGAAGAAATCCTGAAGCTGCATACTATGTCGCAATACAGGCTATGGGTATCGTGACATACCCCTAAAAATGTCTAACAGAAGAGTGTAGTGACTGCTACATCTTAACATGGGACCTGGGTGTTGCGACATCAACCTCTGGACGTGAAATTACATCGAGAAAGGGGCGTTTTGGTCTTCATAATGCAACTTTAAGCTTAAGAACGTCAATTGACCTAGGGTTAAGAATGTCAGTTGACCTAGGGTTGAGGATGACGACCACCTAAAATCTATCAATAGGCTCTTTAGGCTCTCATTTTACACACCAATTAATTAGATTAAATTTTCTCTTTTTAGTTTAGTTTAGGTTTTTCTCTTTTTCTTAGGTTTTAGTTTATTTCCATTTTGTCTTTTTTATTTTGGGAGATTCGATTTGTGGATACGATCAGACGCTGTGGATTCATTCCAGTTCTTAAATACAAATCAGGCTTTTCCTAATAATTTTTATACTTTCGATTCATTATTTATGTTCATCTTTTATATCAATTTTATATTATTTAGAAAGTCATGAGGAACTAATCCCTTTATGGGGGACTAATCCCTTTATGGGGGATTAGTATGTGGAGGTATGATCTGCTAACTATTTTGTAGGTTTACTCAACGGATCAACTGTTTGGGAAAGGAAGAATGTGAAACAAACCCTAGGTCTGACAACCTCAGGAAGTCATCAGGGTGGGAATTAACCCAAAATTGGTATGACCCAATTGTGAACACCTTCACCTAAGCTAGTTTAGACTATGAGGTCGGAAGATAATTTTTCCTTGTTGACTTGTTATGTGAGTAGAAGATTGGAAGATCTTACTTGGGTAACGATTAGTTGATTGATGAGGACCTCGAAGTGATAGTTGATGGGGTTTACCGAATCGAGCAAATCACCCATACTAGATTTGATTTATCCTATTCTTTGATCTCTTGAATTTTATTTATTTTTAGCTCTTCAATTATAAAAAAACCCAAAACCCTTTATTTTTGTTTATTCGTAATATAAATTATTTGAAGTTTTGATTAGATCTATTGACATTTAGGTTAGAATTAATTTAGTACTAGCCTCCCTAGGTACGATCCTCGAAATACTTGCAAAGTTTTTCATTTTAAACAAACTATATTACTACTTGACTCGTATATTGCAGACATCGCCTTAAATTCCATATATTTTGTAGCAGTATTCATACTTTAGACATTTGTACGTAGTCATGGGTATCGAAGTCCCAAGAAGTAATTTAGCATTCAATCTACAGCCCTTGACTTAGCAATGTTTGTATTGTTTCTTTATGTTTGAATAAATGACATGTGCCTAGGATTGCTCCAGTTTTAGGTTGTAAATGGTAAACTTGATGTTATTGAGTAATTGTAGATTGATAATGATAGGTTCATGAATGGTTAAGATTTTTATGGCTTGAAATGTGTAATTGAATTTATATATTATGATGATATGCCATTTGGGGTCTTAAGACCAATTAAATTTTACAATATGACAAGTTTAATCGAATGAAATAAACTTTGAGGGAATCTACCCTCAAAGTCGTAACATAATCCTGTTGATGTCGCGGTATCAGCTCCTAATATCGCGATGTCAATCTACTACCTTTGAATTCACGACATTGCACTCTTAAATTCGCGATGCCAAGCCTCTGTCGTTGATGTCACGATGCGAGTTCCTCATGGTCACGACACCAACTCGAAAAATTTTGAAAACTTTTCATTTAGGTCCTCTAGTGGTCTTGAGTTATCATAAGAGCTTTGTAAGCTCATATAAACCCCAAATAAGATTATATAGCATGTTATATTGATATAATAATTATAAAAACTTATGTAAATGTTTTAGACCAATTTGAATTGTATTCATAGTTGATTCAAAAATGAATGTCGCATTTCATAGCTCAAACCCTGTGATCGAGTCGGGCATGGAATGTTACAAATATGATCAAAATAGAATTTATGGAATAGTTTGTGATGAGCATTTCAATTAAAATTTTGTGTAGGTGGTGAGCTTTTGGTGCCGTTTAGAGTTGCAATAAATGTAAATTTATGTATCATTGCAATAAAAACTTATAGTTTTTTGATTAACCATTCAATCAAAACATACTACAATATACCTGTAAATTGTGGTGAAGGCATTGAGATTCCAATATGTACCAAAGCAAATTTTATAGTGTAACACTTGAATTTTTGATACCATAAAGGATGTTGTTTCAAAATCGGATATAGTGAGATTTTGAGGAAAATCTTGAGATTTATTATCATCACAATAAAAATGTTATAGTTCTTGTATTGACTATTCAATCGAAGCATGATACTATTTACCTATGAAATGAGGTTAAGGAATTAATATTCTAACATTTACCACAACAACTTTCATAGTGTAACGCCTTGAATTTTTGATATAGTAAAGGGTACTATTTTAGGATTAGGTACGATGAAATTATAAGGAAAATCCAAAGATGAGTGGATCAATTGAAGTGTTAAGGAATTGATTATATGTTTGGAAAAGGGAGTAGTGAGAACCATGTGTGAATATGAAATTTTAGAAAAAGGGTCAAATTAAAAAATTTGTAAAGTGTAGGGACCTAAAGTGTAAATTTCTCAACGATGAAGAGGTGAGATAAAATGTGCTAATTAAGTGCAAGTACGACCAAAGAAGTGTACAAGAGGAAAAATTGATTTTGGATTGAATTAAATAGAAGTGAAAAGTGAAGGGACTAAATTGTAGTTTTTCTCTTTTCACTAAAAAAGGGCATAAATGTAATTGTCTCCACAAGTGGACACATATTGAAGTGTAATTGTGAATTATGAATTTTAGATGTGCTAAGTGTTAAGGTAGGGTGAAAAAAAAGGTGATTAGACAAAAGGGATCAATGTGCAAATGATCCATTATAAGGGCATTTTGGTCATTTAACATGAAATTATGTTGGTTGTACTATGCTAGCAAGATATTCAATGGTTGAGATCAATTGTGTCCATTGGATTGGATTAAAATAAAAGATTTAATATGGACCATTTAAAGTAATGTTGACTTTGACCTTTACCCATTTGACTTAACTTATTTAAGTCATCTTCCTCCCCCTGTTTATTGTCCCTCATTCCATGTAAAAGGAAAATTTACTTTATAAATCAAATTCAAATTAGACAAAAAATCTTAGTTCCTTTATTGAAATCAAGGAGAAAACTCACCCAAACTTATTTTATTCACCAATTTTATTTTCTTCAACCTAGAGTTCATGTGGGTTAGTGACATAAATTTGAAGTTAGAGACAAAAAGCTTCCATAAAGATAAGAAGTTGTATTCTTATAACCTTTAAAGTGTTTATTTGAGATTTTAGTGCATGAATTTAGTTTGAGTGATTTTTATGTCAATATTATATTTATGTATGTGTGAGGAAATAGTTAGACAAGTAGGTAAAGAGATTCCAATTCCAAGCATAAGAAAATTGATATAATGGATTAGAGAAGAAAAATGGGAACTTTAATGTGTTTTGGCTCATCCAAAGGTATTCTTGGATTTTCCAATCTTTTCCTTAATAAATATATGATTTTGAGTTGAATAATTAGTGTGAAAAATAGTTTAATTAAAATGAGTGTGTTAAAACTTGAATTCATAGCTTAAAGTGTTGAAATAGATAATGAATTAGATTATATTAATAATAAATAGAATCTTTCTTATCGCAAGTGAAAATATGTTGAGAAAGTGTTATGTGAACTTTGATGTCATGATATAAAAAGAAAAAGTGTTGTCAAGTGATGAAATATTATTGAAGATAACAAATGAGTAAAATATTATAAGGTGAATATTGTAAAATAACCATATAGTGTGACAAAATGATGGAATATGTGAAGAGACACATTAGAAATTGCCAAATGTTGGCTGAGTGAAAATAATTATTGAATATGTGGGTGTGTGTGGGTGAAAGTTAAATGATGATAAAATTCACCAAAGTGATAAATGAAATGAGTTTTTCCATTGGAAAAATCTTATAAAAAGTGTTAATACATAAAAACTTTTGCTATATGTGTGACTATATGAATTCTATTTCTGATTTGAAATGTTAAGTGATTGAGTTAATCCATGTTAATCACACTTGTTTAATTATTAAGCTTTTCTAGCATATGTCTATGTTCAATCAACTTAGTAATCTCATAAGAAAACATCATATTAAGTGAGGTAACAATGATATTTCTATACTGAAACAGTTTAATAACATTAATTCTAAGGTTATGCAAGGTAATAAATTTCTTTCGGTGTTATTACTAATTTACCTAATTTATCATAAAAAGTTCAAACATGCACCATTCAGATATTGTGTCACTTAATTATACTCTTGTTCTGATTAAATAATTAATTCAATTACATCCCTCCATTTGTAATGTATGAATAACATGTTCAAGATTTTATCTGAATGAATAAGCAACCAAGACACATAACACATTAATAGAATTTTAATAATCTAAACTAAGAGAATGCAATCAATCTAACAACATAATTAAGTCATTTTGATTAAATTAAAAGCACAAAAATATTTAGCAATCATGTTCATCAATTTAAAACAAAATAAAAAGTTTAAAGGGAAAGAAACTAGAGGACAAATCTGGTGTTTCTCCGTAGCTCAGCTTGTGTTCTTTTCATTCTTCCTTCTGCTTTGCTCCTTCGCACAATTGCCTTCAAGATGTCAAATTTTTCTGATCAAAGAACTTCTAAAATGCTTCTCTCAAATTCTTGTGTTCTCTCTCAATTGGAAAGTGAAATGATGAAGAATGAGAGAAGAAATTGTAATACCCTATACCTAACTCGGTTGCCTAGCCCGAATAGTAGGATGCCACACCACCTCTCACATCATTCTTAGCTCGTTTTATCGTTTTATTTCACATGTAATTTTTTTTCTTTTTAATTATCTTAATGTAGTTTTCATATATTCACAAATTCATGCTCATTATAAGTCAAAAAAAATTAAATTAATGTTTAAATCATACCATCATACATGATATTTAGGGAAAAACTGAAAAAGTGAATGTGAACCATGCACCAGGTAAGGTCCCAGTAAAGGGAGGTGAGTCAAATTTGACTGCTTAAAAATCAAGTCTTTCCTAGCCAAAGCCAATCCTAGACATGCACTTTCTCATTACCACACTTCTCATAGTTATCAAAAAATCAATTTAATGTTAAATAATTCAATCTTACATCAATTTATCAACTATCAAACATTTATTATATAAAATGAACCTCAAATAACATATTTTCAAATTTATAATGGCATGCAAATAACTTAAAAGAACATAACCAAAAATAAATATAAATCCATCATAAATCTTAGCACATTGCCTTAGGCTTCCAAATATAAACAACTCATAAAACCTATTAATAGAAAATTAAAGTGTCGATTTTAAGTGCTTAAAGGTTATTTTATTGTCTTTAAGGCCAAATGAGGCCTAGAGGTTAGCTAACATTTTTAGTAAGTGTGTAAGAGACTATGAGAAGTTGAATAGATAAGAAATTGATCACTTCGTCACGACATAGGATGTTCTACATTGCAACAAAGGGACCAAACTTGAAGATTTCGGAGATTGACTTCTTTGTCGCGACATACATGGGATATGTCGCGACAATGCTTGCAAGATGACACTACATACGGGGACTGATGGCTTCGTCGTGACACAAGTCCTGGTGTGTTGTGACATTGACCCCTAGACGTTGAATCTGCATCGAGTGAAGGGTGTTTCCATCTTTACAATGCCACTTAAACATGAAGGACGACAGCTGACTTATGGTTGATGAAAACGATCGGCCAAGGCTATAAATAGGGCCTTTAGCACTAGGTTTAAACACACCATTTACTAGCTTTTAATTTTTACTTTGTATTTTCGTTTTAGAAATGAGATTGTAGAACTCACATAAACGTTCAAGGAATTTTTCCCAACAGATTGCTGATACAATTATAGTTTCTTTTGATCTATTCAATTCTATGTTTTCATACATTATTATTTTGATTATGATTAAGAAAACCATGAGGAACTAACTCCATTTTAGGGAATTAGGGAGTGGAAGTATGATTATTTAATTGTTGTTTAATAGGGATTTTTCATTTCGGATCAACTGTTTGGGAAAGGAAGAACATCAAACAAACACTAGGCCTAACAACCCTAGAACATTATTTAGGTGGGAAAAAACCCAAAATTGGTATTTCCCATCCGTGAATACCTTTTCCCCATACCGGTTTTGACTGTGACATCTAACGATAAGTAGTCTCTATCGACTTGCTATGCTGGAGGAAGATCGAAAGATCCAACTGGGGTAGTGACTAGTTGATTGAAGGAAAATCTCCAAAACCCAACAATTGAAGAACTCATACTGAAGCGACCTAATATCCCCAAAGCCATTTATCAAATTTCTACAACTCAACTTTTATTTCTTTCATTTTATGCTTTCTACAAATCAACTCTTTATTTTATTTTCATACTATAATCCCTAAAGAGATTACTGATTAATTCTATTCTTTGTAGAGATTTAATTCACTATCGCCTTAAGCCTCCTTTGGGTACGATCCTCGGAATACTCCAAGTATTTTGTTGTAACAATCTATATTACAACCTGACCCGTATACTTGCGGAAGCCAAAAACACATCCCGAATATAAGTACGTTCGAAGGCTATCACTGATACAAGTACTTTAATTATCTAAGTACAATATAGATAGCTATAATGAGATCATGCAACTCCACATTCATTCATGCATAGATTTGTTTGGAACGATGAAAATGTGCAAGTGTACACAATCGTATTCAAGTAATAAAGTGACAAGTAAATGTCGAGTATTTTACCCACAGGGATTGTGTTAGGAAAAATATTTATGTAATATTTAATCAACAAATTGGTTAGGAACAAGATAATATTTGTGAAGGGTATTAATCTAAACTAAATTAATGTAAGTACAAAAATAAAAATAAAAATGATTCCAATGCACGATTTCTAAGGTTTAATCAATATAACATAAAATGTGTTAGGTTAATTGCTTAATTATTTAATTAATTCTAAATCATGTTCATGCTTGTTAGAAATAAAATTCAAGGTAACCCGGTACTCTGCTAACTTATGAACAACATCACTTACTAAAATTCATTCATCTCTTGAACATATATCTATGCCAATTCAACCGACTAAACCAATTTTAATAAGCAAATGTGTTAATGCACATACATATTTTATGAAAGCTAAATAATCTCTTGTACATATGTCTATGTCAATTCAACCGACTAATTAACAATCATAAGCAAGTAAAGGATCAAGTGAAGTAATAATCGTATCTCTATATTGAAACAATTTAATCACAAAAATCCTGAAAGTTATGCAAGGTTATATATTGTTTAACACCATCACTAATCTAACCTTCAGCTCCATTAGAAGATTAAACGTGCACAAATTAAATAGTGTGTCCATTAATCGCAATTTCAATCCGCTTAAATGATTAATTCAATAGTTATATCACAAGAGTAATGCAATAATAACTTAGGCATGATAATATTTAATTAAACAGAATATTCAGGGCCTATAACAATATAAACATGATTTAAAAATAAACAAGCAATCAACACAATCAACCCAACACTTAAAGAATTTAAGTCATTTTAATTAAATAAACAATAGCTTTCATAATAGTATTCATCTTAATAACAAACAAGAATCTAAAAGAGAGAAAAAGAATAGGATTAAATCCGGTGATTTCTTAAGAACTATTGTCGCATTTTTCATCGTTCTTGCTCGATTCTTCTCAGATCGAGGTCTCTAATGAACACTCAACAAAGCTATTTCAAGGGCTAAAGAACCACTCTTTCTCAAGAGGGGAACTCGGCAAAGGAAGAAGGAAAAATGGAATGGAAGGCTTAGAGAGAAAACTAGAGAAAGAAGAGAGAATGGAGTGAATTGGTGTAGAAAATGACGTGAGTGAGGGTGGTATTTATATGTGAGATTTGGGGGCTATATTTAGTAAATAAATATCAGCTACCAACATCCCTTGGCCGGCCATGCATGGGCAAAGTTTGACAAGTTCAAACTTTGCTAAATTTGGCTTGAGGCAAATATTTAAAACAACCAAAAGTGGAAGGGTTTGAATATGATTTAGGGAAACTTTAGGGGTTGTTTTGCAAGGTTGAAAAGTCAACTTAATTAGTTGATTTAGTCATCATTTGGACAGCACATTGGATAGCTCAAGTCAGGGTGGTTTGATCCTCGGATGCATGCACTTCGAGCCACTTTAAGTCACTCTTTATAATTTATTTTTAACCCAAATTAATTAAATTAAAAATATAATTATAAAGCATAATTTTTCTTCATGTTGGATCGACCTTGGTTGGAAAAATATTCTTCTTATCTCTTCATTGACTCGGTGTAACAATTCCCTCAACAGTTCAAGCTGTTGGCAGTGTCTACCAGGTCAATTTTCACCAATTGTGCAAAACTGTCAAAACAATCACCAAATTCATGCTTAATATTTATAAAAATAATTAAAAATCAATATGTTGAAAATTTTAGCACAAATTAATTATTTTATAATTAAATTGTATTTTTCGATTTTAATTACTAAGAATTTGCATGAATTTGAGTTAAAAATGGTATGAAAAAGTCTATATATTTTCATCGTTCGATTGTTTAAGTCACATAAGGCTTTTCGGCTTGTAATGTGTTGAGGCTTAGGATAGGTACAAAATTCAAGGAATAGTAAGTAGAAGTGGTTACAAGCACAAAAACAGTTTGGCACATTGTATTGTTCCCTAATTTTCCCCTTTAATGTCTCATTCTATCTCACCTCCTTATTTCACCTTCTCTCGCCTTCCTTTTCTCTCCACTTAGGAAATCTCAATATAGTCTAATCCCTTTAGCTAGCCTATTAGTATTCTTTTGTTTCTCAAGATTTTTCTTCTTTTTGGTATTATTACGACTTTGTCACTTTTCATATATTTTCTCACTCATGAATTTTTTTTCTCCTTTGTCTCTACTCATTTCATTTCTTTTTTATTTTTAACTGTTTTTCTCTTTTTTGCTATACTAAAGCTTATACACCATATTGATTTTCCTAATTCACTCTTTGTTTTTACAACCTCCACCGTAATGTGTTTACTTACCCTCAATAAATATGGTCATACGTCTATTATCGTGCAAAATAAGACCAAAGAAAAGAGCACACACAAATAATCTTTTTAGGCTTTAGAGGTTTGTAATATAGTTCACCAAGAATGGTCATAAGACTCAAAGATGGGTACTAATTGGAAATTCAGAATAAGGTTTAGCTTTTTAGCTCTAGATGTAACCAAACAATGCCTTAGGCTATTCTTAAATACCTCAATATGAACAAATATCAATTTAGTCACATGATCCCAAAATTACTACCTATCATATATATTAGCATGCTTGTTTCTTCATATTATTCACATCATTTGATACCAACAATACTTTTCTATCTATATTTAGTGTAACCTATAAAACTTAATGATTTCATACTAAAAAATTTAAAAATTCCTTATCATCATTACAAATTTATCAACAAATACACTCAACCTATTATACATGCTCCTAACCAATCACTTGTATTTTTACAAGCTCAAGCATACATAAAAGAAAAACAAAGAAAAACAACTAAACTAAATGCAATAATCCCTATGTTACCCCCCACACTTTAGATAATAAATTGTCTTCAATGTGTAGCCCCTTAAATAGTAAGGAAAGAAGTTACTTGATTGGTCATGAGAGTTCTTTGTCTTATGGTGGTTTTCCTTCCTCCTTTTGTTATGAATCGCTCGAAATGATGTGTCTCCATAATGTGGGATTCCTTCATAAAAATTAAAGCATATATAGGCAAAAATAAATTCTACTTCCAATCTTACTCTTACAAATTAAAATAAGTTTCAAAACCAAAAATATTCTAAAATTACAAGTCTTAAAAAAAATAAAGTTTAAAACATCAAACAACTCTCAATCCTCATCCATCTCCTCCTTCTCCTCTTCATTGTCTTCCCTTTCTTCAATTTCCTCCTCCTTATGTTCTTCATTTTCCAACCCAAACATGTCCTATGTGTAGTTAGGGACCTTAATGTTGTTTCGTCGAGCAAGATCTTGAAATAATGGTCCTGATTCTTGCATCCATTGTATCACCCAATCAAGCTTTGGATGACTTCCTTCACCAACTTCTTGTTGGGCTGTTGCCAACCTTTGTGATAAAGTTGGTGTAGCCATCGAATCTCATGATCTCCTCTTCCCTTCCTTTTCTTTTGTTTGGCACGAAGCCCCACATATTTTTGGAAGAGTGTATCACTAATGATGCTCTTTGATGGCTTCAATGTCTGCTCAGTAGATGTCATGGGCACTCCTGCCCTTGTACACAAAGTTGCATTTAAGTGAGGAAAGAAATCCCTACTTTTTGGCTTCCTACACATTGGCTCATGTTTTGGTGGATCCACTTCCCTATACAAACATGCTTTTTCTGTAAAATTGCAAATAATAGCACTGCTTGAAAAGCATTAATGTTAGAAACATTTAAAATAGGTATCATACGGGTACACACAAATTGAATCCATATCTTGGCTTCTGGGAACATAATAGCTTGGTTAAACGAATTTGGGATACTAGTGCCTGGCCTAAATTTTCATTCCCTCTTCCCTCGGTTAAGTAGGTAATTACCTCATTCATGTCTATATTGTGAAAAGATCCTAGATCAATTTGGTCTAAGAAATCATGTTTATAATACGGAGCATCAAAGAATTTGCATATGAGTTTAGGGGTTACCTTAACATTTATTTCTCTAATCACTAAAGTTTCCAATATGGTTTCATCAATAGTCTTAAAGATATAGTCCTTTAGCCCAAAATCGTTCCCACCTATGATACTTAACTAGAGGCCAAATTTCTTTACATAAAACCATCAAAGGATCAAAACCCCTTTCTTGAATAAATGTTTTGCCTCGAAGCTCATTAAAATATTTTTCGACATTTTCATTTACAAAACTTGAAGGGTTTGTACCCATTGATGGTTGGGATTCAAAGTTTCTTCTAACCTTTCTAGGAGGCATTCTAATTACAACCAATGAAAGAGTATTAAGTTAGAAACTTTAAACCTGCTTTGATTTGGCTCCCTTTTTGCTTGGTACTCGTCTTTGCTCGTGAGATTTATAAAACCTGAAAATTGAAAACGAGAAATAGGCATAGAAAGGATTTTTTTGTATTTTAAAGGTTTTTGAAGAGTTAGAGTGAAATATGAGAGTTAGAATAGTGTTTTAATATTTATAAGAGATGGAAACTAGGGTTTAGAAGTGTTAAAATTTAGAAAAATAATATTTTAGCCGTTGCGTTGTGCAGTTGGGTCGAGTCGATCCTACAAAAATTTGAAGACAATATCGTGACTTAAGGTAGCTACGTTGCGACAAACACATCAATCCTTTGTTTTTGCGACACACTCGAAGCTTCGTCGCGACATTGTCCTCAGTTCTGAATGATCACCCATTTTGTACTCTTTGTCGCGACATGGATGGTTTTTTGTCGCGACATCGACGTCAGTCTCAGATTTTCCTCACTCTGTCACCTATGTTACGACATGAAGAGTGGTGTAACGCAACATACCCCTATTTCCTATTAATTACTAAAGTAAAAACTTGTTAGAAATATATATAATAGTATTTTGAAGTTAGTTGCACCAGTTTACCTTCATGTCTTACTACCAGACTCATTCGACATGCTTACCCTTGTTGATGGGGTCCAACTTTCTTCAACCTTGGTCCATCTCCCATCAATTTTCTCTATTTTCTTTAGTCGGTCCCTTTCTTTAAACCTATTGATTTGTTCTTTGCTCATAAAAGGGATCTTACTAGGTCCTTCACTTCCATCAACGTTAAGCAAGTAACAATGCTTGTTGTGTTTTTCTGTTCCATCATTTTTGTCTCCACATTTGAAGGTTTCTAAATCACCATTGATTCTCATTGTTAGCTCGTTGGTATTTAAATCAATGGTAAACCTAGACGTGGCTAAGAATGACCTTCCTAACAAGATGGGTATATCCTTATCCTCCTCAAAATCTAGCACGTGTAAGGATGATGAATCTTCAAACTTGAACCAACATATCTTCTAAAATTCTTTTGGTCGCACAAATGATCGATCAGCTAGTTGTAAGGTCACTTGGTTATTTTTGAGATCTCCGTTACCAAGTTTCTCAAATACTGATAGAGGCATAAAATTTATGCTCGCACCGAGATCACATAAGGCTCTGTTTAACTGAAGGTTCCAAACCTTGATTGGAATTGTAAAACTGTCGGGATCCTTCAACTTTTGAGGAATTTTTTTAGAGATAATAGTGCTGCAAGAGACATTCACTTCCACTTGCACACCTACCTTGATTATTCTACGCCTTGATATAATCTCCTTTAAGAACTTGGCGTATTTCGGTACCTTATTTATAAGTTCAATCAAAGGTAAGTTGACATTTAAATAGATTTAGAAAACTTACAAAGTCCTCCTCATCTTGTTCCTTTTTCTCTGTTGAACTGAAAGTTCCCAACCTTGATTGGAATTGTAAAACTGTCGGGATCCTTCAACTTTTGATGAATTTTTTTAGAGATAATAGTGTTGCAAGACGCATTCACTTCCACTTGCACACCTACCTTGATTATTCTACGCCTTGACATAATCTCCTTCAAGAACTTGGCGTATTTCGGTACCTTATTTATAAGTTCAATCAAAGGTAAGTTGACATTTAAATAGATTTAGAAAACTTACAAAATCCTCGTCATCTTGTTCCTTTTTCTCTTCTACCTTTTTGGAAATGGAATAAGGGTACCTTTATCTTCCTTAGGCATATCATCTTTCTTTTCTAGTGTTTCTTTCACCGGTACCTTTGTGTAGGTAACATGACTTCAGTGTCATCTTCGGATGAAATTTCTATAGTATCACATGATTTTCTGGTTTCCTCCTCCTCTTTGGTCTGTTTTAGGCTACTCAATACTTTGCCCGATCTTAACTCGATCACTTTTACATGTTCTTTCCCCTCCCTCTAGAGATTGTTTTCAGTGTTGCTAAGGATACCGGTACCAATTTTTCTAGTGAGATCTCCTACGATACTCATCATTTGGTCCATTCGTTCCTTTAGCTTTGTTAGTGATCTAACAAAACTAGTGCACTCAAACTGCACTTGCTTCACATTTGCTCACATGGATTGCATTTCTCCCTCTATCTTGTCTAACCTTTGACCACAAACAGTATGATCACTCTGAACTGCTTTTTCAGGTTGCCTCTGCAAGAATGGAGGTTAGTAACTTGGGTTTCTCGATTGGTTGTTACCACTTCCTCCATGATTTCCTCTCCATCTAAAATTAGGATGGTCCTTCCACCCCAGATTGTAAGTGTTTGAGTAGGAATTTCTACCTCTATTTTTGACATAGTTAACATCTTCTGTTTTGGTAAAATAATGGTAGAGAGGCTTATCTTCTCCTTGTGATAATGATTCCTCTGCGGCAGATTCGATTCGGTTTAATCTCTCAAACAACTATTTGTATTTGTCATCTTTTTGGACCATTTTAACTAAAGCAAGTTTTTGCCCGTATGTGAACCTCTCAGTAGGCCACTGGCAAGAGTTCATTACCATATTATCAATTATCCCATAAGCATCATTATAGGTTCTAGTCATTAGGGCTCCTCCTGCCGCACCATCTAACCTGAACTGGCAGGCGCATCCAACTCGTTATAAAATGTCTGCAATTGCATCTATTCTAACATACCATGACATGGACATTTTCGTAATAATGTTTTGAATCGTTCCCATGTTTCATGGAATCCTTTGCCCTCAAATTACCAAAATATCGAAATTTCTCTCCAGATTTGGATTGTTTTGCTGATGGGAAAAAACTTCTATAGGAATTTTCTCGTGAGCTTATCTCATATGGTGATGGATCCTGGTGACTGCGCATCTAACCAAGAAAAAAACATTATCAATTAAGGAGAATGAAAATAATCTGAGACGAATGACATCATCAGTAATACCATTGAAACGGAAAGTATCGCATAATTGTAAAAATCGTTTTAAATATGAACTGGGATCTTCTGCCATGGTCCCTTTAAATTGTAAATTATTTTGTATCATCTAGATCATGGTTGGTTTGATTTCAAAAGTGGTTGCGGCTATAGTGGGTCTAGCAATACTCCCTCTTGTCAAATCTATGTTAGGCATAGAATACTCCCTCAGAGTTCTTTGAGCTTCCGCCATCGGTTCGCTTGCAAGGAGTAGTGGAGGTATCGTAACACCTTCGATGTTGTTAGTAGGATCTACGAGTGGATCTTTTGGCTCTTCTCGTTCTTCTAGTGGTGGTGGGCTTTACATTGACTATCTATTTCTACGATTTTGTCTAATCAATGTTTTGGGGTTATAAATTGGATCTACCAAGTTTCCTTGGCTCCGAGTCATAAATTGAAATTAAACAAATAAAGAAAAAAGATAATAATAAAAAAATAAAACAAAAAGAATCATATCTATAACATAAAAATATCTTAATTATTCAAATAACAATCATTAAATCGTTGCCTCCCCAGCAAAGGCGCCAACAACTTGACCGCCTCCGAATGTACTCTCATTCGGTGTGTGTTTTCGGATTTCTCAAGTATACGAGTCAGGTTTTAATATAGTTTGTACAAAAAAATACTTGGTAGTACTTCAAGGATCGTACCCAAATGAGGCTTTAAGCACTAATGATTTATATCCTTGCAAAGAAAAGAAGTAATTAGTATTGTTTTTAGGGATTATATTATGATAATAAAATAAGAGAGTTTGTTTTGAAAAGCATAATAAAAGAAAATAAATAAGTAAATGATTTTGGGGAGATTAGGTCGCTTCAGTAGGGACTCTTTAACTATCGATTTTAGGGATTATTCTTCAATCAACTAGTCGTTACCCGAGCAGGATCTTTCGATCTTCCACCAACATAACGAGTCAATAGAGACTACTTATAACTAGATGTCACAGTTTAAATTGGTTTGGAGAAAAGGTGTTAACGGATAGACAATACCAATTTTGGGTTCATTCCTACCTAAATGATGTTCTAGGGTTGTAAGGCCTAGTGTTTGTTTCTTGTTCTTCCTTTCCCAAGCAGCTGATCCGATTGAAAATCTTTGTTTATACAATAATGAAATATCCATACTTCTACACCCTAATCCCCTACAATGGGATTAGTTCCTCATGGTTTCTTTAAAGGCAATAAAAAATATAAATACTCATATGAAATGAAAAGAAACTTTAATTGTATTGGCAATCTGTCAGGAAATAATTCCACGATCGTTTATGTGAAATTTACAATCTCGTTTCTAAAATAGAATAATAAAGTAAAAATGAAAAACTAAGAAAATATGTGTAAAAATCTAGTGCTAGATGCTCTATTTATAGCCTTGGATAATCGTTTTCTTGAACCTAGGTCAGTTGTCGTTCCTCGTGTTTAAGTGACATTGTAAAGACCAAAATGCCCTTCACTCGATGAAGAATTCATGTCTTAGGGTCAATCTCGAGACATGTAGGTGCCGTGTCACAACAAAGAGGTCAGTTCACTCCCTTGGTGTCATCATACAAGCGTTGTTGCAACAAAGAAGTTAGTCTCATGCTCCTTTAAGTCTGATCCCTTTGTTGCAATGTAGAGCATCCTATGTCGTGACATAGTAATCAGCTTCACACTTGTTCAACTTCTAAAAGTCTCCTGCATACTTACGAAGCATGTTAGCTAACCTTTAGGCGTCAATCGACCTTAAATACAATAAAACAAGCTTTTCGCACTTTTTCAAACAATTTATTCAAAGATGAAAACTAAGTTAAATCCTATGAAAATAGAAGGAAAATGTTTAATTTCAAGCTCCTAAAGTGTGAAAACTAGTTCAATCTGTTAGGTACAAAACAGGCAGATCACTTACTTAAGAAACAAAAGAATACTCATAGGCTAGCTAAAGGGAGTAGACTATATTGATATTTCTTAAGTGGAGAGAAAAGGAAGGCGAGAGAAGGAGAAATAAAGAGGTGAGATGGAACGGGAAACTAAAAGGGAAGAATATAGAATAATACAATGTGTCAAACTATTTTCGTGCTTATAGCCCCTTGTGCTTACTATTCATTGAATTTCATACCTATCCTAAGCCTCAACACGTTACAAGCCGTAAAGTCCTATATGACTTAAACAACTCTATGCATGAATGAATGTAAAATTGCATGATCTCATTATGACTATCTATATTGTACTAGGATAATTAAAGTACTTGTATTAGGCATTGATTAAGTTATATCAATAAGACTTTGATGTTTATATCTCTTGTAACTTATTGAACTTATATTTTTTTAAACAAGAATGGTAAAGTTACTCACTCATCATGTTGGAAATATTGAGAAATATATAATACCTAGAGTATATGTTATGAACCTAATCTTTGTATGATATAGACTCAAGCTCCTTTGTTTGCTTTTCTTGCTTTATTCGCTTTTCTTGCTTTGTTTGCTTGAGGACAAGCAATGACTTAAGTGTGGGCGAGTTTGATCTGTCGGTTTTGTACCTAACAGATTGAACTAGTTTTCAAACATGAGGAGCTTGAAATTAAACATTTTCCTTCTGTTTCCGTAGGATTTAATTTAGTTTTCCATTTTTGAATAAATTGAGTAAAAAGTGCAAAAGGTTTTTTTTATCGTCTTTAAGGCCGGTTGAGGCCTAAATGTTAGCTAACATACTTCGTGAGTGTGCAGGAGACCTTTAGAAGTCAAAAAAGTGTGAAGTTGATCGCTATGTCATGACATAGACTACTTTACATCACAAAAAAGGGACTAGACCTGAAAAAAGTTGGAACTGACTTCTTTTTCATGACATATATCATTTATGTTGCGATAATGACTGTACAATGGCACTGAGGGAGTAGAATGATCTCTTTATTGCAACACAGCTCCTGTGTGTCATGATATTGACCTCTAGACGTGGATTCTACATCGAGTGAAGGGATTTTTGGTCTTTGCAATGCCACTTAAGCATGAGGAATGACAATTGACCTAAGGTTGAGGAAAACGACCGTCCAAGGCTATAAATAGGTCCTCTAGCACCAGGGTTTTACACACCTTGTACTTTAGCTTTCATTTTACTTTTTTATTTTTTCCGTTTTAGAAACGAGATTCATAACTTCACATAAATGATCATGAAATTATTTCCCGACAGATTGCTATACAATTCAAGTTTCTTTTCATTTCATTTATTCAATCGTATGTTCATTTATATTGTTGTTTTTATGAAGTTTAAAGAAACCTTGAGGAACTAATCCTATTGTGGGGGATTTGGGAGTAGAAGTATGGTTAGTTAATTGTTGTATAAACAGGGATTTTCAATCGGATCAACTGTTTGAGAAAAGAAGAACGTGAAACAAACACTAGGCCTGACAACCCTAAAAAGTCACTTAGGTAGGAATGGACCCAAAATTGGTATTTCCTATCCGTGAAAAACTTTTCCCCAAACCAGTTTAGACTGTGACATCTAGCGATAAGTAGTTTCTATTGACTCGTTATGTTGGTGAAAGATCAGAAGATCCTACTAGGGTAACGACTAGTTGATTGAAGCAAAATCCCTAAAATTGATAATTGAAGAATCCATACTGAAGTGACCTAATCTCCCCAAATCTGATCATCGAATCTACATATCTCGTCCTTCACTTTGTTTACTTTCTTTTATGTTTTACAATCACAATTCCTTATTTTACTTTCGTACTATAATTCCTAAAGATAGTACCAATTACTTCTCTTCTTTTCAGGATATAAATCACTATCGCTTTAGACTACATCAGGGATTTTTGATGTGTGGAAGTACTAGCACATGAAGATGTCAAAGTTGTCGCAGCAAATTAAAAGTATAAATTTGCGTCCAGAAATGTCGCGACAACCTGCAACTGCTTACTTTATAAACCAGATCTGCGTGAGTGTACAGCTAGAGTAACTAACTTGTAATGCTACAAGGAAGTTAGATCTAAGAGCAGAAGGACAGCTGTACTTGACAGCTAAGATAAATACTGAGTAGAGAGAAGAAGAAGGGGATCATCAAGCTCGTGACAAATTAATTCGATTTCTGATTTTTCTTAAAGAAACTGCCATGGAAGCTTAGATCCTTGGAGGGTGAACTGATGAGACGAGAAGGCAACATCAACTTCTGACGAGAAGTGTTCTAAGTGCGATGCAAGAGGAGCATTTACGGAAGAGTTCAGTAGGCTAGAAATATAATGCTTCAACTTATTCTTTATTTCCTCTTAAACGTTGATAAATTCTGATGACTTTAATTGTGTATGGAAGTACCTCTTAATGTTAGATCTATTTTGATTTCTGCTCAAATCTTCTTAACTGTTTATCTTTGGATTTAATTGTTTTGCCCACAGAAGTGCGATTGTAGTCACAGACACTGGAAGGTGCAATGACAAGTTAAATTAACAAGCAAGACAACGGAAGTTACTTGAGGCACGAAGGAATTCTGGCCACTTGTTCTTGAATGCAAAGCATTGCCAGCACTGGAAAGTGTGGTTAATGTGAGTGTTTGGTTCTTTGATAAACAGGGAAGTTGAAAGTAGTGAGATCTCATTAAGCTTAATTAAGGCGACAATTTATCTACCAATTACCTTGTAGTCACATTTAGTGTTTGCCAACTTATCAAGTCAGGGATCCCCCATCTCTTTATCATTATTTTACTTCGTTAATTTTCTTAATTGGATTGACAAAATATCTTCAACATTCATTTCCTTTTCTAGTAAATTGCTCTGACTTTTCTATTACAATTTTACAAAAATTATGTTAATAGTTTTAACTCTTTATTTGTGCAGATTTTGACTTAATTGCGCTGACATTATTTTTGACAATTTTTCATATCTTAACTTCTTTTGCTTTGACAAATTTAAACAAAGACAGTCATCTCTGTGGGATCGATATCTAATAGCTTACACCTATTAACTATACTTACATCGATAAGTGTTCTCTTGCACATTTACTGTAACGTTCATAGCGCGATCACTAACTAAAGTAGCTAAAGTGAAAATAACCAAAGTAGAAGTAACTTACTTCGATCGTCGTCGGAGTCTCAGATTCACATTTCAAAACTTTAGTAAATCTTGTTGAAATTCACCTACATCAGATTTCAAAAAAAATTTAAAATCAGAAATTTCAAAATACATTATGCATAAAATTTTTAATCCCAAAAACCATAGCCCGCGTTTTGCTACTTGACTCTAATACCACTAAATGTAAGACCCCAAACTCAATCTAGACGTTATGACCGAATTCGAAGGCATTACATTAGTATGTTTAAAAACTTTTTTAATCAAACTTAATTGATCGTTTCAAAAAACATAAAACTTGGCAAAACCCTCACAAACGTTTAGAAAAACTTAAGTACAAAAACACTTATTTTAAACCCCAAAATTTAATTCAAATTCGATTGCTTCAAAAATACTAATGTAAAAACAATCTTTTCCAATTAAAGCGAATATTTGTTAAAAAAAACTATTTATTCATTTACGGAAAAACTCTTCAGAGTATACTTAATCTGCAGCGTAAAATTTTCGAAGTTTTAGTTTTGAAAATGGAATTCTAATTTTTTTTAGCTTGTACAATTTTACGATAAAGCTTCCAAAAATAGACGAACTAAACACACACTCAAAACAATCCAAAACCGAGAACTTAGTCCAAAAATCAAAAGTCCAAAAAACTTTCTTAACTAAAAATAATCAAACCAATTTAAGTGTAAAACCAATCCAAGCTCCCGCACGTCGTCCGGTCCTAAGTTGGAAGATTACCTGAAACATAAAAGACACAAGTGAGCCAAAAGCCCAGTGTGTGACCCGAACCACAAACAAAATTTTCTTAAAGGTTGTTCACACACAATAATTAATTCCTAATTTTATATCTTAATACATATCAAAGCATATCGTAAATCAGAACGTGTCATAACATAATGAATCATATCATATCATAATGAATCATATCATATCATAACGAATCATATCATATCATAACATATCATGTAATATCATAACAAAAAGAATCATATCATATCATAACATATCATGTCCTATCCCCATCCGCTACACACCATCTTTCACCAGCCAATCAAACCAATATGGAACTACAAGAATCCATCAATCCAGTCAAACCAATATATGGCAGTGTGCCACCCATATAGTTGCAGCTGAGCAGTCATATATAAATTTGCGATCTAGCTGCCACAATTGCAGTGTATACTGCCATATAACACTTACTTTATCATATCATAACCCATCCCAATGCATTTGCAAAGTCACATTAACATACATACTTATCACATAGGTTGTATGACATGCATGCATGCCCAATTTGTCCGGGCCCAATCAAATAAATACAAAATAAAAAATAAAGTCAAATTAAAAAAAGAAAGTTCATTTTAAATAATGTTTTTTTACATACCCAAATTTACATTATCCATTACAAACACAAACCACCAGACCCAAACACTTGGCCCAAATACCCAAAGACCCAAACACCAATCTCAGCCTACTAACTTAAAATTTTTAGTAACCAAAAACCCTAGCACCCTAACCACCGTTGCCACCCACACCAGTCACCACGTTAGCGCACGCCCTCTGACACCAACCGCCACGTCTTTGCCACCATCAAACACCTGCAAAATGGAGAAGAAACAGAGACAAGAACAAGCAAACAAAAGCAAGAAGACAGAAAACCAGAATTTTATTTTCGGCTATATAAAGCCATAAAAAAACCTTATAATCGGCCTCTTCTCTTTTCGATTTTTCACGAAGACATTGAAATAAAAAAAAAAGAAAATTTAAATGTAGCTTACTATTTTTTGTACATATATTTTTATAAATTTTTTTGTTTTTTTTGTTTATTTCGAAAAAGAATAAAATAAACATAAAAGGAAAACTTACAATTTTACCTGTATTGCCCCAACATCGCCGCTGTTGTTGGTGGCCTCTTCTTCAAGTAAAGCCCCTTCGAACAACTCATGTTCGCGTAGGGGCTTCAATAGACGAGAGGAACAACGACTCTCCTTCGAAAATCCCAAAGAAATTAAAAGGGTTTTGAATATTTTAGGGATTTTGGGGTTAGATTTGGGGATTTTAACCTTAGATCTAGTATTGGGGTTACAAATGGAATAGAGGGGTTTTTTTGTTTTTTCAGCGATAAGAGGACGACGGTGGTCATCGTTGACGACCGATGGTTGCGGCGGAGAAGGGTGGACTCGTAGGATCAATTGAGGAAGTGGCTTGAGAGAGAAAAAAGGAAGTTTTTAAGGTTTTTTTTTAAACAAGGGTGGAAATGAGGCATTTTAAATTTTTTTACTTAGATAGGGAATCCATACAGCATCGTTTTGGGTTTGTATTTTGACCTTAAAACAGAATCCTTTCAATGATTGACCCATGACCTTATTCGGACCCTTTTAGGGTTCGCGCGTTTTCAATAAACAGGGGAAATTAATCCTTTGGTCCCTCCGCTTTGGGTCATTGTTCAATTGGACCTTAATTTAGCTTTTTCTTTTTTGTTTTTAATTTAGCAATTTAATTTTGTTGCTTTCATAATCTGGTCCTCTGACCAATGACCCTTGGGAATGACACATGTACAGACTTGAGATAATTTCCCACGTAGTCCTCGTGTTTTTCCAAGTATTTGGATTTTACCCACGAATCTTTCTATTTTTATATCTTTTACTTGAAATCTTATTTTTATTTTAATTTAATCCCCTGATTGGTTTTTCTTTTAAAATTCTGTCCATTTATTCTGTTTCATTTTCAATTAAATCATTTTTTGTTTATTTACATCATTTATTTTATTTTGATATTTTGGGCGTGTGAGGGCATTAATCCTTACTCACACGTAATCGACTCCCGAACCTATTTTCTGGATTTCAAAGACCAAAACTTTTGTTTAATTAACTTTAAATATTTTAAGGTGATCCAATCACACCAAGAAAAAAAGATTGGTGGCGACTCCATTTTCGATTTTAAAATCAATTCTGGACTTTTCAAAACAAAACGTTTTGCACATAACTTACACATAACTTATATCGATCACAGTATATTATATTGCATAATCAAATCAGATAGCTTATCATAACAGATAATATAATTTGTATAACACACATGGTTTACAAAATAGTCATGCTTAACTCATATACCTACTTATAACAAATCATATTGCATTATTATATTTATAGGAACTTATTTGACATACTTCCTACACTTAACCATGTTTAATTATTGAAATTCATGCTTTTTTGGGCCTACATAACACCCTAGGACCCAATTTTCGAGTATCTTAATAGACCCATAATTGGGCCTCACATTTGTCCCAAAAGGCCCACACGGTCATGTGGTCCACATGGCCCAAAAAGCTAGCCTGTGTGGTCCACACAGGCTACCCACACGAGTTGCATGATTTCACACAGCCGTGTGCCCCACATGGCCTACCTACACAAGCTACAAAATCACACACGATATTGTGCCCCACATGGCCTACCCACACAGGCTACAAAATCACTCACGATCGTGTGCCCCACATGGCCTACACACATGGGTTACAAAATTACACATGGTCGTGTGTCCCACACGACCTACCCACACGGTCGTGTGGTGCTGGGCAGTTTCGAAAACAACTCCTGTTTCGTATTTTTCTCGAATTTCAAGTGATAAATCGGATTAATTTCACACACCTAAGTTGGTTTTGATGAAGATTCATGAACGAACGAACCCTATATCCTAAACAGAAAACACACAAATTAATTAACACGATTTTCGATAACCTGATTGACTAAATTGGTACATCCATCATATAACAAACCTTATTTATAGAACAAAGCAACTCTTATCACAGCAAAACTACTTACCCTCGTACGAAACAGCGACTTGAAAAGGGAATTTAATTCTCCGGAGGATCGACCGTCTCACGGTCTTCTCCTAATTGCACCAAATCACACAAAACCCTGCACTTCAAAAGCATCACATTCAGATCAAAAGAGAAGGAACTACAAAGAAAGGCTTTGCACGATAGCCATCTTTGGGAAGAAAAGCGAAATTGCGAAATACATTTTAAAAACCAAAAAGAATAAAGAAAAAGAAAGTGGGAACTTGGCCATGGAATTGGGGAAAAATTAGTGAAAACAATTAATTTTTTATTATATTTATTTTAAGAGAACAAAATAAAATGCAAAATTAAAACTACCCACAACTTCACTATCTGATCCTTATCCAAACAAAAACATAATTATCACTTTGCACGCATAAGGACTCAAACACGAGATCAAAGGGTAAACTAACACCTTACCATTAACCCACTAAGCTCATCATTACCATTAATTTAGCAAAAATAATTTATAAATCAAATGTTCAAAGATAGAGGTTTAGGCAAAAATAGCAAAAATTCAAGGGATAAAATTCAAACCCGAAACCTCACACACACAAACACAACACTTAGCCAATGAACCAAATCAAATTACTTAACATAATTTCACAACCTTAACTGGAAATTTCGAATGTGACCACATTGGGTTTCTTGAACCCAATTTCTTATAACTCGATTTTCGAGATGTGATAGGGTCAATATTCTTCCCTATCAAGAATCGTTGGAAATGAATCCGCACCAAAAAATCTTTCATAACGGTATTCACCATCTTTTTGGAATATGGGATAGTACAAATTTGTCCCTTAAATTTAGTTCAACTTCAACATAAAGTGCACGTTGGGTTGGGGTCGTTTTGGCTTACAATTGGGAAGTCAGTTGGTCATGCTGCATTCGGATTTTCGTGAACAAATTGGCATATCCTAACGGGGTCATACTAGTGGGATTTTTGTCAAGGGAGATAGTGATCGGATTTAAACGTCCCATACGATTGAGGCCATTGATCTGAGTTAGGTTCTTCAAAATGCAAGGCTACTAGGGTCTTGAATTGCGATCGTGTGTATCGCGGTTAGACAATCGATAACGGTTTGTTTACAGGTCGTACTAGAATAAACTACGAAAGGAAGAATTGGAGGTTGGGACATTTTTAGCTGCTATAACTACCTTATGGTTTGAAGGAGAAAACTCATTTTCAATGATCGATTCGAAACCGGAATTCGCAGAGTCTAAGGCTAAGATTTTATATTACTACTTACGAAGTTCAACTCCATTTGCTTATTTTATTTTCGATTAATATAATTTTTATTTGTTGCTATATCATTTTATTTACTTCCCAAACATTTTCACTCCCTCTTATTTATTTTTCAGCAGTCTTGTCATGAGTCGTGGACACAACTATTGCTATGATAGCAATTTTGTTCACAAGAAAAGTTGAAATTAGATAACCAATCCCTGTGGATTCGACCCTACTGCTCTATACCACTTTTTAGTGTTATTTTTTCGTAGGAATTATATTTGGTGACTCGACAGGCATCAAATTTTTCCCTTAATTGGAAGATTAACTTGTATTTCGTCACCTATGTTGTACCGTCGCACTATCACAATTAGTTTATGCTGACATAACAGTAACGACCAATTTGATGATGACATGTGACAACTTCTCAATATGTCACGTAATGGACATAAATTAAAAATTCTTTAACAATATATAAATCAATTCAAAAAGTATATAGTTTTTTCAAATCAAGAATGAACATGCACAATTGGTTGTCCAGATACATTTGAATCTAGACATCCATATGTTCAGATTCATTCTAAATGTATTATCACTAGGTTTATATTTTTTTTATTTTTTATAAAATATCAATTTTAGGTTATTATTTTTTAAAAATATAAAATATAAATTTATAAAAAATTAAAATTAAAAAAATAAAAAAAATTCAAATATTTTGAAAAGTTTATAAAAAATTTACAATATATACTATAATATAAATAAAAAATTAATTTTATAAATTTATAAAAATATATAAATATATAAAAGAAGTACAAATTAATAAATTTATAAATAATATGTATAAATATATAAAAGAAATAAATTCACAACTACAATGAATCAGGATAAATGGTTGGAAGATATATTTGAATTTGGACAGGCTTTTGTCTAGGTTCATTATTAATGTTTTTATCCAGAATAATGAGCCAAAACTTTGATCCACATCACATTTGTTTTTATCAAATCAGATGGCGTTAGCAAATGGAGCATAGGGCAGCCGCACAACACAAATACTTTTAGCTTTGATCCATATTTAAAAATACTTTTCACCAAGATGGATACAGGAAACTAGGGTAAGTGAATCAATTTCATTTTTCTTTGTTGGGTTATTTTTTTGTGTTTATGGGTGTTTCAATTGCAGTTTATCACTCTATTTTAAGTTCTGCAATAGTTTAGTAATTAACTTTTTTAGTAAACGCTTATGAATTGGCAAACCCCCAAGAAAATGAGTTACCAATGACTCAATATAAGGCAGGCAATTAGCCTATATAAGTGGATCACTCCTACATCTTAATTGCTCACTACACATACAACCTTAAACATCGAAAGATAATTAAGCAATGGAGAATTCTACTTTGATTTTTGTTGGTATGATTGCCTGCCTTGTCTCCTTTGCTTCAGCAGCACCAGCGATTGCCACCTTTTATACAAACTATGTTCGTGAGTATTGTTTTCTCTAATTTCTCCTAATCAAGTCCATCGAATTTATAATCAAATTTTGAATTATTACTTAACCAAATGCTTTGATTTGAAACAAATATATAACTATGCTATATATTGTGGTTGTTGGTAGCTTCTGCATGCTTCGGAAACCAGGATCAAGGAAAAATGATTGCCGCAGTTGGTGATCCACCGTGGAATAATGGGACGGTGTGCGGGAAAATGATCACTGTGATATGCACGGGACCCGATACCCCGTACCACATCCATGCACAGGCAAGAATGTTACTGTGAAGATCGTTGATTACTGTCCGGGATGTCCGTCAACCATCGATCTCTCCCGAGAGGCCTTCGCTATTATTGCCAACCCTGTTGCTGCTGTCATTAATGTCGACTACAAGCAGTATGCATAGCACATTTTCTTCATATCTCCATTGCTTCTTCAGTGATGAAGTTCCTTTGTTTAATGGAATAACATCTTTTTCTTCTGGTGGTTTTACTGGATTTGATCAATTTTGGCACACAATGTAAGATTGAAGTTCAGGGATAAAACTTTTCTCCTTCTTTTATATATTTTTGTAATGAAATAATATTTTGGTTCCTAATAAATTCCTTTGTAGTACGTCATAGATACATCAAGTTACAATTTTTATTGGAGTAATATACCGTCCCCTTGATTTAGAGTTGATACAAATAAATCAAAATTTTGAGTACCATACTTATAATAATATAGAACCTAAAATTAATTGAATTTCTAAGATGAATTATACAAATAAATCATTTGAATTTAAGTTAAAATATGTCAGAGGTCTTTGTATTCTTCACACATTTGAAATTTAATTCTTGTACTTTTATTTTTAAGAATTCAGTCCTTCTACTTTTCAGATTTCAATACATCCAATACAAAATATTCAATACGAAATATGAAAATAGATAAAAATGGAATTGCCTACCTAATGTGTTGAAGCCCAATTTTGACCAAGGCTAGGCTTTTGATTTGTTAAAGTTTGAATTAATTTTAAATTCATTTTTAAATTTATCTTAAATTTAAATTTACTTATTTAAATTTATTTTAAATTTAAACTTAATTTAAAATAATATTAAATTTAATAAATTAAAATCCAATGTCCATTTACAAAAAGCCCAAATTAAAGGCCCGATTACAAGAAGCCCAAATTAAAGGCCCGATTACAAAAGCCCAATTGGGCTGAAATAACCTAGGCCCAAATACCCTTTGCACCAGCAGCATTCAAAGTCAAACCTTAGAGTCTGATCCCCCATGTGCTGCTGCCCACCAGCTCCATCCACCACCAGCTCCACCATGCCCTGCCACCACTGCCTGGAAGAAGTCTGCAACAAGCAATAAGACAGGCATTAATTTACAAAAAAACAAAGTATCATTATGATGTAAATGGCTATAAAGCCAGAGTTAATTTTCTGTAAAAGGGGTTACAAACTCAACATTCGAAATCAATATCTAATAGCCCCATTTTTGAAATCAATATACTAGCCCTTTCAATACCAACCAACCTTCGGCCGAGCATCAAATAATCAGCAAAGACAAATTCCAATTCAATACCAACCCATTCCAGTATTAAGAAACAGGTATTCATCATACATGCATTTATGACTGCAATTTTAAATATTTTGAGTTAATACAGTACACGAACATGCATTTATTAGTCGTTTCAGTTTCCCAAAACAGTGAATGAATGTATCAATGGTAATTAATATGGACAGTTATAATTTCAATATCATTAATAAAAATATTATTAATAATCATTATAATTAATAATTATAATTAATATTTATGATTATAGTTAATATTAATAATTAATAATATTAAAAACTATAACAATAATAAAAGAGGGAAACCGAAGAGACTGGAACTTATCTGTCACCAGACCACCGTGTGCCGCCGCGGCCACCGCCGGAGCTCTTGAGCCACCATCTCCTCCACCCCACGGCGTTCGAACACCCGAGCAAACACCAAAAACGAAGATTAAAAAAAATAAAATAGGCTTTAAAAAATTTTGTAAACCGGAATGAGGAAGGTTTTTTTTTTTTCAAAATATTTCCAGATTCTGGGTTTCGAAATCAAAAAAAAATAGAAAGGAAAAGAAAGGTGAAAGAGATAAAACAGAGGAGAAAGGGGGGAAGAAGAAGGGATGATCTTACCTGCCCATTTCGGCTTGGATCGACGGCGTGTGACGGACTGCTGAGGCGGAGAGGCGATCGGTGTTGGAGCGCGTGGTCGAAGGTGTCGAAGACGCGCGAAAACAGCGGCCGCCGGAGTATGGCCGGAGCCATGGCCGGCCAAAGGAAGAAGAAAGGGGGTCGGAGCATGGCCGGGGGAACCGCCACGCGCACCCACGCGCGGGTTTGGGTGGTTGCCGGAGCTTGGCCGGAGCCATGCCCGGACTGGAAAAAGGGGGGGTGATTTGAGAGAAAAAGGGGAGAGAAAGGGGCTGCATTTTTAAAGAAATGAGAAAAATAATGAAAAAAATCTGAAATAATATACTTATACCAACCCATTGACCCGACCCGGATCCGACCCATGGACCTTTGGGATCCGCGTGTTTTTAGAAAATGGTATATTTGTGCAATTGGTCCTTCCGCATTTTTATTTGCTTCAATTTAGTCCTTTTTGCATCTTTTTAATTATTTGCAAATTTGCCCTGTAATTTTAATTGGTTTATAATTTAGTCCTTTGACCGGTTGACTGTACCAGAGGTTACCACGTGTCATGTTTTGGTTTATTTATGCATGTAGTCCTTTCTATTTTTAATATGTTTTAATTTAGTCCTTAGATTAACTTTTATTTAATTACAAAATTGGTCCAAATTTTTTTCCAGATTTTCAAATTAATCCCCTGATTTCTGGATGCCTGTGGGGCTGCCACGTGTCACCTATTTTTGGTTTTATTGCTCTGTAAGTCCCTAAGTTGTCCAAAAATTACATTTTCACCCCAAAACTTTCCCAAAATTATATTTTGATCCCGAAACTTTCTGAAAATTTCATTTTGACTCCAAAACTTTCCAAAATTATATTTTGACCCCGAAACTTTCTAAAAATTACATTTTGACCCCAAAACTTTTCCAAAATTATATTTTTGACCCCAAAACTTTTCCAAAATTACATTTTGACTCCAAAACTTTTCCAAAATTATACTTTGACCTCGAAACTTTCAAAAATTACCATTTTTACCCCCAAACTTCCCTAAATCCCATTTTTAACCCCAATTTCACCAAAACTTACCGTTTTGCCTCCGAACTTTCCAAAATTTCATTTTTGACCTTGTTTTTGCCAAAATTTATCATTTTATTCCCTAAACTTTCCAAATTCCATTTTTAGCCCCGATTTCACAAAAATTACCATTTTACCCCTAAAAACCCAAATTACCATTTTGCCTCCGGGTATCCAAAAAGTCTTGTTTTAATCCCGATTGCATCATTTCTTTAATAATATTTACATTTAATCTTATTTGTTATGCCCCGTACTTTGTATTCATGTTCACTTCGTGTAATTTATGAAATATCTCATTCATTATTTGTTTAAAAAATCACTTTCACAAAATTTTAAAATCAAGGCAATATTCTTTAATTTCGCGTTTCAAAATCTTGCGCCTTAACTTACTAGGTGTAATTTTTCTTCAAACCGAAATAATCGAATACCCTTAACCAAGGCGATATTTCTTATCTTCGATTCCGAAAATTTGCTCCTTAACTCACTAGGTGCAATCCTTCGTTAAATCGAAATAATCAAATATCCTTTTTTTCAAAATTAAAAGTTTTGCAAAGGGAAGCTCGTTATTTTTTGGATCTCGAAATATTATGTCCTAACTTACTGGATGTAATTTTTCTTCCTCGATCATTTTGAAATAGCGAGACCTCCAAACGAAAATTTAATTTCTTTTAAAATAACTCATGCATTCGAGGATCGTATTTTAAACTTCATTTAAGTTTTCAAGGTTTACAATCAAAGCCCGAAAATAATCAAAACGGTACCAATTTTGGGCGTATGAGGGTCTAATCCTTCCTCGTGCGTAACCGACTCCCGAACCTATTTTTCTGGATTTCGTGGACCGACGTTTTTAACGTTTTTTAAACGTTTTGTGGTGATCCAATCTCACCCAAATAAAAGATTGGTGGCGACTCCCTTTTTACTCCCCTTATTTTCCAAATTCTAAAATAAATTTTTTCGAAACTTTCGCTTTCGAAGTGGTTTCGACAGCTTGGCGACTCTGCTGGAGACGTTTTAAACAAACGAGAGTCAAGCCAAAATTGATAATTTTCGGGTTTTTTTTAGAACGTTTGAACTTCGATTTTATTTAACATGCGATCCTTGGCATCTTTGTGTGTTATTTTACTGTGTGATATTGTTAGTATAATTTTGCATCCACGTGCATTGTGACTTTACCCTTTTAAGTGGAAGCGGGAAACTACTCCTTCGTGAGGTCTTCACCTCCGTGCAGGATGGTAGATCGCTTTCAAGATTACAAAGTACCCTTGTTTTCGTGAAGTTTTCACTTCCGTGCAAACATGAGGGAAATGCGTCCCCCTAAATCGAACTCGTCCGTATGAGCCTGTAATGGGTGAGGATCGAGGAATCTGTTGGTTTGGGTACCCATTCTTTAGAGCCTTAAACCACATATAGTGAGCCGTAAGAACATGTCCTAGAAGGAGTTTACGTTCAACCTTTTAGCAGCCTTTCGATGCAAACTTTTGATGTTCTATAACTTACTTGTATATTGATATTAACACGTTTCGCTAACTTGTTTATTTTGTCTCCTTTTGCACTGCATTGCATTATCATATAAAAGGGAGGTATAGACGCAAATTCAGTTACCGATAAGAGAATTAATTATGGAAAACAAGTACCTTGATAAAGTGGAGGACAACATGGTCGTGCGAATGTGGTCGGAGGAGACTCAGCGCAAAAAAAGAGATAGTCTAGTGGAAGGGTACGAGTCAAAGCTTTGGGATTATACCAGAATCAGCACGGCTCAAAACAATGTACAAGAGTTGAAAGAGATATGGGATAGTTGGGATGACAATATGAAACAGACTTTCTACCAAGAATATGGCGATTTACCGTATCTGCTCGAGGTCAAGGTCAATAAATTCCTCTTTCAAGCACTGACACAGCATTAGAACCCAGCCTACGGTTGCTTCACCTTCGGGAATGTAGACATGACGTCGACCATAGAAGAATACACCACTCTACTTCGCTGTCCGAAAATCTTAGTAGATAAGGCCTACTCTAGAGCACCGAATCTCCCAACCATTGTTAAAAGGTTGATGAACACTACCGGCATGAGTGAACAATGGGTAGCAGCTCGGGTTAAGGTCAAGGGAGATAATAAATGCATTACGTGGAAAAGTCTGCGAGATTTGATATCAGCCCATTCGGATACCAATAAGATGATTGACATCCTAGCCCTAAGTATCTACGGTTTGGTCATCTTTCCAAAAGCTTTGGGGCATATAGAAGATGCGGTGATAGACTTGTTTGATCGATTAAGCAAAAATGTTACACCTGTCCCAACTATACTTGCAGAAACTTTCAGATCTTTAAGTGCGTGCAGAAAAGAAGGCGAAGGTCGATTTATTGCCTGTGCGCAACTGTTAGCGGTATGGTTTCACAGTCATTTTTGGAAAACAGAGAAGGTCTCCTATCAGTATTTGTCTAAAGATTATTCTCCGTTGAAAGACTTTGTGGCCACACAAAGACAAGAGATTTTTTCATAAGAGAAATGGATGGCCATACTCCAAAGTCTTAAAGATGAGGACATTGAATGGCGAGCACCATGGTTTGTTCCAGACAAGATTTTGTACCGATGTGGAGACTTCGATTGGGTCCCACTGGCAGGAATTTGGGGAGCAACAGGATACGCCCCTTTGCTACTTGCAAGGCAATATAGATCAAGACAGTTCATACCAGCAACTCAAGGTTTGACCCAGTGTGAATTTGCGTATCGAGGGGAGAATAACAAGAAAAGGGTTCGAGAAATTTCAAACGCATGGAACCAAGTCCGAAGAATGAAAGCATTCGGTGCCAATCCCATGACGACTGCAGAATATGATTGGTGGAGGAACAGAAGGGTCAACGATAATGTTCCTGTACCAAATTCTGAGATTGTCTGTCCAATCAAAGAACACTTGCAAGTTGTCCCAACGGAACTTGAAATAGTTAAGCACGACTTCGAAAGGAAGAACGCGGAGATGGAAAAAATGATAGAAAAGCTGGAAGAAGAAAAAGTGCTTTTAGGGTTGGATGTTGATGTTCAAAAGCTAGAGACAGAAAAATTGAGGAAAGGTAAGAACAAGGCCGAAGAGGACCTCAGTAGCTTAAAAAAAGATTATAAGAAGCTCCGTTTGTCTATGAGGACTGTCGGTTTAGGAAAGACCTCAGAACAGTGGCAACATGAAATTCGCGAAGAAAAGAATAAGACAAGCCACTGGATGAACAAGTTCCAAGACGCCCAGGTACAAGAAAATGCCATAAAGAGTAGCCTTCTAGAAAGCCAAGCCGAGGTGACTGAATTAAAAACCCGCGTACGAGAATTAGAAGAATCTCTGCGTCGACATCGTAGCCGAAACTCAGTGATGGAGTTGAAGGTAAACCGAGTCGAGATTGAGAGACTAAATAAGAGGGTAGAAGAACTAGAAGCCTCTTTACAGAATAGTGAAATACGAACCGAGATTCTGGAGAGGACGTTGGAAACAAATGATTGGCACCTCCAGCAGGCTCAGAAAGAAGTCAGCGAGAGAGATCATGTTATGGATGAAGCCCTAAATAAGATTCGTAAAGTAGCCGAACACGTGCAAGAACTGGCATCAAAAGCGGAAGAGTTGGGTATACAATATGAGACGAAGACAGAACGAGGTCAAAAGTTAGCGGGACTCCTCAAGAAAGTAAAGGATCTGAGCATCAAGGCAAAACCATTTATGTAATTTGCTTTATGTAAAGGAACTTGTTGTTTGAACAAAATTTTCTAAATGGAAAGTGAATTATAAGTTAATACCTTTCTTTTGCATTCATTCATTCATTCGCATTACATGTTTATATTTTAAACACAATAAATCTCATTAAATGGAATTTTAAACAGTTAAAATCGGAAAAATAGAGAAACCACACCCTTACGGTACTCGACGAGCCATGGATCAGAGGATAGAAAGATTAGAGCAAATGCAAAAAGAAATACAAGAGCAGATGCAAGCTCAGCTACAAGACCAGCTAGAGAAAGTACAAAGAGATATGAGAGATCAGATAATCGAATCTCAAAGCAATATAATTAATCAGTTAACCCAGTTGTTACGAGATTCAGATAAAGGGAAAGGTCCCGCTAAAGGCCCGAGAGAGGAAAATGAGGATCCTCAATATCCTCCCGGCTTTACACCCATACACCATCAGGTCCCGCTAGAAACAAACCCGCGAGAATCACCCATCCTCATTCGGGCGCAACCACAGCCCATTGGTGCATCAGGCCAAACTAATTACCAAGTTGGATCAGGATCGAACCCGGGTGAAACCGCTGCGAATCCCATCAACCCCGACCTCGACGATACAATAGAGGCAGAAAGAACCAAAATGGAAGTATCTAAACAAATAGAAGAAAGGTACAAATGGTTGGAAGACAAGGTTAGAGCAATGGAGGGGATTGACGCTTACAGTGGAATTGATGCCAAAGAACTAAGTCTGGTTCCAGACCTAGTCCTACCCTCAAAGTTCAAGATGCCCGAATTTGAAAAATACAACGGGAGCTGCCCAGAAGCATACATTACGATGTTCTGTCGGAAGATGACAGGATATGTCCACAATGAAAAATTACTAATCCACTGTTTTCAGGATAGTTTAGTTGGATCCGCTGCAAAATGGTACAACCAACTAAGCCGCACAAAGATCAATTTCTGGAAGGACTTGGCCTAAGCTTTTATGAAGCAATACGGCCATGTTACTAATATCGCTCCAGACAGAATTACCTTGCAAGACATGGAGAAGAAACCGAGCGAAAGCTTCCGACAATATGCCCAGCGCTGGAGAGATGTAGCTACCCAAGTACAACAGCCCTTGATAGAAAAAGAGACAACGATGCTCTTTGTTCACACGCTAAAGGCACCGTATCTCGATCGATTGGTGGGTAATGCTACAAGAAGTTTTTCGGATGTAGTAATGTCAGGAGAAATGATTGAGAGCGCGATTAAAAGCGGAAAAATCGACGCAGGAGACAGTGAAAAAAGGGTAGCACCCAAGAGAAAGGAAGCCGGGGTGAATAATGTAAGCACATATAGACCAAATTATGCGAAATCAATTACGATGACGCAATCAAAACCTCCCTCCATCAATTATCAAAGTTTACCAAGGTCAGAATCAAATTGGAAGAAGAATACCGAGAAGATTCAGTTCACTCCAATTCCTGTTACATACAAAGACCTCTACCAGCAGTTATATGATCAACATGTCGTAGCCCCATATATCACGGAGCCCGTATCACCACCATTTCCGAAGTGGTATGATGCCAACGCCCAATGTGAATTTCATAGAGGAATGATTGGCCATTCCATCGAAAATTGTTTTACCTTCAAGAAATTGGTGGAGAAGTTAATTAAGATGAAGAAAATAAGATTTGATGAGCCAACGAGACCTAATGTGGCCGGAAACCCTTTGCCTGCCCATTCTGATCAAGCGATAAATACGATTGCAAATGTAGAAAGGAAAAAGGTTACGGCTCATATCGAGAAGGTAAGATCTCCTATGAAATGGGTATGGCGTCAGCTGGTGGCTAGAGGAATGATCACACAGGACGGTGAAAAGATTGAAATGGCCAAGAACCATTGTGATTTTCACAATGTTGAAGGACATGAAATTCAGCATTGTGCGGAATTCAAGGTTCTAGTTCAAGATTTGATGGACCGTAAGGAATTGGAGTTCTTCGAGGAAGGAGAAGAGATGGGGGACGTTTGCTCCTCCGAAGGAAAGAGGACACATGAGGCTGATCGCCCGATAATAATTATCTCCACATCTAAGGGAGCTGAGACGAGAAGACAAGAGACACCATGTGTTATCATACGGAAACCTACGCCGTCTCCTTATGAAGATAGCAAAAGAGTTCCTTGGAATTACGGGTGCAACATTGTGGCACCCAAGGTGGAGGAGCTGCAAAATGTGAACCTGGTCACACGTAGCGGTAAAACCTATGACTTGGAAGAGAAAGCAGCCGACAAAGGGAAAGCTGTAGCAACCGAGCCCGAAATGGTGAATGGCGGTTTGAAATCGATAAATGAGCCGGTGGCTAAAAGAGAAGCATAAGAGTTCCTGAAATTCTTGAAACACAGCAAATACAGCGTAGTTGAGCAGTTACATAAGCAACCCGCGCGCATATCAATTTTGGCATTACTGCTAAGTTCAGAGGCACACCGTAACGCATTAATGAAGGCGCTCAACGAGACTTATGTGACACAAGATATATCTGTATGCAAGCTTGACCGACTGATTAACAACATTAGCGCTGATAATTTCATTTTCTTCAGTGATGACGAAATCCCATCTGGAGGTATGGGGTCGACCAAGGCCTTGTATATTACTACTCGCTGTAAAGGGTACACTCTACCCGGGGTGCTTATCGACAACGGCTCAGCTTTAAACATTTTACCGTTAGCCACTCTCGAGAGACTACCCATCGATAGCTCCCACATGAGGACGTGCCACAACATAGTCAGAGCTTTTGATGGAACTAAAAGAAAAGTAATGGGCAGGATTGAAGTACCATTACAAATAGGCCCAAATATTTACGAGGTTGATTTTCTGGTAATGGATATCAAGCCTTCCTACAATTGCTTATTAGGAAGACCGTGGATTCACGCAGCAGGAGCAGTACCGTCCTCACTACACCAGAAGCTCAAGCTGGTAACCAACGGAAGGTTGGTAACAATCAACGCTGAGGAGGATATTGTTGCGTCTGTAACAAATGATGCCCCGTATATAGACAAAGATGAGGAGGCAGTAGAATGTTCTTTCCGTTCGTTAGAATTTGTCAATGCCACATTCATTAGAGAGGGAAGTAAAATTCCTGAACCTAAATTATCGCAAACGACGAAGATGGGATTGCGTTTGACGATTGGAAAAGGAGCATTACCGGGAAAAGGGCTTGGGAAATACCTCCAAGGAGTAATCTACGCACCATCGCCATTTGGAAAGTGGGACCGTTTCGGGCTAGGGTACAAGCCGGATGTGAAAGAAAAGAAGAAAGAGATAGAGCGGAAACGAGAGATAAGAAGAGCACGACAAGCCGGGGAAGAAATCAGTTGGAGACCGATGACCTTCCCTCATATTTCGAAAACTTTCATTTCTGGTGGGCTAAGGCTTGAGGAAGAAAGAGTCGCGAGACTTGTGATGGAACTGAGCATAAATGCTGTTTCCGAAGAAGCTGAAGAAAGGAGTTCGCTTCAAATATGTCCGTATGTACCTGGGAGTAATTTGGACAACTGGACAGAAGAGGAGCTCCCCGTAGCTTTTAGGAACATTTCAAAGTAATACTCATTACACTTCTATTATTCTATGCCCAAGAATGATAGAAATCTTTTGTAAAAGGGCTTTTGAGTTTTTATCCATTATTTTAAATGAAAATACATTTTGACAACCATCTCTTTATTCTTTTCCTTTCAAATCCTAAATAAATTATTTGCAGTAAAAATAAATAAATCATTCTTGAATATATACACCCATAATCATGTCGTACAGTCATTCTTTAATTTATTTTGTTCATTAGCCATTCTCATTCTTTATAGATCTTGGGATATCAGTAATATGAGTGACACTGACTCCGAACCTCATTTCGAGCAAGATATGTGCCTTGAGGAATCGCAAGACTTTGAAGATGACCAGGATTGTAATATATTTCCTGAATTGCAACGAATGATGGAACAGGAGGAAAAGCAAATCTTGCCCCACAAAGAGGTGGTGGAAACAGTAAGCATAGGGGATGAAGAGGAGAAAAAAGAAGTGAAAATTGGAACCAGCATCTCGTCGAAAACATGAGGAGATTTTATTGAGCTACTGAGAGAATTCAAAGATGTCTTCACCTGGTCCTACCAAGACATGCTTGGGCTAAACACCGACATCGTGGTTCACAAGCTCCCAATAAGGGAAGATTGCAAACCCGTCCAACAAAAGCTTCGCAGAATGCAACCTGATGTGTTACTTAAAATAAAAGAAGAAGTCCGAAAACAGTTTGACGCGGGTTTCCTCCGAGTGGTTAAATATTCGGAATGGGTTGCCAATATAGTTCCTGTCCCCAAGAAAGATGGTAAAGTACGTATGTGCGTAGATTACCGGGATTTGAATAGGGCCAGCCCAAAAGATAATTTCCCGCTGCCACACATCGACACCCTGGTAGATAATACAACGGGGCAAGCTTTTTTCTCCTTCATGGATGGTTTCTCAGGATATAACCAAATAAAGATGGACCCTGCAGACATGGCAAAAACTACTTTCGTCACAATATGGGGAATATTCTGTTATAAGGTGATGCCGTTCGGACTTAAAAATGCTGGGGCAACATATCAAAGAGCCATGGTGACATTGTTTCATGATATGATGCACAAAGAAATTGAGGTCTACGTCGACGACATGATCGCAAAGTCTCGAACAGAGGAAGAACATGTGAATGTCCTGAGGAAATTATTCATGAGATTGAGGAAATTTCAGCTAAAATTGAACCCTGCCAAGTGCACTTTTGGAGCTACATCAGGAAAACTGTTGGGTTTTGTGGTCAGCTAAAAGGGAATCGAGATAGACCCAGACAAGGTTAAAGCCATACAAGAGTTACCCCCGCCTCGTACGTAAAAGGAGGTTCGAGGTTTTCTTGGGAGATTGAATTATATCGCTCGGTTTATCTCACAGTTAACAGAGAAGTGTGACCCAATATTTCGCCTTCTTAGAAAGCATAACCCAGGCGTTTGGGATGATCAGTGCCAAAGAACTTTTGATAAAGTCAAGCAGTATCTGTCTGATGCTCCGGTACTAGTACCACCAAATCCCAACAAACCATTAATCTTGTACTTAACAGTTTTCGAGAATTCTATGGGATGTGTCTTGGGTCAACATGACGAGACAGGAAGGAAAGAGAGAGCCATATACTATCTCAGTAAGAAATTTACTGACTGTGAAACAAGATACTCTCCAATAGAAAAACTATGTTGTGCACTGGTTTGGACTACCCGAAGGTTGCGACAATACTTGCTATACCACACGACATGGTTAATCTCGAAACTAGATCCTCTAAAGTACATGATGGAGTCAACTGCGCTAAATGGGAGAATGGCTAGATGGCAGATCCTGTTGTCAGAATTTGATATAGTGTATGTAAGCCAAAAAGCAATTAAAGGAAGCGCAATTGCAGATTTCCTAGCCAGTAGGGCTCTGGAGGACTATGAGCCAATAAATTTTGACTTTCCAAATGAGGATCTGATGTATGTCGCAAATACCGAAGAAGAGACAATGATTGAGCATTCGTGGCGATTAAACTTCGATTGTGCTTCAAACGCTATGGGTAATGGAATCGGTGCGGTTTTAGTGTCACCAGAAGGAGACCACTATCCCTTTACCAGTAAGCTTGACTTTGATTGCACAAACAATATGGTAGAATATGAGGCATGTATCATGGGGATCCAAGCAGCCATAGATCGAGGGATCAAGGTTTTAGAAATCTATGGGGATTCGGCATTGGTAATCTACCAGCTCAAAGGAGAATGGGAGACAAGGGACTCCAAATTAATTGAATATCGGAATATGGTCCTCGAACTGATCAAAGAATTTGACGAGGTCACGTTTAGATACCTCCCACGCGAGGAAAACCAAATGGCTGATGCTTTGGCCACTTTAGCTTCGATGATAAAAGTGAATAGGCCAGAGGATATGAAGCCCATTCAGATGAGCATTTACGAAACTCCAGCCCATTGCTGTGACATCGAGGAAGAAGGAAAAGAGGGGCATCCTTGGTACTAGGACATTTTCCAATATGTGAAGGACCGAAAATACCCCGAGGGAGCTACTGATAACAAGAGGACATTGAGAAGGCTCGCAAACGAGTACGTCCTAGATGGAGAGGTCCTGTATAAGAGAAGAAAGGATCAGGTGTTATTAAGATGTGTGGACTCAATCGAGGCTAAAAAGATCTTAGAAGAAGTCCATGAAGGGATTTGTGGAACACACGCGAATGGATTCAAAATGGCTAGGTAGATCATGAGATTTGGGTACTACTGGTCGACTATGGAGACTGATTGTATCAACTATGCTAAGAAATGCAACAAATGCCAGATCTATGGGGACAAGATCCATATGCCTCCCTCACCCCTACACGTCATGACATCCCCGTGGCCTTTTTCTATGTGGGGTATGGATGTTATTGGACCAATTTCACCAAAGGCCTCTAATGGACATATATTCATTTTTGTGGTTATCGACTACTTCACCAAGTAGGTAGAAGCTGCCTCTTATGCTAATGTTACAAAGTCCGCGATCAGCAAGTTCTTGAAAAAGGAGATCATATGTCGATATGGGATGCCAGAAAAGATCATATCAGACAATGCATTAAACTTGAACAACAGCACGATATCGGAGGTCTGTGAACAATTCAAGATCAAACACCATAATTCGTCCCCGTATCGCCCTAAGATGAATGGAGCAGTAGAAGCAGCGAATAAAAACATCAAGAAGATTATCGCAAAAATGACAGAAACCTATGGAGATTGGCATGAAAAACTACCCTTTGCCCTTCTTGCTTATAGGACTTCAGTCAGAACGTCTACTGGGGCAACACTATTCTCACTTGTATATGGAATGGAGGCTGTTTTACCCATTGAGGTGGAGATCCCTTCCCTTCGAGTCTTGTCAGAGTTGAATTTGGATGAAGCGGAATGGGTTCAAGCTAGATATGATCAGTTAAATTTGATTGAGGAAAAGAGATTAAAGGCTATCCGCCATGGTCAAATGTACCAAAAACGGATGATGCGTGCTTACAACAAGAAGGTTCGTCCTAGAGAATTCCATGAGGGAGACCTAGTCTTGAAGAAGATACTTCCAATACACAAAGACTCTCGAGGAAAATGGATGCCTAATTGGGAAGGGTCGTACGTTGTAAAGAAAGCCTTCTCTGGAGGAGCTTTAATTTTGACTGAAATGGATGGCAAAGAACTATACAACCCGGTGAATTCAGACTCGGTAAAGAAATATTACACATAAAAAAAAATGGAGAGGTCAGGATGAAAACCCGTGAAAGGGCATCCCGAAACCAAAGGGGTTTTGAGTTGAAAACTCGAAAAGAGCAACTCAAATACAAAACAAGGACAACCAATTGCTCCCTCAAAAGTGGCAAAATGGAAATATTTTACATCTTGAGGCATCGACGAAGTAATTTCGAGACCTCCAGAAACATAGCAAGCGAAAAATGATCTTTGGATCGGGGAAACTCATAGCTGATATCTAGGTCTAATACTTTTCTTTGGTCGTTATTTGTTCTTTGTAAATATTTGATATCATAGCCAATAAATCTCCAAATTTGATCCCATTTCTTTTCCATATTGTCCAAAGTATCTTCATATTAAGATGATGGATAAAAGGTCATAAAAAGAAAAAAGATTCACGAGAATTATTTTAGGAATTTCCTAAAAGACACGGGAATCCTAAACAACTGCCAGTTGAAAGAGTTAAAAACATGAAAGAAGCAATTCGAATGTCATATTTGCCAGGTTGAATTCAAGGAAATGTCAGGGGATGGCTTCAAAATAAAAAAGACTAATCTTTGAAAAATTCAAACATTGAATCATACTCATTCATTCTAGGTTAAGAGCATTCTAACTCATTTCCAAGCATAACATCTTAAACATATCTGGCCTACATAGAGCACCATTTGAGCATTTTCTGCAGGTCTCAACGTCATAGGATGCACAATGAAAAAGCCAAGACCGTGATAGAGGATCCCGCATCACGGCGACTTGAAAGGAAAAGTTCCAAGTCACAATAAATAACCTAGCATTTCGCGAACATAAAGAGTCGAATCCACGACAATGGACCTCCCACCTAGAAGTCAAGATGAATCAGACCAAACAAGATCATTTCCAATCCGCTTGAAATTGAAGTAGAGTAGATAACAAGTCTTCATCTTTGAAATTGAAGTAGGAGCAAAGATCATCTCCAATCCGCTTGAAATTGAAGTAGAGTGGATAACAAGTCTTTATCTCTGAAATTGAAGTAGGAGCAAAGATCTTTTCCTGACTGCTTGAAATCGAAATAGAGTGGATAACACGTCTTTATCTCTGAAATTGAAGTAGGAGCAAAGATCTTTTCCTGACTGCTTGAAATTGAAGTAGAGTGGATAACAAGTCTTTATCTCTGAAATTGAAGTAGGAGCAAAGATCTTTTCCTGACTTCTTGAAATTGAAGTAGAGTGGATAACACGTCTTTATCTCTGAAATTGAAGTAAGAGCAACGTCATCCTCTTGAAATCGAAGTAGAGTGGATAACATGTCTTTTTCTCTGAAATTGAAGTAAGAGCAACGTCATCCTCTTGAAATCGAAGTAGAGTGGATAACACGTCTTTATCTCTGAAATTGAAGTAAGAGCAACGTCATCCTCTTGAAATCGAAGTAGAGTGGATAACACGTCTTTTTCTCTGAAATTGAAGTAAGAGCAAGATCATTTCCTATCCTTTTGAAATTGAAGTAAAACTGGATATCAAGTCTTCATCTCTGAAATTGAAGTAAGAGCTAGACAAGGCATCAAATATCACTTCCTATCCTCTTGAAATTGAAGTAAAGATTGGATAGCAAGTCTTTATATCTCTGAAGAGCAAGATAAAACCTCGACGTCAAACCCTACTCTTGAAGGTGCAACAAGTCAGATAACAGATCCTATTCTCCCCGCAGTCACAGTGGATTGGAATAAAGCTACAAATCAAGTGCTATCCATATGAAGTAGTCAAACGATAGAGCCGAGATTCAGCGAAACTTGACAAATTGGGCCTCCTTTTAATCTTTGCTCCGTTTCTGTTACACAACAACGAGCAAAGAGGGGCAACTGTTGAAGCCCAATTTTGACCAGGGCTGGGCTTTTGATTTGTTAAAGTTTGAATTAATTTTAAATTCATTTTTAAATTTATCTTAAATTTAAATTTACTTATTTAAATTTATTTTAAATTTAAACTTAATTTAAAATAATATTAAATTTAATAAATTAAAATCCAATGTCCATTTACAAAAAGCCCAAATTAAAGGCCCGATTACAAGAAGCCCAAATTAAAGGCCCGATTACAAAAAGCCCAATTGGGCTGAAATAACCTAGGCCCAAATACCCTTTGCACCAGCAGCATTCACAGTCAAACCTCAGAGTCTGATCCCCCACGTGCTGCTGCCCACCAGCTCCACCATGCCCTGCCACCACTGCCTGGAAGAAGTCTGCAACAAGCAATAAGACAGGCATTAATTTACAAAAAAACAAAGTATCATTATGATGTAAATGGCTATAAAGCCAGAGTTAATTTTCTGTAAAAGGGGTTACAAACTCAACATTCGAAATCAATATCTAATAGCCCCATTTTTGAAATCAATATACTAGCCCTTTCAATATCAAACAACCTTCGGCCGAGCATCAAATAATCAGCAAAGACAAGTTCCAATTCAATATCAACCCATTCCAGTATTACGAAACAAGTATTCATCATACATGCATTTATGACTGCAATTTTAAATATTTTGAGTTAATACAGTACACGAACATGCATTTATTAGTCGTTTCAGTTTCCCAAAACAGTGAATGAATGTATCAATGGTAATTAATATGGACAGTTATAATTTCAATATCATTAATAAAAATATTATTAATAATCATAATAATTAATAATTATAATTAATATTTATGATTATAGTTAATATTAATAATTAATAATATTAAAAAATATAACAATAATAAAAGAGGGAAACCGAAGAGACTGGAACTTATCTGTCACCAGACCACCGTGCGCCGCCGTGGCCACCGCCGGAGCTCTTGAGCCACCATCTCCTCCACCCCACGGCGTTCGAACACCCGAGCAAACACCAAAAACGAAGGTTAAAAAAAATAAAATAGGCTTTAAAAAATTTTGTAAACCGGAATGAGGAAGGTTTTTTTTTTCAAAATATTTCCAGATCTGGGTTTCGAAATCAAAAAAAAAATAGAAAGGAAAAGAAAGGTGAAGGAGATAAAACAGAGGAGAAAGGGGGGGAAGAAGAAGGGATGATCTTACCTGCCCATTTCGGCTTGGATCGACGACGCGTGACGGACTGCGGAGGCGGAGAGGCGATCGGTGTTGAAGCGCGTGGTCGAAGGTGTCGAAGACGCGAGGAAACAGCGGCCGCCGGAGTATGGCTGGAGCCATGGCCGACCAAAGGAAGAAGAAAAGGGGTCGGAGCATGGTCGGGGGAACCGCCACGCGCACCCACGCGCGAGTTTGGGTGGTTGCCGGAGCTTGGCCGGAGCCATGCCCGGACTGGAAAAAGGGGGGGTGATTTGAGAGAAAAAGGGGAGAGAAAGGAGCTGCATTTTTAAAGAAATGAGAAAAATAATGAAAAAAAATCTGAAATAATATATTTATACCAACCCATTGACTCGACCCGGATCCGACCCATGGACCTCTGGGATCCGCGTGTTTTTAGAAAATGGTATATTTGTGCAATTGGTCCTTCCGCATTTTTATTTGCTTCAATTTAGTCCTTTTTGCATCTTTTTAATTATTTGCAAATTTGCCCTGTAATTTTAATTGGTTTATAATTTAGTCCTTTGACCGTTTGACTGTACCAGAGGTTGCCACGTGTCATGTTTTGGTTTATTTATTATGCATGTAGTCCTTTCTATTTTTAATTTGTTTTAATTTAGTCCTTAGATTAACTTTTATTTAATTACAAAATTGGTCCAAAATTTTTTCAAGATTTTCAAATTAATCCCTTAATTTCTGGATGCTTGTGGGGCTGCCACGTGTCACCTATTTTTGGTTTTATTGCTCTGTAAGTCCCTAGGTTGTCCAAAAATTACATTTTGACCCTAAAACTTTTTGAAAATTGTATTTTGACCCCAAAACTTTCCCAAAATTATATTTTGATCCCGAAACTTTTTGAAAATTTCATTTTGACCCTAAAACTTTCCCAAAATTATATTTTGACCCTAAAACTTTCTAAAAATTACATTTTGACCCCAAAACTTTTCTAAAATTATATTTTGACCCCAAAACTTTCTAAAAATTACATTTTAACCCTAAAACTTTTCAAAAATTACATTTTAACCCTAAAACTTTTTCAAAATTACATTTTGACTCCAAAATATTTCCAAAATTATACTTTGACCCCGAAACTTTCAAAAATTACCATTTTTACCCCCAAACTTCCTTAAATCCCATTTTTAACCCCGATTTCACCAAAACTTACCGTTTTGCCTCCGAACTTTCCAAAATTTCATTTTTGACCTTGTTTTTGCCAAAATTTATCATTTTATTCCCTAAACTTTCCAAATTCCATTTTTAGCCCCGATTTCACAAAAATTACCATTTTGCCCCTGGGTATCCAAAAAGTCTTGTTTTAATCCTGATTGCATCATTTCTTTAATAATATTTACATTTAATCTTATTTGTTATGCCCCGTACTTTGTATTCATGTTCACTTCGTGTAATTTATGAAATTGCTCATTCATTATTTGTTTAAAAAATCGCTTTCACAAAATTTTAAAATCAAGGCAATATTCTTTAATTTCGCGTTTCAAAATCTTGCGCCTTAACTTACTAGGTGTAATTTTTCTTCAAACCGAAATAATCGAATACCCTTAACCAAGGCGATATTTCTTATCTTCGATTCCGAAAATTTACTCCTTAACTTACTAGGTGCAATCCTTCGTTAAATCGAAATAATCAAATATCCTTTTTTTCAAAATTAAAAAGTTTTGCAAAGGGAAGCTCGTTATTTTTTGGATCTCGAAATATTATGTCCTAACTTATTGGATGTAATTTTTCTTCCTCGATCATTTTGAAATAGCGAGACCTCCAAACGAAAATTTAATTTCTTTTAAAATAAATCATGCATTCGAGGATCGTATTTTAAACTTCATTTAAGTTTTCAAGGTTTACAAATTAAAGCCCGAAAATAATCAAAACGGTACCAATTTTGGGCGTATGAGGGTGCTAATCCTTCCTCGTGCGTAACCGACTCCCGAACCTATTTTTCTGGATTTCGTGGACCGACGTTTTAACGTTTTTTAAACGTTTTGTGGTGATCCAATCGCACCCAAATAAAAGATTGGTGGCGACTCCCTTTTTACTCCCCTTATTTTCCAAATTCTAAAATAAATTTTTTTGAAACTTTCGCTTTCGAAGTGGTTTCGACATAATGAATTTGTAGCAAATTTTGTTTTTCATTTTTTTATAAATAAAATTATTAATTACTAAAAAAAGCCATTAAGTTGAGTCTAACTCATTATGAGTTTGATTTGAAACTTTTTCTTGTACTAATATACCAATAAATGCTGAAAAAATAAAAAAAATTATCAAATTAGCTCGTAAAAAATAATGGGAATAGACCGTTTTTATGAAAATGCTTTCAACTAGTTGACAATTAAAAGGAAATATTTTCTCAACTTTTATTATAGCTATTGCAGCCGCTGAAGCAGCTATTGGATCAGCTTTTGTGGTCTCGATTTATCATAATAAAAAATCAACGCATATCAATCAATCAACTTTGTTGAATAAGTAATATTAATAATATTAAATTATAAGATTCACCAATTTGAATTAGCATGTACAATATGTTGGAATCTACATCATGTTTTCAAAAATGTAAAAAATCAAAGTAACTTGATCCTTTCTTATGAGTTGATCCAGAAAGAAATTGATTAGCAACAATAATTTGTTTTCCTATATAAATCCCCTCCTTTTCATTTCAATTACAATTCAATCTCATCTCTCTCACATTCTCAAATATCTCTCAATCCCCCCTTAAATTCTTATTTAAAATTTATTTCCCCCTTTATTTTATTTGCTTTATTAAAATCATCTTAATTTTTTCACAAATTATTTTTTCTATTAAAAATTATTCGGAGTTTGAAGAAATTAGCAATGGTCGGATCTCTAACCCATTTTGATGACAACCACAATTTCGTCAATCAATTGCAAATGGTAGGAATATTTTTTCATTATATTTCAATGTTGTTTAATTTTTCTATTTGATTGTTATATTTTAATTTAATATTTTGTAAATTTTTTACCTAAATAGGTGGAAGATTGAACTTTGGAGTGTTATATTCGTAATCTACTTAGTCTTCCATCACCCTTGATCGAACCGTAAATGAGAGATATCGGTTGCACGTGGCCCTTGTAGGTTGGGGGTGTAAGTTGGACTTGAAACTCGTAAGCGTGTTGGTGGAAAGGTGGAGACTCGAGATGCACACATTCCATCTTTCATGAGGCGAGTGTGCAATCACTCTGGATGACGTGCAATTACAGCTCGGGTTACCAGTTGATGGGTCGATAGTCATGGGGTCAGTTCATGCAGTTGATTGGAGAGGCACAAGCAGGGAACTTTTGCGTTTGGCTCCGAAGACAATTTATGGAGGCTGGGTCGAAATGGGTTGGTTAAGAAAAAATTTCAGGTGGCTCGATTAGGATTCGACTGCAGTCGAAAGTTGAATAAGTCACAAAATCTCGTCCATCTAAGGTGGTTGCTGAAAGTCGTCAACTTTAGAGAAACAGGTGAACTCAGTTGGGGGTCCGTTGTGTTGGCGGCCCTGTGCTGGGAGATGTTTCAGGCGACACAAACACGAAAACTTAAAATTTGTGGTTGCATTCTACTACTACAATCATGGGCGTTGTATCGACTTCCTTTTTTACGTCCTCGAGCGAACTACCCGTATACATTTCCACTCGTAACAAGGTAAAATTCATTAGATAATATATTTACCATAATAAAATTAATTAAAATTTAAATTATTATACTAACAAATTATTTCAATAGGTGGAACCATGGGCCGAGTTACGCGGGACTGCCGAATGAGCTTCCACTTATACAGCTTCTGTTAAACCAACGATCGGAAGCCAAGGTATGTATTTTTTCAAATTTGATTTATATAATATTAACGTAGTTAATTTGAGAATTAGTAGTATGTATAAAACTAATTTTTTTATTATTTTAATATAATTTGAATGGACACCACACGAGTATCCGGTAATTCAAGATGCATCTGTAACACTTCAAACCCGACCTAGAAGTTATGACTGAATATTATGGAGTTACATTAATGCATTGGAAATCGATTCCAATAAATGCTCAGAAAAACACTCAAGCATTGCTTGACTTATGATGGATAGTCCTTTCGGAGTTTAATTTTGAAAATAGAAATCGTTTTGTTAACTTAAGTGATGCGATGTTTTTACATTCAGAAATTTTTAGTTATTGATGAATTAAGTAAAAACCAAAACGAGTGCAAAACATATCTACTCATTGTTAACTCAATGCAAAACAATCCAAGCTTCAGTACGTCGTCCGGTTCCAAGTCAGATGTTTACCTAAACAGATAAGGATAATACAAATGATGAATTACTAATCTCGGTACATAACCAAAATCAAATAGAATTAAATCGTAATAACACAGGTAAACTTAATCTTGCTTCTTCAGCACATTTCCTTCACATCCCATTGCTTCTTCAGTGATGAAGATCCTTTGTTTAATTCAGTAACATCTTTTTTTTATCTGGTGGTTTTACAGGATTTGATCAATTTTGGCACACAATCTAAGATTGAAGTTCAGGGATAAAACTTTTCTCCTTCTTTTATATATTTTTGTAATGAAATGATATTTTCATTCCTAATATATTCCTTTGTAGTACGTGATAGAGACATCAAATTACAATTTTTTATTGTAGTAATATACCGTCTCCTTAACTTTGAGTCCATACAAATAAATCTAAATTTTGAATACCATAGTTATAATAATATAGAACCTAAAATTAATTGAATTACTAAGATTAATTATGCAATATAAGTAATAAATTTTAGATATAACAAAAAGTAATAATTAAAACATGTGACATAAAAAACGTTACTAACAACTGAATTTAAATTTTGATACCTAAAAAATAAAGAAATTAAATTCAAAAAAATAAAAATACCAAAATTAAATTCTAAATTTATGAAAAGTATAAAAATTTAATCCATATTTTAACTTTTAATTTATAATACATTCAATACAAAATATGAAAAGTAGATAAAATGGAATTGCCTATGTAATGAATTTGTAGCAAATATTGTTTTTTTTATAAATAAAATTATTAATTATAAAAAAAAGCCATTAAGTTGAGTCGAACTCATTATGAGTTTTGATTTGAAACTTTTTTCATGTAATAATTTACCAATAAATGCTGAAAAAAAATTATCAGATTAGTTCGCTTTTAAAAAAAATTATAGGAATAGGCCGTTTTTATAAAAACGTTTCTAGTTGGAAGCGTTTTCTACAACAGTAACCCTTCAAGCGTTTTCTTCACTCCACCTCCAACCAACGACAATTTTTTCCTATATAGACCCACCCTCCATTTCATTTCTCTTGCAATTCAATCTCAACTCTCTATGACATTCTCAAATATCTCTCAATTCTCCCTTAAATTCTTACTTAAATTTTATTTCTCTTTATTTTATTTTATTTTATTAAAATTATCTTAATTTTTTTAAAATTATTTTTCTATTAAAAATTAGTCGGTGTTTTAATAAATTAGCAATAGTCGAATCACTAATCCATTTTGATGACAATCACATTTTCGTCAATCAATTGCAAATGGTAAGAATATTTTTTTATTATATTTCAATGTTGTTTAATTTTTCTATTTTATTGCTATATTTTAATTTAATATTTTGTAAAAATTTTACCTAAATAGGTGGAAGATCGAATTTTGGAGTGTTATATTTGCAATTGAAACATAATTGAGAATACCGGTTTTTCGCACATGGCCCTTGTAGGTTGGGGGTGTAAGTTGGACCTGGCCCTCGTAAGCGCGTTGGTGGAAAGGTGGAGACTCGACATGCACACATTCCATCTTCCATGAGGCGAGTGTGCTATCACTCTGGATGACGTGCAATTACAGCTCGGGTTACGAGTGGATGGGTCGGTAGTAACGGGGTTAGTTCATGCAATCGATTGGAGAGGCGTACGCGGGGAACTTTTGCGTTTGGTTCTGAAGACAATTTATGGAGGTTAGGTCGAAATGGGTTAGTTAAGAAGAAATTTCAGGTGGCTCGATTAGGATTCGATTGAAGTCAAAAGACAACGATACACTCGGGCGTACATCCTTCATATCATTAGGGGTATTGTAATGCCGGATAAGTCACTAAATCTCGTCCATCTAAGGTGGTTGCTGAAAGTCGTCATCTTTAGAGAAATAGATGAACTCAGTTGGGGGTCCATCGTGTTGGTGACCTTGTATTGGGAGATGTGTCAGGCGACACAACCACGAAAACTTAAAATTTGTGGTTGCATTCTACTACAACAATCATGGGCGTTATATTGACTTCCTTTTTTACGTCCTCAAGCGAACTACCTGTTTACATTCTCACTCGTAACAAGGTAAAATTCATTAGATAATATATTTACCATAATAAAATTAATTAAAATTTAAATTATTATACTAACAATTTATTTCAATAGGTGGAACCATGGGTCGAGTTACGCGAGACTACCGAATGAGCTTCCACATATATGGTTTCTGTTAGACCAACGATCGAAGCAAAGGTATTTATTTTTTAAAATTTGATTTATATAATATTAATGTAGTCAATTTGAGAATTATTGGTATGTATATAACTAATTTTATTATTATTTTAATATAGTTTTAATGGACACCATACGATTATCCGACAATTCAAGAATGCATCTTTGAGGAATTATTTGTGAATCCCAATATCTAGCACGTGAAGGTGCCATTGGTAGTGTACGCTATCGTCGAGATGCATGAGTTAGATAGAGTGTTGTGGTAATTCGGGTTCAGATAATCAGTTCCTATAGCACCTCAAGACCTCGATGATCTACATCCTATCAACTTGCGGGGGAGGACAAATGAGAATTGGCTGGTATTCCACGCCCAATATATCAACATGTGGAATAGTAGGTATGAATTTTTATCTACTCGCGAGGCCATTGTCGCTCCAGATTTATTCTGCGTTTTGGAGTACATGACATGGTTTAGGATCCATGGCAAGCCATACTTGTATGGGGAAGAGGTGAGGAGTTGGCAAACGCAGACGAGGAGGCCAAGTCGGGTGCCTATACATCCAACGACTGTCGAGGTGGGTCCATTGTCAGCACCTACGCAAGGACCGACACCAATGGTCATGTAACACCCCAAACTCAACCAGAAAGATTCGACTTGAATTTGACATGCCACATTAGACACCGAAGTGACTCTTCATTAACTTTTATTCCATCACCCAAGTTGGTACATTAACTTGTATTCCATCATCCAAGTTGGTACATTAACTTGTATTGCGTCACTCAGTTTGGTACCTCATCACTATCACCTTTAGTTTATGATGACATAACACTGATGGCCAATCCGATGGTGACACATGGCATCCTCTCAATATGACATGAGATGGACATAGATTAAAAATTCTTTAAAAATATATAAATTAATTTAAAAAGTATATAGTTTTTTTCACAACAAGAATGAACATGCACATATGGTTGTCCAAATACGTTTGAATCTGGACACCCTATTATCCAAATTCATTCTAAGTGTGTTTTCAGTATGTTGATATATTTTGTATATATATTTTTTTATAAAATATCATTTTTAGGTTATATTTTTTAAAATATAAAATATAATTTTATAAAAATAAAAAATAAAATTAAAAATATATAAAAAGCTTAAAATATTTTGAAAAGTATATAAAAAATTTAAATATATATCATATAAATAAAAAAATTAAAATTTTGTAAATTTATAAAAGTATATAAATATATAAAAGAACTATAATTTTATAAAATTATAAGAAACTATAAATATATAAAAGAAATAAATTGGTAACTACAATGAATAAGGATAAATGGTTGTTAAGAGGCATTTGAATTTAGACAAGCTTTTGTGTAGTTTCATTATTGATGTAATTTTTTTTTTATTTCACAATAATAACTTGATATTTTATAAAAAATTAAAAACTTATAAACTTACTAAAAAAACACATTTGGAATGAGTATGAACAACTTGTCTAGATCCAAATCTAAGTTGATTGTTGATGTGAAAAAATTACATTTTTTAAAAGGTTAAATATAAAATTAGTATACAAACTTATCCACTTCTTTCATATTGATACTTATAGTTTTTTTACCTAGATTGGTAATCAATTTTTTTTCTCCATTATATTACCGTTAATTTTTTACTGACGTGACAATATTGACCAATCGTGTGTTGCCACGTGAAGTCCTATTATACCTTTTTTTTCTTTTTAATTTCCCTCCTCTTTCCTTTTTCGTTTCTTTTCTTATTTTTTTTTTGGTCTGCTTCTACATCTCATCATTTTCTTCTTTATTTCTTTTGTCAAAATCCCATTTGTTTCTTAAAATGCTTTCCCTCTTAAAATGCCCATTTGCTTCTTATTTTGTCTCTCCTTACAATCTCCATCATTGAAGAAGGAGATGAAGGAACCCTAATTTCTACTATCCACTTCATTGCTTCATTTCCCCTTAATCCCAATCCTACAAAAACCCCCAACGCATCAACAAGCAAAGAATGCAATACCCTAAAATTTGCTTTTCATTTTTTTTTCATTTTTTTCGCATTGTTGCCTTTTTACATCCTTTAAATCTTACTCCATTAAAATCGTTTAAAACTAAAATTTTTTCCATCACTATTTGGTTAAAAAAATATTTTTTTAAAGTATTTTTGGTATCAAAAGTACATTTGAAAAATTTAAAAATATTTTATTTAATAATATTTTTATTTCAAAAATGTTTTTGAAAAGTAATGTTAAACAAAAACAAAAAAAACCCAAACCCTCCTTTTATCTGCAGCAACTAAAATTTGAACGATCAGATCCAACGACTGAGGTAAGATCTTCATATTCGAAGCCAAAATTGAGATAAACTCGAGTGTGAGCTTAATCGATTCGTTAGACCCATTTCTCATTTTACTTTTTCTTGCACAAATAATTGGTTGTTGGATCTGGGTTTTGGGTGAAAGCAAAGGATAAACGGTGAAAATGGGAAGAGAAATGGTGGATTCGAGAAATGGGTTTAAGAAAATATTGGTGCTATAGTGAAGGATTTTGGATTTGAATTGAATGATATTATTCATTGTTCTTGAAAATGAATTGGTAATACAAAAAATAAAATAAAATTTTGAAAAAGAAAATGGAACTTATAACTTAATCTTTCTATATTGATTTTCAATTTTTTTTAGATGAAAGGAGGCACTTTTGGTTTCAACGACATATAGAAAAGGATTGGTTGTGGGCATTGGTTTATTTTCGAGTTGAGACAAAAATGGAAACAGTAAGAGAAGTTGGATTGTGGTATTAGAGTTGGGGTGGGGTTGATCAGTCATTGTTGGGTTGATGGAATATATATATATAATAGCACTCATTCTTCTGATGAAAATTTACTCCAAACTAGTAGTAATTTAGCAGCTATGGTGGAAAAGAGGAGGAAGCGCTGGTAATGATAATGCTGGAGGTGGAGGAAGTGGACGGGTGAAAGCATTTCAGTGGTGACCTCCCAAAAAATTAATTTATTAAAATAAAATAACAATTTTTATTGAATAAAAAGGAAAATAAGTAGAAAAAGAGATATAACAGGACACCACATGACAGCACGCGAATGGTCAACTTTGTCACATCAGCAAAAAATTAACGGTGTTAATTACAATTATCAATATAGTGGACGGAAAAAAAAAATTCGGGTACCACTTTGAGACAAAAAATCATAAGTACCAATCTAAGACAAGTGAAAAAATTCGAGTACTAATTTTATATTTAACCCTTTTTAAATTAATTTATATATTTTTAAATATTTTTTTAAAATTTAATTTATATTTATGACGTGTCATATTGAGAGATTGGCTCATGTCATCACCAGATTGGCTAATTGTCATGTCAGCACAAACTAACGGTGTCAATGTAAAAGTACCAACTTGAGTGATGTGTCAGAGTTGTATGATCCAAATTCTAAGAGATTGCTTGCAAGTCAAGTTAAACAAAATATATTATCTTTCTAGAAGATTTAGTAGTATAATATATTTAATATTTATGAACATAATATATTTTGCATTGATTAGAATTAGGCTTTTTCAACCTATAAATAGATGTGGTTGTAACTCTTCTTGTATCATTCGGATTCACATTAGTGAATTTTATTCTCCTTTTCCCATGGTTTTTCCTGAAAGGGTTTTCCACGTAAAATTTGTGTTCTATTTTTTTCTTTCTTTTTTCCTTTGCGATATTTTTACATTGTCATTATCGACGTCCGATTTTTTGGTTATAAGGCCGGTGTAAAAGGATATAAGTTTTGGTGTTCTGAAAATAGAAATGTTGTGATTAGCAGAGATGTTGGTTTCTATGAAACTGCTATGTTACCTAACTTATCACTTAAATACTCTTCCAATAAAGAACAACAAAAGTAGGTGGAGCTTCAAATTGATCTAGGATCTATAATAGAGTCGACTACTCAAGTTAGTACAGAAACTCATAATAGAGTAGCTTCTTCACCATAATATTCTATTGCCAAAAATAGACCTAGAAGAAAAATTAAACCTCCAAAGAGGTATGTCGAGGCTAATCTAGAGGCTTATGCTTTGAACGTGGCTGAAGATATTTATGCAAATCAAGAGTCGTCTACTTATTCTGAGGCAATTAGTTGTGAAGACTTAGAAAAGTGGATGTTTGCTATGCAAGAAGAGATGAAATCACTCCATAAGAATAAAACGTGAGACTTAGGAACCTTTCGAAGGGTAAAAAGATTGTTCGTTGTAAATGAGTGTTCAAGAGGAAAGAAGGGATTCTAGGAATTGAAGAACCCAGATATAAAGCAAGGCTTGTTACAAAAGGTTACAGTCAGATTCCCGGTGTAGACTTTATAGACGTGCTTTCTCCAGTTGTGAAACATAGTTTGATTCGAGCCTTGTTTGGTATTGTGGCCATGTAAGATTTGGAGCTTTGATCAGTTAGATGTAAAAACAACTTTCTTGTATGGAGAACTTGAGGAATATATTTACATGCAACAACCATAGGGTTTTATAGTCTCAAAAAAGGAGGACTATGTTTGCTTGTTGAAAAAGTCCCTTTATGGTTTGAAACAGTCACCAAGGTAGTGGTACAAGAGGTTTGATTCTTTTATGACTACCCATGATTTCAAAAGAAGCACCTTTGACAGTTGTGTTTATTTTAAGAAAAATAGTGATGGTTCTTTTGTGTATCTACTCCTCTATGTTGATGATAAGTTGATAGCAGTGAAAGATAAAGGAGAGATAAGAAAGGTCAAAGCCTAACTTAGGAAAGAATTTGAGATGAAAGATTTGGGAGCAGCAAAGAAGATACTTAGGATAGAGATTCTCAAAGATAGAAAAAATGTAAATTGTACCTAAGTTAAAAAGGGTACATTAAGAAAGTTCTTTGCAGGTTCAATATGCAGAATGCCAAAGCTGTTAGTACTCTATTAGCAGCCCATTTCAGACTTTCATCGGCTCTATCTCCACAATCAGATGATGAGATTGATTACATTTCACGTGTTCCATATTCTAGTGCAGTTGGATCTCTCATGTATGCTATGGTTTGCTCACGTCCAAATTTATCATATGCAGTAAGTGCAGCTAGTAGATACATGGTGAATCCCGATAAAGAACACTAGAAAGTAGTTCAGTGGATTTTGAGATACTTACAAGGTACTACTGATGTTTGCTAACAGTTTGGAAGAACTAGAGATGGAGTTATTGGGTATGTTGATTCTGATTTTGCTGAAGACCTTGATAAAAGAAGATCTCTCATCGGGTATGTCTTTACTATTGAAGGTTGCACAATCAATTGGAAAGCCATTTTGCAAACTATAGTTGCTTTGTCTACTACTGAAGCTGAGTGCACATCGATTACTGAGGCTTGCAAAGAAGCTATTTAGTTAAAGGGACTCTTTGGTGAACTCAGTAAAGACCTTCAGATTAGTATAGTGTTTTGTGATAATCAGAATGCCATCTTCCTTACGAAAGATCAAATGTTTCATGAGAGAACAAAGCAAATTAACGTTCGATATCATTTTTGCGTGATATTATTGAAAGGAAAGTTAGTACTAATGATAATCTTGTAGATATGATGTCTAAATCACTTCCTATAACCAAGTTTGAGCGTTGTTTGGACTTGATTGGTGTTCATTGTTGAAGAATTTTCGTGGAAGAGATTGAGAACTTGTTCGTTGAGAGTTCATGGTGAAGAACTTGTTCATTGAGAATTCGTGTCAAGGTGGAGATTGTTAGAGTTGTGTGACCCAAAGTCTAAGAGATTGCTTGCAAGTTAAGTTAAACAAAATATAAGAGAATTGCTTGCAAGTCAAGTTAAACAAAATATATTCTCTCTAAAAGATTTAGTAGTATAATATATTTAGCATTTATTAGCAAACTATTTTGCATTGACTAGAATTAGTCTTTTTCAACCTATAAATAGTTGTGGTTGAAACTCCTCTTGTATCATTTGAATTTGACATTAGTGAATTTTCTTCTCATCTGCTCGTAATTTTTCCCGAAAGGGTTTTCCACGTAAAATCTGTGTGTTTTATTTTTTTCTTTCTTTTTTCCTTTGCCATCTTTCTACATTGTCATTATCAACGTTCGATTTTTTTAACATGATGGAATACAAGTTCAAGTACCCACTAGATAAAAAAAATTTTAGGTAGCAACTAGGTACTTTCAGATAATTTCAAGGGGCAAACTACATGTTAACCCTTTTAAAAAGCAATTTGATTCTCTTTGAAGGTTAGTTGTCAAATTTAGCTAAAAAATAATAAGAGCCCAAGTGATAAAAAAGTATACGTTGGTGGCTACATTTATCATTATGTCTTTTTTGTCGTAATATTTAATAATGCAAGATTTACAAAATTTATACTTCCTTTAAAAAATTGACTTGTACTTTAATAAAAACCATATAAGAATGACTTGTTATTAAAAAAATATAATCATACATTTAACCCCTAATTTTTTTTATTTTTAACACTTTGATCTTAATTCTTTCTTTGGGTCATTTTGCCCTCTACCTTTAAAATTTAGTCAAATTAAATTTTTTAATGGAAAAGTTAACTAAATTGTTAAAATTTTAAAGATACTAATATTCAATTTTCATGATAATTCATGTATACTTCATAAAATTTAAGAATAATTAATAAAAATATTAAAAATTCAATAAATATAAAATGTTTTATTATATATATAAAAAATATCCATGTAATTAGTAATAATGTACATGTAGATTGTCACGTCAACATCATTAAAATTTTAATAGTTCAATCAACCATTTCGTCCAAAACAAAACTATTTAAGTAAGTTTTAAAGATTAATAGCCAAAGTGATAACCAACTAAAATCAAAATTAAAAATAAGTAAATGTTAATAAAAGGGGATATAATGCAAAATTTTACTTCATTAATATTTTTCTAAAAAACTCAATTGACTCTCCTTATAGTCAACTAAAAGTAAGGAAAAGAAAAACTTTTAAAGCGGGTTAACTTTTTCCATCATGAGCAACAGTAACAGCATGGTCTCGTTGGCGGTGGTGAATGGTAGGGCTCCTAAGTAGGTGAGACGTCATGAAGGGGAACCTTCAAATGTTGGATGGGACGAAGTGATGTAGGAAGAGGGGAGGCCTAAGCCTTTCTCTTTCAGAGATGCTATATTAAACTCAGGACCGGAGATCTCTAGTATGGAGAATGAGTGGGAAATGAAGTATTTCGATATGCAAAAGGATGACGTGAGGAAAAGTTTGGTTGACGGCGTCCCAACCCTTGACCTCTTTGAAAGGTTATATGGTCTCATTGATCACAGTATGTCAAAAACACTAGTAGTGAAGTTGTTGGGCAGAAAGATACGTTTTAACGCCTTGTGGAACAAATGTGGAAGCCTACCGTGAAGTTTCAACTCATGGACATCGATAATGACTACTATTTGGAAAAGTTCAAGTCTAAGTTGGACTATAGTGGAGTTCTTTCAAAAGGTCCTTGGGTCATATATGGATATTATCTCACAATTCAACAGTGGTTGATGCAATTTTCAACTATGGAAGCTTTCCCACAAAATGTTGTGGCTTGGATCCGTATACCTAAATTGTCTAGAGCATATTAAAAAAGAAGTTTCCTGCAGGAAATAGGCAGTTTGGTGGGGAAAGTGGTGCAAATCGATGTGCAAACTGATTTAGGTGCATGGGGTCAATTTGCAAGGTTTGTGGTCCAAGCCAATTTAGCCGATCCTTTGGTTTCTAAGATTCGAATTGCTAACAAAATACATTAAGTCGAATATGAGTCTCTCCCCTCAAGTTTCTTTTGTTGCGGGTGATGTAGGCATTCGAAGATGGCTCTATGGAACCGGGGTTGGATGACTCAAGCGTCAAAGAGCAAAGTAAGAAGACAATGATGCTGAACATGGATGGTTCAAAAGTGCAGGATGGAGTTGAAAAAGAGGAGTTTGAAGACTGGATGGTGGTTGAATGTCGACAACGGAAACAACAACGGCAGAGAGATTCGGCCTCGGGTCTTATACAAGGAAATATTCGGACGGGATCTTAATTTAATGAACAATCTGAGGGTCTTTTTCATTTTGGAAACCATAATCAATTAATGGATAGTGGGCTGATTTTTTGGACACAAATAAAGATGACAGCTTGGCTGTGGGTGATAAAGAGTCAACGGTTTGGAGAAATCAGGTGACGAGCCAGGGAGTTAATTTTGGAAATAAAAATAGAAAATCAAAGCCCAACTTTGTTGGACCTGTAGGGCTGAAATTGGGAGTAAGGTGGGATAGGCTAAGAGTTGGGTCAAGTAGTACTGCTGTGAGAATTAATCTTGAACCGGATAGGAAACAAAAAAGAACGCACCTGGTCCCGAATTTTAGACCCAAAACATCACTCTGTGGTAGTGATTAAGGAAAATAAAAATCCAAATCTACCCTTAGGTGGCAACGACAACTCTTTAAATTTACTGGTTTTAAAATTTTAATATCCCCAAGCTCGTTATCCAAGTCTTGGAAGGTGAAAATGTAGAAGGATCTTTCAAAAATTGAGGGAACCAGTGGCAAAGGTTGCTCTGCTGATAAGGAGGGTCGATTTCTTTAGATAAAGCCATAGCAGGCATTATGCAAAATCTGGACGAGAGAAGCAATACATTGGGGGTCCGTGTTTGTGATCCCAAGTTAGCTTCCAACGAGGGGAATAATGGTGATCGTAGCTTGGTTGTGGTCCAAGATGGGACTTTGTTTGAGGAGGAAGGAGCTGTCGGGATGAACGCCACCTCAAACTGAAGTCGTGGGTTCAGGTTAGCTTTACTTTAATTTTTATTATGAAAGCTGACATTTTTATTTGGAATTTACAGGGTGTTAGGAACCCGAAATTTCATAGAGTATTAAAGGGGTATTTGAGGGATTTTGATTTTGAAGTTGTTATGTTGGTCGAAACTAGAGTTAGTGGACCAGTGGCGGATAAGGTTATTAGGAGTGTAGGGATGCCTAATTCACATAGGGTGGAAGCTCGAGGTTTCTCGGGAGGCATTTGGGTATTGTGGAAGTGCAATATTGATGTCGTGGTTGAAATCAATAATTTCCAATTCATTGACATGAAAGATAAGTTTTCAGGTTTGTAGGATTGGGTTCTTTTCCCTGGAGTTTATAGGAGCCCTCATTAGGTGATAAGGAATGAGCTTTGGGAGGATCTCGAGGTTGTCGTTGGTAACACCAAAAATCCATAGTTGTTGGCCGGGGACTTCAATGCTTTGTTAAATGAAGACAAAAAGCAAGGTGGTTCAAAGTTGGGCAACTAATCTTGTAAATTGTTTAAAAAAATTTGTGATGACTACTGCCTTAAGGATGTAGGTTTCCAGGGATAGAAATTTATGTGGAATTGATGGGTTGTTTTTTAGTGACTCGATCGTGCTCTGTGTAACTATCTTTTGGAATCGATAGCCCTAGACACGATGGTGTTTCATCTGCATAAAATCAAGTCTGATCATCGGCCACTTGCTATCACTTTGGTATGTCCTTTACTCTTAAAATCCCTTGTCCTTTTAGATTTTTAAGTGGGTGGCTGAATCATGATGGATTTAGTACGCTAGTGGCTGAAACTGGAGTCGAGGTGATCGGTTGGAGGGGTCTGTGAGTAATTTTGTGGCAGTCGCTAAAAAATGGAATTGGGAGGTGTTTGGGAACATCTTGAGGAAAAAACGGATTCTTTTCGCATGGATTAGTGGTATATAGAGGTGCCTTGAGAAATATATTTCTAAAAAACTTATCAATCTTGAGAAGGAGCTCAAAACTGAACTAGAAGAAGTCCTTGATAATGAGGAATTGCTTTGGAAGCAAAAATCAAGGAAGGATTGGCTATCCCTTAGAGATCGGAACACGAGGTATTTTCACAATCAAGTGAACAAATAGAGGCGGTTTAATCATATTAAGTCCTTAAAGCTTGCGGATTGTGTGTGGTGCTATGATGAGGAGAAATTAAAATAAGAAGTCGTCACTTTCTATAAGTAACTGTACTCAGTGAATGGGGCTGTATGCAACAAGTTTCTCATGAGGAATTTTTTTCCTAATATTGGATCCAAGTCGGAATCATTTATGTGTAAGGAAGTCTCTAGCCAAGAGGTTCATGATGCTCTCTTTGAAATAGTCTCGTTAAAGGCTTCGGGTATAGGTGGCAGGACACAAGGTTCTGATGTAGTATCGACCTATTAGTCTTTGTAAAGTACCTTACAAAGTCCTTACTAAAGTCATTGTGAATTGTTGAAACCAATAATTCCCAAGTTAGTCGTAGAAAATCAAACAAGCTTTGTAAGAGGGTGTCATATTACGGATAATGTAATTATAACTCAGTAGGTGGTTCACTCGATGAGGGTTTATAAAGGGTGGATGGCAATAAAAATCGACATGGAAAAAGCCTACGATCGTTTGAGGTGGGGATTTCATCAAAGATACCCTTTAGGATGCGAGATTACCTAGCAAACTTGTAAGATTAATTATGCAGTGCGTATCCTCTCCAACAATGCAAGTGTTGTGGAATGGGGGGCTAATGGAGGATATTGTGCCTTCTAAAGGGGTGCGACAAGGCGATCCTGTTTCTCCTTATTTATTCATATTGACAATGGAGAGGCTGGGACACATGATCCAAGAGGCTGTTTCTAAGGGTAGTTGGAGACCAATAACAGTAGGAAGGGGTGGTCCGTTGTTGTCTCATCTCTTCTTCGTTGACAACTTGGTATTATTTTGTAAAGCAAGCTTGGAAGTTTTTACTTTTCGGGGCATGAGGTGAACTCTTTCAAGTCGAAGATCTTTTTCTTATCTAATATATGTGTATCTACAAAGGAAGATATTGGGAATTTATTGGGTTTCCAACAAACTGAAGATTTAGGCAACTATTTGGGAGTGCCGCTGTTCCATACTAGAACCAAAAAAAGCACATTCCATTTCATAATTGATAAACATAAGAGGAAGCTCAATTATTTTTATGCCATTGGCAGACAGAATTCTACTGGCAAAATCAGTCTTGCTTACGATTCTTGGGTACTTCATGCAAACAGTGATGATCCCAGTGGGCGTATGCGACCAAATTGAACAAGTGATGAGACGTTTTGTTTGGGGCTCGACAACTAATGAATCTAAAGTGCCCTTAGTGAAATGGGAATCATGTTGTAAGCCTATTTTAAAAGGTGGGGTTGGGTTGAGAAGAATGGTTCTGCAGAACATTTCGTATTTGATGAAATTGGCCTTTCTTTCGTGACTATGTTATATGCACTTTGGGTTTGGGTTCTCCGCTTGAAATTTAAAGTCTTTGGTGCTTGTCCAAAGCAGATAGATCGATCCTCTTGTTCTTTCGTGTGTTGGTCCTTATAAAAAATATGGAACTCGGTGTGTGATAGAATCAAGTGGAGCATTGAAAATAGTCAAAATTTTAGTTTTATCCAGGATGATTGGGTTCCTACGATAGGGTCTCTTCAGCATCATCTCATTCCAGGAATGTGCATATCGCCTATTGCTAGGGTAGTCGCTTTTGTGAATGATGATGGAAACTAGAATTGGTCGGAGCTCAAGCTATTCTTTCACAAAGATATATTGGACAGAATAGCAGCTTGTCATCCGCCTAATGAGGATATTGGTGAAGATGTATGTATATGGAAATTGAGTTCTAATGGGAATTTCATAGTTAGAATGGCTTATAACAACGTCACTCATGATGACACCATTATGGATTACGCTAGTTAGAAACTGGTTTGGAAGAACCAACTACCCTCGAGAATTAAACATTTCTTGTGGTTGATAAGACCGAAACAATCCTTTATGAATAGCGAAAGAGTCCGTAGGAGGTTGAATAATGATGCAGGGTGCGCCAAGTGTGGAGCTGCAGACAAGACGATCATACATGTGTCGTGGGATTGCAGTCTTGCAACTGTAGTTTGGCAGAAATTGGTCAGAACAGATGCTCTTTCAACTTTCTTTGATCTTGGAATAGAGAGCTGGTTGATGGCTAACTTGAGGGGGGAGATTGGTATGGTTACAAGTAACACTGAGGCTCCCATTCTATTCGCAGTCACTTATTGGTTGCTATGGAAGCAGAGGAACGTTTTAATTTTTCAGCAAAAATGGGGTGATGCATAAGAGCTGTTAAAATCCGCACTATGCATGGTGTCCAACATTGGTGTTGATTGCTCCAAAAGTGGGACTGTTGCTGCAGGTATGGGATGCGTGACTAAGTGGTGTCCTCAGAATCAGGTTGGATAAAAGTTAATGTAGTTGGAGTTGTTGGTACTGACGAGAACTAGTTAGCTACTGCTGGTGTGCTGCACGACTCACATGGTAACTGGGTTTTTGGGTATCAAAGGTTCTTGGGTAGGGGTTCGACATTGAATTCGGAGCTATGGGTTATTCTACACGGCCTCCAAATTACTGAAATCAAAGGGCATGACAAAGTGTCTATTGAAAGTGACTGTTTAGTGGCTGTGAAAATGATCAAGGATTGTTTTGATGGGGCTCCATCGGAAACCATTGTTCGAAAATCAAAGAAGTTGCAATGCCCTTTGAGGCTTTCAAGGTCTAGTTTGTTCGAAGGGAAGGCAATTTGGTCGAGAATTATCTAGCCAAGACTTGTGAAAGTACTACTATCGACATTCGAATTATAGATAGTCCTAGCACATGTGTTAGGAAGTTACTCTTGGATGATTATACTGTGGGATTTAATGTTTGATCTCTATTAAGGCTTAGGCATTTTAATGCCTCTTTTCGTACCAAAAAAAAAGTAAGGAAAAGAAAAAAAGATAAAATTGTTTTCTTCCATTAACCATCAAATGAGCCAAACTTTGTGATATTTCAAACACCACCAAATTGATTCAAAATCTTCTTTTGAAGATTTGATCCAGAATAATGAGCCAAAACTTTGATTCACATCACATTTGTTTTTATCAGATCAGATGGCGTTAACAAATGGAGCATAGGGCAGCCGCACAACACAAATACTTTTAGCTTTGATCCATATTTAATTTATTTGTATTTCTGTAACACCTTGAAATTTAGGAGGTTAGAAAAATTATGTGTTATTGTATTAATATAAAACGAAATCTGATTAGGAGGTTTAATTTGAAAAAAAATGTGTTTTTAATTAGGACCTAATTGGAAAAAGAGTAAAAATAAATTAAAATATTAATAATGAGTCTTGACTAAGAGTATTATATTATAAAATAAAAGGACAAAGAGTAAAGAACAAAGAGAATGAGAGAGCAAAAGAGAGAGCGTATTTTATTGATCAATCAAAGTGAGTTACAATGCTTCTCCAAGGTCTATATTTATAGACATAGAAAGTATAAATGAAATAGAACTCTAATTCTAATGACTATTAGAATTTAAAATTCATCCAAACTTATCTTGATGTTGATGGACATCCACTTAATAAAATATTCATAGCACTCCCTCTTGGATGTCCATTGATAGATAATGCGCCTCGTTAAAACCTTTATTAAGATAAAAATCCCGTGGGAAAAAATTCCTAGTGAAGAAAAAAGAGTACACATATCTATAATACACATAACATGTTGCCTCATTAAAACCCTTACCAGAAAAATCCAATGGGACAAAACCTCGGTTAAGGGAAAAAGAGTACAACACGTATTTACTCTCCCTCATAAAAACAACACATAATATCTCATATTCTATGTATTCAATCTTGAATACTAGTCTTTCAAATGACTATTTGAATGTATCTACTGAGCATTTATATCAACATTCTTTTGAAAGTCATGAGAGAGAAAAAATATGAGGGAAATATATTTTGATCTCTTAAGGAGTTTCAACAATAATTATAACAAAGTTTAATCATGATTCAGCTATAAAAATACAACTAGGTATTTTGGATCATTTTATAATCCTCTTTTAACTACTGTCGAAACGTTTTATTTTTCGGGGAAAAACTAACAAGTCTCGAACAATATTTTAGAATTATCAAAAATTGGAAAAATGGGAGTTGCCACCAATCTTTTTATATTGTGTGATTGAATCACCACAAGCGTTTAAACTCCATTTTTTAAAAAAATATTTTGGTCTTCGAAATCCAGAAAAAAAAATCGGGAGTCGTTACGCATAAGGAAGGATTATCACCCTCATACGCCCAAAATTGGTACCACATTGATTATCTTAGGGTCTTATTTGTAAAATTTTGAAAACTCGAATAAAGTTTTAAAATACGATCCTTAAATGCATAAGTTATGTTTAAAAAGAAATCAATTTTTGTTCGGAAGTCCCGCTATTTCGAGGTGATCGAGAAAGAAAATCACGTCTAGTGAGTTAGGACATAACATTTCGAGATCCAGAAATAACGAGTTTTCCTTTGTTGTAAACTTTGAAACCTTGGAAAAGGATATTCGATTATCTCGATTTGAAGAAAAGTCGTACCGAGTAAGTTAAGGCACAAATTTTCAGAGTCAAAGATAAAGAAACATTGCCTCGATTTAAGGATATTCGATTATTCCGACTTCAAGAAAAATCGCGCCTAGTAAGTTAAGGCACAAATTTTCAAAACTCAAAATAAAAGAATATTGCATTGATTTTAAAGTTTTCATGAAAATCATTTTGAAACCAAATATGTGAGTTTAATATGAACGATTAATAACGAAGATTAAATGACACGAATTGAATAGAGTTAAGCAGATAATCACATACATGAAAAGTAAGAGAATACGAAATACGAAAGAATAATAATTAAAAACTAAATATAAATAATGAAGAGAAGAGAAGTAAAATGAATGGAGTTAAAATGAGATTTTTGAATGCTCGAAGGTAAAACGGTAATTTTGGACATTTCGGGGGTAAAATGGTAATTTTTGGAAATTTTGGGTCAAAAATGGAATTTTTGAACATCCAACGGTAAAATAGTAATTTTTGAAAAGTTCGAGGTCAAAAATGGTCTTTTTGGACATTCGAGGGGAAAATGGTAATCTTTGGAAATTTTAGGGTCAAAAATAAAATTTTTAAACATTCGAGGGTAAAATGGTAATTTTGAAAAATTCGAGGTTAAAAATGGTATTTTTGGATATTCGAGGGTAAAATGGTAATCTTTAGAAGTTTTAGGGTTAAAAATGAAATTTTTGGACATTTAGGGGTAAAATGGTAATTTTTAGAAGTTTTGAGGTCAAAAATGGAATTTTTGGACGTTTGAGGGTAAAATGGTGATTTTTAGAACTTTCAAGGTCAAAAATGGAATTTTTGGACATTTGAGGGTAAAATGGTAATTTTCAAAAGTTTCGGGGTCAAAAATGGAATTTTTGGACGTCTAAGGTTAAAATGGTAATTTTCAGAAAGTTTAGGGGTCAAAATATGATTTTTGGACAGTTCAGGGACCTCTTTGGTGATAAAACCAAAAAAAGGGTGACACGTGGCAGCTTTTTAGGCGTTTTGAAGTTAAAGGACTGCTTTGAAAATCGTTTAAAATCTTTGGGCCAATTTCATAATTGAACAGAACTTGATTTGAGGTTGAAATTAAAACAAAAAATAAAAATGGAAGGACCAATTGCATAAATAACCCAAAAGCAAGACACGTGGCAGCCTTTTGAGCTTTCAAAAAGGTCAAAGAATTAAATTGAAACATAATTAAAATTGTTGGGCAAATTTAAAATAAATTAAAAATGTACGAAGGACCTGATTGTAAATTTAAAAAAAACGGAAGGACTGATTGTACAAATAACCCAATTTTTGAAAACACGCGGATCCTTGGCCTGGAGTGAGTCGGGTCGGTCGGGCCATGGGTTATGAAGTGAAACGGCATCGTTTTTGGGCTAAAACTCATCCCTCAAAACGACGTCGTTTCCAAGGATGTATTTAAGTCAAAATTTGGTTTCTTAAAATAATTTTCAGCCATTTTAAAACTAAAAAAGAAGTTTTGCTTTTCTTCTTCTCTCCAAAAGCCCCCCATTTCCCTATTCCGATCCAAGGCCCTCCATGGTCGACTGCGCCCCTCCGTCGCCTCTGCCGTCGAGGCCCCGCCGTACGCACGTGGCCAATCGTCGATCCTCATCACCGTTCGCTGTCCTCGATGCCGTCTGAACTCCATCCGAGGTGTTCGAAGGTAAAAACTTCAACCTTTTTCATTTTATTCTGCCTTTAAACCTAGATCTATCCAGATCTAAGAAAAACTTTAATCCCTTTCTTCTTTTTTCTTTTAAAAGCTTCTGTTTCAAAACCCCCAAAAAAAGATCTGGTTTTGCTTGTCAAAATCCCAATTTTGATTCTTTAATTTTCAAAACTGTTTTTGTGGCTTCATGTTCTTGGTTCTTTTTTATTTGTCTTTTATATTTTAAAACATTGGATTTCCATTTTTGCTTCAGATTTAACCTCTATTTTGTGTTTCTTTGCAGATCTGTCGTTCTCGAGGCCTCCTTTCATGACGATGGGCGAGATCGGGGGCGGCGTCCGGAGTTACGATGATGGCAGCGACCAAGTGCCAGGTATGGCCCTTCCTATCCCTTTTTTATTTTATTATTAATATTATTAATGTTATATTTATTATTATTATTAATTCATTTAATGTATTTTGAAATAACTGAAAGTAATAATAAATGATAATAGATAGGAATTCAATGTGTTTTAATATAAAATTAGAATGTAAAAGATTTGGAAACTTAAACCATAAACAACAATAAATGAATACACTGCAATAATATCTAAGTGATTTAATGCCTGAATACTTTGAATCTGTTTCTTGCTGTTTCGTGCCTGTTCCCTTTCGCATTCAATTACAAAGTATCTAGTGTAGTAGTTTCGAAAAATAAACTTGTGTATGCTGATCACAAATGCTTCAAAGTCTATTTCTTTATATTGGTTTGTAATTTCTAAACAAAACAAAGTTCCCCCCATTACCATTGTTTGAATCTAGCTTTATAGCATAATTACAAATGATTCTATTTTGTCTGTTCTAATTAAATGCTTGTCCTCTCCTTTGCAGGTTACAGTGGTGGCTATGGCAGATGGTGGCAGGTTGCTGGTGGTGCAACTTGGTTGCTGATGTGGCGGCCTCTGGTTGGCTGAGATGGAGGCAACAGCAGATTAAGTCCTTTAGGTTTAGGTGTTTGGGTCCTTTGAAATTGGCCCAATTAGGTTTGGGGTGCAATGGGTCAAATTGGGCCTCAATGTAATTTTGACATTTTATTTGGGCTTGAATTGTTTGTAATTTGGACATTCAAATAAACTTTTAAATTTAAATTTTTATTTCAAAATAAATTTAAATTTAAAATAAATTTAAACTCCAAATAAGCTTAAATTTACAATAAATTTAAACTTAAAATGAATTGAAATTTAAAATCTAAAATTGGGTTTAATTTTTGATCTAAATATTGAGCCCGGTCAAAATTGGACTTCAATAGCTGCCCTTCTTTGCTTGTTGCTGTGTAACAAGAACGGAGCAAAGACTAAAAAGGAGGATCAATTTTGTCTGGTCTCGCTGGATTTGGCTTCTTTAGCACCTTTTCTTCAAGTAACCTGCTCTTTGCTTTATTGATCATTCGATTTCACTACATCCACTTCTGCATCTTCAGTATTATGATTCCATCTTGCCCTAAGGCAGTTTCAAAAAGACAAAATTTGCTACTGTAATTTCACTCCATTCTCTTGAAATTTCAAGGAGATTGGAGTGTCATCGTAGTCTTTGACTCTGGTTTTGTTGATTTGGCCTACTTCTCAGCATCTCATCAGGAAGCTAACCATTTTATTGCTTCGACCTGCTTCTTAGTATCTCATTAGGAAGCTGGGGTTCGAAGATTTGCTCGCAATGAGCCTTGAGTTGGTATACTTCCCTGTATCTTGCCACTTTATCACTTCGAATGATAGCCATCTGCCCCATGATTGGGTAAGAGATTAGCTGATGATAATCTGCCTCAGGCTCGAGGTAAGAGATCGAATGACTGCAATCTGCCCCAGGCCCAGGGTAAGAGATTGGCTGATAGTGATCTACCTCAGGCTTGAGGTAAGAGACCGAATGGTTACAATCTGCCCCAGGCTCGGGGTTAGAGATTTACTGATAATGATCTGCCCCAGGCTCGGGGTAAAAAAGATTGGTTGATGATGTAACTTCACTCCATTCCACTATAACTTTAGGGAGATTGAGATTCGCTACTGTAGTTCTAATCCAACTTTGCTGCAACTTCAAGAAGATAGGATTTAACGTTGAAGCTTCATCTTACTCTTACAGCAACTTTAGAGAGATAAAGACTTGCCATTGTAATTTTGATCTGATCCACTATGACTTCGAGGTAGAAGTTTCACCGTCGTGGGTTCAAATTTTCTCTTTATGTTTCTAAGGTATCGGGTTCACCGTTGCGGTCGTAACCTTTCCCTCTATATATTTGTGGTACTAGATTCACCGTTACGGCTTAAATCTTTCCCTTCACGTTTTCGAGGTACAAGGTTCGCCGTTGCGACTTAAACCTTTCCCTCCAAATATTCGTGGTATTGGATTCGCCGATACGGCTTAAATTTTTCCCTTCATGCTTCTGAGGTACAAGGTTCGCCATTTCGACTTAAACTTTTCCCTCCATATCTTCTTGGTATTGGATTCGTTGTTGTGGCTTAAATCTTTCCCTTCATGTTTCTGAGGTACAAGGTTCACCGTTGCAACTTAAACCTTTCCCTCCATATCTTCGTGGTACTGGATTCGCCGTTACGGCTTAAATCTTTCCCTTCATGCTTCTGAGGTACAATGTTCGCCGTTGGGACTTAAACCTTTCCCTTTGTGTCTTTGTGTCTTTGTGGTACTAGATTCGTCGCTGTGGCTTAAATCTTTCCCTTTATGCTTCTAAGGTACAAGGTTCGCCATTGCGACTTAAACCTTTCCCTTCATATCTTCGTGGTACTAGATTCGCTGTTGCGGGTTAAATCTTTCCCTTCATGCTTCTAAGGTACAAGGTTCGCCGTTGTGACTTAAACCTTTCCCTCCATATCTTTGTAGTACTGGATTCGCCGTTGCAGCTTAAATCTTCCCTTCATGCTTTTGAGGTATAAGGTTCGACATTATGACTTAAACCATTCCCTTTTGTGTCTTCGTGGTACTGGATTCGCCGTTGCGGCTTAAATCTTTCCTTTCATGTCTCTGAGGTATAAGGTTCGCCATTACGACTTAAACCTTTCCCTTTTGTGTCTTTGTGGTACTGGATTCGCCGTTGCGGCTTAAATCTTTCCCTTCATGTCTCTGAGGTATAAGGTTCGCCATTGCGACTTAAACCTTTCATTTTGTATCTTTGTGGTACTAGATTCACCGTTACGACTTAAATCTTTCCCTTCATGTCTCTGTGGTATAAGGTCCGCAATTGTGACTTAAACCTTTCCCTTTGTATCTTCATGGTATTGGATTCGCCGTTGCGGCTTAAATCTTTCCCTTCATGTCTCTGAGGTATAAGGTTCGCCATTGCGACTTAAACCTTTCCCTTTTGTGTCTTCATGGTACTGGATTCACCGTTGCTGCTTAAATCTTTCCCTTCAAATCGTCATGTTTTTTTAGCTCATTTCGCCATTTCGCGGTAATGAAACCTGTGGAATATGCTTTTAATGGGTCTTTATGTAGACCAAATTGTTAGGATGCAATGATCAGGATGAATCAAATGCTCTTAAGTAGGTGAGTATAAATGATGAATGTAAAAATGTCATTTTTGAGAAATGATTTTATCTTAGTCCTTAGATCAACATTGTTTAACGTTTGTCTAAGTCCTATCACTGATTAGTTATCATGTTCTTTTTTGGTATGGTCTTCTTTTCCATGGAATTTAAAGAGATAGTCATATTTGTTTCAAAATTCTTCTAACCCTCAGGTTTGGTTATTTCCAACTAGTGATCCTGTTTCAGGTCCCTATACTATTTAGGAATTTTCCAGAATGATATGCAGAAATCCTTCTATTCCTTATATTATTGACCACTAACAGTTATTTCAAATGCAAAGATGCTTGAATCAGGGTTATAAGGTGGATGAATTCGAATTTGATTGAAAACAAAGGTCGCATGAATGAAAATATCGTTTGGTTCATTAATCGCTATTTCGATGCGGAATTTGCTTGAGCATGGTCGCAAGATGAATAAAATTTTATTAGAGGAAAAACTTACATTAATGAAAAGATTAAAAGTGACCCATATTGGTCAAAAGATGCCAAACATAAAGTGAGCAAAGGATAGAGTTAGGTGCCCCAGTATCAAAGTATGAGCTTCACTAAGCAAACTTAATGAGGACCATTCTAAACTTGATATATATCCATGAAACTCGGAGTACTTCGTCAATGCCTCAAGATGTAAAGTTTCTCCACCTTACTACTTTTGAGAGAGAGGACCACTTTATGCCCTTTTTCTCTTATTCGAATTTGAGTCGCCTTTTCAGGTTTTCAACTCAAATCTCCTTAGGTTTCGAGATGCCCTTCACGAGTTTTCACCTCGACCTCTCCTTTTCTTTTTCTCGTTTTTTCTATTTTTGTTTTTCTTCTTGTTTTTCCTCTTTTCTTTTCTTTTTTTTTCTTTTGCTTTTCTTCTTCTTCTTCTTCTTTTTTCTTTTTTCATTGAATCCGAGTTCACAAAGTTGGGCAGATCTTTGCCGTTCATTTTGATCAAAATCAAAGCTTCTCCAAAAGGACTTTCTTCATCTCATGGGGTCTTTCCCAATTCAATACCCATTTTCCTTGGAAATATTTTGTACGCAAGATCCTTTTCAAAACTATAGCTTTCTCGTGGAGTTCTATAGAACGGATCCTTCTTTGTTTTATTTTATTTTTTTTAATCTATAGCTTTCTTCATCTCATCTGGTCATGACTTTAGTATTTTTATTTTATTTTTTTTAATCAAGTTTAGTTGACTGTATCTGGATTAGATCCAATTTGGAGGGAAGGAAACTTGATTCCAACGGGTAGGACGACTTTTATTCTGGTGCGAAAGGTGTTACCCCGGTGTCTGTTCTGATAGAAAATCTGATAAACCTCGAAGGCAAATGGTGATTTCTCATGTCAAGCCTTTGTAGGTCTCTACCATGAATCATGTTTTATGTTCTTATTAGTCACCTCTAATGCCTCATTCACTTGTTTTTTCGATGTGGTGCTGAGTCGTGATGTTTGTTCTTAAATTGGCTGTAGACTTTGCTCTCGTGCTGTTGCTCAGATTCAAGTCATCGTTGGATATGATCCTTTCTTGGCATTCTATACCGGCATATAATCTCTCATTTTCAACAATCTACTTAACCACCAATTGGCCTGGGAAGTAGTAATCAATTATCATGAAGACAAATTTATGCACATTAGAAACTCTTTTGCAAAGTTAGCTCGATAGTGTCCATGCTTCACATAGAAAGAGGCCACAACATGGAAAGATGATGGAGAATAAATTTTCAAGATGCCCTTTGTGGGTTTTCATCTTGACTTTTTCTTCCTTTTCTTTCTTTTTCCTTTTTTCTTTTTTATTGGGTTTTTAAAATGCCCTTTGCAGATTTTCGACCCATTTTTCTTCTTCTTCTTCTTCTTTTATAACACGTCGAGCCTCAATTTTTCAACTTTCTGTTGAATTGGATTGCATTCTTCTTTTATGAGAGTCTATGTGTCACGACATCGGTTCGTCAAACCTGGCATGCTTTGATAGGATCATGCAAAGACCTTTGGATTCTTAAGGTAGCTTGCGTTATTTTTACAAAGACTCATGTCTCAAATCTTACTTAAAATCACGACTCTTCAAGGTGATGTTCGTTTCGTGTCTTACTCAAGCATCCATAGCAGATCGGGAGACAAGTTACATTCTTGATCATTTCCAAAGCCTCAGAGTTTTTCTAGACACATGTCTTACTCAAAAGGGTTTAAGTTAATAACAGTGTTGCTCATATCCTTGATATCAAGGGGACCTAGCATAAAGACAAAAGGAGATCTAAAGAATAATTGAACTAAAGAATGATTAATTGTGGTATGAACGAATAAAATGAATGGTAAGGTGTTTGCCAAATAAGACAAAAACAATGCATCATTTTTATTGAAATAAAAGATACTGGTCATTTGCCCTTTATAAAAGGATCCTTATTACTCTTGGACTTTAGAGTGATAAGTGTATTCTGAATATCTTTCTGAAAAAGTCCTAAAACCACAGGAAACTCCTCTATAGTCTAGTTGTCCAAAACACTTCCGAGGGTCTAGGGGCGAACTCTGAACAGGTTCCACTTTTCACATGACTTTTTCTCAAATTTTTATCATTCCCTATCTTGATTTATCATGTTTCCTCTCAGCTTTCATTTAAGGTTGACGACTCTCCTTCACACGAGTGTTTCAAATATGAGGGATTTTATTGAAATTTAATGCATGAAGTGCAATGCAAATGAATGGTAAAATGCATGCAAAAAGGCATTGATTCTAGTTCAATTCCGCTTAGAACAACTTTACTAGAAAACAAATTCTTGTACATAAGGTAGATACATGTATGGTTATGCCTTAATACTCAAAGTCCTAATCTTTGAAGCTAATTTTTTTACTCCAATTTGACCCTGATTTCAAGTTTAAAATGTCAGTCCTGAATAGCTAAAGTCTGCAAACGGTTAGCCGTTTCTTGCACTTGGTGGAGTTATTGCTTGCAACATGGTCCCTATCTTAGCTTTTCCCCTAAAAGCATTGGAGTCTTTCCTCATTTATTTCAAATTTTCTTTGGCGACATCTTCTTGTCTTTAGATAGATATTAATTCCTTTGACAAAGAATAGTCCTCAAAGAATACTCACAAGAGACTCTTTTTTCAATTTTCAAAAATGGCCACGGAACTATTCTAGCAAAAAGTTGTGCACCAATACACCTTCTTTTGCCTTTTCTTCGATAAGTGTTTAGAACATGAGTGATTTTCTTATCACGTCGATAAAACGAATCTGCAATCGTGTCCTCTACATGCCTCGAAACTTTAAGGAAATCGATTACTTCATATGCATTCGAAACAAAGATGTCAACATTCTTTCTCGCCTCTAGGTAAATTGCGTCTTGCGGGTTTTTCAAAGTGATGTACTTGTTATCCTCTCTTCCCTTGATCAAGGTTGCAACCCGATGCTCGCTCATCCAGGATAGCCTTATTATTCGGAATCCTCGAACAATGAGGTGATGTATCGCATTATTCATATTTCTGACCTAGCTTGAATAATTCATGTTTGAATTAGACATTTGCTTCATTTTGTCTTCCATACTTCTTTCAGCTCTTGCAAACTATTATGGCTTTCACGTATTTTGGTGTAACCCCAAAACTCTAATATATGTCCCTTTGCCAGGTCGTCACTTTTGCGTTGTTGTTTTTCTTTTGACCATATACGTACGACCACGTTGATTTCTATCGTATCAAGGAATCCGTTTTCTTATGACCAGATCTTTATTTAGCAATAGAACACGAATCAACACCTTTTTTGAATGTAGAAGCAATGCAAATAGATTTAAAATGAATAGGTTAGTGTAATTAATACAGGAATAAAACTTGCGCGATTAAAAGTAAAGAAACAAGAATGTAACCGTATCTCTTACCTTTTTCGTGTAACCACTGAAGGCTTAGTACAGTTCTACTTAAGGTAGGCTTCATGGAATTAAGTTGATAAAACGTGTTGTTTATGAATGCATGTATGCATAAGAAAAACATTGATCCATAGCTCAATTCTATTAGAAAACTTTACTAGAAAACAAATTCCTTTACATAAGACAGATACGCATATGATCGTGCCTTAGTGTTCGAAGACTTTTAATCTTCGTAAGACATCGTCCAATTTCGCCTTGGTTCGTCCTTGATTTTTGGTCCAAAATGTCAGCTTAAATGATTAAGTAATCAGTCACTTTTTGTAGTTGGGTCAAAGTTTGGTTCGTTGTGCGGTCTTTGTATTCGTCTTACTTGGCTGGCTAATCATTGGCTTCTAGTCTTTCTTTTTGACCATATGCGCACGACCATATTGTTTTCCACCTTATCAAGGAACTCGTTTTCTTATGACCAATTTTCTATATAGTAATTGAGCTTAAATCCACACTTTTCCTTGTATGAAGATGCAATGAAAGCAATAATTAAAAAGCAAAAGAATACAAGTATGATAACAAAGTACGGATGTAAAACAGAGAACCTAAACTTAAGAGACTGCTAATAGTTTGGTGTAATTCTATCCCAAGGTAAGCAACCAGGATTCATTATATGTGGTTCAAGTTCTAGAGTAAAGGGTACCCAAACCAGCAGATTCCTCGATCCTTACCCATTATAGGCTCATACGGATGAGTTCGGTTTAGGGGGACACATTTCCCACATGTTTGCACGGAAGTGAAAACTTCACGAAAACAAGGGTACGGATGTAATCCCGAAAGTGATTCACTATCCTGCACGGAGGTGAAGACCTCACGAAGGAGTAGTTTCCCGCTTCCACTTAAAAGGGTAGTAACAAAATGCATATGGATACAAGTTTATACTAGCAATATCAATATAATATCACACAAAGGTGCCGAGGATCGTATATTAAACAAAATCGAAGCTTTAAAAGTTTTCAAAAAAGACCCGAAAATAATCAACTTTGTCTTGGCTCTCGTTTATTTAGAAATGTCCCCAGTGGAGTCGCCAAGCTGTCAAAACGTTTTATTTTTCGGGAAAAAACAAACAAGTCTCGAACAATATTTTAGAATTATCAAAAATTGGAAAAATGGGAGTCGCCACCAATCTTTTTATATGGTGTGATTGGATCACCACAAGCGTTTAAAATCCATTTTAAAAAAAAATATTTTGGTCTTCGAAATCCAGAAAAAAGTTCGGGAGTCGGTTACGCATAAGGAAGGATTAGCACCCTCACACGCCCAAAATTGGTACCACATAGATTATCTTAGGGTCTTGTTTGTAAAATTTTGAAAACTCGAATAAAGTTTTAAAATACGATCCTTAAATGCATAAGTTATGTTTAAAAAGAAATTGATTTTTGTTCGGAAGTCCCGCTATTTCGAGGTGATCGAGAAAGAAAGTCACGTCCAGTGAGTTAGGACATAACATTTCGAGATCCAGAAATAACGAGTTTTCCTTTGTTGTAAACTTTGAAACCTTGGAAAAGGATATTCGATTATCTCAATTTGAAGAAAAGTCATACCGAGTAAGTTAAGGCACAAATTTTTAGAGTCAGAGATAAAGAAACATTGCCTCGATTTAAGGATATTCGATTATTCTGACTTGAAGAAAAATCGCGCCTAGTAAGTTAAGGCACAAATTTTCAAAACTCGAAATAAAAGAATATTACCTTGATTTTAAAGTTTTCATGAAAATAATTTTGAAAACAAAAAAAGGGTGACACGTGGCAGCTTTTTAGGCGTTTTGAAGTTAAAGGACTGCTTTGAAAATCATTTAAAATCTTTGGGCCAATTTCATAATTGAATAGAACTTGATTTGAGGATGAAATTAAAACAAAAAATAAAAAGGGAGGGACTAATTGCATAAATAACCCAAAAGCAAGACACATGGCAACCTCCTGAGGTTTCAAAAAGGTCAAAGGATTAAATTGAAACATAATTAAAATTGTTGGGCAAATTTAAAATAAATTAAAAATGTACGAAAGACCTGATTGTAAATTTCAAAAAAATAGAAGGACTGATTGCACAAATAACCCAATTTTTGAAAACATGCGGATCCTTGATTTGGAGCGGGTCGGGTTGGTCGGGCCATGGGTTATGAAGTGAAACAGGGTCGTTTTGGGGCTGAAACTCAGCCCTCAAAATGTCATCGTTTCCAAGGATGTATTTAACTCAAAATTTGGTTTCTTAAAATCATTTTCAGCCATTTTAAAACAAAAAAAAGAAGTTTTGCTTTTCTTTTTCTCTCCAAAAGCTCCCATTTCCCTAGTCTGATCCAAAGCCCTCCATGGTCGGTTGTGCCCCTCCGTCGCCTCTGTTATCGAGGCCCCATCGTACGCGCATGGCCGACTGTCGATCCTCATCACCGTCCGCCGTCCTCGATGCCGTCTGAACGCCATCCGAGGTGTTCGAAGGTAAAAACTTCAACCTTTTTAATTTTATTCTGCCCTTAAACCTAGATCTGGAAATCCAGATCTAAGAAAAACTTTAATCCCTTTCTTCTTTTTTATTTTAAAAGCTTCTGTTTCAAAACCCCCAAATAAGATCTGGTTTTGCTTGTCAAAATCCCAATTTTGATTCTTTAATTTTCAAAACTGTTTTTATGGCTTCATGTTCTTGTTCTTTTTTATTTGTCTTTTATATTTTAAAACATTGGATTTCCATTTTTGCTTTAGATTTAACCTCTATTTTGTGTTTCTTTGCAGATCTGTCGTTCTCGAGGCCTCCTTTCACGATGACGGGCGAGATCGGGGTAGCGTCCGGAGTTGCGACGATGGCAACGGCCAAGTGCCAAGTATGGCCCTTCGTATCCCTTTTTTTATTTTATTATTAATATTATTAATGTTATATTTATTATTATTATTAATTCAATTAATATATTTTGAAATAACCGAAAGTAATAATAAATGATAATAGATAGAAATTCAATGTGTTTTATTATAAAATTAGAATGTAAAAGATTTGGAAACTTAAACCATAAACATCAATAAATGAATACACTGCAATAATACCTGAGTGATTTAATGCCTGAATACTTTGAATATGTTTCGTGCCTGTTCCCTTTCGCATTCAATTACTAAGTATCTAGTGTAGCAGTTTCGAAAACTAAACTTGTGTATGCTAATCACAAATGCTTCAAAGTCTATTTCTTTATATTGGTTTGTAATGTCTAAACAAAACAAAGTTCCCCCCATTACCATTGTGTGAATCTGGCTTTATAGCCTAATTACAAATGATTCTATTTTATCTGTTCTAATTAAATGCTTGTCCTCTCCTTTGTAGGTTGCAGTGGTGGCTATGGCAGATGGTGGCAGGTTGTAGTAGTGGCTATGGCAGATGGTGGCAGGTTGGTGGTGCAAATTGGTTGCTGACGTGGCGGCCTCTGGTTGGCTAAGATGGAGGCAACAGCAGATTAAGTCCTTTAGGTTTAGGTGTTTGGGTCCTTTGAAATTGGCCTAATTAGGTTTGAGGTGCAATGGGTAAAATTGGGCCTCAATTGTAATTTTGACATTTTATTTGGGCTTGAATTGTTTGTAATTTGGACATTCAAATAAACTTTTAAATTTAAATTTTTATTTCAAAACAAATTTAAATTTAAAATAAATTTAAACTCCAAATAAGCTTAAATTTACAATAAATTTAAACTTAAAATGAATTAAAATTTAAAATCTAAAATTGGGTTTAATTTTTGATCCAAATATTGGGCCCGGTCAAAATTGGACTCCAACAACTACAATTGACTAAGTCAAATTTACCACACTTCGATTGATCAATAAAATACGCTCTCTTTTGCTCTCTCATTCTATTTTTTCTTAATTTACTCTCTGTTCTTATATTTTATAATACGTTATCAGCATGGTTCTCTTTTAAGGAAGTGATTAGTAAAGTGGAAGGGAGCTTATTAAATAAGCAAGAGGTCTCTAGTTCGTGCTACTAAATTTGTTGCATTCCCAGAAATGAATGCAAACATAAAGAAAATAAAAGATACAGTCATGGACCACTAACAGTGGGAACATAGTGATGAATAAAAGAACAATAAGAGTTCTCAAGGTAACTCTCCAAAGGGTAAAGATAACTTATGTTATCAAAGGTTATTGGCCGCATGTGATTTTTGTTAATATTCTTTGAGGAAGGATATTATAATGTAGTAATGAATTCTATCATTACAATTAAAAAAATATTTATTTTATTTGGTACTGAAATAAACCAATATTATTTCAATATTTGGTCGTACAAAATTATCGAAAGCTCCAGAAGAGCTAATATATTAATATCTTATGATGGTTAATCTATTGGTTTTAAAAGATATTCATAACGGATTTCATATTGAGATTGTGAATGAGTAAAAGATTATATTTCATATGAATCAAAAGAGGATTGGGTTATTTATTTATATTTATTATAAATCGAATTGATTGTGACTATCTTTGTGATATTCTTTTGTCATTATCCTCATTAAGGGGTTGAAGTCAAAATTTTTTACTGTGAAAGATCTACTTAAATTGTGGAAGAAAAATATGAGCAATAGAATATGATAATTCTATCTAAAGCTTGTTATGATTAGATGCACCTAAAGTTGCAAGTTTTTAAAACTATGAATATAACTTTACAGTATTCAAAATAAGTTCTCAATTAAAATTACGTGGAAAAATATTACTGATTAGAACTTTGCAAGAGGGAACTTATTCAACTTTTCATGATTCAAATGTGCTCCTACAGTAGCAATATCATGAAAAAAATTTTCTTATGGTTGAACGAAAGTTTTTAACCGTGAAACCTAACCATTCCCTGAAGAGAATGTAACATTATGTGATAAATTCGAAGGACATAATCTTTGACATGGATGTTTTACTACTGGAGTTTAATATGCTTACTTCTTAACGTCAAGGCTCAACGTAGAATGAAAAAGGTACATCTTTAAATATTAAATAGACTTGATATATGGTTTAAATATTTGAGATGATTTTTTTTAAGTTTTGATTCCATGGGTTACATATTGTTTTAAGCATCTCATTGTTCATGAAAATGAATATTCGTTGATTTATTTATGTCGCTATAATAGGTTTTACATTAAATAATATATTTAATTAAAAAGTATCTAGTATGAAAATTTATGTTAATAAACCAATGAATTTCATGGTTATTTAGATTTGATTTAGTTTAAAGGAATGTTAAAGGTAGCAATTCATACTTTTTAATTATTTAGAGAAATGACATGAGCAATTATAAATAGTTAGATATTGAATTAAATTTCATGCATGTTTAAGATGCTGGTTATGAAAGAAAGAAAAATTCTAGTTTTTCATTATGTCATATTTTTATATTTGAGATGTGACTTTTATTGATATATTTAATATGGACTTGTTTCTATACATGACCTAGGCAGTTATTATTGGTGGTTAAACTGATTGTGCAAAACTTTTGTTAAAAGGGCTTTAAAGTATCTTGAATTGATCTCATATCTCCTTATGACTATACAAAACAACGAGTTATTCGTTCCACCAGTTCTGCTCCATTCACTGAAGTGAATTTAGCAATACATAACAATTATGAAGATTTTGGACATGTGACTATTTTGACATATTCCCTGAAGCGAATATTGCATATAATTATTTGGAAATTATATTATATGACTTGATGTCATTATAAACTTCACATTAATGTAGACATTTCTAGTAGTAAATGTCACAATTGTACTTATATGTGGATACAAAGTAAAAGGAATGATAGTAAAGTTATCAATTTGCTACAATTTAGTTAAATTGAAACGCATGTTAAAGTAAACTAGAAGTTTACTGGTACAAATATATTTACTACTTGGCATGATCAGTTAGACCATCCTGGATCATATATGTTGCGAAAATTAATAGAAAATTCATATGGATATTTATTAAAAAACCAAAGATTCTTTAATTTAAAGAATTTTCATTTGTTGATTGTTCTCAATGAAAATTGGTTGTTAAAAACTCACTAGCTAAAGTTGATAATATGGGTCCATTAATCCGCCTTGTGGATGATTTTGATATTATATGATTTTGGTAGATGCATCTATAAAATAATCACATATGTGTTATCAACTTGCAACCTGTCGTTTGCAAGATTGTTTGAATAATTAATTTCAGATCATGTAATTAAGACAACTCATCTTGCTAATACTGATGAGTTTATATCTCAATCTTTTATTGATTGAGTTTGAAAAACTTTGGTAAAAGTTTGTTATTCATACGTGTAATGGTTTTGAGAAATTATTGATTGAACGCCTCTGATTAATGGCTAAACTGTTACTTATGAGAACTAAACTTCCCCTTTCAACATGGGATTATGTTCATTTACGTGTTGTACGCATCAAGTCAATAAGTTTTAAATACTCTCCATTACAATTGATTTTTGGTCAAAGGCTAAATATTTCTCATCTTTGAATTTTTGTATGTGCGTATATGTTCGAATTACTCCACCACAACACACAAAGATGAGTGAATCCTCAAAGAAAGTTGGAAATATATATTAATTATGAACTCCTTTTATTATGATATATTAAATGTATTGGGGATTCAATTATGACATTATTGTGATTACTATTTTGATTTGACAGTTTTCCCGAAATTAGGGGGAGAAAACTAATAACTTGTAATGAGTTAAGGGGGATAGCAATTTGAACAAGAAGTTCAACAGTGATAACTCATTAAAGTTCCAGTTGTGAAAATTTTCATAAAAGGAAAAAAATTAGATGGTCATATAGTGAAGGCGGGTGCTCCAGAAGAGACCCAAGACATATCTATTAAGTAAGACTTTAGAAGAGATTCAGGTACCTGAAACTGAAGATTAAAATAGTGAAAATAAGAGATCTCGAAAAGTTATGTCAATTTGATAAAATGTTGAACCAATAATAAAAGTGGTCGACAATGGTTTTGCATGCAATATTATTGTTGAAATAATGAAATAAAAGGAGGATATTGAATAAATCTCTTTGGAAATATAAATATGGAATAAATTGGCCAAAATAGATAGACGTAACTAAAATACAAATAAATTCGTGGAGTTTTTGGACCAGCAGTCTAAATATCTAAAGGTATAAAGCCAGTAAGGGTACAAATGAAGTAGTTTTGCAAAGGCAAAATAAAAATATGAAGTTTTCACTAAGTCCTAGCATTGATTATGAGAAGATATAATATTCTTTTGTGGTGGATGCAATAACCTTTAGATATATTATTAAACTGGCAGTTCATACTTGCGTCTCATGATTGTTGTTACAACCTTTTTTGTGAATCACTATATAGTAAAGTTTATATTAAAATCCTTGAAGGATTTGGAATGCCAGAAGCATATTGAAATTATTGGGAAATATTTCATTTATATGAATTGAAATAATTGAACATGTGGTAAATTTAACTTAGTCAATAGTAGTTAAGAAGGATTATAAAATGATCCAAAATACCTATTTGTGTTCTTATAGAAGAATCATGATTAAAGTTTGTTGAAACTCTTGAAGAGACCAAAATATATTTCCCCCAAATTTTCCCTCACTCATGACTTTCAAAAGAATGGTGATATAAATTCTTAGCAGATACATTCAAATAGTCATTTGAAAGACTAGTATTCAAGATTGAATACGTAGAATATGAGATATTATGTGATGTTTTTATGAGGGGGAGTTACTACGCGTTATACTCTTTTTCCCTTAACCGAGGTTTTGTCCCATTGGGTTTTTCTGGTAAGGTTTTTAATGAGGTAACATGTTATGTGTATTATAGATATGTGTACTCTTTTTCCTTCACTAGGAAATTTTTTTCCACAAGGTTTTTATCTTAGTAAAATTTTTAACGAGGCACATTATCTACCAATGGACATCCACGGGGGAGTGTTGTGAATATTTTATTATGTGGATGTCCATCAAGATCAAGATAAGTTTGGATGAACTTTAAATTTTAGTAGTCATTAGAATTAGAGTTCTATTTCACTTATACTTTCTATGTCCATAAATATAGACCTTGGAGAAGCATTGTAAATCACTTCTATTGATCAATAAAATACGCTCTCTCTTTTGCTCTCTTATTTTCTTTTTCTTTACTCTCTGTCTTTTTATTTTATAACATATTGATTATTATAAACTAAAATAGGAATGTATTAAAAACTATAAAAGTTAAATAAGTTAAATAAGTTAAATAATTGATTAAAAGTATAAGCTAATAAATAATAGGTAAGTTGAGCAGAAAATAGATATGTAGAATTAAGTGACTAAAATAATCAAAAAAATAAGCCTTGATGGTTAAGTAGCTTGTAAGATTTTTAGGAAGCCAAGGTTCAAATCCCAATCTTTGCATTTTCTCTTAATTTTTCAAGCAATTAAGAATGTGAACCAATTTAGTATAAGAATTAAATATGGTAGAAAAAGAACATGATTTGGGAAGTAGCCAATGGTTAACATGCTTGCTTCCTCCTTTCCACACCTAGTTTTAATTTTTTTTTACTTTCCTATAATTTCGGCCAATTTTGGAAAAATTGCAATCATGCCCCTAAAATTTGAAAAATTACCATCACACCCCTAAACTTTAGAAAATTTATAGTAACTCCCTTAAATTTAGTAAAATAATAGTAACGCCATCAACTTTAGTAAAATTACAGTAAATGCCCTCAACTTTGTAAATTGCAATAAAACCCTCATATTTTGAAAAAACTACAACAGTACCCCAAACATTTGTAAATACTAGAAATTCACCCTAATTCAATCCTAACTAGAATTCCATCACCTTTTTAACTTCCTATCCTAATTAGAATTTCAAAGTAATAATTTTCTAATCCTACTAGAACTTATCCTTTTTTTATTTATATTTATATTCTTTTCCTTTTCCAATTCTACTAAAATTCTCTATTTGTTATATTAATTGAAACTCTAAACTCTTAATAACATTAGAAACGACACTTATTTTCTCCCTAAAATTTGTGTATTAATTGTTCCTTTTGTATCATATTTAGTATGCATGTTAAACATTTCATATTTAGTGTTTTCATTTTCTAACTTAGTGTTGTATGGCTTTAATTCTTTTCATTTTAGCCTCTTTTGTGCTACTAATGTTGTCGTACGCAGCATAAGTTTTGCGTCTGAAATTGTTAGCGCAGAGATCCACCGCGAAAGATCAATGCTAGAAAATGTCCAAAGATGCAACCACAAATTTAACCTAGAATTGCGACCAAAGATGTCACCATAAAGATACCTTCACCTCGTCATACCTGGAAGCACCAGCACAAGAGAATGCTAAGTTGTCGCCGCAAGTAAAAATCATAGATTATGCTTAGAGATGCGGCGACAACCTGCAGATGCCTGATGAACACATTAGATCTGCGTGAGTGCACAGTTGGAAATAACCAACTTATACAGCTGCCAAAATGGTTAGATTTGAGAAGGGAGGAGAGCTACAAATTTTGAGAGCTTATAAATAGGAGGGAAAGGAAGAAGATGGATATCAAGTGGTAAAGAGTCAAACTCTACAAAATTTCTCAAATATTTAAATAAGCTGCCATGGAAGCTTGAGTTTCGGAGGAAGGTGATCTAACGAGCAAAGGAGCATAACTTCTGACAAGAAGTGCCTAGATGCAGCGTAAGAGGAGCTGTCATGGAATAGTTCTAGTAGACTAGGAATAGGATGCTTTGATTGTTTTCTTTGATACCTCTTAATTGTTGATGAATACTATTGATTATCAATTGAGTATGGAAGTACCATTTGAAGTTAGATCTAATTTGATTTCTACTCTATTCTCTTTATTTGTTTATATTTGGATTTAACTGTTTTGACCAAGGAAGTGCAATTACAGTCACTGTCACTGGAAAGTGCGGTGACAAGTTAGATTAAAGAGCAAGACAACAGAAGTTGCTTGACGCTAAGAAGGAATTCTGGCCAGTTGTTCTTAAGTGCAAAGCATTACCAACATTGGAAGGTGTGGTAATTATTAGCATTTGGGTCTTTGTTAAATAGAGGAAGTGATAGTAGTAAGATTTCATTGAAGCATAATTGCGACGACAATTCATCTATTTGTTACATTGCAGTCATATTTAGCATTGCGACTTGTGAATTTAGTCATCCTTTCCAATTCTTACACTTGATCATATCTTTTAATTTTCTGAATTTACGTTTACAAACATCCCAACAACTATTCATTTTATCTTAATTTGCTCTAACAATTTATTTTATGTTTGCATTGATAGATTAATTCTTTTAGTCATACAGATCTAACTATTTTGCGTTGACATTTTTACTAACAATTAAAGTAATAACAGTAAAAGGGAAGTAGGGTCTAATCCTCATGGATTAGAGAGTTGTAAAAAGTCTTGTCTGTCAAGATCGTGGGCAAAATCGTGCCCAAGAAAAGTGTCGCGATCTGAGGAAAAATAGAAGAAATAGAATTAAAAATAAAAGAAAATATAATTAAAAGAAATAGAAAATAAGGAAGTCGAAGTAAAAATAAATAGAATAAAATAAATAAGTTGAAAGAAGAAGAGTTTATCAATATTAAAAGATTCAGCCTCCGGTTATCTTGATTCTTTCTTGGTTCAATCATAGACTTTGGATGGTTCTTCTCGTGCCCGAATAAGCCAGTTATAGTGGAAGAGGATGCCTACGACCACCAACTCCGGATATAATTTTTAGAGGAACCTGACTTTAGCCAACCATCGCTCCAATGAGACTGTCTTACACTAGATCACCTTTTCCCAATGACAAATGCCACGTCGTTTTGTCTCTTTTGGCTCGGCAACCTCTGATGCAGTAAGTTAACGAACCGACTATGCAACCTTCTCAAAACACACAAAGCGGTCGTCTTTGTACAAGATGAAAAGATTACTTTTGTAGGGATTTTGGACGGAAGCGTCAATCTCATATTATGGAGAATTGATGAATACTCGGGTTGAAAAGAATTAAGCGCAGATTCTAAACCTCATGAATCTTGGAGGAATATTTGATAATCTTTGACTAGAAGGGTTTTTTAGTTACTCATGATTTTTGGGGAAGAACACAAGATATAAAATAGAGCTTTTATTGAACTAGGGATTTAGGGAGATGGAGGATTTTTTCAATGACAAGGAATCAATAATTCAATCACTCCACCCCCTATTTATAGTACATAATATTCCTAGTTGAATCCAATCTAAATTCTAAAAGATAATTAGAATTATATCTAATATTTAATTCCTCTAATTGGATCCAATTTAAACTCTAAAAGATAAATACAAAAAGATAAACATAAATTAAATACAAATTTAAATAATAAATAATATCTTAAATATTAAATCCTAATATAAAATATATTTTAAAAAATAAAATAAAATAAAATCAAGTTTTTTTTGTCCTATAAACTCTCTCTTTTAGCATTCCATCTTCACACAACTTCAAATTCTCCTCCAAAACCATGCTTTTTGCCTCCAATTTATCTTCTATCACCACTTGAGTCCCTACAAAATAAAAAGACAATAAATAGCCCAATTTAATAGGATCATACTCTAAAAATATATATATTTAATATCCAAAAGTATGTCATATTTAAGCATTATCATATCCCCCCTACTTAGCCCATGCTTGCCCTCAAGTATGACTTATAATCCACTAAGTAATTAAAAATCCACCATGGAAAATAATACTCCAAAGTTCTACAAACAATTAGGCTTAATACTTACGAAAAATAAAGAGAACCTTTAGCTTGCTGTAGGTAAAATCGAAAAAGTAACCCAATTAAAACACACAACAATTAAATCATCTTGAATTATTTCATGAGAGTTAGATAATTTACTAAACTTACCAAGACACCTATTTGTTCACCCTTATTTCCAAATTTAGTTCTCTTCCTTTTATTTTGTCAATTTTTTCCTTTTTTTTTCTTTAAGAATACTTTGGACCTTTTGACGTGAAATCAAATGACACCCAAGCACTTCATCCCGATTACTCAGCCAACATGCTCTCAATTTTTTTCTTCTCTTTTTTTTTGTAGAATGTGTTAGCCCTTTTGACATGAAGTGAAATGACAACCAAGCACTCCACCCCGGTTACTCAGTCTAACACATTCTGAATTTATTTATTTATTTTTCTTTTTTTATTCGGGTTAGCAGAGTTTTGCTTAACACGTCACACAGCCTTTTTACGTGAAATAGGATGACAATCCAAGCACCTTACCCCGGTTACTCAGTTAGTCACGTTTTAAACTATGCTTATAATCGCAGAATCATCAAAGGGTTTTATTTTTTTCTTTTTCTTCTTTTTTGGACAGAGAACTTTAATTTAGGAGGATTAGGAAAAACAAACAAGTATCAAAAATAAATTTGGAAATTAACTAACAATCAAGAAAACAATTTTAGCATGCATCAGAATTAATTGTTCTCTTATACTTAGACTCAATCAATTTTACCATAAGCAATATAGAGTTTTCTTCATTAATCATAATCTTGTGAGCCTAATAGAAATAAAACAATGGAGACAAATTTAATCATAGGAAAATCAAAATTAACTCAGCAAACAAGAACCATACTAATGGGAAAAATAGTGGGCATTTAGTGGGTAAAATCATAGGCATGAAATGGAACAAAATATACTTAAAAAAAATAATAAAACAGGAAGAAAATAGCATGGTACCAGCAACAATAAATTCATAGTAGCATAAACAACAGATAAAAATAGCAAAAACAATGAGGAACGACTCCCCCGACTTAAAACGCATTGCCCTCAATGTGAAGATAAATACGAAAAGAAAAGGGTTTAGAATACTCTCCATGTTATCGTTGCTCTTGTAATGCTGCAGTCTTGATTTCTCAGTTTGAAACCTCCGCTTGGCCGTTTGTTTGGGGGTGATAAGATGTAGCTATACGATGATGAACCCCATATTTCTTCATGAGTGCTTCCATTACTTTATTGCAAAAATGAGTTCCACAGTCACTGATCAAGGCTCGAGGTGTGCCAAACCTGGAAAAAATATAACGTTTTAGAAATTCTACCACGGTTTTAGCATTATCATTTCGAGTAGAAATTGCCTCTATCCATTTAGTAACATAGTTTACTGCCAGAAGTATATATAGATTTCCAAATAAAGAGATAAATGGGCCCATAAAATCAATACCCCACACATCAAAAATTTCACATACATGGATTGGGGATTGAGGCATTTGATTTCGCCTAGTAATGTTTCCTACCTGTTGACATCTATCACAAGATTTACAGAACTCATATGCATCACGAAAAATTGTAGGCCAATATAATTCACATTCTAATACCTTATGAGCAGTCCGTTTAGGTCCAAAGTCGCCTCCACATGCATGCGAATGACAAAAAGTAAGTATAGATGTCACCTCGATTTCCAGAACACATCGTCGTATTACCTGATCTGAGCAATGTTTCCACAAGTATGGATCATCCTAAATATAATATCGAGCTTCTCTTTTAAGTTTTTCATTCCTAGAATGAGATAACTCAATAGGTAAAGAACCTGTAGTAAGAAAGTTTACCATATTCGCATACCATGGAAAATACTCTTGGGCCGAAAATAGGCCCTCATCAGGGAATTCATCTCTTATAGAAATATCGTCATAAGGCATTTTTACCCTACTCAAGTGATCAGCCATCAAGTTTTCGCGTCCTTTTTTATCTCGAATCTCGATGTCGAATTCTTGTAGCAATAAAATCCATCGCATAAGCCTCGACTTTGCTTCCTTATTTGCAATCAAATACCTAAGAGCTGCATGGTTAGAAAAAATAATTACATTAGATCCCAATAAATAAGACCGAAATTTATCTAAAGCAAATACAATGCCTAGAAGTTCTTTTTCTGTGGTAGTGTAATTGCTTTGCGCAGCACTAGGGTTTTTGAAGCATAACAAATGACATAGGGCTCTCGATCTATCTTTTTCCCCAATACAGCCCTACACTTCGGTCACTGGCATCACACATGATCTCAAAGGGGTATTTTCAGTTTGGGGCTTGGACTATAGGAGCAGAAACCAACTTTTGTTTCAACGTGTCAAAAGCCTCTTTGCATTTTAAGCCGAACTCAAATTTTTTGTCTTTTTGCAACAACTCGCACAATGGTTCAACTACTTTCGAGAAGTTTTTTATAAAGCGCTTGTAAAATCCTGCATGACCAAGGAAAGAATGAATTTCCCTCACAGTTGAGGGGTATGGTAAAGAATTTATAATATCAGTCTTAGCCTTATCAACCTCAATCCCTTTAGATGAAACTATATGACCTAGAATTAAACCTTTATCTACCATAAAATGACACTTTTCATAATTCAAGACAAGATTAAATTCTATGCATCTACTTAAAATTTTCGTGAGATTCCTAAGGCATTCATCGAAAGATTCCCCATGCATAGTAAAATCATCCATAAAAACTTCAAAGATATTTTCTACGTATTCTAAGAATATACTCATCATGCATCTCTGAAAAGTAGCCGGTGCATTGCAAAGTCCGAATGGCATCGTCTTATATGCAAATGTGCCAAATGGGCATGTAAAAGTGGTCTTTTCTTGGTCCTCAGGTGCAACTGGAATCTGGAAAAAACCTGAATATTCATCAAGACAACAATAATGAGTTTTTCCAGCTAAACGTTCAAGCATTTGATCTATAAAAGGAAGAGGACAATGATCTTTTTTAGTATAAGAGTTCAACTTCCTGTAATCAATGCAGACATGCCACCCATTCTACACTAGAATAGGTACTAAATCACCCTCGACATTTTTCTTTACTGTCACGCCAGTTTTCTTGGGCACGATTTGTACAGGACTTACCCAACTGCTGTCGGAAATGGGGTAAATTATGTCAGCATCCAACAACTTTATAATCTCCTTCTTTACTACGTCCATCATATTTGGGTTTAACCGTCTTTACGCTTCCCTCCTTGATTTTGTGTTTTCCTCCAAAAAGATCTTATGAGTGCATGTTAAATGACTTAACCCTTTTAAATCGGTAATGGTCCAACCGATGGCTTCCTTATGGCTCTTTAGTACCTGAATTAAATTTTCTTCCTCACACTCAGAGAGTTTATTCGAAATTATGACAGGTAGAGTCTCACCATCCCTTAAAAATACGTACTTGAGATGCTTGGGAAGTGGTTTCAACTCTAACTCTGGTGTCTGCAAAATAGAAGGTAAAAGTTTAGTATTCATAGGAGGCAATAATTCATTAACAAATTCACAATTTAAATAAGAATCAAAATCATCATTAAGATCATCATAAAAAATGTCTCAAGCTCAATCTCATGGAGTGATTTGAAAGTCTCATCTACTAAGGATTCCACTATATCGACACGGTTTACGTTCAAGATTTCACTAGGGTGACCGATGGCGTCATAAACATTGAACTTTACGATCTCCCCATCAAACTCCATTGTGAGGGTTCCACTTCGCACATTGATCCTAGTATTTGCAGCACTAAGGAAAGGTCGCCCTAACAAGATATCGGAAGACCCAGGAGTTTTATCCTCTTCCATCTTTACCACATAAAAATCTGCAGGAGAAATTAGTTCATTGACTTTCACTAACACATCCTCAAGGACTCTTTCGGGATGTATAATAGACCTGTCCACCAACTGAATTATAACACCTGTTTCCTTCAAAGAACCCACGTTAAGTGATTCATAAATAGAAAAAGGTATTACATTTATAGAAACTCCTAAGTCACACATAGCTTTCTTAATTCCAAAGTGACCTATTTTGCATGGTATTGCAAACATACCTCTATCCTTACATTTTGTTGGCATCCTTTTTTGCAAAATCCCAGACACATTCTCACCAACATTTACCTTTTCTTTTCCAGTCAATTTCCTTTTGTTGGTGCAAAGTTCTTTCAGAAATTTAGCATACAGTGGAATCTATTTAATAGCATCTAACAACGGTATATTTACCTCGACTTTTCTGAATGTTTTGAGGATCTCTTTTTCCTCATTACCTTTTTGGGTTTGCCTTAGTCATCCAGGAAACGGAGGTTGAATTCTGGGTAATAGAGGTTTTAACCGGACCTATTCGTCGTCTTTTTTATTTTCTTGGGCAGATTCTTGGGCATGTTTTTTTACCATGAATTGGTTCCAGTACTTTCCCACTTCGTAGAGTCACTGCATTCGTGTTTTGTCTTGGTTTAGGTTCTGTTTATGATGGTAGCCTTCTTTGTGCGTTCATTTTCTCCATTTGCATGGTCAACTCCTTAATAAATGCCTAAGTTTTCTTTTGAAAATCTATAGATTGCTACTGAAATTCAAGAACATTGTTGCTAATTTATTTACCATAGATTTCACCATATCAGTTAGTGTTTGGTAAATCCTGTCACTTGCCAGTTGAGCTTGAACATAAAGCCGTGTGGGCGATTAAACAAGTGAACATGGAATATAATATTGTTGGACAGAAACAATTGTTGAGCATTTTTGAGCTGAAAGAAATTTGACGCAATGCATATGAAAATGCAGCCATATACAAGGAGAAAACTAAGAGATGGCACGACAATATAATTTTACGGCGATAATTTTCCCCTGGTCAGTTAGTACTTTTATTTAACTCACGTTTGAAATTGCATCTAGGAAAATTGCACTCGAGATGGTCAGGCCCTTTCAGAGTTGTCAAAGTATTCCAGCATGAAGCGGTGACAATTAAGGATATGAATGATGGTCACCAGTTTAAAGTGAATGGCCAACGACTGAAGCATTACTTGAGCCCAAACGTCAGAGAACAAAGCGAGACCATTAATCTGGTCACATTTACTTAATGTCATTGCAATTTTTACATTTACTTTTTGTTTTTTTATTTTCATTCGTTTCTTTTCAATTTCATGTAGGAATAATAAAAAAATCTCCTTTTTACCGATGCATCTGATAGCACGACTTGTCGATACATTCTGTGATGACTCAACAAAGCGTTTCAGGCAAGAATCGCGCTAGTTGATCTCTAATCATCCCCAACCATTGGATCGACCAAAAAAAGTACAATCTGTACCTTGGCATTTATTAGCTGTAGGCACAACGTACTCCCACGCCAATTGAGATAATCAATTCTCTTCACCTCAAAAGTTTATAAAACCCTTCTTCTACCGACTTTACTCTCACACTCACAACCTCCATTGCTTCTGCAATCATTTTTTTCTTTCACTCTCAGTTTTTCTACACAAATATTCTCACTCTTTTTTCTCAGATATTATGGCCAGAACGCAAAGAGCTACAACCCCATCAAAGTCACCTACTGAATCATCGACCGTCGTGGTTCGAAGCGTCAAATAACCACCACAAAAAGAGCCTATTTTGTTACTCTCAAAAGCGGCGAAGGACCGATATCATGATGTGATGATCAAGAGGAACTGTCACCCTGAACAGAGTTTACAATTGTCCTTGCATCAGACGTTAGGGAAATAAGTCGCTAGAGCAATTTCTCGCTTGGGCTGGTAACAGTTTTGTGACCATCCAGCCGATTACTCCCTAACCTTGGTAAGAGAATTCTACACTAACTTGGTAGATTCTGAGCAGGAATTTGTGTTTGTTCGCGAGGGTTTGGTGCCCTGGAATGCAAATCACATCAATGAGCTTTTTCATATCGTTGGAGAAGAAGATGCACATACTAAGTTCCTAGAGAACTTAACTGATGAAGGTGCTGACATTATGTTTCAAGATTTATGCATTGAAGGTGCAGTGTGGACTGGAAATGGTCCACATAACTACACTATGCACTAACGTTATCTAACCATACAAAGCAAGGTGTGGTTTCATTTCGTTAACTGCCGCCTCTTACCGTCTACCTACAGCACCACTACGATACTAGATCGCATGTGCCTCCTACATTCTATACTGAAAGGACGACGCATTGATGTTGGCGTAATCTTGCATGATGAAATTGCTAAAGCTGCAAGCAAACAGACATGTGTCTTACCTTTCCCCTCTCTAATAATGTTGTTATGCAAGCAAAGGGGCATTGTGCCTCGTGATGGTGAAGAAGTTTTGGAGAACAAAGGGCCCATCAATAACATCTCGGTGGAAAGGATGACCAGAGGGAAACAAACCCCTTTAGTGAAGGAAGTGTCCAAAAAGGAAGAGAAAGCCAGAGGGAAGAAAAAGGAGAAACAAGCAATTGCATCCACAAATCCTCAGATGGGGAAGAAGCTGACTGCTATAGAACAACTCGTTGATCGCATGGATATGCGACAAATACGACTTGTCAGCATATTGAAAGAGATGGATTACTGGTAAAATCTTTTCTATGCTTATTCAAGGGCGTGGAACTCCCCTATTGTTAGGGAAGCCCCATCATCATCCGAGCAACCTACTTCTGAAGGTAGACCTCAACCCATTCTATCCCTAACTAGAATCCACATCTCTGAAGATGAGGATCACGAGGGACACTCTAAGGTTATGAAAGACTTTTTTAGAACCATCGCCAACCTTTTCAAGGAAGAATTTTCCAACAGTCTTGGGGCCAACATGGTGGAACGGGAGGCTGCTGCTGAGGAAATGCGTACACCAGTCGTCTCTGTAGGTTTGGCAGAAGGAGAAGGAAAAGAAGAGGAAGGCACAGAAGAGAAGGAGAAAGCTGAAGAAGAAAAAAGAAATGGAGAGGAGATGGTGAATGAAGAAAAAGAAGAAGGACCAGAAGAGGAAGAAAATAAAGAGGAAGAAGATGTTGCCCTGACAAATTTAGAGGAGGAATTTGTCGATGCACCTGTGATTGTGGGTGCAATAGCTGAACACTCGAAAACATCTGGAGCAAGTCAGGCTAAGGCAGTCACTATCAACAATGAGTCTCAATCCTCTGGCCATTGTGCCCTACGTGGCACCACTTGCTGAAATCCACTCATCCAACGTGATTGTCGATGAAGCCTCCACTCAACCGACTATGGAGGAGCAATCTACTGCCTCGATTGACTCCAAGAAAAAGAAAAGAAAGAGAAAGGACAAGAAAAAGAAGCGCAAAGAGGAGCGCCCAAAGAAGAAAAAGAAAGGCAAGGCAGCCACATCATCAGCTGCTGAACACTAAGTTAGTTTACTTTTCAGTAGTTAGTTGCATGCATCTCATTTAATTGTCATTGCATTTTAGTTGTTTTTGCATTTTACTTGTTATTTCATTTGCATTGTAGTTGCATTTTCGTTCTTATTTGTATAATATTGACAGTGCATTAGCGACAATGCAGACATTAAGCTTGAGGGAATTTGTGTGAAATGGAAATGCAATTGCACTTACATATTTGAAGAATTTACTTTTCTCTTTAGTTCAATGAAAGTATGCAAAGTTATAAGAAAAATGTGACCATAATTTTTGTTTTATGCTTAAATCTTGAATTGTTTGGGATGCTAATATGTGAATTGGATGAACGTGAATGAAAATTGAGTCCTTTTATTTTTGAATGAATGGTTGGAATTGCATTAGTAATGAATGGGTAGTATCAATCTTTGAATCTTGAATTAACTTACCAATTGCAGCGATATTTACTAATAAAAAGGCACTCTAATGTGAGTGCATTGTGACTTATCAAGGGAGAACACTCCACTGCATGTTTTAGAAAAATTATCTAGGCAAACGTTGCCACTGCAAGAGTGTGTGTCGGCACAATTACATACTTCCTGAGGGTTTATTGCACCCTATCATTACTGCCCAGGAATAAGGGTATACTAATGCAATGACATCTCTCAATCACGTATAAAAAAAGAAGAAAAAGAAAGCAAAGATAAAGAGAAAAGTAGAAAAAATATATTACTATAAATATTGTATTGGTTAAGAAAGGGTAAGATTCAAAGCATGATGCTAACATTAGTAAAGTTGCAGTCTTGATTATTCATGCCTATAAATTGTCAGTGCATTATTCTGTCATATGAATGCAATTTCTACATTAGGATTCCAGAGAACTTAAGTTTCTAGAATGATGATTGCGGTGACAAGTTTGATTGTAACTTTGCTAACTTTTATTTACTTGAGGACAAGTAAAAACTCAAGTTTGGGGGTGTGATAACATTAGAAGTGACACTTATTTTCTCCTTAAAATTTGTGTATTAATTGTTCCGTTTGTATCATATTTAGTATGCATGATAAACATTTCATATTTAGTGTTTGCATTTTCTTACTTAGTGTTGTATAGATTTAATTCTTTTCAATTTAGCCTTTTTTGTGCTACTAATGTCGTTGTATGCAACATAAGTTTTGCGTCTGAAATTGTCAGCGTAGAGATCCACCTCGAAAGATCAGTGCTGGAAAGTGTTCAAAGATGCAGCCACAAATTTAACCTGGAATTGCGATGTCACCGCAAAGATACCTTCACCTCGTCATACATGGAAGCACCAGCGTAGGAGAATGCTAAGTTGTAGCCTCAAGTAAAGATCATAGATTGCGCCCAGAGATGCGGTGATAACCTGCAGATGCCTGATGAACACACCAGATCTGCGTGGGCTCACAGCTGGAAATAAACAACTTGTACAGCTGCCAAAATGGTTAGATTTGATAAGGGAGGAGAGCTACAAATTTCGAGAGCTTATAAATAGGAGGGAAAGGAAGTAGATGAATATCAAGTGGTGAAGAATTAAACTCTGCAAAATTTCTCAAATCTTTAAACAAGCTGCCATGGAAGCTTGAGTTTCGGAGGAAGGTGATCTGACGAGCAAAGGAGCAAGACTTTTAACAGAAGTGCCTAGATGCGGCACAAGAGGAGCTGTCACAGAATAGTTCTAGTAGACTAGGAATAGGATCCTTCGACTATTTTCTTTGATACCTCTTAATTGTTGATGAATACTGTTGATTACCAATTGAGTATGGAGGTACCATTTGAAGTTAGATCTAATTTGATTTTTACTCTATTCTCCTTATTTGTTTATATTTGGATTTAACTATTTTGACCACGAAAGTACGATTGTAGTCACAGTCACTGGAAGGTGCGGTGACAAGTTAGATTAACAAGCAAGACAATGGAAGTTGCTTGAGGCTAAGAAGGAATTCTGGCCACTGGTTCTTAAGTGCAAAGCATTACCAGCACTGGAAGGTGTGGTAATTATTAGCATTTGGGTCTTTGTTAAACAGAGGAAGTGATAGTAGTAAGATCTCATTGAAGCATAATTGCGATGAAAATTCATCTATTTGTTACCTTGTAGTCACATTAGCATTGCGACTTATCGGAGAGAAGGAGAAATTTTGAAGCATAATTGTGATAGTAGAGGAATCACGCCCGTCCCTGCTATCCTGGCAAAAACTTTTCGCTCGTTGAGTGCTTGTCGGAGAGAAGGAGAAGGAAGATTTATCGGTTGCGCACAACTCTTGATGGTTTGGTTTCACAGCCATTTCTGGAAAGTGGAGAAATTTTCTTGTAAGGTTTTCTCAACTGACTTCTCGCCTTTGAAGAATTTTGTGGCTTCGCAACGAGAACTGAAAGCATCTGAAGAAAAGTGGGCAGCTATTCTCTAGAATCTACAAGACGAGGACATTGAATGGTGCGCTCCTTGGTTTCTTCCAGATGAAGTCCTTTACCACTGTGGCAACTTTGATTGGGTCCCGTTACTCAGAGTTTGGGGTGCTACCGGGTATGCTCCTCTGCTCGTCTTGAGACAATACAAGACAAGACAGTTTATCCCTACAACTCATGGTCTAGCACATTGCGAGTTTTCATATAAAGGGAATGACTATAAGAAAAAGGTTCGAGAAGTGGCAAATGCTTGGAAGAAGGTGCAAAGAATGAAGAAGTTCAGTGCGAACCCTTTAACAACCTCGAACTACGACTGGTAGAGGAGTAAGAGGGTTAATGATAACACTCCTACGCCCAACCCTGAAAATGTTCGCCCAGTAGAAGAATATCTGCAAGAAGCTCCTTCAGAGTTAGACATCCTCAAATAATATTTTGAAAGGAAAAACTCAGAGTTTGGCAAAAGGATAGAGGTATTGGAGGAAGATAAGATGAAGCTGGGGCTAGATGTAGACTTTCATAGACTAGAGGCTGAGAAGTTAAGAAAAGGAAAAAACAAAGCCGAAGAGGATCTCGAAGACTTAAAGAAACATTACAAGAAGCTTCGTCAGTCTATGAAGATTGTAGGGCTGGGTAAGACGTCCAAGCAATGGCGCCAAGAGATTCAGATACAGAAAGACCAGGTGGAACAATGGCAGAGAAGGTTCCAAGATGGTCAGGCTCACGAGAATGCCTTGAAGGGAGAATTACTAGAAAAGCAGGTCGAGAAGGCTGAAATGAGAGCTAAGATGACCAGCTTAGAAGCCAGGATAGAGGAATTGGAAGAGTCACTACGGAGGCACCGCAATCAGAATACCGTACTGGAGCTCAAAGCCTGCGTGGCTGAAAAACAAGAGTTAAGAGAAAGAGTGCAAGAATTGGAGGCCACGCTTCACAACAATGAAATCTGACTTATGATTATGGAAAGAAATTTAGAAACTAGTGAATGGCACACACGCCAAGCTCAGAAAGAAGTCGGGGAAAGAGATCACATAATGGGAAAGGCACTGACTCAAATGAGAGAAGCTGGTGATCACATGCAAGAGTTGGCTGCCGAAGCTGATGTTTTGAGTCTTCAATACGAATCCAAGTCGGAGCGAGGAAAGAAGTTAGCTGGACTTCTAGAAAAAATTAAATTTCTAGGACAAAAGGCCAAACCATTTGTGTAACTTCTGTTTTATGTAAAGATTTTTTATCTCGAGAAGTTGCTCTAATAGAAAGTGGATTTTGGAATCAATGCCTTTTCTTGCATTGCATGCATGCATTTCATTTGCATTGTATTTTGCATATTCTTGCATAATAATCCTGATTAAATTAAATTGCCCAGTTAACACCAGTCATAATTGAAAATTTGCATCATTATTATACCCGCAAGAAAAACAAAAGCCATGGAACAACGGCTTGAGCAAATCCAGAAAGAACTACAATATCAAATGCAGGAACAAATGGCAGCAATGTGTAGGGAAATAAAAAACCAATTTTCGGAGGTACAAAAGAGTTTGATGACGGAATTAGCGCAAGTTAAACAGAGCGTGGCTGACAAAGGAAAAAGCCCTGCTATTGAGGATGACGAAGACCCGAGTGTTCCTCCGGGCTTTACATCAATACATAACCCGGCTTCACAAGAAACGCCGGCCAGAGAAGCCGATGTTACCATCAGACCACAACAGGCATGTCAGGACCTGCTAACTATGTAGTCGGATCTGGGTCAAATCCAGAAGATAATGCTGTAAACCTGGGAGTCCCAGATTTTGATGAGATGATAAAAGAGGACCTCCCTAGGCAAATGGAGGAAAAGTATAGGCTATTGGAGGAGAAAATTCAAGCAATACAAGAAGTTGAAAATTCTTACGGAGTGGATGCCAAAGAACTGAGTCTGGTTCCAGACTTGGTTCTCCCTCCCAAGTTTAAAGTTCCTGAATTCGAAAAATATCATGGAACGAGCTGCCCAGAAACACATCTGACCATGTTCTGTAGAAAGATAACAGGGCATGTTCAAAATGATCAATTGTTGATTCACTGTTTTCAAGATAGCTTGGTCGGATCGGCGGTCAGATGGTATAACCAACTGAGCCGAGCGAAAGTTCGTTCATGGAAAGATTTAGCACAAGCTTTCTTGAAACAATACGATCACGTGACCGAGATAGCCCCCGATAGGCTCACGCTACAGAACATGAAGAAGAGGTCAAACGAAAGTTTTAGATAGTACGTACAACGGTGAAGAGAAATGGCAACACAAGTACAGCCACCGTTGACGGATAAAGAGACCACAATGCTATTTGTCAATACCCTTAAAGCCCTCTATCTTAATCATTTACTGGGAAACGCCACCAAAAGCTTCGTCGACATGGTCATCTCATGAGAGATGATTGAGAATGCAATTAAAGCTGGTAAAATCGAGGCAGGAGAAAATGCTAGAAGACCTGCCCCTAGAAGAAGAGATAATGAGGTCAACAATACAAGTGTATACCGACCTAGTGGTGCCAAACCCTTCGTGGCAGGTCAGCCTAGAGCACCAGCAGTTAATTATCAAAATGCTCCGAGGCGGGAATCGAGTGTTAGGCCAAATAGAGCAAGAATTCAATACACTTCACTTCTGGTGTCATACAAAGAACTCTACAAGATGCTGTATGACGCCCATGAGGTAGCTCCTCAAAGGGTGAAACCATACGAACCACCGTTCCCAGCCTGGTACGATGCGAATGCTCATTGTGAGTACCACGCAGATGCCGAAGGTCACTCAATTAAAAATTACCCGGCTTTCAAAAGGCGAGTCGAGGACTTGATAAGATTCGGGGTCGTGAAATTGGAAGATCCAACTAGGCCCAATGTAGCTGGGAACCCTCTGCTGAACCATTCCAACCAAGGGGTCAATGTCGTGTTGGAGGAAAAGGCACGAAAAGTTAAAAGAAGAGTGGAAGACATTAGGTCCCCGCTATGATGGGTATGGCAGCAAATGGTCAAAGTCGGGATGATTGTGAAGGATAAGAAGTGTATGATAATGGAGACTGACTGCGAGTTTCATACTGTTAAGGGGCATGAAATCCAAGATTGTGACGAGTTCAAAGCCCTGCTGCAAACATTAATGGACAATCAGGAGCTGGAATTCTTCGAAGAAGAAGAAGAAGAAGTCAATGATATCTGTGCTTCTGAAGAGGGGTCGGTTAACCACCCGAAGGTGATCATTTGCAAACCACCAAAAAGCACAGTCAGTGGACAGACGACGCCTCATATTATCATTCAAAGACCTGCAACCTTCCCTTATAATGATAGTAAAAAGGTTCCATGGAATTACAACTACAATGTGATCATACCCAGAGAAGGGGAGCCTAAGAAGGATGTAAGCTTGATTACCTAGAGTGGTAAAATTTATGACTTAGCCAAAAAAACAAAAGAGATCAATAAAGGGAAAGCGGTAATGTGCGAGCTTGAAGAAGAAATAGCCACTAGGCTTGAGAGATCCACCAATGAGCCAGTATTTGAAAGGGAGGCAAAAGAGTTTCTAAAGTTCCTAAGGCACAGTGAATACAGTATGGTGGACAGCTCCATAAACAACCTGCACGAATATCGATCTTAGCATTGCTCCTAAGCTCAGAAGCACATCGTAATGCATTAATGAAGGTGCTCAACGAGACTTACGTGACCAATGATATATCGGTATGTAAGTTGGACCGCTTAGTTAATAACATTAGTGTAGACAATTTTATCTTCTTTAGCGATGATGAGATCCCGTCCGGGGGGATGGGATCGACCAAAGCCCTTCATATCACAACCCGTTGTAAAGGGTACATGCTACCGGGAGTACTCATAGATAACGGGTTAGCATTGAATGTATTACCACTGGCTACACTCCAAAGATTACTGATCGATAGCTCTCATTTGAAGGGATGCAACAACATAGTAAGAGCATTTGACGGGACAGAAAGGAAGGTAACCGGAAAAATTGAAGTACCCCTGCAAATTGGGCCGAACACGTACGAAATAGATTTCCTAGTGATGGATATTAGGCCTACCTACAACTGCCTATTGGGGAGACCATGGATACACTCGGCTGGGGCAGTACCTTCCTCTTTACATCAGAAGGTAAAGCTAGTGAATGAAGGGAGGTTAATTACCATCAATGCTGAGGAAGAAATAATTGTCTCTGTAACAAGCGAGCCACCTTATGTGGGAATGGATGAAGAGGCTATGAAATGCTCATTCCGTTCACTGGAATTTGTAAATATGACCTTCATTTCGGAAGGAAGCAAGGTACCTATGCCAGTAATATCATCGACTACTAGAATGGGTCTGTGGATGATGCTTGGGAAAAGAGCTGTCTCTGGAAAAGGACTCGGGAAGTACCTCTAAGGGAGAACAAACGTGTCGACCCTGATGGAAAGCGGGATCGCTACGGCTTAGGGTATAAGTCAGACGCGACGCAGAAAAAGAAAGAGATTGAAAGAGACAAGAGAGGAGGAGGGCCAGACTATCTGGAAAGGAACTCTCGTGGGAACCCATGATCTTCCCACCCATTTACGAGACTTTTGTTTTGGGAGAAATAATTAACCAGAATGAAGAGCAAGGGAAAAAGCGAGTAACCATTGGTATTGGAGGGAACATCATGAGGGACTTGAGCGTCAATGCTATATCGGAAGAAGACAGGGAAGGAAATCTATCAAGGATTGGTCCGTGTGCACTTGGAAGCACCCTGGATAATTGGACCGTGGAGGAACTTCCTGTAATCTTTAAATTTTCCTTAGAGTAATGCTCGAAATCACCTGTTGCTTTAGGCTTGAAAGCAATATGGATCTTTTGTAAAAGGCCCATGTTCATTATTCAGTTATTTTAAATGAAAGTGCATTTCCTACCCTAAAATTATTCGTTCATTTTTAATTCAGGTTAATAAATCACTCGTACATAACCAACAAATACAACTAATCATCCTTTCAATACGTACATACTCATGTACATACCACAGAATCATTCTTTCATAAATTTATTTTGTTCTTTGGACTTTCTTTTTTATCCCTCAACAGGTCCTCAAATGTCAATAACATGAGTAACTCTGACGTTAACTTAGAACCTCACTTTGAGCAAGACATGTGTCTAGAAGAGCTTCAGAGCTTTGAAGAAAATCAGGATTGTGATCTCTCCCCTGATCTGCTTAGGATGATAGGACATGAAGAAAAACAAATCCTGCCTCATTCGGACCCTGTAGAAATGATTACTTTAGGGAGCGAAGATGAAAAGAAAGAAGTAAAGATTGGGACATGCATCTCTGCGGAAACTAGAAGGAACCTCATCGAGTTGCTCAAAGAGTTTCAAGACATCTTTGCATGGTCTTACCAAGATATGCCCGGTTTGAACACTGACATTGTGGTACACAAACTCCCTATAAAAGAAGGATGCAGACCCGTACAGCAAAAGCTCCGAAGAATGAGACCGGATGTGCTGTTGAAAATAAAAGAAGAAGTCAAGAAATAATTTGACGTCGGTTTCCTCCAGGTCGTTAAATACTCTGAATGGGTAGCTAATATAGTCCCTATTCCTAAAAAGGATGGAAAGGTACGAATGTGCGTGGACTATCGAGACTTAAATAAAGCTAGCCCAAAGGACAATTTCCCTTTACCTCACATAGATACTTTGGTCGACAACACAGCGGGACATTCTTTGTTCTCCTTCATGGATGGTTTCTCGGGATATAATCAGATCAAAATGAACCCCGAGGACATGATCAAAACCACATTCGTCACGCTATGGGGAACATTTTGCTACAAGGTAATGCCCTTTGGACTTAAAAATGCAGGGGCAACTTATCAGAGAGCTATGGTAACCCTGTTCCATGACATGATGCACAAGGAAATCGAAGTTTATGTTGATGACATGATAACTAAATCCCAAACAGAGGAAGAGCATGTGAGAATCCTGAGGAAGTTGTTTACAAGGTTAAGGAAATTTCAATTAAGGCTGAACTCGGCTAAGTGCACTTTCGGGGCTACGTCAGGAAAATTGTTAGGCTTTATGGTTAGCAAAAGAGGAATTGAAATTGACCCAGACAAAGTCAAAGCCATACAGGAGCTACCACCACCCAGCACGCAAAAAGAACTGCGGGGATTCTTAGGAAGATTAAATTACATTGCTCGGTTCATCTCACAATTGACTGAAAAGTGTGACTCCATCTTTCGCTTACTTAGAAAGCGTAACCCAAGTGTGTGGGATGCTGAGTGCCAGGAAACTTTTGATAAGGTCAAAGATTACCTGTCCAAAGCTCCTATCTTAGTTCCTCCAATTCCTAACAAGCCTTTGATACTGTACCTAACAGTCTTTGAGAATTCCATGGGATGCGTGTTAGGCTAGCATGATGAATCTGAAAAGAAGGAGAGGGCGATATATTATCTGAGCAAGAAATTTACCGATTGTGAGACTCGGTATTCTCCTATTGAGAAATTATGTTGTCCACTAGTCTGGACTACACGCAGACTAAGACAATACATGCTCTACCATACTACTTGGTTGATCTCGAAATTAGATCCTTTGAAGTACCTAATGGAGTCAGCTGCACTAAATGGAAGGTTAGCTCGATGGCAAATACTGCTCTCAGAATTTGACATCGTCTATGTCAATCAGAAGGCAGTAAAAGGGAGTCCGATAGCAGACTTCTTAGCCAGTAGGGTTTTAGAGGATTATGAGCCGATAAACTTTGATTTCCTGAATGAAGATTTAATGTATGTTGTAATAGCTAAAGAGGCAATCACGAGGGAACAACCGTGGATTTTGAATTTTGATGGAGCTTCAAACGCCATGGGTAACGGGGTTGGAGCAGTCTTGGTATCACCAGAGGGGACCATTACCCTTTTACCAGCAAGCTGGATTTTGACTGCACTAATAATATAGCTGAATACGAAGCATGCATCATGGGAATTCGTGCAGCCATAGAACGGGGAATTAAAATTTTGGAGATTTATGGAGACTCTGCATTGGTAATTTATCAACTTAAAGGAGAGTGGGAAACAAGAGATATTAAGCTAAGGGATTACTGCAAGCTCTCGAATTGATTACGAAGTTCGATGATGTCACATTTCATTATCTCCCTCGAGAGGAAAATCAAATGGCTGATGCCCTCGCTACTTTGGCCTCAATGATCAAAGTAAGTAGGTCAGAAGATGTGAAGCCTATTCAGATGAGTATCTATGAAACTCTCGCTCATTGTTGTGATATTGAGGCAGAGGAAGAAGTAGAAAAAGACGATCACCCATGGTACCAAGGCATCCTTCAATTTGTAAGAGATCGAAAATACGCCGAGCAAGCCTCAGATAACGAAAAGAGAACATTAAGAAGACTTGCTAGTGAATATGTCTTAGACGGAGAAATCTTGTACAAAAAGAGGAAAGACCAGGTACTATTGAGATGTGTTGATACAGTGGAAGCCAAGAGGATTTTAAAAGAAGTTCACGAAGGAATTTGTGGGACGCATGCCAATGGCTTCACGATGGCCCGACAAATAATGAGATTTGGGCATTACAGGTCTACCATGGAGAGTGATTGCATCAACTATGCCAGGAAATGCCACAAATGCCAGATATATGGAGATAAGATTAATGTACCCCCATCGCACCTCCATGTCATGACTTCTCCTTGGCCTTTCTCTATGTGGGAGATGGAAGTCATTGGACCAATTTCTCCGAAAGCTTCCAATGGGCATAGATTCATCTTTGTGGTGATCGACTATTTCACCAAATGGGTACAGGCAGCTTCGTATGCCAACGTTACCAAGTCTGCAGTCAGTAGATTCCTGAAAAAGGAGATCATATGCCGGTATGGAATGCCAGAGAGGATTATATCCGACAATGCCTTGAACTTTAACAATAGCACGATTGCAGAAGTTTGCGAACAATTCAAAATCAAGCATCATAATTCCTCTCCCTACCCCTCAAAAATGAATGGGGCTGTAGAGGCAGCCAATAAAAATATCAAGAAAATCGTGGCAAAGATGACCGAGACTTACAGAGATTGGCATGAAAAACTGCCCTTCGCCCTCTTCGCCTACAGAACTTTGGTCAGAACTTCTACTGGGGCAACGCCATTCTCATTGGCATACGGTATGGAGGCGGTCTTACCTATTGAGGTTGAAATACCTTCTCTCCGAGTTTTAACTGAGCTCCAATTAGATGAGGCTGAATGGATCCAAGCTCGATATGATCAGCTGAATTTGATCGAGGAAAAGAGATTAAAAGCCATCTGCCACGGCCAAATGTACCAAAAAAGAATGATGCGAACTTATGACAAAAAGGTCCGTCCTAGGGAGTTCCGTGAAGGAGATTTGGTTTTGAAGAAGATACTCCCTATACATAAAGATTTCCGTGGAAAATGGATGCCAATTGGGAAGGACCTTATGTAGTAAAGAAAGCTTTCTCAGGAGGAGCTCTCATCTTAATAGAAATGGACGGCAAGGAACTGTATAACCCCGTCAATTCAGACTCGGTAAAAAATTCTTCGCCTAAAAAAAAAGAAAAATAAAGGTCCACGATGAAAACCCGCAAAGGGCATCTTGGAACCAAGAGAATTTTGAGTTGAAAACCCGCAAAGGGCGGCTAAAACCCAAAAGCAGATCAAGGAGATAGAGAAAGGTTACAACTTAAAGCATCAATAAAGCACTCCAGGTCTTCTAGACACACGTCCGGGCTAAGGGTGATTCTCAGCAAGTCGATGCAAGAGTGACTCATTTTTAGCGATACTCAGGACAATTAAATTGCCCCTTTCTTAGCCATTTTTTATTAATGTTATTTCCTTTGACTCCCTTGTTAATACATTTTTTAAATACAACTTTGTTTCCATACAATTTTTGTGCAAGCATTTCACGTTTAAATAACGAGTAATGAACTGATAAATCATACAAAGATTCATGAGCATTATCCTAGAAATTTTCAAAAATTATAGGGGTCTGAAACAGGATCACAAGTGAGAAAACAAACTTGAAAATGGGCAATTCAAGATTAGCATAAAAGAAGTTGGATCGACGCATCAAGGACAGAATTTGGATGGGCAATAAACCATACTGGCCCGACTAATAACAAATAAAACATTAATCATGCACACATATAGTTAGGAGCATTTCAACTCATTTTGAGCATGGCATCCTAAACAAACTGGCCTACCCAGAGGTCCATTTGAGTATATTTTACAGGTCTCGACACCTTGAAGCAGGACGAGAAATGACAAGTTCATGACGGATCCCGAGAAGTTATAAGGACTACTACCATTTTTCGGACAAACTATAGTTATTTGATCCTTTACCCAAGTTTGGGGCAGATCACTATTAATCGACATTACTTCAATCATGGAGTAGTTCAACAAACAAGCGAGGCGGTCATCTTCCTGATACAGAGAAGAATACCAACTCAGCGCTCAACACGAGCAAATCTTCGAACCTGGCTTCCTGATGAGACATTGAGAAGCAGGTCGAAGCAATAAAATGGTTAGCTTCCTGATGAGACACAGAAAAGTGGACCAAATTCGTCTTCCTGAGGAGATCCAGAGAAGCGAATTAAAACAAGTGAGGCAGTCATCTTCTTGATGAGATACAGAGAAGAATACCAACTCAATGCTCAATGCGAGCAAATCTTCGAACCCAGCTTCCTGATGAGACACTGAGAAGCAGGTCGAAACAATAAAATGGTTAGCTTCCTGATGAGACATAGAGAAGTGGACCAAATTCGTCTTCCTGAGGAAATCCAGAGAAGCGAATTAAAATAAGCGAGGCAGTCATCTTCCTGATGAGATACAAAGAAGAATACCAACTCAACGCTCAATGCGAGCAAATCTTCGAACCTAGCTTCCTGATGAGACACAGAGAAGTGGACCAAATTCGTCTTCCTGAGGAGATCCAGAGAAGGAAATTGAAACAAGCGAGACTGTCATCTTCCTGTTGAGATACAGAGAAGAATACCAACTCAACGCTCAACGCGAGCAAATCTTCGAACCCAGCTTCTGATGAGGTACTAAGAAGCAGGTCGAAGCAATAAAAAGGTTAGCTTCCTGATGAGATACAGAGAAGTGCACCAAATTCATCTTCCTGAGGAGATCCAGAGAAGCGAATTAAAACAGATGATTGCGGTCATCCTCTTGATGAGACACAGAGAAGAAGGCCAGGTCAATGAAATCAGACTCAAATACTATGATGACGAATTCCAATCTACTTTAAAATTTCGAGAGAATGGGGGTGAAGTCATAGTAGCAAATTTTGACTTTTTGAAGATAACCTTAAAGCAGGATGGAATCACCATGTCAAAGAAGTGGAAAGACGAATGTAGTGGAGATTGAACAACTGACGAAACGAAAGACGGACTAGTTGAAGATAGAGCGCCAAAGAGACGGGACCCAACAAATTGGGTATTCTTTTGGGTCTTTGCTCTGTTCCTGTTACATAGCAACGAGCAAAGAGGGGCAGCTGTTGAAGCCCACTTTTGACCGAGCCCAACAAGGTGGCTATTATTTGTTTGATTTTTCTAAATACTAATTGATTAATTATGCTATAGGATACGCATGATATGGTAAATATTATTTGATTGATTTCACTATACGATATGCATGATATAATAAATATTATTTGATTGATCAAGTTATACGATAGGCATGATATGGTAAATAGTATTTGATTGATCAAGCTATACGATAGGCATGATATGGTAAATAGGATTTGATTGATCAAGCTATACGATATGCATGATATGATAAATATTACTTGATTGATTATACTAAATGATGTGCATGATATGGTAAATAGTATTTGATTGATCAAGCTATACGGTATGCATGATATGGTAAATAGTATTTGATTGATCAAGCTATACGGTATGCATGATATGGTAAATATGGTAAATATTACTTGATTGATTGTGCTATACAATATGCACGATATGGTAAATATTATTTGATTAATTATGCTATACGATATGTATAATATGATAAATATTATTTGATTAATTATGCTATACGATATGCATGATATGATAAATATCTTTGTAGTACATAATAGAGACATCAAATTACAATTTTTTAGAGTAATATACCGTCTCCTTAACTTAGAGTCCGTACAAATAAATCAAAATTTTGAATACCATACTTATAATAATATAAGACCTAAAATTAATTGAATTATAAAGATGAATTATGCAATATAAGTAATAAATTTTAGATTTAATAAAGAGTAATAATTAAAACATGTGACTTAAAAAAATGTTTCTTTACACAATACATATGCCCCAATATGTTAAAATCTAAATAAAACAACAAAATTGAACCTAACAAGTGCCTCCAGTGAAAAAGAGGATGTTGTTCATCTTAGGTGTTGAAGCCCAATTTTATCGGGCCCAACTTGGATTTTAAATTAAGTTTGAATTAATTTTAAGTTTATTTAAATTTAAATTTATTTTAAATTTAAATACATTTAAAATAATTTGAAACTTAAAATTAAATTAATAATGTCCAAATACAAGGAAAGTCCATTTACAAAATTTACAAGCCCAATTGGGCTAAATTTGGCTAGCCCAAATTCAAATACACATTGCTAGCCCAAAAACCCAAATGTGCTAGCCTAATGACCCAATTGCACTCAATGCCCAATATCCCACTTGTGCTGAGACCACCTCCATCACAGCCAATGGGAGTTTGCCACGTCAGCAACCAGGGTCATCTCCAGCAGCCAAGTTGCCCCAGCCACCACCGGCTTCAAACTGCTCCAACTGCCACTACTTGGACCTGCAAAAAGAAAGGATTAGGACTAGCATTAAATTGTAATAAATAAAATAGAATCATGGTGAAATTGGCTATAAAAGCCAAATTAAATTTTGTACAAGAGGGGGGAACCGATCTTTGAAAATCCAATACACGAATTCATTTTCTAAAAATCAATACAAATAGACTTTCAAAGATTTCTTTTTATCGAAGCAAAAGCAGTTAATAGTATTTTGGTGATCGAAATATAAGGAACTGTTAGTAACAAGCAAGAATAAATCAAAGTCAAATACCAGTATATCTGAGCTTCGAAGGTAACAAGGTACGACTAATACATGTTTATTATTATTCATGTTTCAAGCATGTAGACTCATCAGTTTCTAAGTGTATTATTAATAACCTTTATTTACTACCCTTGTGGGTATTTATTATTTCGCTTTTCAAAACGTATTAATAAATATTATTAATACTAATATCAATTTTTATATTATTAATAATTAATATTATTTATTAATAATAAAAAATGAAAGCCGAAGGGTCATAGTACTTCCTTGACCGTGCCATTGCCGGGATCGCCTCCGACCGTCTCTTCCGCCTCATCGTGCATGAACCTGTAAAAAGCATAAAGAGAGGATTAAAAGAAACCCCAAATCACGCAATAACCGGATCGAAGGGTTGAAATCTAGAAAACTTTTAAAAATGGATTTGGAGACAAAAGAAAAAGGCTTTTTTTAAAAACGGTTTTGGATCTGGTTTGGAACCAGATCTGTTCTTCTTTTTGCGAAACTAAAGATCAAAACGTTTTACAATAAAAATGAAAGAACAAAGGAAAAAGAAAGGGGTTTCCAAATATCAAAACGTTTTAAACAATAAAAAGGGGATGGAAACAGGTTTAAAACATGAAAAATGAAACAGATTCAAAACTTTTAAAACAAAAATGAAAAGAGACGTTTCTTACCTACGATGATCGGCGCGTGGAAAACCTGCGGCGGTGGAGGTGCGGCTGGACGAATGCGCGTGGCACGGAGAGTCGATAACGTGCGCTCACGTGCGGGATAGACACCAGAGGATGGTTGGAAATGGCTGGACATGGGTTGTGAGAGAGAAAAGAGAAAAAGGGGGGGAGGGCATAATTTTTTTAAAAAAATGAAAGAAATAATAAAAAAAACCCTAAAATATTATTTATAGGAGCCCCATGGACCGACCCGATCCGACCCGACCTGCCTCTGGGATCCGCGTGTTTTTGATTAATGAGTTATTTACGCGTTTGGTCCTTCCGTATTTTTAATTGTTTCAATTGTCCTTTTCATACTTTTAATTATTTTTAATTTGGCCCAGTAATTTTATTCACTTTTCAATTTAGTCCTTTGACATTTTGAACGTACCTGAGGCTGCCACGTGTCACTGTTATGGCTTATTTATGCAGTTGGTCCCTCTTATTTTTAATTTGTTTTAATTTAACCCCTAAATCAATTCTGCTTAATTACACAATTGGCCCACGACTTTTTCAAGATTTACAAATGAGTCCTTTGATTTCTAGGTGCCTGTGGGGCTACCACGTGCCACCCATTCTTTGGCTTTATTGATCTCTAGTCCCTAAACTTTCCAAAATTCTATTTTTGACCCCAAAACTTCCAAAAATTACCATTTTACCCCTAAACTTTCCAAAATTCCATTTTTAACCTCGATTTCACCCAAAATTACCAATCTACCCCCAAATTTTCCAAAATTCTATTTTTAACCTTGATTTCACCTAAAATTACCATTTTACCCCCAAACTTTCCAAAATCCCATTTTTAACCCCGATTTCATCCAAAATTACCATTTTACCTCTGAACCTTCCAAAATTCCATTTTTAACCCGAATTTCACCCAAAAATTACCATTTTACCCCTGAACTTTCCAAAATCCCATTTTTACCCTCAGTTTCACCAAAAATTACTATTTTACCCCCATACCTTCCAAAATCCTAATTTTTGACCATGATTTCACCAAAAATTAGCATTTTACCCCGAACTTTCAAAAATCTCATTTTTGACCCCATTTTCACCAAAAATTACCATTTTTCCCTCAAAATTTCATTTTTAACCCCGATTTCACCAAAAATTACATTTTTACCCCAAAAGTCAAAAATTACCATTTCACCCCCAGGCATCCAAAGGTCTCGTTTTCAATCCCGATTGCGTCGTTTTTCTTCTTCACTAATACTTGCATTTATTTTAATCATTATGCACATGCATTTTACATTTTTGCATTCTATTTATCTGCTTATTATCTTGCTTCGTATTTAATTCCTCTTATTAATTGCTATTCGATATCTTAAACTTGCATGCTCATTTTCAAAGTAATTTTAAAGACGAGGCAATGTTCCTCTCGTGTGAAAGCTTCGAGAAATCATGCCCTAACGTGTCAGGTGTGATTTTTCGTATAACTCACACGCGTCAAATATCCTCTTTTAAGACTCTTATACTTGTTAACTCCAAGATTCCGAGAATATCGTGTCCTAACGTGTTGATCACGATTTTAATTCTCTGCGAAAATTGAAGTAAACGAGTATCCCATATTTGAATCTTTTAAACTATGTGTCCGAGGATTACATTTTAAATTCAATACGAAATTTTCAAATTCTCAAAACATATATCTATATTACAAATAATTTTAAAGCGAGACAATGTCCTGTCGTGTGAAAACTTCGAAAGATCGCACTTTAACGTGTTAAGTGTGATTTTCGTAATTCATGCGAATCGAATATCCTCTTCAAAAGTTCCCGAAACATCCTTCAATTTTTATATATCTACATCACAAATAATTTTAAAACGAGGCAATGTCCTTTCGTGTGAAAACTTCGAAAAATCGCGCTTTAACGTGTTAAGTGTGATTTTCGTGATTCATGCCAATCGGATACCCTTTTCAAGAGCTTTCAAAACACTCTTCAATCTTATATATTTATATACAAAGGATTTCAAGACTAAAAAGGGAAACAATGTTCTTTCGTGTGAAGACCTCGAAACACCATGCCCTAACGTGCTGGGTGTGATTTTCGTATAGTTCGCGTGATGGAACACTTTCTTCAAAACTTCTCGAAACGTTCCTCAAGTTTTGAAAATCCGAGAATATAGTGCCCTAATGCGTTGGACACGACCTCTAGTTCTCATAAAGGATCGAAGCACGGGAACAAATTTTCTTAAAAAGATTTCCTTTGAAATTACACAAAGCAGTCTAAAATAAACATCGTATTTTAAACTTTACTCGAGTTTTCATTGTTTTCATAAATCAAGACCCGAAAATAATCATGTGGTACCAATTTTTGGGCATATGAGGGTGCTAATCCTTCCTCATCCGTAACCGACTTCCGAACCTGTTTCTCTGGATTTCGAAGACCCACTTTTTAAAATATTTTAAACTTTTTATGGTGATCCAATCACACCTAATAAAAGATTGGTGGCGACTCCTTTTTTAATCCAAAATATTAAAATGATTTTTCGAAGCCCCGTTCTCGAGGTGGTTTTGACATTAGGGATCTCGGGTTCGAACGTCTATGTATGCAAGGTGTGTGTGCGTTGTCAAAGGGTTAAGAAAGTATGAACAGATACTATCATGTAATTAAACCAGTATATTAAAAAAAAAAAAAATAAAAGAACAAAATTAATGAGTAAAAAATTCATTTGAATTTAAGTTAAAATATGCTAGAGGTTCCTATGTTCTTTACACATTTGAAATTTAGTTCTTACACTTTTATTTTCAGGAATTCAGTCCCCATTATTTTTCAGATTTCAAGATTTAGGTCCAATTGTTAACACTGTTAAGTTTTTTGTTAAATTTGTTCATGTGACATTTTGAAATAATATATATATATTCACTTAGTAACAATGAAACTAAAAAATTACATTGTAATGAACTTAAATTTAATAAATTAATTTTAACATTACTAATATTTGGACCTGAAATTTAAAACTTAAAAAAGTAAAGAAACTAAATTCATGAAAATAAAAGTACATAAATTAAATTCTAAATTTATGAAACGTATAACATATTTAAGTGTTGAATTTATAATACATCCAATACAAAGTATGAAAATAGAAAAAATGGAGTTGCCTACTTATTGAATTTGTTGCAAATCTTATTTTTCATTTTTTATAAATAAATTATTATTTATTAAAAAAGCCATTAAGTTGAGTTGAACTCATTTTGAGTTTGGATTTGAAACTTTTGTTGTACTAATTTACTAATTATTGCTGAAAAAAATAAAAAAAACTATCAGATTAGGTTGTTTTTTGGAAAAATTACAGGAATAGACTGTTGTTACGAAAATGTTTCCAACTGGAATTGTTTTTAGGTAAAAGAAAAAAAAACACTTCCAGCGGAAAGCGTTTTCCCCAACAATAACCCTCCTAGCGTTTTCCCCACCCCCACCCCCAAGCAACGTTCATTTTTTTACTATATAAACCCCTCATTTCATTTCTCTTATAATTCAATCTCAACTCTCTCTCAAATTTCTCTTAATTCCCCCTTAAATTTTTACTTAAATTTTATTTCTCTCTTAATTTTATTTTTTATTAGAATTATATTAATATTTTCGCAAATTATTTTTTCTACTAAAAAAAATTAGTGTTTTTCGAAATTAGCAATTGTCGGATCTCAAATCCGTTTTTATTACAACCACATTTCCATCAATCGATTGCAAATGGTAAGAATATTTTTTTTATTTCAATGTTGTTTAATTTTTCTATTTTATTTTATATTTGAATTTAATATTTTGTATATTTTTTACCCAAATAGGTGGAAGATCAAATTTTGGAGTGTTATATTTGTAATCTATTTGCTCCTCAATCTCCCTTGATCGAATCGTACTTGGGAGATACCAATTTTTCGTACATGGCCCTTATAGGTAAGGGGTTTAAGTTGGAGCCAACACTCGTAAGCGCATTGGTTGAAATGTGAAGACCCGAGATGCACACATTCCATCTTTACTATCACTCTAGAGGACATACAATTATAGCTCGGGTTACCGGCGGATGAGTCGGTAGTCATGGGGTCAGTTCACGCAGCCAATTGGAGAGGCACATGCAGGGAACTTTTGGGTTTGGTTCTAGAGACAATTTATGGAGGTCGGGTCGAAATGAGTTGGCTAAGAAGAAATTTCAGGGGGCTTGATAAGGATTTGACTGAAGTCAAAAGAGAATGACATGCTCGAGTGTACATCCTTCAAATTATTGGGGGTATCGTAATGTCGGATAAGTTACAAAATCTCGTCCATTTAAGGTGGCTGCTGAAACTCGTCAACTTTAGATAAGAGGACAAATTCAGTTGGAGGTCCACCGTGTTGGCGGCTGATCGCCTCCGGACGTACTAACGTCCAAAGTGTGAATACTGCATATACAATATAGGGAATTAAGGAGGTATCCGAAAGCTTACGGGTTAGGTTGTAATATAGATTTATTTACAATGAAACACTTTGACAAGTATTCCGAGGATCGTACCCAAGGGAGACTAGCACTAGATTATTTTTAACGTAAGTAGTACAAGATCTAATTAGTACTTTAATTAGATTAAAGTACGAAACATAAGTGAAAATTGATTTTTGGTTTTTTATAATAACAATAAGGATACTAAAATACTGAAAAATAATTAATATGAGAAACTCGAGAGTAAGTTTATCAGATCTGGGCATGGATGATTAGCTCGCTTCGGTATGCTTCATTAATTGTCGCTTTGGGCTTTTCGTCAATCAACTAGTCAGTACCCTAGTAGGATCTTTCGGTACGTCCACTAGAATAATGAGTCAGAAAGGACTACTTATCTTCCAACCTCACAATCAAGACTGGCTCGGGGTTAAGGTGTTCACAGATGGGCCATACCAAGTTTTGGTTAATTTCCACCTAAATGACTTCCCATGGTTGTCAAGCCTAGGGCTTGTTATACGTTATTCCTTTCCCAAACAGTTGATCCATTGAGAAACCTTACACAACAATCGATTCATCATACATCAACTCGCTAACCCCCAATAAGGGGATTAGTTCCTCATGGTTTTCATAAATAATATAGAATCGATATGAAAGATGAACATAACGAATCAAAAATATAATATTTAGGAAAATCCTGGTTTGTATTTAAGAACTGGAATGAATCCACAGCGTTTGATCACATTCACAAATCAGATCTCCCAAAATAAAGAAAGACAAAACTAAAATAAACGAAAACCTAAGAAAAGAGAAAAACCTAAACTAAATTAAAGAGAAGGAATTTAATCTAATGAATTTGGTGTGTAAAATAAGTGCCAAGGGAGTCTATTTATAGAGTTTAGGTGGTCGACGTCCTTAAACCTAGGTCAATTGACATTCTTGAGCTTAAAGTTTGATTGTGTAGACTAAAACGCCCCTAGCTCGTATTAATTTCCCATGCAGAGGTCAATGTCGCGACATACAATGTCTTGTGTCGCGACATAGAAGTCAGTGTGCTCTTCTTTGGGATATCTTTAGGAGTATGTCGCGACACCCTCAAGCTATGTCGCGACATTAAAGGTAGCTTCAGGATTTCTTCATTCTGGTCCCCATGTTACGACATTAGATGCTCTGTGTTGTGACATAGTGATTAGTATCCATATGGTATGCCTTTTAATGGTCTCCTGCACACTCACAAAGTGTGTTAGCGCACTTTTAGGTCTCATTCGAACCCTAAGGTCAATAAAAGACTCGATTTATACATTTTACACATTTTATTGAATTTAATAAAACTTTACTAAAATAAAATTAAAACTTGATGATAATTCTTAATTTCAAGCTCCTAAAGTGCGAAAATTGGATTAATTTGCCACACCAAATTACGGTAGATCAAACTCCCCCATACTTAAGTCATTGCTTGTCCTCAAGCAAAGAAAAAATAAATAAATGGAAAGACGACCGTTGATCAAGTATGGTACAAGTGTTAGCATGGAGCACATGAATAGGCATTTCATACTCACACGTAATCTTGGCATGAGATATCAAACACCTAAGTTCAGTATATTACAAAATATACTAGCATTAAGGGTCTTAAATGTATGAATCAATCAATAAATTATACAAATAATTTTATTATCCTAGCAAAATACAAATAGTCATAAATGCAATTATTCACTATGATTTTGAATTGTGAATAAGTCTACCTAAATCACATAGGGCTTTTCGACTTGTAACGTTCTGAGGATTAAGATAGGTATGAATTTCTAGAATAGAGAGCATCAAATAGTTTCAAGCACGAAAATAGTTTGGCACATCATATTGTCCTCCATTCTCCACCTTAGTAACCCTTTCCCACTCACCGCCTTATTTCTCCTTCTTTCACCTTCCTTATTTCTCCACTTAGGAAAACATTTTCAAAGGAAAAGATAATATATGAGTTCTAGTTAGGATTGGACTAGGGTGAATTTCTAATATTTACAAATGTTTGGGGCATCATTATAGTTTTTCCAAAGTTGAGGGTGTTATTGTAATTTTGCCAAAGTTGAGGCGCCACTTGCAATTTCCCCACTTTGTCCAAATTAAAAGGGAAAAGGAATGGAATTGGCATGGATAGAACATGGGACTCAAGGAGGATGGAGTGATGCTTAGAAATTAGGCTATTGCCCATTTCAAAGCTATATTTTTACCACAATTAATACATAAGTTACTTTAACCTTGGTTCCTTAAATGCAGAAAAATAAAAGGAAAAGTGAAAAAGATAGTATTTGAACCTTGGTTCTGTAGAGATTTTACTAAGCAATTAACCACTAATGCTAAAACTTAATTTATGAAAATTTAAAAAAAATTTAAACCCTAATTTTTGGGATGATACAATGCCAGTACAAATTAATAGTGTCAATGCACAGATACCAACTTGAGTGATGGAATACAAGTTCAAGTACCCACTAGGTAAAAAAATAGTTTAGGTAGCAACTAAGTATTTTTGGATAATTTCAAGGGAAAAACTATATATTAACCCTTTAAAAAAGCAATTTGACTCTCTTTATTTTTAGGAATATGCCAGAGGTCCTTGTATTCTTTACAAATTTGAAATTTAGTTATTATACTTTTATTTTCAAGAATTCAGTCCCTCTACTTTTCAAATTTCAAAATGTAGGTCCAATTGTTAACATTGTTAATTTTTTTGTTAAATTTGTTGGTGTCACATTTTGAAATAAAAAAATATATTCACTCGGTAGCAATAAAACTAAAAAATGACATTGTAATGAACTTGAATTTAACAAACTAACTTTAAAATTACTAACAATTGGACTTGAATTTTGAAACTTGAAAAAGTAAAGAAACTAGATTCATGAAAATAAAAATACCTAAATTAAATTCCAAATTTATGAAAAGTATAAAATATATTACATATTTTAACCTTGAATTTATAATACATCCAATACAAAATTTGCAAATAGATAAAATGGAATGGCCTACTTAATGAATTTGTAGCAAATTTTGTTTTTCTTTTTTTATAAATAAAAATATTAATTATTAAAAAAAGCCATTAAGTTGAGTCGAGCTTGTTATGAGTTTTGATTTGAAACTTTTTGTTGTACTAATTTACCAATAAATGCTGAAAAAATAAATTTTTTTTTATCAAATTAGCTTTTTTTGGAAAAATTATGGGAATAGGCCGTTTTTATGAAAATGCTTCCAACTTGAAGAGTTTTCACCAACAGTTACCCTCTAAGAGTTTTCCCCACCCCCACCCCAAGAAATGGTCATTTGTTTTCCTATATAAACCCCCCTCCATTTCATTTCTCTTACAATTCAATCTCAACTCTCTCTCAAATTCTCAAATCTCTCTCAATTCCCCCTTAAATTCTTACTTAAATTTTATTTCTCTCTTAATTTTAGTTTTTTTATTAAAATTATCTTAATATTTTCACAAATTATATTTTCTATTAAAAAATATTCAGTATTTTTCGAAATTAGCAATGGTTGGATCATTGATCCGTTTTGATGGCAACCACATTTCTGTCAATCAATTGCAAATGGTACGAATAATTTTTATTATATTTTAATGTTGTTTAATTTTTCTATTTTATGTTATATTTGAATTTAATATTTTGTAATTTTTTACCTAAATAGGTGGAAGATCAAATTTTGGAGTGTTATATTCGTAATCTACCTGCTCCTCCATCACCCTTGATCAAATCATACTTGAGAGATACCGATTTTTCGCACGTGGCCCTTGCAGGTAGGGGCTGTAACTTGGATTCGACACTCGTAAGCGTGTTGGTGGAAAGTTGGAGACTCGAGATGCACACATTCCATCCTACATGCAACGCGTGTGCTATCACTGAGGATGACGTGCAATTACAGCTCGGGTTACTAGTGGATGGGTTGATAGTCACGGGGTCAATTCACGCATCCAATTGGAAAGGCGCATGAGAGGAACTTTAGGGTTCGGTTTCGGAGACAATTTATGGAGGTCAGGTTGAAATGGGTTGGTTAAGAAGAAATTTCATGAGGCTCGACAAGGTTTCGACTGAATTCGAAAGAGAAGGACATGCTCAGGCATACATCCATCAGATCATTTGGAGTATCCTAATGCCAGATAAGTCACAGATCTCGTCCATCTAAGGTGGCTAACTGATTTGGGGGTCCATTGTGTTGGTAACTTTGTACTAGGAGATGTGTCGGACGAAGCAACCACAGAAAATTAATTTTTTTTGTTGCATTCTACTACTGCAATCATGGTCATTGTACCGGTTGCCATTTTTACGTCCTCGAGCGAACTACCCATATACATTCCCACTCGTAACAATGTAAAATTCATTAGATAATGTATTTATCATAACAAAATAAATTAAAATTTAAATTATTACGCTAAAAAATTATTTCAGTTGGTGGAACCATGGGCCAAGTTATGTGGGACTTCCAAGTGAGCTTTAAGATATACAACTTATGTTAGACAAATATCGGAAGTGGAGGTGTAACACCCCTAACCCGTATCTGTAGCCGGACTAGGGTTAAGAAGTATTACTAGACAAATCACACTTTCATACTCATGATAACATCTCAAATCAGTATAAACATGCATATTTTTACATCCATATAATCTCATACATTCCAAATAAAAACATACATTAATGAATTTAAGGATAACTTAAATACTAACTGAAAGGATTTAAAACGAGTTAGAAAATTTGGTGAAACAGGGGCACACGCCCGTGTTCCAGCCCGTGTTCTTGTCGTGTGTACCTTCGAAATAGGGTCACACGGTGTACCTGCTTGTGTTTATACTCGAAAAAACCTTACTATTTTGCATCACACGCCCGTGTGAGGGATCGTGTACTAGATCGTGTGTCTATCTGAAATTGGGCCACACGGCCATGTCCCAGCCTGTGTGTCTGCCCGTGTAACCTACACTGCACCCTAAAATAGCATACAATCGTGTGACAGCTCGTGTCACAGGCCTTGTATCCCAAAATTCTTTCCTAAATAAGATATGCTCTTAACATGAATTGCACAATAAGTTACCAAGATTTAACATATAAATTCATAACCTAAAAATATCATTTCAATCCAAGAATAGAACCATTATAAGTTTAACCATTAAACCATTTCTCTATATTCAACCAAGTCTATTCATTACATGCATTCATATCTTATCAAACAACTATTGCAACTAAACATACATTCAAAATGTTAAAATCATTCTCTATTTACCATAACCATCCATTATTTCAACTTTATAAACAACATCCACCATATATAAACAACTCAAAGATCACTTTAACTAAGGTTTTAAGCAAAACTATCACTTATAAAAACCAACCACAAAACATCCTATATACATGTCACCTTTAACCCAAAATAAGTTTAACAAAAGTATTTACCCAAAAGTGGAGATGATAGTGTGCACTCCCAACTGGATCCGATTGATGCCAAGATTCCTCGAGACCTACATTCATGAAAATCAAACAAAATAAGTCTACTATGACTTAGTAAGTTCGCTACACGATTAATAATCATACTTAATCGAAAGACTATAGAATATAATTCAAGAGTCGAATAATTAGTCTTAATCATCGGCACAAAAGTTTGCTAGGCATATAGCCCGATTACATTAGCACGAAGCCTGCTAGGCACATATCCCGAATACATCGACACAAAGCTTGCTAGGCACATAGCCTGAATACACCAGCACGAAGCTTGCTAGGCACATAGCTCGAATACATCGACACGAAGCTTGCTAGGCACATAGCCCAAATACACTGACACGAAGCCTATTAGGTACATAGCCCGAATACACCGACACGAACCTGCTAGACACAAAGCCCGAATACTTAGATGCAATCGTACCAATCCATAAGGGATTTCACATACCAACAAACAATTATCATTTATAGAAATAAATATAATTCAAAGATAGATACATAAGGAAAATTTGTATAAACACAAAGTAATGATGCGAACTTACCTGTGCAGTGACGACGAATATTTAGTGTAGGTTACTCGACTACTTTTCCCTTTCCTTGTTTATCTACCGAAGGGTCCGTTTCTTGATCTAATTAATAAGTACTTAAAGAAATTAATTTAATTTAACACCTTAAATCATTCTATTACAAAAACAAATAAAAGAATTTCATAATTCATGAATCATTGCTCTTTACCAATCATATGCCCCCTTATGTCAACAATTGAGTTATAAATTTTATAACTCCAATTTCAATCGAAATAAGAGTACAACAAATAAAAATATAAAATTTTCTTTTGTTCCAATAATATCATAATTGTCTATTTAACTAATAAAACATTTAATTTCCATGCATTAACAAACAAGTCCTCGACTACAAGCTATGTAACACCCAAAACCGTAACCATCTCCGGTCTAAGGTCTCAGGGTTTACAGAACTTTACGAGTCTTTTTTTTATACATACAAATCAATCACAAATAAATTATACTCAAACAAGAACTTAGGATCACATAATCCCTGTGTCTCAAACACAACCTCCGTTACTAACTAAACAAGAAAGAGTCAATATTCATATAAATTATCATAACATTTGTATTCTATATCAAATCACAATACCACAACTATCAACCAAGCTACATCAATCATTCCTACTATCACCATTTAATTATAACACCCAAAATCATCGCCGATTAGGGTTCCGGTGTCATTCCGATCATCTATCGTAGTTTATCTCTTAATACTTTTTCATTTAATCATAATTTAATAAAGAAATACGTTTAACACAACATAAGTCATTAATGAAATAAAATCACAATTCATTAAGGGCAAAAATGTCATTTCCTTGATTTTTGGAGACTTTTACCGATACCTATTGGACAAGTATCGATAGTAGTCAAGTCAGTAAGCAGTCCAGAAACAGTGCATATTTCTACCGATACAAGTGTCTCTTCTACCGAAACAAGTCGTGCTTCTATCGATACTAAAAACTCCAGAGAGCTACGAAGTCTTACCATTCAACTTCTACCGATACAAGTATCCAAACTATCGATACTACTATGAACAGAACTATCGATACTTCTATTAGTACTACCAATACAATGCAAGTCAGAGCGCAACCTCTCTCCTATCCTGTACTTCTACCGATACATGCAGGAGTTCTATCGAAACAAGTATGCAGAATTCATATTTTCACACAAGTTGAACAACCAAACATTTATTTCATAAACTTATGATTTAAATAGGCAGTACAAGTGATCAACATCATCATAAAATCCCTTTCTAGCACTAAATGCCTACTTTCAACATTAAACAAGCATACAAAAGGGTTAAACATCCAACGATTCTTACAAGGTACTAATTGTCCCGATTCAAACATTTACAAAATAATATCATTCTAGTACATGCCATATAACCAAGTGATTTAAAGTTTACCGAACAAGCTCCCGAGATAGTTTGATTTCTTTGAGATGGTTCGATCTTCAATCAGTAAAATAAAATCTACAAAACAACAACAATTTCACAGGTAAGCTTTTCATAGCTTAGCAAGTTTATAGAGTTAAATAGATTTAACAAGCTTCAAGGGTTGTACAATCTAAAATCAACCAAACCGAGTAAGTTGTATACATTCGAGGTTGGTTTCAATTCACATTTGATACTCACGATGACACAAAGTCATCGGACCTATAATCCATAATAGGATTCATTTGTCATTTAATACTCACGATGACACATAGTCATCAGACCTCATAATTTGTAAAGGATTCATATACTCACGATGACACATAGTCATCGGACCTCATAATCCGTAAAAGATTCATATACTCACGATGACACATAGTCATCGGACCTCATAATCCATAATAGGATTCATTTCTCATTTAATACTCACGATGACACATAGTCATCAAACCTCATCATTCATAAAGGATTCATATACTCACGATGACACATAGTCATCGGACCTCGTAATCCGTAAAAGATTCATATACTCATGATGACACATAGTCATCGGACCTCATAATCCGTAAAAGATTCATATAATTCACAATGACACATAGTCATCGGACCTTTTGTATTTACGGCTCAAAGCCCGTTATCTTTTCCTTTCCTTTGTTTCCTTCTTCCTCACTTCCGTTCATCATTCCAAATTTACAGAAATTGTATACAAGTACAAAATATGCAATTTAAATTGGAATTTAACAATATGAACTTACCGGATGAAATTGCAGTTAAAGTGAACTCCAAAAACAAATCCGTAATTTCCCCTTTTCCACGATCGGGACACGATCTTGATCTATTACAATAATATCATCTAATTATTTAAATCAACATGAATTTTTAATCATTTTATGCAAATAAGCCTTTTTTGTATTTTTACAAAATTGCCCTTAACTTTTCACTTTTATTCAATTTAGTCTTTTAGCTCAAACTTGCAAATTAACCATTTTATTTTAAATTCCAACTTTTCTGAATGTTTAAAAACATTTATACAACCCACTTTTTGCAATATTTCACCCCAATTCCTTACAAAATTATTCTTTTAACATTTTTGTCCTTTAACATAAAAAATTCTAAAAATTACTTTACAAAATCATCAAATCTAACAACCAAGCTTATAAATCTTCCATAAAATTTCAAGAACAAGCTTATTCATCAATGGAAAACTTTATAAAATTTGACAAAATCACAAATTAGTCCTTGAGTTAGCTAGGTTAAGCTAATACAGACTCAAAAACATAAAAATTACTAAAAACGAGTAAGATTTACCTATCTATTTGAAGAACCCTAGCTTGGCCGAACCTTAAGTTCTCAAATGATGGTTTTTACTTCAAATTTCGTGGAAAATGGCTTGGTGAGGAAGATGATATTATTCTTTTATTCTTTTTTTGTAATCATAATTGCTTATTTACAATTTTACCCTTAAAGTTTAAGTCAAATTTCATGCAATTAAACATGCCAGAATTGTCCACTAAAACATCAAATGGTATATTTACCATTTAAGTACCTTAACTTAGCTTTCAATTAGCATCTAATGCCTTTAATTCATAGAATTAAATTTTTGCATCTTTTACGATTTAATCCTTTTCACTTAATTAACTATCTAAATGTTAAAATTTCATAACCAATTTTTAATACGATATTAATGACTTCGTAGATATTAAATAATTATTATTTACAGTCTAACACATCGAATTTGTAGCCTCGAAACCACCATTCCCAATCATACTAAAATAGACTAATTAATAAATTCTCATTTAATTAGGATTTAATTGCAATTTACCAAAATCTAAAGAGTTTCACATCATTTCTATTATTAGGCCATTTTAAGAGGGTTCAATTTCATAATTGGTCCTTCAATTATAATAAATTTCAATTAAACTAACTTGTTTTCAATTTAGCCTTAAACTAATTAGGACTAAATGAATAAATATTCCAAAAGTTAGTGGAAGGTAATCATATTCTCCACCGCTTGGACTTTTTGACCATGGTGTAATTGCCACTTTGGTCCCTTTTATTTTTAATCAATAGCACTTAACTTTTACCCCTTTTACAATTTACTCCTTTTTTCATAATTAAGCAATTAATCGTCAAAATTATCTAACCGAACTTCAATTCACATATAATAAGACTCTGTAAATATTTAATAAAAATATTTACAGCACTTAATTTCATAAACGAGGTCCCAATACCTCATTTTCTAAAACCACTTAACTTTTGAAGTAAATCACTTATACTAACTTTTAATTTCATAATTAAAATTCTTCAATTCAAAATTCCATATAAAATTATTATTGAGTTATTTAATTTAAACACTCATTATAAAAATTTTCTCGTCCGATTTGTGGTCCCGAAATCACTGTTTTCGACACCACTAAAAAATGGACTATTACAAGCTAACCTTCTAACATGCTATAAAGCTCTCTAACTAAATCTTCACCCCCATTTCATTCAATAACAACAACTAAACATTAAAAACCAAGCATGGTAACCTCACCAACTCTTGACATTTTTGAAAAATTATTACTAGGTTGCATGCTCTAAACTCCAAGGATCAGGAAAATACAAAATTTAGCAAGAAAAGATCCTAATTTCACTCGCATGCAATGGCTTGAAGAACTGAATCTTGAAGCTTCTTCTTCAATGGAAATTTCGGTTGAAACAAAAATAATAAAAGATGGTGCCTTTTTCCCTTATTTGTTTCTTTTCTTCCTTTATTAAATTACTAACTTAACCTTGTCTCACATTTTAAATTTCTTTTACTTTTAGTCAAACTACTCCACTAACTTAAAAAATGAGTTATTATCCCTTAAAGTCCTCATGAATTTTCTTTTCTTTAATTTCTTTAAAATTAGTGGGAGACTAAACATTGCAACTTTCACAATTTAGTACCTTATACTAATCCAACTAATTTTAGATTTAATATACGAAATACTTCATACTACCTTATATGCATTAAATAAACAATAATATTAACTCACTAACTAAATTTTGATCTCACAACTAACATTTCCAACACCACTGAAAATAGGCTATTACTGGAGGTATGTATTTTTTTGAATTTGAATCATATAATATTAACGTAGTTTATTTAAGTTAGTGGAGTAGTATATATATAACTAAATTTTTTTTTATTTTAATATAGTTTGAATGGACACCAAACGAGGATAAAACAATTCAAGAATGCATCCCTAAGGAATTTTTTGTGCATCTCAACATTTGGCAATTCGGATTTAGACAATCAATTCTCATGGAAGCTCAAGACCTCAATGATTTGCATCCTATCGACTTGTGGGGGAGTACGAATGAGAATTGGTCGGAATTTCATGCCCAATATATCAACATGTGGAACAATAGGTACGAACTTTGACCTCCTCACGAGGCCATTATCGCTTCGGTGTTAGCCTATGATTTGGAGTACTTGCCATGGTTTAGGATTTATGGCAAGCCGTACTTGTATGGGGGAAGAGAAAGGAGTTGACGATCGCATACGAGGAGGCCACGACGAGTGCCTCTACATCCAAGGACTGGTGAGGCAGTTCCATCATCACCACCTACGTAAGAATCGACACTGATGGTCGTGTAACACCACAAACTCAATCAAAAAGATTTGACTTGAACCTGGCGTGCCATATTAGCCACCGAAGTGACTCTCCATTAACTCCCAACCTAACCTCCAACACACCACTTATACATAGCACACGAACATAGTGTTAGTCATTAAAATAGTAGCAAATAACATACACACATAAAATACAACGGTTCACATGCAATACACATCAGAGTTCACTACTATGCAAAACAATAAATCCAAACACTTAGAAATATTTACAAGTTCAAATCACACTTAAAGTCTTCACAAAACATTTAAACTTAGCTCGCATACCTTATTATCACAAGAGATTGCATACCAACACACAAACATAGGTTCGCAAATTAGTATAGGTTCGCACAAAATATGAGTTCGTAAACACAGTAGCTCACATATAATGGTTTTTAAATATTAAGTTCACAAAACACTAATAGTTCACTTAACACCTAAATTGTTCATACAACGTAGATTTACTAATTATCCGGCTTCGCAAATAAGGAAAACATATATGCCAAGGGTTATCACAGTTAAACGGGGTTTGCATAAATTCATGGGTTCGCACACATGTAAGGTTTGCAAAGCTAGGGTTATGCATGTAAATATGGTAACATAATAGGGGTATTCTTGTAGTTGTGGTTCAAAACCAGTGGTTCTCTTGTAAATGAACTAACACTACAAGGGTATGCAAGTAATTTACAAATAAGCATGCATGAATAACATTGATTTATTACTTATAAAACAGAAGTCAAAATTCATAACAAGTTCGTAGAAATAGAGTAAACTTAATAACATAGCATATTCAAAAATCAATTAACGATGTAATTTATTGTTATAAATAACATAACAAAAGCCCATCTCCCATCTTTATGGTTTGCCTGTATCAGTCAAGTGCCTCATCGGGTCATCGACCTCGCCTATGCTATTCGCGATCTACTTACTTGAGAAGTAAGAGAGGAGTGGGTCAGTTCAAGGAGAACTCAGTGAATAATCAGAAACAATTAGATTATGCCATAAAAACAACATTTGGAAACACTAGAAAACTTCAATTTTGAAAACATTTCACGTGTTGGGTTCGCAGGTGAGGATGCGAGACCCAGTTCGCATCGAAAAATCTTATTTTTGTTAAACTAGTTTAAAACTAATGTTTACAAATCCTTTCTTTTGAAAACTTTCTTTTAAAAAAAGGGACTCGTATTAAAATCCTATGAGGCCATATTGCTTTTCGTAAACAAAACCGGATATTAGTTATTCACAAAGTCGCGAAACCAGCTTGCACATAATAGAGATCATGAGTGAAGTCGGCCTTAGGTCGCATGAATGGTTCGTCAAACAAAAGACATGTCTCATTGAATAAGTTATATCCAACCTAGCTCACTAAGAGCACGCAGAATAAAACCTATCACGGTCTCACAAAGACTCATGGTCTAAAAGAGCACTCATAGTGAGGCTCACAAAAGCTCATGCTTTTGAGGAGCACGTAGAGTGAGACTTAACATGGGTGAGCACTCACACTATTGGTATACCAATCAGAAGGCTCACTAAGGAGCACACAGAACATAAAGCTCGCACTGAGGCAAAGCTAAACAGAGGACTTGCACAATGCAAAGCCAAATAGAGAGCTCGCACTTTAAGTGCCTTTCAAAAACAAAGTTTAAAATCATTCTTTCAAAACATTCTTATTATCAAAAGCTCGCATAAAACTGTGCTTTAAAATTCATCTTTTCAATATCGTAATTCAGAAAACTTACCTTTGTAACTTCATAAGTCGAGGCACTATCATGTGTTCTTATGTAATTAAAAATGAATTAAAAGAGACACATATCACTCATTTAACCTTATTTATAAATTTAAAAAATATTCATTACAAGTGAATAAAATAATAATGTGTTAGGCATAATGATAAATTTAGTCCTTAATATTTACATCTTTTTTTAATTTAATCCTAATTCTTTTTTTTAGCTAAAATTGGTCCTCAATCTTTAAAAAATGAGTTTACCATGAACCTTTTAAAAAGAGTTGAATTACTTTTTTAATAGAAATATTGACTGAAACATGAAATTTTTAAATATAGAAGCCTACATGGCAATTCACGTGTACTGCATGCTAATCTTTTTGAATTTATATATATATATTTGAAATTTTTGAATATTTTATAATTTTAAAATTATCTGTTGATGTGACATATAAGAAATACAATACCATATCAACACGAAGATTACTACGCAGGTTGCCACACCAAAATCGTTAAAACATCAATGCTATACAATATTTTTGTTTACAAAAAAGAGTTAATATGTAGTTTGCGCCATGAATTTGTCCAAAAGTACCTAGTTGGTACTTGAACATTTTTTACGTAGTTAGTACTTGAGCTTGTATTTTGTCATCCAGGTTGGTACTCCTGCACTAACACAGTTAATTTGTTCTGACATGACACTGATGACCAATCTGATAATGACTTGTGGCAACCTCTCAATATGACACGCGACAGACATAAATTTTAAAAATAAAAAAAATCTTTAAACTATATAAATTAACTAAAAAGTATAAAAATATTTCACACCAAGAATGAACGTGGAAAAATGCTTGTCTAAATACATTTGAATTTGAACACCAGTTCGTCCTAATTCATTCTAGATGTAATTTTAGTAATTTTATATATTTTATTTATTTATAAAATGTTATTTTTATTTTATTATTATTTAAAAATATAAAATATAATCATCTTGAAATATTGTAACAAGATACAATTTTCTATTCCTAGCACACCTCTATTTGCTATTTTCTACCATGTTCTTAGTTTTTCTAGGTTTTGTTGTTTTCCTTTAGTCTATGTGACGTCGTTTCTTTTGGTAAGTCATGTTTTTTGAGTTTTTTGCTTCAATTGATTAGGTTCTTTTGGGGATTTGATTATGGAAAAGGAATTGGCTAGTTTATCCCTAGACAATGAGGAAGAGGAGATACTACAGGCATAAAAGGATCCTGTTTTTGCAACTGAGGAATATGAGTTTTGTCTGATAGGCTGTTTTTTGATGGCAAGTATTGTTCATTATTCGGCAATGAGGAGTACGATAAAGAATCTATGGAATCCTGTTAAAGGGGTCCAAATCTCATATTTGGGAGAGAAAATATTATTGTTTAAAGTTTTTATTAAGAAGGATCTAGAGAGGGTACTAAATGGGTCTCCTTGGACTTTCAACAACCATCTTTTAATGTTGCATCATTTGGAGAAGGAAGGAGATCCGAATAATGTGCCATTTTTTTTGAATTTTTGGACACAGGTTCATGATGTTCCTCCAAGATTTTTTAATGATTTTATGGAAAGGCAATTGGGTGGTTTTCTTGGAAATTTTTTGAAGTATGACGGCACAAGTTTGGGAAAAGAGTTGCGCAATTATTTATGCATAAGGGTTCAATTAGATGTTAGACGCCCCTTAAAAAAGAAGAAGAAGGTCATGTTCTCTCCTGGTAACTGCTCTTATATTACTTTTAAATTTGAGCGATTGACTTTGTTTTGTTTTTTCTGTGGACGATTAGCACATAATGATTCTTTTTGTTAAGCAAAAATGGCTTTAGGGATCGAAATAGAATAGATGGGTTGGGACATGTCGATAAAAGCTCAATCGCAGTGTGTGGTTACAAGAGGAGGGTGAAGGGATGAATAGGGGATATAATTTTGGACCCCATGACCCAAGCTGGAGAAGGTGGGTAAAGAGAGATAGGGGAGATTTTAGAACTCGCATTGATCATATGTTCGAAGTGAATCTGGAGGGGGGTTTAAATATAGCATCTCGCCTAGAAGGAGAATCATAGAAAATACAAGGATAGTCGGATATGGAGCATGATTTAGAATATTGTGTTATAAAGGGTGGGGATGGGAAAATGAAACCTAGAAGGGATAAAGATAACTCAAATGGTGGAAAGGAGTTCGGTTCATTGGTAGTTAAAGACAGGAGGGTGTTGGGGTACAATACTTTTATCGGTATCTACCTAGAGGCAAACCGACCGGTTGCAATGAAAATAATAAGTTGGAATGCCCGTGGTTTGGGGAGTCCACAGGCTGTTAGAAGGCTTTAGCATATGCTGAAGATGTATAATACCCAAGTGGTCTTCTTTATGGAGACTAAGTTAGGTAATGTATGGATGGAAAAAGTGTGAAAAAGATGTGGCTTTCTTAATGGTATTGACATCTCTACGGATGGTTCGAGAGGAGGTCTTTGTCTGGCATGGGAGGGAGATATTATAATTAAGCTCAAAAGTTATTCTAGTAACCATGTTGATGTTGAGGTTCTAGAAAATGAAGAGGGAAAATAGTGGAGGTTTATGGATTTCTATGGGACTTCATATTGCGTAACAGAGATGACTCATGGAATTTGTTGCGAAGCTTAGGCCGTGATCGAGGTCTCCCTTGGTTAGTTAATGGTGATTTAATGGGATTATATATGCTTATGAAAAATTAGGGATAAGCCAAGAGATGAAGGGAGAATGAAGGCCTTTAGAGGGGTGTTGGTGGACTATCAGTTAATGGATGTGGGTTAGTCGGGGGCTTGGTTTACATTGGAAAGGGGAAATTTACCGAAACAAGTATTAGAGAGCGATTGGATAGAGGAGTGGCAAATGCCAAATGGATGAATATGTTCTCTAGTGCGGTGATACAACATCTTCCTTTTTCTTTTTCTATCCATTGCCCAGTACTCATTCATACAGAATAAGGAAGCAATAGATTGGTAAGTGGGAGATTTCGATTTAAGGCTTGGTGGGTGATGGAGGAAACTTTTGAAGATGAGGTAAAGAGGATATGGGTATCCAAAGTAGGAGATTTATTGAATAAATTAGAAGGATTAAAGATAGGTCTAGCGATATCGGAATGCAAAAAGAGAGAGACAATGAGAACCTTGCAGAATTCATTGATACAAAAATTCAGTTGAATTTTGAGATCGACAAGGGTGAAAGATATTGGGAACAGAGAGCTCGTGTAAATTGGATAAAACCAAGGGATAAAAACATGGCTTTTTTCCACAATCATGCATCCCATCATAGACAAAGAAACTCTATACAGAGTTTGACATATGAGGGCAAGAGGGAAACAAGTGATGAGGGCCAAATTGGAGAAATAGCTCAAAATTATTTTTAAAAGCTATTCTCATCAAGAGGCATTGGAAATTTGGATCATAAACTTTCTGAAATTGAGAGGTGCATTTTGATTGAAGATAATTTGAGGCTACTGTCGAAGTATACGAAAAAAGAAGTCTTGGTGGTGCTAAAAGAAATGGGATCAACTAAGACTTCTAGGGAAGATGGATTTCCTACTTCATGCTTCCAAAAATGTTAGCACATAGTTGAGAGGGATGTCACGTCTTTTTGCTTGAAAATTTTGAATGATGGTATGAACTTTGACTCAGTATTACCAATATAGTACTATTTCCTAAATTTCCCCACCCGATAAATCTAGGGAACTTTAGGCCAATTAACTTGTGTAATGTTCTTTATAAGTTGGTAGCAAAGACGATTGTCAATCGTTTTAAAGGTGTTTTAGAGTTTTGTATAGATAGTTCCCAAAGTGCCTTTGTTTCGGGGAGATTGATTTTGGATAATGTGTTGTTAGCTTATTAAAATTTGCATACCTTTCGACAAAAGAGAGTGGGGAGAAAAGTGTTCATGGCGATGAAGCTAGATATTGGTAAATCTTATGATAGAATCGAATAATAATGATGCAAGGATAAAAGTTGATGGGCTGACTTTATCTCAAGGCCCAATTATAAGGTCAAAGGCAAGAAAGATGAAGGAAAGATAAAACGGATTTACGCAAGAATTCATCACAAAGGCCTTGGACACACATACAAGTAAAAAAGAAAACCAAGATTCACTTTCTTGTTTTCAAGAAAATCAAGAAACCAAATCTTGGTCTAATTATGTCATTTGGGGAGATTTCATAAATCAAGAAAACCAAGAATGCAAATCTTGGTCCAAGAAATCGAATCTTGAAGCTGACATCTGATTGATAATGTGTTAGAGGGTAAGCGGATCGATCTCGAAAGGAAACCATGTGCAAGATCAGAATTGGCCCATTTACATGTCACTAAGCCCAACTTAAAGTTTTAGACACCATTTGGAAGCTGAGAAGAACACGCATTACAAGTTAGGCCCAACAGAGCTCAAATCAAATTTATCTTAGTCTTCCAAGTAAAAATTCGGCCCAAGCACAATCCATTTAAGCCTTAGCCGAAATTCCATATTACATTATTGTTTTAGTTTTATTTATTAGTTAATTAGTTATTTGATTATCCTGCTAAGTTGTAATCAGTTATTTATTATACTTTAAACTCTTAAGTTTGATTAGGAGTCTGACTTTGAGGGTTATTTAAATGCCTTAGCCACCCCTCATTATATCATTTAGTTTTAATTCTTTTATTGATTAATCAAGTTCTCTTTGAGTTTTAAGAAATTCTCTTAGGTCTTGTTTATTTTAGAAATTGATTTGGCAGTCTTTCTAATTGTAGGAGTAGTCTTCACCTTTCTTCTTGCCTTGATCTTCTTCTTAGAGGGGAGAATTAGAGTCGATAGCAGGTGGTTGTGGATCTCTTTTTGGATTCAAGGCTGTCGAGGACATCTTTCAGACATCATCGTCACCTTTCCATCTTTTATTCTCTTTGAAAATTTTATTTTGTTATTTCTTGATTATTTGATTCTAATTTCGTTTGATTTCGTTTCAGGTCCTAGAACCACCAAGATTCGTCTTTTCCCATCCCAAATAAGTAATATTCATCATAAAATTAGGGGTTCTTGGTCGTTTACATTGTTTGGAATCTTTAATTACAAAACAGTTTTCTTTTGAGCTTAAAAATTTGTATACAAATCTATTTTGTTTCCCCTCTAAGATCTGATTTTGGACAAAATTCTCCACTTAATTTAGGGTTCTTTGAGTTCAAGAAACCCTAAAATTTATCCTTTGGCACCCAGATTCGAATTACATCTTAGTATTTATTATTTGGGGTTTCTTTATTGATTTTGTCTTGTTTAGTTCCAGCCAATTTATTTTCCTTCAGATCTGACTTGTTTCTTTTTTTTAATGTGTTTTAGATTCAACAAGAAAATAAGTTATCTCTAAACGTCTAGAGCCCTAGGACAAATCCGTAATAAGGCGACTTACGATTCTGTTCCATGCACGTGTTTTTATCAAATAATTTCTTTAAGAGATGATGTTATGTATAGGGTTTGATTTGGTGTGGGTTGAGACAGTAATGAAATGCATCACTTTCACCTCGTTTTTGGTTATAGTTAATGGGAAAGCCGAGAAGATCTTCAGACCTTATAGGGACTTCGACAAGGTGATCCCTTGATTATGTTTCTCTTCTTGATTTATAGTGAGGATTTATCACCATTTATAAGGTTACCAATGAGAGATGAGTTGATGAGAGGGGAGAAGGCAAGCAGAAGTGACCCTCAAATCTCATAATTGTTATTTGCTGATAATTGCATTCTCTTTGGAGAAGCAAATGCTAATAGGGCATGATTTTTTAAAAGAGTATGAAAGGTGTTCAGGGAAATACGTTAACTATGATAATCAACTGTCTTCTATAATTCCAACACCTCTTGTTTCTGGCATTTTAGGGGTGAGATACTCGAATGATCCTGAAAGGTACCTTGGACTACCTAATATGGTGGCGAGAAAAAAGAAGACATCTTTTTAGACTCTAAAGAATCGATTTAAGAAGAGAATTGAGAGTTGGGGTGTGAGGTTTTGGTCCCAAGGAGGAAAGGATGTCTTTATTAAAGTTGTTTTACAGGCTATTCCTACGTACTCTATAGTGTGTGTTTTGCTACAAAAAACTATTTGTGGCAAATTAAAAGGTATTATGGCTAAATTTTTGTGGAAAAGGGGGGCATGGTAGGAAAGGTATACATTGGTATGGTTGGGATCATTTGTGCGAGCTAAAAAAAGATGAAGGTTTAGGGTTTCGAAGTCTACCAAAATTTAATGTTGCCTTATTAGCAAAGCAAGGCTGTCACATCATTAATTATCCAAATTCACTATTAGTTTATATTTTAAAGGCTAAATATTTTCGGAATTCTGATTTCTTAAATGCAAGGTTAGGGAGTCTACCTTCTTATACCTGGAAGAGCGTGTGGGGACGAGGGCACTTACAAATGGGTTATGTTGGAGGGTCTGTTAGTTATAGATTAAACAACAACATTAGTATTGATGGGATAAATTATGTTTTGGATTTAATTAATGAAGAAATAAGAGAATGGAAAGGGGATCTCGTTGTCAATACCTTTCCAGAGGTTATTGCGAATAGAATCCTGGAAATCCCTTTGGAAAAGGAAGCTAACGAAGATCTGATGGTTTGGAGTGGTGAACCCTCGGGAGAGTTCTCAATAAGGAGCACCTACAAACTGTTACAAAAAGGTACGTCTTTTCCTAATGCTACTCATATACAAAATGACCTTACAAATTTCTACAAAAAAAATATGGAAACTACAAATACCCACAAAAATTAAAATTACAATGTGGAAATTATCATGGAACTTCCTTCCCACTTTAGTAAACCTAAGTTACATACGAGTAGCAGTCGAAATAATATGTCCCAGATGTCATGGAGTAGCAGAAAGCATCAATCATATTTTAGGGAATGTCTTACAACAATAAAGGCATGGGTAAATTTAAATCTTTCCTAGATTCTTTCTAGCTCATACCGAAATAGCTGAGAATAACTTACCTAGATTTTTAGAAACAACACTAGTGAGCAATGTAGGTTGATCTTTTGTGGTATTTGGGCAATCTGGACAATCAGAAACCAATTACTGTATGAGATGAAAAAGTAATCTGGTAAGGAAATTGCATAATGGATATTAGGATACATTAGTGAGCTTGATGGGTTGGAGAAGAAAAAATATACCAGATCTCAGGCACAACCGAAATGGAGACCCCCACTCAGTTATGATCAATTTTGACGCAACCTTTGATTTGAACCAAGCTAGATCGAGTTCAAGGCTTGTGGCTAGAAACACATCAGGGGAGATTTTGGCTTCGAAAGTGGTTATGCACATGACGATCCTGACTCTGTTTGCAGTGGAGGCTCATGCATGCTTCATGGCAGTATTACAGGGGCTTCATTTGGGTTTTGATTTAGTGATAATTGTCGAAACCATTTTCTTTGAAAACAAGTCTTGAATTTTATTTTAAAACCAAAAATGGAGTCGCCACCAATCTTTTTTTTCTTGGTGTGATTGAATCACCTTAAAATATTTAAATTTATTTGAAAAAACATTTTCGTCTTCGAAATCCAGAAAATAGGTTATGGAGTCGGTTACGTATGAGGAAGGATTAACACCCTTACACACCTAAAATTACCTAGTCGATTATTTAATATCTTAATTGGTGAAAAGTGGAGAACTCGAGTAAAAATTAAAATACGATCCATAAATACATGAATGAGATGTCATTTAAAAAATTAAATTTTGTGGAGGAAGCTCATTTATTTCGAATTAATCGAGAAAAATCATGTCCAGTAAGTTAGGGCACAACATTTCAAATCTTCGAAAATAAAGAACAGTTATCGATTTTAAAATAGGATGTTCAATTATTTAGGTTCAAAGAAAAATCATACCCAATACACTAGGACACAATTTCTCGAGTTCCCTAAAATAAAAGAGCATTAAATATTTGTCGATTTTTAAATAGGATATTCAATTATTTAGGTTCAAAGAAAAACCATACCCAACGCATTAGGGCACAATTTCTCGAATTCCCTAAAATAAAAGAACATTGCCTTGATTTTTTTTTTCTTAAAAACAACTTATGTATTTTTAAAAAATGATTTACAATTTATTTTGTTAAAATGTTTTATAAAAGATGAATAAATATTCATGTATTTTATAAATAAAAACATCAATTATCGATTTTAAATAGGATACTAAATTATTTAGGTTCAAAGAAAAACCATACCGAACACGTTAAGGCACAATTTCTCAAATTTCCTAAAATAAAAAAGCATTGCCTCGATTTTTAGATAACTCATATTTTAAAAAATTTAAGAAAATAACATGCAATTTATTTTATTAAAATATTTTCCAAGGGATAAATGAATATATATATATATATATAGTTTAATTCAATGATAGCAAAAATAAAATATACATGTATAAAATAAATTTAAACCAAACTAAAAAAATATTTAAAATGTAAATTACAAAAATTAAAGGGACGAGTTATGAATATTATAAATTAAAGGGAATATAAAATAAATGAGTAAACATGAAAATAAAATAAATAAAATATAAAAAATGTTGTATTTAAAAATAAAATAAGATTAAAGCACAAATATAAAAAAACGACGGATTAAAATGAAATTTAAATAAACTTTAAGGTAAAATTTAAAAGAAAACAAAGAAAGGTAAGTCAGGTGTCAAATCAAAGCATGGGAAAATATACGGGGATTAAAGGGATAAATATCCCAATCCATACACGTGTCCTAGCATGTCTATGGTCAGGGGACCAAATTGAATACGAAGAAAACTTGTTGGGCCAAATTTAAAATAGACAAAGGGATGAAATTGAAACAAAGGGAAAATACGAAAGGATAGTGGAGATAAATAACCCAATTTTGAAAACACGCGGATCCTTTGACGGACGAGTCGAGTCGGTCCAAGTAAGCTCAAAATGGCGCTGTTTTGGGGCGTTTAAGTCACACCCAAAATGATGTCGTTTTGGGGTGCTATAAATGCTCAATTTTTTTTTAATAAATTCATTTTCCTTTCATTTTCTTCAAAAAAAAAAACCAACCCTTTCTTTCCTCTCAACTCTCTCCCAAAGGTCGACCACAGGTGCGGTGGTCCTCCGCCATGGTCATCGATCACCGACGACGGCGACCACCGTCCCCGATGACCGGATTTTAAAAAATTATCCTCTTGAACCGCACACCCTAGATCTGGGGTTTAGATCTCCAAAAACCAAACCTAAACCTCTAAAAATCCAAAAAAACCTTTCAATTTTCTAGGGTTTTTTTGTGTTTTCTCGTTCGTTGGGATCTTACACGAACTAGAAGTGATTCGGAGGGCCTTCGCGACGGTGGAAGACGGAGCGTCAACAGGTAAACAAAATACAATTTATTTTTTAATTTACTTCGAAAATAAAGTATACCTGTTAATATTTGTTGAATTCAATTTTCTCTCTTTTTTATTTTATCTGTATTTTCGAAATGAGAAAAAAAAGAAGTAAAAATATATTTAAAAATAACATAAAAATATACCTTCAAATGAAATTGGTTCTTTTGTATTTCTGATCGTGAGTGTTCGTTCTCGTATTTCTCCGTGTTTTGAAACAAAAATAAAAGTAAACAAAAATGGTACCTTTGAATCTTTTTTTTCCTATTGATTTTCTATTTGAAAAAATTACAGATCTCTTTGTTCGGTTTTATAACCGTATTACATATATTATATTTTTTCTTTGTTTTTGTCCTCTTCTTCATTTTGCAGGAAGCTTTGGGAGAAAAGAGGGGCCAACAGCAATGGGGAACCACGCCTTTGCCATTTCGGTGCAAGGGATGGTAGAGGAGAAGTCAAAAACCTCGTGGCTGACGTGGCCAAGCAGCGGTAACAAAGAGAATTAGGAAATTAAGGTTTTAGCTGAGGTAAAATTTCTTTTAGGGTTTGAGCCTTATAGGCTTATTTTAGATTGAGTTTACGCTTGTGTATTGGGTAGGCAATTTAGGATTTGGGTTAACGGTAAATGGGCTTAAATTTTTGTAATTTTGGATTGTAAAATGAATTGTAAAGTAAATGGATTTTTTATTTTTTTTTATTTTATTTTTTTGGTTTTTTGTTTGGGTCTTGGGCTAGTCAAAATTGGGGTTTTATAGCTTCCCCTTTTTGCTCATTATCGTGTAACGAGAATGGAGCAAAGACTTTAAGGAAGACAAATTTTGTCTAGTCCTGCCGAATCTTGACTTCTTTGGTGCTTCATTTCTTCAATAACCTTCTTTTTCGCTTTAGTGGTTACTCACTTTATTGTATTCGCTTCACCACAACTTAAGGAAAATAGGATTTAGTGTCATGACTTCATCTTATCCCAAGGCAACTTCTAAGAGATAAAATTTGATGTTGTAGTTGCACTCCATTCCACTGCAACTTCAGGGAGATTGAGATTTGCTTCTGTGATATGGTAGCTTTAATCTACCCCTCTTGATTTAAGGGTAAAAGATTGAACGGTGGCTTCAATCTGCCCCTTTTGACTTAGAGGTAAAAGATTGGATAGTGGCTTTAATCTACCCCTCTTGACTAGGGTTAAAATATTGGATGGTAGCTTCAATCTGCCCCTCTTGATTAGGGGTAAAAGATTGGATGGTGGCTTTAATCTGCCCTTGTTGATTAGGGGTAAAAGACTGGATGGTGGCTTCAATCTGCCCCTTTTGATTAAAGGTAAAAGATTGGATAGTGGCTTCAATCTGACCCTCTTGATTAGGGGTAAAAGATTGGATGGTAGCTTCAATCTGTCCCTCTTGACTTAGGGGTAGAAGATTGGATGGTGGATTCAGTCTGTCCTCTGGTTAGGGTAAGAGATTGGATGGCTTCAATTTGCCCCATGGTCGAGTAAGTGATTGGATGATGTCTTTAATCTGCCTCATGATTGAGGTAAGAGATTGGATGGCTTCAATCTGCCTTATGGTCGGGGTAAGAGATTTGATGATGTCTTTAATCTGCCCCATGATCGGGGTAAGAGATTAGATGGCGTCAATCTACCCTATGGTCGAGGTAAGAGATTGGATGATGTCTTTAATCTGCCCCATGATCGGGGTAAGATATTGGATGGCTTCAATCTGCCTCATGGTTGAGGTAAGAGATTGAATGATGTCTTCAATCTGCCTCATGATTGGGGGTAAGAGATTGGATGATGTATTCAATCTATCCCATGATCGGGGTAAGAGATTGGATAGTTTCAATCTGCCCAATGGTCGGGGTAAGAGATTGGGTGATGTTTTTAATTTGCCCCATGATCTTCAATCTTTCCCATAATCGGCGTAAGAGATTGGATGGCTTCAATCTGCCCCATGGTCGGGGTAAGAGATTGGATGATATCTTTAATCTGCCCCATGATCGGGCTAAGAGATTGGATGGCTTCAATCTGCCCCATGGTTGGGGTAAGATATTGGATGATTTCTTTAATCCGCCCCATGATCGGAGTAAAAGATTGGATGGCTTCAATCTACCTCATGGTCAGGGTAAGAGATTGGATGATGTCTTCAATCTGTCCTATAATCGGGGTAAGAGCTTGGATGACTTTAATCTGCCCCATGGTCGGGGTAAGAGATTGGATGATGTCTTCAATCTACCCTATGGTCAGGGTAAGAGATTGGATGATGTCGTCAATCTGCCCCATGATCCGGTTAAGAGATTGGATGGTAGTTTTACTTTGCTCTACTGCAACTTCTAAGAGATAAAAAACTTGCTACTATTTTAATCCGTTTCACTGCAACTTTAGGAAGATAGGATTTGGTGTGCCTTCATCTTGCTCCACTGCAACTTCAGGGAGATAAAGATTTGCCAATGTTAGTTTTAATTCAATCCTTACAACTTCAAGGATATAAGATTTACTATTTCGTTAATCCATCATGCCTTCTTTTGGGGAACAAGACCTGTAAAATATGCTTCTTTGGCATTTTTCCATGCACTTAGGATGTTATGAGCAAAATGAATCAAATGCTCCTAACTAAGTGGGTATTAATACAAAAATGTCATCTTTGAAAATGATTTCGTTTTTAGTCCTTAGGTCGACATTTTTCGTCGTTCGTCTAAGTTCAATCACTGATGTGTTACCATGCTCTCCTTTTGCGTCTGGTATTTTGACATGAAAATCAAATGGGGTAGTCATAACCTGAACTACTTGCTTCGGGGAACCCTCCAACCTTCAGGTTTGGTTCTTTCCAACTAATGATTTTGTTTCAAGTCCCTGTATTATTTAGGAATTTTCAAAGCGATAGGCAAAAATCCTTTTGCTCCCTATATCGTCATTAGTCCACTAACCGTTATTTCAATGCAAAAAATGCTTTGGACAGAGTTATGAAAATGGACAAGATCGAAGTTATTTGAGACAAGATTTAAATGAGAAAATGTCAAACATTGGTTAAAAATGGCAAACATTAATCAATGGCCAAAAATAGTAAAAAATTGGTAAAAAATGGTGAATGTTGGTAAAAAATAGCAAACATTTATCCAGAGTTTCTAAACACCAGAAATGAAATTAGGTGCCTTAGATATCAAAATATGAGCTTCTCTGAGCAAACTTAATAAGGATCATTTTGATCTCGATACGTGCCCATGAAACTTGGAATACTTTATCGATGCCCAAGATATAAAGTTCCTCCACCTTGTTACTTCTTAAAGAGAAGACCATTTTTTATCCAAATTTGAGTCGCCCTATCAGATTTTCAACTCAAATCTCCTTAGGTTTTGAGATGCCCTTTACGAGTTTTCATCTCGACCTCTCCTTTTTCTTTCTTCTTTTTTCTTTTTTCTTTTTTCTTTTTCTTTTTTTCTTTTCTTTTCTTTTTTTTTTTGGTGAAACACTGCATTGAATCTGAGTTCGCGTAGTTAGGGCAGATCTTTTCTGTCCATCTTGGTTAGAGTTAGATCTCCTCCGGAAAAGGTTTTCTTTACCTCACAAGGACATTCCTAATTTGACATCCATTTCCTTTAAAAATCCTTTCTGTACAAGGAAGATCTTTTCAAAACCAGATCTCGCTCATAGAGTTCATAAGGACAGACCCTTTTTGTTATAAGGCCACATCATTTGCTCTTGGTGCATTAGACCATAGCTTTCAGCCTCCTTTCTTGGATCAATGTTTATCTAATAAAATCTAGATTGGCTTTGTTCTGCTTTATCTAAATTCACTTCTATCGAAATTTGAATGGAATGAATCTTGTCTTTAAAAGGGTAAAATTACCTCTGTTTTTAAATCAATCAAAGAGGTGTTACCCCAGTGTAGGTCTTGATGGACGTTCAAATAAGCGTAGAGATCAAATGCTGACTTCTCATGCCAAGCCTTTGTAGGTCTCTGCTATTTTCCAATCAATCCTTTGATGTTATTATTGGTTGCCTCCACTGCCTATTCACTTTTTGGTGATGTGGTGCTGAGTTATGATACTTGATCTTGAATTGGCTGCAGACTTCTGCTATCGTGCTGTTGTTCAAATTCAAGTCGTTTTCAGATATGATCCTTTCTGGCATTCCATATCGACATATAATCTCTCTTTTTCAAGAATTAGCTTAACCGTCGATTGGCATAAGAAACAACTTCTACCCATTCGATGAAGTAATGAATCGATGCCCATTGGAAACTTTTGGCAAAATTTACTCGATGGCGTCCATGCCCCACATAGAAAAAGGTCATGACGTGATGAGGTGAAGGAGATACATAGATTTTCAAAATGCCCTTTAAGGGTTTTCATCTTGACTTCTTTTTTTATCTCATCTTTTAATAGCGTGTCAAGCCTCATTCTTCAAAGTTTCTGTTGAACTTTGATTGCATTCTTGTTTTATAGGGAGCCTATGCGTCATGACATCAGTTCCTTAACCCGACATGCTTTGATAGGACCATGCAAAGACCTTTTCGAATTCTCGAAGCAGCTTTACGGGATCTCGCTTTATTTTTACAGAGATGCATGTCCCAATTTTCACCTTTTCATCTATTTTTCATTTTCGTTCTCTAAACTCGCAATTTCTGTTGATTCTTTGTGAGGTAATATTTGATTTTTGTCTTGCTCGGTCATCCGTAACAGATCGGGAGACAAGTTACATTCTTTATCATCTTTGAAGTCTTGAAGTTTTGTGGACACATGTCCTTCTCAAAAGGAGGCTCTAAGCTAGCCTTAGTGTCGTTCATATTATTGATATCAAGGGACCCAATCATAGGGACAAAATGGTATCCAAAGAATAAATGAATTTAATAATGATTAATTGTGTGGTATGAGTATGACTGAAAAGGAATGAAATGCTTGCCATAATGGGACAAAAATGCATCATTTTCATTGAAATAAAGGTAGTGTCCATGTGCCCTCTTCACAAAAAGATCCCTATTACTCTCAGGCTTAGAGTAATAGATATGTTCTGAACATTACTCAAAAACAGTCCTAAAAACTACAGGGAGCTCCTCCACAGTCTAGTTGTTTAGAACACTTCTAAAGGTGTAGGGACAAATTATTGATAGGTTCCCCTCTCCATTTTCTTTAAAACATTCCCACAGTCTTGATTGTCTTGCTTTCTCTTAATTTTTGTTTAGGGTTGATGACTCTCTGACACGAATGTTTCAGATATGTGGGATTTTATTAAAATTTGATGCATGAAGTGCAATGCAAATGAATGGTAAAATGCATGCAAAAAGGCGTTGATTCTAGCTCAATTCCATTAGAACAACTTTACTAGAAAATAAATTTCTTTACGTAAGGTAGATACATATATGGTCGTGCCTTAATGCTCAAAGCCTTAATCTTCCAAGCTTATTTTTGCTCCGATTTCAAGCTCAAAACGTCGTTCTTGAATGACTAAGGTATGCAAGTGGTTAGTCACTTCTCGTCTTTGGAACAAAGCTTCGTTTGTAACATAATCCCTATCTTTGACCAGCCCGTGAAAGCGTTGAAGTTGTTTTTCAATATTCATTGTAACCTCTTAAACCCGACTCAAAAGATACGACCGGATCTAGAAGATTATTTAAGTAATTTACCCACACTCTGACTCGACAACTCAAAATCATCCTCAAAAAATACGTATAAATATTCATAAATAAAACTTTAAATCTATAATTAATAATAAAATAAATTAATTAAACTTCCAAAAATAAATTATCAAAAGTCCCAAAACAAATTATATTTACATCCCACAATGCATATTTACTAACTTAATATGTTATGATCCCAAAATCTAAAATAATACTAATAATAATAATAATAATAATAAATAGAATATTCTAAATTTTGCAACTAAGCCTCCGGGTACCAAGTCACCTAATATCCGAATATCTGTAAGGAAACTATGGAGGTATGAGCTATAAAGCCCAGTGTGTCTCTAAAGTAAATACAACCTAATGCTAGAATACAACAACATAACAATTTAAAACACGAAAGGGTAACCACAAATCATACTGCACACACAAGCACAATGCAATGCACCTATACTCCATCACACCAACACAATGAAAAGGTTCCCCAGAACCCTTTCCCAGCCAACGTCACCAATTGCAGTGTGGTTTTAGTATCAACCTTAAAAGGAATGATAATCACTTCTTCCACCTTACAATCCCACCCCATGAACACACATTGGTATGATCACATGCTTGTCAAATATTCATATTTTTCCCAATCTCAATCTCAATTCATATCGCACATATCACAATCACTGTAGCATAGTTACATTAATTATCCGTCACATGCTCAATGTAAAAATGTAACTGTATGCATGACATTAATATCATACACTTGCACCACTTAATTAATCATACCATTAATTATTTTTATCACAACACAACCTCAATATCAACATATCTCAATCAGCATGAAATCACATAATCTCAATAACATCACAAACATTAAGGTATATTACAATGAGAAACACACCTCAAGCAAATACAACTCTAACGACGAGGAGGTCGTCCACCACGTACTATACGAGTTCCCAGTCTAACGGAATTAGTTCCTATAAATACAACTAAAAATATTACAAACCTGGCCACCACTTAAACACAAAATTAAATTAAAATAACTTACGAGTAGCTCTCGGAACCGATGCAGGAACGGGTTGAACAGATGGAGGAGGTAACTCATCTACTTCGGAATCGTGATCACCTAAATACGAATACTTAATATCAGTACTACTCAAATTAGAACTCTAAAATAATTTAAAGTACACAATTTAAATTAAAAACATCAAAAACGAGACTTTCGGGTCAGAATTTGGCAAAACGAACATCGAAAACGGACTCAGTACGTCGAAAAATGGTAGGATAGGGTTTTTCGAAAAAATGTCAACAATCAACGGTCAACGGTCAACAATCAAAGTCAACGGTCAACGGTCAAAGTCAACGGTTGGTCAACAATTTGACTTGGTTTGGGTTGGACTTGGTTCAATTGGTTTGGTTCAAATGGGTTTGGCTCACTTTGGTTTGGGCTTAATGGGTTTTTTTTTTCTAAAGGGTTAAAAGGCTTGGGTTTTTAAAGAAATAAAATTATTGGGTTGGTTTGGTTAATAAGGGATTGGATCAATTCACCAAATTGGGCCAACAGATTTGGGTTGATTTCTCTTGACCCAAATCAAACCAAAATGCACCCAAATGAAACAAACAAAAATCTGCTCCCCTTCTCCCTCACGCAACACCGACGGCGGCAACCTCCCACATCGACGCTTGACCACTACAAAATCAAAAGCAACCACACCCAAAAATAAGGTCCCACACATAACCCATTACTTACCAACTTCAAAACAACCAACAATGGAGCCAAAAGGGAGAATCAAAATCGAAAGTCCTCCCTTAACAACACACACAACGGTGATGGATTAAGAGGTTTGGTTCGTACGAGTGTAAGGAGAAGATTGACGGCGGCGGTGACAATCACGGACAGCGAAACGACCTTGAAAGGTGGATAATTGCTTAAGAAAATAAAAGAAAAACAAAAGAAAAACTAAAGAAAAAGAAAGGTGGAACGGCAAGCATGGAAAACAAAGGTAAAAATGGCCAAAGAAAAGAAAAGAAAAAAGGGTGTTTAAATTCCAAAGCATTTTGGGTAAATTTTATAGGGATCCTTAAAATATATTAGGGTTTCTAAATTGACCCAAAACTTCCACACTCCTCACAATTAAGTCCAAACTCCTCAATTAACGAAAATTTACCTAATAAGCCCTTAAAATTTTGCAGTCAACACACTTAAATCCTTATAATTTCTAGAGTGTTACATTCATTGTTTGTTTCTATAGTTTCTTCGAGAAGCTCAACTCGTAGTTCACAACTCCACAATGAGACCTCAAGTTCTTCTACCTTTTAACTCCTCATTCTTGGCCTAGCTTGCCTTTAAGCTTAATCACAAATCCAAGACCACATCCTCTATATGCACTGATGCCTTGGGGAAGATGACTAATCCATAAACACCTAAGGCGAATATGTCGATCTTTTCCTTGCGTCAAGGTGTACCAAGATTAAGTCACGCAAGCTCTTCTAAGTGATACACTTATTATCCCTTTTTCCTTAATTTGATTCGCAACTTAATGTTCGCTCCTCGGTTATGCTCATCAACTTCTTTAAGAAAGTTAATATATTAACGGCTCTATAGTAGGCTTTATCGACCTCAATCCTCAGGCAACAGTGTATTCCTCTATTGAGGGTACTATGTCTACTTTTAGAAAAGTGAAACAACTGTAAAAGGGATTCCAATACTACGTAAGGGTTTGAAAAAAATGCCTACCCACCTTAATCTCGAGTAGGTAAGGCAAATCACCATATTCGGTAGAATATCTGCCTTGTCTCACTATCCCTTTGATCTCATATTTCTTTCAGCTCGTGCGAATTATTCTGAATCACACTTATCTAGGTGAAATTCCAAAACTCTGATATATGTACCTCTAGCAGGCTGTTACCTTTCGCTAGTTATCTTTTCTTTGACCATATACACACGACCACATTATCTTACACTTTATCAAAAAAACCCGTTTTCCATTTTAAGTTCTCTATTTGGTAATCGAGTATGAATCAACACCTTTTCTAAGATGAAAATGCAATGCAAAAAGAAAAACAAAGATACAACAAAACAAGTCAGTACAATCAATACAGGAACGAAATTGCAAATGAAAGTAAAGAACAAAGCATAAAACATCTCTCTTCTACATTCTTTTGGGTAATCGCTAAAGGTTTGATGTGGCTCTACTTAGGGTAGGCTCTTAGAGTCAATTACATGCGGTTTAAGTTCTAATGTAAGGGTACCTGAACCGACAGATTCCTTGATCCTCACCCATTATAGGCTCATACGGATGAGTTCAGTTCAGGGGGATACATTTCTCATATGTTTGCACGGAAGTGAAAACTTCACTAAACATAGGTACAGATGTATTCCCGAAAGCGATCCACTATCCTACACGGAGATGAAGACCTCACGAAGGAGTAGTTTCTCACTTTCACTTAAAAGGGTAAAGTAACTGATCAATGCAATGCATGGAAAACCCTTACCTTCGGCCCAACAATAAATCAATAAACAAATTCATTTAAATCAAACATATGAACACAAAATGCAAGAAAGGATCGCAAATTAAATTTAAACCAAATTCTCAATTTTCAATCAAATGACGAAAAACAATCGACTCACGGCTTGACTCTCTTATTTGTCTCCAATGGAGTCACCAAGTTGTCGAAACCATTTTTTTTTTGAAAAAAGTCTCGAATGTTATTTTAAAACAAAAAATGGAGTCACCACCAATCTTTTTTACTTGGTGCGATTGGATCACCTTAAAATATTTAAATTTATTTGAACAAACGTTTTGGTCTTCGAAATTCAGAAAATAGGCTCGGGAGTTGTTTACGTATGAGGAAAGATTAGCACCCTCACACGCCTAAAATTGGTACCTAGTCGATTAGTTAATATCTTAATTGTTAAAATTTTGAGAACTCGAGTAAAATTTAAAATACGATTCATAAATACATGAATGAGATGTCATTTAAAAAAATAAAATTTGTGAAGGAAGCTCATTTATTTCGAATTAATCGAGAAAAATCAGGTCCAGTAAGTTATGACACAACATTTCGAATTGTCGAAAATAAAGAACACTTATCGATTTTAAAATAGGATGTTCAATTACTTAGGTTCAAAGAAAAATCATACCCAATACATTAGCGCACAATTTTTCGAATTCCCTAAAATAAAAGAATATTAAATATTTATCAATTTTTAAATTGGATACTCAATTATTTAAATTAAAAGAAAAACCGTATCCAACACGTTAGGGCACAACTTCTCGAATTCCCTAAAATAAAAGAACATTATCTTGATTTTTTTTTTAAAAACAACTTATGTATTTTTAATATAAAATATAAAATATAAAAATATATACGATTAAAAATATATAAAAAGCCTAAAATATTTTTAAAAATATATAAAAATTTACAATATATAATATATAAATATAAAATTATAAAATTATAAAATTATAAAATTATAAAAGAACTAAAATTACAACTACAATAAATCTAGACAAATAGTTGTGTTTTGAATTTGGATAACCTTATGCCTGGGTTCATTATTGACATAATTTTTTTATATTTTTTAATCATTTATATAGTTTTAATTTCATAATAATAACATGATATTTTATAAAAAAAATTAAAAAATATATAAACTTACTAAAAATACATCTGGAATGAATTTGGATAAATGATTGTCTAGATTCAAATTTAGGTTCATTCTTAATGTGAAAAAAATTGCACTTTTTATTAATTTATATGTTTTTAAGGATTTTTTAATTTTTTAATTTATGTCCGTCACGTGCCATATTGAGAGGTTGCCATGTGTCATTATCAGGTTGATCATCAGTGTCACATCAACACAAACTTGCGGTGTCAATGCAAAGGTACCAACTTGGGTGATGCAATACAAGTTCATCTACCAACTAGGTAATAAAAATTTAGGTACCATGTACTTTTAGATAAGTTGAAGAGACAAATTATATATTAACCCTTTAAAGAAAAGCAATTTGACTTTTTTTTAAAGTTTGTAATCAAATTAAACTTTAAATTTATTATTATATTTTTTTATCATCATATTTACTGATCAATTTTTTTCATTTTATGTAAGATTTACAAAATCTGTAGTTCCTTTAAAAAATTGACGTAATTTAATGGAAAACAATATAAGAATTACTTTGTGTTCGGTGTAAATGTTGAGAGGACTGTTCACATATTATTCTTGGATTATATGGTGTATGATTTTTCAGTGGTGGGATATTACATGCGTTATGCAAGGGATCCATCTGTGCTGCCAGGGTCGAGTAATGGTATCTGTGCACCAACCCAAAATTAGTGTATCACTCTATTTTAAGCTCTATAACAGTTTAGTGATTAATTTTGGTAATAAAAACTTATTATTAGCAAAACCTAAAAAAAGAAAAAAATTACCAATGACTCAATAAAAGGCAGACAATTAGCGTATATAAGTGGACCACTCCTACAGCTTAATTGCTCACAACACATACAATCTAAAACATCGAAAACTAATAAAGCAATGGCGAATTATAGTTTGATTTTTGTTGGTATGGTTGCCTGCCTTATCTCCTTTGCTTCAGCAAAACCAGGGGTTGCCACCTTTTATACAAAATATATTCGTGAGTATTGTTTTATCTAATTTCTCCTAATCAAGTCCATCGAATCTATAATCAAAATTTGAATTATTACTTAACCAAATTCTTTGATTTGAAACAAATATATAACTATGCTATATATTATGGTTGTTCGAAGCTTCTGCATGCTACAAAAACCAGGATCATGGAAAAATGATTGCCGCAGCTGGTGATAAACTGTGGAAAAATGGAGCAGTGTGTGGGAAAAAGTTCACCGTGAAATGCACCGGACCCCGAAATGGCGTGCCACATCCATGCACAGGCAAGAGCGTTACTGTGAAGGTCGTTGATCAGTGTCCGGGATGCCCATCGACCATGGATCTCTCCCGAGAGGCCTTCGAAATTATCGCCAAACCGATTGCTGGTATCATTAACATCGACTACAAGCAGTAAGCATAAAACATTTCCTTCACATCTCCATTACTTCTTTAGTGATGAAGTTGCTTTGTTTAATGCAATAACATCATTTTTTTTTCTGGTGGTTTTGCAGCATTTGATCAATTTTGGCTCAGAATGAAAAAGTGAAGATTAGGTATAAAAGTTTTTTCTAAACAATTTTTGTTATAAAATAACATTTACTTTACTAAATTCCATAGTAGTATGTAATCCATAAATCAAATTACAATTTTTTATTGGAGTAATGTAACGTCTCTTTAACTAAGAGTCCATAGAAATGAATCAATGTTTTGTATACCATATTTTTTTTGGTAACATAAACAGAATGTACTCCTAATAGTTAGGAGATTTTAGCCAACATTTAAAATATCAGCAGAAGAAACAAAATTATCTTCCTCCAGCAGTCGTAAAGCTTGCTGTGGTGGCTCCTCAAAAATTACTATTTGGTTCAAACTCCCCATTGCTATTTTCGCAAGCGAGTCAGCTATGATATTGCTCTCCCGCAGAGTATGCCGAAATTTGAGCTTCCAGTCCTTAACACACCACTCATGTATTTGCCGCAGTTCCACATTGTTGCTGATTGCTGCGAATCCATTACATATAGTGTCCATGAAAAACACATTATCACCATTCACCTCAACTTGCTTGTAGCCATTCTGCCACACCAGTTTCTGACCTTCCACAATAGCTAAAGCTTCCACTTGAAATATATCTGCAATACCTGTTCTCATATTGAACCCCAACAACCACTTCCCACTGCTGTCCCGCACTACCCCACCAATACCCGTCCTATTACTCTCAATCAAAACCGAGCCATCAATATTGAGTTTTACCCATCCAGGTTCAGGTCGCTGCCAGTGGTGTCTGGTTGGACACTCAGCAGCCAAGGATGATATCCAATCCCTACTTCCACACCCTTTCACCCAAGCTATTGCAGTAGCAATAACAATAGCATGGCTCCCCATACACCTCCCTTTGTAAACGAAGTCATTTCTAAGTTTCCAAAGAAACCAGGCTGCTATGGAAAACAAAGACGACCATTCAGTCCCAGCCCAAACTATCTTCCCTTTGTTCCAAATATTCCAGCCTATCCATTCTTACAACTGTAAACTGTAAAAAACATTCTTACAATGACTAGGTACCAAAGCATTCCAGACCACCCAAGCCACAACACAATCCCGAACAACATGCAAAGCTGATTCAAGCAAACAACCACACTATTCACAACATGGATAAGCAACCATACCTCGACGTACCCGTTCCACATTTGTTAAGATTTACTCCCGTTTGAGAAACCATCTGAATGCTCTCACTCGTTATGGAGTTCGCAACTTCCATATCAACTTCTGTTTTAGTAACAGTGACATCATTCGAATAACACAGTTGACTATATATCTTGTGCATCGAAAAAAATCCCGCATCCATCCACCTCCATGTTAACAGATAATCCCCCAAATCCCTCAAAGGAGGGTTGTAAGCTTGAAAACCATCCACCACTCCTTTAGGAATGACTATAAGTAGCCACTGTTGCTTCCACTCCCCAGATGCCATGACTACATCACAAACACGGATAGATTCGTCCAAATAACCATTGCCATTGAAGAATTGTTTTAAAGGTCCCAAACCTCGTACCCGGTCATCATTTCAGAAATTTACCAACATCCCATTACGAACCTCCCAAAACAGACCGACTTTAACATACTCCCACATATTCGTAATTGATCTCCAAACATAAGAGCATGTACTTCGAAACAAAGCTGCAGGAACTAAACCATGTATATTATATTTATTCCTTAATATCTTAACCCAGAGTACCTCCCTGTCAACAACAAATTTATAGCCCAACTTCAAAAGAAATAAGAAATTCTGATCCTGTAATTTCCTGATGCCAAGTCCCCTACTATCCATGGGCCGACAAACATCATCCCATTTAACAGGAGACACCTTTCGCGATGCACTAGTGGAGCCCCATAAAAAACCTCGAGCAATTCTCTCAATTTTCTTACAAAGAGTGACAAGAAATCTTGCCGTAGCCATGAAATAATTTGGAATGAAAAGAAGCACAGATTTCACAAGCGTTAATCTACCTGCAAAGGATAAATTCCGGCTCTCCCATCCACTCAAACGATCTCAGACTTATGAACAATAAACAAAAAGGTGCTCTTGCCCACCCTTTGATGAAATAAAGGCATGCCAAGATACTTACCCAAATCGGTTACTTGATGAAACCCAAGTGTAGCACAGATTCCCTCTCTAACATTATCTTCGACATTACGAGAGAAGAAGACTTGTGTCTTCCGATTATTCACTTTATGCTCGGATAAACCACAAAACCGATCTAAAACATGAAGAAGACACATAGCTCCTTCCATCGAGGCACGCCCAAAGAGTAAGAGATCGTCTGCAAAAAAAAGGTGTGATATATCAGGCCCTCTTCGGGACAGCATCATTGGTTCCCAACTTCCATCATCAATCGACGCCTCAATTAAGTGGCCCAACTTTTCCATACCAAGTAAAAACAAATACGGAGAGAGGGGATCATCTTGTCTAAGCCCTCTCGACGGAACAAACTCCTCTGAAATATTCCCATTCCACAGAAGTTGCATCGAAGAGGAGCAAACACAGCGCATTATCGTTCCAACTAGAGACCTAGGAAGGCCAACATCTAACAAAGTGTCACGAAGAAAGTCCCAACGTACCCTGTCATATGCTTTTTCCAAATCCACTTTGACAAGGAACCAACCTTTTTTTTTGTAGTCTGCATAGTATGAATAGCTTACTGTGCTATTATTATATTATCAGATATATTCGAGCAACAACAAAACTTGCCTGATTCTGCTTGACTAGTATTTGCATGGCCCATCGTAACACCATGAAGATTGTCTTTGTGATCACCTTGTACAATACGTTGCATAGACTAATCGGGCGGAACTGATTAATGGTCTCGGCCCAAAAGTCATTGACAACAGCACTAACAAAGTTCTATTAATCCTCGGGTCCAAGGAATCCTCTATGAGCACCCGTCTGACGAGCTCAAACACACTAGTCCCTACGGTTTCCTAATTCACTTGATAAAATTTGGCATGGAGATCATCAACCCCAAATGCTTTAAGTGGGCTCATGCTGAAAACTGACCTACAAACCTCATCAATCGGTACATCTGCTACTAATTCCCGAATAATACTATCATTAAGCTTAGGAAAATGACCCTCAATAGGTACAACCTCCATCGAATGACTTTCCACCATATATAAACAGGTGAAATAGTTGACAGCATGCCTTCTCAAGATATCATCATCAAAACACCACCCTTCTCATTCGATCTTCAAAGCCTCAATTTTATTTTGTCTTCGACATTTAATAGTACAACTATGAAAAAAGGCAGTATTCCTATCCCCTTTCAACAACCATTCTCCTCAGGATTTTTGAAACCAAAGTAACTCCTCTTGATTTAAAATTTGCTCCATCTCAAGACGAATCTCAGTTTCTCTTTTATGAAGATGTTCACTGAACCGCCTATCAAGAGCTCTTTGAACCTTCTCCAGTTCGTGCTTCTTCTCCTTTTCCTAGTAAATATATTCCCAAAACCCATTCTATTCCAATCTTGAACAGCAGTCAGAAACCCGTCAGCCTTCTGCAACACATCACCTTCTATGTCCCACGCCCTTTTAACCACCTCCTTGAATTACGGATGCTGAAGCCAGCTTGCTAAAAATCTGAAAGGTCGCTTGCCCCCAGTACTTCCCCCCAGATTAGTAGCCACTAACAATGGCCGATGATACGATTTAAGTTTGGAAAGATGTCTGACGGAAGTATAAGGAGCAAACCCTTGCCAAACCCCATTACAAAAAGCTCTATCAAGCCTTTTACACAAACTTCACCTTCGCCACGTGAACTTAGGACCATGGAATCCCAAATCCACAAAATTATGTTGGAAGAAAAAAGACTTGAACACATGACATCCATCCTACGAACTAGCAACACCCCCACTCCTTTCCTCCGAGCTCATAATCACATTAAGGTCACCAGCCACAATCCAAGGTTCATTAATTCCCTCTGCTAAATTCCCAATTTGTTCCCACACACTCCTCCCGTATGCTCCTATGAGAACTTGCATATACCGTCATACAAAGGAAAGGTTCTCGGTAGCGTTGGTCCCAAATTCACACATGGATTAACTGGCCATTAATTTCCAGAATATCTACACTGGTACCTTTCCTCCATAATAACCAAATACCACCGGTAAATCCCATAGCTTCAACTCTAAACGAGCAATCAAAATCGAGTTTCTCAATCACACTGTCAACTCTTTGACTGCTAATTCTTGTCTCAAAAAGAGCCACAAAATCCATCTGAAATTCTTTGTGGTATTCATACATAATCTTATGAAAGCGAGGATGTCCACCACCTTGGCAAATCCAGAAAAACAACTGAAAATCCGAGGCCATTAAAAAATGTATGAGGAAAGAAGAGGCTCTTACTCGACCTTAACTTTCGACCACATCCTCTAGCGATTCATCCCCTGAACGGCTCTCTTAATCCTCGTCAGCCATCATTCTGGAACTTCTATCATCTGTTTGATGTAGTCGCTTGAGTATCCCTTCAATTACCGTCGACACTTCAATGGACGCTTCGACTTGATCATCCACATCAATTGGGATTTGATCAAAATGCTCCCCTACTCTTCCTCTAACTGTTCCAGACGAGCTAGCATTTAGAGTTGTTTCCATCTAGACACCACTTTTAGGGAAAACACTGGTTTGAACCTTTTTATGAACCTCCCCTTCTTTCCCTGGAAAACAACTACCATATGGTTTTTCCCTTGAAGTTTCGTACCAGTAGCCTGAAAACTAAAATCACCTTGTTGATTCCCAATTGATAACTGAATTTGGCCCATCTTAGAAGCATCATCAAATGTGTTTTGACCCAACCCCATACTCTGCCCCTTAATTGAATTAATGGGTTGCAACATCGACTTACTTACCTTAAAACCTCCACCAACTGGCAATCCTTTACCCTTATTAGTTTGCTTCCCACATTCTTTGCTCTTTTCTTTTTTTTGGTCTTAGATTTTCCCAATATTCAACCTGACATTACTACTTGCTGCTAATCTCATATCCAATTTCTAATTATGAATCTCTATATTTATTCCTTGATTATTTTCTCCATGATTTTCTCCCAAATTATCATTTAGAATATCAAATTTCGATCCTGAATTTACTTCAGTTACCATGCCCCCACCAGCGTTGACCATTGCTGGCCTGGTTGAACGTTTCTGCCTCCGCTCGATAACTTAAAATGAATTATTTTAGCCAATCACGTCATTGACTTAATGGTAAACTTGCACCGGTTTCAAATTAATTGAAATGAGATTTGTTAGGTGTTCATCACAATCGACCTGCTAACCTATTAAGATCGATTTGATCTCTTCTTTACTTCGATAAACGTATAGCTCGTTAAATTATATAGTTCGCCTATATGAGTTCGTAGTCTCATGCAAGCAAACTCGTATTAGAGAGACACGTGTTGACTCTAGAATGGGATACATGTTTGTGTGCATGTGAACCTATCTAATCCTAGTACATCAAATTAATAGACCGTATCATATAAATAGAGAAATTGGTCTCCTTGGGAGACACTCATGAAAACACTCAACAAGATTAAAATTTGATCTCTGTGTTTGTAAACGCTTTCCCCTTATTGAAATGTATTTATTCACTTGTATTTATTCGATCTTTGTGTTTTTTTCGGAATGCCCTTTACGGGTTTTCATCTCGATTTCTTCTTTTTTTTTGGATGCCCTTTGCTGGTTTTCATATCGATTTCCTTTTTTTCACGCGAAATATGACCATTAGAAGTCGATAACCATGAAGATAAATCTATAACTATTAGAAGCCTTCGGAGAAATTGGTCTAATGACATCCATGCCCCCCATAGAGAAAGGCC